>CM061239.1:75317362-77717362 GCA_030848705.1 Heracleum sosnowskyi
GAGGCTGCATAAGAAGCATGATTAAGAGCATTTGGGAAACTAACAGAATCATCAGATCTGTACCATTCATTGTCCCATTCATGCATTCTTAATCGATCAACATAATCATTTGCAGAATGTCCAACAAAGTCAGGAACAAAAGCTTTGCCAGTGGTTGCCTTGTCAACCATAAACGTGTTGGAAGAACCATGAGCAGTTCCCAGACTCGCATGCAGTGCACTGGCAAGCTCATCCTTATTAATGCCATCAACATCATCATCATCATCATCATCACTGCTATCATCAGAATCATTATCAGGATCAGGATCAGGAATAACAATACCTTTAAGTTTATCCTGAGGATCTGAGATAGAGTCCATCATTGGCCTAGAAGTAAGTGGCTAGATCAGTATTGGTTCAGCATCAGGAACACCACTTGTGTCAGGAACAACACTGTCATCAGTAGTTTGGAATGCATCAGTATTTGCTACCAATGGTTCTTGTGGAGCCTGAGGTTCATAAGCTTCTTCAACCCTTTGAGCTGAAGGTTCTTGTGTACTTCCCTCATAGACAGTATTGTCAACCAAGATATCCATATCAAAAGTACCAGAAACCCCTTGAGCAGTGTCAGGAAGTTCTTTTGAAGCTGAATCTTCAGTGCATGCTGTTGCCCAGTAATTAACAATTGTAGAAGGGGGGTTGAATACAATTGTATAAGATTCTTGACTTAATAAACAAAAATATGAAAATAATAATAGCTTTATTAATTCTGATATAAAACTGTTACAAAACTCTCTCAAGAAATTCTGATGTTCTTGAAAGATGCAAGGTTACAATAATACTCGTGTATGCGATTTCAATATGCAAAACCTAAACTGTGTTTATATAGCACACAGATACTCTATCAATTACAAGATATGTTTAAATCAATTAAAAACTATATTGATACATATCCTAACAGACAACTACATTCCTATAAACTAGGAACCGACAAATCAACTTTCCTTATTTTTATGGACTCAGTAGTTATCTTGAAGTAATACTGATCAGCTTCTAGTCCTGATGATAATCCTGATCTCAGTCCTGATAGCAATCTTGATACTGATGATATGCAATCCTGATGACGTCAGCATCTCAATCCTGATCAGTAGTCCAGATCCTGATGATCATTGAATCCTGATCTAATAATCTCCCCCAATCTCATACTTTTTAAAATAAAGTATAGATTCCTAGATTCAATGATGCCAAAAATGTATTTCCAAATTGTACAAGAAATAACAGTAGAAAACTTATCTTTAAATTCTTTGATAGAATAGATTCATCTTCAAGAAGTTTGACAATAAATTTTCTTCTTTGTCTTCAAGAATCTGAATCAGTCTTCCCTTTAGATTTCTGAGTTCTTCATCTTCCTCATCAATCTGGTAGATAGCTACTCTGAGATTTTGAAATGAACTTCTCTGTAGATCAAATTCTTCAATTAAGAGATAAGCAATTTCCTTCCCATCAGGATTAATAGACAATTGTTTCATGCCTAGAGACATTTCCTTGACAGCACCGTCTCTCTGCATTTCAACTTCTTGACCTCTAAGATTTAAGTACATGGGAGTATAAATGCCAACATAGTTATTTCCTCCATCAAATCTTTGTCTAATGGTTGACAGAATTATATCAGAGCATTCCTTGCACACTCTATTCTTCCATTTGAGCAGATAATGAACATATTTCAGTTCCTTTGTAGTTTTCACTAGCAGCTCCTGGATAGACATTATCTTTACACTTCCATCTTTCATGAAGTACATAAGCTTGTCCTTCTTTTTAGAACCATCATGACAATCTAAAACTATATCCACAGCTTGTAAATTGTTCAGGTGTTCAGAAGTTAAGTTACCTCCAATTTCAACCAGTACACGAGGATCAACATATGGCATGTTTAAAAATTCAGCATCTCTATGACCTATGCCTCCTCTTGTATTGTATGGCATCTGTTTTAAGCTTGAAAACATTTCTGTCCATAGTGCTTTGAATGTTTGAGAACCAATAGCTTGTCCAGCACCAGAAAGATTTGTTATTATACCACATGATTGAAAGTTGACATGTCTATTGGACTCAATAGTGTCAATATGCTTCCATTTCTTATCTTTTTCCTTTTCAAGAACATAGTTCAACTCTAGCTTGTGTTGTTGTCTTCTGTCATTTTTCCACAACAATCTATTTGATTTGACCAGCTTTTGCACATAGAGATTAAAATCTCTATATGTTGTTCTTTTTATCTCTCTTCTTCTTGCTTCTTCTTCTTCATCAACTTCTAGATTATGAGAATCAACCACAATAGAATGTATTAACAAATCAACCTCTTTTAGAATTTTAGATTCATCAGGATCTTGAACAGTGTCAGGATTAGAATCTTCATTTTGAGTTGTATTACTGATGAGAGTTGATTGTCTTGGTCTTCTTCTCAAAATCACATGAGGTTCATAATCTTCACCATCTTCATGAAAAGTAGTCCTGACAAGTTGAGTATCAGGAACTTTTGGAATTTGAGTATCCTCAGTGATTTCTTCAATCCTTAAATCTCTAGACCTTGTTTGTCTAGGTACTGATTGTGTTGATCTCCTTCCTCTTCTAGCTCCTCTCCTACATGTAATATCCCAAAATTTTGTAATATTTGAAACCCTGATGAATAGTAAAAATTGCCCTGATGAATAGTAAATTTGCTGAAGAAAATATTTTTCAGACCACACTATGTGGATGACACGGAATGAATGTTTCGAAGTTATATTATTGATGTATAAGGAGAATAAGTGAATGCAAACGCAATCAGAATCAGAAGATTTCCATTCGAGTTTTAAATCACTATTCACTGGACAATCGAGGATGTATTGATTTGATCGTTTTGAGAAAGTATGTAGAATGAGAAATCCATGGTCATATCTTAAACCAAGGTGAGAAATCTAAGACCATATATTAAATCAAGGTAATGGAAAGATCAAGGAAGTATCACCTAGCTTTGGTACAGAGAAACGTTTTTAAAATCACTTGAAATTATCACGAAACAAAAGCGTAACGAATTATGGATTAAACCCTAACCAAAGGAGAGGTATCATATAAGATCATCAAGTGCAACATATAAGAGGATTGATGATACAAATGATGACATAAGCATGATGCAGGAGGGTGACATAGGGATGACATGGCGATGACAAAGTGATGACAAGGTGATGAATCACCACCTTGTCACCACTTTCACCACAACCACAAGTTCAAATGGCATGTGTCTTTGATGACAAGACTTGCTTATGACCACACAAATTAAATGGCAAGTAATTAAGTGTAATTATACAAAACAAAAACAAAACAAAACAAAACAAAAGAGATGCATCCATGAAGAACAAGACATTCGGCTATGAGCTTGTGTAGGCAGTAATAAGATGGTATAAATGAAATCCTTGGGTTGTGATTTCTTGGTTATGTATTGGTGAATTGATTAGAGTGTTTTAAACACGGGAATTGCGTTTAAGCGTCGTTACCATGTCGAATTTCATTTAGGAAGTTTAGACAGAGATCACGAATACCTTAAAGGCTTAACCATGAGTCTTTCTGACCATGATCATGTAGACTCTATTTCATAGTTTGTTTTAGCGAAAGAATCGTATCGTTTCGATTTACGGTTTAGGAGAAACGTCCGTTTTAGTGAAAGCGGTTTCGGATAACTAAGTAGTTCATTGCATGAACTTTGAGATAGGGATCAAGCCCTTTAAAATGGAATTGGGTTAGGAAGGAAACCTAGAAGGTTTCGTGTTAAAAAGATAAGTTTGTGATTTTATAAAAATGCGAGAACAAAGGTTGCGCGAGTGAAATACCCTTAAGGGGATGGTTAAAAACAAGGAGTTAGTAAAGGAAAAGTACTTGGGTTTTGTGAATAGATTTCCACCCAAACTTTTGACTTAGGAGTTACGAAATGTCATGAGGTTATAGATGACCGAGAGCGAGACATTTGATTTTCATTAATAGAACTTTAGTGCTTAAGTAATAGCACATTAATTGGTTCTAGGGGACTGACTGTGAATCATGTATCTTGTTATAGATCGACGAGCACACTCTCAAGACCCCACTACCACACCACCCAGACACCAAGGCAAGTTTTCAAACCCTACATCATATAAGTGATGATGTTGTGATTTACTGTTGTGCATGTGATATATATCCTGCTTTAATACTATGAAAAGATTTATAACTGTTCACGCTTTTAATAAAAAGCTTTATTAGATATAAGGTTTATATGCTAGGTAAATACTAGATATAAACCGAAGTTTTAAATGCTCTAAGAATTGAGCACTCATACGATGATTTTAAAATATTAGACCGGGAGTTGAATCACTATTTTTACTTGATTATACTGTTAGAAACTGGAGGGTCCAGGGACATCCATATTTTAAATATGTTATTAAATATTCCAATATATATATATATATATATATATATATTATTGGATATTTAAAAATATTATTTTGAATATTTATTTAAATAAGTGAATATTATTTGAATATTCACTTAAGTGGAATATTATTGAATAATAATTCAATATTTATTATTTGGATATTTATTAAATATTCCAAATATGATTTAAAAATCATAGAACCTTATTATATTATTATTTAAGGTTCTAATATTTACGCAAATATTTCTGATCTTCAGAAAAGATATTTAAAATAGAGATTCCCAAGTATTATCTCAAGTTATTTAAAGATATTTAACTGCGAATAATGTTTTCTAAAATTGGGAATCCAGTTCAAGGAGTCGAGGACAGAGTTTTACTTCCACTATTCCTCTAGAGTATCTATAGCTGGGGATGACTCCCCTATTCAATCAAAGACCTTCAAACTTGCTAAACTCTGAAAATGTCAATGAACTCCCTGGTCATGATTTCAAAATACGTGTTAATCATTCGTAGTCTCGTTGACTGATGTCAACCCACACTGTAACTTACTCCCTTCAAATACTCTGGAGTAAGGAATCTGAACTGTTGCAAAGTTTTTACAAGTAATTGTACTTGGGGAAAATAGGATTAAATTCCGATTGCAGTTTCATTGATTTTATCCGGGACCAGGAGGAAACGTGAAGGAGGCTGTTGGACAGTACCTCTGATTATAGCGTAAGAGGCTGCTAGGCAGTCCATCACTTAGTTCACGTAGGAGGCTGTGGGACAGTCCAGCAGATACAAAGCCCGTATGCGGCTAGGGTGATAATCGTGTTAAGATGTCGTCCATCTACTAGTAGAAAAAGTGTGAGTACGATACAACGACTGATCACCGTGTATCGGGGCGTGCTCCGGAAAAAGGTCCCTTCCCTCCAATTGGAGTTGTGCTGCACATTGTAACGAAAGCCTAGGCGCTAAGTTACTGATAATGTGGCAGTGATGAGTAATGATGTTCCTCGTACATTAGTTGCACTGTATGGCATGTTTTGACGAAAAGGATAATAAATATATCATTCTAAATATGAATGAAGTTTTAAAGGTTTTACTTTATGATATAAGCTTGCATATATATATGCTTATGTTGCGTTGTATTATTGCTGGGCTTAGTGCTTACTCTTGCTTTCTTATATATATATATATATATATATCACAACACAACAGCTAGAGTAGATGGCCAGGATTCGTCATACCGCTCGGAAGTGCGTATGGGCCGCGCAGACCGCCCATAGGATGGCAGTTGCAGCACCTCAGGTAGAAGTACTGAGTTGGTTCGGAGTGTAACTCTTGTTGCTCCGGTTTATTTATAAGTATGACTTATGTATATTAATGAACGAGAAAAAAAATTTGCGCTGCCTTTCTGGTTTCACATAGAGATCATATTGGCAGTAGGTTGCAAGCATTTTACTTTTGGGTTGTAATAACTTTAATTTATGGATCATATGACTACTGTTTTTGCAATTTCGTTTCTGAGACATAACTGGCGTGAGTATATGGATGGTGGGGTCACCATGTGTGTTTATTTATTATATTATGATTCAAGCATCAAGTGTTGTATGGAATAAAGGAACGTGACAACCTTGATCTCCGACCCCGGATCTGGGGGTGTTACAGAAATGGTATCAGAGCCTATAGTTATTAATCTCAGAAACGATAGTGTAACACCCCCAGATCCGGGGTCAGGAATCTGGGTTGTCACGCTCCATCAATTATACAATACCTGCATTACTTACAACATTCTAATAATACAACTCCAAAGACCCCAATCACTTACGTACACACACACAAGTTATAGCCTAGGAAATGAGCAACAATAAGTAAAACTTGTTATTACAAACCAAATGTACTATCCAGGATCTCATCTATTATTTACAACCTCTACCTGAAGTTACAATAATAGACCTCACAATTCTATACAAGGTTTAGTAATACAAACCCACTCAAAATAATTCTCACTAATTCAAGCTGCAACTATTCTGCTCACACCGACAGTATCCATCATGCATCAACTAACTCCAGGGTGGTCTCTCCATTCCCTTGCTCTCGTAACACGAGGTGGATTCGGCAATGTTTTCCTCATGCTGAAAGATTTAATAAAGCAAGAATGAGCTAATAGTGCTCAGCAAGAAATCTATTCCAGTTTAAATCTTTAAACCTTTTAGGGAGATAATCCATATGGGATCAAAACTTTTATCACTACTAGGGTCTAACCCCAAAATAGTATATCGTTTAAAATACCGTATGACTTATAATCATACTCATATACTCTTAGTAAATCCTTTAGGAATCCTGGGTATCAATATGATAAACCAAGTCTCAACATCAATAGATACAGTTCGAAAATATCTTTATAACCACATGCTACGCATTAAACGGATAAAATACTATCATATCATAAAAGATGAAGTTACGAGGAAAATTAATATAATGATTCCGTAACCCAAAATCCACTTATGCATATATAATCTGAGTAAGGTTTTATCAGAGTCATAACTCATAAAATAAAAGATGAAGTTACAAGGATTTATTGCAACTTCATTTTCTTTGAACACTTTTTGACCCTCTGCCAACATGATCGGTAAACCTGTACTAAGGGGGCTACCCTTAGTCCCTTTCAATACATGTTGCAGAATTATCCAAATTGGATGATGAACCAATACCGGAGTTGCTACTGCGCCCGTCGTACCAACTTTACTATGATCAGTAGCAGGTTGTACAACAAAAATATGTTCTCTAAATGTAGATGGAAGAATCACGACAACCTGACATTGTCTACTGCCTTCCCGGATCTCCCGGCCCATTTAGGGCAATAAAATGGATGGGTCGGCGCAACTGGACCACTTACACCACTCCTAGTTCGGATGAAATCCATGACTCTGAAACGTAAAGATCGTCCTCCTTTCCCAAAGTGTAATACTTGTTGATACGACTCCACTAAGTAGTTATATCTAGGTTGGAAAGGAAGATTTTCCAATATTTCCCAAACGATGCTTGTTAATGGATATCGACTTGTTCCATCAATTTACCCCTCGATCGTTGAGGTGGTAACACAACATTTGACTTGCAGCAATTAAATTGTTCCGAGAAAATATCTGTCCCCCGACAGTTTTGAGTTGAGAGTTTAAAATGAGTAGCAGTCACTTAAATCAGGTTTCCCATATTTTTGATAGTTGAGCGAACATTTAAATCCTCTTAAAAGACAAAATTAAATGGAAAAACAGTGTTTGGGAACCTCTTTTTGATTTAAAAATAATTACTAATACAGCTTAGAGTATCCTTCGTAATTATTGAAGGTCGAGGATAAACTTTAAATAACATTTCTCATTTTTAAAACGTGTTAAAAGTATTTAATAAATAATCGAATAATATTTATTAAATAAGTAAACCTTAAACGAAGATTCGAAAATAATATTCATTAAGTAAATAATGATTAAATGAATATTCAAAAAAAAATAATATTCATTAAATAAATAAGGATTAAATGAATATTCAAAATAATATTCATTAAATAAATAAGGATTAAATGAATATTCAAAAATAATATTCATTAAATAAATAAACCTCAAATGAATATTCAAAAATAATATTCATTAAATAAATAAACCTTAAATGAATATTCAAAATAATATTCATTAAATAATTAAGGATTAAATGAATATTCAAAATAATATTCAGTAAATAAATAAGGATTAAATGAATATTCAAAATAATATTCATTAAATAAATAAACCTTAAATGAATATTCAAAATTAATATTCATTAAATAAATAATCATCGAATAACAGTTACCCGATATCTTTATCGGAAAAATAATTTTTTTATCATATACAGAAATATAATTACTTCTGATCTAAAGAAAAATCACACGCCCTTATCCTAGGGCATTTATAAAAAAAACCTGGCTTCTAACTAATATCCCATATTTAGTTTAGAAGCCCATAATTAAATCATAAAGCAAGTATCACAATATACTTTCGAAAACAGTTATGTCTTCCATTAGCATATATAACTGAAATAGTATTCAAATAGTATTTCTCGACTGAGATAATACTCAAATAACATTCCTTGAAAGATATAGTAAGCAAATATCATTCCTCGAATGATATCATACTCGAATAATAATCCTCAAAATACATAATATTCTGCCGATGGAATCCCTCCGGGTTTCCATGGCTATCTACATATCTCAAAATACCGACTCCCGATTTAGAGTCGAAAACAATGAATACACTCTTATATTTAGAGCTACCAGGTAAACCGGTTCATAACTACTTAACTCAAAAGATTTTATATAATCCAAATGTCAAAATCCATTTCAACAAGAAATAAGATATATCGCAAAACTGTCCAATTTTATACATGGCAAAAGCAGTATTATATAGTCAATACTTCAAAGTATAGATTTAGAAACTTGCCTGGAAATCCCGAAGTAGCAATAAGTCTCAGGTTGGTCCAGTAATCTAGAATCAACACAAGGTTTCAAGATTAATAACTTAAACGCTTTCACCATACTAAGTATATACTAACTCAAGTACAAGTCCATTTTTAAGTTAACTCCTTAAGATCTTCTACTCGAGCATGCTCGCTCACGCATTTTTATAAAAATTGAGATGTAATTATTTTAACACGAAATCTTTTCGAGGGTCTTCCTAAACGTACCTAGCATGTTAACACAAAGTTTCACATTCCAATAAGTCGCTTAAGGGGTTTGATCACTATCTCAAAGTTCATGCAATGAACTACTTAGTTACGCGAAACCGCTTTCACTAAAACGGACGTTTCTCCTAAACCGTAAATCGAAACGATACGATTCTTTCGCTAAAACAAACTAGGAAACAGGGCCTACATGATCATGGGCATAAACCTTATGTTTATGCCCTTTAAAGTATTCGGTATTTCTGTCCAAACTTCCTAAGTAAAATTTGACATGGTAACGATGCTTAAACGCGATTCCCGTGTTTAAAACACTCTAATCAATTCATCAATCCACAACCAACAATCACAACCCAAGGATCTCCTCCAAATAACTTTATTTCTGTCTAAACATACTCATAACACTAATCACTAGTTCAACCATCAATCAATCCATTAAACCTCATACATATCATGTAAATCATCTCTAAATCATACTATCACTAACAATCATCCATTTATACACTAATATCAAATCATAAGTAAAAGTGTGAGAGGGTTTATACCTTCCTTGGTACTTAATATAGACTATAGATGGCTAGTATACCCTTCCTTGCTCCTTGATTATCCTTTACAAACCTTAAACTTCAAGATCAAAACAAGAAACCACTTGAAATTACTATTCATCCTCATCTTGTAAAATCCATAACAAATCGAAAAATAAGAGTTGGGTGCTAATATTTTTACCAGACCTTGTGCTCTTGATAAGATTTATTTTGAGTTATAGATTATCAAATTATAAGCTTCCTAGCTAGGGTTTTGAGCCCCATCTTTCCGCTGGACAGAAACTGGACAGATTGGGTTCTCCAACTTTGGGAAGAGATTTAGCTAGGCTACACTCCTTTGTTGACTATGAAATTTTGAACAAATGTTACCAATGGAGT
Organism: Heracleum sosnowskyi; assembly: GCA_030848705.1. Taxonomy (NCBI): domain Eukaryota; kingdom Viridiplantae; phylum Streptophyta; class Magnoliopsida; order Apiales; family Apiaceae; genus Heracleum; species Heracleum sosnowskyi. The sequence continues at coordinate 75,327,392 of CM061239.1, forward strand.
GGAGAAGCTATGGTTAAAATTTGGTGATTTAAGGATGGATAGAAGTGGAGATATAAAGTTTTCTTTGAGCTTGGTTTCTGCTTGGCAGAATTGTTGAAGAAATGGGGTTTTTCTTTCTTTCTTTTTGCCTTGGTTGCTTTTGATAAAAAGTGTGATATTTTGTAGTAATGTGGTGAGTCATCACATTTTTGCCTCATCATCGGGACACTTGTCGAGCAATGAGATGTCTGGGTGGCAAAGCAGCTTTACTAGTTTGTTTCCTTTCACATGGATGCTACAATTGTTGCATTCCTTGGATTATTCTTGTTACATGTTACTTCCATGCCTATATTTAATCCTGTAAGTGTCGCGTTGTTCCGTCATCACTTAATCTCATAGAATGTTCGCAGTGTTTCTTTAGTGTTCTATCGAAGTAGTTTACCGTAAACGTTCTTGATATCACTAATTCTTTTATTAAATCCATATCCATGGAATTGATAATTTAAGTCCTCCAATAATTTTAAATAATGATTAATCCATCAGTTATTAGTGAAATTTCGGAGAAAACAGAAATACTATTTTTCTTATTCTGACGGCTTTTGCATTCCTTCATTTACATTGTAGATCACTAATACGACTTTGAAAGTTCATTATCCTGACTCGTACATAGGGTGGTCTGAAAATCTTTTTCGGTTCAGAAATTTACTATTCATCAGGATTTTACTATTCATCAATTTTTTTTTTAAACTAAGTCCAAAATTTGGGGTTATTATAGTCTCCCCTCCTTAAAAGGATTCCGTCCCGGAATCTAAGAAAATAGCCGAGGTTACTCTTCCAATATAGTAATCTCCAGTTTCCAGGTTGACTCTTCAATTCTCTGGTTTCAGTTACAACACTTTCTCATTCCGGTCTGTGATATCTACCGGACGCTTTATATAAGCCAATTCTGGCTATGTTCATATACACCCATTTTCTATCAACATTCGATTATTCTTGCAATCGGCGGTACAACAGTTACCGTAACTTCGGTTGTCTGAAATGTTTCTTTCGGTCGGTCCGTCGGTCTGCGGATCCTACGTTGTATTCGCACTCAATCTCATTGCCAAACATGTTTGGAAAACTCCTCCCGAATCGGGAGTTCAATCATTGGTTCTTATCTGACACGATGGTGACTCGAACTCCACGTCACCCAACTATCTCTTTCGTAACTCTTCGGTTAACGATCTCTTGCTAATAACAAAATATGAGTAGACTCATTTGATCCATCAATTACAGCTCAGTTGACGTCATAGTCCGACTTGATTCTTGTTGATCCTATCACAGAATCCATTATAGTAAAATTACATTCCTAATCAGGAATCTCTATTAATTGTGAGTCAACTAGGTCTTTGTTCTGCCTTCATTTTCTGACATATCCACTATTTGATTACCAATCGTTAAATCCTTTTATTTATCCGACCACTTACAACATTTCCTTAACTTTCTTTACCTTTTTGTACTCTCGGTGTAGCTGTCTCTTTATGACAGATCTTTATTCCTTAATTCGTTCTGGCTCATTCAGGACCTTTAAATAATCCTTTATGTTCTCGTGACTTCAAACTTCATCCTTTCAGTTCTTCTTATTAGTCATTCCGAAGATTTAGCATCTTTCATTTCTTGAACATTTGGAATCCCAACTTGGTAAAATATACCTTATGATTCCTGGAAATTTTCTCACATTTCTCGATCCATTCAACTTTTTCAGTCTTTCGAGTAAGTCTGGTCGGTGGGGCTGCTATCTTAGCAAAATCTTGTACACATCTTCGGTAATATCCGACTAAATCCACAAAATTACTCACCTCGGTTGGTGTGGTTGGTCTTTCCTAGTTTGAAAAGTCTCCTATCTTTGCAGGGTCAACCAGTACTCCTTTACTGTTGACCACATTTCCTAAAATTGTACTTCCTTTAGCCAAAACTCGCACTTTGAGAACTTGGCATATAACTTTTCTCTCCTCAGTGCTTCTAACACGATCCTCAAATGTTCTGCATGTTCTTCCTCGGTCTTTGAGGTAAACCTAAATATTGCCGATGTCACTATGACATACTTATCCAAATACTTCTTGAAAAGTCGATTCAGCACGTCCATGAAAGCTGCAAGGGCATTCGTCAATCCAAACGACATTACTAAAAACTCGTAGTGTCCATACTTGGTGCGAACCGCAGTCTTGGGTACGTTCTCAGGCTTAATATTCAATTGGTGGTATCCAGTTCTCAATCAATATTCAAGAATTTAACTACATCATGCAGCCGATCGATCAAATCACCGATACTTGGCAGGGGTATTCATTCTTAACAATTAGCCTATTTAGCTCTCGATACTCTATGCACGGCCTCATGCTGTCGTCCTTTTTCTTCACCAATAACACGGGTGCATCCCACGATGACGCACTTGGTCTTATCATTCATTCCCCTAACAATTTCTACAATTGAGCGACTAATTTCTTCATCTCGATTGGAGCTAGTCGGTACGGGGCCTTCGAAACTGGCGCCGTTCTTGGAGCTAATTCTATACCAGACTTTATTTCTCTATCGGGTGGTAACCCTAGAAGATCTTCTGGAAATACATCCTCGAATTCGTTAACCACGGGGATATTCTGTACACTAGGTACTTCCCGTTTCGTGTCCATCACAGTCGCTAAACAAGTTTCACATCCTTCGAGGTCAATTGTTCTCTCTTCTGTCAATCTGAATTCTTACCTTCTTTCTTTCTCAATCTATTCACGTTTCATACTCTATTTTCTTTATTCCCATTTCTTTCTCGTCCACTTTGCTTCCATTTCTATCATAGTCGTTTCATTAACCAAGGTAACATGATCAGTCGTTTCGAACACTTCGTTATTCTGAATTCGCATCATGCGAAACAAACCTTGGCAATTTCCGTAAACTTCGATTCATAATTTATCGGGCTCATTTGTTTTAGCTCTAAGCTTCAACGCTCTATTTTCCCAAATACTAAGGAAAATACTTGCATGGTACCAAGAATACTTCAAGCAACAGAATGCTTTATATATATATAAAAAAAAAACCTTGCAAAATTCTCGCTGAGGGGGCGACCTGGTTAGGTCTCAATCAAATTATCGTTTGAAAATTTTCTCATCATACTTCACTGCATACAAAATGCATCGTGAATTCACTTATATAAATTTGACCGAAAGTTGAACATAGTGAAACAATAACTAGTTCATTTCAAGAAAATTTTAACGACTAGCTGAACAAAATTTGCTAGTTCGATTAGTTTGGGACGCAACATCTAGCTAGGACGATTAACTAGATTTTCATTATATCATTAAAATTTCAACTAGTTAGGACAATTAACTAGTCACTCATCATGGCACATATAATTAGCCAGTTTCAATCTACGAGTACAAAATCTCGACATTGTAGCCAAAGAAAGAAAGAAAACAACATTTTGACTACTCGTATAATGAATTGAAAAGAAGAGTAAACAAGTTTAGGATGAACAAGGTAATTATAACCCTTGAATAAAATATATGATATGAATAGGAAATTCTTGGTATCGGAACAATCGATAACCTTCCACCAAATATTTCTCATCAGTGAAACGGTCCACCCAAAGGTGTCTCCGTACATAAACTTAATCAAATTTTCCAATAGAATTGAATTCGGAATATCAATATCAAATTGATATCCTTTCTACGATTTCAACGTCTGATGTGCAAATCTTTCCTTGATAGGAGAAAAGAATTCCCGAGTAATCTCTGAAATATATATCATCCCTGTTTTAATTAAACAGTTTGATATTTATGAACTCGAGGAGTCCAAGTATGAAAGGAGAAATCGCTTTTCAAGATAATCGTTAAAGAATACTCATCAAATAATAAAGGAAATATTAATTGAACATTCCTTAGATAATTAAAAGAATACGAAATCAATTATAGACCTAGAAGGATAGATGAATAATGGTTCCCTCTTCAGGTCGTCCTGGAACATGAACAAAACACTCCGGTGAGTAATGGTAACTTAATTCTGCGTATTTAACCTTTAAGGTAATGAGTGGAGGAAAGAAAATGAATAAACTGAATATAACAGTTGTTGGTTGCATCCCAAGTTGAAATAGGAAACTAGAAGGGTTACCTGACATGAATTACTCAAGGTAACACGGGCATGAACAGTTTTAGATTGAGGAGTGTACCAGCATGTAGAAACCAAAAAGTCAATGGTCATCATAATTTCTAACATCACCCGTACGAGGATGATCTTATCTTTCTGCCTTTATGGCTTATGGTACTAACCAACGATACCTCAAAATCGTACAAGTCCTTAAATAGTTCGGGAGTTCGAAACCTGTTCGCCATTCCCCGATAATCGTTCAGAGATTGGGCCTCCTACGGCTGCATCAACACATCCTCAAAAGATGAAGGTCGATTAACGTATATGTAATTTCTTAACACTAGTCGTATCGAACGAATCGAACCCCAGGCCACCATAGGTCTCGCCCCTCGTAGGTCCTGAGATTGTCGCATTGCTCGTCGCAACCATACGTGTCTTTATCAGAATCACACTATTCATTCTTCATATCTTTGATTTCTGAGTTGAGCCATCATGGCCTATCGTACGAAATGTACTCGCGATGCGATTTAGCACGTTCGTCTCACGATAACGTTCTGGTACTATACGTACACAACAGTCTCCTTTTTAGGTAACAAAATACCCATCGACGGAAAAGACACCAACTCTGGTGGAATCGTTGTTCTCAAGGTTTGGACCTCATACACAAGATAATGCCTTAACTAGTCCACGCAATTTAGTAATTCGGATCGCGTAAAGGACTATAAACGTCTTAATCTTCACATGTGCTGCCTTCTCGTGGCAAACTACGATGAACTACAAACACTTAGGTTCTTACCAAGTCAAGTTATCCATTGGTATTGGCCATTCCGACCCTACCCCAACTGCAATCGAGACTCTGCTTCGCGCCTTATCTTAATGTTTTTGATAATCCGTGTACAATTCTAAACGTCCTTCTCATCATTATGATGATCTTCAATGGTCCTATCGGTCCTCCGATAAGTCCTCAACTAAACTCTTTAATCTTAACATCCTTAGTGGCACTACTTCCGGTAGTCCACTTAACGAACTCTATATGAGTCCTCTCGTCATTCTCTTACTTCGATATAACTCTTAACAATCTCATATCCAAGTCTATAACTTAACGCTTTGATACCATTTCTGTAACACCCCCAGATCTAGGGTCAGGAATCTGGGTTGTCACGCTCCATCAATTATACAATACCTGCATTACTTACAACATTCTAATAATACAACTCCAAAGACCCCAATCACTTACGCACACACACAAGTTATAGCCTTGGAAATGAGCAACAATAAGTAACACTTGTTATTACAAACCAAATGTACTATCCAGGATCTCATCTATTATTTACAACCTCTACCTGAAGTTACAATAATAGACCTCACAATTCTATACAAGGTTTAGTAATACAAATCCACTCAAAATAATTCTCACTAATTCAAGCTGCAACTATTCTGCTCACATCGACGGTATCCATCATGCATCAACTAACTCCAGGGTGGTCTCTCCATTCCCTTGCTCTCGTAACACGAGGTGGATTCAGCAATGTTTTCCTCATGCTGAAAGATTTAATAAAGCAAGAATGAGCTAATAGTGCTCAGCAAGAAATCTATTCCAGTTTAAATCTTTAAACCTTTTAGGGAGATAATCCATATGGGATCAAAACTTTTATCACTACTAGGGTCTAACCCCAAAATAGTATATCGTTTAAAATACCGCATGACTTATAATCATACTCATATACTCTTCGTAAATCCTTTAGGAATCATGGGTATCAATATGATAAACCAAGTCTCAACAGCAATATATACAGTTCGAAAATATCTTTATAACCACATGCTACGCATTAAACAGATAAAATACTAGCATAACATAAAAGATGAAGTTACGAGGAAAATTAATATAATGATTCCGTAACCCAAAATCCACTTATGCATATATAATCCGAGTAAGGTTTTATCAGAGTCATAACTCATAAAATAAAAGATGAAGTTACAAGTATTTATTACAACTTCATTTTCTTTGAACACTTTTTGACCCTCTGCCAACATGATCGGTAAACCTGTACTAAGGGGGCTACCCTTAGTCCCTTTCAATACATGTTGCAGAATTATCCAAATTGGATGATGAACCAATACCAGAGTTGCTACCGCGCCCGTCGTACCAACCTTACTATGATCAGTAGCAGGTTGTACAACAAAAATATGTTCTCTACATGTAGATGGAAGAATCACGACAGCCTGACATTGTGTACTGCCTTCCCAGATCTCCCGGCCCATTTGGGGCAATAAAATGGATGGGTCGGTGCAACTGGACCACTTACACCACTCCTAGTTTGGATGAAATCCATGACTCTGAAACGTAAAGATCGTCCTCCTTTCCCCAAGTGTAATACTTGTTGATACGACTCCACTAAGTAGTTATATCTAGGTTGGAAAGGAAGTCTCCAATATTTCCCAAGCGATGCTTGTTAATGTATATCGACTTGTTCCATCAATTTACCCCTCGATCGTTGAGGTGGTAACAAAACATTTGACTTGCAGCAATTAAATTGTTCCGAGAAAATATCTGTCCCCCGACAGTTTTGAGTTGGGAGTTTAAAATGAGTAGCAGTCACTTAAATCAGGTTTCCCATATTTTTGATAGTTGAGCGAGCATTTAAATCCTCTTAAAAGACAGATTTAAATGGAAAAACAGTGTTTGGAAAGACAGATTAAATGAATATTCAAAATAATATTCATTAAATAAATAAACCTTAAATGAATATTCAAAATTAATATTCATTAAATAAATAATCATCGAATAACAGTTACCCGATATCTTTATCGGAAAAATAATTTTTTTAACATATACAGAAATATAATTACTTCTGATCTAAAGAAAAATCACACGCACTTATCCTAGGGCATTTATAAAAAAAACATGGCTTCTAACTAATATCCCATATTTAGCTTAGAAGCCCATAATTAAATCATAAAGCAAGTATCACAATATACTTTCGAAAACAGTTATGTCTTTCATTAGCATATATAACTGAAATAGTATTCAAATAGAATTTCTCGACTGAGATAATACTCAAATAATATTTCTTGAAAGATATAGTAAGCAAATATCATTCCTCGAATGATATCATACTCGAATAACAATCCTCAAAATACATAGTATTCTGCCGATGGAATCCCTCCGGGTTTCCACGGCTATCTACATATCTCAAAATACCGACTCCCGATTTAGAGTCGAAAACAATGAATATACTCTTATATTTAGAGCTACCAGGTAAACCGGTTCATAACTACTTAACTCAAAAGATTTTATATAATCCAAATGTCAAAATCCATTTCAACAAGAAATAAGATATATCGCAAAACTGTCCAATTTTATACATGACAAAAGCAGTATTATATAGTCAATACTTCAAAGTATAGATTTAGAAACTTGCCTGGAAATCCCGAAGTAGCAATAAGTCTCAGGTTGGTCCAGTAATCTAGAATCAACACACGGTTTCAAGATTAATAACTTAAACGCTTTCACCATACTAAGTATATACTAACTCAAGTACAAGTCCATTTTTAAGTTAACTCCTTAAGATCCTCTACTCGAGCATGCTCGCTCACGTATTTTTATAAAATTGAGATATAATCCTTTTAACACGAAATCTTTTCGAGGGTCTTCCTAAACGTACCTAGCATGTTAACACCAAGTTTCACATTCCAATAAGTCGCTTAAGGGGATTGATCACTATCTCAAAGTTCATGCAATGAACTACTTAGTTACGCGAAACCGCTTTCACTAAAACGGACGTTTCTCCTAAACCGTAAATCGAAACGTTACGATTCTTTCGCTAAAACAAACTAGGAAACAGGGCCTACATGATCATGGGCAGAAACCTTATGTTTATGCCCTTTAAAGTATTCGGGATTTCCGTCCAAACTTCCTAAGTAAAATTTGACATGGTAAAGACGCTTAAACGCGATTCCGGTGTTTAAAACACTCTAATCAATTCATCAATCCACAACCAACAATCAAAACCCAAGGATCTCCTCCAAATAACTTTATTTCTGTCTAAACATACTCATAACACTAATCACTAGTTCAACCATCAATCAATCCATTAAACCTTACACATATCATGTAAATCATCTCTAAATCATACTATCACTAACAATCATCCATTTATACACTAATATCAAATCATAAGTAAAAGTGTGAGAGGGTTTATACCTTCCTTGGTACTTAATATAGACTATAGATGGCTAGTATACCCTTCCTTGCTCCTTGATTATCCTTTACAAGCCTTAAACTTCAAGATCAAAACAAGAAACCACTTGAAATTACTATTCATCCTCATCTTGTAAAATCCATAACAAATCGAAAAATAAGAGTTGGGTGCTAAAGTTTTTACCAGACCTTGTGTTCTTGATAAGATTTCTTTTGAGTTATAGATCATCAAATTCTAAGCTTCCTAGCTAGGGTTTTGAGCCCCATCTTTCCGCTGGACAGAAACTGGACAGATTGGGTTCTCCAACTTGGGGAAGAGATTTAGCTAGGCTACACTCTTTTGTTGACCATGACATTTTGAACGCATGTTACCCATGGAGTGGAGAAGCTATGGTTAAAATTTGGTGATTTAAGGATGGATAGAAGTGGAGATATGAATTTTTCTTTGAGCTTGGTTTCTGCTGGGCAGAATTGTTGAAGAAATGGGGTTTCTCTTTCTTGATTTTTGCCTTGGTTGCTTTTGATAAAAAGTGTGATATTTTGTAGTAATGTGGTGAGTCATCACATTTTTGCCTCATCATCGGGACACTTGTCGAGCAATGAGATGTCTGGGTGGCAAAGCAGCTTTACTAGTTTGTTTCCTTTCACATGGATGCTACAATTGTTGCATTCCTTGGATTATTCTTGTTACATGTTACTTCCATGCCTATATTTAATCCTGTAAGTGTCGCGTTTTTCCGTCACCGCTTAATCTCGTAGAATGTTCGCAGGGTTTCTTTAGTGTTCTATCGAAGTAGTTTAACGTAAAGGTTCTTGATATCACGAATTCTTTTATTAAATCCATATCCCATGGAATTGATAATTTAAGTCCTCCAATATTTTTAAATAATGATTAATCCATCAGTTATTGGTGAAATTTCGGAGAAAATAGAAATACTATTTTTCTGATTCTGATGGCTTTTGCATTCCTTCATTTACATCGTAGATCACTAATACGACTTTGAAAGTTCATTATCCCGACTCGTACATAGGGTGGTCTGAAAATCTTTTTCGGTTGAGAAATTTACTATTCATTTGGATTTTACTATTCATCAAAAAAAAAATTAAACTAAGTCCAAAATTTGGGGTTATTACAGATAGGGCGTTAGGAATAATAAATGCAACTATAATAATAAGAAGAACTCCCATCGAGTTCATGGTTGGGTTACCGGATGTAGCACTGACTGTTAAAACCCGCAAGAGAACTTTTATTACACAGTATAGTAACCTAGCTTTCGCTTGTATAGGTGTTTGCGGCCGAGGAGGCTGATGACTTCGAGACCCAGCATGACGATACTCTGCTGGCAGCTGAGGACGACCCCATGGAGGATCTAGATGAGGACCCGGACGAGGATTCAAAAGAGGACCCCCAGACTGTGTTCGACTTTCCTACTTCTCCTGCTCCCACTACTGATGGAGAGTCGACTGAGGATGATGATGATTCCACTGAGAGGGATCAGATTGTGCCAGATGTAGTTACCACGGAGGACGATGAGACTTCTGAGGACAGTTCTAGCCGAGGAGGCATCAGGATGTACCCTCTGCCTATTGTGAGAGCCCTTACCCCTCCTGTGCCCCCACTGAGCCCGTTACCATCAGACGATGACTATGATCTCGCCCCTGAGGGATATGAGGAGGACCAGGCCATGACTGATCCAGATACACCTCATACCTCACCTACTGGAGTACCTACTGTGATCCATGATTGGATGATTTGCCGGCTGACCACTGACTTGGCAGCGGCAGAGGCTTGAGCTGATGAGCTGAGGAGACAGTTGACTGCAGAGAGAGAGACCCGTCGTTCTTATCAGGACGGGATGAGGCTTATGACTCCTACGGAGATGAGACGTGAGATCTTCGACATTGAGTTGCAAGCTATGGTCCGCACGAGAGGGCTGCCTGTTATTTCTGAGGGATTGGTATCCCAATAGACCGTGGAGTTGATCTGGGCAGATGCTATGGCGCGTGTCAGGAACCTGACCCGCCCAGAGGAGGAGCCTTGATAGGTGATAGATAGCTTAGTTCTCTAAAATCAGATGGCCGTTACTAGTGACTGTTTTTGTGGGATGGTTCCGATGTATAGTAGTATCCTTTCTGAGTTAGAGATAGGCTGATCAGACTGACGTTAGCAGATGTTGACTGGTTGACTGGTAGTACTTAGCTTTTGACTGTTGTACGGATGATGTATTTCAGCGATATGTTCGCTTTTTTTGGAACCTTAACTTTCAGTATCTCGTGGCTTTATGTCACTGATGTATATATTCGTGCATTTCAGTTTCTTTAAAGATTTCAGTCTTAAATTTGATATCCCCTGCTATTTCAACTTTTTTACAAGTTCTTAGTTTTGACATATAAACTGTGCAACCCCCATTTTGACAAAAAAAAAAGAATATATAATATATATATATATATATATAAGAGAATTTTGTGTGGGAAATGATGATTTCCAAGATTTTCACCGATAAACTCAACCGATCCAACTACCTATTTTGAAGGAACAAATGGTTTTAATAAAAGTTTTTGTTTAAAAACATCAGGAAAATGCCACCCCGACGTATGGGAACACGAGCACGCCCCTGCCAATCCTGCGGCTCAGGGCAGTGTTAACCAGGGAGATGTAAGGCAAAACTTTTCTAACGAGGAGGAAAACCCAGACTTCCACGAGTTGGAAGAACAAAACTATGAGGAAGGTGAGTATGAAGGAAGCGGAGAGGATGACGATTATAATGAGTTTGATGATTAGGACTACGAAGAGGAAGAGTATGAAAGTACTCAGAATGTGGAGGTCCCCGGTGGAAACTCGATGGACCAATTTATGCACCTACTCCGACAGAATTTGAACCAGCACCCACCGCCACCACCACCAGGCCCCAATACTGCGGGGCGTAGTGCTTTAAAGGCTTTAAAATCCCTAAGACCCCCGGAATTTCAGGGATCTGCTGACCCTGTTGAGGCAAGAGCTTGGTTAAAGGAAATGGAAAAATCTTTTGAAATCCTAGGTATTGAGGAAGCCCAAAGGACCGTCTTTGCTACATACCTCCTGAAAGGGGAGGCTAACTACTGGTGGGAATCAAAGAGAAACCTAGAAACAGATGTCGTTGTTACCTGAACAAGGTTTACTACCTTATTTCTGGAAAAGTATTTCCCCGTATTCATGGAAGCATAAATGGAGAGGAAGTTTTTGGAACTGAAACAGGATAACATGACTGTGGCGGAATATGAAGCCAAGTTTACTGAGTTGTCTAGGTTTGTGCCGGATTTTGTCAATACCGACTTAAAGAGGTCAAGAAGGTTTCAGCAAGGGCTAAAGCAATGGATTCAGAATAGAGTAGCTGTGTTGGAAATAACGGACTATGCATCGCTAGTGCAAAAGGCAACCATAGTAGAAGCAGGTAGTGAGCAGAGTCAGAAAGGAAGAGAAGAGAAAAAGAGAAAGTTTGGTAGTCAAGGAGGAATCTCGGTGAACAAGAGTTTTCCAGCAAGACCATTTGGAGGAACCAGGTCCCAACCCTTAAGGAATTCCGAGTTCAGGAAAACTGAGAATAAGAGCCTAAGTCAGGGCGGCGGACAGATAGGAGTGTCCCGTTTCAATCAACCCCGACCCCCACTACCTGACTGCAAGACGTGTGGAAGAAAACATCTGGGAGAGTGTACTTTAAAGTCGGCAAACCCCGCCGGCTCAAGAATCAGTGGAGCCGCCTATAACAAGCCCCCGACTGCTAGAACTTTCAACATGACCATGAAAGATGCCGTGAGGGACACAAATGTGATAGCAGGTACCCTTCTATTAAACACCGTCAATGTAAATGTTTTATTTGATTCAGGAGCTACCAAGTCTTTTATTTCGAGGGATTTCGCGAGTCAGTTAAGAATTAGAGCGGAACCATTAAAAGAAGTATTAGAGGTAGAGATAGCAAATCGGGAAGTAATTCCAGTTGATAAGATACATTTAGACTATAGTCTAGAGATAAAAGGTCAACAGTTTCGTGTAGATTTGGTCCCATTTAAATTAGGGGAATTTGATGTTATTCTGGGAATGGATTGGTTGTCTAGCAATGGTGCTCAGATCGATTGTGAAAGAAAGAAAATTTGGATCAAAACGTCCGAAGGGCGGGAGGTCGTGTTCAAAGGACAATGACAAACCTGTAAGTTTTTAACCATGGCCCAAACCAAGAGGTTGTTGCGGCATGGGTGTGAGTCTTACTTAGCCTATGTGATAGATACAAATCGAGAGGTTCCTAAGTTACAAAATATTCCTATAGTTAATGAATTTGAAGACGTATTTCTAGAAGACCTTCCGGGATTACCACCCGATAGGGAGATAGAATTCGCTATCGAATTAGCTCCAGGGACGGCGCCAGTTTCAAAGGCCCCGTACCGGTTAGCTCCGGTAGAAATGAAATATTTAGCTATCCAATTGCAGGAATTGGTAGATAAGGGAATGATAAGACCTAGTGTGTCACCATGGGGTGCACCAGTGTTGTTTGTGAAAAAGAAGGATGGTAGTTTGAGATTGTGCATAGACTATCGAGAACTAAACAAGTTGACCATTAAGAACCGACATCCTTTACCAAGGATTGATGATTTGTTTGACCAGTTGAAAGATGCGGTTTACTTCTCCAAGATTGACCTAAGGACTGGGTATCACTAGTTAAAGATAAAACCCGAAGATATACCTAAGACTGCATTCCGCACTAGGTATGGGCACTATGAGTTTTTGGTAATGTCGTTTGGGCTGACGAATGCCCCAGCAGCTTTCATGGACCTAATGAATAGAGTCTTCAAACAATATTTGGACAAATGTGTCATAGTTTTCATTGATGATATTTTAGTCTACTCCAAGACGGAGGAAGAGCACGCATAACACTTGAGAATAGTGTTAGAGACGTTGAGAAATGAAAGGTTGTATGCCAAGTTCTCAAAGTGTGAGTTTTGGCTAAGGGAAGTACATTTTCTAGGCCATGTGGTCAGCAGTGATGGAGTACTAGTTGACCCTGCTAAGATAGAAGCCGTTTCAAATTGGGAGAGACCAACCACCCCGACTGAGGTGAGAAGTTTTGTAGGCTTAGCCGGATATTATCAGAGATTTGTGCAAGATTTTGCTAAGATAGCAGCTCCATTGACCCGACTCACCCGAAAGACTGAAAAGTTTGAGTGGACTGAGAAATGCGAAAATAGTTTTCAGGAATTGAAAAGGAGGCTAGTTACTGCCCCTGTACTGGCACTGCCAGACGGAAATGGGAATTTCGTGATCTACAGTGACACATCACACAAAGGGTTAGGGTGCGTGCCTATGCAACACGAAAGGGTGATTGCATATGCTTCTAGGCAGTTAAAGGAATATGAGAGCAGATATCCTACCCATGATTTGGAGTTAGCAGCAATAGTTTTCGCCTTGAAGATTTGGAGGCAGTACTTATATGGAGAAAAGTGCGAGATCTACACAGACCATAAGAGCCTTAAGTACATTTTCACTCAGAAAGAGCTCAATATGAGACAGAGGAGATGGTTGGAATTAATCAAAGATTATGATTGCGTGATTCTTTACCAGCCAGGGAAGGCCAATGTGGTGGCCGATGCTCTTAGCAGGAAAGAGAGACTCAAAATGATAACTTCCTCAGAAAAGTTAATCCAAGAGTTTGAAAAGATGGAGATTGAGGTTAAAATAACCGGAGATGGCAAGGAAAAACTATTTGAAATCGCACTACAATCAGAATTGCTACAAAAGATCAAACTAAGCCAAGAACGCATGAGGAGTGTAGGGAAAGAGCTAATGACTGAAGAGGAATTAAAGACTGAAAGGGATGATAAGGGAGTTATGAGGTATACTTACCGGATTTGGATTCCTAATGATCAGGAATTAAAAGATGAGATTCTACATGAGAGTCATAGCTCAAGATATTCAATTCACCCAGGAAGTACCAAGATGTATAGGGATCTAAAGGAATATTATTGGTGGCCTAACATGAAAAAGGACGTAACATAGTGGGTAAGCAAATGCTTGACCTGCCAAAGAGTAAAGACGGAACACCAGAGACCCGGTGGACTCTTACGACCCCTAGAGATTCCAGAATGGAAATGGGAACAAATAGCCATGGACTTCGTAGTAGGATGTTAGATATAATTGCTGATGAGTGTTTATCAGTGTTTAAGCAACAGGTATTCATCAGAGTTTACTAGAAGCCAGTCAGAGTTTGATAAAGTCTGACGGGGTGAGAGTTTGCTAAAGCTGTCGGTGCTAACATTGAAGATTCTAGAAGCAATATATCTTGAAGATGGAAAGAAGCAAGATATATTGAGACATACAAGGAAACGGAACAGAAGACAGAAGCAATCCTAATTTGATATAATTTGTATAGCTAATTTATAGGAATATCAATTAGAGATTGATTCTATGTAGCTGTGTACTATATAAACACAGATAGGTTAACCCTAAAAGGGAGGCGAATACTGAATACATTATTCTTGTAACCTAGCAGCTCTCTGTGATATTTTACATCACAAAGAGAAGAGTTATTTATATAATTCAGTTGTTGATTCATAAACAGTGTTCTTTATTGTTATTATCATAATTATATTGATTATATATTGTGTAATCGGCCTAACAATTGGTATCAGAGCCAAGGCTGTTTAATATATACAGTTTATCGATCTAAACACAAGTATAATCATGGCTGACAACTCTCAGGAAGGTTCTAATGCAGGTTCGAATGCTCAGAAGGTTCAACCAACTTCTGTTAGTCGATATGAGACTATAAGGGTTCCAATTCTAAGACCAGTTGAATATCCAATATGGAAAGTGAAGATGACCATGTTTCTGGAAGCCACAAATCCAGAATACCTTGATAGAATCAATGATGGTCCTCATATGCCAACTAAATTGTCTCCTGTTATTACTGGTCAAGAACAAAAGACTGTTCCAAAAGAGAAGAAAGACTTGACTCCTGAAGACATCTCATCAATTGCAAAGGATGCAAAGGTTAGACATTTACTCCATAGTGCCTTAGATAATGTCATGTCTAACAGAGTTATTGGCTGCAAAACTGCCAAAGAAATCTGGGATGCTTTAGAAGTCAGGTGTCAAGGAACAAGTGCAATAAAGAAGAATAGGAAAACCATTCTAACACAGGAGTATGAACACTTTGACTCGAGATCTAATGAAACTTTGACAGATACTTATGACAGATTTTGTAAATTGTTGAATGATTTGTCCCTGGTTGATAAAGAATATGAACTTGAAGAGTCAAATCTCAAGTTTCTGTTATCTCTACCTGAAAGATGGGATTTGAAGGCAACAACAATTCGAGACAATTATGATCCTGCAGAAACAGATCTTGATGAAATCTATGGGTTGCTCAAAACTCATGATCTGGAGATAGAACAAAGAAACAAAAGATCTGGAAAGAAGACAAAATCTGTTGCTCTTAAAGTTGAAGAAAAGCCTGTCAAGAAGGAATCATCAAGAAAGAAAGCCAAAGGAAAGACTTTAGTCATAAAATCTGACAGTGAGTCATCAAACTCTGATGATGGCTCAAACACTGATGATGAAGCTTCTGATTCTGAGGATGATGATGAAGAGATGATGAAAATGGCTGCTTTAATGGTAAAGACCTTCAAGAAAATGGGATTCAAGAACTTCAAGAAAGGAAAGAGATTTTCTAGGAGAGATTCAAACTCTGATAAGAGAAATTTCAGAAAGTCTGATGGAGGGAATACCAAGTCTGGAAAGAAAGACAAGTCTGAGATCCAGTGCTACAAGTGTAAAGAGATGGGTCATTATGCTCCAGAGTGCAAGAAAGGAAAATCTGAGAAAGCACTCATCACTAAAGGCAAGGACTGGGCAGACACTTCAGACTCAGATGAGGGAGCCAATTATGCCCTCATGGCAACTGTTAAAGATGAAGCTGAGTCATCTGAAAACAAGGTACCCCTAACTACTTATGCTTATGATACTGATAATATATCTGAATTAAGAGTTTATCTAAAAAGCATACATGTTAGTTATAGGGATCAGACTTTAGAGAATGAAAGAATCAAATCTGAGAATCTAGGTCTTGAAGAAAGGAATAAATTTCTTGAAGAGAGACTTGTTAACATGCAACAAGTTCAAAAGGAGAGAGATGATGCTGTTTATGTTGAACATGAATTGCTTAAAAGATATAGGCAAATAGAATCTGAATTGGAAAAAGAGAGGAAAGTGATTAAAACTTGGACTAATTCTGGAAAAGACACACATCAAGTTTTTCAGACAGACACTGTAGGTTTAGGTTACTGTGAGAAAGATGAACTTAGGTTTAAAGATAAAGTGAAAGTGAAACCACAACTTAAACCTGTGAAATTTGTTTCTGAATCCAGTAAGCTAAAGTCTGTAGTAGTGAAAGAAGCTGTTATGGAACCAGCTGAAACTTGTGATAAACAGGTTAATGTTGGTTCAATAACAAAGAATAAGGTTAAATTAGAAGCTGTTAAAGAACCAGTAAAAATCTGTGATAAGCATATTATTGTTGGTTCAATGACAGAAAAACAATTCAAACATAAGCTCAAAGAGGTAAAGTCTGTCAACAAACAGAAAGTGTCCAAGAAAAATAGGAATGGAAAAGTAGGCATTAATAAAAGAAATGATTATCTGCCTAATTCTGATGCTCCTAGGAAGACATGTCATAGTTGTGGTAGCACTAACCATCTTGCAAGTTTCTGCACGAAAAACAAAGATATTAATTCTTTACCCTCCAAGTCTGGAGTAAAGAATGATTATGTTAGGGTTAGACCACAGACTTTATGCACACACTGTGGGAGCACTTGGCATTCCATTTATACTTGTAAGAGTTATCATGCTATTTATCACAACTTTTATGAGCTAAAACCCAACCTGAAATGGGTTAAAGCAAACTCTGCAAGTGTAAAGTCTGACACAGTTAGCTTAAACTCTGTTGAAAGTTATTCCGCTGCAAAAGCTAACAATGTTAAGAAAGCCAAAGGATCCAAGCAAGTCTGGATCCTTAAATCTAACTCTTTGTAATTGTTTGTGATTGCAGGGCATAAGGGAAAGTACCCTAGTCTTGGACAGTGGATGTTCAGGACACATGACTGGAAATAAAGCCCTGCTATCAGATTATGAGGAGAGAGCTGGCCCAAAAGTTTCCTATGGAGATGGCAACATAGGACGTACTCTGGGATATGGCAATATCAATCTTGGAAGTGTCATCATCACAAATGTAGCTCTAGTCCCAGGACTCAAGCATGATCTGCTTTCTGTGAGTCAAATCTGTGACAGAGGATACCATGTAGATTTTCATACTGAACATTGTGAGTTTATCAGAAAATCTACTGGGAAAGTTGTTCTAGTTGGACACATGCGCAATAACATTTATGAAGCAAGTTTGGTAACAAACTCTGAAGGAAAAGCTGTGTGTCTATCTGCAAAAATGTCAAATGAAGAGAGTTGGAAATGGCATAAGAAGCTCTCTCATCTAAACTTGAACAACATCAATGAGCTGATTCGAAAAGATCTTGTAAGGGGACTTCCAAAGTCAACACTCAGCTTAGATGGTCTATGTGATTCTTGTCAAAATGCCAAGCAAAGGAAGTCATCTTTCAAGAGTAAATCTGAATCTTCAGTTGTGGAACCTTATCATCTTTTACATGTTGATCTCTTTGGTCCAGTGAATGTAATGTCAATGGGCAGAAAGAAATATGCTTTGGTAATTGTTGATGAATACACCAGATACACATGGGTGTATTTCTTAGCAAAGAAGGATGAAACTGCCTTAACTTTGATGGATCATGTGAAGCAATTGGACAAAGGATTACAGCACAAAGTGAAAATTATCAGGAGTGATAATGGTACTGAATTCAGAAATTCTGAAATGGAAGCTTTCTGCAAAGAAAGAGGAGTGAAGCAAGAATTCTCTGCACCTGGAACTCCACAGCAAAATGGTGTAGTTGAAAGAAAGAACAAAACCTTAATCGAAGCTGCCAGAACAATGCTTGATGAAGCGAAATTGCCAACTTATTTCTGGGCAGAAGCTGTTCAAACAACTTGTTTTACTCAAAATGCTACACTGATCAACAAGCATGGGAAAACACCATATGAGATGGTGAAAAATAAGAAGCCAAATTTGAAATATTTTCATATTTTTGGATGCAAGTGTTTTGTGTTGAAAACTCATCCTGAACAATTGACCAAGTTTGACTTTAAAGCTGATGAAGGAATTTTTGTTGGATACCCACTATCAACAAAAGCTTTCAGAGTCTACAATCTGAGAACTAAAGTGATCATGGAATCTATACATGTGTCATTTGATGATAAGAAAATAACTGGAATAGAAGATGAAGAATATCATGATCAACTTCGATTTGAAAATGAAGATCTAAACTCTGATGACGTAAACTCTGATGAAGCAAATCCAACAAACTCTGATGAAGCATACTCTGAACCTCTACTGGTAAACACTGAGGAAATTTCTCTGACAGAACAAAATAGAGAACCAGTCGAGGGGGAGCGTGAAGATACTTCAGAAACATCTCAAGATAATAATTCAAATTCTGAAAGTGAATCAGCTGAAGGATCTATCCCAAACTCTGAGTCAAACACTGAAAATCCAAACTTTGAGCAGTCAAATTCAGGGGGAGCCTCAGAGAATGCAAATGGTCAAGAAGAAAATCAGGAGAGCATGGATCAAGGGGGAGGATCTAATACTGATAATAGAAGCCAATTACCAACAGCAAGAAGGTGGACACAAGCTCATACACCTGACTTGATAATTGGAGATCCAGAAGCTAGTGTAAGAACTAGGAGTGCTACAAATAATGAATGTCTGTTTCATGCATTCTTATCTCAAACAAAGCACAAGTGGAAGCTGTCAATTTCTTGGTGACAGATTAGTTTCTTGGTACAGCAAGAAACAGAAATCAATTTCCACATCCATAGCAGAAGCAGAGTATATAGCTGCTGGTAGCTGTTGTGCACAGATTTTATGGATGAAGAATCAATTGCTGGACTATGGATTAAGGTACTCTAAAATACCTATTTACTGTGATAATCAAAGTGCTATTGCTATGACAGGTAATCCAGTACAGCATTCCATGACCAAGCACATCAGCATAAGGTATCATTTTATCAGGGAACATGTGGAAGAAGGTAATATTGAGCTTCATTTTGTGTCTACAGACCAACAGCTTGCAGATATCTTCACCAAACCTTTGAGTGAAGCTACCTTTACAAGACTGGTAAATGAACTTGGAATGGTCTCTGGTTTTTGTTCACACAACAACACGCAAGCGCACGTGGTCACAAGTAGTATATGATAAAGTTAAGTTCGTTCCCACAGAGACTGGTTATGTTGTTATAGCTATGCACTTATGCACCAATGTATGGTTATTACTCACTGCTAAGATAAGTATCAAATTTGGTTTTGTTAACTAATTAACTAGCACTTAACAAGATTATATTAACTAAAGAGAATTACTGGAAATTTACTTATATGAATAAAGCATGGGATCCTAACATCGTTAAATATTTCATCTAGAGTCTCTTGTTCTTAATTAATGCATGCGACGGTTGTGACAACTAATCAGATAACACGAAACTAGTATACGCTACCTTTCAGTATACGTATACCATACCACTTAAACATCCACAATAAAGATAGAAGTTAAATGGACACCAAATATGCTTAGTCCCTGTATGTCTATAGACATTGAAAACATAGTGTTTTAATGAGCAAGTTATCTATTCAGATTACATAAGGTAGATGAAATGGTTAAAATCATCCACGAATCATGCATGACAATTATACATGAACTTATGCTAGCATGGCAAGTTCTAAATCCCTATATCCACTTTCGCAATCAATAGAGATTAACAAACAATCATGAATGTTAGCTACACATCCACAACGAATAAGCACAACCATAATAGGAAATCAATTAGCCATCACACACAGAATATATAAAAACAATTAACCACTAAACTCCATAAGAAACTCCGTTAGAATCCCACTATAACGATTAGTTCATGAATGAACCGTTCATCATCGCGGGTTCTAATGAAAACATGATATTAAAAATAATTCTTGAATTGAAAATCAAAAACCAATAGTAACAATAGTCATAAGGTTTAGAAAACAACGTAAGAGAATCCCAGTATGCCTAATTTAGAAGAATACAAAGATGAATTTAAGCTAGGTCTTCTAGGGTTTGGCCTCCTCTTGTTCTCCTCGATAATTCCTCGATAGCTATGATATATTAGGGTTCTCCCCTTATAAAACGTCCACAAATATTGATCCATGCCTCAGGGTTGACCAGTCAATGCCCTAACATCAAAATTAGAACAAAACAGAATTTGGGACAGAGAGGGTGGCGCGGCCGCCCCACTTGGCCTGACAGAAAATTTTCCTTTAATGCTCTCCAAAGCGCAAAGCCTCCAACCCTCAAATCTTGCATGCCCTTTCCAACATAACACCACACCATCAATTACATCCATGCACCACCATCGTGCTACCAATGATCATTCCTGCATAAACACTCAAAAACATATCAAAACACCTAAAACTTGAGTTCTTGCAATCAGTTTAAGCCGGTTTCTAAGCGTCCTAAGTAGACATGAAATCCACTTATCAGTTTTGACTAGAGATACTGGTTAGATTCAAAATCTATACATGATTGATTTTATGCTCATGATTCTTTGCATGTGTTAACTGTTATTTGTACCAGTATGTTAAACTCTAATAGTAAACTCTGTTAGTCAAAAAGTGTCAGTCATACTCTGTCGGTTAAAGTCTGAAGTTAATCTCTGATGTTATACTCTGATTGTGATATTGTCTGAAACATTTGGACCGATGAAGAAACCTGTATGAAGCATGATTCTCAGTAAGTAATCATGAATCTTTCTGAATAATATATGATCTGATCTCAAAATGTGCAGTAAATTAACACAGCATGATACTGTCTCTATATTCATAGCATCTCTTAGTTTATTGATCCTATACACTGAGTCTGTATTAGCTGTTTGCACTTTCTCTCATAAATTAATTGTATTAACTGATGAAAAGTCTAAACTCTGATAATTAGTTGCAAATATTTCACCCTCCAATCAAAAGATGCCAAAAAGTGCACAAATTCCTTTGAGATCATGTTGTGCCTAGGAAGACCCAGGAACTTATTGTATGAAATAAGGGCTAAAATCTTTGATTTTTGGTGACTAGTGCCAACCACTGATTACTGGAAAAATAAAAAAAAAAATAAAAAAACAAAAATTCGAAGGGGGTGAAAATAATAAATTTTAATAGTACAGAGTTTAGATGAAATCAGATTTTATTTTATACATGAGAGTTTGGACAACCAGTTTTTTTACTGATTTATTGTGTGGATTTTATGCACTTTAAGATGCTCTAAATTTTATATTCAGTAAACTCTGCTATTTCACACACAATTTTTCACAGCTGTGCATTGAGAGAAAAGAGATTATGAATAAAGAAGGAGGATTGGTAAACACTGATGGACTGTGTACTCTACGCTGAGGTAATTTTATTTTAATCTCTGATGATTAAAATTAATTATTTGTTTCAGACAGTTAACAATTTTTGAGAAAACATTCTTGAAACCAAAAGTGTATGATTGGTAACGGTTCTAATCAGTATTAAACAGAGAAAAGCTTGCTTGTCTAGGAAAGTGTAAAAGGCGGTAATTATTGCTGTTTTTACTGCGCATGCGCATTGGAAACTGTCAATTACTGCTGTCAGTCATTGCATGTGTGCCACGTGTCCCACTCACACAGTTAACGGAGTAAGACAGTTGTGTATTAATGATTAAAAACTGTTCAGTTTTTAATTTCGAATTTCATATTTAAACAATACACACACATACGTCTAAATCTTTCACATCTTACTCCAATTCACATCTATTGTCACACACACATATTCACAAACACTTTTCTACTTTCAACCTCTTTCAAGCTTTCGCA
This sequence comes from Heracleum sosnowskyi, assembly GCA_030848705.1. NCBI lineage: Eukaryota > Viridiplantae > Streptophyta > Magnoliopsida > Apiales > Apiaceae > Heracleum > Heracleum sosnowskyi. Next base: position 75,349,684 of record CM061239.1, read on the forward strand.
TCTGTTTCTTTGTTCCTCTTTCATATATTACTAATGGCGACTACAACGTTTGTTTCTTCTGGGTTAGAGTTTGTCCCTAATAACTATGCAGCACCACTAAACACTGCCAATGCACCAGAGGCGTTTCATATGATGCAGGAATTTCTTGCTCAATCAGCAATTGGGCGTGCTATAGTAGAACCATCAACACTTTATGGTTCACAAATCAAGGCCTTCTGGGAGACAGGTAGTTATGATGATGGTGGTGACTCTGGCAACCCGTCTATCATCTTTGAATTTCAAGAAGCAGAGTATGTAATTACTTCTGGTACCATTCGAACTGCTATGGGGTTTCCTGAGTATTCTTCATATACTATTGGAATGGGTGATATTGATCTACTAAGGATGATGAGAGAGATTGGGTATTCTGGGCCCTTGACCAAAGTAGGACAATTGAAGCGACCGTTCTTGCAGAAGGAGTGGAGCTTCTTCTTTGACTGCATTACAAGAACGTTCGGGAAGAAATGCACCAACTGGGATGCTATTCCTACGGACAGTCTGCAAATCGGGTATTCTCTTTTATATGATAATCATTTTGATTTTGCACGACTTGTCTTGAATAATTTAGGGGAGAAAATGACAGAGAATAGAGGGGTAGTGTACTTTTCTAGATTTTGTCAGATTTTATTCTCTGCTTGTGTTGAAGGGGTAGAACTAGTTGATGGAGATATTATTTCTTGTTTTAAATTACACAAGAGGATATTCTCTGATCTCATCAACAAGGATGTTAAGAAAGGGGTTGTTGGAGAGTTGTTGCTACCTGCTTCTGTGCAACAGTTTGTAAATGATCAACTTAATCCACAAACACAAACTTCTTCTCAATCAGAACCACAACCAGAACCTTTACAAACAGAACTTCCTCCATCTACATCTGTTCCACATAAATCCAGTGGTAGGACTAAGCATGTTGGCTCCAAACCTGCAAAGTCTGTTAGACCATCTATTGAAGTAGGAGTGTCCAAGACATCTGTGCCAAAGGGTGTTGGTCATTCTAAGAAAAGAAGAGCAAATAGATCAAAAACTGATGATGAAGCTGATGATGAACCTCTTCATCAGAGAAAAAGAAGATTAGTAGCCAATTATCTTTTTGATAATGTGGATGAATCTACACCAGCAACTGAAGCTGTCCAGGATGAAGCTCCAGAAATTGTTATTCAGGAGTCTGCTGTAAATACTGATAATGAGGACAGGGTTTTCGTGGATACTGAAGCTCCTGAAGTTATTGTTCAGGAGGCTACTGAAGATAATGAAGCAGCCACTGTGCCTGATATGGCAAAAGCTGATACAGAGGCTGAAATTGTTGAGCAAGAAGCTTTATTTGATGATTTTGATATGGATGCAAATGTTGAAGCACATCCTAGTATCAGTGTTTGTGATACTGAGGAAGTGGCAACTGATCAACCCACCCTGATTATTGAAGAGTCCATTGCTACTCACACAGAGAATCTCTCTGTTACAAATCAAATTCTTGAAATGGGTGAGGAGGTTGATCAGGTAAATGAAGCTGCTATAGAGAAAATGGATGAAGCTATGGCAGAGACTTTGAAAGAGACTACTGTACAAACAGAAGAAATTGTTGCAGAGTCTGTTCCTGACGAAACAAAGGTTTTTGTAACTGCAAACTCTGAGATTCCTGAAGCTGAAAAGATAAATGCTGAAGCTGACAATGTTGCTGAAGAAATTGCAGAGCAGATAGCAGAAAATGTCAATGAAGCTAGAGTTGATTTTGATAATGCTGATCACACATCTGTAAACTCTGATCATGCAAACTTTGGGATCAATGCTGGACTTTCAAACTCTGATAGTCATGAGTCAGAACCTTTTCTAAGGGATCCTACAGCAGAGTCTATCAAAGAAAACCAAAATGCAACTGAATCTCATTTCAGAGAAATGCATTATGCTAATTGGTCAGGAGCAGACTGCATCTTCTCTACACAAAGGGCTGCAGATTTTATACAGAATTCAGCTGAAGAGATTTCTAATCCTGATCTGTTAACTCATTTTAAGGCGACCATTGTTCAAGTCAAGTCATTGCACAATCGCTTTGATGAGACAAACAAAGGTGTTCTTGGATTGAGTAATGATATTGCTCTTAAGGATTTAGCAATGAAGCAAGATAGAGCTAGATTTTCATCTCTGATCAAGGATCAAGAAGAAATCAAGAAGAGGCTAACCAATGTTGAAAGCAATCAAGCTGCAATTTCTACTAAGATTGATTCGATTGCTACTTCACTAGAATTGCTGACATCAGTTTTTATTCCTGATGATGTCAAAAAGGGGGAGAGAATACATAAAGACAAATGCAAAATGACTCCAACCTTGAGACTGAGGGATGATTCTAATGATGGTGGAAGCAGGGGAGCTGAAAGAAGGTCAAAGTCTTCTCAAGAGCAAGGGAGACTTCGGTCAAACTCTGCTAGACAGGCATACTCTAAAAGAGTAAACTCTGGTGGACAATCTTCTTCGAGACTTAAGAGTCTAGTGATTTCAGAAAATCCAACTACTGATGAAGAGATTGCTGCTAAGTTGTTTTTAGAAGAACATAATGGACAAGTCACAATGGAAGATATGGATATTGAGATGAAGCTTCTTGCTGAAGAACACCAGAAAAAGATTGAAGCTGGTACATACAAGAAAAAGGCCAAGGCTCCTAGGAAAAAGGAAATGGGAATTTCTATTAAAGAGAATGTGAACTCTCAACAGAGTTTACAATATACAAGGAGGCCAATGATTGCAAAGTCTGATAAAGGAAAAGGTATACTGGTAGAAGAAGGACAGTTACCAAAGAAGAATTATTCAACCTCTGACGTTGCTCAAGTTGAATCAAGGCCAAATAAATCAACCTCTGACGTTGCTCATGTTGATGTTTCTACTAAAGTTGTGACAACCTCTGACAATGCTCAAGTTGTACAAACTCAGCTAGCTCCACAACTCCAAGGTTTCTTAAGACCTGTACTTTCTGAAACTCTGAAGCTAGAAGCTGTGAATTTTTCTCAAAACAGAACAGTACATGGAAAGCAATCTTATGATAAATCTAGATTGGGTTCACACAGAGAAAAGAGAATAAATAACAGTCCTTTTGACCATTCATCACTGGCAGAACCTGGTATTGGGGTATCTCAAGAGAGTCTTGATAAACTAGAGTCTGTTCAGATGGTTTATCATAGAGGGTTAAAGAAAGAGGTTCTGTTATACTTTATGTCTGATGGAAGAGTATACAGAATAGGAGAAGCTGATGTTCAACTGAAACTATGGGAAGAGCTTGAGTATGTTCTATATCTTCTCAAAATCAAAAATAGAAGTACTCATAATGCTGCTCTAGTTCTAAGAGAAAGGATGCTGAAAACAAAAGCTATGCTTGGAGGAGGTGTTTCTAGTGCATATATTCCTAAGTACAGAGATGCTTATGGAAAGATTGTTGAAATGAAAAGAAATAGTGCCAAGTTCAAGACAACATTGGGTATAAAAGTTTTGGAATTCAATTTAGAGTCAGACAAATCTTACTATATTCGGCTAGGGAATGAAATGAGGAAGAACATCATTTATTCTCTGAGAGCTGCCATCTACCAGACTGGAGAAAGTGATCCAGAGCTTAAGGAGTTAAAAGAAATCATGGTGGATGAGCTAGCAAAAGCTGAAAGGAGGCTGCTTATTGACTATCTCAGGACAGTGCCTGATATTGAAGAGATTAAGTAAAGTCTGACTGTAAGTTTTTAAAGTTTTCTGTTCTAAGTAAAAGTTAAACTCTGATATGTTATAAACACTGCATTTTTTATATGTTTTGACATCATCAATTATCTTTTAACTTGTACATTTTTATTATGCACAAGTTGGGGGAGATTGTTAGATATAATTGCTGATGAGTGTTTATCAGTGTTTAAGCAACATGTATTCATCAGAGTTTACTAGAAGCCAGTCAGAGTTTGATAAAGTTTGACGGGGTGAGAGTTTGCTAAAGCTGTCGGTGCTAACATTGAAGATTCTAGAAGCAATATATCTTGAAGATGGAAAGAAGCAAGATATATTGAGACAGACAAGGAAACGGAACAGAAGACAAAAGCAATCCTAATTTGATATAATTTGTATAGCTAATTTATAGGAATATCAATTAGAGATTGATTCTATGTAGCTGTGTACTATATAAACACAGATAGGTTAACCCTAAAAGGAGGCGAATACTAAATACATTATTCTTGTAACCTAGCAGCTCTCTGTGATATTTTACATCACAAAGAGAAGAGTTATTTATATAATTCAGTTGTTGATTCATAAACAGTGTTCTTTATTGTTATTATCATAATTATATTGATTATATATTGTGTAATCGGCCTAACATAAGATTACCACGAACCAAAGCTAATCACAACGCCTTCTGGGTTATCGTAGACCGGTTGACGAAGTTAGCCCACTTTCTTCCGATTAATGAAAGGTACACTGTCGATAGGCTAGTGGATATTTATATGAAGGAAATTGTGGCGCGACATGGAGTTCCAGTCGCCATTGTGTCAGACCGAGACCCTAGGTTTAACTCCAGATTTTGGAGAAACTTTCAGGAATGTGTAGGAACCAAGCTAAACATGAGTACTGCTTACCATCCCCAGACGGATGGGCAAAGTGAAAGGACTATCCAAACATTAGAGGATATGTTGAGAGTTTGTGCCATAGATTTCAAGGGAAATTGGGATGATCACCTACCCCTGATTGAGTTTTCCTATAACAACAGTTTTCATGCAAGCATCGGGATGCCCCCGTATGAGGCCTTGTATGGAAGAAGATGTCGATCCCCCTTGTACTAGGATGAAGTTGGAGAGCGAAAAATGCTTGGACCCGAAATGGTCCAACGGACTAAGGAAGCAATAGACCTTATCAGAGGACGGCTGGTAGCAGCCCAAGACAGACAAAAGAAATATGCAGACTTAGCCCGAAAAGACAAGGAATATCCCCGTGGAAAGGATTGATGAGATTTGGAAAGAAAGGGAAATTAAGCCCCAGATATATTGGACCATTCGAGATATTGAGACGCATCGGGGAAGTAGCTTACGAGCTAGCCTTTCCCCCAAACCTACAGCAAGTTCACAACGTGTTCCATGTGTCCATGTTAAGGAAGTACAATCCGGATGCCAGACACGTGGTGGAATACGAGCAAGTAGACATACAACCAGACCTGTCATATATAGAGCAACCGGTGGAGATCATTGACCGCAAGGATCAAGTGCTAAGGAACAAGGTTATAAAGCTGGTAAGAGTTTTGTGGAAAAATCATAATGTTGAAGAATCCACTTGGGAGCTAGAGAGCGCAATGCTAGAAAAGTACCCTCATCTATTTTGATTTGATTCCAGGACGGAATCCTTTTAAGTAGGGGAGACTGTAATATCCCAAAATTTTGTAATATTTGAAACCCTGATGAATAGTAAAAATTGCCCTGATGAATAGTAAATTTGCTGAAGAAAATATTTTTCAGACCACACTATGTGGATGACACGGAATGAATGTTTCGAAGTTATATTATTGATGTATAAGGAGAATAAGTGAATGCAAACGCAATCAGAATCAGAAGATTTTCATTCGAGTTTTAAATCACTATTCACTGGACAATCGAGGATGTATTGATTTGATCGTTTTGAGAAAGTATGTAGAATGAGAAATCCATGGTCATATCTTAAACCAAGGTGAGAAATCTAAGACCATATATTAAACCAAGGTAATGGAAAGATCAAGGAAGTATCCCCTAGCTTTGGTACAGAGAAACGTTTTTAAAATCACTTGAAATTATCGCGAAACAAAAGCGTAACGAATTATGGATTAAACCCTAACCAAAGGAGAGGTATCATATAAGATCATCAAGTGCAACATATAAGAGGATTGATGATACAAATGATGACATAAGCATGATGCAGGAGGGTGACATAGGGATGACATGGTGATGACAAAGTGATGACAAGGTGATGAATCACCACCTTGTCACCACTTTCACCACAACCACAAGTTCAAATGGCATGTGTCTTTGATGACAAGACTTTCTTATGACCACAAAAATTAAATGGCAAGTAATTAAGTGTAATTATACAAAACAAAAACAAAACAAAACAAAACAAAAGAGATGCATCCATGAAGAACAAGACATTCGGCTATTTCTTCTTCCACAAAGCTTAAGAAACTTTTCTACCACTTCCACTCAACCATAATTCATGTTCTTGGGCTCTAAATCACCCTCATCCATAAAATAAGGTAAATCCTTGATCTTAGCTTCATCCATGATTGTTAGCATGCTCAAAAATTGAATCAAAGTTGATAATGAATAGTAGAAATGAATAGTAATTCTTGATTTCTTGTTTTGATCTTGAAGTTTAAGGCTTGTAAAGGATAATCAAGGATCAAAGAAGGTCATACTACCCATTGCTAGGATATACTAAGTACCAAGTAAGGTATAAAAACCTCTCACCCTTATGTTATACTTTGTTATTAGTGATTATGTTAAGAATGGTTAGTATTGGTTTGATGTAGAGATGATTTGCATGATAAGCATGATGTTTAATGGATGGATTGATGGTTGAACTAGTGATTAGTGTTATGAGATTGTGTAGGCAGTAATAAGATGGTATAAATGAAATCCTTGGGTTGTGATTTCTTGGTTATGTATTGGTGAATTGATTAGAGTGTTTTAAACACGGGAATCGCGTTTAAGCGTCGTTACCATGTCGAATTTCATTTAGGAAGTTTAGACAGAGATCACGAATACCTTAAAGGCTTAACCATGAGGATTTATGACCATGATCATGTAGACTCTGTTTCATAGTTTGTTTTAGCGAAAGAATCGTATCGTTTCGATTTACGGTTTAGGAGAAACGTCCGTTTTAGTGAAAGCGGTTTCGGATAACTAAGTAGTTCATTGCATGAACTTTGAGATAGGGATCAAGCCCTTTAAAAGTGGAATTGGGTTGAGATATTAAAATGAATACTAGCATGGATTGTTAGGAAGGAAACCTAGAAGGTTTCGTGTTAAAAAGATAAGTTTGTGATTTTATAAAAATGCGAGAACAAAGATTGCGCGAGTGAAATACCCTTAAGGGGATGATTAAAAACAAGGAGTTAGTAAAGGAAAAGTACTTGGGTTTTGTGAATAGATTTCCACCCAATCTTTTGACTTAGGAGTTACGGAATGTCATGAGGTTATAGATGACCGAGAGCGAGACATTTGATTTTCATTAATAGAACTTTAGTGCTTAAGTAATAGCACATTAATTGGTTCTAGGGGACTGACTGTGAATCATGTATCTTGTTATAGATCGACGAGCACACTCTCAAGCCCCCACTACCACACCACCAAGACACCAAGGAAAGTTTTCAAACCCTACATCATATAAGTGATGCTGTTGTGATTTACTGTTGTGCATGTGATATATATCCTGCTTTAATACTATGAAAAGATTTATAACTGTTCACGCTTTTAATAAAAAGCTTTATTAGATATAAGGTTTATATGCTAGGTAAATACTAGATATAAACCTAAGTTTTAAAGGCTCTAAGAATAGAGCACTCATACGATGATATTAAAATATTAGACCGGGAGTTGAATCACTATTTTTACTTGATTATACTGTCAGAAACTGGAGGGTCCAGGGACAGCCATATTTTAAATATGTTATTAAATATTCCAATATATATATATATATTATTGGATATTTAATATGAGGTATTAAATAATATTATTAAAAATATTATTTTGAATATTTATTTAAATAAGTGAATATTATTTGAATATTCACTTAAGTGGAATATTATTGAATAATAATTCAATATTTATTATTTGGATATTTATTAAATATTCCAAATATGATTTAAAAATCATAGAACCTTATTATATTATTATTTAAGGTTCTAATATTTACGCAAATATTTCTGATCTTCAGAAAAGATATTTAAAACAGAGATTCCCAAGTATTATATCAAGTTATTTAAAGATATTTAACTGCGAATAATGTTTTCTAAAATTGGGAATCCAGTTCAAGGAGTCGAGTACAGAGTTTTACTTCCACTATTCCTCTAGAGTATCTATAGCTGGGGATGACTCCCCTATTCAATCAAAGAACTTCAAACTTTCTAAACTCTGAAAATGTCAAGGAACTCCCTGGTCATGATTTCAAAATACGTGTTAATCATTCGTAGTCTCGTTGACTGATGTCAACCCACACTGTAACTTACTCCCTTCAAATACTCTGGAGTAAGGAATCTGAACTGTTGCAAAGTTTTGACAAGTAATTGTACTTGGGGAAAATAGGATTAAATTCCGATTGCCGTTTCATTGATTTTATCCGGGACCAGGAGGAAACGTGAAGGAGGCTGTTGGACAGTACCTCTGATTATAGCGTAAGAGTCTGCTAGGCAGTCCATCACTTAGCTCACGTAGGAGGCTGTGGGACAGTCCAGCAGATACAAAGCCCGTATGCGGCTAGGGTGATAATCGTGTTAAGATGTCGTCCATCTACTAGTAGAAAAAGTGTGAGTACGATACAACGACTGATAATCGTGTATCAGGGCGTGCTCCGGAAAAAGGTCCCTTCCCTCCAATTGGAGTTGTGCTGCACATTGTAACGAAAGCCTAGGCGCTAAGTTACTGATAATGTGGCAGTGATGAGTAATGATGTTCCTCGTACAGTAGTTGCACTGTATGACATGTTTTGACGAAAAGGATAATAAATATATCATTCTAAATATGAATGAAGTTTTAAAGGTTTTCCTTTATGATATAAGCTTGCATATATATATGCTTATGCTGCGTTGTATTATTGCTGGGCTTAGTGCTCACTCTTGCTTTCTTTTATATATATATATCACAACACAACAGCTAGAGTAGATGGCCAGGATTTGGCATACCGCTCGGAAGCGCGTATGGGTCGCGCAGAACGCCCATAGGATGGCAGTTGCAGCACCTCAGGTAGAAGTACTGAGTTGGTTCGGAGTGTAACTCTTGTTGCTCCGGTTTATTTATAAGTATGACTTATGTATATTAATGAATGAGAACAAAATTTTGCGCTGTCTTTCTGGTTTCACATAGAGATCATATTGGCAATAGGTTGCAAGCATTTTACTTTTGGGTTGTAATAACTTTAATTTATGGATCATATGACTACTGTTTTTGCAATTTCGTTTCTGAGACATAACTGGCGTGAGTATATGGATGGTGGAGTCACCATGTGTGTTGATTTATTATATTATGATTCAAGAATCAAGTGTTGTACGGAATAAAGGAACGTGACAACCTAGATCTCCGACCCCGGATCTGGGGGTGTTACACTACCTCTGTCTCTTCCTCTAACAGGAGCAAGATTATTAAAGCTTTCCATGATCTCTTTTTGTTGTCTCAGAAATTCTTCTTGAGAAAGATCAGGATATTCTTCTGTTGAAATAGAGAGAGCTTTCCTAGCAAATAACTGTTGAACCCTCTTATCAATATAATAAATAGTAACAACATCACCAGCTTTAGTCTTGAATTTCTGGAAGAGATTAGCAGCATCCTCAGGATTTTCAATAATTACATCTTCATCACCTTCAGGAATTGTAGATAAAGTTTGTCCATGACCAGGCGTCAGTATTTGGTCACCTGTCAGGATTTGCTCTTCCGTCAAGATCTGAGAGTTCACTAAGGGTCTTACTGTTCTCACTCCAGAATCAGAAATATGAGTTGACTGCATGGATTGACTTTGAGAAGTTTGTCTTGTGGACTTCACCATAGCAGCATCAGAGGTTTCTCCTTTTCTTACCAAGTCATCACCATCATTTCCAGTATTATCATCATCATCATTTCTTCTTAATACTAGATCAGGTGTACATTTTGTCTGACTTACTTTCTCCCCCTTTTTGGCATTCGGATTTGATAATAAATTCAAAATCAAAGAGAGAGAAGCTTCAATATTAGTTACCTTGGAATCCAAAGAATCAATTCTGCTGTTGATAGAAGACTGTTCAGTGATAAGAGACTTGACATGAGAGTACAACCCTGAGTTAAAGAGCAGTAGGTGCCTTTGCCAAGCTTTGAGATATATCAGTCCTTACCAAAGAATTAGCAGCCTTAACAAAATCAATCTCATCCTTGAGGCTCTTGCTTAAAAGAGTTGTAACCTTCAAGTGATTCCTAATATCTTCATTATCAATCAAACTTGCTACATAAGAAGCATGTAGTAGTGCACATGGGTAGCTCACAAGATCAGCAGATCTGTACCATTCATTATCCCATTCATGTCTTCTTAATTGCTCAGCAGCATCAGTTGCAGAAGGACCAGAGAAATCTTGAACTTTAGCTTTGCCAGCCATAAAAGTACTTGAAGAACCATGAGTAGTTCCAAGACTTGATTTAATTGCAGCGGCAAGCTCATCCTTCTCAACATCATCTTCATTATCATCATCACTATCATCAGAATCATCATTAGAAACAGGATCAGTAATAACAACACCTTTGAGCTTATCCTGATGATCTGAGATCCAGTCTGTCATTGGTCTTGAGTCAAGTGGTTGTATCAGGATTGGCTCAGCATCAGGAGCAGCACTTGCGACAGGAGAAACACTGTCAGGATTTGATTGGCTTGCATCAATATTTGCTACCAATGGTTCTTGTGTAGCCTGAGGTTCAGAAGCTGCTTCAACACTTTGAGTTAAAGGTTCTTGTGTACTTCCCTTAGTGATAGTGTTCTCAACCAATATTTCCATATCATTTGCACCAGAAACCCCTTGAGTAGTGTCAGGAAGTTCCTTAGAAACTGAAGTTGTCTTGCATGCATCTTCACTTTGAGAAGATGGTTCTTGTGTGGCTTGAATGTAGATGTCTTCATTCTCCCTTTGAGAAAATGGCTCTTGTGTGACCATTCCATCAGCTTTGTCTGCACTCACACTTTGAGTGAGTGGTTCTTGTGTGACTGGATCATCAATAGTTGTTGAACTACTTTGAGTTCAGGTTCTTGTGGGATTGATCCTTTCAATTTCTTCTGTCTCTTAAAAACAATCTCATCTGCCTTCCTTTTCTTTTGAAGTGGAGGTGTAAGACCAACCTTGGAAGCAGTCTCAGCAACCTTCTCCTATGAAATTTCAAGAATCCTTGGAGTTGGAGAAGCATTGGATGGAGAATCTGAAATTAGGACAGTTTTCTGTGGTGATGCATCAGGAGTACTGACATCAGGATTTGCATGAGCATCAGGAATTGATGACTCATCAGGATTTGAAGTTGTCTAACCATCAGTATTCTTCACCTTTAAAGGAATATCATACCTACTTTTGATTAACTTTCTTTTCTTATGTGGCTTAGTAGTTGAAAGGCATATGTTTAAGCCTATTTGTTTACATCGAGGAATTAACTCAACATTAAACAAGTCTGTAATAAGTAAGTAATAATTCAAATTGTCACAGGAATCTCAGAAGATTATATCTGTCAAAGAATGAAGATTAAAGTCATCTACAGACTTGAAGTGATTCTACATTGCAAGAAGCTCAATTTGTTGATCAAGCCTCAATGAAGTATTCAAGCTTAGTGGATTTATTAAAGTGACAGAGATTTCAAATGGTGACAGAAAAAGATACTGATTACGGAGTTCTTGAATGAGAAGGAAGTGAATCACTGCTTAAAGTCAAACAGATAAAGAACAGACATTGTCATTAGTCACTCATGAACCAGACAGTGCATCGAGTGTCAACGTACTATTGTGTTTGTTATTTATCTATGTTTTAAGTGATTCTGGAATTGTTTAAGAAGTCAACTAATTCTATTTATTCTCTTATAAATAATTAATATTATTAAGTATACTATTTATTAATTTAATTATGTAAAGAATTAATTTAATACATAATTAATTTAATTAATTATTTAAATTAGAATGAAAATGAACTAGGAAGACTTAGGATTGAACTAGGAAGACTCAGTTTATTAAACTAGGAAGACTCACAAGTGAGTCTTCCCGAAAGTCTTCCTAGGCCAAACCCTAGTCTTCCCGGTTGTCTTCCCTTCACAAACACTGTCTTCCCGAGAGTCTTCCAAGGCCAAATACATAGTTTTCCTGCAAGTCTTCCTAGTACAAACTTCTATTCTGTCAAGTGGTGGTTTGCACGTGGGTTGATTAAAAAGGAATGCTTTGTGTATTAATATAAAAGCAATGCAGAAGACAGAAGACATATATCAATTTACAACTGAAGAACAAAGACACAGAAGCCATTAACTTTTCATTCTCTCTGTCTTTACTTCTCTGAACTGCCAAAGCAATTAATTTCTTCAAGTGAATTAATTCTTGACTTGATAATTACATTAAATTCATAGGGATCATTTCACTTGTACTGCTTTAGCTTTCTAGCGGATCATAATCCCTAGATTTTATATCGAACTACTTTTTAGTATTCGATCCTTTTTATTACAAAAATAGATAAATTCATGGTTTGTTTTATCAAGTTCATTGTAATCAGTGATCAGAATTTTAACACCCTTCAAGTTTAATAGAGTTTTATTTAACTAGAATATTGTTTCAGTTTTATTTCGCAATAATTTGTTCTAAATTGTTAAATCTTAAAAGGACAAATTCGATTTAAACGGTATCGTTTGTATTCAATCCCCCTTCTACAAACTTATCAGGACCTAACAATTGGCATCAGAGCCTTTTGATTGATATACAAATCAAAGATCTAATTGTTTTGAGATTTTTTTCTTAAACTCTGAAAATTTTATTATTCCTAAAAATCTCAAAAGATGTCTACTACACAGAAAGTGGGTACATTCAAAATCCCCATGTTCAGCAAGGAGCATTATCCTATGTGGAAGAAGAAAATGCTCCTATTTCTTAAAGTTGCTAATGTTAAATACATTGATGTGCTGAAGAATGGTCCCAAAGTCCCTATGATTATTGAAGGAGAACTAATAGAGAATCAGGTTGTTACTAGGGCTGCTAGGATGTACCCTAAGGATCCCAAGGACTACAATCCTGATAAAAAAAAGGATGTTACCTTGGATGCCTATCTACAGTTGATCCTTGTTGATTGTCTTGATCCTATCATGCATAATCATGTCCTAAACTGTGATACTGCCAAACACATTTGGGAAACCATAGAGATAATCAATGAGGGGACAGAGGAAGTTAGAGAGAATAAGCTGGAAATTCTCACCTCTCAATATGAGCATTTCAGATCAAACCCTGGTGAAGGTATCTCTGAGGTTTTTGAGAGATACAACAAATTAATCAATGATCTGAATCTCAATGGGAAGCGCTACACTATCAAGGAAATTAACAAGAAGTTCCTACTTACACTTCCACGTCATTTGGAGCACAGAATATCTGCCATTAGAGAAGCAAGAGATCTGGGAGAGATTGCTTTGGAAAGACTGTATGGTGTTCTGAAGACCTATGAGCTGGAGCAGATTCAACAGGATGAGTTATATGGAACTGGGAAGATAGTTAGTACTTCTACTGCATTGGCTGCTGAAGTCCCACATAAACTGGAAGTGAAGGCTGTTCAACCTTCCAGTTCTAACATGAATGTTATTGATGCTGAATATGGATTAACATCCATTGATCAATCTGGTGGTGACTTCTATTCTTTAGAGGAACTTGATCAGCTGGAGGATGGTGATTTTGCTTTGATAGTCAGGAAGTTTGGGAAGTTCAGATTCAAAAGGAATCCCAATCTTAAGTTCAGGCCCAGATTTCAGAGAGGTGGATCTTCCTCTTCAAGTAGCACAAGGGGTGGCTACAAAACTGGAACTGTGGATAGGAGCACAATCAGATGCTACAATTGCAATGAGTTGGGTCACTTTGTGTTAGATCAGAATTCAATGATCGTCAGAAGCTAGACTCAACTGATCAGGATTGCTGACGTCATCAGTATTGCATGGTCATCAGTATTTGATCAAGCGTCAGTATCTTATTGATCATCAGGATTCCTACTCAGACTATGATCAGGATTGATCATCAGAACTTGAAGCTGATCAGGATTCCTACTTCGAGTTATATTTGGAGTCTAGATAAACATGGAAGTTTATTCTATTTGTTCCTGGTTTGTAGAATGTAGCTATCGATTAAGGATAGGTTTCTATCTTTGTTATTGATTAGGACTTATCTTGTTATTGATAGAGAAGCTGTGTGCACTATATAAACACAGTCTTGGTTTCGATTTATTGACGAGAACATAATCGAAGAGAAGCTCTTAAGAACAGAATTTCTTGAGAGAGTTTTTTGTAAACTAGCAGCTCTCAAGAACATCAGAATTTCTTGAGAGAGTTTGTAACAGTTTTATATCAGATTTAATAAAGCTGTTATCTTTCTTTTCATATTTGCGATATATACATTAAGAAGTCGATTATCTTAATCTATTGTATTCAACCCCCCTTCTACAATAGATTATTACTGGGCAACAATTGGTATCAGAGCAAACTGATTTAATTCTGAATCAGATACGATCTAAAGATGTCGACAACCAAGTATGAAAGCATGAAGATTCCCATCTTAAAGATATCAGAATATCCTACATGGAGGGTAAAGATGCTGATGTACCTGGAGGCTATGGATCCTGATTACTTGGACAGGATTCGTGATGGACCATATATACCAACAAAGTTCGTAGAATAAACAGATACTGTACCAGAACATTATGTGGTCAAAGCTAAATCTGAATGGACTCAAGAAGAAAAAGCTCATGTACTCAGAGAACCAAAGATAAAGAATATCTTGCACAACAGTCTTGATGCTGTCATGTCAAACAGGGTGATTGCATGCAAGTCTTCAAAAGAAATCTGGGATACTTTGGAAACTCAGTGCCAGGGATCTGCATCTGTCAAGAAAAACAGAAGGGCTCTATTGATTCAAGAATATGAACAATTCGATGCAAGACCTGAAGAGAGCCTGACTGATCTATATGATAGATTCCTGACACTATTGAATAGCTTATCCTTAGTTGACAAAGTATATGAAACTGAAGATTCAAACACCAAATTTCTTAGAGCTTTACCTGAAGAATGGGATACTCAGACCTCAATCATTAGACACCAGTATGATCTGAACACTGTGTCTCTTGATGAGATCTATGGGATGCTAAGAACTCATGATCTTGAAGTTCAACAGAGGAAGAACAAGAAAAGCAGCAAGGCAAAGTCAATTGCTTTGAATGTAGAAGCAAAATCAAAAGGGAAAGCTATGGAGGTCTCTAGAAGGAAAGCAAGAGTAGCTGAATCAGATCCTGACGACTCTTCATCAGATACTGATGGCAATCCTGATGCCAATACTGGTGATGAATCTTCTGATTCAGACATGGAAGAGATGGTTGCTATGATTGTCAGAAACTTCAGAAGGATGAAGTTCAGGAAGAATAGAAGACAAGGCAACTTTCAGAAAAAGACCTTCAATGCAGACAAAGACAAGTATATCAAAAAGGACAGCAAGGGTAGCAAATTTGACAAGTCAAAGGTTAGATGCTACAAGTGTAATGGTATGGGTCACTTTGCTTCTGAATGCAACAAGACAAAGGCACTCATCACATCAAGCAAGGATTGGATGGACTCTTCCTCAGAATCTGATACTGAGGTAGTCAACTATGCATTAATGGCCAATGCTGATGTAATTGCTGCTCCTGATGATAAGGTACTAAATACTATCTTTGATTTTGATAGTGATAATGCTTCTGAGTTAAGACGTTTTCTAAAGTCATTACATATTAGCTTTAGAAGTCAAACTGCTGAGAATACTAGAATCTTATCTGAGATGTCTGACCTTAGGAAAAGGAATGAGATATTAGAAGCTGAATTTTCTCGTATGCAAGAAGTACAAAAAGAATGTGATAATGTTAAACACATGCACTTAGAGATGACATCTAAATGTACTTCCCTTGAAAAAGAACTTGATTATGCTAATGAGAAAATCAGAACCTGGACAGACTCTGGTAGGAAATTTCATGAGATTAATACCTCTAAGAATTGGAAAGAGTGTCTAGGATATAAGTCAGATGAGGATAAGAATTTGAAAGAGAAAATTGTCATTGATGAGACAGTCAGTCCAAAGACCTATAGACATGTTATAGACTCAACCAAATCTAAGATTACTCCTGTTAATTTTGTTTTTGGTAAGGATTCCAATTCTACTTTTGAAAAGGGATCTACCTCTACTCAAGGAGTTAAAATCGTTAAGTCTAAACCTGTCTTGAATAAAGTCATTAAGAATGTAGGTCTATTGTCTCAGAAACAGCTTAAGGATAAAATCTGTGAGGTTACAGATAAGAAAAAGGAAGCTACTGTTAAGAGAAACAGGAATGGTAAAATTGGGATCAATAAAGAAAATGGTTATAAGTATATCCCAAATGCACCTAGAAAGAGTTGTTTTAACTGTGGTAACTCTAATCATCTTGCTATTGATTGTAAAAAGAGTAAGAAGAAAATTGCTGAAATTCCTAAGTCTGATGTTAGGAATAGATCAGTATTTTATAAACCACAGAATTCCTGTTTTCATTGTGGTAGTCTATGGCATTCTATTTATACATGTAAAGAGTATCATGATTTGTACTATAACTTTTATGATCCATTACCTAAGTTTGAAAGTAGTACAAAGTCTGATAGGACTGAAAATGTCATAATGAAGCATGCTTTTGTTAATACTGATACTGACAAAGCAAATCCTGATGGAGTAAATCCTGTCAGGACTGCTAAAGTCAAAAAGTCTTCTGCTGTTAAATTTAATAAAATGCATGAACAAGGAATCCAACAAGTGTGGGTTCCTAAACATTCTGACTAGTGTTTTATTATTCTGATGCAGGGTAAAAGGAAAAATGTGTTAGTCATGGATAGTGGATGTTCTGTGCACATGACTGGAAACAAAGCCCTGTTATCAGAATATGAGGAAAAAGCTGGCCCAACTGTGTCTTATGGAGATGGCAACATTGGACAAACCTTGGGATATGGCAATATAATCATTGGAAATGTCATCATTGAAAAAGTAGCTCTAGTGAAGGGACTAAAACACAACTTGTTGAGTATTAGTCAAATCACTGACAGAGGTTATCATGTCAATTTCTATTCCACACATTGTGAAGTAGTCAGTAAAGCAACAGGAAAGATAGCACTAACTGGCTACAGGCATGGTAACATATATGAAGCCAACATTCTCTCAGATACTGATGGCTCCCCTACATGTTTCATCAGTAAAGCTTCAGTAGATGAAAGTTGGAATTGGCACAAGAAGCTTTCTCATCTCAACTTCAGCAACATCAATGAGTTGGTTAAGAAAGAGTTAGTAAGAGGATTACCTAATGTCTTGTATACACCTGATGGACTCTGTGATGCATGCCAAAAAGCAAAACAAAGAAGGACATCATTCCAGAGTAAATCAGAATCCTCTATTGAAGAACCATATCACATGCTACATCTTGATCTGTTTGGTCCAGTCAACATCATGTCCATCAGTAAGAAAAGGTACACTCTTGTAATTGTTGATGAATATTCTAGATTCACCTGGGTGTATTTTCTGCACAGAAAAGATGAAACTCCTGAAGTTCTGTTGGATCATGTGAGAATGATTGAGACAACCACAAAGTACAAAGTCAAGATTTTGAGAAGTGATAATGGTACTGAATTTAAGAATTCAAAGATGGAAGAGTTCTGCAAATACAAAGGAATCATTCAACAATTCTCTGCTCCTGGCACACCTCAGCAAAATGGAGTAGTAGAAAGGAAGAATAGAACTCTTATTGAAGCTGGCAGAACTATGTTAGAAGAAGCTAAATTACCTACATATTTCTGGGCAGAAGCAGTCAACACAGCATGCTATACACAAAATCTCACATTGATAAACAGGCATGGTGTCACTCCTTATCAGTCACTCAAGGAGAAGAAACCAAGTCTGAAGCATTTGCATGTGTTTGGCTGTAAATGTTTTGTTCTCAGAACTCATCCTGAACAGCTAGGAAAATTTGAAACAAAGGCTGATGAAGGAATTTTGATAGGCTATCCTGCATCAAGAGCCTTCAGAGTTTTTAATTTGAGAACAAGGACTGTCATGGAGTCAATACATGTATCTTTTGATGATAAGAAGATAACAGGAATCAATGAAGACTCTCATGATAGATTGATTTTTGAAAATGAAGCTTCCAAGGAACCTGAAGAAAGTGAATCAGATCCTGTCAATTCATCAGATACTGATGGGTCACCAAATCCTGATGACTCACCAGGTACTGATGGTACTAATACTGATGATGCAAACAACAGTAATACAACTAGTAGTGCTAATGTTGAGGGGGAGCAACGGCATTCGACTACAAGTTCGGAGTTAACTCAATCATCAGGACAGAATTCTTCAGATACTGATTCAAGTGAAGATCCTGATAACACATCAGGAGGGCATAGCAATAATTCAGGGAGAGCTTCAAATCAATCAAATTCTTTCAATCAAGATAACACCAATCCAGGGGGAGCATCTACTTCAAGGAACAATTTGACACCAGCAAGGAAATGGACAAAAGATCATTCTCCTGATTTGATAATTGGAGATCCTGATGCAGGTGTTCAAACAAGAAGTGCAACTCAGAATGAATGTCTATACAATAACTTTCTGTCCAAGGAGGAGCCTAAGAAAGTTGAAGATGCACTTAGAGATGCTGATTGGGTTACTGCAATGCAAGAAGAACTGAATGAATTTGAAAGGAATGAAGTCTGGAAACTGGTACCAAGACCAAAGAATAGATCAATTGTTGGTACAAAGTGGATTTTCAAGAACAAGACTGATTCTGATGGAGTCATTATCAGAAACAAAGCTAGACTAGTTGCAAAGGGGTATTCCCAACAAGAGGGAATTGACTATGATGAAACTTTTGCTCCTGTTGCAAGACTAGAAGCCATCAGGATATTTCTTGCTTATGCAGCACATAAGAGATTCAAGGTTTTCCAGATGGATGTTAAAAGTGCTTTCTTAAATGGTGAACTGGAGGAAGAAGTTTATGTTGAACAACCTCCTGGTTTCATTGATCCTAAATATCCAGATTATGTCTACAGACTGGATAAGGCACTTTATGGACTAAAGCAAGCTCCAAGAGCATGGTATGAAACCTTAGCTCAATTCTTACTGGAAAGTGGATTCAAAAGAGGTGCAATTGATAAAACTCTATTTTATTTGAATCATGGTAAGGAGTTGCTGTTAGTTCAGATTTATGTTGATGATATCATTTTTGGGTCAACAAACAATAAGCTGTGTGAAAAATTTTCCAAGCTTATGCAGTCAAGATATCAAATAAGCATGATGGGAGAAATGAGTTACTTTCTGGGTCTTCAAGTTAAACAGACTGATGAAGGGATTTTTATTAATCAGTCTAAATACACAAGGAATTTACTGACAAGGTTTAACATGCAAGACAGTACTCCTGCTTCAACTCCCATAGCTACAGCTACCAAACTTGATCCTGATCAAGGTGAAGAGGTAGATGTAACTCACTACAGAGGAATGATTGGCTCTTTATTGTATCTCACTGCCAGTAGACCAGATATCATGTTTGCAACCTGTCTATGTGCAAGATTTCAAGCAAAACCTAGAGAACCACATCTGATTGCAGTCAAGAGAATTTTCAGATATCTCAAAGGCACTCCTTCACTTGGCCTTTGGTATGCAAGGGAATCAGATTTTGGGTTGTGTGGTTATTCAGATGCTGATTTTGCAGGATGCAAAATAGACAGGAAAAGTACTTCAGGAAGTTGTCAGTTTTTGGGTGGAAGACTAGTTTCATGGTTCAGTAAAAAGCAGAAATCTATTTCCACTTCAACTGCAGAAGCTGAGTACATTGCTGCAGGAAGTTGTTGTGCTCAGATAATGTGGATGAGAAATCAGTTGTTAGATTATGGCCTGTCATACTCAAAAATCCCTATTTATTGTGATAACCAAAGTGCTATTGCAATGACAGGAAATCCAGTTCAGCATTCTCTTACTAAACACATCAGTATCAGATATCACTTTATAAGAGAACAGGTTCTGGAAGGAACAATTGAACTTCACTTTGTTCCTACTGATCAACAACTAGCTGATATATTCACCAAGCCACTGCCTGAAGCTACTTTCAATAAGTTGGTGAATGAACTTGGAATGATGAATTTTGAGAATTTCTGAGGAAAAGCTACAGAGAGGAAATCCTGATAACTGTCAAATCCTGATGGTTATTCAGAAAGGTATGTATCTTTGATCAAATCCTGATAGGATGGAATCCTGACAGGAAGTCAACTGGTCAATCCTGATGTACAGGTCAGTATTTTCATTGCTAAATTTGTGCCTAATTTTTCGTCCGTATCTGCTAATGGACGATTGAGTTTTAGTAGGACAACTGTATACGCGCGTGTGTTGCTCTATTATAGATATATCTATACATACACATAAAAAGCGGTGCAGTTTTATTTAATGACACACGTAATCTGTCCACTAATTAGTTATGCACAAATCATATTTTGCCACCTGTCATTGAGAGTAATATTTTGTTTTAACAAAATACTTTTCATTGTTTTACATCTTTCATTACTCTCTCATCATCATTTTTCGTTTTTATCTCTCTCTCTGCTTTCATACCCTAATTGCTTCAAATCTTAATTCTCGAGTTTTCAAAAGCATTACAATGGCGTCTTCATCATTCATGAACAAACAAACAGTAATTCGTGATATTACTTTTGCCACTAATAACTTTGTAGCCATACTAGACCATCAAGAATTGCCTACTGAGTTCCATATAATTCAAGATTTTCTTACTTCAAGCCCATTGAAGTATGCTTTAACAGAGCCTGCAAGTGTTTCTTTTAAGTCTGTAATGCAGGTTTGGAACACAGTTGTTTTTGGTCAAAGTTCTACAGGAACCATTCTGATGCAGTTCGAATCAAATGGGGTAACTCATCATGTCACCCCTGCTGTTATTGAAGAGGCATTGCATTTGCCTATTCTGGGTGAAAAAGTTCCTAGGGTGATTTCAGACTCTACTCTATTTGAGTTTGTCAAGAAACTGGGCTACAATGGAGAAGTAAAGAGATATGGAAATCTCTTTAGGACAAAGCTTAAGAAGGAATGGAATTTCTTCTTTGATACAATCAGTCGCTGTTTCCTGAATAAGACATCAAATTTTGATGCTCTTCCATCAGGATCTCTTAAAATTGGGTACTCTCTTATCCATTCTACAGTGTTTGATTATGGGTCTTTTATCTTAAAAGCTTTAAGTGATAGGAAATCAGATAAATTGGGTTCTGTCTGTTTTCTTAGATTTTTACAGTTGATATTTAATCACTTTTGTCCTAATGTTGTTTTTGAGGATGATGTAGTTCTACCAATCTGTAGAATTACTGAGAATAATATTAAGTCCTTAGTCAACAGTGATAAGGCAAATGGTTTCATAGGAAATGCTTTCATTCCTGATGAGGTTAGGTTTTTCTTACATCAGAAAATGCCTACTAGTTATGGACTACTTTCTAATGCTATGGGGCAAGACCCAACCCACCTTGTTCCTGACACAAGCATGCAACCTAAACAGTCTAAACAGTTAACAACCACCTCTACTGTCTCTCAAAAGACTTTAGTTGTAAAATCAAAGAAATCAGCTAGAACTGATGTGTCTGGAAGGCAATCAGGTTCAAAGGATTTTTCCTCTACACCACTCACTAAAAAGAAGATACAAGGGGGTGTACAAGGGGTCCTGGTCAAGAAAGCTGATAAGGTTGTTAAGAATGTTCCTGTGAAAAGGAAGTTAAGGTTGATTGATGAAAGTGATTCAGAGGATGACTTACCTATATCCTCTGTGATGAATGTGAACAAGGAAGTTGCTGATACTGCTACTAAAGCTGTGGTACCTTCATCAAAACCACAAAAGACAAGGAAATTATCAAAGAGCAGGTATCATATTCTTTTGACTGTGCAAATGAAGGATACTGATATTCAGACATCAAATCCTGATGAGTCATCTACTCCTGATGCTCTAGCAAATCCTGATGTTAGTATTCCTGATGCAACAACAAAAGTTGTCTCTATATCAGACTCTCCAGCCTCTCCATCTCAGATTAGAGAAATTTCTTGGGAGAAGGTTTCTACAACTGCTTCCTTGGTTGGTCTTACACCTACATCAAAGAAAAAGAGGAATGCAGAAGAGTTAGTCTATCAGAGACAGAAGAAGCTGAAAGGATCAAGCCCACAAGAACCTGAATTTCAGAGTAATTCAGCAGCTACTGTTGATCCTGCCACACAAGAACCACTCAATCAAAGTTTGAGTGAAGGCTTAGCTAGTGGAATGGTCACACAAGAACCATCTTCTCAAAGTGAAGATGCAGGCAAAGCTACAGCTTCTATTGAAAGATTGGTCGAGAACATTGTCAATGAAGGAAGCACACAAGAACCTTTAACTCAAAGTGTTGAAGCAGCTTCTGAACCTCAAGCTACACAAGAACCATTGGTAGAAAATACTGATGCAAGCATTTCAAATCCTGACGATGTTCATCCTGACGCTAGTGGTGCTCCTGATACTGAGCCTATTTTGATACAGCCACTTCGTTCAAGACCAATGGATCATCCTATCTCAGAATCACAGGATAAACTGAAAGGTATTGCTATTCCTGATCCTGATATTACTCATGATACTACTGATGATGATGATTCTGATGATAGTGATGATGATAATGAGAATCGAAAAGAGAAGGAACAGCTTGCTACAGCACTCAAGATTAGTCTTGGAACTAATTTTGGTTCATCAAGTACATTTATGGCTAGCAATGCTTCCACTGGGAAAGATCAGAGACAAGATTTTTCTATTCCTTCCTTTGATCCTGCAGAGGCATTTAGACAGAATGAATGGAGTAATTCATGGCACAATTCTGATGAATCTATCAGTTTTTCTTCTGCTATTGGACATGCCTCTAATGCAGTGAAGTCTATAGAGAATCAAGACTTGAAGAATCATCTGAAGGCTACTACTCTGTTATCCAAGAGCCTGAAAAGTGAGATTGATTCTATCAAGGGTTCAACTGAAAAAGTGAGGACTGATATCTTTAATAATTTTACAAAGGTGCCTACTACTTTACAATTGAGGGTAGTGGAATCCCAAGTGAAATCTGTTGTTTCAGAACAAACCTCCATCAAACAACGAATTGATTCTCTGGATACTAAGGTAACTGAAATTCAAGCCTCTCTTTCCTTAATTTTGCAATTATTGTCAAATCCTGATGTCAAAAAGGGGGAGAAGGTTATTCAGACAAAATGTACACCTGATCTAGTATTAAGAAATAATGATGATGATACTGGAGATGATGGTGGTGACAAAGTGAAACAAGGAGAAACCTCTGATGCTGCGGTTTTGAAGTCTACAATTCAAACTTCTCAAAGTCAAACAACGCAGTCAACTCATGTTTCTGATTCTGGAGTTAAGACAGTAAGAACATTGGTGCAATCTCAGATCCTGACGGAAGATCAAATCCTGACACCTGGTCATGGACACATTCTTGCTACAATTCCTGAAGGTGATGAAGATGTAATTATTGATAATCCTGAAGATGCATCAAATTTATTCCAGAAGTTTTCTACAAAAGACGGTAGAATTGTTACTCTTTATCACACTGATAAAAGAGTTCAACAATTATTTGCCAGAAAAGCACTCTCTACAGCAAGTGAAGAATATCCAGATCTCTCACATGAAGAATTCTTGAGACTACAAAGAGAGACAATAGAAAGTTATACTGCTCCTGCTAGAGGTAGAGGAAGCAGAGGTAGAAGAGGTGTTAGAAGAAGTAAAAGAGGTTCTTCAACTCAAACAGTACCTAGACAGACAAGGTCTAGAGGGTTAAGAATTGAAGAAATTCCTGAAGCTTCACAAAATCTAATAGATCCTGTTATCAAGGATATCATGGAGAAAGAAGACAAGGAATTTGTTGAAGAAGAACCTGAATTGAGAAGAAAATCAAGTAAATCAACTCTCAGCAATACAAATCAAATTGAAGATTCTAATCCTGACAATATTCAAGATCCTGACGAATCTGAAATTCTGCAAGAGGTTGATTTGATAATCTTATCTACTGTTGTTGATTGTCACAACAAAGAAGTAGATGAAGAAGAAGAAGCCAGAAGAAGAGATATTACAAAAAGAACATATGAAGATTTCAATCTCTATCTACAAAGGCTTAAAGTTTCAAATGAAAGACAATGGAGAAATACAAGCAGACAAGAATCTTTACTTGAAAGAAGCTACGCTCATGAAAAGGAGAAATACAAGAAGTGGAAACATATAAGTACACTAAGGTGTGATAAACTTATCAATTTTCAGTCTGGTGGAATTATAACAAGTGCTTCAAGTGTTGTTGATTTGTCTGATATGGCTAGATCAAAAACACTCTGGTTAAAGATGTTTTCGAATCTGAAGCAAATGTCAAGTTACACAAGAGGAGGTATTGGACACAGGGATGCTGAATTTCTAAACATGACTTATGTTGATCCTTACTCCTTAACTGAAATTGGAGGTACTTTAACTTCTGAAAACCTGAACAATTTATTAGCTGTTGATATAGTTATAGATTGTCATGATGGTTTTGAAAAGAAAGAAAAGCTTCTGTACTTCATGAAAGATGGTAGTGTGAAGATTCTATCTATTCAAGATCTGCTGAAGAAAACTACACAGGAACTGAAATATGTTCACTATCTGTTAAGATGGAAGAACCAAGTGTGCAGAGTATGGGCTGACATGATTTTGTCAACTATAAGAAGAAGACTGGATGGAAACAGTAATTTCGATGGTAATTATATTCCCATGTACTTAAATCAAAGAGGTCAGGATGTGGAAATGCAAAGGGGTACTGCTGTTAAAGAAGTAACTTTTGGTATGACCCAACTTACTCTCAATCCTGATGGGAAGGAAATTGCTTATCTTTTGCTTGAAGAGCACAGTCTACAGAAAAGCTCCATACAGAATCTCAGAGCAGCTATCTACCAGATTAATGAGGAAGATGAAAAACTCAGAAATCTTAAGGAAAGACTGATTCAAATTCTTGAAGAAAAAGAAGAAAGTTTATTATCCAACTTCTTGAAGATGAATCTGTTCTATCAAAAAGCTTAAACAGATAAGTTGTTTCTGAAGATACTCGTACATTTTGATACATGTTTTTGACATCATTGAATATTTGGAATCTATACTTTATTTCACAAAGTATGAGATTGGGGGAGATTGTTAGATCAGAATTCAATGATCGTCAGAAGCTAGACTCAACTGATCAGGATTGCTGACGTCATCAGTATTGCATGGTCATCAGTATTTGATCAAGCGTCAGTATCTTATTGATCATCAGGATTCCTACTCAGACTATGATCAGGATTGATCATCAGAACTTGAAGCTGATCAGGATTCCTACTTCGAGTTATATTTGGAGTCTAGATAAACATGGAAGTTTATTCTATTTGTTCCTGGTTTGTAGAATGTAGCTATCGATTAAGGATAGGTTTCTATCTTTGTTATTGATTAGGACTTATCTTGTTATTGATAGAGAAGCTGTGTGCACTATATAAACACAGTCTTGGTTTCGATTTATTGACGAGAACATAATCGAAGAGAAGCTCTTAAGAACAGAATTTCTTGAGAGAGTTTTTTGTAAACTAGCAGCTCTCAAGAACATCAGAATTTCTTGAGAGAGTTTGTAACAGTTTTATATCAGATTTAATAAAGCTGTTATCTTTCTTTTCATATTTGCGATATATACATTAAGAAGTCGATTATCTTAATCTATTGTATTCAACCCCCCTTCTACAATAGATTATTACTGGGCAACACTTTGCTACTGAATGCAGAAAGCCAAAGCAAGTGACAAGAAACACATTTGATTCTAGCAAGAAGAACAAGATTGGGAAAGCTTATGTTGCTGAAGGAAAGAGTTGGGATGACACTGACAGTGATGAAGAAGCAGGTGAGATTGGGAACCTTGCTTTAGTGGCGAAAGAGGCAAGCACTTCATCTGCATACATGTCAGAGGTAAAGTTCACTGACACTGAAATGATTCGTCATCTTAGTGGTACTATTTCTTGTGCACGCACTGAAAATGATAGAATAATTCTTTTGAACACAGCTCTTGAAAAGGAGATAAAAGAATTAAAACTTGTGCATGTTAATCAGAATGAACTTACTGAGAAAATAGCATTTCTTGAGAATAAGGTTAAATGTTATATTCAACTGGAAACCATTCTCAAGGACCAGATTAGTGAGCTTAAGACCAAAGCTAATGCCTATTTCAACTCTTGTAAGACTGCTAAAGAAATTATCAATAAACAAAGTATTAGTCAGACCGTAGGAATAGGGTATGACTATAATGAGTCTATTGGTAAATTAAGCATAAATACCCCTAATAGAGTCAGTGCTAAAGAAAGGGGTATTCCAGATGTGCTTAAGGGTATTGATAAACCCTTCTTTAGAGAATCTCAAGAAGGACTTATAAATGAATACTCTATTATCATTGCAGAGGAGATTCGTGAAGAAGATCTTGCTTTTGAAGTTGAACAGTCCAACAAGTGTGTATCTGACAAACCAGTCAAAGTTGTTTCAACAACAGAGACTAAATCAGATATCCATAAGTTGGATCAAAACAACTGTAGAACCAACATGCCTGCTATTAATCTTTCTCATAAAGCATGTGGTGTGGTTAAGTGCATGTCTTGTGCTTTCAATGTTATGTATGCTTATTTTAATAGTAAGCATGTATCTGATAATAAGACTGCTCCACGTCAACATGTTAATAATAAGAAGCATGTTAGAGCTAATACTACTAGTCCTCTGAAGACTAGAGTGGATCCATTTATCCCTAAGCCTACTCAGAAATGTGTTAAGGCTGGCTATAAATGGAAACGCTCTTTTGTTAAAGAGGTTTATGTAGTTAAGGTTAAAGATGTTGTTTTACCCGACAAAGGCCAGTTCTTTAAGTATGCCGGGACCCAATCAAGTTTGGGTTCCGAGGAAGGACTAATCAATTTGATATTGCAGGGAGTTAAACATGTAAACCGTGTTATGTGGATTCTTGACAGTGGTTGTTCAAGGCATATGACCGGAGATAGAGCCCTGCTATCAGATTTGGTTGTGAAAGTTGGCCCAGTAGTTACCTTTGGAGATAACAGCAAGGGTATTACGAAAGGATATGGCTGTTTGAAGTATGGAAATGTTATCATTGAAGATGTATCATTTGTGGAAGGTCTGAAGTTCAATCTTCTCAGCATCAGTCATTTCTGTGACAGAGGATATGTTGTTTCCTTTGAAAGAGAGAAGTGTCAGATCCTTCACAAGAAGAATGGAAAGCCTGCTCTTCAAGGAGTAAGGAAAGGTGACTTGTTCATAGCTGATCTGCACTCTGGATCCAAAGATGAAGTTAATTGTTTTTATGCTAAAGCTTCATCAGATGAAAGTTGGCTATGGCACAAGAAGATGTCTCACCTTAACTTCAAAACCATGAACTCTTTAGTTAAGAGGGAATTGGTTAGAGGTTTGCCTCAGATGGAATTTACACAAGAAGGACTGTGTGAGGCATGTCAGAAAGGAAAGTCAAAGAAAGCTTCTCACAAGGGCATTGACACATCATCAATAACTGAACCACTTCAACTACTGTACATGGATTTGTTTGGTCCAGTTAATGTGATGTCCATGTCAAAGAAACAATATGCACTTGTGATTGTTGATGACTTTTCAAAATATACATGGGTTTTATTCCTACATTCCAAGGATGAGACCCCACACCTGGTGATTGACCATATAAAGTTGATTGAGCTGGATTCTAGATTCCCTGTTAGAGCCATAAGGTCAGATAATGGTACTGAATTCAAGAATGCAATCCTAAATGACTTTTGTGCTGATAAAGGAATAAAAAGACAGTATTCTGCCCCTAGAACTCCTCAACAAAATGGAGTAGTGGAAAGAAAGAATCGTACATTGATTGAAGCTGCTAGGACTATGTTAAGTGAGTCTAAACTTCCAACGTACTTTTGGGCTGAAGCAGCAAATACAGCTTGTTATACTCAGAATCGAACTTTAATCAACAAGGACTTAATGAAGACTCCGTATGAGATCATGAACAACAAGAAACCAACTGTCAAGTACTTTCATGTATTTTGAGCAAAATTCTTTGTGTTTATAGATGATAATGTTAAACGTGGCAAGTTTGAGGCCAAGGCACGAGAAGCTATTTTTGTTGGTTATTCCAGAAGATCTTACAGGGTCTACTTGGTTGGCAGTCACACAGTAAAGAAAAGTGTCAATGTTACTTTTGATGACACTAAGTTCCCTAATATCCAAAAAGAAGATTCATCTGAGAAGCTGAAGTTTGATAACTTGCCAGACTCAGAATCAGATGATGCAGCCCCTCCTGAAGTTATTGCTGGTAATGATAATAACAATGATGATACTGATCATGGTGGTGGTGGTGGAAACACTGGTAACAATGGAGATACCACCAACACTGGAGAAGGATCATCAAGGCAATCAAGCAACAACTCAGGCGGAGCAAATGAAGGATCATCTAGTCACTCACAACATCAAAGTGAATTTCAAGGCGAATCATCAAGATCAAATCCTCCAAGACAGACTGTATGGAATGGAGCTCATCCTTTTGAGCTGATCATTGGTGATCCAGATGTTGGAGTTAAAACTAGAAGTGCAACTCAGAGTGAATGTCATTATTCAACATTTCTATCTAAAATGGAGCCAAAGAAAACTGAGGAAGCACTGACTGATCCAGATTGGGTGATTGCTATGCAAGATGAACTCAATCAGTTTGAACAACAACAAGTTTGGAAGCTGGTTCCCAGGCCAAAGAACAAGAAAGTAGTTGGTACAAGATGGGTATACAGGAACAAGCTGGATGAGGATGGCATTGTTACAAGGAACAAGGCAAGACTGGTTGCACAAGGGTATTCTCAAGCTGAAGGCATTGATTATGATGAAACCTATGCACCAGTGGCTAGACTTGAGGCCATCAGGATGTTCTTAGCATTTGCAGCTTACTCTAATTTTGAAGTCTATCAAATGGATGTTAAGAGTGAATTCCTGAATGGTGAGCTTGATGAAGAAGTTTATGTGGAACAGCCCCTGGCTTTGAAAATCAGGAGCTGCTGGACTTTTTGTACTTTCTCTTCAAGGCTATCTATGGTCTCAAACAAGCCCCAAGAAAATGGTATGACACTCTCTCTGGTTTTCATTTAGAAAATGGTTTTGTTAGAGGTATCATAGACAAAACTCTTTTTTCAAAGAAACACAAAAGTGATATGATATTAGTCCAAGTCTATGTGGATGACATCATATTTGGGTCTACTAATGATAATCTCTGTAAGAGATTTGCTGAGCTAATGCAGAGTAAGTTTGAAATGAGTATGATGGGTGAGCTGAAGTTCTTTCTTGGATTGCAAGTAAGTCAAAGGTCAAATGGTATATTTATTTGTCAATCCAAGTATCTCAAAGAACTCCTCAAGAAATATCACATGGAGGATTCAGCATCAGCAAGGACTCCATCTTCAACAGCCATCAAACTTGGAGCGTCTTACAATTCTATCAAGGTAGATGTTACAAGCTACAGAGGTATGATTGGCTCCTTACTCTATCTTACTTCTAGTAGACGAGATATTATGTATGCTACATGCTTGTGTGCAAGGTTCCAAGTGGACCCTAGAGTTGTACATCTCGTTGTTGTTAAAAGAATCTTGAGATATCTTAAGGGTACACCTAATTTAGGTATCTGGTACCCTAAATATTTTGGTTTTAATCTTGTTGGATATACAGATTCTGATTATGCAGGTAGTGTTGTGGATAGAAAGAGTACCTCTGGGAGTTGTCAATTCCTAGGAGGTAGATTGATTTCCTGGTATAGCAAGAAACATCAAACAGTTTCCAATTCAACAGCAGAAGCTGAATATATTGCTGCTGGAAGCTGTTGTGCTCAAATCCTATGGATAAGGAATCAACTGAAGGACTATGGCTTTGCATTAGACAAAATTCCCATTTTGTGTGATAATACAAGTGCCATAGCAATCTCCAACAACCCTGTGCAGCACTCGAGAACGAAGCACATTGATATCAGGTATCATTTTATCAGAGAGCATGTCATGAATGGAACTGTGGAGTTACACTTTGTACCCACAGAAGAACAGACTGCAGATATATTCACTAAATCTGTTGAAGAATCCACATTTATCAAGTTAGTTGGTAAATTGGGTGTGTTAAACAGTCTTAGTGATTAACAATATCTCTGTCATGTTTGTTCTTTCAAAAATCCATTTTCTCTTGTCATTTAAATGATATTTATTGCCAATTCTCATTTAATATTACTTGCTTGTAAATTTAAATAGCTCTGAATATTTTATTTTCTTTAAAAATATTTTTCTCATATTTTTTAAGTGGAGAAATGTATTTTTATTGAAAATATATTTATTTAGAATTATTTAGGTGTTTTTCAGATTGTAAATATTGTTGGTTAAATAATTCTGCAAGTTTTTATTATTTTTATGCAATTTTATATTATTTTGCATATTTTTCTAGAATTTATGGAATTTTCTGTGAATTTTTCTAATGTTTTATAAATATTTCATGCATTTTTATTACTTTTATGCATTTTTCTGTAGTAATTATTTTCATTTTAATTCTGAGTTTTTCTGTAAGTCTTCCCAGTTTTACACTAGGAAGACTACCGGGAAAACAAGGGATTTTTTTTTCTGTTTTTGTTTTTTGTTTTTTCCTTTTATTTTTAAGTCTTTTCCTAAGTCTTCCCAGTTTTTGAACTAGGAAGACTATCGGGAAGACTTAGAAATATTTTTATTATTTTCTGTTTTTATTTTTTTTTTAATTTCCGGAAAACTTTCTAAATTGTATTAGGAAGACTACCGGGAAGACTATCCTAAGTCTTCCCGATTGTCTTCCTAGTACAATTTAAAAAAAAAAAACTGTTCAGTTTATTTTCTTTATTTTATCAGCTATTTTTTTTCTTTCTTATATATATATATACATACAGTTCATACGCTTTTTCTTATCAGTTTTCCTTAGCAGTTTTTCAAGTTTTTCTCACTCCCTTTTCGTATTCTCTCATTTTGTTTGCAGAAATCAGTGATCAATCATTCTTGCTCAAGTATTAACTTAGCAAATCAATTCTGTTTCTTCAAAATCAATCCAACAAGTCGAAGTGCTGTTAATTTTTTTTTCTTTCTCTTTCCTTCTTGAAAACCATTCGACTTGATTTTTTTGAATCTGCAAAGTGATTGCTTGTTTTGTGGTTGATCATAGTTGTTTATGAGAATTGTTACTGTATGTGTTTAACATTTTGTGTGTTCTTTGAGATCATTTACCCATTTCAATTTGCATTCATAAGTTTTAGTTCGCATATTTAGGATCAAAATTTAAAAATTGGTTAATTTAAGTAAAATTTTAATTTTGTGGATTTTAATTAATTTTAATTAATTCTAAAAATCCCTAAAATTTTAATTTTATTTTAAATTGATTAGAATTTCTTGTTTTATCTAAATGGATCCTAATTTTGAACTCGTTTTAAATAATTATGTTGGGTATTTTGATCCGTCTAAGTGCAAAGTGGAACGTTTTAGACCTTGGATTCAATTTTTAAATAGTGAGACTTGTGTCAGTCATGCTATCTGTGTCAATGCACTTCTTAAAATTGATCCATTAAGGATGTTGTGTTCAAGTGATGTTATTGCTGGAGATTCAAAATCTTTTACATTCAATATTCTAAACCAGCAATATACAGTTACTTTTGAGTTATTCTGTGATGTGTTGCATTTTCCAAAGGACAGGTTTGATCCCTTACCCACTAATGATGAGTTATCACAGTTCTTTGTGAATATTCATTATCAGGGTCCCTTCCAAATGGTTAAATTGTCCAAAAGCTTTGTTGTAAGGGAATGGGATATGTTCTTTGATACTATAGCAAGAGTATTTGGTAACTGCACAAAAACAAATTTTCATTGCATTACCAGTCTTAATCAGTATATTGCTTATGCTATAGTATTTGGTCGTAGATTGAATTTTGCTGAGATTCTGTGGAACCTAATGCTCAACAGGCTTGCTCACTCTAGGAGAGATTCTGATAATAATGAGAAAGTAAAGTGTTGGTACCCTCGCTTTCTCACTCTTATCATTAATCATCTTCTCACTACTGAGCAAGTAGAACTATTTCGAGAAGCCAGATTTGAAACCTCTCCAACCACAGACACCAAATTCTACACCAGACTTGATGTCTCATCCAAATTCCCCAACATACATGTTCTTGTTTCACCACTGATGACTCAATTCATTCATCTTCCTATCTTTGGTGAACAAGTTCCTCAACCACATCCAGTTCCACTACAGGTAGTTATTCCTAACCCTGGTTCTTCTTCTGGTACTTTAATTCAAACCCAAGTGGTTGTTAGGGCTGACGCAGAGGTTGTAGAACCACAATCTCTGACCCAGGTCATAGAGCCAAACAGAGAGTCAAACACTCCTGATACACAACCTGAGCCTAATGTTCAAACCAGTTCAAGAAGAGTTAGTGATATAGCTGCAATGAGTGTTCCCACAGCTCTGTCTCCACCCTTAAAGAAAAGAAGAACCTATAGGGAGGCAACTGTAAGCCCATCTGTATCCTCTCAAAAGGAAATGGACATAGATATGGCCACTGAACAGTCTCTGGAGACATCCTCTCAACAGGGTGGATCTATTGAAATTCGCCATAGGGCCATGGCATCTTGTACTGAGTCAAGCACTCTCCCATTACTCACAATGGGAGAAGATAACCAAATAGATGACACTCAGGACACTATGCAAGGAGAGCACTTTAATTTTGACTTTGAAACAGTGCCTACCATTGTTACGATAGAAGTGCCTTCACAGGCATCTGAGGGAAAATTTGATTCTTTGCCAAATCAAATAGAATCATTTTCTCCCCTCCTAGAGGGAACATCTCTGGCTCCCTTAAGGGATTTTCCACTCGCAGATTTATCTGGAGAAAGTGGAAGGCAACCTAATGAATCCAACACTGAAGCAATTCAGTTTCAAATTCAATCAGATTTGGATTTCATTGGGGATTGGGAATTGCGAACTCCCATTGCACCACCACTGACCTCTAAAGAAGAGGCTAGGGTGATTTTTCATGCAGGTACCTCAAATCAGAACTTGGAAAGACAGCTTGTTGTGAGAACTGAGAGTCAAACACAGAGTGATACACAAGCACGTGAGGTGAGTGAACCACCACTGAGAGCAATTGAGGTGAGCGCACACACTGACACAAACACTGCTTTGCTGTTAGCTCAGATAGCTAGTCTTCAGAAACAACTCATGGAAATCCATGCTGAAAAGGATCTTCTCAAAGCACAAGTGGTTGAACGGTCTTCTTCTTCCACCTCTGTAACTAATCAGCTGGGTACTATCAAGGATGATTTGGAAGGATTGAAGGGTTCTCTACTCCCAAAGTTGAATGCCATCCAACAGTCTCAAGTACTTGTGGCTTCAAACATCTCTGATCTTACAATGTCAAATGCTCAAATATCAGAGAGTGTCAAGGAGATTGCTACCATTTCTGCCAAGGTGAACTTTGTTATGCAAACAGCTGATGAAAATCAAAAGTTTAATGAAGAAAGGATGTCAAAGATAGAAGGAGGGATGGAGCATCTGAATGAAGGAATGAAGCACTTGTATAACATGATCAAAAATTCACATCAACCCAATGCTGAACAAAAGAAATTCTTTGTGGGTGTTGCTGATGATGATGATGAGGGTAAGGATGGTGAAGGAGGAGATGGAGGAAATAGAGATGATCAAGGAGCTATAAGGGGAAGAATTGAGGTGAATCCTGGAGCTACTAAAGTAAAATATGTAGAGGATTCCTCAACTAAGGGGGAGAATGTGGAGAATCAAGGAGGAAATCAAGCTGGAGGCTCAAACAAGGACAAAGGGAAGCAGAAGTTAACTTTTTCTGATGCTGACTATTATCAAGGTGAACATGGAGATTTTTACTATGTAGAATCTGAAGAAGCCCCTGAAGATATCTTTGGTAATGTGGAGGTTGAAGAAGAAGCTGATTATGTTGACTGGGAAGAAGAGTCGAATGTTGATCCTGTCTTTGAAGCTGAGTTAGTGAGACAGAAGGTTGATCTGAAAAGAAGAGAGGAGGAGAATGTAAAGGTATCTGACATCATTTCTAAGCATCTTGTCATTCAAAAAGCTGAACAACAAGAAAAGCAAAGGCTTCACAATCTGAAGGTCAATGAGAGAAAATTGTATGTGAGGCTGAAGTAAGGAGAAGAATGGGACAAGGCTAGAGAGATGTTTGCACATCAAGAAGGAACTAACAATGATGCAAAGTTTCTTGGGATGTTGGAAAGATACAAGAAGGTCAATCCAGACAACACAGTATATATGAAAGCTCTTCATGCAGAGATTTCAAGGATCACAACTGGATATGACAGAGTTAGAGAGGAGTTAAAGATCTATGTTTACACTCATAATGAGGGAAATTTCTTAGTGTCTTTCAATCTTCTGGAAAGCAAAACTCTCTCTGAACTATGGGTCTTCATGTGCAAAGTAAAAAGAACTTCTCCATTAGCTGAGCTGCTGCATGACCAGCTAAGAGACTTTGCAATGAAAGCTAGTCCACAAGTGGTGGAGGTGCCTTATGAAGTAAAATTTTTTAAAGGAAGGGCACTTCAGACTTGTGGTGTGGATCCAATCTCTCTGAAAGATTTTCCTGCCAAGCATCTTGTCTACTTGGAGAACATGTTGAGGACTTCAGGATTTGCTACACAAGAGAAGACAGAAGTTGCTGATTTGATTCAAGACTATTGCATAGCAAATATCAAAAGATATCATCAAATGAAGAATAGGCTGAAGAAAGTCACAACTCAACTTGTCAGACCTAGTGGCATTACTTCTGAATCTGATCGTGTTCTGGACAAGGATTTGCTTGAAGCACTTGAAGAAGGAGAGATGATTGAGTCTGAAATTTGAAGAAGCTCTGTTTTTAAATATTAAATGTTTAGAGCTTAGGTGATTCAAGATAGGATAAATGTATTCATATGTTCAGTCTAGAGGAACATCTATCTTGTACTTACCTGTAATGTTTGAATCTGGATAATGTTAAATGAAATCCAGAACTTTGTGTTATTATTTACTTACCTTTTAATGTCTTATTTCTACTTGTTTAGTTAGTTGAGTTATCCTCTAGGTATTTGCTTGTTATTCTCTAACAAACAAATAGGGGGAGATTGAAAGGCATATGTTTAAGCCTATTTGTTTACATCGAGGAATTAACTCAACATTAAACAAGTCTGTAATAAGTAAGTAATAATTCAAATTGTCACAGGAATTTCAGAAGATTATATCTGTCAAAGAATGAAGATTAAAGTCATCTACAGACTTGAAGTGATTCTACATTGAAAGAAGCTCAATTTGTTGATCAAGCCTCAATGAAGTATTCAAGCTTAATGGATTTATTAAAGTGACGGATATTTCAAATGGTGACAGAAAAAGATACTGATTACGGAGTTCTTGAATGAGAAGGAAGTGAATCACTGCTTAAAGTCAAACAGATAAAGAACAGACATTGTCATTAGTCACTCATGAACCAGACAGTGCATCGAGTGTCAACGTACTATTGTGTTTGTTATTTATCTAAGTTTTAAGTGATTCTGGAATTGTTTAAGAAGTCAACTAATTCTATTTATTCTCTAATAAATAATTAATATTATTAAGTATATTATTTATTAATTTAATTCTGTAAAGAATTAATTTAATACATAATTTATTTAATTCATGTCGAATTTATTCTAGGTTTGTTTTATCAAGTTCATTGTAATCAGTGATCAGAATTGTAACACCCTTCAAGTTTAATAGAGTTTTATTTAACTTGAATATTGTTTCAGTTTTATTCCGCAATAATTTGTTCTAAATTGTTAAATCTTAAAAGGACAAATTCGATTAAACGGTATCGTCTGAATTCAACCCCCCTTCTACAAACTTATCAGGACCTAACAGTAGTCTATGCCACAACTTCAAGAGCAGTATCAGTAACTTCCTTTTGTATCTTAAACTTGGAGGATAGTGGCATATCATCCTCAGAATCAGAACTGGTACCCAAAATCAATTTCCTTTTCACTGCAACCTCCTCAACCCTATCATCCTTTTGAGCCAGGACCCTTTGTACACCCCTTTGTGACTTCTTTTTGGTGAGTGGTGTAGAGGAGAAATCCTTTGATCCTGATTGCCTTCCAGACACATCAGATCTAGCTGATTTCTTTGATTTTACAACTAAAGTCTTTTGAGAGACAGTGGAGGTGGTTGTGGAGTGTTTAGACTGTTTGGCCCTATCCCATAACATCAGTATCTGATCCATACTGAGTAGGCATATTCTCTTTCAAGAAAAGCCTGACCTCATCAGGAATATATGCATTGCCTTGGAAACCATTTGCCTTATCACTGTTGACTAAGGACTTCACATTATTCTCAGTAATTCTACAAATTGGTAGAATTACATCCTCTTCAAAAATAGCATCAGGACACAAGTGACAGAATATTAATTGGAAAAATCTAATAAAACAGACATAACCTAATTTATATGCTTTTCTATCACTTAAAGCTTTTAACACAAAAGACCCATAATCAAAGACTTTAGAGTAAATAAGAGAATACCCAATATTTAGAGATCCTGATGGTAGAGCATCAAAATTAGATCTCTTGTTCAGGAAACATCTGCTTATTGTGTCAAAGAAGAAGTTCCACTCCCTCTTAAGCTTCGTCCTGAAGAGGCTTCCATACCTCTTGACCTCGCCATTGTAGCCCAACTTGGTAACAAACTCAAAGAGAGTTGAGTCTGTAATGGTAGCAGGAACATTGTCACCCAGAATCGGCAAATGAAGTGCCTCTTCATCAACAACAGGAGTAACACAGTGAGTAACCACATCAAACTCAAAACTGAAAGTGTTTGTCCTAAATCCAATCATGTATGATGAGTTAGGAAGAACTTTCTTGTATTCTTATTTTATTTCATTAATGTTAATAAAAGACTTGTTTTGTTTTTATTACGGGCTTTATCTATTTAAAGTGTTTTAAATAAGATGTTCCATAGTTTAGAGTAAAGCTTCTAGAATTATAATGAGATTATAATAGTGAGATCTAGAAGATGATAACTCTAGACTTAAACAGTTCCTGATCATAGGATAACTAATCGGATGTTGGTGAATCCGCAAAGATTGGTACATACTATGCTTGCTCCCGTCAGGAGGATGTCTGTTCTCATAGGCATTTGTGTGGTGACACTATAGCTAGCATGTAGGTGCTTGTTAGGGAATAAGTTTACTGAACATGACTCGATAAGTTGAACAACTAATGGAGTTTACTCACGTGTCAATAGTTATTCACTGAGTGATAGTTGTACAAGTGTCCTTAGATTGGAGATCGTTAGAGTTATCTTGTATATAATGAACTATGCTTTGGATTAGTCCTTAGTCTCAAGGACATCCATTAGGTCCATTCTGGGCATATGGATTTGTGTATGGAGATAGTTAACGTCAATAGAGGATCTACCCCTTCCAGTACAGGAAGAGAATATCCTATGTTATTCTTAGTATGCGAGTTCTGGAATCTCTGGCCAGAGTGTATGAAATCAGAAAGGAGTTTCTAATTTGCATTAATATGAACTTAGCATTATGAATAAGAAATCATATGATTAAATTTGATAGGTCTGACACGAGATCCATGCCTTGTATTTAATCGGGATATTGTAGGGCAGAAGGAATTGATTGTACTGAAACTAGTCACTGACAGGTTCTTGGTATTCTAAGCAGTGAATTCATATTATCCGGATAGTCGCGATATGTTGAGAAGCATCACTCACGATGTAGAATAAATATAATTAATCAGTTAATTATATTTAATGAATTATTAGAATTCATCTAAATAATAAATAAAAGTTTATTATTATTTATTTCTACTACCGGCTTAATATTGAACCTACAGGGTCACACCATAAAAGAATATTTTCTTTGATGAAAAGATTTAAATTATGAGAGAGGAAGAATTATTTTCTAAATAGTTTAGAAAAAGAAATAATGATTAAAATAGTTTAATAATTATTAAAGCATTTTAGAAATGTGGGGTTAATATATATATATATATATATATATATATATATATATATATATATAGATATATTATTAAAAACTCTAAAAGAGCCCTATAAATAGAATGAGATAGTCATTCTAAGGCTCATCTTATTTTTGTGAAAAACCTAGAAAAGGAGCTAGCCTCCATCTCTCCCCCCTCTCTCTCTTTTCTCTAAAAAGGTTTAAAGTTTTTTGAAGAATTCATCGAAGGAAAATTCTTGGTGGATACCGGTAGAGTGCTTCACACTCTGAGGAGCAACTGCTTGCAACCATCAATTTTAAAGCTTCGATTTGCAAGGTATGGTTACGATTCCCCTCGCTCTAGATTTATATGTTTTTTCTATATGTGCGAGACATGGTTTTTACGGAATAATTGTTATATCACGCTTCCGCTCATCCGTAAATTCCTTCAATGGCATCAGAGCTAGGTTCTGCATATAGAGATTCATATAAAAACAATTCAGATTTTTTTATGCATGTATGAATTTATTATGATTTTTGCAAGTATATTTAGATTTAATTATGAATTAATTCGAAATATTATTTGCATTAGATTTTGACCATTGATCCGGGTTCTAAAAGTGTTGTGGATCATCTAGGTATTTTTTTCATAATTTTGTGATGTGTAGATTATTTGTTATGAATTTTTAAAAATTATTTTAATTAAAATTCATAAAATAATTATGCATGTTGAAATATATGAATTAAAATTTGCACAAGGACCCCATAGATACTTGCTTATTTTTGCTTTTGTTTGATTTCAGAAATCATATTATTTTGATTTTTTATTAATTTATTAATTAATTGTTAATTAATTTATTAATATTAAAATAAAATAATAATAACAATAAAGGGCATTAATGGCTAAAGCAGTTTTTTTTAAGTGTTATAAATACTAAGTAAGTTACAAACATTTTAAAAAAAAAACTGCTGTTGCTGCTGTCCGCGCGTGTGGCGCGCAACCTCTGGGAAGGGCCTGTAACGCATGCCGGGAATGCGTTACAGGGCCTGTAACGCTTGAGCGTCATGCGTTACACAATTAATAGCATTTAATTGTTGTAACGCATTCCAGTAATGCGTTACAACCCCTCTGTCCACATTAAATTTGATTTTTTGGGAGTTTGGTAACTCCGTTTTGGGCGTGCAATATACCGTTGGATTCGTTTTTCCGAGACGGATCTAATGGAGTGGTCAAATATTTTTTATATAAAATTTTGGAACTGTTTATATTCCCGGATGTGTTTTAAAGCATGTACTAATTGTTTTAATTGCTTTTAAATACTATAATAAATCCATACATCATTATATCATTGTATGACATGATATTAATTGCATGCTTACTTGTTTATTTATTTTTATATATGAGATATATGCCTATATTTACCATGCGATGATAGATTTAACTTAAATCAAAATAAGGCGTGCTCTAGAAAATCTAGAATATGAATCGTTTCTTGCCTTAACAATAATATTATGAGTACAACCATGAGATTCTTATGTTTATGAAACATAGAGTGAAATACTCTTTTGATGTTGAAAATGAAAATTTATGTCTAGGCCGTTGGGTTTTAAGCGGGACCGATGTGACCCCTCCAACACACTGGGAATTTTTTATTTAAATATCATAATTGTATTTTGTTCAAGAAAAAGAGAATCTCCTAGTAATATGATTATGGTTGTAACATAATATAATCCCTCTTAATTAAAATTTATTTCAAGTAGTAAATGGCCAATGGCACAACGGGATTGTGTCGGTCATAGCCTTCCAACATGGTAGAAAGTAGTTCTTATTTTTGAATCATTGTTGTTTCGTGCTACAGCTGAGGGCTTTGATTTCGAAATACGAAATACTTGTCTATTACATAGAGATGTGTACAATGAATTAGAATCTAATGGTCGTTACGTGCTACAGCCGTGGGCTGTTGGAGACTGATTCAGTTGTATGAAATGTTGGGTTAGACTTGACTTAGAATATTGAGTTTGTCGTGCTACAGTCGTGACTCAATTATTCAAGAGGCTAAAGTTTTATTAGGGAATAACATGAGTTGTAATTGACAAGAGTTGTCTGCCTACTGAACATCACATGGCGTTTCGTGCTACAGCCGAGGTTGTGAATGTAGGATCCCTATTCCCACTAGCATTATGAATGTTTAATTTTTCCACTTAGGGGTTGTATAAATTAGATAAACTAGTGGGAGCCACTTATGAATAAA
Source organism: Heracleum sosnowskyi (assembly GCA_030848705.1). NCBI lineage: Eukaryota > Viridiplantae > Streptophyta > Magnoliopsida > Apiales > Apiaceae > Heracleum > Heracleum sosnowskyi. Next base: position 75,390,036 of record CM061239.1, read on the forward strand.
GACCCGATTCATATAGTGTTTTAAAATGAAATTGAATATTTGCTAAGTGTTGTTATGTGTTTATCATTTACAGATTTACTATATACATAATGTCTTCTACACTATCACTCCGGAGCATACTGGATGCTCACAAATTGACTGGTCCTAATTTTGCTGACTGGCTTCGAAACCTGAAAATTGTTCTCAGGGTTGAGAAGCTGGAATATGTGCTTAACTCACCTAAGCCTACTGAACCTGCTGACGATGCACATAATGATGAACATGTTGTGTATCGTAAGTGGATAGATGATGCAAATGTTGCTCAATGTATCATGCTAGCTTCCATGAACATTGAGCTACAGAAGCAGCATGAGCATATGGATGCTCACACTATCCTAACGCATCTACAAGAGTTGTATGATGTGGCAGGGAGGACAGCTCGATATGAGATATCGAAGGAGCTGTTCCGCTGTAGGATGTCTGAGGGATCGTCTGTGAATGACCATGTACTTAAGATGATCAATTTGATTGAACGTCTTGGACAACTTGGTTTCAACATGGATGGGGAGCTGAGTCAAGACTTGGTCTTGCAATCACTTCCGGGTTCGTTTTCGCAGTTTATTGTGAACTTTCACATGAATAAGTTGGACGTCAGCCTGACTGAACTCCACAACATGTTGAAGACTGCGGAATCGAATTTTTCCTCTAAGAAGAGTTCTGTTCTTCTAATTGGTGAAGGTTCCCATCCTAAGAAAAGGAAGAAGAACCCTACCAAGAAGAAGAAAGTAAGTGAAAAAAGGCCGATTCCATCAAAAGCTGAAGACCCCAAAAGCAAAGCTGTTTGCTTCCACTGTAACAAGGTGGGGCACTGGAAGAGGAACTGCAAGGTTTACCTTGCAGAATTGAAGAAGAAGAAGGGTAGTGAGACTGCCGCTTCTGATTCAGGTATGTTCATGATTGAAGTGAATATGTCATTAAATCAAATTTCTACTTGGGTATTAGATACCGCCTGTGGTTCTCACATTTGCAATTCGTTGCAGGGACTAAGGAGAAGTAGGACTCTTGAGGAAGAGGAGGTGATTCTACGGATGGGAAATGGAGCAAGAGTTGCTGCTGAAGCTGTAGGATCATTTGATTTACATATGCCTACGGGCAAGACTATTGTTTTAAATAATTGTTATTTTGTTCCCTCGATTGTGAGGAATATTATTTCTATTCCCATGCTAGACTTGGCTGGATTTTTGTTTGTTATTCAGAATAATAAATGTTCAATTTTTAGAGATAATGTTCTTTATGGTAGTGGTATTTTAAATAATGGTCTGTATGTATGTGACGTAGAGCATAATTTACTACAAATTGAACGTACTAATAAAAGGAAAAGGGATGATGAAAATCTCACCTATTTGTGGCACTGCAGACTTGGTCATATTAGTGAAAATAGACTTCGTACATTGCATAAGGAAGGGTTACTTGAACCCTTTGATTTTGAATCATATCCTACATGCGAGTCTTGTCTATTGGGTAAGATGACCAAATCTCCATTTAGTGGACATGGAGAGAGGGCTGCAGATTTTCTAGGATTGGTACACACAGATGTATGTGGACCGATGTCTACGCAAGCCATGGGTGGATTTTCGTACTTCATTACTTTCACAGATGATCGATCTAGATTCAGATATGTGTATTTGATGAAACACAAGTCTGAAGCCTTTGAAAAGTTCAAAGAATACAAGTATGAAGTGGAGAAACAAACCAAACATAGTATTAAAACCCTTCGATCAGATCGAGGTGGTGAATACTTGAATGGTGAGTTTCTAGATTATCTCAAAGAAAATGGTATAGCCTCTCAGTTGACTCCTCTATATACTCCACAGTTGAATGGGGTATCTGAAAGGAGAAATCGAACTTTGTTAGACATGGTTCGATCCATGTTGAGCTATGCAGATCTTCCAGTATTCCTTTGGGGTTATGCATTGGAAACCTCAGCATATTTACTGAATAAGGTGCCTTCCAAATCTGTTCCTCAAACTCCATATGAGATATGGAAAGAAAGGAAACCGAGTCTTAAACACGTTAAGATTTGGGGATGTCCAGCTTATGTCAAGAAAGTTGACCCTGATAAGCTGGAATCTCGATCCGTAAAATGTAAGTTTGTGGGATATCTTAAAGAGACTTTAGGGTATTACTTTTACACCGATCATAGGGTATTTGTCTCCAGACATGCTACCTTCTTGGAGAAACAGTTTATCCTTGAAGGGAACAGTGCGAGCAAAATAGAACTAAATGAAGTTCAAGAAGCACAAACTACTACGGTTCAAGAGGAAACACCTGTTCAGACTGAACAACCTTCTGTGGAACAGCCCATTCGTAGGTCAGAGAGAATGTCTCGCCAACCTGAGAGGTATTATGGCCTTGTCATTGAGAATGACAATGAGTTGTCAATCATTGATGATGACGACCCTATGACCTATAATGAGGCTATGAGTAGTATTGACTCAGAGAAATGGCAGAGTGCCATGAAATCCGAAATGGATTCTATGTATACCAACCAAGTATGGACTTTGGTTGAAGCACCCAAGGATGTGAAGCCTATTGGGTGCAAATGGGTATACAAGAGAAAGATTGGAGTAGATGGCGAGGTGGAGACCTATAAGGCCAGGCTCGTGGCAAAAGGATTCAGACAAAGGCAAGGTATTGACTTTGATGAAACTTTTTCGCCTGTAGCCCTGTTCAAATAAATTCGGATTTTGCTTGCGATTGTTGCTTACTACGACTATGAGATCTGGAAAATGGACGTGAAAACAGCCTTCCTCAATGGGAAACTTGAAGAGGAAGTGTATATGACACAACCAGAGGGTTTTTTTTCCAAAGGGAATGAACACCTAGTGTGTAAGCTGCTACGAACCATATAGGGATTAAGGCAAGCTTCTCGTAGATGGAACATCCGTTTTGATGAGACAGTCAAAGAGTTTGATTTTATCAAAAACATAGATGAACCATGTGTCTACAAGAAGGTTAGAGGGAGCGTGGTAACATTTCTTGTGTTATATGTGGATGACATACTTCTGATAGGAAATGATATACCGATGCTACAATCAGTCAAAGTGTGGCTATCAAAGAACTTCACTATGAAGGACATGGGAGAAGCATCCTACATTCTCGGTATGAAGATCTATAGAGATAGATCTAGAAGAATGATAGGTCTTACCCAGGGTACATACATCGAGAAAGTGCTTAAAAGGTTCAGCATGGAAAACTCCAAGAGAGGTCTCATACCAATGAGCCATGGAGTATCCCTTTCCAAGAAGATGTCTCCTAAGACACCTGAAGAAAGGGAGCGTATGAGTAAGATTCCTTATGCTTCGGCAATAGGATCTATCATGTACGCGAGGTTATGTACTAGGCCTGATGTTGCTCATTCAATTAGTGTGACGAGCAGATATCAGTCCAATCCAGGTGAAGACCACTGGAAAGCAGTGAAGAACATCATTAAGTATTTGCGAAGGACTAAGGATATTTTTCTTGTTTTTGGCGGATCTGAGTTGAAAATAGAGGGTTATACTGACTCTAGTTTTCAATCAGAAAGCGATGATCGCACATCCATGTCAGGGTACGTGTTTACTCTGAATGATGGTGCGATTAGTTGGAAGAGTTCCAAACAGTCTACAACGGCTGACTCCACAGCGGAAGCAGAGTATATAGCTGCAAGTGAGGCTGCAAAAGAAGCCGTTTGGATGAGGAAATTTGTTTCTGAGTTGGGAGTTGTTCCTAGCATTGAGGAGCCTATTGTGTTGTATTGTGATAACAACGCAGCAATAGCACAAGCCAAGGAACCTAGGTCTCATGAAAATACTAAACATGTTTTGCGGCGCTTTCATTTGATTCACTTTGATCATTGTCTCATATTCACTTTGATCATCATAAAGAGAAGATGGGTATTAGATACCAGTGTGATTGGCTTTAGTTCAAGTGGGAGATTGAAAGTGTTTGTCCTAAATCCAATCATGTATGATGAGTTAGGAAGAACTTTCTTGTATTCTTATTTTATTTCATTAATGTTAATAAAAGACTTGTTTTGTTTTTATTACGGGCTTTATCTATTTAAAGTGTTTTAAATAAGATGTTCCATAGTTTAGAGTAAAGCTTCTAGAATTATAATGAAATTATAATAGTGAGATGTAGAAGATGATAACTCTAGACTTAAACAGTTCCTGATCATAGGATAACTAATCGGAAGTTGGTGAATCCGCAAAGATTGGTACATACTATGCTTGCTCCCGTCAGGAGGATGTCTGTTCTCATAGGCATTTGTGTGGTGACACTATAGCTAGTATGTAGGTGCTTGTTAGGGAATAAGTTTACTGAACATGACTCGATAAGTTGAACAACTAATGGAGTTTACTCACGTGTCAATAGTTATTCACTGAGTGATAGTTGTACAAGTGTCCTTAGACTGGAGATCGTTAGAGTTATCTTGTATATAATGAACTATGCTTTGGATTAGTCCTTAGTCTCAAGGACATCCATTAGGTCTATTCTAGGCATATGGATTTGTTAGTGCTTGTGCCCTAGAGACAATACTATAATGTTCTTAGGGAAGACATTTTGATTATTAATAAACATGTTCTATGGATTTTCTTTCAATTATTTATTATGTCTTTATTAACTGCGATATAAATATTAGAATAATAAATGTTCTTGGAATATAAGCATGAATTCTATATCTCTAAGTATGTGACTTAGAAATGAGATTATATGAGTAGTGTTTATAATCCTAAAAGATCCCTAGTCGAGTATTATTATTTGAGGACAATAATAATGCATTAAGACTAGTATGTTTGTTGACTGATGACCACATCTCATTGGTTATAAGTATGGTGATACTAAAGTCAAAGACATAAGTGCATGTTAACAGAACATGGCACTGGATAGACCCACCGTGTGGATTCTTCATGGTAAATGTTATCAAGTGTCATAAGCAATTCTCACAATGATAATGGTGTAATGATCCTTATACTTGAAATCATTATATTTCTATATGAGAATTAATATACTTTGATTCTACTCAAAGTTACCTTTGACCGGGTAATGATAAAGGTGGACATTGGGTATATTATGAATCATATGAGAAATATGAATGATAGATATAGGATTTAACCCTCCTATTTTAGGAGTGATATTATTGGCCTCTTGATTGAGTGAGACTATGAAATGCATGACCATGCTCAAATTGTGATTTGTTTAATAGTCTACTCATCGATCAAGTAAACCGGGATTAAATGTTGAAGAGGATGACATAAACCATGCCTCGAGTTTAATCTATAATATAAGGTTAAAAGGATTATATTACATGGAACATTATTCATTAAAGGTTTAATTGGATCACCAATTATTATTATTACTTGGGTAGCAATGATGTATTACTAGATGCCACTCATTGTTTATAATTTTATTATAAGATAGTAAAATTATTTCCAACGTAATAATAACCTAAAGGGTTACACATAAAGAACGTTTTAAACGGAGCATTAATTAAATTTCGAATTTAATTGAATTATTATTATTATTATTGAATTATTGGATTAATTAAGTAGGACTTGATTAATTATATAATAATTCGAATATAATAAATAATACTGCTAATAATCAGATTGGGTTTTGGAAGCCCAATCAGATTAGGTATAGGCCCAGAATTCTCTCCATATAAATACGTTAAGATGTATTATTTTAGGGTTAAGAAATTGAAAAAACGTTTTTCTTAAAAAAACCCTAGCTGCTCTACATCAAAGAGAGGCTAGAGAGAGAGAGAGAGTTCCGAGGGCAGTTCTTGGCTAGTACCAACTCCGGTGATCGTTGGACGATCGGGCGTTCGTGTGGACTAATTAGAGACGTGTATCGCAAGGCGGGACACGTGGTGATCATATCAAAGGACCTCCATTAGTCATCCGTTCGTAAAGCTTCAAAAGGTAAACGATTCTATTCACGAATTAAATATCGTTTTTCGCATGGATCCTGCGGAGGGTTTCGTTAATTTTTGTTTTACGCGTTTTTCCGTTGCGTTTTCATGCACGAAACCCTTCAGGATTTGTGTATGGAGATAGTTAACGTCAATAGAAGATCTACCCCTTCCAGTATAGGAAGAGAATATCCTATATTATTCTTAGTATGCGAGTTCTGGAATCTCTGGCCAGAGTGTATGAAATTAGAAAGGAGTTTCTAATTTGCATTAATATGAACTTAGCATTATGAATAAGAAATCATATGATTAAATTTGATAGGCCTGACACGAGATCCATGCCTTGTATTTAATCGGGATATTGTAGGGTAGAAGGAATTGATTGTACTGATACTAGTCACTGTCAGGTTCTTGGTATTCTAAGCAGTGAATTCATATTATCCGGATAGTCGTGATATGTTGAGAAACATCACTCACGATGTAGAATAAATATAATTAATCAGTTAATTATATTTAATAAATTATTAGAATTCATGTAAATAATAAATAAAAGTTTATTATTATTTATTTCTACTACCAGCTTAATATTGAACCTACAGGGTCACACCATAAAAGAATATTTTCTTTGATGAAAAGATTTAAATTATGAGAGAGGAAGAATTATTTTCTAAATAGTTTAGAAAAAGAAATAATGATTAAAATAGTTTTAATCATTATTAAAGCATTTTAGAAATGTGGGGTTAATATATATATATATATATTATTAAAAACCCTAAAAGAGCCCTATAAATAGAATGAGATAGTCATTCTAAGACTCATCTTATTTTTGTGAAAAACCTAGAAAAGGAGCTAGCCTCCATCTCTCTCCCTCTCTCTCTTTTCTCTAAAAAGGTTTAGAGTTTTTTGAAGAATTCATCGAAGGAAAATTCTTGGTGGATACCGGTAGAGTGCTTTACACTCTGAGGAGCAACTGCTTGTAACCATCAATTTTAAAACTTCGATTTGCAAGGTATGGTTATGATTCCCCTCGCTCTAGATTTATATGTTTTTTCTATATGTGCGATACATGGTTTTTACAGAATAATTGTTATATCACGCTTCCGCTCATCCGTAAATTCCTTCAAAAACTCATCAGGATTGAGCCTGGGTGTCCTTTATCAAAAACAGCTGTGTTCCATACCTGCATCACAGACTTAAAAGATACTCTTGTAGGTTCTGTTAGAGCATATTTTAATGGACTTGAAGCAAGAAAATCCAGAATAATATGAAAATCGGTTGGCAATTCCTGATGATCTAACACTGCAACAAAATTATTAGTGGTGAAAGTAATACCACTAAACAAAGTCTGTTTGTTCATGAATGATGAAGACGCCATTAAAGAAGTGTTTAGAAAATTGAGAATTGAGATTTGGGAATTAGGGTTCGTGAGCATAGAGAGTAGAAGAAGATAGAAAACTGATGAATTGTGAGAGTAATTTGCAAATTAGAAAACCAATTGTATTTTGTTAAAACAAAATATTACTCTCAGTGACAGGTGGCAAAGGCCAAGTGACATCTGATTCCCTTGCATACCAAAGGCCAAGTGAAGGAGTGCCTTTTATATATCTGAAAATCCTTTTAACTGCAATCAGATGCGGTTCCCTGGGATTTGCTTGAAATCTTGCACAAAGACAGGTTGCATACATGATATCTGGTCTACTTGCAGTGAGATATAAAAGAGAGCCAATCATTCCCCTGTAGTGAGTTACATCTACCTCAGTACCTTGATCAGGATTAAGTTTGGTAGCTGTAGATATGGGAGTACTTGCAGTTGCACTATCTTGCATGTTAAACCTTTTCAATAAATTCCTGGTGTATTTTGACTGATTGATGAAGATGCCATCATTAGTCTGTTTAACTTGGAGGCCAAGAAAGTAACTCATTTCTCCCATCATGCTCATTTGATATCTAGACTGCATAAGTTTTGAAAACTTCTCACAAAGCTTATTGTTTGTTGACCCAAATATGATATCATCAACATAAATCTGAACTAAAAGCAAATCCTTACCATGATTCAAATAAAACAAGGTTTTATCAATAGAACCTCTTTTGAATCCACTTTCTAGTAAGAATTGAACTAGGGTTTCATACTAGGCTCTAGGAGCTTGCTTTAGTCCATAAAGTGCTTTATCCAATCTGTAGACATGATTTGGATATTTTGGATCAATGAAACCAGGAGGTTGTTCAACATAAACTTCTTTCTCCAGTTCACCATTTAAGAAACCACTTTTCACATCCATCTGGAAAACCTTAAATTTCTTGTGGGCTGCATATGCCAGAAAGATCCTGATGGCTTCTAGCCTTACAACAGGAGCAAAAGTTTCATCATAGTCAATCCCTTCTTGTTGAGAATACCCCTTTGCAACTAGCCTTGATTTGTTCCTGATTATTACTCCATCTGAATCTGTCTTGTTTTTAATACCCACTTTGTACCAACAATTGACCTAGTCTTTGGTTTTGGCACCAGTTTCCAGACTTCATTCCTTTCAAATTCATTCAACTCTTCTTGCATTGCAGTAACCCAATCAGCATCCTTAAGTGCATCTTCAACTTTCTTTGGTTCCTCCTTGGATAGAAAGTTATGATAGAGACATTCATTTTGAGTTGCACTTCTTGTCTTAACACCTGCATCAGGATCCCCAATTATCAAATCAGGAGTATGGCTTTTGGTCCATTTCCTAGCTGGTGGTAAATCATTCCTTGAAGTGGATGCTCCCCCTGGATTATTGCTGTCATTAAAAGAGTTTGAATCAGTAGAAGCTCCCCCTAAATTATTGTTGTCTCCTCCTGATGGATTATCAGGATTGTCACTTGAATCAGTATCCGAGGAATCCTGTCCTGATGATTCAGTTGTTTCAGTATCATTAACAGTCTGCTGTTGCTCCCCCTCAACATGTGGATTGTCAGTAGCATCATCAGTAGCACCATTAGTATTTGGTGCATCATTAGGATTTGGTGTATCACCAGGATTTGGTGATCCATCAGTATCTGATGGTGTATCAGTATCTGATTCCAGTTCATCAAGATTCTTGGTAGCTTCATTTTCAAAGATCAAACTATCATGAGAGTCTTCATTGATTCCAGTTATCTTCTTATCATCAAAAGATACATGTATTGACTCCATGACAATCCTTGTTCTCATGTTAAAAACTCTAAAAAGCTCTTGAGGTTGGATAGCCTATAAAGATACCCTCATCAGCCTTGGTTTCAAATTTGCCTAGTTGTTCAGGATGAGGTCCGAGAACAAAACATTTACAGCCAAACACATGCAGATGCTTCAAACTAGGTTTCTTCTCCTTGAGCATTTGATAGGGAGTTATCAGTGTGAGGTTTTGAGTATAGCATGCTGTATTGACTGCTTCTGCCCAGAAATATGTAGGCAATCTTGCTTCTTCCAACATAGTTCTGCCAGCTTCAATAAGAGTTCTATTTTTTCTTTCAACTACTCCATTTTGTTGGGGTGTGCCAGGAGCAGAGAATTGTTGTATGATTCCTTTGTATTTGCAGAACTCTTCCATTTTTGAATTCTTGAATTCAGTACCATTATCACTCCTCAGAATCTTGACTTTATACTTCGTGCCTGTCTCAATCATTCTCACATGGTCCAACAGTATTTCTGGAGTCTCATCTTTTCTGTGTAGAAAATACACCTAGGTGAATCTAGAAAATTCATCAACAATTACAATAGTGTACCTTTTCTTACTGATGGACATTATGTTGACTGATCCAAATAAGTCAAGATGTAACATGTGATATGGTTCTCCAATAGAGGATTCAGATTTGCTCTTGAATGATGTCCTTCTCTGTTTAGCTTTTTGACATGCATCACAGAGTCCATCAGGAGTATACACAGCTTTAGGCAATCCTCTAACCAAATCTTTCTTAACCAACTCATTGATATTGCTGAAGTTGAGATGAGAAAGCTTCTTGTGCCAATTCCAACTTTCATCTATTGATGCTTTACTGATGAGACAAGTAGAGGAGCCATCAGTGTTTGATTGAATGTTGGTTTCATATATGTTACCATGCATGTAGCTAGTGAGTGCAATCTTTCCTAATGACTTGATGATTACTTCAGAATGAGTGGAATAGAAGTTGACATGATAACCTCTGTCTGTGATCTGAAGAATACTCAACAGGTTGTGTTTTAGTCCTTTCACAAGAGCTAATTTTTCAATGATGACATTGCCAATGATTATATTGCCATATCCCAAGGTTTGTCCAATGTTGCCATCTCCATAAGACACAGTTGGGCCAGACTTCTCCTCATATTCTGACAGCAGAGCTTTGTTTCCAGTCATGTGCACAGAACATCCACTATGCATGACTAACACAATTTTCTTTTTACCCTTTTCATCAGGAACAACAGTCTCATCAATATTGGCCATCGGGGCATAGTTGACTACTTCAGTATCAGATTCTGAGGAAGAGTCCATCCAATCCTTCCTTGATGTGATGAGTGCTTTAGTCTTTTTGCACTCAGTTACAAAGTGCCCCATTACATTACACTTATAGCACCTTATCTTTGACTTGTCAAATTTGCCACTTTTGCTGTCCTTCTTGTTGTATCTTTCCTTGTCAGGATTGAAGGTCTTTTTCTGGAAATTTCCTTGTCTTCTAGCCTTTCTGAACTTCATCTTCTTGAAGCCCTTGACTATCATAGCAACCATTTCCTGCATGTCAGAGTCAGTAGAATCATCATCAGTATTGGCATCAGGATTGCCATCAGTATCTAATGATGAGTCATCAAGATCTAACTCCACCACTCTTGTCCTTCTTCTAGAGACCTCCACAGCTTTTCCTTTTGATTTTGCTTCAACATTCAAGTCTATTGACTTTGCCTTGCTGCTTCTCTTGTTCTTTCTTTGTTGAACCTCAAGGTCATAGGTTCTTAGCATTCCATAAACCTCATCAAGAGACACAGTGTTTAGATCATACGGATGCCTAATAATTGAGGTTTAAGTATCCCATTCTTCGGGTAAAGCTCTCAGAAACTTGGTGTTTGAGTCCTCAGTTACATTCTCTTTGCCAACTAGAGATAGATTATTCAGTAGTGTCAGGAATCTATCATACATGTCAGTAAGGCTCTCATCAGGTCTTGCATCCAATTGTTCACACTCTTGAATCAGTAGAGCCCTTCTGTTCTCCTTGACAGATGCAGATCCTTGGCATTGAGTTTCCAAGGTGTCCCAAATTTCCTTTGAAGACTTGCATGCAATTACCCTGTTAGACATGACAGCATCAAGACTATTATGCATAATATTCTTTACCTTAGCATCCCTGAGAACGTGAGCCTTTTCTTCTGGAGTCCACCCACTTTTTACCTTGACCACGTAGTGTTCAGGTACAATATCTGTTTGACCACCAAGTCTCGTAGGGATATATGGTCCATCACGAATCCTGTCTAGATAATCAGGATATGTGGCTTCCAGGTACATCAACATCTTTACCCTCCATGTAGGGTATTCAGTTTTCTTCAGGATGGGAATCTTCATGCTTTCATACTTGGTTGTCGACATCTTAGATCGTTTCTGATTTAGATTTAAATCAGTTTGCTCTGATACCAATTGTTGCCCAGTAATTAACAATTGTAGAAGGGGGGTTGAATACAATTGTATAAGATTCTCGACTTAATAAACACAATTATGAAAATAATAACAGCTTCATTAAGTCTGATATAAAATTGTTACAAAACTCTCTCAAGAAATTCTGATGTTCTTGAAAGATGCAAGGTTACAATAATACTCATGTATGTGATTGCAATAAGCAAAACCTAAACTGTGTTTATATAGCACACAAATACTCTATCAATTATAAGATATGTTTAAATCAATTACAAACTATATTGATACATATCCTAACCGACAACTACATTCCTATAAACTAGGAACCGACAAATCAACTTTCCTTATTTTTCTCGACTCGATAGTTATCTTGAAGTAATACTGATCAACTTCCAGTCCTGATGATAATCCTGATCTCAGTCCTGATACTGGCGATATGCAATCCTGATGACGTCAGCATCTCAATCCTGATCAGTAGTCCAGATCCTGATGATCATTGAATCCTGATCTAGCACATGCATCTTCACATTGAGAAGATGGTTCTTGTGGGGCAGGAATGTAGATGTCTATATTTTCCCTTTGAGAAAATGGTTCTTGTGTGACCATTCCATCAGCTTTGCATGCACTCACACTTTGAGTGAGTGGTTCTTGTGTGGCTGGATCAATAATAGCTGCTGAACTCCTTTGAAGTCCAGGTTCTTGTGGGCTTGATCCTTTCAGCTTCTTCTGTCTTTAAAAAACAATCTCAGCATCCTTCCTCTTATGAATGATATGAGGTGGTAAGAAACCAAGCTTGGATGCAGTCTCAGCATCCTTCTCCCAAGATATTTCAACAATTCTGTGAGGTGGAGAGGCAGGTGCTGGAGAGTCTGAGATCAAGACAGTCTTTATAGGTGATGCATCAGGAGTATTGACGTCAGGATTTGCATGAGCATCAGGAATTGATGACTCATCAGGATTTGTAATAGACTAACCATCAGTATTCTGCACCTATAGAGGAATATGATACCTACTTTTAACCAACTTTCTTCTTTTCTGTGGTCTAACAGTCTGAGCCACAGCTATAGTAGCAGTATCAGCAACTTCCTTCCTAATATGAAACTTAGATGACAATGGCATGTCATCCTCTGAATCAGAACTAGCACCCAAAATTAACTTCCTTTTGACTCCAACATCCTCAACCCTATCATCTTTTGGCACCAGGACCCCTTGTACACCCCCTTGTGACTTCTTTGTAGTGAGAGGTGTAGAGCAAAAATCCTTTGATCCTGATTGCCTTCCAGACACATCAGATATAGCTGATTTCTTTGTTTTTACAACAAAAGTCTTTTGAGAGACAGTAGAGGTGGTGGAGTGTTTAATAGACTATTTGGGTTGGATACTTGGGTCAGGAACAGGGTGTGATTGGCCATGTCCCATAGTATCAGGATTTGATCCATACTGAGTATGCATTTTCTCTTGCAAGAAAAGCCTGACCTCATCAGGAATATAGGCATTGCCATGAAAACCATTTGCCTTATCACTGTTGACTAAGGACTTCACATTATTTTCACTAATTCTACAGATTGGTAGAATTGTATCATCCTCAAAAACAACATCAGGACATAGGTGATAGAATATTAATTGAAAAAATCTAAGAAAACAAACATAACCACACTGATCTGATTTCCTATCACTTAAAGCTTTTAACACAAAAGACCCATAGTCAAAAGTTTTAGAATGGATTAGAGAATACCCAATCTTTAGAGATCCTGATGGTAGAGCATCAAAGTTAGATGTCTTGTTCAGGAAGCAGCGACTGATGGTGTCAAATAAGAAATTCCATTCCTTCTTAAGCTTTGTCCTAGCAAGATTGCCATACCTTTTCACTTCACCATTGTACCCCAACTTTGTAACAAACTCAAAGAGGGTTGAGTCAGAAACAACATCAGGATTTTGGTCATTCAAAGCCGACAAGTGAAGTGCTTCCTCAACAACAGCAGGAGTCACATGATATGTAACACCATTGAACTCAAAATTCATCAGGATTGTTCCTGATGGTCCTCGACCAAAAAAAACAGTATTCCAAACCTGCATAACAAACTTAAGAGAAACTTGCACAGGTTGGGTTAAAGCATACTTCAATGGGCTTGAAGCAAGAAAATCATGTATAATGTGAAACTCAGTAGGTAATTCCTGATGGTCTAACACAACAACAAAGTTATTAGTGGTGAAAGTAATGCCACTAATCACAGTTTACTTGTTCATGAATGATGAAGATGCCATTGCTAGAGTGTGTTGAAAAATTGAGATTTGAGATTTGGGAAATTAGGGTTCGTGAGCACAAAGAGTAAGAGAAGATAGAAAACTGATGATTTGTGAGAGTAATTTACAAAATAGAAAAATGAATGTATTTTGTTAAAACAAAATATCACTCTCAGTGACAGGTGTCAAAATATGATTTGTGCACAAATAATTAGTGGACCAAATTACGTGTGTAATTAAACATACCTGCAACACTTTTGATGTGTATCTATATGTATATAATTATAAGTGTGACACACACGCATATACAGTTGTCCAACTAAAACTCAATCGTTTACTATCAATTACTGACAGCAAAATAAGGCACATATTAAGCGAATTAAAATGCTGACCTGTCCATCAGGATTGACCAGTTGACTTCCTGTCAGGATTTCGTCCTGTCAGTATTTGGTCACAAGTACATACCTTACATGATAACCATCAGGATTTGATAGTCATCAGGACTTGCTCTCTGATGCCTTTCTCAGAAATTCTCAAAATTCACCATTCCTAGTTCATTCACCAATTTGTTGAAAGTAGCTTCAGGTAGTGGCTTGGTGAATATATCAGCTAGCTGTTGGTCAGTTGGAACAAAATGCAATTCAATTGTTCCTTCCAGTACTTGTTCTCTTATAAAGTGATATTTGATACTGATGTGCTTAGTAAGAGAATGTTGAACTGGATTTCCTGTCATGGCAATAGCACTTTGGTTATCACAATAGATAGGGATTTTAGAATATGACATGCCATAGTCCAACAACTGATTTCTCATCCACATTATCTGAGCACAACAACTTCCTGCAACAATGTACTCAGCTTCTGCATCTGATGTAGAGATAGACATTTGTTTTTTACTGAACCAGGATACTAGTCTACCACCCAAAAACTGACAGCTTCCTGAAGTGCTCTTCCTGTCTATTTTGCATCCTGCAAAATCAGCATCTGAGTAACCACACAACCCAAAATCTGATTCTCTAGCATACCAAAGGCCAAGTGATGGAGTGCCCTTAAGGTATCTGAAAATTCTTTTAACTGCAATCAGGTGTGGTTCCCTGGGATTTGCTTGAAATCTTGCACAAAGACAGGTTGCATACATGATATCTGGTCTACTAGCAGTTAGATAAAGAAGTGAGCCAATCATCCCTCTGTAGTGAGTCACATCTACCTCAGCACCTTGATCAGGATCAAGTTTGGCAGCTGTAGCTATGGGAGTACTTGCAGTTGCACTATCTTGCATGTTAAACCTTTTCAATATATTCCTTGTGTATTTTGACTGATTGATGAAGATGCCATCATCAGTCTGTTTAACTTGGAGACCAAGAAAGTAACTCATTTCTCCCATCATGCTCATTTGATATCTAGACTGCATAAGCTTTGAAAACTTCTCACATAGCTTATTGTTTGTTGACCCAAAAATGATATAATCAACATAAATCTAAACTAAAAGCAAATCCTTACCATGATTCAAATAAAACAGAGTTTTATCAATAGTACCTGAAAGGCATATGTTTAGGCCTATTTGTTAACATCGAGGATACAACTCAACTTAAATAAGTTTGTAATAAGTAAGTAATAATTCAATTGTCATAGTATCACAGGAATCTCAGAAGATCATATCAGTCAAAAGAATACAGATTAAAGTCATCCTACAAACATGAAGAAATACTACATTGAAAGAAGTTCAATTATTTGATCAAGCCTCAGTGAAGTATTCACGGAAGTGGATTTATTAAAGTGATAGAGGTTTCGGATGTGTTACCGCAAATGTACAGGTTACAAAGGTTGAAAAAAAGTTAAAAGCAGCTAATGGACCACAGCTTAAAGTCAAGATGAAGAACAGACATTGGAGTTAGTCATTTATTAACCAGACAGTACATCAAGTGTCAACTTCAGACAATGAATATTCTTCATCAAGTTCCAGTGGTTCAAGGATTGGTTATGCTATCTTGTAAGAATTTAAGTTCTCTTTTAAATTAGTTATTAATTTATTGAATAAATTAATTCATCAGAATTAATTTATGAAATAAATTAAATATTAGAATTAATTTAAAACAGAATTAGAATTAAATTAGAATTACTTAAATAAAATGAACTGGAATGACTATCATGGATAGTCATCCCGGTAGTCATTCCAAGTCATTTTGAATTAAAAATGAACTGGAATGACTATCAAGGGATAGTCATCTCGATAGTCATCCTAGTTGATTTTAGTTTATTCTAAATTAATTCTTGTAAATTCCGATAGTCATTCCAGTGTTATCCATAGTCATTCCAGGCTATTTTAATAGTCATTCATGACTATTTGGATAGTCATTCCAGAAGCAAAAAGGAATGCACGTGCATGCAAGTCAAGTGGATTAGTATATAACCAAAAGATCAAGACAGAATCACATATCACTTAACATAATATCTCAAGAAAAGTTTTTGTCAAGAACTATCAAGAAACTGCCGTGGACATTTCTGATCAGTGAATTATTTCTAGAATCAAAGTGTTAAATTCAAACCACTAGAAATCATTTACTTGTACTGCTTTAACTATCTAGCGGATTTTTATCCCTGGAACGTATCTCAAATTATCGTTTATTGTTATATCTTTTTATTACAAAAATAGATAAATTAATGTCGAATTTATTCTAGATTTGTTTTAATTAGTTTGAGATTCAATCTTGTAATCAGTACCAAATTTGTAACACCTTTCAAGTTTAATATAAGTTATATTTAACTTGAATTTTGTTTCATTTAATTCTGCCATAATTTGTTCTTGAATTGTTTTATTCTAAAACGAACAAATTCGATAAAACGGTATAGTTTGAATTCAACCCCCCCCCCTTCTACAAACTTATCGGGACCTAACAATTGGAATCAAAGCCTTTTGATTGATACACTAATCAAAGATCCATTTTTTGTGATTTTTTCTTAACTCTCAAATTTTTATTCTTCTACAAAAATCTCAAAAATGTCTACTACACAGAAAATTGGAACTGTTAAGATTCCTATGTTCAGTAAGGAGCATTATCCTATGTGGAAGAAGAATATGCTCATGTTTCTTCAAGTGGCTAATGTTAAATATCTTGGAGTGCTGAAAAATGGACCAAGACTTCCTATGATTGTAGAGGAAGAGCAGATTGTGAATAACGTTGTTACTCAAGTTGCTAGGATGTACCCCAAGGATCCCAAGGACTACACAGCTGATGAAAAATAGGATGCTTCCCTGGATGCCTGTTTACAGTTAATTCTGGTTGATTGTCTTGATCCTATCATGCATAATCATGTCTTAAATTATGTTACTGCCAAACACATTTGGGATACGATTGAGATTATCAATGAAGGGACAGAGCAAGTTAGAGAGAATAAGATGGAAATTCTCACCTCTTCATATGAACATTTCAGATCAAACCCTGGTGAAGGTATCTCTGAGGTTTTTGAGAGATACAATAAATTAATCAATGATCTGAATCTCCATGGAAAGCACTACACTATCAAGGAGATTAACAAGAAGTTTCTTCTGACACTTCCATCTCATCTGGAGCACAGAATATCAGCAATTAGAGAAGCAAGAGATCTAGGTGAGATTTCTTTGGAAAGACTCTATGGTGTTCTGAAGACTTATGAGCTGGAACAGATACATCAGAAGGAAATATATGGAACATGGAATATAGTTAGTACTACTACTGCACTGGTGGCAGAAGTCCCACAGCAACTGGAAGTGAAGGTTGTTCAACCTTCCAGTTCTGACTCGGATGTTATTGTAGCTGAATATGGCTTAACATCCACAAGTCAATCTGGTGGTGACTTATATTCAATGGAGGAACTTGAACAGCTGGAGGACGAGTCAATGGCAATGATAGTGAAGAAGTTTGGCAACTTCAGATTCAGAAGGAACCCCACTCTTAGGTTCAAGCCCAGGTTTCAGAGAGGTGGTTCTTCTTCCTCAAATAGCACAAGGGGTGGCTAGAAAACTGGAACCGTGGACAGAAGCACAATCAAGTGCTACAATTGTAATGAGTTGGGTCACTTTACTACAGAATGTAAAAAGCCAAAGCAAGTGAGGAGGAACTCATAGGATTCTAGCAAGAAGAATAAGATTGGGAAAGCTTATCTTGCCGAGGGAAAGAGTTGGGATGATACGGATAGTGATGAAGAAGATGGTGAAGTGGGAAATCTAGCATTGATGGCTAATGAAGGGAGCACTTCATCTTTCATGTCTGAGGTAAAGTTCACTGACTCTAAAATGATTTATCATCTTAGTAGTACTGTATCTTGTGCACGCACTGAAAATGATAGAATAATTCTTTTGAACACTTCTCTTGAAAAGGAGGTAAAAGAATTAAGACTTGTGCATGTTAATCAAGATGAACTCACTAAGAAGATAGCCTTTCTTGAGAATAGAGTGAATTGTTATATTCAATTAGAATACATTCTTAAGGATCAGATCACTGAACTTGAAACCAAGGTTAATGCTTACTATAATTCTTGTAAGACTGTTAAAGAAATCTTCAATAAACAAGTTATTGGTCACACTGTAGGAATATGGTATGACTATAATGAGGCTATTGGAGAATTAAGCATTAACACCCCTAATAGAGTCAGTGCTGAAGAAAGGGGTGTACCATATGTGCTTAAGGGTATCGAAACACCTTTCTTTAAAGAATCCTCGGTAGAACCACTGAATGAATATTCCATTATTATCCAAGAGGAAATGCGTGTGGAGGACCTTGATTATGAACTTGCTAATTCCAATAAATGTATGTCTGAGAATGATGTCAAAGTTGTTTCAGCAACAGAGACTAAGTCAGACATTCATAAAGTGGATCATAACAACAATAGAACTAACATGCCTACTATCAATCTGTCTCATAAAGTATGTGGTGTGGTTAATTGTATGTCTTGTGCATTTAATGTTATGTATGCTTATTTTAATAGTAAGCATGTATATGATGATAAGACTGCTCCACGTCAACATGTTAATAATAAGAAGCATGTTAGAGCTAAGACTGCTAGTCCTCCCAAGACTAGAGTGGATTCATTTATCCCTAAGCCTACTCAGAAATGTGTTAAGGCTGGCTATAAATGGAAACACTCTTTTGTTAAAGAGGTTGAAGTAGTTAAAGTTAATAATGTTGTTTTTCCTGATAAAGGCCAGTTCTTAAAGTATGCCGGACCCAATCAAGTTTGGGTTCCGAGGAAAGACTAATCAATTTGATATTGCAGGGTGTGGTATAGGTAAACCGTGTTGTGTGGATTCTTGACTGTGGCTGTTCAAGGCATATGACTGGAGATAGAGCCCTGCTATCAAATGTGGTTGAGAAAGTTGGCCCAGGAGTTACCTTTGGAGATAACAGCAAGGGTATAACCAGAGGATATGGCTATTTGGAATCAGGAAATCTTATCATTCAAGATGTATCCATTGTGGAAGGTCTGAAGCACAATTTTCTCAGCATTAGTCAATTCTGTGACTGAGGATATGATGTTTCCTTTGAGAAAGAGAAGTGCCAGATCCTTCACAAGAAGAATGGAAGGTCTGCTCTTCAAGGAGTAAGGAAAGGTGACTTGTTCATATCTGATTTGTACTCTGGATGCAAAGATGAAGTTAATTGTTTTTATTCAAAAGCTTCATCAGATGAAAGTTGGCTATGGCACAAGAAGATGTCTCACCTGAACTTCAAGACAATGAACTCCCTAGTCAAGAGGGAATTGGTGAGAGGTCAGCCTCAGATGGAATTTACACAGGAAGGACTATGTGAGGCATTTCAGAAAGGAAAGTCAAAGAAAGCTTCTCACAAGGGCACTGACACATCATCAATAACTGAACCACATCAGCTACTGCACATGGATTTGTTTGGTCCAGTTAATGTGATGTCCATGTCAAAGAAACAATATGCACTTGTGATTTTTTATGACTATTCCAAATACACATGGGTTTTATTCCTACATTCCAAGGATGAGACCCCACAGATGGTGATTGATCATGTGAAGTTGATTGAGCTGGATTCTAGATTCCCTGTTAGAGCTATAAGGTCAGATAATGGAACTGAATTCAAAAATGCAGTCCTAAATGACTTTTGGGCAGATAAAGGAATAACAAGACAGTATTCAGCCCCTAGAACTCCTCAACAGAATGGAGTGGTAGAAAGGAAGAATCGTACATTGATTGAAGCTGCAAGGACTATGTTAAGTGAATCAAGACTTCCAATTTACTTTTGGGCTGAAGCTGTGAATATTGCTTGTTATACTCATAATCGATCTTTAATCAACAAGGACTTAATGAAGACTCCTTATGAGATCATGAACAACAAGAAATCAACCCTCAAATACTTTCATGTATTTGGTGCAAAATGCTTTGTGCTTAAGGATGGAGATGTTAAACGTGGCAAGTTTGAGGCCAAGGCATATGAAGCTATTTTTGTTGGTTACTCCAGAAGATCTTACAGGGTGTACTTGATTGACAGTCACCAAGTGAAGGAAAGTGTCAATGTTACATTTGATGACACTAAGCTCCCTAGTATCCAAACAGAAGATTCATCTGAAGACTGAAATTTGATAACTTGCCAGACTCAGAATCAGATGATGAAGCCCCACCTGAGATTGTGTTATTCCCAGAACAATGCAACCTAGATTGTAGAAGGGGGGGGGGGGGGGGGGTTGAATACAATCTAGTTAATTTTACAAAACTATTTCAAACCTTTTACAGCATGAATATATGAGTTGGTAAATTAACTAAGAATTGATACAAGCCATGAACCAAAAATGAATTCTTCGAGTTAAAAAGACATGCACGAGACAAGCAAACTTTTTAAACTTTTCAGGTGGGTTTCTCGGAAAAAGCCCACCTGAGGTGTATATTGAAGAATTCTCTCGTTTTGTTTTTCAACAAACTCCAGCTGCTTACACAGATGATGGAAGAGAGCCTAAGTGTTTTTACATTCAGCTTTGTATTCTCTCCTCATACTTTTCTATGCTACTCCACACAGTCTTATATACATCGACTGTGTTTCAAACAAAACCTACAACACAATAAAATATTACATTTTGGTTCTACTTGATCACATGCTGGTCTTAGAAACAATCCTATTCGGGAAATGCCTTGGCTGACATCACAGATAAACTTGTATACTCCCAAATGGTGCTTTCTGATTGAGTGTGTTGCTCTCTTCAAAAATTACTAAGTCCATGTGTAAAGCATAATGTAACATAAGATGTAAGAGAGATAACTACAACTCAACAAAGGACAAGACATACAATAGTATTAACAGAAGCACAGGAATCCAGAATCAAAGAAGAAAAGGTAAACTCAAAAAATCAAAATACGTTATGTATTCTAGAAGTCCGTAAACAGGTCACGGAAAGAAGTTCATGAAAATGTTCAAGCCTCAGTGACAACAAAAGGAACAAGACTTTCAAGACAACAGAAGTATGTGAATGATTTAGGGTTAAGTACCACGGGATTCTAGTGATTTAAACGAAGCAACCAGAACGACAAAGGACTTATCAGAAGCATTGAATTGAAGACATAAAAGAAGAATTGATCAAGTGTTATTCATCTGTGAACCAGACCAGTTGCACTAGGTGACGACACTAAAAAGATCAAGTTGTTTTATCGTCTCAAAAGAAATTGATACAGTCTAAAACTGGAACACCCTGAAGCTCAGAAGAATTATTAAAAGGTCAAGCAAAAGAAAATGGCTCCATAGTTTTTACTTTCTAAAAACTATCGAATGAGATAAAAGAAGTCCATCAGAATTCAAGTTAAAAGGATTTAGCTTTCGATAGTTTTTATTTAAAAACTATCGAATGATAAATTCTTTTTAATCATTCGATGGTTTTCAATTCAAAGGAGCAGGTGAAAAGTATTTGTTGTGATTGGTTGATTGAAAATTGGACGGCCATGATTGATTCTTCAATTGTGGTTCGATAGTTTTCAAACCAAAGACTGCAGTTAATACAGAGTGAAGAATGTGTCTTCTTCAGTTAAGGCATTTTACACAGAGACATTACTGAGAGAGAAGTTTGAGCCGGAGAAAATCAGAGAAATTAATAGTGCTCAGAATTTGATCATTGTATTGAATTTGTGTAACCTTAAACTCATTGAAGCTAATCTACGGATTAGAAATTGTAGCACCCCTCGAGGTTTATATTTATAAAAATATATATTCCCCGAATCTTGGTTTGGTTTGGTGTGTTTGATTTCGTTATAGAACTGAATGAATAATCCGCGAACGAAATTGAATTATTTGTGAGTATCGTATTCAACCCCCCCTTCTACGATACTTTGGACCTAACAATTGGTATATCAGAGCTACTTGATTGATATACAAATCAGATCCGGTGAACGAGACCAAAATCAAACGTAGCGTGAAAATTTGAAGCAAATTTTTTAACTTTCAAAATTTTTCATTTAATTGGAATTTCTTGAATTTTAAACAATTTGAAATTTTCAGAAACCATGAGTGCTCCAAAGACAACCGCTGGTATTAAAGTTCCCCCGTTTACTAGAGATGATTTCGGTTTGTGGAAGATGAAGATGCTGTTATTTATCAAGGCATCTAATCCGTTGTATATTGGCATATTAGAGAACGGACCGTTTGTACCAATAAAACCAGTTAGTGAATCTACAGCTCCTGATGGTAGCAGGATTCCTCAAGGCACCCAACCTAAGGATATTACTGAGTATACAGATTCTGACAAAGAACTGATTCGATTGGACACCGGTTTAATGTTGATATTGGCGGACTCCGCGGACAAGGAAATGAGCTATCAGTTGATGAACTGTACAAGTGGGAAACATATGTGGGATACCATTAACTTGATAATGGAAGGAACTGAAGACGTTCAGGAAAACAGATTGGACATCCTGACTTCTCAATACGAAGCGTTTAGGTCTATGCCAGGAGAAAGTATAACTCAGGTCTTTGAGAAATATACTAAACTCCTCAATGAATTGGCAATGAAAGGAAAGACCTATCCACTGAGAGAATCAAACAGGAAGTTCATGATGACGCTGCCCCATCATGTAAAACACACGTCATCATCCATAAGGGAAAGAATTGACTTCACAAAGATGTCATTAGAGATGATCTATGGGAAGTTGAAGACCTATGAGATGGAACAAGAATAGAGAGTGATAATCTACGGATCAGGGACAGTGGACAGCAAGCACAATGCACTTGTGAGATCAGTAGCACTTGTAGTGGATGAACCAATAACTTCTGAGATTCAGGTTCAAACCCCTAGAGCTGGAAAGGAGGTGATAATAGAAGCAGAAATGGATTCTGTGAATCTGGGTGTTGATGAAAGTGATTACTACACCCTAGAAGAGCTTGAGCAAATGGAAGACAAAACCATGGCGTACTTAGCTGCAAAGTTTAGTCATATTCGTTTCAAGAGAAACCCTAAGTACAAGTTCAAGGGTTCAACCAACAGATTCCAGAAGAGCAATTATACACCTAGTACATGCTTTAAGGGAGGCTACAAGACTGGCATGATTGATAGAAGCAAATCAAGATGCTACAACTGCAATCAGTTAGGGCATTTCGCCACTGAATGTCGGAAGCCTCGTCAAGCAAGAGACATGAAAGATGTCTATGGAAAGAAAGACTCATATGAGGATTTGAAGAAGGAGAATGCCAAGCTTAAACAGCAACTGGAGGCATTTTCTGGAAAGCAGAAAGGGAAGGCTTATATAGCAGAGGGAAAGCACTGGGATGATACTGATTCGGATGAAGAGGAGGAATTTGTAAATGTTGCCCTAATGGCTGACTCTTCAGAGGAATCACCACAATCATCTCAGGTACCTATCTTAACTAAAATTGATATGTCTAATTCTGAGTACAAGAAAACTGTGCAAGATCTTAGTGTAGAATTGTTTAATGTACACACAAGCATGCTAGCATCAGAAATGGAAAATGCTAAACTAGTTCTTAAGATTAAAAATTTAGAATCTAAAAATGAAGAACTAGAGCTTGTAGCTGTCACATTAGAAGATCTTAAGCAAAAGAATGCGTACTTAGAGAACAAGGTCAAGTGTAATGATGAGATAGAGACTATCCTCAGGAAGCAGATTTCAGACTTAGATTTGAAGCTGAATGCTTTTAAGAATTCTGCCCTGATTGGTAAGGAGATCATTGATACTCAGACCCAGGGAAATAAAACTGCTATAGGACTTGACTATTCCAAAAAGGCTGGGAAAAGGAGTCTGGAATTTCCTGTGACATCTTCTGTTGTCAAGAAGGATATTCCACATATTCTTAAGAATGTGGTCAGTCCAGTCTTTGTCAAGCCCTTCGCAGAACCTTTTAATGAGGATGACCTTTTCATAAGACAAGAATTGCTTGAGGAGGATTTATTGAAGGAAAAAGAGGTAAAGACTAAGTCGCCTAGGAAATCAGTAAAAACTGTAATACCTAAAACTGAAGTAGGTGACTTAGTTAGTAATGTTAAAAAGAACAGGAATGGGAAGAAGAAGATTGTTAATCAGGAAATGGTTCCATATTCTCCCATTGCATCTAGGAAGTTGTGCGTTATTTGTAATTCTGCTGGACACCTTACACATGCATGTAAAAAGGTTAAAGTAGAAACTGCTATTACTTCTGAAATGCATAACATGTCTGACATGCCTGATCTTCATGAACCCTGTGGAAAGAAAGAGTGTTTGCTATGTAAGTACAACATCATGCATGCTTATTTTAAGTTGATGAATGATAGTAGCAATAGAACTGTTAATGTTAAATCCACAGATACTATGAATATCAAACAGGGTAAGACTAAATTGAATGTTACTCCTGTTAAACCATCTAAACCTTCAGGACCCAAACAATTTTGGGTACCAAAGTCCGCTTAATCAATCTGTGATTGCAGGGTAAGGTTAAAAGCTCAAAGGTTGTGTGGATTCTGGATAGTGGCTGTTCTAGACACATGACAGGTGAAGAGTCCCTGCTTACAGAGGTGGTTAAGAAGACCGGCCCGATTGTAACCTTTGGAGATGACAGCAAAGGATTCACTACGGGAAATGGTAAATTAAAAGCTAGAAATGTCATCATTGAGAACATCTCTCTTGTTGAAGGATTAAAGCACAATCTTCTAAGTATCAGTCAGTTCTGTGATAAAGGCTACAATGTAGATTTCAGAAAGGACAAGTGCTTGATCACCAACAGGAAGGATGAGAAGATTACTCTACTGGGAGTGAGAAAAGGAAATTTGTTTATAGCTAACTTAAGTTCTACCAGTGAAGGAGAAGTTACATGTTTCTATGCAAAGGCATCTTCAGAACAAAGTTGGCTATGGCACAAGAAGCTCTCACACTTGAACTTCAAAACTATGAACTCTTTGGTAAAGAGAGAGTTAGTGAGAGGGTTGCCCCTGATGGAATTCAATCAGGAGGGACTATGTGAAGCATGTGAAAAGGGGAAGTCGAAGAAAGCATCACATGGAAGCAAAGGAATGACAAGCATTACTGAACCATTATAGCTGATTCATATGGATTTATTTGGTCCAGTCAATGTTATATCACTTTCAAGAAATAGATATGCATTGGTGATGGTGGATGACTACTCCAAGTACACGTGGGTGTTGTTCATACAAACAAAGGATGAAGCAACACAACTAATCATTGATCACATCAAGAAGATAGAAGTGGAAGCTAAGCTACCTGTGCGGACAATCAGATCAGACAATGGAACTGAATTCAAGAATGCAGTTCTTAATGATTTCTGCTCAGAGAAAGGAATATCAAGACAGTTTTCAGCACCAAGAACTCCTCAACAGAATGGAGTAGTGGAAAGGAAGAACAGGACCTTGGTTGAAGCAGCAAGGACCATGTTGAGTGAATCAAAACTTCCCACTTACTTTTGGGCTGAAGCAGTGAACACATCTTGCTACACTCAGAATCGAACCCTGATCAACAAAGATCATGAAAAGACTCCATATGAGTTAATGGCCAACAAGAAACCAACACTGAAGTACTTTCATGTGTTTGGTGCAAAGTGCTTTGTACTTAAAGATGGAGAACATCTTGGCAAGTTTGATGCCAAAGCAGATGAAGGCATTTTTCTGGGCTATTCTCTGGAATCTAAGGCTTTCAGGGTATATGTGATTGAAGACAAGAAGGTGTTAGAAACTTTAATGTAACATTTGACGACACCAAAAGACCAGGCCTGCAAACTGGAGAGAACTCTGAATCCTTGGTATTTGAAAATTTATCAGGAGATCTCTCTGACAATGAAGAAGTACCTGAAGTTGTTACAGTTATTAATAATAATCATAATGATAATGATTCTAGACAAAGTGGTGACCAAAGTGGAGATCCTCAAAATTCTACAGGATCCACTAGTCAGTCTATAGAATCATCAGATCAAACCGTCAACAACTCAGGGGGAGCAGGAGAAGGATCAACTAGTCACACTCCACAACATCTAGAACAAGGAGAATCATCAAGATCGCATCTTCCAAGACAAAGGGTATGGAATAGAGATCATCCCTTTCACTTGATCATTGGTGATCCGGACACAGGAGTGAGAACTAAGAGAACATCACAAAATGAATGTCACTATTCTGGGTTTCTTTCAGAAATAGAACCTAAGAAAGTTGAAGATGCTCTAGATGATCCAGATTGGGTGATTGCTATGCAAGAGGAACTCAATCAGTTTGAAAGGCAGAAAGTTTGGAAGCTGGTACCCAGGCCTAAGGGAAAATCTGTTATTGGAACAAGATGGGTATTCAGAAATAAGTTGGACGAAGATGGTGTTAGGAATATGTTGTTCTTGATGATAATTATAAAAACACTTAGTAGATTTTGTATTAAGTCACTTTGTAACTGTCAACGGAATGGCATGCTTTGCAGTGTTTCGTTGACAGGAAGCTCATCAACGGAATGAGTGTTGTAGCAATTGCACTGTACAATACTTCACAGTTTGATATGCATTTGATGTATGTATTAGATAGGTTTCCTAAGTCATGTTGACTAAGTACTAGATAGGCAAAATAGGTTGGTTAATTGTAAGTATATCATGCCTTGTAATTTTGCCTAAGTGAAGACATGTCAACGGTATGAAGATTACTCTATCAACGGAACAAGGATACACCATCAACGGAATGAAGTTTACTCATCAACGAAATGAAGTTTACTCATCAACGGAATGGAGAATAAAGCTATCAACGAAACACATCTCCATGCTATCAACGAATCATTATTGCTTTTCTGAATAGTTGACAAAGTGATAGTGACAGTTTACTGAACAGATCTAAAGGTGATGTGGAAGTGTACTTTGCATTGGAAACCATTAAAATGGACATGGGGAATAAGGAAACATCCCAGTTTCCAATTGGGCTCTTGGGAGTGATCATAATAAGCATGAAGAAAAAATCAAGGATCTCCAAGGACCACTGGACAAAGGGATGAAAAGCAAACTATTGGCGGTTACCTTTAGTGTACTTTAGTGTAGCCAAAAATAGCTTTGTAAACTTGGGAATATATAACCAAGTGTAGCAGTTAAAATAGATACAAGAGAAGAAAAACAAATAGACTGTATTAGCTATTTTTGAGAGCATTTTCTTCTCTACAAATCTTGTAACTGAGCAGCTGTGTACATTCTGTATCACAGATTATTTCCGAAATAAAACACTTCAGTTGGATCATCAAACAATCCAACTGAATTATTTATATCTTGTGTTTTTACTTATTCAGTTCAGTTTTATTTTATAAGTGTTTTAAGTTTAAGAAAATATCAAGAATTGTATTCAACCCCCCCCCCCCCCTTCTACAATTCTGTTAGGTCATTTGGGATTAACAATTGGTATCAAAGCAAGCTTCTAACATACAAGAAGTTTAAAGATCAAGACCAAAACAGAAACCATGGTGAAGAAGGATGCAGGAGTAAAGATACCAGTTCTTGATAAGGACAATTACTTTCACTGGAAAGTAAAGATGCATTTACATCTCATGTCTATGGATGAGAGATATGTAGACTGCATTGAGAAAGGTCCACACGTTCCCATGAAGTTTGCATCTAGAGTTGGACTGCCAGATGATGCTCCTGATGTGGAAATTCCAAAACTTGTCTCAGAATGGACTATTGAAGATGTTGCAGAAGTCCATAAAGATAAAAGAACCATGAACATTCTGTTTAATGGTTTGGAGCAAGAGATGTTTGACAATGTCATAAACTGTACAACCTCCAAAGAAGTATGGGACACTGTCAGAACACTATGTGAAGGAACTGAGCAAGTAAGGGAGAACAAAATGCAACTCCTTATACAACAATATGAGCACTTTCACTTTAAAGCTGGTGAAACCCTAAATGACACGTTTAGTAGGTTTCAAAAGCTTCTGAATGGATTAAAGTTGTATGGGAGAATCTACCAAACTAAGGATTCAAACCTTAAATTTCTAAGAGCTCTTCCAAAAGAATGGAAGCCTATGACTGTTTCTCTAAGAAACACTCAAGAGTACAAAGATTACACTCTTGAAAGGCTGTATGGAACATTAAAGACATATGAGTTGGAAATGGAGCAAGATGAAGAAATTGAGAAGGTACAGAAGAAGGGTGGATCTATTGCATTGATTGCATCTGTGAACCAACTGGAAGATGACAATGAGGAAGCTGCAAAAGCCACAACTAGTCGAGCTAGTTGTAGAAGTGATGTTAGCAAGGGAAAAGGCAAGATGACA
Source organism: Heracleum sosnowskyi (assembly GCA_030848705.1). Classification (NCBI taxonomy): domain Eukaryota; kingdom Viridiplantae; phylum Streptophyta; class Magnoliopsida; order Apiales; family Apiaceae; genus Heracleum; species Heracleum sosnowskyi. The sequence goes on from CM061239.1 coordinate 75,418,519, forward strand.
GAGGAAGAAGAATCAGAACCAGCCAACTTGGATGACTTAGATGAGATTGATGAACACATTGCTTTTCTGTCAAGAAAATTCTCTAAGTTCAAGTTCAAGAGAAACTCAGAAGCAAGGCCACCAAGGAAAGACTTTCAACCTAACAAAAGTAACTGGATTGAAAAGTCTAAATCTAAATGTTTCAATTGTGGAATGCTTGGTCACTTTGCTGGAGACTGCAGAAAGCCCAAGATTGAGAAGGGCAACAGGAAATTTGAGCCTGTTGATTATAAAAAGAAATACTTTGAACTTCTCAAGCAAAAAGAAAAGGCTTTCATGTCTCAGGAGTATGATTGGGCTGGTAATGGTGAAGATTCTGATGATGATGTTGAGTATGTCAACTTGGCTCTTATGGCTAACAATCATGAGCAGGAAGCAAGCTCCTCAAGCAACCAGGTAACAATTACTAATCTTTCTGAGCTTTCTAAAGAGGAATGCGATAGTGCAGTAAATGAAATGTCTACTGTACTATACAATCTGCGTGTTACTCTTAAATCACTTACCAAGGAGAATTCAAGGATTAAAGAATCAAATCTGCTCTTAAGTGATAGAAATGCCATGTTAGAAGCACAGCTCATTGAGTTTGAGAAAATGAGATGTGTTAGTAGGGATGCTAAGCTGGAACTTGAGAAAGTATTAAAGAGGGAAGAAATTCTTAAAACACAACTAGAGATAGAACAGAGTGTGATTGCAAAATGGAAAGATTCCAGGAATGTTGCTAGCAACATCATTAATGTTCAAGGTGTGGAATCTTTCTGTGAGCAATCATGGAAAAAGAACAAGGAGAAACTAGGGTATGCTGTTGAAACCTTAGAATCAGAATCAGAGTCAACAAACAACAATGATCATTTGTTGAAGGTTGATACGTCAACGGAATGCAATGTTTCATTGACAGATGAACCATCAACCGATCATGCTGTTTCGTTGACAGAGAAAAAGAAAGTAGAACTCACTAGACTTAATGAAAAGTATGGTCCTGTCACCAAGAACTTTGTTCAAGGTGAGTCTAGTAAATCAAAGAAAGTTGAGAAGCCTGTTGAAAGAGCTAATGTAGGTCACTTGTCTAACAAGCAATTGAAAGACAAGTTAGAGAAAGTTCAAGTTGAGACTAAAGGTAACAAAAAGAATAACAGAAATGGAAAAGTAGGGATTAACAAGCACAATAATTACACACCTGATAAATATGCACCTAGAAAGACATGTGTTAATTGTGGTAGTGTTAATCATCTATCTGCTAATTGCAAGTCTGTTAAGAAACCTGCTAATGTGAGAATGCCTAAGTCTACATTGAATGATTCTATACCTGCAATGCCTGTTATGCCTAACATGTTTGCTCCATATGCACAGTATCAAAATCCATATGCTGGTATGTCATTTGTGCCTAACCCTTACATGAATATGTTTAACATGCCACAAATGCCATGGAATAACATGTTTGTTCCTCCATCTATGCATGCTGAGAATGAAACTGTGAGCAACCCTCAAAGATCAACACAAGTGAAAAATGATCTGAGAGGGAAATCAAAGGCTAACAAGACAGGACCCAAGGAAACTTGGGTACCAAAATCAACTTGATTTGGTTTGTTGTGTGCAGGGAGACAAAAGGAATCTTTGGTACTTGGATAGTGGTTGTTCAAGACACATGACTGGTGATTCTACCCTGCTCACAGAGTTTCAGGAAAAAGCTGGCCCTTGTATTGCTTTTGGAGATGACAGCAAAGGCTACACAAAGGGATATGGCTTGATTTCAAAAGAGAATGTCATCATTGATGAGGTTGCATTGGTGGATGGTCTTAAGCACAACCTGCTTAGTATCAGTCAACTTTGTGACAAAGGATTTTTAGTTACTTTTTCAAAAGAAGCCTGTGTTGTTTCTAAGGTAGGAAACAACAATGTGGTCATGACTGGATTCAGAAGAGGGAACGTGTACATTGCTGACTTTAGCAGCACAAGTCCAGACACCATCACATGTCTTTTCAGCAAGGCAAGCAAGGATGAAAGTTGGCTGTGGCACAAGAAATTATCTCATCTGAATTTCAAAGTCATGAATGATTTGGTAAGGAAAGATCTTGCTAGAGGAATTCCACAGGTAGAATTCTCCAAGGATGGTTTGTGTGATGCCTGTCAAAAAGGGAAACAAAAGAAGGCATCATTCAAAAGCAAGACAAAGTCATCAATTGTTCAACAGCTTGAGTTGCTCCACATGGATTTATTTGGCCCTGTAAATGTCATGTCAATTTCAAGGAAGAAGTACTGTCTTGTGATTGTTGATGATTTTTCTAGATTTACATGGACTTTCTTTTTGCACTCCAAAGATGAGGCAAGTGAAATCATTATCAATCACATCAAGATGGTAAGCAATCATCCTGATTTCAAAGTGAGAAGAATTAGGAGTGACAATGGGACAGAATTCAAGAATTCAAGCATGAAAGTGTTATGTGAAGAAAATGGTATATTGCATGAGTTTTCAGCAGCAAGGACACCACAACAAAATGGTGTAGTTGAAAGGAAAAACAGAACACTTATTGAAGCTGCAAGGACAATGCTAGATGAATCAAAGTTACCTACTTACTTTTGGGCTGAGGCAGTCAACACAGCTTGCTTCACTCAAAATATTTCTTTGATTAATCAGGCCAAGGGAATGACACCTTATCAACTACTCAAAAGAAAGAAACCACTATTGGATTTTCTTCATGTCTTTGGTTGCAAGTGTTTTGTTCTGAGAAATCAAGCTGAGCACTTGGGGAAATTTGAAGCAAAGGCAGATGAAGCAATATTTGTGGGTTATGCAGCAGGGAAAGCCTACAGAGTCTACAATCTCAGAACCAACATTGTTATGGAATCTGTACATGTTGTTTTTGATGATCTCAAAATTCAGGGTCTCTGTGATGAAGGTTTCCATGAAAGTCTCTCTTTTGAGAATGAGGAAGGAGAACAAATGGATCATGATAAGACTATTGAGAAACAGTCCAAAGTTGTTGTATCTAGCACAGATGAAAGCAGCAGTGAAGATGAAATTGCTGCATTAAGATTGAAAAGAATAGCTGCTAGTAGACCAAATGGTCATTTCGTTGACAGTCAGAATGAGCGTTTCGTTGACAGTCAAAATGGACATTCCGTTGACAGTCACAGAAATGCTTCCAGGAGTGATCAATTAGGGACAACAAACTCAGGGGGAGTTTCTCAAGGACAAATATCTAATCAAGGCAATCATGATCATGAAGCTACTTCTTCAAGAGCAAATCTACCTCCCTCAAGAAAATGGACTAAAGATCATCCCTTTGAACTTATTATAGGTGATGTTTCTTCAAAAGTTCAAACTAGAAGAGCAACTCAAGAGGAATGTCTATATAGTAGCTTTCTATCTCAAGAAGAGCCAAAGAAAGTTGAGGATGCACTTCTAGATCCAGATTGGGTTTTGGCTATGCAAGAGGAGCTAAACCAATTCGAGAGGAACAATGTTTGGAAGCTGGTGCCCAAGCCTAAAGACAGGAGTGTAATAGGCACAAAATGGGTGTTCAGAAACAAGATGGATGAAAATGGCATAGTCACAAGGAACAAAGCTAGATTGGTTGCAAAAGGCTACTCACAGGAAGAGGGAATTGATTTTGATGAAACCTTTGCTCCTGTTGCAAGACTAGAAGCAATAAGGATTTTCCTAGCCTATGCAGCCCATGCCAATTTCAAGGTCTTTCAAATGGATGTGAAGAGTGCTTTTCTGAATGGGGAACTGGAAGAGGAGGTGTATGTGAGTCAACCTCCTGGCTTTGAAGATGATGATTTTCCAGAGTATGTGTACTTTCTCCTCAAAGCACTCTATGGTTTGAAACAAGCACCTAGAGCCTGGTATGACACATTGTCGCAGTTCCTTCTTGAGAATCACTTCACTAGAGGTACTGTAGATAAAACTCTTTTTCATAGGATTGTGAATGGCTCTACAATACTTGTTCAAATTTATGTAGATGACATAATTTTTGGGTCTACAGATGAAAAACTTTGTCAAAAGTTTGCCAAGCTTATGCAAAGTAAGTATGAAATGAGCATGATGGGAGAATTAACTTATTTTCTTGGTCTTCAAGTAAAGCAAGTTAATGAAGGCATTTTCATTAGTCAAACCAAGTACCTTAATGATTTGTTAAAGAGGTTTAACTTAATGGAATGCTCTCCTGCCAAAACACCCATGCCTACTGCCACCAAACTTGAATTGAATACTAAGGAAAAAACTGTGGACATTTCAAGTTACAGAGGCATGGTTGGCTCACTTTTATATTTAACAGCTAGTAGACCTGATATTATGTTTGCTACATGTCTATGTGCTAGATTTCAGGCTGATCCTAGGGAATCCCATTTAGTTGCTATTAAAAGAATTTTCAGATATCTCAAAGGAACACCAAACCTTGGCATTTGGTATCCTAGAGAATCTGGTTTTGAACTAATTGGTTATTCAGATGCAGATTATGCAGGATGTAAAATTGACAGGAAAAGCACAACTGGAACCTGTCAATTTCTAGGAAACAAGCTTGTATCATGGTTCAGCAAGAAACAAAACTCAGTTTCCACCTCCACAGCTGAGGCTGAGTATATTGCAGCTGGAAGTTGTTGTGCACAGATTTTATGGATGAAAAACCAACTACTTGATTATGGATTAAGAGTTGAGAAAATTCCTATTTTCTATGACAACACTAGTGCCATTGCCATTACTGAGAATCCAGTGCAACATTCAAGGACCAAGCACATTGACATCAAGTACCACTTTATTAGAGAACATGTTATGAATGGTACTGTGGAGTTACATTTCGTTCCAAGTGAACAACAACTTGCAGACATCTTTACCAAGCCACTTGATGAATCCACATTCTCAAGATTAGTAAGTGAGCTAGGTATGCTAAATTTCTCTTAATTATTTTGAGATTTTTGCAAGTTAAAATGCAGCCAGGAATTTGCTATAATTTTTCTGTGAATTGATTTTCTCAGGAACTCAGGAAAAGGTGAAATTTTGTCTAAGTCAAAATTACTATGTCAACGAAACGCACCATTTCGTTGATAGTCTTAGCATTTTTCTGGGTGTTTCGTTGATAGCTCTTTTATATCAACGAAACGCAGCTTTATCAACGGAATAGAAGGGACCTAAAATGCCCAATTCTGATTCGTTGATGTAGCGCTTTTAATCTGAACCGTTGAAATTGCACGTTCTTTATCACGATCTATACATACACCCCTGTAAGTATAAATCGTGGTAATATTTAATTCTAACGGTTACTTTTTAAGCCAATCAGGTAATTTAGATTAATTATTGGACTTAATTTCTGAGAATTTTTGGGGGAGTATTTAAGAAATTTCAATTTCTTTATTTCATTTCTACCTGTTCTCAAAAATTCCAAAAGTTTTTCTATCTTCTTCTCTCTAACAAGCAATACAGCTCGAAGCTTTTCCTCACTCAACAATGGCACCCATAGTCAAGCTTATGTCTGCTGGTGGGTTCATCTATGAGAAGAACAATTCTATTCCATTTGTTGTTAAGGAGAGTCCGAACAGCATCTTTTTCAAGATGATGGACTTCATGAGGAACTATAAGTTGAGCTATGCGATGTTTCACTCTACACCACTCTACAACGAAATAATCGAGGAGATTTGGACCTCATGTGAGTATAGTGGAACAAACTGCACACTGCAATTCACTCTTCAAGGTAATGAGTACATAGTTAATTCTGATGTTTTGCAAGCATGTTTACATATTCCTGATAATAACTGTGATGCTTTGCCTACTAACACTGAAATAACTACCGTGCTAAATTCTATAAACTACTCTTTGCCTACTGATAACTTGGGTAAGATAATAAGGAGAGGTTTGGTTAGGGAATACAGCTATTTAACTGATGCATTCATTAAGGTCTTTTCTGGAAAGATTAGTAATTTTGATGCATTAACTAACTCTATGTTAATTCTCCTAACCATGCTTCTAAATGATAGATATTACAGCTTTAGCACCCAACTTATGTATGAAATTGGTGCTAAGTTGGGTGATAAGGCAAATAGGAAGAAAAATATCTATTATGCAAGGTTTCTGATGATGCTGGCTAATCATGTTAGTCCAGCACCATTAGTTATCTCTAACCCTACTGCCAGGTTTGAGTGCTTTGTGCAAGAGAAGAGAGTATTGACAGACATACTGAGGCTGAACCACAATGGTGATGTTCCAGTGGTGTATCTGCCAATCATTGAGGTAACTACTGCTATCCCTGTTAGTATAGCTGTTACTTCAATTGTTTCATCCAACCCAGTTGCTATGGAGTCTGTAGCTGTGACCCAACAGGCTCCTGCCCCAGCAACAAAACCAAAATCAAAGAAATCCTCCAAGCCAACCTCAGGTGCTTCTCAAAAGGCACCTGTTGTAAAAACTACCACACAACCTAAGGGGAGTGAGTCTGGAGTTGTGAGAGGTGAGGGAAGGGGTGAAAGTCAAAGAAACCCCAAGAATAAGGAAGGTGAGGTAAGTGTTTCCCAGCCTAGCCCCATTGTGTCTTCCCAACAAGGCACAATGAGTAAAATGGATTTAAGCACAAGTCTAATTGCATCCTCCCAAAAGGATGTAATTATTGAAACAAGCTCTCCACCAAGAGCACAGTCCAAGAGGGCAAGGGACACTGTAAGCCCACAGTCTACAATTTCCCAGTACCAAAGAAGAGTAAAGCAAAAATCCCAGGTTTCACAGGGTGCACACACACTGGAAGCAACACTTCCAGTTTCACAAATTCAATTTGATGTAACCCCTATCATAACTCTGGGGTTACAGTCCCATTCTCTTGATATCAATCTTGAACTATCTCCACCAAATTCACCAACTCAATCATTAGATGTGGATATGATCCATTCATCTATCCCTGATTCTCCAACTCTTTTCTTGGAGAAGCCCCACTCTGACATTGGTGACCATCACTTGTTAAGTGATTTGTTGGGCCACCAATCATCCTTTTCTGAAGTTACAAGAGGATCTGTGGAACAATCTCTTAAATCAATCACCACAGATTCTACTGTAATTTCACTTTCTCAAAGTGCTTTCTTGACCTCATCAACGAAACAGGCTCTTTCGTTGACAAGTGTTTCTCCATCAACGGTATCCATACCGTTGACAGTTCAAACTACCATACCGTTGATAGTTCACTCTGCACCTCTAATTGAAAATCAAGTTGTTTCCACAACTAGTGCAGATGATCTAGTGGTAGTTGAGACACTTCTAGGATTGAGAGGGAGTGAAACTGAGAGGCTGGCTTGCAGCCAGGCAAAAGGAGAGAATGAGAGTGAGAGGCTGGCTATTTCTTCCAGCCAGGCAAAAGGAGAGATTGAGAGTTCCACCTTAGTAGGTGAAGGTGAGGGTGTGAGAGGTGTGAGCCATGGGGAGCCCATGATGCAAGAAAATAGAGGAGAGAGAGAAGGGACTACAGGAGTCATAAGGGAGGAAGCAGCCATTGCTAGTGAGTCAATGGAGGTCAATGAGGGAGAAAGGGAACTTACTTTCCAAGAGCACTATCAACAAACTCTGGATAGTATTTCCCTGGATCCTGAGACCTTTACTCATCCTGTGTCAGCCTATCAAGTTTTGGCTCAACAGGGCAATGTGGAGGCAGAGAGGTCATTACAACTAATTCATACAACTGCATCAATGCAAAGAGCAAAGGATGCCTTGACCAATCTATCTCCAGGAGCTGCAGCAAGTGGTGAGTTTGATTTCTCTGATGATGAGGATAGCTTTGGTGACAATCAGGTGGCCACTACTTCACAGACTGGGACTTCTGTGGTGCCTCCTACACCAAACTGGCTTTCTCAGGATTTACAAGGAAGGATCTCCCTGGATGCTGCAATCACAAGGCAGTACAATGAGGCCTATCTGGCTCATGAGTCTGCAAATGCCAATGACAAGAAATTCTACAAGGCTATTATGGATTCACTGGAAATCCAAAAGCTACAGATGATGCAGACAAGGATTGAGGCTAGAGAAATCAAGGACTCAATTAGCAATCTCAGGGATGCTAATGAAAGGAGGCTAGATGAAAAGCTTCATCTTCTCACTGTGTCCAAGATGAACAGGTTTTTCTCTAAGGAACCTGAGGTGGCTACCTCCTTGAAGACTCTCTCTTCTAGAGTGGACAAGGTGGAAGCTACTTTATCTCAGATGCAAAAGGAACAGGAGAAGCAGACACAACTCTTGGCCCATCTAGTGGCAGCTCAAGGACTCCCAGTCATCTCTCTTGATGATAATAAAAAGGGGGAGAAATCTAAGGAGCTAGACATTCAAATCACAAAGGTTATGGTTCCAGCCATTTCCCTACCACAGGAGCCACTAGAAATGGGGGAGTCAGGAAAAGCTAAACTGGACAGCATTGACCTGATTCAGCAAGCATCTGTGAAGCTACAGCTTGCTGAACAAATTAAAGACCACTGGTCCAGGATAGAAGAAAGAATCAAGAAGATAGCTGATACTGCAAAGAGTTCAAATCCATCAACGGATCAAGCTTCTTCTACAGAGCCATCAACGAATGCCATGGTTTTAGCATCAACGGAATGGGAGCCACAGACCAATTCTTCATATAAGGTAGAGCCCCTTCTACATGGAGTCACTCAAGGTTCAAGGAAGGAGAAAGGACAAACTTCATGCATTAGGGATGTGGAACAAGCTACATTGCAAAGAAGCTTATCTCCCAAGTCCCCTGCTAAACCAAAGGGCAAAAATATAGCAAGGACTTTCTATCCTGCACCTTATCCTGATGAGCTCAAGCTTCTTGGATTACTTATCACTAAATGCAAGGAAAGCAATGATTCTGAGGTAAGGATGCAAAGGGCAATTGTCTACAGGAATGGACAAGAAATCTGTGTTTGGGCTGGTCACCCAAACTTTGCTGAAGCTAAGGCTGAAGAGTCAGAAAGAGCAGCAATGCAAGCTCTTGCAGTTGCTCAATCTCTTGATGAAGAAGAAAGACAGCAAGAAGAAAAAGCCAGAGAGGAAAGGAGTGCAAAGAAGAGCACAAGGCAACCAAAGGCAAGAGCTAGGAGAAATATAGCCTTTGAGAATGATGACTCTCAGAGTATTGCATCAGACTCTTCTGTACCAACTGCACCTCCAACAATTCCTGATCCAGCTCTAGGGGTAAAGTTAGCCTTTGATCCTAAACATCCTGTTAATTTCCATGATCAGCCAATTGAGCCAAAGGAAGAGCCAATTGAGTTTGATGAGGCCAACTTTCCAAAATTCCTCTTTGAGATGCATCCAAAGAAGAAATCTAAGCAAAGGGCTACCAAGGCTAAGCCAATTCTAGTAAGGAGATCACAAGCTGAAAAACCTCCTACCAACCCAGAAGACTTCATCTACATTTCTGATATCAGGGAGGAGTCTGACCAACATATCAATCTTGATGACCTAGTTGAAGTGAGAGGAATAGCAGCTTCTTACAAACTACCAGAGAGATTGGTGTTTGTCTACAAGGGTGGGAGAGAACAGGTTTGGCCTCTACATAGAATTCTGGGAGAAGACTATCAGACACTGCTATCTGTGTTTAAATGCCTGAAGAAAGATTTTGGTTTTACCAAAACAGCTAAGTCTGAAGTTGTTTCCAAAATTTGCCAAATCAAAGCTAGCTGGAACAAGCCTGGTGCACTTCCCAGAGTATTGAAGGTCCCTCAAACAGGAAAGAAAATTCATCTCCAACCTTTTTGGATGATGGAATTCAGAGACAAGGATAACTGTAGAAGATTCTTCAGAATAGAAGACCAACTGGAGAAGGCATCCAATGAAACTCTAAGATTAATGCAATCCAAGTTGGGGAATCAAGATGAAGAAGAGAAGATTTTCTACAGAAGACTTCAAGCTCAGATTGAGGAGAACAATGCAAGAAAAGGGAAGAAAACAAGACCACAGAGGCAAAGATGAAAAATCTGCTCAGTCTAGAGGAGCAACTCTGTGCACTTGTTTTGTAAGATTTTCTACTTTGTATTTTAATTAAATTCAATGAAGCTCAATGCAATTTCTACTTTTATCATGTGTAATTTGACTGAGTGTTTTTGTTATCATCAAGGCTCTTGATTTATGGCTGTTATTCTATCAGTCATAAATTGGGGGAGATTGTTAGGAATATGTTGTTCTTGATGATAATTATAAAAACACTTAGTAGATTTTGTATTAAGTCACTTTGTAACTGTCAACGGAATGGCATGCTTTGCAGTGTTTCGTTGACAGGAAGCTCATCAACGGAATGAGTGTTGTAGCAATTGCACTGTACAATACTTCACAGTTTGATATGCATTTGATGTATGTATTAGATAGGTTTCCTAAGTCATGTTGACTAAGTACTAGATAGGCAAAATAGGTTGGTTAATTGTAAGTATATCATGCCTTGTAATTTTGCCTAAGTGAAGACATGTCAACGGTATGAAGATTACTCTATCAACGGAACAAGGATACACCATCAACGGAATGAAGTTTACTCATCAACGAAATGAAGTTTACTCATCAACGGAATGGAGAATAAAGCTATCAACGAAACACATCTCCCTGCTATCAACGAATCATTATTGCTTTTCTGAATAGTTGACAAAGTGATAGTGACAGTTTACTGAACAGATCTAAAGGTGATGTGGAAGTGTACTTTGCATTGGAAACCATTAAAATGGACATGGGGAATAAGGAAACATCCCAGTTTCCAATTGGGCTCTTGGGAGTGATCATAATAAGCATGAAGACAAAAGCAAGGATCTCCAAGGACCACTGGACAAAGGGATGAAAAGCAAACTATTGGCGGTTACCTTTAGTGTACTTTAGTGTAGCCAAAAATAGCTTTGTAAACTTGGGAATATATAACCAAGTGTAGCAGTTAAAATAGATACAAGAGAAGAAAAACAAATAGATTGTATTAGCTATTTTTGAGAGCATTTTCTTCTCTACAAATCTTGTAACTGAGCAGCTGTGTACATTCTGTATCACAGATTATTTCCGAAATAAAAACACTTCAGTTGGATCATCAAACAATCCAACTGAATTATTTATATCTTGTGTTTTTACTTATTCAGTTCAGTTTTATTTTATAAGTGTTTTAAGTTTAAGAAAATATCAAGAATTGTATTCAACCCCCCCCCCCCCTTCTACAATTCTGTTAGGTCATTTGGGATTAACAGATGGCATTGTAACGAGAAACAAAGCCAGACTGGTTGCTAAAGGTTACTCTCAAGAAGAGGGAATTGATTATGATGAAACCTATGCACTAGTAGCAAGACTTGAGGCCATCAGAATGTTTCTGGCATTTGCTGCACATTCCAATTACAAGGTATATCAGATGGATGTGAAGAGTGCTTTTTTGAACGGGGAGTTAGAAGAAGAAGTGTATGTGGAACAACCTCCAGGTTTTGAGGACTCAAAACTGGCAGACTTTGTGTACTTTCTATTCAAAGCTCTCTACGGACTCAAACAAGCTCCAAGGACATGGTATGACACTCTCTCTGAATTCTTACTTGAAAATGATTTTACAAGAGGTGTCGTAGACAAAACTCTCTTTGTCAAAAAGCATAAAAATGATTTGATATTGGTGCAAGTATATGTTGATGACATAATATTTGGTTCTACTAATGATGATCTATGCAAGAGATTTGCTAAGTTAATGCAGAGTCGTTATGAAATGAGCATGATGGGTGTATTGTCATTCTTTCTTGGACTGCAAGTATATCAAAAACAGGATGGTATATTCATTTGTCAGTCCAAGTACATTAAAGATCTTCTGAAGAAGTATCAAATGGAAGACTCATCTACAGCAAAGACTCCTATGCCAACTGCCACTAAGCTTGATAAGGATGAAACTGGTAAGAAGGTTGACATCACAGGCTACAGAGGTATGATAGGCTCATTACTTTATCTCACTGCAAGTAGACCAGATATAATGTTTGCAACATGCTTGTGTGCTAGGTTTCAGTCGGATCCTAAAGAATCTCATCTAATAGCTATTAAGCGAATATTGAGATATCTTAAGGGGACTCCAAATCTTGGAATTTGGTACCCTAAAGATACATGATTTGATCTTATTGGATACACAGACTCTGATTTTGCAGGTTGTAAGATTGATCGGAAGAGTACGTCAGGAAGCTGTCAGTTTCTTGGAAGAAGGTTAGTTTCCTGGTACAGCAAGAAGCAGCATTCAGTGTCCACATCAACAGCTGAGGCTGAATACATTGCTGCTGGTAGCTGCTGTGCTCAGATCTTGTGGATGAGAAACCAACTCCGTGACTATGGGCTTTTGTTGACAAAGATTCCAATATTTTGCGACAACACAAGTGCCATAGCAATCTCAAACAACCCAGTGCAACACTCGAGGACGAAGCACATCGACATCAGGTATCATTTTATCCGAGAGCATGTCATGAATGGAACTGCGGAGTTACATTTTGTACCCACAGAGGATCAAATTGCAGACATCTTTACTAAACCGCTTGATGAATCCATTTTCAATAAGCTGGTTGGTGAACTTGGGATGTTAAATCTTTCTAATTGATTTTGATTAGAATTCAGTAACTGCAGATAGTCCTAGTGAATACATGAGTTTAAGAATTTCCATATCCTTAGGACTCGTGAATTTATTTTCTGGAGCAATTCTCGTAGTTAGGATTTTTGTACTAATTTTATGTCATAATTATGGATGATATATCTTCTGGCATTTAAATATTTGTTCTAAATATTCAAGCATTTATTTAATTTGAATTAATTTACTTTGTTTTTAACATTGTAGATTAATGCAGCATAATTTATTGGATTTTAATTGATTAATATCATTTAATGATATTTAGTTGATTTTATTCTAAGAAAATTGTGAATTTTCTGTTAACAATTGATTTTGGTGAATTTTAAAAGATTTATTCAAAATCAAACTTGACAGAAAATAAAAAGTCTGGATTCTAAAACAGGAACAGGTTTTAAAATTTGGACAGAAGCAAAAAATATCGAATTTAGGAAATTCGATAGTTTTTCAAGTACATAGATAATTCTATCGAAATTAATTTTCGATAGTTTTTGAAAAGGAAAAGAAAATCTATCGAAAACAATTCTCGATAGTTTTTGAGAATCATTTTAAAATATATCGAAGGAATTTAATTAATTCTATATCTAAATTCTCGATGGTTTTTGAAATTGTAAGAAAAATCTATCGAAGAGAATTAAATTTTCTTTTATTTTATTTCTCGATAGATTTTCATAAAAGAGTTCGATAGTTTTGGTTTTAAAAAGACAGAGACTTCGATAGTTTTCCTGGAAAGCGTTTTAAATTCAAAATTTCAAACACTTCGATAGTTTTTGAAAAACTATCGAGGTGCAGTTGACACTTTTGCCCTCACAGAAAACTATCGATAGTTCTTTTAAAAAACTATCGAACTAGAAATGACAAGTTTGCCCCTGACCGTTTCAATTAGTATAAAACATTGCCTTGTTTTCTTTTCTTTTCATTTTCACAGATCTGAGAAAACTTAAGCTTTCGTTTATAATACTTACAAAACATATCTACAACCAAGAACAAGGACAGTCGATAGTTTATTCATTTTCACTGTGTAATCACTCAGAAAACTCATTTTCATCACAGTAATTTCACTTTAACCGTGAAACTTCTGTTTGTTTGGATTTTAGTTGAGGTTAAAAATCACTTTGTTTAGAAAAACTATCGACAGTGATAGAGAACCTTAAGATTTTTGATATTACTGAGCTTTGTTGAAATTGCATTGGTTACCCAATTGATTTCTTCAGGAAAAGCACTTGTTAAAAAAGTTATCAATTCATATTAGGGTTCTTATTTTCGAAAGTTGTTTTTGGTTAAGGGTTTCTATTTTGAAAAAGGGGTAATTTTGTTTAAGTTTGATTAATTAGTGATAATTAATTAAATTTAATTGGTAAAATAGTTTTGGTTTATTTAAATTTTCTGGAAATTTTAAAAAATGGCTAGAGAATTTATTATTACCAAGACTAATCATGTCTCGTTTCAAAATTGGGCAGAGTTTTTGAACACACGTTCATTAGTGGCATATTCTTTGAGTACTCCTGTGGTCCTTTGCATCGATCAATTGACTGCGTTGTACACATCTGCCACAGATACAAGTGAGAATAATGTGAGATCCTTCAGTTTTGTTGTGCCAGGGGGCAGAACAATAAGGGTGACGGAACATGACTTTAATAGAATACTTCATTTTCCTACAGAAAACCTTGTTCCGGATCCCACAACTGAGGAGATATATGCTTTCTTCACTCTCATTAGAAGTCAACAACCTAACTTCTTTGTGGGAGAGTTCCTTAAGCATTACTTGCCAAAGGCATGGAACTTTTTCTTTCATACCCTAATCCATGTTTTTACTGCCAAGCTAACAAATCTGCATGGTATTCCCTTATTCCTTCAAAAGATAGGGTTTACCATTGCGAACAATAGGCATATTAACATAGGAAGGCTATTGATCGATCAAGTCATTCTGTGCATGGGACCACTGGATGAAAGAACAGGCATAACTGATGATGTGCTTTGTTTCTATCCTAGGTTCCTACAGCTAATTCTCAATGATATCTTAATAGATGATGAGCGCGAGACATTCGCCGAAGAGGAGACCATGGAGTGCATGAAGATGAAGAGCAATGCAATAACCGCTCTCATTAGGAAGAACAACTATCTTCCAGGGGTACCCACTGTTCTCACAGACTATCTAAGAACGGTGCCCCTACCACTTCTACCCCCAGGGGAACAGGTAAATGAAGGTAACATTCCTGAACCTGGAATAGCTCCTGTGCCACAACCAATGGATGTTGATCCAGAGCCCTCAGTGGCCATTCCAGACCAGGAGGTTGCAAACCCACAACCTCTAACCACGGTCGAAGAGCCTTTGGAAGAGCCAAATGAAACCATAAACGAACCTCCTTCCCCTCCTATACCCAATATTCAGACATCCGTGAGTGTAGAGGGAGATAGTGCCTTAGCAGCACCACATAAGGAGATACACCCTTCAACAGCAGCTCTGCCTACCTCTAAAAGGAGAAGAACAGAAACCGAGGCAACTGTTGATACTTTATTTCAAACTTCCAAAGCGCCCTTTATTGATTTTTCTGATGCTGATTGGGCTACGCTAACGAAAGCTATATCTGAACCAATAGCTCAATCAAGTAAGGAAGAATTGACGGAAGCAACTGGTGTTCCGACCATATTACGGTCAGGTTCACTGGTTGAAGGTTCTAAGAACCAAGGGTCTTCACAGACGTCGAGAGAAGGCTTTGACCTAAATGCACAATCTAAAGGGTCATTGTCTACCTCCCCAGATGGAACATATCTGGATCCTGCGGGTAAAGGGTCTGACGTAGGTGCAGATCGGCAACTCAGTGACAATGAATCAATTACTATTGAGGAGTCAACTGAGGTAAAGTCTTCACAGACTATTGGGGAAGATTCGGGATCTCTGCTATTAATAGAGCCTGTTTCTAACCCCCTAGAGATTCAAACTCTAGATCCTTCAAAGGATATATCATCTACGGATGATCAGCAAATTGGTTTATCCAAGGACGGGGACTTGCGAAGCCCCATTGCACCACCGGTGACCTCCTTAAGGACGACTACTGTGTGTTCTTCTGCAGGTACAACTAGCACAAAGGGATTGAGTGAAACACAAACACTTACACCTGGCCTGAGTGGGAAAGGAAAAATGAGTGAAACACCGACAGAAACGTTGAGTGTACACCCAGAGCCAAACGTGAGGAGTGACACCCTAACCCTTCCAAATATTAATGATTTGCTATTACCGACAGAAAGAGAGTTACAAGTTCAATCTACCCTCAAGGAGATGACAGTTCGTGACAAAGAAGGAAATCCACTATTCAGGGTTCCACTGCGACCTTCCTTTGACCAAGGGATCTCCTCTAGTCAAGCCAATGCTTCTTTAAAGACAATTCAAGAGAAGGTTGACTTGGCTGCAGCTGATTCCAGAAGAACATTCAGGGTCATTGGCAGTGCATCTGGCACTATAACAGGTACGAAGCAGGCAGTGGACTCCTTAAAGAAGGAAGCTATGGACGAACTGATCGAGTTGAGGACGGACGTCAAGGAACTTAAAGATGGATTCATGAATGAAGTAGATGCTTTGTCGCAAGGACAAGAAGCTTTGAGAGAAGATGTTCTGGTTATCCGGGATGGTCAAGCTAGGGTAAAAGATGCAATGAACACCCTTTCTAGAGTGGATTCTAAGCTGAACCAGAGACTGGACAAGATTGAGAAGACTACCAACTCCAGATTGGATGACATTGACCTGAAGCTGGCTTCTATGCAAGAGATGAATAAGGATCTATTGGATTTCATGGAAAATCAAAGTGATGGAGTACAGTCAATCTGGACTATGTTG
This sequence comes from Heracleum sosnowskyi, assembly GCA_030848705.1. Taxonomy (NCBI): domain Eukaryota; kingdom Viridiplantae; phylum Streptophyta; class Magnoliopsida; order Apiales; family Apiaceae; genus Heracleum; species Heracleum sosnowskyi. The sequence continues at coordinate 75,434,944 of CM061239.1, forward strand.
AAGAACCAACAAACTGGCCAACTTGGTCCTTCAAATCAGCAACCTGATCCTTCTACTACCTTTTATGCTGAGGATGCTTTCGTCGAGGATTCCTCAACTAAGGGGGAGAAAGTTGGAGAAGGGGAGAAAGAGAAGCCTAAAGATGGATTGGGAGTTTGGGAAACGGTTGAAGCTATTCCAATCAGACAGTACTGGATAGAAGAACTTGTACAGGAAGAAGAGAAGAGTGAAGAGGAATTTGAGGTCATGCAAGAGCAACCAATTGAGGAGGATCATGAGCCATATTATCCAGAGCCCGTTGAACATCCAATCTGGGAGGATATTATGGAAGAAGAAGCAAATTCTCTTTCACCAGAAGAAGAAGCTGCCTTGGAAGCAATAAGAGCTCAGAGAGCTGCAGTAGATGCCAGGCAAGCTGAGAAAGAGAAACAACAAGCAATTCTGAGGAGTGAAAAACTGAAGAGATTCAAGGTGTATAATGAAGTGAGGAGGAAGAAGATGATAGATCTGGAAAAGAAAGAAGGTAATGAATGGGAGATGGCTTATAAAACCTTTTGCGGAGTTGAAGACGGATTAGAAGTCAACGACAATGCTGAGGTGGAAGTTATCATTCAGGACATCAGAAGTGCCAATCTTGAAGATCAGACTTACTTCAAAGCATTGAGAAACTCTATGATCTTTCTGAAAGCTGGGGTTAAAGCAAATGGTGCCTGGAGCCTATTGATAAATTTTCTGGAGAAAGGTACATTTGTGATTTCCACTAAGTTTTTAGAACAGAGGACATACACATAGTTGCGGGTTATTCTCATCAAGATTCAAAGGACGACAAGGCTAAATGAACTGCTCCGTGAGCATGTTAAGGAGATCTTGATGAAAGTCGGTCCAGAGATTACTGAAGATCCTTCAATGGTTAGATTCATGACGAATGACTTGTTCAGAATCTACTATTTGGCTGAGGACAAACTGAGGGACTACCCAAGCAATTATCTAATCTCAGTTGAGAAGTATCTTAGATCCACTGGATTCACATCAACGGAGAAGGACAAAGCAGCATACACTCTTAGAAGATTTCTAATGGAGAATGTTCCTTACTATAGGAAAAGAGTGGAAAGAGGATTGGAAGTGCATACCAGATTACCAAACATGCCAAAGCTAAACAAGGAAGATGTTAACATTGCATGGTTATGGGCTGGAGTGGGTCAAGAGGTTGAATATATTGGAAGACACATCCAAGGAGAAATCCTTAAACCTGGAGAGCCACTGCACTATCTATCAGTGATTGATTATCAAGCTGCTAACTCTGATCCAATGATTGAAGAAGGTGAGATTGGAATGGACTGAAGATTGAAGCAAAGAACAAAAGAACTATCAGCTCAGACTAGAGGAGCAACTTCATTGTATAAAGTTTTATTGTTTTTTGATTTATGAAATCTGGAAATGTATATATATCTGATCCAGAATGCATTTAATATTATTACGTTATCTTACTTTAATTAGTTTAATGTTTCCTTAGTTAGTTGAGTTATCCTCGAAGTATTTGCTTGTCGAACTTTATCCAATCAAATAGGGGGAGATTGTAAAGCATAATGTAACATAAGATGTAAAAGAGATAACTACAACTCAACAAAGGACAAGACAGACAATAGTATTAACAGAAGCACAGGAATCCAGAATCAAAGAAGAAAAGGTAAACTCAAAAAATCAAAATACGTTATGTATTCTTGAAGTCCGTAAACAGGTCACGGAAAGAAGTTCATGAAAATGTTCAAGCCTCAGTGACAGCAAAAGGAACAAGACTTTCAAGACAACAGAAGTATGTGAATGATTTAGGGTTAAGTACCACGGGATTCCAGTGATTTAAACGAAGCAACCAGAATGACAAAGGACTTATCAGAAGCATTGAATTGAAGACATAAAAGAAGAATTGATCAAGTGTTATTCATCTGTGAACCAGACCAGTTGCACTAGGTGACGGCACTAAAAAGATCAAGTTGTTTTATCGTCTCAGAAGAAATTGATACAGTCTAAAACTGGAACACCCTGAAGCTCAGAAGAATTATTAAAAGGTCAAGCAAAAGAAAATGGCTCCATAGTTTTTACTTTCTAAAAACTATCGAATGAGATAAAAGAAGTCCATCAGAATTCAAGTTAAAAGGATTTAGCTTTCGATAGTTTTTATTTAAAAACTATCGAATGATAAATTCTTTTTAATCATTCGATGGTTTTCAATTCAAAGGAGCAGGTGAAAAGTATTTGTTGTGATTGGTTGATTGAAAATTGGACGACCAGGATTGATTCTTCAATTGTGGTTCGATAGTTTTCAAACCAAAGACTGCAGTTAATACAGAGTGAAGAATGTGTCTTCTTCAGTTAAGGCATTTTACACAGAGACATTACTGAGAGAGAAGTTTGAGCCGGAGAAAATCGGAGAAATTAATAGTGCTCAGAATTTGATCATTGTATTGAATTTGTGTAACCTTAAACTCATTGAAGCTAATCTACGGATTAGAAATTGTAGGACCCCTCGAGGTTTATATTTATAAAAAGATATATTCCCAGAATCTTGGTTTGGTTTGGTGTGTTTGATTTCGTTATAGAACTGAATGAATAATCCGCGAACGAAATTGAATTATTTATGAGTATCGTATTCAACCCCCCCTTCTACGATACTTTGGACCTAACACCATGCAATTGACCTAGCTTCCAAGGCCATGTGACATCTGCATGAAAGAGACCTCTCCTTGGTTACCCGATTGTTAAGTCACTATCAGCTGAGATAAGTGAACTTGTAGTATTCAAATAGGTCTTCATGTTTGTCAAGCCTTTCCTTTGTGTCCAGTTAGAAGTTAAACTTCTAGGTAGCTGCCTTAACTCTTATTTATCCATCGAGACATAAAAGACAATAGATGACTTCACAGTTCACTTGTAGGAATTTGAGCCTTCGAATATCTACAATTTTGACTCCCTATTCCATACATCTTTTGCGTCGTTATCCACCATCTTTTAGTCACGGGTGTGTAATGATGATTTCTGAGATTGTCCTCCATTCAATCTGTTAAATAAGGAAACCTACAAAAGATTCCGTTACATAGATTTGTTTGCATGTTGAATGAGATGAACATCAGTAGGCGTATTAATTCCATATCCGTAGACTGCCATTTTACGTCAATTATCCGTAGAAAGGTAATCTCAGAATATCCGTAGAATTAATATTCCATAACTGTATCCATAGATTAGACATGACATTCTTGACTGCATCCATAGATAGACCATGACCTCCTTCACCGCATCCCTAGATAAAACATGACATCCTTAGTTGTTTCTGATGATCAACTTCCTTCAGTTTTTATCAGTAGATATGATGTCCCCAGCTTTTATCCGTAGATGAGATAAGATGTTCCTAGCTTCTATCCGTTGATGAGATAAGATGTTCTCAGCTTCTATCCATTGATGGCATATGATGTTTTCAGCTTGTATCCGTAGATGAAATAAGATTTCATAGCACGATCCGTAGAAAGGATACTTTTAGCTTCATCTTTAGATAAAACACCTTGTCATCTTTATTGATTCACCATTACTGAGTTGATTAGGCAAATTTACCACTGAAACACTTAGTGCTTGATTAGACGTCCATTGGCTTGCTTCTGAATTGCTTCCTAACTTAATGAGAGAATATCCTCCAATCATTTGGTGCGGCTTTTAGACCTTGGATAGATAAAATGCCTTCCAGTTAGCTTCCTGATTTATCAGCTTCTGTTAACTAGCTTTTTGACAATCAGCTTCAGTGTCAAGATCAAATTCTTGTCTTGAGCATTTTGTTATCATCATTCCAAATAGGTCAACCCTAACAATCTCCCCCTATTTATGACTGTTAGAACTGGCATAAATCCTTAAGTTGATGATAACAAAACCCTTCAATGTTCTCAGTGATCCTCAGATAGAGATTAATACTGGACATAATTTGATGATGCTGCAAAAACAAAAATAACAACTTGAAGTTGTCAGATTCCATATACTTTCCTGTAACTTAGTCTATACCTTCTTCTAAGGGGTTCCAATAGATTGTAATCGAGAGTAGAGAAATTCTGAAGTCTGAGATCTCCTTCTAACTCCCCTGAGAACAACCTATCTTCTCTCTAACTTCTCCCCCTGAGAGGCATATGCTTAGTTACTGAATAAGATATCTGGGTACAGGAATCCAACACTTAAAGGATCGAAAGATTTCTCTCAGGAATCTCTCCATTCTTGCATCAGGATCTCATCCTGGCTCACTTCACACAACTCACCTTCCATTACTAAAGGGGTACTCAAAAAAAAATCTCTCATTTTGCCATGCTGGAAGAAATAGCATGCCTCTCATTCTCTCCCTCTCCTTTTGCCTGGTCTCAAGCCACCCACTCCACTAACTCCCTTCCCACAAACCTATAGATGTCTCAACTATATTGAATTCCTTGATACTCAGTCAGAATGAGTCGAATGATTTTTCAAGAAAGAATCATGGAAATCAATATTGTTGGTCTACAGATAATCGCTGGTTAGGCTTATCCGTAGATTTGAAAGACACCTTTCTACGGATGAAGGATATCCGTAGAGGATTTTGAAGAATGGGCTTGTGAAGTAGAAATTATTATAAGTTCAGTGAAGATTGAATGTGACATTTAAGTGCACAGTGCTTACATCAAGATCATCAAAAAGAGACTAGTGATCCAACAAATTCTCTTAAAGAGAATGATCACTAGGTGAATGGAGCTTCTCCAAGAGTTCAGAAAATGGAGAATCAAGTACAGATGAGTTGAATGCTGTAATTATCACTTAATGAGATAAAATAGACTGGGGACTGCATCCTCACATTTGAAGAAGATGCATCAAACTGAATCTAAGAATAGTGTGTGCTCCCCCTATGCCCGTGCATATATTTTCTTTCTACTTCAGGAAATAGAAATGATAATAATCCACATTATGCACACAGTGTCCCAATCCCTCATTAGTACTCGTGGATCAGAGCATTTTTCAATGATCATAGTCTTTTGGGAGACTACAACCAGAAAAGAGCTAATCCTTTTTTGCTTGACCATTATGCCTTTTTGAGAAGACATAAGGCAGTTTGGCTGGTAATCTCACCCTCACCTTTTCTTCTAGTGGTTTCTTGATATTCATCACTGCCCTCACCCTCACTTAACTCCTTTATCACTCCCCACTGGTTAACATTTGCTAGAGTTTTGCAACTACAGTTTGTTGAGAAACTGTAGAGGGGGTTAGGAGTTGTTTATCACAATTAGGGTGTAACTGATAGGGTAGAGAACTTGGGGGTCATTCCAATCAGTTCTCATCTCAGTTTTTGAAAAGGCAAAGAAAAATGATTTAGATTTTAGCAAGTGAGAGTTTGATAAAGATAAGATTAATATCTTCCCTTTATCAATGATGAATTGTTAAGAGCCTTCTCCATTGAAGGTTTATTCTCCTAAAGTCCAAGATTGCCAGCTTTCTCGTTAATTGTTACAACGTCCTCATAGAGACCATCAGAAGCTGCAAAAACCTTAACTTGATAGATTGTCAATTTCTTTCAAATTCCTTCAAGTTTTCTTCTGATGTTTCTTCAGTGAGTTCATGCAAAAATGAAACAGTTTTTTTTTGTGTTGCTCAAAGAGCTCACTTTCTGTTAGTTCAACAATTAGGGCTTCTTGATAATTTAATCAAAGTTGATCCTTAAGCAGATAGATTTTATAATATAACCTTTGATTAATTTATCGAAAAGAAAAATATGTAATTAAATTTTTTTTTTGTTAGTGTATATGAGATGTTTGTCTTTTTATTTAAGGAAATGAGTCCATTTAACATGCAAGCCAATTTTTTGTTGATTTAGAGGATAAACAAGTTAAATGGATTCAAATGCAGAAACAAAGAAACTAAACAAGCACATCACACAACAATATAATAAATTGGGGGGAGACCCCATAATTCATTAAAAAACAATTAACATTACATATAAAAAAACTTAAAAAAAACTTAAAAACAAAAAAGGACTAGAAAACATCCAAGTCCCCCCCCCCTGTCCCATGCCCTCTCCCCGGAGAGACAGACAGTCAGCAGTTATGTTGCTGCTGCCGCCTCCCCGGAGGCTCCTTCAGGGCCTCCACCGGGACCTCCCCTACGGTTGCGAGCCATAAGAATGGCTAGAGCTGCCCTCATCCTATTAACTTCATCCTGCTCCATCTGGATGAGAAGATCAATTTTCTCCTAAAGAAGGAGAATCTTGTCCACGTTCGACAGAGCGTTAAATTCCTCTGGGTTAATGTTAAGGATTCCAGAAGCCATTTTTTTTTAGGAATTAGAAATGAAGATGAGGAAGAGAGCTCAACCTATGCCTTTAAATAGGCAGGGAGCTGCTAGATAACCCTTGAGTTTAACTAGGGTTAAACGGGGGTTAGGGAAACTGAAAAGACATGCATTAAATCACTCTAGTGTGAATGAAGAGACTACTCGAGTTCCTAGAGTGAAAAATGCGTCTTAGCTCAAATTACAAAAAGTATCATGACACCGATATTTTTTGAATAAAGATAAGAATAAAACTAAATAGTCGGTCATATATATATGTTCAGCTAAATAATATTAAACTAAAATCTCTAGACATAAAGAATTAAGAGTATCAATACTTTTGAATAATGTAACATGCAGATTATTTGAATTTTTGAGATACTTATTCAGCTGACATCATTCATTAAATGTATGACATTTGACAAATGATATCCCTGAATCTTTATCCATGGAGAATTCAAAGAATAGCAATGCACTTAGCTTGTTAATGTCTAGAGATGATCAACTATTTAATATCAGTGAGAAAAGTAGCTTGCTATCTCATTGAATATTACTCAGAAGATCATTTCTAGACGACTTCACTTAGTGCATAACATCATTCAATTGTATTGACTTGTCATGATAACTAAAACAAGACAAACAAATAAAACACATAAAATAAACAAATAATTCTAGAGATTGAAATCACTAGCTGCATGCATTTAACACATATATATGTAAGAGAGTAAGAAGTCATTACCTACCAAACTCATTTATCAACTCAAGTGAGTTGCTGCATTAAGAGCATTGGCAAGATATCTGCATAAATGTTGTTCCCTTGGAACACAGTGTAGTTCCACTACAGCATGCACATTACTTCTTCCAATAGCATGATGCATGAGGTTTCTGTACTTGACTCTTTTGAGAAATGCTTAAATGCTTCAGCTGCATTTTTGATTTGTCCTTAAGCTAAGCATTTCTTCTGAGCCATGACCTGAACTTATTTACTTGAAATTGGCATGAATTGTGCTATGTCTTCTTGATTAGGAGTTTATCCTGCAAGTATCAACATCTAGACAACCAATTAGAGCATAACAAGTATCTCTTGGATTATCAAATACTGAATGATTGATAATCTTTTGAGATACCACAAAGATTCCAAGAAAAGCTAAGGTACTAGTACATAAACATGTGGTTAACATAATTTCTAGCATTCTGTTACTTAGTCATGAGGGAGATTACCAATTATCTTTTCAAAACACAAATGTCCTACCAAGGTATTCAATTTAGTAATGTCAATAATTGGTATGAGAATTCTTAGAAGAATACTCACTTATCTCCTCAGAACTTCTTTGCATGAGCTTTTCAGCATAACAACAAAGCTACTGATCAGTGATGCTAGATATTACGTAAACTACACGTATCTCAGCTAAGGATAAGACTTGCAAGGGCCGAGATTTAGATTTTAATTTTCTACAGATATAGACACTGTCTTTTTGCACTATCCGTAGAGGAGCAAAAGTAGTATCCATAGATGTAGAAAATTTGTCTACGGATAGTCAGTATCCATAGACAAAGCAAAGAAACAAATCCAGTGTTATGAATGACTATCTACGGATAAGGATATCCATCGATAAAGTAAATTTTGACTTAGACAAAATTTTCACTCCTTCTGGAAAACTTAGTTTTCAAGAAGGTCATTTAAACACTGGCTACACATAAGACATCAAGAAAAATATTGAAATTTGTTCGTACCTCACTTACTTACCATTCTGAAGAGGATGGTTGATAAGCAGCTTGGTACTGATGTCTTCTTCACGAGTCACACTTGGATCAAAAGGTATTTCCACTGCACTGTCCAACACAGAATCCCTTTTTAGAGACTTTGAAGAACCTGATCTTAGCACAGTAGATTTAGAGATTTGCAAGGCAGATGTTCCACTCATTTCTTTAACCATGACTTTAACTCAAGGAGAAAGATTGGATGTCCAGGAAGTAGACATGTAGACTTGTATAAGCTGGAAGACCTTGCCTTGATCGAAGTGAACACTTTATTCCTTCAACCCAATAATTGTCTTCAAGAGGACTTTCTTCTGCATTTTTGGAATAAGCTTCTTATGGTAGGTGCAGGTCTTGAAGATGTAAGAATTTTCTCATCAGTATGATTACGTGAGGTTGATCTTTAACTCAGAGAAACTCCCCCTAAGTTCATTGGGGTGATAACTCAGACTTGTGATCCACCTACGGATGCTTCACTTTGGCTTCCTACGGATGCTCCATTTTGGCTTCCTACGGATGCTCCATTTGGCTTCCAATCAGATGCTCCATTTACCCTTTTCATAGATGACTCATTTGGACTTGAATCATTCATTTTCTAGGCGAAAACTCATGGAGATATTGATCCATCCACATAATCATCATCTTCTTCATACCAAAAACCACATTCCATTTCAAACTTAAATCTGAGAATTCCAAAAAAAAATCTCTCATCAATAAGCTTGATTAATCTGGCATCATCAGAAACAACCTGTTTAGACTCCATAACAGTGTTGATTCATTGACTTAAAGCCTTGTGGGCTTTTCCAGCTACATGCACTCTTCTTGAGTTGCATACCCAACCTGGGTTTACGAGTAGATAAAAGATCCGATCTTTGACAGGACGTCTTCTTGAAGTTGCAGAAGTAGATTAACACTTTCTGAGAAATGCTCCCCCTGAGTAGATGTACCATACAGACACCCCTTCAGAAAAGAACATAAGATACCGTGGATGGCTACTTACTTTCCTCTACACAAGAATGTCATCTCTTAAGAAAGACAGTCAGAAATGCATGTAGACGAAACCACCATTCTCAGCTTCACCTCTACTTCCTCTTAGCAAAGATCTTCTCTTCCACTCATGAATTACTTGAGAATATTTATCCAGATGTCAGTTAAACTTAACAAATGTGAAAAGTTAAGTATTCGATCATGGACTTGATGTTCTTCAAGCAATTTCCCACACAGATTCCCTTATCTCCTTTAGCTAAGCTTCTATTACTTCCTTGGCTAAGGAATGTGAAAAGAGAAAACTGTTGGCTACCCTTATTCACACAATTTGATGATTCCTCCTTCAGGTGCTTGAATGATCAAGAAAATATTCTGGCTGCAATAAGTAGCACCAGCCATAACTTTCCAGAGCTCAAATAGTTATCCTGATTTTCCAAGCAAAGTCTCTACAGATTTTATCATTTGTTTCATAAGATCTCTTCACACTGAATTCTTGAGCTAAATTCTTTGGCGAGATTTCATGTGCAGTGGCTGAAGGAGTTTATCAATCGTATGATCTGTCCCGTCTTTGATAGAGGTCTTCTATTGATTCCCTTAATGGCATGCATCCTTTAACCCATCCTTGTTAAAACTTGGGGTTCCTCTAATCAAGACTCAGACAGCTTCTTATTCACTAGCTACAATTATTCTGATTTTGCCTTGTCACAAAAGAGGTCAAGACATGCAATCCTCCAAGGCAGTAAACAAATCAGCTACACACATTTTTCTATCAAGTGTCCAGTGTTTACCACTTCATTGTCTTTCTATTGAAGAACAATGTCGGCTACTAATACAAAGTTTCCTTTGTCACATGCTTGATAGATACATAGCAAGAGATGCTTATATCCATCAACTAGTGCTTCAACCCTAACTGATGATATTGTTTGCCAAAGTCATGCTTCATTACTTAATCATGACTACAAATATCATCTCCACTTATCAGTAGAGGGGCTACTTTCCTCTGAGCAATTAGTGAGCAGGACAGAAACTCTAGTAGGAAACTAAAGCTCTGTATCTTTCTCCTGCACACTTTCAAAACCGAATCAAGCAGGCTTAGGTACCCAAGTTTCCTTGAGCTTTAGCTTTTTAGCTTTTATGAATGTCATCTTCTCTTTCTGAGCTTTGAGCTTCAAAGGATTCGAACCATTCTCATCCCTTGGTTCTGACATTGAGAGATTAGCATTCACATGTTGCTCAAGAATATCAAAATTTGATGCTCGGCAAGGAAATGTTTGAGCATACAAATCATTCAAGTCAGGCATGCTCCATGACATTTGAGGCGTATTGAATTCATACCAATATGGATGGGGAACAAATGGCATGTTAGCATATCTTGTTGAATCTCGAGCATTGTGAGCAAAACTATGATGCATGACAGACATATCAGTCATAGGCAGTTGAGTAGATCTTGTATGAACAAATCTGCAAGAAGTATACAAGTGATTAACTCTACCACATCGAATGCAGGGCCTTCTGGAAGTACTTTCTTCTGATGGGTAGCTGCTACTATAGTCAATCATTGTTGTTTCATTCAAGCTTTCCTCTTCATCTGCATTTGACTCTTCTTCCTTGATGGTTTTGCTTCTTAGTGATTGAACCTGGTTCTTGAAACTTGGTCCAACCATATTGCTTAGTTTCTCTAGAGTCTGATTACTCCTAAATGGTTTTACCATCTTTGGAGCAGTCTCCACATCCTCTAGCTTCTTGTTATTGCACGTTCAGGTCTCTTTACAAAATGTGTCCATTCCTTGAGATTTGATAATGTTGGACACAATGTAACTGGAATTATTCCATCTTGCAATAACTTCTTGTTCCTTTCTCAGCTTCTCTTTCAAAACCACTTCTCTTTTTAAGACAGCCTCAAGTTCATGTTTAGCATTCATGCATTCAACAAGTGTTTCCTTAAACTCAGAGACTTGAGTTTCCAACATAGAATTTATCTCACTAAGCATAACATTAGTTGCTTTGAGTCTGACATTTTCTTCAATGAGATTGTTAAAGGAAATATGCACAACATGTAATTCATCAAATAAACTTATTGCAGTGCTGCAACATACTTCTTTAACATGCTTAGTTGGCTTCACAGAAAATACCTGATTTCAGGTTGAACTTGCTTCTTGATTGTCATAGGTTGTGGGTACAAGGTTGATAGATCCCTCTGTTGATGTTGAACAACCCTCTTCAGTTGAAACCCTTTGCTCAAAAAGGACTTCATCTTCCAGTGTTGTTCATTCCTTGCCCTGTCTGTTGTGGTTCTGATACATTCACAGATCTTCAGTTTGAATGTTGAGCTTGTTTCTTCTGTTCTCTCCTCTTCTTTCAAATCTTGGTTGGAGATGACCACATCTCTTGTTTCTGTCTCCCCTTCTTTACTGATAATCTTTGCATCCTGAATAGTCTCAAGATTTGAGCATTCAAGAGTACTTAACAGGGTGCTAAGATTTAGATCTCGGGATTCAGGGGTATTGATGATAGATACAGAGATATGCTTCCATTTTCTGGGTAAAGAGTTTTCAAACTCCAACTTTGAGTCTTTGTTCGACAACTCATTCCCAGCTTCTTCATTGTCACATATCTCCATGGTTGCTGTTGCTTTTGATCTTTAAACTTCTTGTATGTTAGAAGCTTGCTCTCATACCAACTGTTATTCCCAGAACAATGCAACCTAGATTGTAGAAGGGGGGTTGAATACAATCTAGTTAATTTTACAAAACTTTTTCAAACCTTTTACAGCATGAATATATGATTGGTAAATTAACTAAGAATTGATACAAGCCATGAACCAAAAATGAATTCTTCGAGTTAAAAAGACATGCAGGAGACAAGCAAACTTTTTAAACTTTTCAGGTGGGTTTCTCGGAAAAAGCCCACCTGAGGTGTATATTGAAGAATTCTCTGGTTTTGTTTTTCAACAAACTCCAACTGCTTACACAGATGATGGAAGAGAGCCTAAGTGTTTTTACATTCAGCTTTGTGCTCTCTCCTCATACTTTTCTATGCTACTCCACACAGTCTTATATACATCGGCTGTGTGTTTCAAACAAAACCTACAACATAATAAAATATTACATTTTGGTTCTGCTTGATCACATGCTCGTCTTAGAAACTATCCTATTCGGGAAATGCCTTGGCTGGCATCATAGATAAACTTGTATACTCCCAAATGGTGCTTTCTGATTGAGTGTGCTGCTCTCTTCAAAAATTACTAAGTCCATGCAATTGACCTAGCTTCCAAGCCCATGTTACATCTGCATGAAAGAGACCTCTCCTTGTTTACCCGATTGTCAAGTCACTATCAGCTGAGATAAGTGAACTTGTAGTATTCAAATAGGTCTTCATGCTTGTCAAGCCTTTCCTTTGTGTCCAGTTAGAAGTTAAACTTCTAGGTAGCTGCCTTAACTCTTATTTATCCATCGAGACATAAAAGACAATAGATGACTTTACATTTCACTTGTAGGAATTTGAGCCTTCGAATATTTACAATTTTGACTCCCTATTCCATACATCTTTTGCGTCGTTATCCACCATCTTTTAGTCACGGGTGTGTAATGCTGATTTTTGAGACTGTCCTCCATTCAATCGGTTAAATAAGGAAACCTGCAAAAGATTCTGTTATATAGATTTGTTTTCCATGTCAAGTGACATGAATGGGCATATTAATTCCATATCCGTAGACTGCCATTTTACGTCAATTATCCGTAGAAAGGTAATCTCAGAATATCCGTAGAAGTAATATTCCATAACTGTATCCATAGATTAGACATGACATTCTTGACTGCATCCATAAATAGACCATGACCTCCTTCACCGCATCCATAGATAAAACATGACATCCTTAGCTGTTTCTGATGATCAACTTCCTTCAGCTTTTATCCGTAGATGAGATAAGATGTTCATAGCTTCCTGATTTATCAGCTTCTGTTAACTAGCTTTCTGACAATCAGCTTCAGTGTCAAGATCAAATTCTTGTCTTGAGCATTTTGTTATCATCATTCCAAATAGGTCAACCCTAACAAATTGTTGCTGGTAATTATAATAATAATGATGATAATGATCATGGTGGTGGTGGTGGAAACATTGGTAACAATGGAGATACCACCAACACTGGAGAAGAATCATCAAGGCAATCAAGCAACAACTCAGGGGGAGGAAATGAAGGGTCAACTAGTCATTCACAACACCAGAATGAATTTCAAGGCGAATCATCAAGATCAAATCTTCCAAGACAGATTGTGTGGAATAGAGCTCATCCTTTTGAGCTGATCATTGGTGATCCAGGTGTTGGAGTTAGAACTAGAAGTGCTACTCAGAATGAATGTCATTATTCAGGGTTTGTTTCTGAGATGGAACCAAAGAAGACTGAAGAAGCACTGAGTGATCCAGATTGGGTGATTGCTATGCAAGATGAACTCAATCAATTTGAACAACAGCAAGTCTGGAAGCTGGTACCCAGACCAAAAAACAGGAAAGTAGTTGGTACTAGATGGGTATTCAAAAAAAAGCTAGATGAGGATGGAATTGTTACAAGGAACAAAGCAAGACTGGTTGCTCAAGGTTATTCACAAGCTGAAGGCATTGATTATGATGAAACCTATGCACCAGTGGTTAGGCTTGAGGCTATCAGGATGTTCTTAGCATTTGCAGATTATTCAAATTTTAAAGTTTATCAAATGGATGTTAAGAGTGCATTCCTGAATGGTGAGCTAGATGAAGAAGTGTATGTGGAACAGCCCCTTGGCTTTGAAAATCAAGAGTTGTTGGACTTTGTGTACTTTATCTTCAAGGCTATCTATGGTCTCAAACAAGCCCCAAGAAAATGGTATGACAAAACTCTTATAGAAAATGGTTTTGTTAGAGGTATCATAGACAAAACTCTTTTTTCTAAGAAACACAAAAATGATATGAGATTAGTCCAAGTCTATGTGGATGACATCATATTTGGGTCTACTAATGATGATCTCTGTAAGAGATTTGCTAAGCTAATGCAGAGTAAGTTTGAAATGAGTATAATGGGTGAGTTGAAGTTCTTTCTTGGGTTACAAGTAAGTCAAAGGTCAAATGGTATATTTATTTATCAATCCAAGTATCTCAAAGAACTCCTCAAGAAATATCACATGGAGGATTCAACATCAATAAGGACTCCATCTTCAACAGCTGTCAAACTTGGAGCTTGTGATAATTCCATCAAGGTAGATGTTACAAGCTATAGAGGTATGATTGGCTCCTTACTCTATCTTACTACAAGTAGACCAGATATTATATATGCTACATGCTTATGTGCAAGGTTCCAAGCGGATCCTAGAGATTTACATCTCGTTGCTGTTAAAAGAATCTTGAGATATCTTAAGGGTACACCTAATTTAGGTATCTGGTACCCTAAAGATTCTGGTTTTAATCTTGTTGGATATACAGATTATGATTATGCAGGTAGTGTTGTGGATAGAAAGAGTACATCTGGGAGTTGTCAATTCCTGGGAGGTAGATTGATTTCCTGGTATATCAAGAAACAACAAACAGTTTCCAATTCAACATCAGAAGCTGAATATATTGATGTTGGAAGCTGTTGTGCTCAGATCTTATGGATAAGGAATCAATTGAAGGACTATGGCTTTGTATTAGACAAAATTCCAATTTTATGTGACAATACAAGTGCCATAGCAATCTCCAACAACTCTGTTCAGCACTCGAGAAGTTGATATTATAATAAGAATGGGTTGGTTGACACCCAATGGAGCCCAGACTGGTTGTAAGGGAGAGAGAGTAATAAATAAAGAATGGAGACAGATTCAGAGATTCTTGAATATAGTCCAGACTAAGAAACTATTACGCCAGAGATACGAGGCTTAATTAGCTCTTATGGTTGACGCCAAGAAAAGAGATACCAAGTATAAAGGAAACTACAATGGTTTTGGGAGATTGTACAAGGTTTTAATGAGCTACCAGATATCGATTTGGATGACATGAGAATGAATACCGAGTATTCAGGGTATAATGGGAATGAAAGGGTTAGTGACTCAGTTACAAGAGTTGTTGTATAAGGGTATGATGAGACCGAGTGTACCACCATGGAGAGCCCGATGTTGTTGTAAGAGAGAAAGATGTTAGCACAAGATTATGTATCGAACCTCGAGAGTTGTATGAGTTCGACATGGAGAATAGGTACCCTTGTAAATGATTGTTTGATCAGCGGAAGAACGATGTGTATTTCCAAATTTATTTAAGAACTGGATATCAGCAGTTGGAAGTTAAATCCGAGGATATACCCAAGACTGCGATTCGTACTAGGAATAGACACTTCGAGTGTTCAGCGAGGTTATTTTGGGTTGACTAATGCACCCACAAATTTTATGGAATGTAATGAATTGGCTTTGAGTTACCCGTGATAGTAGATAACATGAGATGGAGAAATGGCTAGAATTGACCTAGAATTATGACTGTGAGATACACTACAATCCGGGGAAGGCCAATGTGGTGGCCGATACCCTTGATTAAAATGAGACAGAGATGGATTCTGAATGATCGGGAATTAAAGGATGAGATTTTACACAAAACCCAAGTTAGTCCAACAAACTAGAAAGACAAAAGATTTCACCAACAAGCGGCTAGTGACAACCAAGACAGACAGAGAAAGTATGCGGACTAAGCCCGCAAGTATAGAGATAGTACTGCTACTGATAAGCTAAATGGCAAGTTGATGAATGACAAACAAGTTTATGCTAGTGTATTTCTGTACAAACAAGATAGAGAGTATGAGGTTAGCGATTTGTGATGCTAAAGGTATCTCCATGGAAAGAATTAGTGAGATTTGAAAAGAAAGGGAAGTTGAGCCCGAGATTCATTGGGCCATCTGAGATGGTACAAAACTTGTAGAATGGTCATAACGGGGTTCATGTGTCAATGCTACGTCAGTATACTATAGATGCCCGGCATATGTAGAGTACGAGCAGGTAGATATACAACCTGGTCTGACTTACAAAGAACAACTTGTGGAAATTACGGATAGAAAAGAGCAAGTGCTAAGTGACGAGGTTGCCAAGCTAGTGAGAGGTTTGTGGAGAATCAAGAAGTGGAAGAATCCACCTGGGAGTTAGAAAGTGCAATGGAAGAGAAGTACCCCAGTTATTCCTAAGTTGATTCCGGGACGGAATCCTTTTAAGGAGGGGAGACTATAATAACCCGAATTTTTGGAAAAATTTAAAACTTTTTTTATTATGATTAAGTGCAGCAGTGAATAGTGATATTGGTGGATGAATAGTGATTTTGAGGGTTAAGAAAATTTTTCATGCCACCTATGTACGAGACGTAGTGTGGATATTCCAAAGTCATATTAGTGATCTACGGAGTAAATAAGTGAATGCAAAGACGATCGGAATTCAGAAATTCCAAATTTTATTTTGGTGTAGTATTTGACCGGGCAGTGATTTATTATTATTATATTCAAGAAAAGAGATATTAAAATTGAGGATTTGAGGATTTAATATTTTGGAATTTTATTATTTTATTATTTTATTAAAGTCGATTTAAGGATTCGATTGTTGAAGTGAATAGTGAATAGTTACTATTCACTGCGAAAATCGCGTAGAGTTTTATTCGCTCTTTTGGAAATATTTCGGATCGTTTCAAGAGGAACAGGGCAACATTTACAGGATTAAATATAGACATGGAAGTAACATGTAACAAAATTAATTCGAGGAATGCAACATTTGGATCATCCATGTGAAAGGAAAGCGAACCAGTAAAGCTACTTTATCTAAGCGAATGCATGTTGGACAAGTGTCACAAGATGAGACAACTAGAGGTGATGACTCACCACTTTTATACAAATATCAGCATTCTTATCTAATTAACTAAAACAAAAAAGAAAAAGAAAGAGAGAAGAACTCTCTCCCCTCTCCCCAGATTTTCTGCCCAGCAGAAACAGAGTCCAAAGAAAAATCCATAACTCCATTTCTATCCATCCTTAAATCACCAAATTTTAACCATCGCTTCCCCACTCCATGGGCAACATTCGTTCAAAATTTCATGGCCAACAAAGGAGTGTAGCCTAGTCAAATCCCTTCCCCAAGTCGGAGAACAGAAACTGTCCTGTCTTTTCCAGTTTCGACCCCTCACCTTAGAAAGCCAATAACTCGAGCTTCAAGCATCCCCTGGTGATGATATAGGACTCAAAAGACATCCCTTGAAGATTAGAAGGTGTGGTAAAAGGTTGAGAACCAAAATCTTGTTTTTCGATTTTATATGGATTTTAGAAAGTGATGATGAATAGTAACTTTTCATGATAATTGATTTTGTTTCTTAAGGATTAAGCTTGATAAGGTTTGTTCAAAGCTCAAGAAAGGATTATAAACCATTGTTAGTGTATATGAAGCATCAAGGAAGGTATATAAACCTCTGCCCTTTTTGTTTATATGAGTTTTTGAAGTGGTTTTGATGTTCATGTAAAGTTAAGATCATGATTAAGTGATTTAGTGATTGTTTGGATTTGTTTAAATGTGTAAAATGATGGGTGTTGGATTTGAGCCTCACCGCTGATCTTAGAGGTGTAGGTTGGTTGTTTATTGAGGTTGTGGATGTATGGTATGCCCGGTGTGGCTTGGTTATGTTGTGACAAAATTGGATTATTCGATTTTAAGCCGTCGTAATGCCCGATTTTCGGTAACTCTATAAACTGCCTAGAATCCGAAAACTTAACTGCCTCTTTTGGTTCAGTGATGAACATGAGTGTGTAGAGCCTTGTTTCTAGTTTACGTGAGAGCAAGAATCATGTTAATCCGATTTACGGTTTAAGAGAAAAGTGAGTTTTAGTAAACGTCGTTCGGAGGAACAACTCATCTCTGGTCAGTCACTTTGAGGCTATATTTGGACCACTTAGAAGCCATATGAAAAAGTGAAACTTTGAGGAATAATACTAGAGACAGTTAGGAAGGCTCACGAAAAAGATTCGGATTAAAAAGATTATATTTCGATTTTATAAAAATGTTGTAGCCGAGGTCGCGCAAGTGAAAACCGCTAAGAACATGACTTAGAAACCAATGTTGTAAATGGGTAAGTATAACTTGTATTCGAGGATCGATTTCGGACTAAACCTACGACTTAAGTAAGTGTCGATTAAACATGGACTTAGTATGAACCTATAACGAGCTAGTAATTCCTTGGTTGTGTTTCGCTTACGTGTTTAAGCATTGAGTACAAGTGGATTATCCAGGGGATTAATCGTGAGTTTTCTTTGACTTTGTCTAGATTGTCCGGCATCGTCGCGAACCCCTATCACTTCTCGAGCATCAGGCAAGTTTCTAAAACCATATTTTGAAGTATGCATATACTAGATGCAAGTTTTCTTATTCCATGCTATGTTTTCCATTAATTATACTAATGATGCATACGATATGATATTATGCATGTTTTCAAACCTTACATCGTATATAGATGTAATGGTATTAAAAATGTTGAGACGTAATATATGCATATGATAGATGCATGCAAGTTTTCACACCTATGCTTCTATAAACTGTTGTTGTGATAAATAAAAGATTTTGAGATATATGTTATGTGTTCATGATTTCGAAACGATACCTATGATGCTAAGTATAAGTTGGACTTATAAGCTATGGTTATGGCAATATTTATATGCCGATCTGTTAAGAAAAACCCTCAGTAGGGGGTATATACTTCGTATTTATACTACGGACCGGGAATGGTATCAGTTGCTATCTAGGGTTATATTATTATACTATTATAATTTATTATCCATTCTTTCGTTAAGGAAGTATGTGGAAATGTCTTCTAAATAAATGTTCTTTATTAAATATAGTTTTCATTAATTATTTAAAGCCCTACTTCTTAAGGAAGTATTTTGTGAAAACTATTCCTTAACCCTAGATAACTAATAAAGTTTTATTCAGGCAATTATAAATATAATTAGAGAAGGTTCCCAAATCTATTTCCCTTTTAAGTCTATATTCAGAAAGACTTAATTGTTCGCTCAAACTACAAAGACTCAGGGGACCTTTCTCAAGGTTAAATGTTTGTTCCAAGTGGACTACCTGGTCCTAGATCTTTTTGAAACTATTCATTTAACAGCTTTGTATGCTACCATCAAAATGATTTTGATTACTTCCTCAAGACTCGAGGAGTAAAATCAGTGGAATAAGCTATATCCATGAACAAGCATCAGCTTGGGGAAATATGGGTAAATTTTCCTTTCCAACCGGATATGACTACTTTGTGGAGTCGTATACTTGGGGAAAAAGGGAAAGGAACTTTATGTTTCAGAGTTGTGGATTCAATTGAACTCGGAGAATATGTAAGGGACTGAGTGGCGCCTGTCCCCTAAGGGAATTACGCGTAGATCGACGTTCTTCCCTTAGATTATCAGATAGTGCCCGACCGTAGGGTAAGAGGAGAGTAACAGGCCGATGGACTATGAACGGGTCTGTTCTTCCCACCTACAACCGATTGGCGGGGAGGTAAGTCGGTGTGAGACTGATTATCTTCCCTTCTACGTAGAAAAACAGCAGGGGGATTCGCCTTACGACTGATCATCGTAGGGGTATCCCTGTCGCCCAGAATCTCCGTCTACAGTTCATCATCCATGAAAGAAAGTTTTATGCAAGTTATCAGAGAAAGAACATGTTTTAAGCAAGTTTCCATAAAAGAAAAGTTTATTCAAGTTTATTCAAGTTATTCAAGTTTATACAAGCGTATGAGTTATAAGAAAGCATATGAGATTACATAAAGATATATGGAATCAGATGAGTTTAGAAAATGGATTGGAAATATTTTTACGCTGTCTTTATTTCCAAATTATGATATGAGGTAAATGTTTGATATGAAAGATGATATTGAATTTTCCTTATAACTTCATCTTTTAAGTTATATGTTGATAGTCTGCTTATATTTATATAGCAGATATTTTACGGAAAGGATATACTGAGTTATCTTGCTACTTCATCTTTTATTTATACTAGAACCTTGTTCATAGTATGAATATCGAAAGTTTGCAGAATATTATAGAGATGATATTTGAAATACAACAATGGTATTTTTGGGAATACATTCCGATAAGGAAATGATTTCAGTATCAAGATATTTTGACAAATTATTGTCGTATACCCGCTTTATTTCTGGGTTGAATTAAGGGCAGAATTATGCCATACTTTCATTACCTTGCTGAGCTATCGCTCACTCTTGCTATTATTTTATATATATTATATAGCAGCGAAGCAGGATGCCAATGGGAGGGCACATACCTCACAAGGCGTTTCCATAAACAGTTTCTAGCAGTGATCTCGGGAATAGTACGAACCAATCGAATCAGGCTACGGCTTTTGGTATTCAACTTATGTATAGACATGAATGGTATAAGAGGATTGTGAGCATCAGAAGGCTTAGTTGGTAATGTAACAATACTTAGAAATTGTATCAGTAACAGATTCAAAAGACATTTGGGTATTGTAATAAAAATTATTTATTCCGCAGTTGTTGTATTGTGTCGTTTCTAAGACTCTAACCTGTGTGTGTGTGTGTGAGACATATGTTGTGGGGTCATGAGCAGGTGAATTATGAATGGTGTGAGTAATACAGGTAAGGCAAGGAGTACATGGATCGTGACAACCCTAAATCCCTGACCCCGGATTTGGGGCTGTTACAGAGATGGTATCAGAGCATTAGGTTACAGTCCTCAGAAACGATAGGAGATCGAGTCTTACAATACCCTTAATAATGATAAGAACATCTAGAGCTCAAATTGAGTTCGTAGTTGGGTTAGAGGACATGACCCTGACTGTTTAAGATGAAGCCCGAGAGGGGACTTCTTTTGGGAAACCGTACTTAGGACTTCATGGTTAGTCACCTCGATTCGTATGAGTTATAGATGGATGGGATTCTGAGATACCAGATCTCGAGGCCTTCGAGTAGGCATTTGATGATGCGCTCCTTGAGATGGACGAAGACCCGATAAAGGAGGATCCATAGGAGGATCTAGAGGAAGACCCCATAGTGGGTCAAGGAAAGAATCTTGTAAAGGACGTGTTGATTGATAAAGATGTAGTATGTTACTTGAGGTCGTACAATAGGACCGGATGAACCTTCAAGGGACAAATAAGTGACGAGACGAGAGTTTAAGGATCGTTCATGATTCATCAAGAGGTATGACAAATAAAATGGAGTAGAGTCTCCAAAGCAGAAGAGGTAGAGGCAGTATAGCCAGTGTTAGTGGGTTGATTCGACTTGAACGAAACCTGTTACTCGTAGTCGGTTATAGTTGCCCATAAGGAGGCGGCATATGTAAGAACCAAGATGTTCAGATTTTCACGAACGATTAAGGGTACTTAGTTGCCTAGAATAGTGAAAGGAATTGCTTTGGCTATGAGGTTTCAATCCCCCACGACCAGCGATTCCACTGGAAATAGTGTCTATTACATCATTGAGGGATTTTATTATCTCAAGGAAAATTTTGGGTATATGTACCATGCAAATGTTATTGTAAGACAAGCACGCTAAGACGGAATCGAGAACGAGATTTACCACCCTCAGGAAACCAAGAAGGAATTATGAGGATAGAACAGAAAGGTCGGAAATCAGATCCGAGCATTACTAGTAGGTAAATAGATTGACCAAATTTCCCTGATTTTGGAAAGGAATTCAGCAAATTTTGGCAAACCTTGTCTTTTTGATTACCAGAGGATGTCACCAAAGAGAGTGGAAATTAGAGCGAACCCTGTGGATTGGGTAAGATAGCCGTTATATGGGTTGGTGGACGGACCCTGATTGCTATAATTGATTGTGGAGATAAAATGATGAAGTTGAGATTGGACGGTAAAGGCGAAATATATTTAAGGACCAAGACGGACTGAGAAGTTCCGGGATTGACTTAAATGAAAAGGCTATTGTGCCAAAGTGTTACGCTTATGTAGCACACGGGATTGATATGGGAGAAGGAATATTGGATATAAGGATGATTGAAATAGAGACCGGATTTAAGCCTGTAGATTCTAACGATCTTCCGGAGTACCGCCCAGTCGACCTGAGGAATTGTCATTGCTATGGGCGACAACGGTATCGAAGTCTTCTTATAGAACAGAACGCTTACTTGAGATGTTTGTGCCTAGTCCAATAGAATTCCCTGCGATTGCAAATGTCGATGGTTGAATTCTTAGCGACTATTATAAGTCGGCAATGACGTAAGTATCGAACACCTTAGGATGCGTGGAAAAGAAAAGCTTCGGAATTGAACGATTATCCATTAGAGGAGCCGACGTAAAAGGCATCCGTAGAGACCTTGGTAATACCCTCCCCATTTGCAAATTATGTGGGATACTTCCCCAATCTATGATCTATCTTGACCTCTTTCCAAGAAAGAATTCTGATAAAGGGTATATTCCCTCTTCGAAGTTATTTTATAACACTTGTGTTAAATCATATTTAATTTCAATTGTGCTAGAGGTTCTCACAATGCCTACTTTCAGGCTTTCGAAGCCCTGCCAAATGATGTTATTTAAAGCTTTGACTTTTCTTCAAATAATGAATGACCCTATGGTGATACCTCACCACTTGTTTGTTAAGTACCAGTATCTTTTTGGTTATTCTTTTCTTTGTATTTCCTTTGGAAACCGCACCTTTGGAATCTGTTCAATTTTAATCCAAGGTATTCCTTTGAGAAATATCGTCAAAAAGCGATAATCATTAAATTGATCTCGAATTGCTTTCATACTTTTCAACTTCCACTGAGACGAACAACCCTATACTTATAGGGGCTACAAGGACTATCTGTCTGTGTGATAGAAGTCTGATGGGACGCCATCACTTGTAAGTTGTGAAATACAAGAAGGTTAATTACCTTTAGTAATGTCTCAATTGAGGCACACAACGTTGAGTTCTTATGATCATATTGATCTCTCGGTAAAAAATTCTCTTACCTCCAATAAGGTTACCTTAAAACTCATAACCTTATGATCACCAGTGTGTGACATTTTCTTTGATAAGGGAGCTATCTTTCAAGGCCCCAAAATTTTGTTATCCTTATTGAATTTCAAGGGGAGGCTAACCAGGTCAAATAAGTCAAAATTCGTTGATAGGAATTAGATTTGCAACGAAATCGCCTATGACAGGAGCGAATCCCTAAGACGAATAGAATGTTAGTGACATATCGATGAAATTGGCTTATTCTCCCAAGGATATTATGATAATGGAAAGCGTGTCAATCGATATATGTGAAAGAATAGCGATGTGCCGTAAACTCCAGTGACAGCGGTGTTAGATAGATGCCCTATGGTGAGATTGAGATTTTGGAGGAGTTGTTTACGAATGGACACTACCTCTGAGTTAGCAAGATAAGTACTGACGATGGAGTCAGAGGGAGCTGGTATTGTGACTTGGGAGAGGTGCAGCGTGTGTTGTTTTTAGAGGAATAATTTTCGGAAATATATGGAGACCCGAATGAAAATGAAAGTTAAAGAGTTAAAACAAGAAACCATGACTGTGACCAAGTATGAGGCCAAGTTTTCCGAATTATCGAGGTTTGTTCCGGAGTTTGTGAACACAGAAGAAAAGAAAGCCAGTAAGTTTCAACCAGGGCTACCTCCAACAAGCAGCCCACTGTCAGGACCTTTAAATAGCAGGTGCCCTTCTATACTATTTAGACAGAGCTAATGCATCGTTGTATATCAAGAAGTTGCATGACAATTAAACCTTAAGGCCGAGCCACTAAGGGAATAACTACAAGTAGAAATAGTCAATCGGGGGATTTTCCCATAAGACTGGTACATCCAGGTTGTGAACTAGAAATATGAGGTCGACACTTTTGATAGACCTGATTCCTTTCAAGTTGGGAGAAGTTGATATTATAATAAGAATGGGTTGGTTGACACCCAATGGAGCCCAGACTGGTTGTAAGGGAGAGAGAGTAATAAATAAAGAATGGAGACAGATTCAGAGATTGTTGAATATAGTCCAGACTAAGAAACTATTAAGCCAGAGATACGAGGCTTAATTAGCTCTTATGGTTGACGCCAAGAAAAGAGATACCAAGTATAAAGGAAACTACAATGGTTTTGGGAGATTGTACAAAGTTTTAATGAGCTACCAGATATCGATTTGGATGACATGAGAATGAATACCGAGTATTCAGGGTATAATGGGAATGAAAGGGTTAGTGACTCAGTTACAAGAGTTGTTGTATAAGGGTATGATGAGACCGAGTGTACCACCATGGAGAGCCCGATGTTGTTGTAAGAGAGAAAGATGTTAGCACAAGATTATGTATCGAACCTCGAGAGTTGTATGAGTTCGACATAGAGAATATTTACCCTTGTAAATGATTGTTTGATCAGCGGAAGAACGATGTGTATTTCCAAATTTATTTAAGAACTGGATATCAGCAGTTGGAAGTTAAATCCGAGGATATACCCAAGACTGCGATTCGTACTAGGAATAGACACTTCGAGTGTTCAGCGAGGTTATTTTGGGTTGACTAATGCACCCACAAATTTTATGGAATGTAATGAATTGGCTTTGAGTTACCCGTGATAGTAGATAACATGAGATGGAGAAATGGCTAGAATTGACCTAGAATTATGACTGTGAGATACACTACCATCCGGGGAAGGCCAATGTGGTGGCCGATACCCTTGATTAAAATGAGACAGAGATGGATTCTGAATGATCGGGAATTAAAGGATGAGATTTTACACAAAACCCAAGTTAGTCCAACAAACTAGAAAGACAAAAGATTTCACCAACAAGCGGCTAGTGACAACCAAGACAGACATAGAAAGTATGCGGACTAAGCCCGCGAGTATAGAGATAGTACTGCTACTGATAAGCTAAATGGCAAGTTGATGAATGACAAACAAGTTTATGCTAGTGTATTTCTGTACAAACAAGATAGAGAGTATGAGGTTAGCGATTTGTGATGCTAAAGGTATCTCCATGGAAAGAATTAGTGAGATTTGAAAAGAAAGGGAAGTTGAGCCCGAGATTCATTGGGCCATCTGAGATGGTACAAAACTTGTAGAATGGTCATAACGGGGTTCATGTGTCAATGCTACGTCAGTATACTATAGATGCCCGGCATATGTAGAGTACGAGCAGGTAGATATACAACCTGGTCTGACTTACAAAGAACAACTTGTGGAAATTACGGATAGAAAAGAGCAAGTGCTAAGTGACGAGGTTGCCAAGCTAGTGAGAGGTTTGTGGAGAATCAAGAAGTGGAAGAATCCACCTGGGAGTTAGAAAGTGCAATGGAAGAGAAGTACCCCAGTTATTCCTAAGTTGATTCCAGGACGGAATCCTTTTAAGGAGGGGAGACTATAATAACCCGAATTTTTGGAAAAATTTAAAACTTTTTTTATTATGATTAAGTGCAGCAGTGAATAGTGATATTGGTGGATGAATAGTGATTTTGAGGGTTAAGAAAATTTTTCATGCCACCTATGTACGAGACGTAGTGTGGATATTCCAAAGTCATATTAGTGATCTACGGAGTAAATAAGTGAATGCAAAGATGATCGGAATTCAGAAATTCCAAATTTTATTTTGGTGTAGTATTTGACCGGGCAGTGATTTATTATTATTATATTCAAGAAAAGAGATATTAAAATTGAGGATTTGAGGATTTAATATTTTGGAATTTTATTATTTTATTAAAGTCGATTTAAGGATTCGATTGTTGAAGTGAATAGTGAATAGTTACTATTCACTGCGAAAATCGCGTAGAGTTTTATTCGCTCTTTTGGAAATATTTCGGATCGTTTCAAGAGGAACAGGGCAACATTTACAGGATTAAATATAGACATGGAAGTAACATGTAACAAAATTAATTCGAGGAATGCAACATTTGGATCATCCATGTGAAAGGAAAGCGAACCAGTAAAGCTACTTTATCTAAGCGAATGCATGTTGGACAAGTGTCACAAGATGAGACAACTAGAGGTGATGACTCACCACTTTTATACAAATATCAGCATTCTTATCTAATTAACTAAAACAAAAAAGAAAAAGAAAGAGAGAAGAACTCTCTCCCCTCTCCCCAGATTTTCTGCCCAGCAGAAACAGAGTCCAAAGAAAAATCCATAACTCCATTTCTATCCATCCTTAAATCACCAAATGTTAACCATAGCTTCCCCACTCCATGGGCAACAGTCGTTCCAAATTTCATGGCCAACAAAGGAGTGTAGCCTAGTCAAATCCCTTCCCCAAGTCGGAGAACAGAAACTGTCCTGTCTTTTCCAGTTTCGACCCCTCACCTTAGAAAGCCAATAAGTCGAGCTTCAAGCATCCCCTGGTGATGATATAGGACTCCAACGAAAGCCCTTGAAGATTAGAAGGTGTGGTAAAAAGTTGAGAACCAAAATCTTGTTTTTCAATTTTATATGGATTTTACAAAGTGATGATGAATAGTAACTTTTCATGATTCTTGATTTTGTTTCTTAAGGATTAAGCTTGATAAGGTTTGTTCAAAGCTCAAAGAAGGATTATAAACCATTGTTAGTGTATATGAAGCATCAAGGAAGGTGTATAAACCTCTGCCCTTTTTGTTTATATGATTTTTTGAAGTGGTTTTGATGTTCATGTAAAGTTAAGATCATGATTAAGTGATTTAGTGATTGTTTGGATTTGTTTAAATGTGTAAAATGATGGGTGTTGGATTTGAGCCTCACCGCTGATCTTAGAGGTGTAGGTTGGTTGTTTATTGAGGTTGTTGATGTATGGTATGCCCGGTGTGGCTTGGTTATGTTGTGACAAAATTGGATTATTCGATTTTAAGCCGTCGTAATGCCCGATTTTCGGTAACTCTATAAACTGCCTAGAATCCGAACACTTAACTGCCTCTTTTGGTTCAGTGATGAACATGAGTGTGTAGAGCCTTGTTTCTAGTTTACGTGAGAGCAAGAATCATGTAAATACGATTTACGGTTTAAGAGAAAAGTGAGTTTTAGTAAACGTCGTTCGGAGGAACAACCCATCTCTGGTCAGTCACTTTGAGGCTATATTTGGACCACTTAGAAGCCATATGAAAATGTGAAACTTTGAGGAATAATACTAGAGACAGTTAGGAAGGCTCACGAAAAAGATTCGGATTAAAAAGATTATTGTTCGATTTTATAAAAATGTTGTAGCCGAGGTCGCGCAAGTGAAAACCGCTAAGAACATGACTTAGAAACCAATGTTGTAAATGGGTAAGTATAACTTGTATTCGAGGATCGATTTCGGACTAAACCTACGACTTAAGTAAGTGTCGATTAAACATGGACTTAGTATGAACCTATAACGAGCTAGTAATTCCTTGGTTGTGTTTCGCTTACGTGTTTAAGCATTGAGTACAAGTGGATTATCCAGGGGATTAATCGTGAGTTTTCTTTGACTTTGTCTAGATTGTCCGGCATCGTCGCGAACCCCTATCACTTCTCGAGCATCAGGCAAGTTTCTAAAACCATATTTTGAAGTATGCATATACTAGATGCAAGTTTTCTTATTCCATGCTATGTTTTCCATTAATAATACTAATGATTCATACGATATGATATTATGCATGTTTTCAAACCTTACATCGTATATAGATGTAATGGTATTAAAAATGTTGAGACGTAATATATGCATATGATAGATGCATGCAAGTTTTCAAACCTATGCTTCTTTAAACTGTTGTTGTGATAAATAAAAGATTTTGAGATATATGTTATGTGTTCATGATTTCGAAACGGTACCTATGATGCTAAGTATAAGTTGGACTTATAAGCTATGGTTATGGCAATATTTATATGCCGATCTGTTAAGAAAAACCCTCAGTAGGGGGTATATACTTCGTATTTATACTACGGACCGGGAATGGTATTAGTTGCTATCTAGGGTTATATTATTATACTATTATAATTTATTATCCATTCTTTCGTTAAGGAAGTATGTGGAAATGTCTTCTAAATAAATGTTCATTATTAAATATAGTTTTCATTAATTATTTAAAGCCCTACTTCTTAAGGAAGTATTTTGTGAAAACTATTCCTTAACCCTAGATAACTAATAAAGTTTTATTCAGGCAATTATAAATATAATTAGAGAAGGTTCCCAAATCTATTTCCCTTTTAAGTCTATATTCAGAAAGACTTAATTGTTCGCTCAAACTACAAAGACTCGGGGGACCTTTCTCAAGGTTAAATGTTTGTTCCAAGTGGACTGCCCGGTCCTAGATCTTTTTGAAACTATTCATTTAACAGCTTTGTATGCTACCATCAAAATGATTTTGATTACTTCCTCAAGACTTGAGGAGTAAAATCAGTGGAATAAGCTATATCCATGAACAAGCATCATCTTGGGGAAATATGGGTAAATTTTCCTTTCCAACCGGATATGACTACTTTGTGGAGTCGTATACTTGGGGAAAAAGGGAAAGGAACTTTATGTTTCAGAGTTGTGGATTCAATTGAACTCGGAGAATATGTAAGGGACTGAGTGGCGCCTGTCCCCTAAGGGAATTACGCGTAGATCGACGTTCTTCCCTTAGATTATCAGATAGTGCCCGACCGTAGGGTAAGAGGAGAGTAACAGGCCGATGGACTATGAACGGGTCTGTTCTTCCCACCTACAACCGATTGGCGGGGAGGTAAGTCGGTGTGAGACTGATTATCTTCCCTTCTACGTAGAAAAACAGCAGGGGGATCGCCTTACGACTGATCATCGTAGGGGTATCCCTGTCGCCCAGAATCTCCGTCTACAGTTCATCATCCATGAAAGAAAGTTTTATGCAAGTTATCAGAGAAAGAACATGTTTTAAGCAAGTTTCCATAAAAGAAAAGTTTATTCAAGTTTATACAAGTGTATGAGTTATAAGAAAGCATATGAGATTACATAAAGATATATGGAATCAGATGAGTTTAGAAAATGGATTGGAAATATTTTACGCTGTCTTTATTTCCAAATTATGATATGAGGTAAATGTTTGATATGAAATATGATATTGAATTTTCCTTATAACTTCATCTTTTAAGTTATATGTTGATAGTCTGCTTATATTTATATAGCAGATATTTTACGGAAAGGATATACTGAGTTATCTTGCTACTTCATCTTTTATTTATACTAGAACCTTGTTCATAGTATGAATATCGAAAGTTTGCAGAATATTATAGAGATGATATTTGAAATACAACAATGGTATTTTCGGGAATACATTCCGATAAGGAAATGATTTCAGTATCAAGATATTTTGACAAATTATTGTCGTATACCCGCTTTATTCTGGGTTGAATTAAGGGCAGAATTATGCCATACTTTCATTACCTTGCTGAGCTATCGCTCACTCTTGCTATTATTTTATATATATTATATAGCAGCGAAGCAGGATGCCAATGGGAGGGCACATACCTCACAAGGCGTTTCCATAAACAGTTTCTAGCAGTGATCCCGGGAATAGTACGAACCAATCGAATCAGGCTACGGCTTTTGGTATTCAACTTATGTATAGACATGAATGGTATAAGAGGATTGTGAGCATCAGAAGGCTTAGTTGGTAATGTAACAATACTTAGAAATTGTATCAGTAACAGATTCAAAAGACATTTGGGTATTGTAATAAAAATTATTTATTCCGCAGTTGTTGTATTGTGTCGTTTCTGAGACTCTAACTTGTGTGTGTGTGTGAGACATATGTTGTGGGGTCATGAGCAGGTGAATTATGAATGGTGTGAGTAATACAGGTAAGGCAAGGAGTACATGGATCGTGACAACCCTAAATCCCTGACCCCGGATTTGGGGCTGTTACAGAGATGGTATCAGAGCATTAGGTTACAGTCCTCAGAAACGATAGGAGATCGAGTCTTACAATACCCTTAATAATGATAAGAACATCTAGAGCTCAAATTGAGTTCGTAGTCGGGTTAGAGGACATGACCCTGACTGTTTAAGATGAAGCCCGAGAGGGGACTTCTTTTGGGAAACCGTACTTAGGACTTCATGGTTAGTCACCTCGATTCGTATGAGTTATAGATGGATGGGATTCTGAGATACCAGATCTCGAGGCCTTCGAGTAGGCATTTGATGATGCGCTCCTTGAGATGGACGAAGACCCGATAAAGGAGGATCCATAGGAGGATCTAGAGGAAGACCCCATAGTGGGTCAAGGAAAGAATCTTGTAAAGGACGTGTTGATTGATAAAGATGTAGTATGTTACTTGAGGTCGTACAATAGGACCGGATGAACCTTCAAGGCACAAATAAGTGACGAGACGAGAGTTTAAGGATCGTTCATGATTCATCAAGAGGTATGACAAATAAAATGGAGTAGAGTCTCCAAAGCAGAAGAGGTAGAGGCAGTATAGCCAGTGTTAGTGGGTTGATTCGACTTGAACGAAACCTGTTACTCGTAGTCGGTTATAGTTGCCCATAAGGAGGCGGCATATGTAAGAACCAAGATGTTCAGATTTTCACGAACGATTAAGGGTACTTAGTTGCCTAGAATAGTGAAAGGAATTGCTTTGGCTATAAGGTTTCAATCCCCCACGACCAGCGATTCCACTGGAAATAGTGTCTATTACATCATTGAGGGATTTTATTATCTCAAGGAAAATTTTGGGTATATGTACCATGCAAATGTTATTGTAAGACAAGCACGCTAAGACGGAATCGAGAACGAGATTTACCAACCTCAGGAAACCAGGAAGGAATTATGAGGATAGAACAGAAAGGTCGGAAATCAGATCCGAGCATTACTAGTAGGTAAATAGATTGACCAAATTTCCCTGATTTTGGAAAGGAATTCAGCAAATTTTGGCAAACCTTGTCTTTCTGATTACCAGAGGATGTCACCAAAGAGAGTGGAAATTAGAGCGAACCCTGTGGATTGGGTAAGATAGCCGTTATATGGGTTGGTGGACGGACCCTGATTGCTATAATTGATTGTGGAGATAAAATGATGAAGTTGAGATTGGACGGTAAAGGCGAAATATATTTAAGGACCAAGACGGACTGAGAAGTTCCGGGATTGACTTAAATGAAAAGGCTATTGTGCCAAATTGTTACGCTTATGTAGCACACGGGATTGATATGGGAGAAGGAATATTGGATATAAGGATGATTGAAATAGAGACCGAATTTAAGCCTGTAGATTCTAACGATCTTCCGGAGTACCGCCCAGTCGACCTGAGGAATTGTCATTGCTATGGGCGACAACGGTATCGAAGTCTTCTTATAGAACAGAACGCTTACTTGAGATGTTTGCGCCTAGTCCAATAGAATTCCCTGCGATTGCAAATGTCGATGGTTGAATTCTTAGCGACTATTATAAGTCGGCAATGACGTAAGTATCGAACACCTTAGGATGCGTGGAAAAGAAAAGCTTCGGAATTGAACGATTATCCATTAGAGGAGCCGACATAAAAGGCATCCGTAGAGACCTTGGTAATACCCTCCCCATTTGCAAATTATGTGGGATACTTCCCCAATCTATGATCTATCTTGACCTCTTTCCAAGAAAGAATTCTGATAAAGGGTATATTCCCTCTTCGAAGTTATTTTATAACACTTGTGTTAAATCATATTTAATTTCAATTGTGCTAGAGGCTGTCACAATGCCTACTTTCAGGCTTTCGAAGCCCTGCCAAATGATGTTATTTAAAGCTTTGACTTTTCTTCAAATAATGAATGACCCTATGGTGATACCTCACCACTTGTTTGTTAAGTACCAGTATCTTTTTGGTTATTCTTTTCTTTGTATTTCCTTTGGAAACCGCACCTTTGGAATCTGTTCAATTTTAATCCAAGGTATTCCTTTGAGAAATATCGTCGAAAAGCGATAATCATTAAATTGATCTCGAATTGCTTTCATACTTTTCAACTTCCACTGAGACGAACAACCCTATACTTATAGGGGCTACAAGGACTATCTGTCTGTGTGATAGAAGTCTGATGGGACGCCATCACTTGTAAGTTGTGAAATACAAGAAGGTTAATTACCTTTAGTAATGTCTCAATTGAGGCACACAACGTTGAGTTCTTATGATCATATTGATCTCTCGGTAAAAAATTCTCTTACCTCCAATAAGGTTACCTTAAAACTCATAACCTTATGATCACCAGTGTGTGACATTTTCTTTGATAAGGGAGCTATCTTTCAAGGCCCCAAAATTTTGTTATCCTTATTGAATTTCAAGGGGAGGCTAACCAGGTCAAATAAGTCAAAATTCGCTGATAGGAATTAGATTTGCAACGAAATCGCCTATGACAGGAGCGAATCCCTAAGACGAATAGAATGTTAGTGACATATCGATGAAATTGGCTTATTCTCCCAAGGATATTATGATAATGGAAAGCGTGTCAATCGATATATGTGAAAGAATAGCGATGTGCCGTAAACTCCAGTGACAGCGGTGTTAGATAGATGCCCTATGGTGAGATTGAGATTTTGGAGGAGTTGTTTACGAATGGACACTACCTCTGGGTTAGCAAGATAAGTACTGACGATGGAGTCAGAGGGAGCTGGTATTGTGACTTGGGAGAGGTGCAGCATGTGTTGTTTTTAGAGGAATAATTTTCGGAAATATATGGAGACCCGAATGAAAGTGAAAGTTAAAGAGTTAAAACAAGAAACCATGACTGTGACCAAGTATGAGGCCAAGTTTTCCGAATTATCGAGGTTTGTTCCGGAGTTTGTGAACACAGAAGAAAAGAAAGCCAGTAAGTTTCAACCAGGGCTACCTCCAACAAGCAGCCCACTGTCAGGACCTTTAAATAGCAGGTGCCCTTCTATACTATTTAGACAGAGCTAATGCATCGTTGTATATCAAGAAGTTGCATGACAATTAAACCTTAAGGCCGAGCTGTTGGGAACCACGGACTTGGGGTTCTACTACAATTTATGATACACAATTAAGGAGTGCGAAAAGAAAATCACCTTGTTAACGGTTGATTCCACGCTCTTCTATTGTATTCCCAAATTCCCTTGAGCGAAGTGTGGCCTCCGTCTTCTCAAGTTAACCTCTCTTCTTGCTCCTAGGTGGCTACAATATTTTTCTTAACCAACCCTAGCAAGAAGAGAATAAGAATATATATAGGGCTACAATAGGGATCATGGATAATTAGGTTGGGCCTTTTAATTACATCCTGGGCCTAGCCCAATGTAATTAAATATTAATTCAATCCACTAAAGAATTAATATTTGCACTACCTTTCCTAATACCGCAACTTAATTAATTAATTCGGTTCCAATATTATTTGCTTATTAAATTCCCCATGTTTAAAATAGCGCATGCCCATTAATTAAATAAATTACTGATAATTCATTTAATTAACATCTTATATCCTTGATCATCCACTCTACCTTTATTTAATTATGCCGGAATAAATCCACCTGCAGGGTTTCACATAATTAAATCCTTTTGAGCTTTCAAGGGGACATCATTAACCCGAATATTATCAGGACACGGATTCCTTCAATAAATAATATTCACCATATATATTATTCCATCACCCAAAATATAATGATATCATTCAAAAGAATTATTTCATATATAAATCAAAGCATGTAAATAATATACACGTGTCAATTACTATATCCGGATTAAGAACCTAAGCATTAATAATAACATAGAATCTTAGTTCACCTTCTTAATCATTTTAAGGGAACAATTCTAAATTTGACCCTGTTCAATATACACAAAGTATACAAGTATTATTTAATAGTCAAGATAAACTATTCCCAAATAATATTTCAGTTATTCCAGTGGTTTGTCTAATTCCACTTAAACTGTGAACCCTTTATATTATATATAGACACTGATAATTTAATCTTCTGTTATCCCATTTGATACTAAATTATCCACAATATATAATAAATAGACAATGTAAAAATATGCAATCAAGATTCTCAATAAAATGGACAATGTGTATATACTACTAATGAATAGTTTAGTATAAAACCCAACAATCTCCCACTTATGAGCTATTCTTTGAGTATATCAGTGTTTATTAATATAATCCGCTACCAGTTTAAATAACTATTCCGTGACCAGACATCTGACTCCTATCTCCTCCACGTGTTCTTCAAAAACCTTAGCTGGTAAACTCTTCGTGAAAGGATCAGCCTGGTTGTCCTTTGATGCTATATCAGTCACAATAATATCTCCTCACTTAACGAACTGTCGTATGAGGTGATACTTACGCTCAATGTGTTTTGCTGCTTTATGTTCTCGTGGTTCCTTTGTATTTGCAACAGCACCAGTATTATCACAATAAATTGTGATTTGCCGTGGCAAATTAGGAACTACATTCAAATCCAGCAGGAAATTCCGGAACCATATAGCCTCCTTGGCTGCCTCAGAGGCTGCCACATATTCAGCTTCCATGGTTGAGTCTGCGATGCATTTCTGCTTCACACTCCTCCATATTACAGCTCCACCTCCTAAAGTAAAAACACACCCCGAGGTTGACTTCCTCTTATCCCTATCTGTCTGGAAATCTGAATCGGTATAACCCACAGGAAACAAGTCTGAAGCCTTGTAAATTAACATATACTTCTTAGTCCTTCGCAAGTACTTAAGTATCGTTTTTACTGCACTCCAATGTTCCTGACCTGGATTGGACTGATATCTACTGACCATGCCTACGTCAAAGCAAATATCAGGTCTCATGCATAACATGACATACATTAAGCTTCCACATGCTGAAGCATAAGGAACTGCTTTCATGTTCTCTATCTCCTTAGGTGTCTTAGGACACTGCTCCTTTGATAGAGAGACTCCATGTCTAAAAGGTAAATTACCCTTCTTAGAGTCCTACATGTTAAAACGAGCCAATACCTCATCAATGTACGGTTCTTGAGATAAAGCCAACGTTCTTTTCTTGCAATCTCTTATAACTTTGATCCCAAGAATGTATGCGGCTTCACCTAAGTCTTTCATTTCAAATTGTTTGAACAACCATGCCTTAATAGATGACAACATCTCTACATTGTTTCCAATGAGCAAAATGTCATCTACATATAGTACTAGAAAAACCACTGCATTTCCTTCACTTGTCCTATACACACATGCTTCGCTTGGACTCTGATCATAACCATTTGTCTGGACGGCCTGATCAAAACGAATGTTCCACTCCCTGGAAGCTTGTTTCAGTCCATAAATGGACTTCTTAAGCTTACACACTAGATGCTCTTGGCCCTCTTTGATGAATCCCTCTGGTTGCTGCATATGGATGTTTTCATCAAGACTTCCATTTAGGAAAGCTGTCTTGACATCCATTTGCCAAATCTCATAATCGAGATGAGCTGCTATAGATAAAAGAATCCGGATTGACTTAAGCATGACTACCGGAGAAAAGGTTTCCTCATAATCAATTCCTTGTTTCTGAGTATACCCTTTCGCAACAAGTCTTGCTTTCCAGGCTTTCACCTTTTTGTCAGATCCTCTTTTTCTTTTGTAGATCCACTTGCATCCAATGGGTTTTACACCACTGGGTGGTTCCACGAGATCCCAGACTTTATTGGAATACATAGATTCCATCTCAGATTGCATAGCCTTTTGCCAAAGATCTGCATCCTTATCTTGCATTGCTTCTTCATATGTCCTGGGATCCTCATCATGTTCACCAGAGACTAAGTCCGAAGACTCTCCCAAAAACATGAACCTCTCAGGTTGTTTAACAACCCTCCCACTACGACGAAGCATTGGAGTGGTATTAGTGATAGGTTGTTCATTTACTTGTGGTTGTTCTACTTGTACCGGTGGCATATTAGAATTATCTTGTCCTCCCACTAGTTCCTCTAAAACAACAGTACTCATGGGTTTGTGATTCATTATATAGTCTTCCTCTAAGAATCTAGCATTGGTGCTTACAATGATATCCCGATCCTTAGGACTATAAAACAAATACCCTTTTGTTCCCTTGGGATAACCCACAAACAGCCTCACTTCTGTACGAGAATCTAACTTAGTCACGTTCTTGTTCAGCACATGTGCTGGACAACCCCAAATCCGAATGTGTTTCAAACTAGGTTTGGTACTAGTCCACAATTCTTTTGGAGTTTTTGGAACTGACTTAGAAGGTACCAAGTTTAGAAGATAAGCCGCTGTTTCTAGAGCATGCCCCCAAAACGACTTGGGTAAATTCGAATAACTCATCATCGATCTAACACTCTCTAAAAGAGTCTGGTTCCTTCTTTCTGCTACACCATTCTGCTGAGGTGTGCCAGGTGCAGTCAACTGGGATGAAATCCCATGTTCTGATAAATATTCTCTAAATTCTCCAAGCAGGTATTCGCCCCCACGATCTGATCGTAGTGACTTGATACATTTTCCTGAATGTCGCTTTTCCGCACTTGCTTTGTACTCTTTGAATTTTTCAAAGCACTCAGACTTGCGGTGCAACAGATAAATGTATCCATATCTCGAATAATCATCAATGAAAGTGACAAAATATTCATACCCACCTCTCGCTTGGATATTCATAGGTCCACATAAATCAGTATGAACCAATTCTAACACATCTTTGGCTCTATTTCCTTTTGCCTTAAAAGGTCTACTGGTCATTTTTCCTTCCAAGCAAGATTCACAGACTGGAAATGGCTCCACTGCCAACGAGCCTAAAGGCCCATCTACTACCAATCTTTGAATCCTCCTTAAGTTAATATGACCTAATCTCAAGTGCCAAAGATATGTTTGGTTCAATCCAGAAGGTTCCTTTCTTTTACTAGAGGTAGAAAGTGTATTATTAATTTCACTTGGTTGCAGCATTGGTTCTATAGGATTAATAATATATAAATTGTCTTGCAATGTACCAGAACATATAACTCGTTTATTCATCATAATGGAAACATTACGATCCAAACAAACATTATAACCATCCATAGCAAGTTTAGAAACCGAAATTAAATTCCTTCTAAATGAAGGTACATAAAGACAATTATTCAAAACCAAAATCCTATCATAACCAAAAGATAAAGAAATAACTCCAACTGCAACCACTGCTACTTTCGTAGCATCTCCCATGAACACATATATCTCGTCATCTCTAAGCAGCCTGGTTTTCTGGAACCCCTGCATGGAATTACAAACATGATCAGTGGCTCCTGTGTCTACACACCAAGTGCTCGTAGACATAGTCGCTATATATGTTTCCGTAACAAGAGAAAGAGACATACCAGCATTGTTCTTCTTAGACAGAGGACAATCCTTTTTCCAGTGACCCGACTGCTTGCACTTGAAGCACTTGCCCTTAGGCTTCTTCACTGAATTCTGAACTCCCAATGGTTTCACAACTTTCTGTGTCTGAACCTTCTTCTTCTTCTTTCCTTTCGGCTTTGAAGAAGAAACTTTCTCAGCCACATTTACCTGAACATGCTGCTGAAATAAT
Source organism: Heracleum sosnowskyi (assembly GCA_030848705.1). Classification (NCBI taxonomy): domain Eukaryota; kingdom Viridiplantae; phylum Streptophyta; class Magnoliopsida; order Apiales; family Apiaceae; genus Heracleum; species Heracleum sosnowskyi. The sequence goes on from CM061239.1 coordinate 75,472,381, forward strand.
GATTCCGCTGCCTGAAGCTCTGTCAGAAGTTCTGCAAGACTATACAACTTCTTGTTCATGTTGTAATTCAAGCGAAACGGCTCAAAGCTTTTTGGCAAACTCATAAGTATGATATCGACCTGCGTTTCCGCATCAATATCAGCACCAAGGACCTCTAGTTCATTTATATGAGACATCATCAGAAGAACATGGTCCCTTACAGGTGTTTTTTCAGCCATCTGGGTGTTCATTAGAGACTTCATTGCTACTTGCCTAGCAGCCCTATTCTGATCTCCGAAAAGCTCCTTGAGATTATAGAGCATATCTGCAGCAGTGGTCATGGCCTGATGCTGATGTTGCAAAACACCCGACATTGCTGCCAGAATGTAACATCGCGACATCTCATCTGCCTTAGTCCACTTCTTAAAATACTCTTTATCCTCATCCGGAGCATTGGCAGCAGGCTGGTCCGGTTTGGGTTCAACAGTACAAAATTTAAACTCTTCAGCAGTCAACACTATGTCCAAATTGCGTTTCCATTCAATATAGTTAGGTCCGGTAAGTTTGTTATCCTTAAGTATGGTGAAAAGTGGATTAAAGCCCATTCTATCCTGAGAATCATGCATATAACACTTAATCAGAAAATTGCATATATCTTAAAACCTATTTGTTTCCTCTAACAATTAATTAAAATTAATGCACTAATATTTAAATTCCATAAATATCTGGTACGCCATGATGGATGACATATATACCATTTAAATTTAAATATTACTTCGGTCCTACTACTAAATAATACGCCACGTTAGGGTGGACTATATATTATCTTTCATAGCTAAGTGTATACCATTATTTAGATCTTAAGTTGCCTTTAGTCAGACCCATCCGTTCGATGTATCAATGGATAAATCCCAGGTGTTTTCGGTGAAGTCACAGACGGACTCGCTTAAAAACACAACCCCTAAGACAGAAATATCCATTATCAACATCAATCAAGGAATGTCCAACTTTTTTCTCGAATTCTATGAAACTTGGTATGTCACGATGGGGTGAGCTTACCTTTCATTATTCGTGATTAACTTAAGAAGATTGTCCTAGTAATATCCTTAACACTACCCAGACGTCATAAATCATACGCCACGATGGGTGACATATATCCAATTCATAATCGTCCTAGTGTTAAATTACATACAACCAATAATGGATGACCATGGGATCTAATATCAAATTAATTCCCTCTCCCACTTAGTATTTTAACATGAGTAATTTTATCTAGATGCATCGCCCTATGTTATTTCTTCGAGGTCCACATGTTATCAAAATAACAATACAAAGAACACATAACATAGCATAGCATGCATCTCTACATAATTAAATGGGGCCTATGTCATTATAATTATGTCTAACATCCATTCCAAATACACACATAATTTAATAACATAAAACATTTAATTAAAGCAATAAATGAAAATTTATGTCCATGTCGTCCTATTTATGTTAACCATGCAATTAAAATTACACACATAATTAACAACACACATAATAATTATTTAATGCAATAATTAAAATTAAATAGCAGAAAAATTAAAATAAAAAATAAATCCACTATTATGGCCAAAAAACAATTTCATCCGAAAATCCTGCGAAAACTTCAACTCGCTGTTTGAGGGTCTAAACGAGCTCAGACGCACATGAAACTTTGAAAACGTCACTTTTCAATCGTGTAGAACATCGAAATCCCTTTCCGAAAAGGTATTACTCATCGAAATCCGACACCGTATGCAAAAGTTACAACAGTTCGAAGTTGCATAGGCGAAATCTTGTAGTATCAGCGGAAGAACTTTGTTTTCTTGCAACTCAGTCGATCAAATAGTTACATACAACATAACATACCTATTCTATTACATCAGATCATAATCTAACATGAATACAAATCATGATTACAAGATTACAAAATCATAATAGAAAACAAAACTAGCACGATCAACCCTCTTGATTTACAACCACGATAAACCACGTGGAAACCAAAACAAAAAATAACCACGATTAAACCACGTGGGATCCAAACACATAATTAAAATAAAACGAGGCCATAATAGTGGATACTAAACAACCTGCAAAAGATTATTATCCAAGCATACCACTATACATACATAACCAATTTTAATTACGACATGGACATCATATCATAAAACATAGAACTCATAACCAGGCTCTTGATACCAATTGTTGGGAACCACGGACTTGGGGTTCTACTACAATTTATGATACACAATTAAGGAGTGCGAAAAGAAAATCACCTTGTTAACGGTTGATTCCACGCTCTTCTATTGTATTCCCAAATTCCCTTGAGCGAAGTGTGGCCTCCGTCTTCTCAAGTTAACCTCTCTTCTTGCTCCTAGGTGGCTACAATATTTTTCTTAACCAACCCTAGCAAGAAGAGAATAAGAATATATATAGGGCTACAATAGGGATCATGGATAATTAGGTTGGGCCTTTTAATTACATCCTGGGCCTAGCCCAATGTAATTAAATATTAATTCAATCCACTAAAGAATTAATATTTGCACTACCTTTCCTAATACCACAACTTAATTAATTAATTCGGTTCCAATATTATTTGCTTATTAAATTCCCCATGTTTAAAACAGCGCATGCCCATTAATTAAATAAATTACTGATAATTCATTTAATTAACATCTTATATCCTTGATCATCCACTCTACCTTTATTTAATTATGCCGGAATAAATCCACCTGCAGGGTTTCACATAATTAAATCCTTTTGAGCTTTCAAGGGGACATCATTAACCCGAATATTATCAGGACACAGATTCCTTCAATAAATAATATTCACCATATATATTATTCCATCACCCAAAATATAATGATATCATTCAAAAGAATTATTTCATATATAAATCAAAGCATGTAAATAATATACACGTGTCAATTACTATATCCGGATTAAGAACCTAAGCATTAATAATAACATAGAATCTTAGTTCACCTTCTTAATCAGTTTAAGGGAACAATTCTAAATTTGACCCTGTTCAATATACACAAAGTATACAAGTATTATTTAATAGTCAAGATAAACTATTCCCAAATAATATTTCAGTTATTCCAGTGGTTTGTCTAATTCCACTTAAACTGTGAACCCTTTATATTATATATAGACACTGATAATTTAATCTTCTGTTATCCCATTTGATACTAAATTATCCACAATATATAATAAATAGACAATGTAAAAATATGCAATCAAGATTCTCAATAAAATGGACAATGTTTATATACTACTAATGAATAGTTTAGTATAAAACCCAATACGAGCAACTAAGGGAATAACTAGAAGTAGAAATAGTCAATCGGGGGATTTTCCCATAAGACTGGTACATCCAGGTTGTGAACTAGAAATATGAGGTCGACACTTTTGATAGACCTGATTCCTTTCAAGTTGGGAGAAGTTGATATTATAATAAGAATGGGTTGGTTGACACCCAATGGAGCCCAGACTGGTTGTAAGGGAGAGAGAGTAATAAATAAAGAATGGAGACAGATTCAGAGATTCTTGAATATAGTCCAGACTAAGAAACTATTACGGCAGAGATACGAGGCTTAATTAGCTCTTATGGTTGACGCCAAGAAAATAGATACCAAGTATAAAGGAAACTACAATGGTTTTGGGAGATTGTACAAGGTTTTAATGAGCTACCAGATATCGATTTGGATGACATGAGAATGAATACCGAGTATTCAGGGTATAATGGGAATGAAAGGGTTAGTGACTCAGTTACAAGAGTTGTTGTATAAGGGTATGATGAGACCGAGTGTACCACCATGGAGAGCCCGGTGTTGTTGTAAGCGAGAAAGATGTTAGCACAAGATTATGTATCGAACCTCGAGAGTTGTATGAGTTCGACATGGAGAATAGGTACCCTTGTAAATGATTGTTTGATCAGTGGAAGAACGATGTGTATTTCCAAATTTATTTAAGAACTGGATATCAGCAGTTGGAAGTTAAATCCGAGGATATACCCAAGACTGCGATTCGTACTAGGAATAGACACTTCGAGTGTTCAGCGAGGTTATTTTGGGTTGACTAATGCACCCACAAATTTTATGGAATGTAATGAATTGGCTTTGAGTTACCCGTGATAGTAGATAACATGAGATGGAGAAATGGCTAGAATTGACCTAGAATTATGACTGTGAGATACACTACCATCCGGGGAAGGCCAATGTGGTGGCCGATACCCTTGATTAAAATGAGACAGAGATGGATTCTGAATGATCGGGAATTAAAGGATGAGATTTTACACAAAACCCAAGTTAGTCCAACAAACTAGAAAGACAAAAGATTTCACCAACAAGCGGCTAGTGACAACCAAGACAGACATAGAAAGTATGCGGACTAAGCCCGCGAGTATAGAGATAGTACTGCTACTGATAAGCTAAATGGCAAGTTGATGAATGACAAACAAGTTTATGCTAGTGTATTTCTGTACAAACAAGATAGAGAGTATGAGGTTAGCGATTTGTGATGCTAAAGGTATCTCCATGGAAAGAATTAGTGAGATTTGAAAAGAAAGGGAAGTTGAGCCCGAGATTCATTGGGCCATCTGAGATGGTACAAAATGTTACTGTTTTTGGGAATACATTCCGATAAGGATATAATTTCAGTATCGAGATATTTTGACAAATTATTATCTTATACCCGCTTTATTCTGGGTTGAGTTAAAGGCAGAATTATGCCACACTTTCATTACCTTGCTGAGCTATCGCTCACTCTTGCTATTGTTTTATATATATTATATAGCAGCGAAGCAGGATGCCAATGGGTCGGCACATACCTCGCAAGGCGTTTCCGTAAACAGTTTCTAGCAGTGATCTCGAGAGTAGTACGAACCAATCGAATCAGGCTACAGCTTTTGGTATTCAACTTATGTATAGATATGAATGGTATGAGAGGATTGTGAGCATCAGAAGGCTAAGTTGGTAATGTAACATTACTTAGAAATTGTATCAGTGACAGATTCAAAAGACATTTGGGTATTGTAATAAAAGTTATTTATTCCGCAGTTGTTGTATTGTGTCGTTTCTGAGACTCTAACCTGTGTGTGTGTGTGTGTGAGACATATGTTGTGGGGTAATGATAAGGTGAATTATGAATGGTGTGAGTAATACAGGTAAGGCAAGGAATACATGGATTGTGACAACCCTAGATCCCTGACCCCGGATTTGGGGCTGTTACAGAAATGGTATCAGAGCGTTAGGTTACAGTCCTCAGAAACGATAGGAGATCGAGTCTTACAATACCCTTAATAATGATAAGAACATCTAGAGCTCAAATTAAGTTCGTAGTCGGGTTAGAGGACATGACCCTGACTGTTTAAGATGAAGCCCGAGAGGGGACTTCTTCTGGGAAACCGTACCTAGGACTTCATGGTTAGTCACCTCGATTCGTATGAGTTATAGATGGATGGGACTCTGAGATGCCAGATCCCGAGGCCTTCGAGTAGGCATTTGATGATGCGCTTCTTGAAATGGACGGAGACCCGATAAAGAAAGATCCATAGGAGGATCTAGAGGAAGACCCCATAGTGGGTCAAGGAAAGAATCTTGTAAAGGACGTGTTGATTGATAAAGATGTGGTGCGTTACTTGAGGTCTAATAATAAGACCGGACGAACCTTCGAGGGATAAATAAGTGACGAGACGAGAGTTTAAGGATCGTTCATGATTCATCAAGAGGTATGACAAGGAAAATGGAGTAGAGTCTCCAAAGCAGAAGAGGTAGAGGCAGTATAGCCAGTATCAGTGGATTGATTCGACTTGAACGAAACCTGTTACTCGTGATCGGTTATAGCTGCCCATAAGGAGGCGGCATACGTAAGAACCAAGATGTTCAGATTTTCACGAACGATTAAGGGTACTTAGTTGCCTAGAATAATGTAAGGAATTGTTTTGGGCTATGAGATTTCAAACCCCCACGACCAGCGATTCCACGGGAAATAGTGTCTATTATATCATTGAGGGATTTTATTATCTCAAGAAGGAATATTGGGTATAAGGATGATTGAAATAGAGACCGAATTTAAGCTTGTAGTTTCTAACGATCTTCCGGAGTACCGCCCAGTTGACATATGGAATTCATCGTTGCTATGGGCGACAACGGAATCGAAGTTTTCTTATAGAACAGAACGCTTACTTGAGGTGTTTGTGCCTAGTCGAATAGAATTCCCTGCGATTGCAAATGTTGATGGTTGAATTCTTAGCGACTATTATAAGTCGGCAATGACGTAAGTATCGAGCACCATAGGGTGTGCCTGAAGAAGAAAAGCTTTAGAATGGAACAATTATCCATTAGAGGAGCCGACATAAAAGGCACCCGTAGAGACCTTGGTAATACCCTCCCTATTTGCAAATTATGTGGGGTACCTCCCCAATCTATGATCTATCTTGACCTCTCTCCAGGAAAGAATTCTGATAAAGGGTATATTCCCTTTTCGAAGTTATTTTATAACACTTGTGCTAAACCATATTCAGTTTCACTTGTGCCAGAGGCTGTCACAATGCCTACTTTCAGGTTTTCGAAGCCCTGCCAAATGATGTTATTTAAGCTTTCACTTTTCTTCAAATAATGAATGACCCTATGGTGATACATCACCACTTGTTTGTTAAGTACCAGTATCTTGTGGTTATTCTTTTCTTTGTATTTTCTTTGGAAAACCGCACCTTTGGAATCTGTTCAATTTTAATCCAAGGTGTTCCTTTGAGAAATATTGTCGAAAGGCGATAATCATTAAATTGATCTCGAATTGCTTTCATACTTTTCAACTTCCACTGAGACGAACAACCCTATACTTATAGGGGCTACAAGGACTATATGTCTGTGTGATAGAAGTCGGATGGGACGCCATCACTTGTAAGTTGTGAAATACAAGAAGGCTAATTACCTTTAGTAATGTCTCAAGTGAGGCACACAACGTTGAGTTCTTATGATCATGTTGATCTCTCGGTAAATTCTCTTACCTCCAATAAGGTTACCTTAAAACTCATAACCTTACGATCACCAGTGTGTGACATTTTCCTTGATATGGGAGCTGTCTTTTCAAGGCCCCATAATTTTGTTATCCGTATTGAATTTCAAGGGGAGGCCAACCAGGTCAAATAAGTCAAAATTCGCTGATAGGAATTAGATTCGCGACGAAATCACTTATGACATGAGCGAATCCCGAAGACGGATAGAATGTTAGCGACATATCGATGAAATTGGTTTATTCTCCCAAGGATAATATGATAATGGAAAGCGTGTCAATCGATATATGTGAAAGAAATAGTGACGTGCCGTGAACTCCACTGACAACGGTGTTAGATAGATGCCCTATAGTGAGATTGAGATTTTGGAGGAGTTGTTTACGAATGGACACTACCTCTAGGTCAGCAAGATAAGTACTGACGATGGAGTCAGAGGGAGCTGGTATTGTGACTTGGGAGAGGTGCAGCGTGTGTGGTTCTAGAGGAATAATTTTCGGAAATATGTGGAGACCCGGATGAAAATGAAAGTTAAAGAGTTAAAACCAGAAACCATGACTGTAACCGAGTATGAGGCCAAGTTTTCCGAATTATTGAGGTTTGTTCCGGAGTTTGTGAACACAGAATAAAAGAAAGCCAGTAGGTTTCAACCAGGGCTACCTCCAACAAGCAGCCCACTGTTAGGACCTTTAAATAGTAGGTGCCCTTCTACACTGTTTAGACAGAGCTAATGCATTGTTGTATATCAAGATGTTGTGTGACGATTAAACCTTAAGGCCGAGACGCTGAGGGAATAATTACAAGTAGAAATAGCCAATCGAGGGATTTTCCCATAAGACTGGTACATCCAGGTTCTGAACTAGAAATATGAGGTCGACACTTTTGATAGACCTGATCCCTTTCAAGTTGGGAAAAGTGGATATAATAATAAGAATGGGTTGGTTGACACCCAATGGGGCCCAGACTGATTGTAAGGGAGAGAGAGTAATAAATAAAGAACGGAGACAGATTCAGAGATTCTTGAGTATAGTTCAGACTAAGAAACTATTATGCCAGAGATACGAGGCTTAATTAGCTCTTATGGTTGACGCCAAGAAAAGAGGTACCAAGTATAGAGGAAACTACAATGGTTTTGGGAGATTGTACAAGATCTTAATGCGCTACCAAATATCGATTGGGATGACATGAGAATGAATACCGAGTATTCAGGGTATAGTGGGAATGAAAGAGTTAGTGACTCAGTTACAAGAGTTGTTGTATAAGGATATGATAAGACCCAGTGTACCACCGTGGAGAGCCCGGTGTTGTTGTAAGAGAGAAAGATTTTAGCACAAGATTATATATCGAACCTCGAGAGTTGTATGAGTTTGACATGGAGAATAGGTACCCTTGTAAATGATTGTTTGATCAGCGGAAGAACGCTGTGTATTTCCAATTTATTTAAGAACTGGGTATCACCAGTTGGAAGTTAAATCAGAGGATATGCCCAAGACTGCGATTCGTACTAGGAATAGACACTTCGAGTTTTCAGCGAAGTTATTTTGGGTTGACTAATGCACCCACAAATTTTATGCAATGTAATGAATTGGCTTTGAGTTACCCATGATGGTAGATAGCATGAGACGGAGAAATGGCTAGAATTGACCTAGGATTATGACGGTGAGATACACAACCATCCGGGGAAGGCCAATGTGGTGGCCGATACCCTTACTTTAAAATGAGACAGAGATGGATTCCGAATGATCGGGAATTAAAGGATGAGATTTTACACAACACCCAAGTTAGTCCAACAAACTAGAAGGACAAAAGATTTCACCAACAAGCGGCTAGTGACAACCAAGACAGACAGAGAAAGTATGCGGACTAAGCCCGCGAGTATAGAGATAGTACTGCTACTGATAAGCTAAATGGCATGTTGATGGATGACAAGCAAGTTTATGTTGGTGTATTTTCTGTACAAACAAGATAGAGAATATGAGGTTAGAGATTCGTGATGCTAAAAGATATCCATGGAAAGAATTAATGAGATTTGAAAAGAAAGGGAAGTGAGCCCGATATTCTTTGGGCCATCTGAGATTTAAGACGCGCCAGGAAGGTGGCCTACGAGCCAACCTTACCCCCCAAACTTGTAGAATGGTCATAACGGGGTTCATGTGTCAATGCTACGTCAGTATACTATAGATGCCCGGCATATGTAGAGTACGAGCACGTAGACATATAACCAGACTTGACCTATGTGGAGCAACCAATGGAAATGATAGATCGAAAGGAACAAGTACTCCGAAACAAGGTCATCAAACTAGCCAGAGTGGTATGGAGGAATCATAATGTGGAAGAATCAACTTGGGAGCTAGAGAGCGAGATGCTAGAAAGATATCCCCATTTGTTTTCAGAGTGATTCCGGGACGGAATCCTTTTAAGGAGGGGAGACTGTAAGACCCCAGATTTTGGGTAGAATTAAAACTTTTATTATATGTTGATGTAAAGATGGATAGTGGCAATGACTTTGAGAATCAAGTTATGAAATGAATATGAATTTCGGTTTTCAAACATTTTGAGAGTAGTAAGAATGGACTGAACATTTAAATAAGAACAATCAATCTAGAAGATAAGAATGCAATACTCCAGGGAAGGAAAGTATTTTTATGTCATTCAAATCAATATCTGGAATACATCCGACAACTCCGTAAACAAGATAGCGTACGCCCGAGAAAGCACTAGAACGTTTTCTAAGTGCAAAGAGTAGAGAGAAAATAGATCAGGAATATTGGAACGGATTTTGATCCAAAGTATTATAGAAAAACCATTGATGAATAGTAACTCTTCATTTAAAAGTTTTTCAGACCACCCTATATGCGGGACGATATAATAAACTTTCAAAGTCGCATTAGTGATCTACGATGGAAATAAAAGAATGCAGAAGCTGTCAGAATCGGAAAAATAGCATTTTTCGTTTTCTCCGAAATTTCACCAAAAACGGACTAAATAATTATTATTTGAGGATATTTAAGGATTTAAATTATTAATTCCATGGATATGGATTTGATAAATGAATTAGAAGTATCGAGAACGATTTCGGTAAAATACCTCGATAGAACCCTCGAGAAACCTTGCGAGCGTTCTACGAAATTAAACGAACCAGAAAAGCTACTTTATTCCAAGCCAATGCATGCTTGCCAAGTGTCAATACAAGAAGAGACCAAGGGTGATGACTCACCACATTGGATAAATATCAAGTAATTAAACAAGATAAGAAGAAAAAGAAAAAGGAAGAGAAATTTCGGGAGAGAAGAAGAAAGAAAAATGGGAGAGAAAGAAATGATCATAACTTGAGATTCCGTTGTCCGTTTTTGGCGTTCCACCACTCAAATCGAAGCTCTCGAGAAGCCCGACGTAACCATCGTAAGCAATCGCCTCACCTCTGTCATTTACCCTTCGATTTCAGTGAGTAACAGTTGGAGAAGATGATGAATAGTAACTTGTATTTTGCTTTGTTGCTTTTGATATTGAGTTTGTGGCTTCCAAAGGTTGTATTAAGCAAGGGTCTAAGGTTACATAAGGAATATAGCAGCAAGCAAGCTTGGAGGAAGGTATAAACCTCTGCCCCTTTGAGTTTTATATGAGTTTTAAAGTGGTTTTGATGTTCATGTAAAGTTAAGATCATGATTAAGTGATTTAGTGATTATTTGGATTTGTTTGAATGTGTAAAATGATGGGTGTTGGATTTGAGCCTCCCCACTGATCTTAGAGGTGTATGATGGTTGTTTGTTGAGGTTGGAGATGTATGGTATGCCCAGTGTGGCTTGGTTATGTTGTGACAAAATAGGATTATTCGATTTTAAGCCGTCGTAATGCCCGATTTTCGGTAACTCTATAAACTGCCTAGAATCAGAAAACCTAACTGCCTCTTTTGGTTAAGTTATGAACATGAGTGTGTAGAGCTTTGTTTTTAGTTTACGTGAGCGCAAGAATCATGTCATTACGATTTACGGTTTATGAGATATGACCATTTTAGTGAAAGTGGTTCAAGGAATGAGATTGCAGAAATGTACCAACTTTGTGGCTATGTTTGAGACCCTTAAGAGTTGTTTTAAAATATGGAATTTTGTATTGAAGTGTCAAGGGCAGTTACGAAGGTTTGTACGAAGGTTTCGAGTCCAAAAGATTATTTTCCGATTTTATAAAAATGTGTTAGCCGAGGTTGCGCAAGTGAAAACCACTAAGAACATGACTTAGAAACCAAGGTTGTAAATGGTTAAGTATAACTTGTATTCGAGGATCGATTTCGGACTAAACCTACGACTTAAGTAATTGTCGATTAACATGGACTTAGTATGAGCCTATAACGAGCTAGTAATGCCTTGGTTGTGTTTCGCTTACGTGTTTAAGCATTGAGTACAAGTGGATTATCCAGGGGATTAATCGTGCGTTTTCTTTGACTTTGTCTAGATTGTCCGGCATCGTCGCGAACCCCTATCACTTCTTGAGCATCAGGCAAGTTTTCTAAATCTATACTTTGAAGTATTGATTATATATTACTGCTGTTGCCATGTGTGGAGTTATACAGTTGTGCATTACATGTTATATATTGTATAAAATAGAGTTTGATTTGGATTTATGTATGAGCTTTGAGATAAAGTAGTTATAAACCGGCATACCTTGTAGCTCTAGAGATAAGAGCATACTTCTTGTTTTCGACTCTAGACCGGGAGTCAGTATTTGAGATATGGAGATAGCCGTGGAAACCCGGAGGGATTCCAGCGGCAGTGTACTAATTATTTTGAGGACTGCTATTATTAAACATTAATTATATTTCTAGAAAGTATTAATTACCTGGAAATGATTTGAGGAATGTTATTTGAATATTACCTCATTCAGAGGTTGTTACTTGGAAATGATTTGGTAATTGGCTTATAAGCTAGATATGGGATATCAGTTATAAGCCAGGTTTTATAAAGGCCCTAGGTTAAGGGCGTATGATATTTCTTAAGATCAGTAGTGATTATAGTTTGTGTATGATAAAGGTTATTTTTCCGATAAAGATATCGGGTAACCGTTATTCGAGGATTAATTATTTTTATTTAAGAATATTATTTATTAATATTCATTTGAGGATTATCGACTTACAGAATATTATTTACATACATTTGAGGATTATCGACTTACAGAATATTGTTTATATTCATTTGAGATTTATTTAATTAATGAATATTACTTTTGAATATTCATTTGAGATTTAATTATTTAAAGGATATTATTTTCGAATATTCATTGGAGGTTCACTTATTTGAGAAATATTATTTTTAATATTCATTTGAGGATTATTTATTAATGAATATTATTTTTGAATATTCATTTGAGGATTATTTATTAATGAATATTATTTTTGAATATTCATTTGAGGATTATTTATTAATGAATATTATTTTTTTAATATTCATTTGAGGATTATTTATTAATGAATATTATTTTTGAATATTCATTTGAGGATTATTTATTAATGAATATTATTTTTGAATATTCATTTGAGGATTATTTATTAATGAATATTATTTTTGAATATTCATTTGAGGATTATTTATTAATGAATATTATTTCTAAATATTCATTCGAGGTTTGTTTATTTGATGAATATTATTTTCGAATATTCATTTGAAGGTTTACTTGTTTAATAAATGTTATTAATTGTTTTCCAATCAAAAAGAGGTTCCCAAAATAATGTTTTTTTCCGTTTAAATCTGTCTTTTAAAGAGGATTTAAATGCTCGCTCAACTATCAAAAATATGGGAAACCTGATTTAAGTGACTACTACTCTTTTTAAACTCTCAATTCAAAAACTGTCAAGGGACAGATATTTTCTTGGAGCAATTTAATTGCTGCCAGTCTAATGTTGTGTTACCACCTCAATAATCGAGGGGTAAATTCATGGAACAAGTCGATATCCATTAACAAGCATAGCTTGGGAAATATTGGAGAATCTTCCTTTCCAACCTAGATATAACTACTTAGTGGAGTCGTATCAACAAGTGTTACACTTGGGGAAAGGAGGACGATCTTTACGTTTCAGAGTCATGGATTTCATCTGAACTAGGAGTGGTGTAAGTGGTCAAGTTGCGTGGGCCCATCCAACTTTTATATTGCCCCAAATGGGCCGGGAGGTCATAGTAAGGCGGTAGACAATTTCAGGCCGTCGTGATACTTCCATCTACATGTAGAAAACTATTTGAGCGGTGCGACCTGCTACTGATCATAGTAAGGTTAGGCACAGCGGACGCGGTAGCAACTCCAGTATTAGTTCATCATCCAATTTGGATATTTCCTGCAACATGTATTGGGGTGAAGAACCAATCGTGTTGGCAGGGGGTCGAGAAGTGTTTGGAATCGAACTGACAATAAATCCATGCAACTTCATCTTTTATTTTATGAGTTATGACTCTGTGGATACCTTACATAACATGAGTTATGGTAAGGGAGTTGTTTATACTGAATCACCTTATAACTTCATCTTTTAAGTTATATGTTGATATTCTGCTTACATAGCAGATATTTTTGGAAAGGTTATATTGGTTTACTTTGAAACCTCATCTTTTATATTATACTAGAACTTTGTTCATAATATAGCAAAAGTCTGCAGAAATATTATGAAAATGATATTTGAAGTACAATAATGGTACTGTTTTTGGGAATACATTCCGATAAGGATATAATTTCAGTATCGAGATATTTTGACAAATTATTGTCTTATACCCGCTTTATTCTGGGTTGAGTTAAAGGCAGAATTATGCCACACTTTCATTACCTTGCTGAGCTATCGCTCACTCTTGCTATTGTTTTATATATATTATATAGCAGCGAAGCAGGATGCCAATGGGTCGGCACATACCTCGCAAGGCGTTTCCGTAAACAGTTTCTAGCAGTGATCTCGAGAGTAGTACGAACCAATCGAATCAGGCTACAGCTTTTGGTATTCAACTTATGTATAGATATGAATGGTATGAGAGGATTGTGAGCATCAGAAGGCTAAGTTGGTAATGTAACATTACTTAGAAATTGTATCAGTGACAGATTCAAAAGACATTTGGGTATTGTAATAAAAGTTATTTATTCCGCAGTTGTTGTATTGTGTCGTTTCTGAGACTCTAACCTGTGTGTGTGTGTGTGTGTGAGACATATGTTGTGGGGTCATGATAAGGTGAATTATGAATGGTGTGAGTAATACAGGTAAGGCAAGGAATACATGGATTGTGACAACCCTAGATCCCTGACCCCGGATTTGGGGCTGTTACAGAAATGGTATCAGAGCGTTAGGTTACAGTCCTCAGAAACGATAGGAGATCGAGTCTTACAATACCCTTAATAATGATAAGAACATCTAGAGCTCAAATTAAGTTCGTAGTCGGGTTAGAGGACATGACCCTGACTGTTTAAGATGAAGCCCGAGAGGGGACTTCTTCTGGGAAACCGTACCTAGGACTTCATGGTTAGTCACCTCGATTCGTAAGAGTTATAGATGGATGGGACTCTGAGATGCCAGATCCCGAGGCCTTCGAGTAGGCATTTGATGATGCGCTTCTTGAAATGGACGGAGACCCGATAAAGAAAGATCCATAGGAGGATCTAGAGGAAGACCCCATAGTGGGTCAAGGAAAGAATCTTGTAAAGGACGTGTTGATTGATAAAGATGTGGTGCGTTACTTGAGGTCTAATAATAAGACCGGACGAACCTTCGAGGGATAAATAAGTGACGAGACGAGAGTTTAAGGATCGTTCATGATTCATCAAGAGGTATGACAAGGAAAATAGAGTAGAGTCTCCAAAGCAGAAGAGGTAGAGGCAGTATAGCCAGTATCAGTGGATTGATTCGACTTGAACGAAACCTGTTACTCGTGATCGGTTATAGCTGCCCATAAGGAGGCGGCATACGTAAGAACCAAGATGTTCAGATTTTCACGAACGATTAAGGGTACTTAGTTGCCTAGAATAATGTAAGGAATTGTTTTGGGCTATGAGATTTCAAACCCCCACGACCAGCGATTCCACGGGAAATAGTGTCTATTATATCATTGAGGGATTTTATTATCTCAAGAAGGAATATTGGGTATAAGGATGATTGAAATAGAGACCGAATTTAAGCTTGTAGTTTCTAACGATCTTCCGGAGTACCGCCCAGTTGACATATGGAATTCGTCGTTGCTATGGGCGACAACGGAATCGAAGTTTTCTTATAGAACAGAACGCTTACTTGAGGTGTTTGTGCCTAGTCGAATAGAATTCCCTGCGATTGCAAATGTTGATGGTTGAATTCTTAGCGACTATTATAAGTCGGCAATGACGTAAGTATCGAGCACCATAGGGTGTGCCTGAAGAAGAAAAGCTTTAGAATGGAACAATTATCCATTAGAGGAGCCGACATAAAAGGCACCCGTAGAGACCTTGGTAATACCCTCCCTATTTGCAAATTATGTGGGGTACCTCCCCAATCTATGATCTATCTTGACCTCTCTCCAGGAAAGAATTCTGATAAAGGGTATATTCCCTTTTCGAAGTTATTTTATAACACTTGTGCTAAACCATATTCAGTTTCACTTGTGCCAGAGGCTGTCACAATGCCTACTTTCAGGTTTTCGAAGCCCTGCCAAATGATGTTATTTAAGCTTTCACTTTTCTTCAAATAATGAATGACCCTATGGTGATACATCACCACTTGTTTGTTAAGTACCAGTATCTTGTGGTTATTCTTTTCTTTGTATTTTCTTTGGAAAACCGCACCTTTGGAATCTGTTCAATTTTAATCCAAGGTGTTCCTTTGAGAAATATTGTCGAAAGGCGATAATCATTAAATTGATCTCGAATTGCTTTCATACTTTTCAACTTCCACTGAGACGAACAACCCTATACTTATAGGGGCTACAAGGACTATATGTCTGTGTGATAGAAGTCGGATGGGACGCCATCACTTGTAAGTTGTGAAATACAAGAAGGCTAATTACCTTTAGTAATGTCTCAAGTGAGGCACACAACGTTGAGTTCTTATGATCATGTTGATCTCTCGGTAAATTCTCTTACCTCCAATAAGGTTACCTTAAAACTCATAACCTTACGATCACCAGTGTGTGACATTTTCCTTGATATGGGAGCTGTCTTTTCAAGGCCCCATAATTTTGTTATCCGTATTGAATTTCAATGGGAGGCCAACCAGGTCAAATAAGTCAAAATTCGCTGATAGGAATTAGATTCGCGACGAAATCACTTATGACATGAGCGAATCCCGAAGACGGATAGAATGTTAGCGACATATCGATGAAATTGGTTTATTCTCCCAAGGATAATATGATAATGGAAAGCGTGTCAATCGATATATGTGAAAGAAATAGTGACGTGCCGTGAACTCCACTGACAACGGTGTTAGATAGATGCCCTATAGTGAGATTGAGATTTTGGAGGAGTTGTTTACGAATGGACACTACCTCTAGGTCAGCAAGATAAGTACTGACGATGGAGTCAGAGGGAGCTGGTATTGTGACTTGGGAGAGGTGCAGCGTGTGTGGTTCTAGAGGAATAATTTTCGGAAATATGTGGAGACCCGGATGAAAATGAAAGTTAAAGAGTTAAAACCAGAAACCATGACTGTAACCGAGTATGAGGCCAAGTTTTCCGAATTATTGAGGTTTGTTCCGGAGTTTGTGAACACAGAATAAAAGAAAGCCAGTAGGTTTCAACCAGGGCTACCTCCAACAAGCAGCCCACTGTTAGGACCTTTAAATAGTAGGTGCCCTTCTACACTGTTTAGACAGAGCTAATGCATTGTTGTATATCAAGATGTTGTGTGACGATTAAACCTTAAGGCCGAGACGCTGAGGGAATAATTACAAGTAGAAATAGCCAATCGAGGGATTTTCCCATAAGACTGGTACATCCAGGTTCTGAACTAGAAATATGAGGTCGACACTTTTGATAGACCTGATCCCTTTCAAGTTGGGAAAAGTGGATATAATAATAAGAATGGGTTGGTTGACACCCAATGGGGCCCAGACTGATTGTAAGGGAGAGAGAGTAATAAATAAAGAACGGAGACAGATTCAGAGATTCTTGAGTATAGTTCAGACTAAGAAACTATTATGCCAGAGATACGAGGCTTAATTAGCTCTTATGGTTGACGCCAAGAAAAGAGGTACCAAGTATAGAGGAAACTACAATGGTTTTGGGAGATTGTACAAGATCTTAATGCGCTACCAAATATCGATTGGGATGACATGAGAATGAATACCGAGTATTCAGGGTATAGTGGGAATGAAAGAGTTAGTGACTCAGTTACAAGAGTTGTTGTATAAGGATATGATAAGACCCAGTGTACCACCGTGGAGAGCCCGGTGTTGTTGTAAGAGAGAAAGATTTTAGCACAAGATTATATATCGAACCTCGAGAGTTGTATGAGTTTGACATGGAGAATAGGTACCCTTGTAAATGATTGTTTGATCAGCGGAAGAACGCTGTGTATTTCCAATTTATTTAAGAACTGGGTATCACCAGTTGGAAGTTAAATCAGAGGATATGCCCAAGACTGCGATTCGTACTAGGAATAGACACTTCGAGTTTTCAGCGAAGTTATTTTGGGTTGACTAATGCACCCACAAATTTTATGCAATGTAATGAATTGGCTTTGAGTTACCCATGATGGTAGATAGCATGAGACGGAGAAATGGCTAGAATTGACCTAGGATTATGACGGTGAGATACACAACCATCCGGGGAAGGCCAATGTGGTGGCCGATACCCTTACTTTAAAATGAGACAGAGATGGATTCCGAATGATCGGGAATTAAAGGATGAGATTTTACACAACACCCAAGTTAGTCCAACAAACTAGAAGGACAAAAGATTTCACCAACAAGCGGCTAGTGACAACCAAGACAGACAGAGAAAGTATGCGGACTAAGCCCGCGAGTATAGAGATAGTACTGCTACTGATAAGCTAAATGGCATGTTGATGGATGACAAGCAAGTTTATGTTGGTGTATTTTCTGTACAAACAAGATAGAGAATATGAGGTTAGAGATTCGTGATGCTAAAAGATATCCATGGAAAGAATTAATGAGATTTGAAAAGAAAGGGAAGTGAGCCCGATATTCTTTGGGCCATCTGAGATTTAAGACGCGCCAGGAAGGTGGCCTACGAGCCAACCTTACCCCCCAAACTTGTAGAATGGTCATAACGGGGTTCATGTGTCAATGCTACGTCAGTATACTATAGATGCCCGGCATATGTAGAGTACGAGCACGTAGACATATAACCAGACTTGACCTATGTGGAGCAACCAATGGAAATGATAGATCGAAAGGAACAAGTACTCCGAAACAAGGTCATCAAACTAGCCAGAGTGGTATGGAGGAATCATAATGTGGAAGAATCAACTTGGGAGCTAGAGAGCGAGATGCTAGAAAGATATCCCCATTTGTTTTCAGAGTGATTCCGGGACGGAATCCTTTTAAGGAGGGGAGACTGTAAGACCCCAGATTTTGGGTAGAATTAAAACTTTTATTATATGTTGATGTAAAGATGGATAGTGGCAATGACTTTGAGAATCAAGTTATGAAATGAATATGAATTTCGGTTTTCAAACATTTTGAGAGTAGTAAGAATGGACTGAACATTTAAATAAGAACAATCAATCTAGAAGATAAGAATGCAATACTCCAGGGAAGAAAAGTATTTTTATGTCATTCAAATCAATATCTGGAATACATCCGACAACTCCGTAAACAAGATAGCGTACGCCCGAGAAAGCACTAGAACGTTTTCTAAGTGCAAAGAGTAGAGAGAAAATAGATCAGGAATATTGGAACGGATTTTGATCCAAAGTATTATAGAAAAACCATTGATGAATAGTAACTCTTCATTTAAAAGTTTTTCAGACCACCCTATATGCGGGACGATATAATAAACTTTCAAAGTCGCATTAGTGATCTACGATGGAAATAAAAGAATGCAGAAGCTGTCAGAATCGGAAAAATAGCATTTTTCGTTTTCTCCGAAATTTCACCAAAAACGGACTAAATAATTATTATTTGAGGATATTTAAGGATTTAAATTATTAATTCCATGGATATGGATTTGATAAATGAATTAGAAGTATCGAGAACGATTTCGGTAAAATACCTCGATAGAACCCTCGAGAAACCTTGCGAGCGTTCTACGAAATTAAACGAACCAGAAAAGCTACTTTATTCCAAGCCAATGCATGCTTGCCAAGTGTCAATACAAGAAGAGACCAAGGGTGATGACTCACCACATTGGATAAATATCAAGTAATTAAACACGATAAGAAGAAAAAGAAAAAGGAAGAGAAATTTCGGGAGAGAAGAAGAAAGAAAAATGGGAGAGAAAGAAATGATCATAACTTGAGATTCCGTTGTCCGTTTTTGGCGTTCCACCACTCAAATCGAAGCTCTCGAGAAGCCCGACGTAACCATCGTAAGCAATCGCCTCACCTCTGTCATTTACCCTTCGATTTCAGTGAGTAACAGTTGGAGAAGATGATGAATAGTAACTTGTATTTTGCTTTGTTGCTTTTGATATTGAGTTTGTGGCTTCCAAAGGTTGTATTAAGCAAGGGTCTAAGGTTACATAAGGAATATAGCAGCAAGCAAGCTTGGAGGAAGGTATAAACCTCTGCCCCTTTGAGTTTTATATGAGTTTTAAAGTGGTTTTGATGTTCATGTAAAGTTAAGATCATGATTAAGTGATTTAGTGATTATTTGGATTTGTTTGAATGTGTAAAATGATGGGTGTTGGATTTGAGCCTCCCCACTGATCTTAGAGGTGTATGATGGTTGTTTGTTGAGGTTGGAGATGTATGGTATGCCCAGTGTGGCTTGGTTATGTTGTGACAAAATAGGATTATTCGATTTTAAGCCGTCGTAATGCCCGATTTTCGGTAACTCTATAAACTGCCTAGAATCAGAAAACCTAACTGCCTCTTTTGGTTAAGTTATGAACATGAGTGTGTAGAGCTTTGTTTTTAGTTTACGTGAGCGCAAGAATCATGTCATTACGATTTACGGTTTATGAGATATGACCATTTTAGTGAAAGTGGTTCAAGGAATGAGATTGCAGAAATGTACCAACTTTGTGGCTATGTTTGAGACCCTTAAGAGTTGTTTTAAAATATGGAATTTTGTATTGAAGTGTCAAGGGCAGTTACGAAGGTTTGTACGAAGGTTTCGAGTCCAAAAGATTATTTTCCGATTTTATAAAAATGTGTTAGCCGAGGTTGCGCAAGTGAAAACCACTAAGAATATGACTTAGAAACCAAGGTTGTAAATGGTTAAGTATAACTTGTATTCGAGGATCGATTTCGGACTAAACCTACGACTTAAGTAATTGTCGATTAACATGGACTTAGTATGAGCCTATAACGAGCTAGTAATGCCTTGGTTGTGTTTCGCTTACGTGTTTAAGCATTGAGTACAAGTGGATTATCCAGGGGATTAATCGTGCGTTTTCTTTGACTTTGTCTAGATTGTCCGGCATCGTCGCGAACCCCTATCACTTCTTGAGCATCAGGCAAGTTTTCTAAATCTATACTTTGAAGTATTGATTATATATTACTGCTGTTGCCATGTGTGGAGTTATACAGTTGTGCATTACATGTTATATATTGTATAAAATAGAGTTTGATTTGGATTTATGTATGAGCTTTGAGATAAAGTAGTTATAAACCGGCATACCTTGTAGCTCTAGAGATAAGAGCATACTTCTTGTTTTCGACTCTAGACCGGGAGTCAGTATTTGAGATATGGAGATAGCCGTGGAAACCCGGAGGGATTCCAGCGGCAGTGTACTAATTATTTTGAGGACTGCTATTATTAAACATTAATTATATTTCTAGAAAGTATTAATTACCTGGAAATGATTTGAGGAATGTTATTTGAATATTACCTCATTCAGAGGTTGTTACTTGGAAATGATTTGGTAATTGGCTTATAAGCTAGATATGGGATATCAGTTATAAGCCAGGTTTTATAAAGGCCCTAGGTTAAGGGCGTATGATATTTCTTAAGATCAGTAGTGATTATAGTTTGTGTATGATAAAGGTTATTTTTCCGATAAAGATATCGGGTAACCGTTATTCGAGGATTAATTATTTTTATTTAAGAATATTATTTATTAATATTCATTTGAGGATTATCGACTTACAGAATATTATTTACATACATTTGAGGATTATCGACTTACAGAATATTGTTTATATTCATTTGAGATTTATTTAATTAATGAATATTACTTTTGAATATTCATTTGAGATTTAATTATTTAAAGGATATTATTTTCGAATATTCATTGGAGGTTCACTTATTTGAGAAATATTATTTTTAATATTCATTTGAGGATTATTTATTAATGAATATTATTTTTGAATATTCATTTGAGGATTATTTATTAATGAATATTATTTTTGAATATTCATTTGAGGATTATTTATTAATGAATATTATTTTTTTAATATTCATTTGAGGATTATTTATTAATGAATATTATTTTTGAATATTCATTTGAGGATTATTTATTAATGAATATTATTTTTGAATATTCATTTGAGGATTATTTATTAATGAATATTATTTTTGAATATTCATTTGAGGATTATTTATTAATGAATATTATTTCTAAATATTCATTCGAGGTTTGTTTATTTGATGAATATTATTTTCGAATATTCATTTGAAGGTTTACTTGTTTAATAAATGTTATTAATTGTTTTCCAATCAAAAAGAGGTTCCCAAAATAATGTTTTTTTCCGTTTAAATCTGTCTTTTAAAGAGGATTTAAATGCTCGCTCAACTATCAAAAATATGGGAAACCTGATTTAAGTGACTACTACTCTTTTTAAACTCTCAATTCAAAAACTGTCAAGGGACAGATATTTTCTTGGAGCAATTTAATTGCTGCCAGTCTAATGTTGTGTTACCACCTCAATAATCGAGGGGTAAATTCATGGAACAAGTCGATATCCATTAACAAGCATAGCTTGGGAAATATTGGAGAATCTTCCTTTCCAACCTAGATATAACTACTTAGTGGAGTCGTATCAACAAGTGTTACACTTGGGGAAAGGAGGACGATCTTTACGTTTCAGAGTCATGGATTTCATCTGAACTAGGAGTGGTGTAAGTGGTCAAGTTGCGTGGGCCCATCCAACTTTTATATTGCCCCAAATGGGCCGGGAGGTCATAGTAAGGCGGTAGACAATTTCAGGCCGTCGTGATACTTCCATCTACATGTAGAAAACTATTTGAGCGGTGCGACCTGCTACTGATCATAGTAAGGTTAGGCACAGCGGACGCGGTAGCAACTCCAGTATTAGTTCATCATCCAATTTGGATATTTCCTGCAACATGTATTGGGGTGAAGAACCAATCGTGTTGGCAGGGGGTCGAGAAGTGTTTGGAATCGAACTGACAATAAATCCATGCAACTTCATCTTTTATTTTATGAGTTATGACTCTGTGGATACCTTACATAACATGAGTTATGGTAAGGGAGTTGTTTATACTGAATCACCTTATAACTTCATCTTTTAAGTTATATGTTGATATTCTGCTTACATAGCAGATATTTTTGGAAAGGTTATATTGGTTTACTTTGAAACCTCATCTTTTATATTATACTAGAACTTTGTTCATAATATAGCAAAAGTCTGCAGAAATATTATGAAAATGATATTTGAAGTACAATAATGGTACTGTTTTTGGGAATACATTCCGATAAGGATATAATTTCAGTATCGAGATATTTTGACAAATTATTGTCTTATACCCGCTTTATTCTGGGTTGAGTTAAAGGCAGAATTATGCCACACTTTCATTACCTTGCTGAGCTATCGCTCACTCTTGCTATTGTTTTATATATATTATATAGCAGCGAAGCAGGATGCCAATGGGTCGGCACATACCTCGCAAGGCGTTTCCGTAAACAGTTTCTAGCAGTGATCTCGAGAGTAGTACGAACCAATCGAATCAGGCTACAGCTTTTGGTATTCAACTTATGTATAGATATGAATGGTATGAGAGGATTGTGAGCATCAGAAGGCTAAGTTGGTAATGTAACATTACTTAGAAATTGTATCAGTGATAGATTCAAAAGACATTTGGGTATTGTAATAAAAGTTATTTATTCCGCAGTTGTTGTATTGTGTCGTTTCTGAGACTCTAACCTGTGTGTGTGTGTGTGTGAGACATATGTTGTGGGGTCATGATAAGGTGAATTATGAATGGTGTGAGTAATACAGGTAAGGCAAGGAATACATGGATTGTGACAACCCTAGATCCCTGACCCCGGATTTGGGGCTGTTACATCAAAGGCCTCTTGGCTTTCAGCTGTCCATTTAAAAAATTTCACATTCTTAAGTGCTTTGAAGAAAGGTAAGCACTTCTCTCCTGACTTGGAGATGAATCTTCCCAATGTTGCCACTCTTCCAGTTAGTTTCTGGACTTCCTTAATAGTCCGTGGTGGTTCCATGTCTAGAATTGCTTTGATTTTGTCGGGATTAGCCTCGATTCCTCTCTTGGAAACCATCAGGCCTAAAAACTTTCCCGAGGCTACACCAAAGGCACATTTAGCTGGATTCAACATCATCTTGTGGTGCCTTAGCACTTCAAATGCCTCTCGGAGGTGCTCTATGTGATCGGCCTTATCGAGGCTTTTGACTAACATGTCATCTACGTAGACCTCCATGGTTTTTCCAATTAGGTGTCCAAATATTTTGTTCAC
This sequence comes from Heracleum sosnowskyi, assembly GCA_030848705.1. Classification (NCBI taxonomy): domain Eukaryota; kingdom Viridiplantae; phylum Streptophyta; class Magnoliopsida; order Apiales; family Apiaceae; genus Heracleum; species Heracleum sosnowskyi. The sequence continues at coordinate 75,496,169 of CM061239.1, forward strand.
CAATCTTTGGTAGGTTGCCCCTGCATTCTTAAGTCCAAATGCCATGACTAGATAACAGAAAACACCAAAGTCAGTGATGAATGATACCTTAGAGATGTCATCCTCATGCATTTTAATTTGGTTGTATCCACTGAAGCCATCCATGAAGCTGAGCATCTCGTGTCCAGCTGTAGCATCTATTAATGCATCAATCCTTGGTAAGGGAAAACAATCCTTAGGACATGCATCATTCAAGTCAGTGAAGTCCACACACATCCTCCATTTCCCGTTAGCCTTTTTGACCATCACGGGGTTAGCCAACCATTCTGGGAATTGTATCTCTTCAATGAACCCGGCCTCTAGAAGATTTTCAACTTCTTGTTTAATGACCTCTTGCCTTTCTGGAGCAAAACTTCTCTTTTTCTGTTTCACCGTCTTCCTTTCAGGATCCAGATTCAATTTATGAGGAATCAATTGGGGATCAATCCCTGGCATGTCACCCGTTGTCCAAGCAAAAACGTCATTATTCTCTTGAAGAAAAGATATGAGCTTGCTTTTCAATGGCTCAGGTAGTAGTGCTCCAACATATGTCACCTTCTCCGATTCACCAGGGACTAAGGGAATTGGGATTAAATCCTCAGCTGGTTTCCCTCTTCGGTCCTCATTGTCGCTAGTATCCATGTCTTCAATTGGGAGAACTTGCCCCCCGATTCCATCAGGCCTTAACGCGGCTACATAACAACTTCTAGCCATTTTTTGGTCTCCTCGTTCTTCACCAATCCCATTCCTCGTTGGGAACTTGATTTTCAGATGATAAAAAGAGGCAACGGCCTTGAACGCATGAAGACCAGTCCTTCCCATGATTGAATTGTAGGTTGAAGTTGCCTTTATAACTATGAAGTTCAGCATTTGAGTAGATGTATTCATCCCTTGTCCCATGGTCATTGGGAGTTGGATAGTGCCTTCCACTTTTGATTCCACCCCATTGAATCCGTATATGGGCATATTTGAGGGTGTTAACTGAGAATCAGTGTAACCCATCTTGATAAAAGCATCGTGGAACAAGATATCCACTGAAGCTCCATTGTCGACTAGGACTCTCTTTGTTTCAGAATTGCCAATTATACTTTTATCAGAGTTTACTATTCGTCATTTTATATGTCAATATCAGTGTTACTAACAAATTTTGCAGGCAAGTACAGAAAGAAATAGTTGAGAAAATAGACAAATTTCATTAATTCTTGAAGATTCATTACAAATGAAAATGGAAATTACATATTTTTTTCCTAGTCTATTGTTATACTCAGGAACACGTGCCCTACAGATTAGCATGAATGCTCCTGAGCAGCTTCACAGTCCATCAGGAATGGACTGTCTCTTGTTCCATCCTTAAAGGACGAGAAGAGGAGCTGATTCACTTGAAGGCGGATCGTCACCGTGTCCACCGGGACTCTTCCGTGCCTCCAACTTGCATGACATACAATCATCACAGATTCTCTTCTTTCTTTTCTCAAGCTCTCGTACGAGCTCTTCATCATCTTCATCTTCATCCTCTTCATCATTGACAAATATGAGATTGTCAAAAGGATTCCAGTCAGGATTGGCCTGCTGGAAATTGTGCCAAAGCACATCGGCCATTGCGTTAACAAAGGCTTCATGTTCCTGAGGATCAAGAACTGGTTGAGGCTCTTCATCTTCTGCGATCTCAGCCAGTGCATCGAACATCTCTTGCCATATTTCATCGAGATTTTCGACTTCTTCGTCTGGTAAGTTGTTTTGTTGTTGGTTGGCAGCCATTGAAAAACGAAGAAGGTGAAAGGTTTTCGTAAGTTTTTCTATGGAGAGGGTTTGTGTTTTAATAGATATATGATGTTATGTCTAACAGTTCTCTTTTATAGAGAATATGTGTTAAGAATGCAGGTCATTTTCTCAATATCGAGGCGACTGTTCAGTTTCTCATAATTACTTTGCCTCGTTAATTGGTAAGAATGGTTACATGGGTATTATGCTATTTATTTTGTAATCATTTTCTTTAAAAAACAGCACTTATCAGGATTATCAAAATAAATTTTGTTTTCTTAAATAAAATTTTATTTTACTTCATATTAAAAAATTTTGCATTTTACAATCCTGATAAGGCAAATGGTTTCATAGGAAATGCTTTTATTCCTGATGAGGTTAGGTTTTTCTTACATAGGAAAATGCCTACTCGTTATGGTTTAATTTCTAATGCTATGGGACAAGGCCAATCACACCTTGTTCATAACCCAAGCATTCATCCTAAACAGTCTAAACAGTCAACTGCCACCTCTAATGTCTCTCAAAAGACTTTAGTTGTAAAAGCAAAGAAGTCAGCTAGAACTGATGTGTTAGGAAGGCAATCAGGTTCAAAGGATTTTTCCTCTACACCACTCACTAAAAAGAAGTTACAAGGGGGTGTACAAGGGGTCCTGGTGAAGAAAGCTGCAAAGGGAGGTGAGGCTGTTTCTGTTAAAAGAAAATTAGTTCTCAGGGATGAGACTGATTCAGAGGATGACTTACCTATATCCCCTGTGATGAATGTGAATAAGGAAGTTGCTGATACTGCTACTGCAGCTGTGGTTCCATTGTCTATACCACAGAAGAAAAGGAAGTTATCAAAAAGCAGGTATCAAATTCCTTTAGAAAAGAAGCAGGATACTGATGTATAGGACACTTCTATTCTGAATGAGCAATCAGTTTCAACTGCTCAAGCAAATCCTGATGTTAGTATTCCTGATGCTGCACCAAGTCAAGTGGTTTTTATTTCAGACTCTCCAGCACAGGACTCTCCAACAAAAAGACATGTTGATATTTCATGGGAGAAGTATGGTGCTGCTGCTTCCAATCTTGGGATAAAACATCCAATGGAAAAGCTAAGGAAGGCAGAAGAGTTAGTCTATCAGAGACAGAAGAAACTGAAAGGATCAAGCCCACAAGAACCTGAACCTCAAAGTGGTTCAGCAGCTCTTTCTGATGATCCAGCCACACAAGAACCACTCAATCAAAGTTTGAGTAAAGGCTTAGCTAGTGGAATGGTCCCACAAGAACCATTTTCTCAAAGGGAGAATGCAGACATCAACATTCCAGCTACACAAGAACCATCTTCTCAAAGTGAAGATGCAGGCCAAGCTACAGTTTCTGAGAAATTTCCTAACAATGCTCAAGGGATTTCTGGTGCAGATGAAGTTCAAAGATTGGTCGAGGACATTGTCAATGACGGAAGCACACAAGAACCTTTGACTCAAAGTGTTGAAGCAGCTTCTGAACCTCAAGCTCCACAAGAACCATTGGTAGCAAATACTGATGCAAGCATATCAAATCCTGACGGTGTTCATCCTGACGCTAGTGGTGCTCCTGATGCTGAGTCTATCCTGATACAGCCACTTCGTTCAAGACCAATGGATCATCCTATGACAGATTCACAGGATAAAATGAAAGGTATAGCTATTCCTGATCCTGATGTTAATCATAGTACTGATGATGATGACTCTGATGATAGTGATGATGATGAGAATCGAAAAGAGAAGGAACAGCTTGCTACACTACTCAAAGTTAGTCTTGGAACTAATTTTGGTTCATCAAGTACATATATGGCTGGCAATGCTTCCACTGGGAAAGATCAGAGACAAGATTTTTCTATTCCTTCCTTTAATCCTGCTGAGGCACTTAGACAGAATGAATGGAATAATTCATGGCACAGATCTTCTGAATCTGTAAGTTATTCTTCTGCTTTGGAACATGCCTATGATACAGTGAAATCTATAGAGAATCAAGACTTGAAGAATCATCTGAAGGCTACAACTCTGTTATCCAAAAGTCTAAAAAGTGAGATTGATTCTATCAAGAACTCAACTGAGTTGGTGAGTAATGATATTTCTCAAAATTTTACAAAGGTGCCTACTGCTTTTCAGCTAAGGGTAGTAGAATCCCAAGTGAAATCTGTTATTTCTGAACAAACCTCCATCAACAGAAGGATTGATTCTCTGGATACTAAGGTAACTGACATTCAAGCCTCTATTTCCTTAATTTTGAATTTATTGTCAAATCCTGATGTCAAAAAGGGGGAGAAGGTTAGTCGGACAAAATGCACACCTGATCTAGTATTAAGAAATAATGATGATGATACTGGAGATGATGGTAGTGACAAAGTGATACAAGGAGAAACCTCTGATGCTGCTGTTATGAAGTCTACAATTCAAACTTCACAAAGTCAAACAACGCAGTCAACTCATGTTTCTGATTCTGGAGTTAAGACAGTAGAACTTTGGTGCAATCTCAGATCCTGACGGAAGAACAAATCCTGACATCTGGTCATGGACATACTCTTGCTACAATTCCTGAAGGTGATGAAGATATTTTTATTGATAATCCTGAAGATGCATCAAATTTATTCCAGAAGTTTTCTACAAAAGATGGCAGAATTATTACTCTATATCACACTGATAAAAGAGTTCAACAATTATTTGCAAGAAAAGCACTATCTACAGCAAGTGAAGAATATCCTGATCTCTCACATGAAGAATTCTTAAGACAACAGAGAGAAATGATGGAAAGCTTTAATAACACTGTTTCTGCTAGAGGTAGAGGAAGCAGAGGTAGGAGAGGAGCTAGAAGAAGTAGAAGAGGTTCTTCAACTCAAACAATACCTAGACAGACAAGGTCTAGAGAGTTAAGAATTGAAGAAATTCCTGAACCTATTCAAACTCTAGTAGTTCCTGACAGATCTACTTTTGGTGATGATGGAAATATTGAAGAAGAACCTGAATTGAGAAGAAAATCAAGAAAATCAACTCTCTGCAATACAAATCAAATTGAAGAATCTAATCCTGATGTTGTTCCTGATAATATTCAAGATCCTAATGATTCTGAAATTCTGCAAGAGATTGATTTAATAATCTTATCTACTGTGGTTGATTCTCACAACAAGGAAGTAGAAGAAGAAGAAGAAGCCAGAAGAAGAAGAAGAATTACAAGATCAACAAATAGATATTTCAATCTCTATGTACAAAGGCTTAAACTCTCAAACAGAAGAAAGTGGAGGAACCCAAGCAGACAAGAATCTTTACTGGAAAGAAGCTATGCCTTTGAAAAGGAAAAGGATAAGAAGTGGAAACATATTAGTACACTGAGGTGTGATACACTTATCAATTTTCAGTCTGGAGGAATTATTACAAGCACTTCAAGTGTTGTTGATTTATCTGAGATGGTTATATCAAAAGCACTCTGGTTAAAGATATTTTCAAATCTGAAGCAATTGACAAGTAATTCAAGAGGAGGTATTGGACACAGGGATGCTGAATATCTGAATATGTCATATGTTGATCCTTACTCCTTAACTGAAATTGGAGGAACTTTAACTTCTGAAAACCTGAACAATTTACTAGCTATTGATATAGTTATAGATTGTCATGATGGTTTTAACAAGAAAGAAAAGCTTTTGTACTTCATGAAAGATGGTAGTGTGAAGATTTTATCTATTCAAGATCTGCTGATGAAAACTACATAGGAACTGAAATATGTTTATTATCTTTTGAGATCGAAGAATCAAATGTGCAAAGAATAGAGTGACATGATTTTGTCAATAATAAGAAGAAGACTGGATGGAAACAGTAATTTCAATGGTAATTATACTCCCATGTACTTAAATCAAAGAGGTCAGGATGTGGAAATGCAAAGGGGTACTGCTGTTAAAGAAGTAACTTTTGGCATGACACAACTTACTCTCAATCCTGATGGGAAGGAAATTGCTTATCTTTTGCTTGAAGAGCATAGTCTTCAGAGAAACTCCATATTAAATCTCAGTGCAGCTATCTACCAGATTAATGAGGAAGATGAAGAACTCAGAAATCTTAAGGAAAGACTGATTCAAATTCTTGAAGAAAAAGAAGAAAATTTGTTATCCAACTTCTTGAAGATGAATCTGTTCTATCAAAGAATTTAAACTGATAAGTTGTTGCTGCAGATACTGTACATTTTGTATATATGTTTTTGACATCATTGAATCTTAGGAATCTATACTTTATGTTAGATATAATTGCTGACGTTTGTTCATCAGTGTTTAAGTACCAGGTACATATCAGAGTTTATCTAGAAGCCAGTCAGAGTTTGATAAAGTCTGACTGGGTGAAGAGTTTACATTGAAGCCAGTCAGAGTTTGATAAAGTCTGATGTGGTAATAGTTGACTTAGCTGTCGGTGCAAAGATAAAGATTCTAGAAGCAATATATTCTGAAGATGGAAAGAAGCAGAATATATTGATACAGCTAAGGAAACGGAATAGAAGACTGAAGCAATCCTTAATTGATATGAAGTGTATAGCTAACTTATAGGAATATCAATTAGAGATGGATTGTATGTAGCTGTGTACTATATAAACACAGATAGGTTATCCCTAGAAGGGATGCGATTATTGAAATATTATTCTTGTAACCTAGTAGCTCTTTGTGATTCATTAACATCATAAAGAGAGAAACTGTTAATATAATTACAGTTTGTTGATTTATAAAAAGTGTTCTTGATTGTTATTCTCATACATACTTGATTATATATTGTGTATTCGGCCTAACAATTGGTATCAGAGCCAAGGCTGTTTAATATATACAGTTTTACGATTCAAACACAGTAATAATCATGTCTGAAGAAAATCAAACTACTCCCAAGGTTGAACAGGTTAAACCTAATTCTGTGAGTCGGTATGAAACAATCAGGGTTCCAATTCTCAGGCCAGTGGAGTATCCAATTTGGAAGGTGAAGATGACCATGTTTCTGGAGGCTACAGATCCAGAATACCTTGACAGAATCTATGATGGTCCTCATATGCCAACTAAATTGTCTCCTGTTGTTGATGGTCAAGAACAAAAGACTGTTCCAAAGGAAAAGAAAGATATGACTCCTGAGGACATCTCATCAATTGCAAAAGATGCAAAGGTTAGACATCTTCTCCACAGTGCTTTAGATAATGTTATGTCTAACAGAGTAATTGGTTGCAAAACTGCAAAAGAAATCTGGGATGCTTTGGAAGTCAGGTGTCAAGGAACCACTGCTATAAAGAAGAACAGGAAAACAATACTCACTCAGGAGTATGAGCACTTTGATTCAAGAGCCAATGAAACCTTGACTGAGACATATGACAGATTCTGTAAACTGCTGAATGATTTATCTCTAGTTGATAAAGAATATGATCTTGAAGAATCAAATCTCAAATTTCTCTTATCTTTACCTGAAAGATGGGATTTGAAGACAACAACTATAAGAGATAATTACGAACTTGCTGAAACTGAACTTGATGAGATTTATGGGTTACTAAAAACTCATGAATTGGAAATAGAACAAAGAAACAGAAGATCAAGCAAGAAGTCAAAATCTGTTGCTCTCAAAGTTGAGGAGAAGCCCATCAAGAAGGAATCATCAAGGAAGAAAGCCAAGGGAAAGGCTTTAGTCATTAAATCTGAAAGTGAGTCATCAAACTCTGATGATGACTCAAACTCTGATGAAGCTTCTGACTCTGAGGATGATGAAGAACAGATGATGCAAATGGCTGCATTGATGGTGAAGACCTTTAAGAAGATGGGATTCAAGAACTTCAAGAAAGGAAAGAGATTCTCAAGGAAAGATTCAAACTCTGAAAGGAAAAGTTTTAGAAAGTCTGATGGAAGGGAGACCAAGTTTGGCAAGAAAGATAAATCTGAAATCCAGTGCTACAAGTGTAAGGAGATGGGTCACTATGCCCCAGAGTGCAAGAAAGGCAAATCTGAGAAAGCACTCATCTCTAAAGGCAAAGACTGGGCAGATACTTCAGACTCTGATGATGGAGTAAATTATGCTCTTATGGCAACTGTCAAAGATGAGACTGAATCATCTGGAAATAAGGTACCCCTAACTACTTATGCTTATGATACTGACAATATATCTGAATTAAGAGTATATCTGAAAAGTGTACATGTTAGTTATAGGGATCAGACTTTAGAGAATGAGAGAATTAAATCTGAGAATCTTAGTCTTAAATATAGAAACAAGTTTCTTGAAGGAGAACTTGAAAATATGAAGCAGATTCAAAAAGAAAGAGATGATGCTGTTTATGTTGAACAGGAGTTGCTCAAAAGATATAAGCAACTAGAATCTGATCTAGAAAAAGAAAGAAAAATAATCAAGACTTGGACAAACTCTGGAAGAGACACTCATCAAGTGTTTCAGACAGATTCTGTAGGTTTAGGCTATTGTGAAAATGATGAACTTAGGTTTAAAGACAAAGTTAAGGTTAAACCACAACTTAAACCTGTGAAATTTGTTCAAGAAACCAATAAGTTAAAATCTGTTGTAGTAAGAGAAGCTGATAAGGAATCAGATGAAACCTGTGAAAGACAGGAAAATATTATAACAGAAAATCTTATGGAAATAGAAGCTGTTAGAAAGCCAATAAAAACTTGTGAAAAACAGGTTAATGTTGGTTTGATGACATGAAAACAGTTCAATCATAAGCTCAAAGAGGTAAAATCTGCCATGAAACCAAAAGGGTCCAAGAAGAATAGGAATGGAAAGATAGGCATAAATAAAAGAAATAATCATTTGCCTACTGCTGCTGCTCCAAGGAAAACATGTTATAATTGTGGTAGTTCTAATCATCTTGCTAGATTTTGCAATAAGAACAAACATATTAATTCTTTACCTTCTACATCAGGAGTAAAGAATGATTATGTAAGGGTTAAACCACAGACTTTATGCACACACTGTGGGAGCACTTGGCATTCTATTTATACTTGTAAGAGTTATCATGCTATTTATCACAACTATTATGAGCTAAAACCCAACTTGAAATGGGTTAGAGCAAACTCTGCAAGTGTAAAGTCTGACAATGTTAGTTTAAACTCTGTTGATAGTGATTCCGCTGCAAAAGCTAACACTATTAAGAAAGACAAAGGATCCAAGCAAGTCTGGGTCCTTAAAACTAACACTTAGTGTTTGTTTGTGATTGCAGGGTATAAAAGATAGCACACTTATCTTGGACAGTGGATGCTCAGGACATATGACTGGAAATAAAGCCCTGCTATCAGACTTTGAGGAGAAGGCTGGCCCAAAGGTTTCCTATGGAGATGGCAACATAGGACACACTCTGGGATATGGCAATATTAATCTTGGAAGTGTCATCATCACAAATGTAGCTCTAGTCTCAGGACTCAAGCATAATCTTCTATCTGTGAGTCAAATCTGTGACAGAGGAAACCATGTAGATTTTCATACTGAATACTGTGAAGTTATCAGTAAATCTACTGGAAAAGTTGTTCTAGTTGGAAACAGGCGCAACAATATTTATGAAGCAAGTTTGGTAACAAACTCTGATGGAAAAACAGTGTGTCTGTCTGCAAGAATGTCAAATGAAGAGAGTTGGAAATGGCATAAGAAGCTCTCTCATCTAAACTTGAACAACATCAATGAACTTATACGAAAAGATCTTGTAAGGGGACTTCCAAAGTCAATACTAAGCTTAGATGGTCTATGTGATTCTTGTCAAAAGGCCAAGCAAAGGAAGTCATCTTTCAAGAGCAAATCTGAATCTTCAGTAGTGGAACCTTATCATCTTCTACATGTTGATCTCTTTGGACCAGTGAATGTGATGTCTATGGGCAGAAAGAAATATGCTCTAGTAATTGTTGATGAATATACTAGATATACATGGGTGTATTTCTTATCAAAGAAGGATGAAACCGCTCAAACTCTGATGGATCATGTAAACCTACTGGACAAAGGATCACAGCACAAAGTGAAAATTATAAGAAGTGATAATGGAACTGAATTCAGAAACTAAATCATGGAAGCTTTCTGCAAGGAAAGAGGAGTGAAACAAGAGTTTTCTGCACCTGGAACTCCACAGCAGAATGGTGTAGTTGAAAGAAAGAACAGAACTCTAATCGAAGCTGCCAGAACTATGCTTGATGAAGCAAAATTACCAACTTATTTCTGGGCAGAAGCTGTTCAAACTGCTTGTTTTACTCAAAATGCTACACTGATTAACAAGCATGGGAAAACACCATATGAGATGGTGAAAAATAAGAAGCCAAATTTGAAATATTTTCATATATTTGGATGCAAATGCTTTGTGTTGAAGACTAATCCTGAACAGTTGACTAAGTTCGAGTTAAAAGCTGATGAAGGAATCTTTGTTGGCTATCCATTATCAACAAAAGCATTCAGAGTTTACAATCTGAGAACTAAAGTGATCATGGAATCCATACATGTGTCATTTGATGACAAGGAAATAACTGGACTTGAAGATGAAATTGAACATGATCAACTGCACTTTGAAAATGAAAGTTTATTTTCTGATGATGTAAACTCTGATGAAGCAGTACCGACAAACTCTGATGAAGCGGTTCTGATAAACTCTGACGAAGCATACTCTGAACCTCTACTGGTAAATACTGGAGAAACTGAAAATTCTCAAATTGAACAACATAGAGAACCAGTTGAGGGGGAGCGTGAAGAAGCTCAACAAGACACAGAAAATGAGTCAGTTGAGGAAACTGATTCAAACTCTGACAGTTCAAACTCTGAGCCATCCAATTCAGGGGGAGCCTCAGATGCTGCAGAAAGTCAACATATGAATCAGGAGAGCATGGATCAAGGGGGAGGATCCAATAATGATGCAGGAAACCACTTACCAACAGCAAGAAAGTGGACACAGGCACACACACCTGATCTCATAATTGGAGATCCTGATGCTAGTGTGAGAACTAGAAGTGCAACAAATAATGAGTGTCTGTATCATGCTTTCTTGTCTCAAACAGAACCAAAGAAGGTGGAGGAAGCTCTTCAAGATGCAAATTGGATTACAGCAATGCAAGAAGAGTTAAATGAATTTGAAAGAAATGAAGTTTGGACACTTGTACCTAGACCAAAGAATAGATCAATTGTAGGTACAAAGTGGGTTTTCAGAAACAAGACTGACAGTGAAGGTGTGATTACAAGAAACAAGGCTAGACTTGTGGCTAAAGGATATTCACAACAGGAAGGAATTGATTATGATGAAACCTTTGCTCCAGTTGCAAGATTGGAAGCCATAAGAATTTTTCTGGCCTATGCTGCACACAAGAAGTTTAAAGTCTTTCAGATGGATGTAAAAAGTGCTTTTCTCAATGGGAAGCTTGAAGAAGAAGTGTTTGTTGAACAACCACCAGGATTTGTAGATCCCAAGCATCCAGATTATGTCTACAGGCTTGACAAGACATTATATGGACTAAAGCAAGAACCAAGAGCATGGTATGAAACTCTTGCTCAATTTCTTTTAGAAAGTGGGTTCACAAGAGGTACAATTGATAAAACCTTGTTTTATTTCAATTCTGGTGATGATTTGCTTTTAGTTCAAATTTATGTAGATGATATTATCTTTGGATCTACTAATGACAAACTTTGTAAGAAGTTTGCAAAGCTTATGCAATCCAGGTACCAAATGAGCATGATGGGAGAGCTTAGTTATTTTCTAGGCTTACAGGTCAAGCAAACAGATGATGGTATTTTTATCAATCAAGCAAAATATACCAGAAATCTTCTCAAGAAATTTGGTATGCTTGATAGTTCATCTGCTACAACTCCCATGGCTACTGCAACAAAGCTAGACAAAGACACAGGAGCCTCAGTAGGTATGACAAACTACAGAGGAATGATAGGGTCTTTACTGTATCTTACTGCAAGTAGACCTGATATCATGTATGCAACATGTCTTTGTGCAAGATTTCAAGCAGATCCCAGAGAGCCTCATCTAACAGCTGTAAAAAGGATTTTCAAATATCTCAAAGGAACCATAACCTTGGGTTTGTGGCATCCTAGAGAATCGGAGTTTAAGTTAATTGGTTACTCTGATGCAGATTTTGCAGGCTGTAAGATAGACAGAAAAAGTACAAGTGGAAGCTGTCAATTCTTAGGTGACAGATTGGTTTCTTGGTACAGCAAGAAACAGAAATCAATTTCCACATCCACAGCAGAAGCAGAGTATATAGCTGCTGGTAGCTGTTTTGCACAGATTCTGTGGATGAAGAATCAGTTGCTGGATTATGGTTTGAGGTACTCTAAAATACCTATTTTCTGTGATAACCAAAGTGCTATTGCTATGACAGGAAATCCAGTACAGCACTCCATGACCAAGCACATCAGCATAAGGTATCATTTTATCAGAGAACATGTGGAAGAAGGAAACATTGAGCTTCATTTTGTGTCTACAGACCAACAACTTGCAGATATCTTCACCAAACCTTTGAGTGAAGCTACTTTTACAAGATTGGTAAATGAACTTGGAATGATCTCTGGTTTTGACTAGAGATACGGGTTAGACTCAAAAACTATACATGTTTGATTTTTAATGCTCATGATTCCTTGCATGTATTAACTGTTATGAGTACCAGTGTCATAAACTCTGAAAGTAAACTCTGATGCTAAACTCTGTAAGTCATAAAGTGTTGGTCATACTCTGATAGTTACAGTCTAATGCTATACTCTGATTGTAATTTTGTCTGAAACATATGGACCAATGAAGAAATTTGTATGAAACATAATTCTCAGTAAGTAATTGTGAATCCTTAAGAGTTGTTTAGATTCTGATCTCAAATATGTGCAGTAAGTTAACACAGCATGATACTGTCTCTATATTTATAGCATCTCTTAGTTTATTGATTCTATACACTGAAGTTGTATTAGCTGTTTGCATTTTCTCTCATAAATTAATTACATTAACTGATGAAAAGTCTAAACTCTGATTATTAATTGCAAATAATTCACCCTCAAATCAAAAGATGCCAAAAAGAGCACAAATTCCTTTGAGATCATGTTGTGCCTAGGAAGATCCAGGAACTTATTGTATGAAATAAGGGCTAAAATCTTTGATTTTTGGTGACTAGTGCCAACCACTGATTACTGGAAAAATTAAATATATATATATAAAATATATATATATATATATGAAGGGGTGAAGAATAAAAGATATATCCAAATGAAAGGATATCAAAATACAGAGTTTAGATATAAAAATCAGATTTTATGTTTTACATGAGAGTTTAGGCAACCAGTTTTTACTACTTAAGTTTGTGGATTTTATGCACTTTGAGATGGTCTAAATATTCATATTCAGTAAACTCTGCTATAGCACACACAATTATTCACACCTGTACAGTTTGAGAAAAGAGTTTATTGACAAAGAAGGACAAATGGTAAACACTGATGTATTGTGAGAAATACGCCGAGGTAATTTTGTTTTAATCTCTGATGATTAAAATGATTTCTTTGTTTCAGACATTTTATAATTTTGAGATTAGACAATTGTTTAGAAATACGAAAGAGTATGAGTACAAACGGTTCAAATTTGTATTAAACAGAGGAGAGAGAGGTTGAGTGTTTTGAACAGTGTGGAAAGCGGTAATTATGGCTATTTTTTTACTGCGCGTGTGTATTGGAAGTTGTTACATACAGCTGTCAGCGTATACATGTTTGACATCTGTCCCACTCACACATTTTTCAAAGACGCCTGCTGTGTGTAGTAATGATTAAAACGATTGGGTTTTAATTTTCACTGTTATTATTTAAACTTACTACACATAAACGGTTCATTTTTTTACACACTTCATCTTTTCATAAGTTTTTACTCACAAACACTGTCTCAAACACTTTCACTGCATACATTCGATATTTTTCTCTATCTTTCTTCTAAACTTTTCTAATGGCTACTACAATGTTTACTGCTTCTGGGTTAGAATTCGTTCCTAATAACTATGCTGCTCCTTTGGCAAATGAGAACGCACCGGAGGCGTTTCATTTGATTCAAGATTTCTTGTCAAACTCTGATGTTGGAACTGCTCTCATAGCACCATTGAAGCTGTCTGCATATCAAATCAGATCTTTTTGGCAGACAGGTACTTATGACAATGGAGGAGAGTCTGGGTCTCCATCTATTATCTTTGAATTTCAAGGAGAAGAGTTTGTAGTTACTCCTACAACTGTTCGTGATGCTCTGGGCCTTGAAGACTTTAATGCTTTCACAATCTCTGTTGGAGATTCTGAGTTAGTTCGAATGATGAGGGAAATAGGATACTCTGGACCACTGACAAAGCTTGGTCAGTTGAAGCGACCGCTCTTGAGAAAAGAATGGAGTTTTTTTTCGACTGCATAACAAGGGCGTTCGGCAAGAAATGCACGAATTGGGATGCTATTCCCACGGATAGTCTGCAAATCAGGTATTCTCTTCTTTATGGAGGTAATTTTGATGTTGCTAGGCTAGTTCTAAATAATATAGGTGAGAAAATGAATGAAAACAGAGGTGTCGTCTATTTTGCAAGATTTTGTCAATTGATATTCTCTGAATGTGTTTCTGACGTAGAGATAGATGAGACTGATGTGATTCCCTGTTTTAAATTACATAAACGCATATTATCTGATCTAACCAATAAAGATAACAAGAAAGGAGATGTTGGTGTTTTGTTGCTACCTGAGTCTGTGCAACAATTCCTGGTCAACTTACAACAACAACAACTTGTAAACGCTGAAGCTGGACCTTCTGTGTCTCAATCACAGAGGTCAAAGAAGTCTAAGGTAAGGGCTGTTAAGTCAACAAGAGTGAAGCCATCAGAAACTGAAGCTGGGGCATCAAATACTGATGATATGCCTCAGAAGAAAAGGTTAAAGAAAAGAAGGGCCAACAGGGCAAGGTCTGATAATGCTGATGGGGAGAGTGAAACTGATGATGAAACTCTTCATCAGAGAAAAAGAAGATTGGTGGCTGCACATCTTTTTGGTGCATCAAATGTAAATGCTGAAGCTGTCAATCTGGACAGAGTTTTTGAGGAAAATGTTACTGAAGCAGCATCTATGCCTGAAATGGTAAGTGCTGATGTAGAAGCTCCTACATCAAAGGCTGATGATGTAGTTGAGGAAGCTGCAAATGAAGCTACTATGTCCACAGAGGATAGAGCACATGTTGAGATTGCAGATGAAGCTCCTGAAATTATTGTTCAGGAGGCTACAGAAAATATTGAGGCTGAGATTATTGAGCCACAAGGATTTGATATGGAAGTTGAAGCAAACATCTCTGTAAACTCTGAACATTTCACAGAGGGTTTGGAAGCTGATCAAGATACTGTTGAAATTGCAGAATCTATGGCTTCTCACACAGAAATAATTTCTTTTGAATTTGAGAAAGGTGAGGAAGTCGATCAGACTTTAGCTGCTAATACTACAGAAACTGTTGCTGCAAATCCTGATGTTGCTGACAAGGATGCAACAGAGACTGTTCCCATAGAAGCAGAGTTTGTTACAAACTCTGAGACTAATAAAGCTGAGCAGATAACTACTGAAGCTGCTGTAGAGAATTTCGATGAAGCTATGGCAGAGTCTGTTCCTGTTGAAACAGAGTTTGTTGCAAACTCTGAGATTCCAGAACCTGTTGCAGAGAAAGTTATTAATGAAACTGCACAGAGTAATTTTGAAACTGCTGCTGAGAATGTTCCTGCAGAGAATACAGCAGATGATAATAATGATGATGATAGTTCTGATCATTCACAAGAGGAGTTATTTGAGAGTCAAGCAAACTCTGATGAGCAAAGAGAGGTCAATCGAGCTACGGCTGAGCATTATCAGAATATGTACTACAATAGATGGGCTGATGTCGATTGTATCTTTTCAACACAGAGGGCTGCTGATTTTCTTGGTGATTCTGTGAAGACAATTTCAAATCCTGATATTCTTACAAGTCTAAAGGCTACTGTGATTCAAATTAAATCTCTCCACAACAGATTTGATGAGTCTCATAAGGAAGTCACTGCTTTGAGGAATGAAGTTGGTCTGAGGGATCTTACTCTGAAAAATGATAGAGCTTACTACAATTCCATGTTCAAGAAGCAAGCTAAGGACTCTGATGAAATTCAGAAGAGGCTTGGGAAAGTTGAGGACAACCAGACTGCTATGTCTGCCCAACTGACTTCAATTTCTAATGCAATTGAGTTGTTGACATCAGTACTACTTTCTGATGATGTCAAAAAGGGGGAGAGTGTACCAAGTGACAAATGCAAAGACACTCAAACTCTGAGACGGAGGGATGATGGTAATGATGGTAATGATGGTGGAAACAAGGGAGGAGATGGAAAGAGTTTAAGATTAAATTCTGATAGAAAACTACTTCCAAGAAGATCAAACTCTGAAAGAAGATCAAACTCTGATAGAAGATCAAACTCTGGAAAGGGAAATGCAAACTTTGCCAGTGGTTCAAAATTCAAAAGTTTGATAATCTCTGATAAGCCATCTATTGATGAAGAGATTGCTGCTAAGGTGTTTATGGCAGAACATGGAAAAGATGTTACAATTGAAGATATCCAAGCTGAAGAGCAAATGCTTGCTGAAGAACACAAGAAGAATCTTGAAGCTGGAATCTACAAGAAGAAGGAAATCAAGGCTCCTAGAAAGAAAGAAACGGGAATTTCTATTAAAGAAAATACTCAACAGAGTATACAATACACCAGGAGGCCTATGATTACAAATGCTGGTAAAGGAAAGGGTATACTGGTAGAAGAAGAACAGTTACCAAAGAAGAATTATTCAACCTCTGACAAAGCTCAAGTTGAAGTTTTTGAAGCTAAATCAACCTCTGACAAGGCTCAAGTTGATGTTATTGTTAAGGATGTGCCAACCTCTGACAATGCTCAAGTTGTGCAAACTCAGCTATCTTCACCACTCCAAGGTTTCAAAAGATCTTCATTACCTGAAACTCTGAAGCCTAGCCAGGTGAACTTTCTACAAACCAGAACAGTACTTGGAAAACAATCTTATGATAAATCTGGTTTGGGTTCCCACCAAGAGAAAAGAGTTAATAATAGTCCTTTAGATCATACATCACTGGCAGAACCTGGTGTTGGGGTTACTCAAGAAAACCTTGATAAACTAGAATCTGTTCAGATGATTTACCATAGAGGCTTGAAGAAGGAGTTTTTATTATACTTTATGTTAGAAATGAATACCACTAGAAACTAGACAGAGGGGGGGTGAATGGATAGTTTGATATATTTTTCGATCTTGAAAACTAAGTAAACAACTGTATGTGATTATGATATGTAATATGCAGAAAGTAAATAACACACACAATCACTTTAATCTACTTTGTATAAGCAAATTAAATACTACAGCTTTCCAGGAAATTCACAATCGAATTTCTGGCTTCTAAACAAGAACAGTTTGAACTTGCTTGCTTACAGAGAAAAGAGCTTAGCAAATAACTATGTGTATCTCTCTTACAGCTTACAGTTGCGTGTGCACGATATATATATTCCCCTATACAAACTAGGCACACACAATATTACACAGCTACCCCTTCTGAAAGTCCAACTTGTCCTGCCATAAGAAGTTCACTGTGTCAGGAAGGACCACCTGCTTTTCGGAGTCTTTCCCGTTCCTGTAGCTGCTTGTCTCTTATCTTTCTCTCCAAGTTTAGCTGTAGATTTGCCATCTGTTCTTTGGACCACCTTGCCAGAACAAATGCTTCAGTATTTGTCTCCTTTGATTCTTGGTTCTGTACCTTGATTTGTCTTGTTATGAACGGCTAAGTGTTGATATCGTGAACTCCACTTTATCCCTGACTTCGCGATCTCCCTTGTGAGGACTATGCGATATAGCCTTTGAAGACTTTGCGACATAGGTCATTTGACGACTATGCGACATAGGTCATTTGATGACTATGCGACATAGGTCATTTGATGACTATGCGACATAGGGCTTCTGAGGACTTCACGATCTAGGCTCCTTTGACTTTGCTGACTTCAACACTTCACGACATGTGTCTTGAGGACTTCTCGACATAGTACAAAATGGACTATGCGATATAGTACTTCACGACATGGATATTGGTGACTTCACGACATAGCTTTCTTTTGACTTTGCTATATAATGCCTTAGACAAATTCCTGCAACTTATTTCTTCATGGCCTTATTCAACTCTATCATGCTGCATGAACACTTCTGAACTTCTACCAGGATAATTATTCAATGGCCTATATACATTCTAGATGCAAGAACTTTACTAAGCTCATTATAAATCTGAGCATACATGATAAAGCTATTGTCCATGAAAACAAGACAAGTACATTTAGAGACCTATACTATATCCCAGTGATAGAAATCACTAGGTCATGTAATGTGACATAGTCACATAGTGTAGGCTTGTTAATAGTGGTATTCAGACATGTCTTGAGCCTAACACTTTATGGCTGATGGCAGAGTTTACAGAATTGGAGAAGATGATATTCGTCTGAAATTATGGGAAGAGCTAGAGTATGTTCTATATCTCCTGAAGATCAAAAATAGAAATACTCATAATGCTGCTCTGGTTTTAAAAGACAGAATGATGAAATCAAAAGTTCTTCTTGGAGGAAGTGTTTCCAGTGCTTATATTCCTAAGTACAGAGATGCACATGGAAAGTTGGTGGAAATGAAGAAAAATAGTGCTAGATTCAGGACTGCACTAGATAAGAAAGTTCTAGAGTTCAATCTAGAGTCTGATAAGGCTTTTTATATCAGACTTGGCAATGAAATGAACAAGAACAGCATCTATTCTTTAAGGGCTGCCATTTATCAAATTGGTGAAGATGAACCAGAATTGAAGGAGCTGAAGAAGGATATGATTGCTGAACTAGATCGAGCTGAGAGAAAGTTACTGTCAGATTATATCAGGACTGTACCTGATATCCAAGAAATTCAGTAAAGTCTGACTGTAAGTTTTTATGTTTTCTATTCTAAGTTAAATTTAAACTCTGTTTTAAAATTAAACTCTGCTATATTTTAAACACTGCATTTGTTATATGTTTTGACATCATCAATTATCTGTTTAACTTGTACATTTTTATTATGCACAAGTTGGGGGAGATTGTTAGATATAATTGCTGACGTTTGTTCATCAGTGTTTAAGTACCAGGTACATATCAGAGTTTATCTAGAAGCCAGTCAGAGTTTGATAAAGTCTGACTGGGTGAAGAGTTTACATTGAAGCCAGTCAGAGTTTGATAAAGTCTGATGTGGTAATAGTTGACTTAGCTGTCGGTGCAAAGATAAAGATTCTAGAAGCAATATATTCTGAAGATGGAAAGAAGCAGAATATATTGATACAGCTAAGGAAACGGAATAGAAGACTGAAGCAATCCTTAATTGATATGAAGTGTATAGCTAACTTATAGGAATATCAATTAGAGATGGATTGTATGTAGCTGTGTACTATATAAACACAGATAGGTTATCCCTAGAAGGGATGCGATTATTGAAATATTATTCTTGTAACCTAGTAGCTCTTTGTGATTCATTAACATCATAAAGAGAGAAACTGTTAATATAATTACAGTTTGTTGATTTATAAAAAGTGTTCTTGATTGTTATTCTCATACATACTTGATTATATATTGTGTATTCGGCCTAACACTTTATTTCACAAAGTATGAGATTGGGGGAGATTGTTAGATCAGAATTCAATGATCGTCAGGAGCTAGACTCAACTGATCAGGATTGCTGACGTCATCAGGATCAAGATACATATCAGGACTGGGATCAGGATTGATCATCACGACTGGAAGCTGATCAGGATTCCTACTTCGAGTTATATTTGGAGTCTAGTTAAACATGGAAGTTTATTCTGTCGGTTCCTGGTTTGTAGAATGTAGCTATCAATTATGGATAGGTTTCAATCTTTGTAATTGATTAGGACTTATCATTGATAGAGAAGCTGTGTAGTATATAAACACAGTTTTAGGTTTCGATTTATGTGAGACAGAGAACGTGAACATAATCGATCATACACTTGAGTATTTTTGTAAGCTAGAAGCTCTCAAGAACATAGAATTTCTTGAGAGAGTTTTTGTAAGCTAGCAGCTCTCAAGAACATCAGAATTTCTTGAGAGAGTTTGTAACAGTTTTATATCAGATTTAATAAAGCTGTTATCTTTCTTTCATATTTGTGATATATACATTAAGAAGTCGATTATCTTATACTATTGTATTCAACCCCCCTTCTACAATAGATTATTACTGGGCAACATCCTCCTCAGCAAGGAGTTTCTTGAGTCTTGCAGTCTCTGCCTCATGGGCTGCAATTTTCTCCTTAGTAGTTTGGGGTTGATCCCGATTTGTCTGGGAAGAACATCTCCTTCTTGGGGCGACATCCTCCCCAGTTGTACAACCCTCATCCTCGGTGTATGGGCCCGAGTAATCTTGAACGAAAGGGGTCTGGCGAGTTTGTTGATTTTGGGGTCCCAGACCTTGAATATAATGGGGCACATATGCCTCATGGTAGATTATATTAGTTCCACTACCGCCCGCCATGGGTCGAGGGGGCATGCCATAGCTTGGCATCCCCAAAGTCTGATTCACGTATTGAGGGAGATCAGTAGTATGGAGTTGAAGGCTTCTCGGTGCATTCATAATGAGTGGAGAAGTCGAGATTGGTTGCTGGTGAACGGTCTCTTGTGGATTAGATCCATGAATGACCATCTGCAGGGGATTCGTCCCTTCAACCGAAATTGGGATTTCCGGTCCTTGCGTGTTGGTGGGGATATTCGTCCCTTGAGTGCCAGTAGTTGGCGGTGGTTGATTTCCGTGAGTATCAGCCTCAGAGGTGATAGGGCGATCCTCAGGAGTTTGAGTATCTCGAGCTGTTCTTCGTGTGTTTGCCATGGTTGATGTTGTCTTCCCACAGACGGCGCCAAATTTTATGGATTAAAAAACGTGCTTGTGAATTTAATGTTAAGGTTTAATGAGCTTCGAGCTTTAATGGTTGCACTTGTGTTTCGAGACTAAATCGGTCCTCACAAGATGCCTACGTATCTCAATCAGTGCTGAGAATCAAGCCAGAAAACGTAGTTCTTGGTGTTGCCCTCGGGGCTATGGCGGCAGGGGCACACCAAGGACGTAGTGACTTGTATGTCCTTATTCGAGGATGAAGTCTAAAACGTAGTTCTAGGGGTGCCTTTATGGCTTGTTGCGCCTTTGAGGCGTTGTGACGTATGGAGCTGTGCCCAAAACGTAGTTCTGATTGTAGGATCAGGGTCCTTATATAGGCGTCTAGAGCCTAATATTTATGGTATGTTTAGGAGTCTTAGCGAATAAGTCTCCTTTTTGATATTGGATAAACATTGTATTTCTTGCTGGAGAATTCGTTTCCTTGTTGATAAAGGCTATGACTCATTAATTGCCTTTAATTGGGATTCCGGATCCTTCTTTGATGAATTTACCATATTTTGGACTCTTTTTATGAGCTATATATTTTCCCTATTTATTAATTACGAAATTAATAAATAATCTGGGTTTTGGGCCTTAAATACTTGGCCTTTCCGAAGAATCAGCAATTATATTTCTATAATTACTTTTCTATCCATATCATAGACTATTAAATCAAATCAACATTTGAGCACGACCGTGCATTTCTTAGTCTCACTCAAACAAGAGGCCAATAATATCGCTCCTAAAATTAGGAGGGTTAAATCCCATCTAGATCATTCATATTTCTCATACAATTCACAATATACCCAATGTCCACTTTTATCATCACCCGGTCAAAGGTAACTTTTAATGTAATCAAAGTATATTAATTCTCATATAGAAAATATAATGATTTCAGGTCTAAGGATCATTACACCATTATCATAGTGAGAATTACTTATGACACTTTTAACATGTGTAATCTCACGGCGGGTCAATCCAGTGTCATGTACTCTTACATGCACCTATGTTTTGACTTTAGTATCACCATACCTATGACCAATGAGATATGGTCATCAGTCAACAAACATACTAGTCTCTGTGCATTATTATTGTCCTTAAATAATAACACTCGACTAGGGATATTTAGGAATAAAGATACTATTCATATAATCTCATTTTTAAGTCACATACTTAAAGATATCGAATACTTATCATAATTCCAAGGATATTTATTATGCTAACATTTATAATGTAGTAAATAAAGACATAATAAAATAATAATAATAATCAATAAAACATAATTTATATTAATAAAATGTTTTCTTTAAAACATAAAAGTATTGTCTCTAGAGCACTAATACTAACAATCTCCCACTTGCACTAGAGCCAATATCCCATGTATCCAATACATTTGGAACTAGTGTGACTTACATGCTTCTGCTGCGACAAAACCTTAGTCAGTGGGTTTGCAATATTATCAATAGTATGCACTTTACATATAAGTATATCTCCTTGATCATTAATCTCATTAATAAGGTGATATCGCTTTAGTAAATTCCTAAAACATCCTCTTTTTCTACTTCTCTAGTATCAATATACTAAGCCTCAATTGTAGAATCATTTATGGTTATTGATGTGAACTATTCTAGCTTACAACACATCTATTTAGACAAAACACAAATCCAGACTAAGACACAAAGCCGTCATGTATGTCAAGAAACTAGCATCTATGTAACATTTTACATCCAGCTTCCCATCTTCTCCATATACCAAGAATGAGTCTTTAGTCCTCTTCAGGCACTTAATAATATTCTTGATTCCAATTAAGTGACCATCACTTGGATTAGACTGGTACCTGCTCTTCATGCTTAAAGCATATGAGACATCATGATGAGTACATATCATTAGATACATTATGAAACCAATTTCCGAAGAATATAGAACTATACTAATATGGTCCATATCATCCAATGATTTTAGACCATTTATTTTGAGATCACTAGCTCATGGACATGGGAACATTTCCCTTTCAACCTCTTTGCATCCCTAATTGGTGCAATACATTGTCAATGTATGTACTCTGACTTAAGCCGAAAAATCTTCGTGATCTATCTCTATAGATCCTGATCCCTAAGATATAGGACACATCTCCTAAGTCTTTCATCAAAAACTATTTCTCTACCAAGTCTTAACAGTCTGTTGAGAAAGAATGTCATTCCTTATTTGTAATATATAATCTACATATGATACTAGGAATGCCACATGGCTCCCACTAACCTTCTTGTAAACACACGGTTGATCTTCATTTTGAATAAAGTCAAACTATTTGACCGTTTCCTCAAAACGTATATTCCATCTCCTCGAGGCTTACTTTAATCCATAAATGGATCGACTTATCTTATAAACCATTCTAGAAAAATTTGGATCTACAAAACCTTCAGGTTGTGTCATGTACACAACCTTTTCAACGCTCCCATTTAAGAAAGTAGACTTGACATCCATTTTCCAGATTTCGTAGTCATAGTAAGCAAGCAAAATCCTGATGGACTTGACCATTGCCACTGGTGAGAAAGTTACATCATAGTCAATACCATGAATTTCCTTGAAACCTTTTGCCACCAGTCGTGCCTTATAGGTTTGTACATTACTATCCATGTCAGTTTTCTTCTTGAAAACGCACTTGCGCCTTATAGGTTTTACCCCTTTAGGTGGATCAACCAAAGTCCATACTTGGTTTTTCATACATGGAATCCATCTTAGATTTCATGGCCTTCTTCCAATTTTAGATCTTGGAATGTTCATAGCGTCTTGGTAGGTAAGAGGCTCATTATCATTATTCACAAGCATTACATCACCATCATGAGTCAAGAGAAATTCATAATATCTCTCGGACTCATGGCGAATCCTACCAGACCTACGAACAACCTGTGTTTCTTGAGCAGTATTAACATTTTCATGTACATTCTGCTCTTGTTCCAACTTCGGTTCAATGTTATCTCGTGGTTCTCGATCCTCATCGAGATCTATTTTCCTCCCACTATTTCTTTTAGAAAGAAATTATCTCTCAAGAAATACAGCAGTCCGAGCAACAAACACTTTGTTCTCTGGAAGATTAAAGAAGTAATACCCCTTTTGTTTTAATTTTGTATCCCACAAAATTACATTTATCTGATTTTGGTCCTAGCTTGTCAGAGGTTAAACGTTTCACAAACGCTTTGCATCCCCTAATTTTCATAAATGACATGCTATAACTTTTCTCAGTCCACATCTTATATGGTGTCTCCTGAACCATTTTAGTAGGAACACGGTTTAGTGTGTATGCACATGTCTCTAGGGTATAACCCCAGAAACTTATTGGAAGATCCACTTGACTCATCATCAATCGCACTATGTCCAACATAATGTGATTTCAGCTCTTAGAAACTTCTTTCATTGAACCTTTTTACTTCAACTTAATATTCTTTGAACTTTTCAAACAATTCGGATTTTTTCATCAAAAGATATCTATATCCGTATCTACTAACATCATCAGTGAGCGTTATGAAGTAGTAAAATCTACCTCCTACCATCGTACGTATATGACCACATACATCACCATGTATAACTCCTAATTGTTCGATGGTCCTTTCACCATTTTTAGTAAAAGGAGCTTTTGTCCTTTTGCCAAATAAATCATGATTCGCATTCTTCGTATGATTCATAATCAAACTTATCCAATCATCCATCATTGTGCTTGTTTGGGGTATCACAAAAAAGTTGATTTGTAGTTTAAAATGAGTAAGTGCTTTATAAGTGATAAGTTGATGGATTCTTATAAGTTATACGGGTGTTTGGATAAATTTACTTATAAGTTAGTGAAGAATTTGCTAAATTAAATTTGAAAAAATAATTATTAAATACAATGATTTCAACACTTGCATTTTAAATTAAAAAAATATTTTAAAACACAAAGGTAAAAATATAAATTATTAAAAAAATAAAGAAATCAAAGAATAAGTTGATAAGTTAAGTAAAATGTTGGTGATTTCTAACATTCAACTTATCAATTTATAAGTTATAAGTTATCAAATAAGCTGAGTACACAAACACCCCTCGTAAGCTGAAATGGGTTTATAAGTCATAAGCTGACTTATAAACCACTGCCCAAACAGGCCCATTATGTAAATTAAAAATGTGTTTCTTATAATATGGCCTTAATTACAGTGCCAAAGGTAATGTTTGATTTGAGTCATTTTAGAACATATAAATTGTTAACTAATTGTGCAACATCATTAACCTTTTCATTGAAATGTAATAAACAACAATTGTTATATATCCAATTAAAATGAAAAACCTTTCTTGTCCATACAAGAAACCAATATAATGTCTCTACTCTTAGAGACACGTAGTTACAATTATCAAGTTCTAAACTTAGCCTTATAGGCAAAATTAAGTAACGAGTTACTTCAACTAGAGCAACAACTCTTGCTCCAATTCTAACCCGAAACCTGAAGCTTGACCCTCACCGGTCTTCTTCTTAGATCTTCCAAATAAGCATGACAGTTTAACTTCCAGTCTTTCGGTTTTCCACAGAAGTGACAATCTTCTTCTTTAATTAGCAACACCTCCTTTAGGCGACAAAACCTCTTTGGGATTGGACTTTAATATGGCTATAGAATTAGATCAAATCTTCTTCTTTCCATTCCATTTTCCTTTCCCATTCAAATTCAACATCATTATTGGAGTAGCCCATGCATTTATCATGTTGCTTACAGCAGTTCTCAATGTGCTTCACCACTTAGTGGGTGCTATGTCTATCTCATTTATTTTGTTGGTCACTAACTAATTGAGAATAGTTATTGTTCAAAGATTTGTATGATCAAATCATTCTGAGTCTCTAGACCAATCTTAAAACCCAAAAAAATAATAATCAAGGTACTCATTATACCCTATCATCTTTAGAACATCTGGTCCAACCGAATCTCACTTTCCCTACTAGTAGATGTATGGTGCCTTGCTATTGTCAAATCCCTTTTGACGAGCCTTTTCCTCAAACATCTTTTAAGGTGCTCAAATATCTCATAAGCATCCATATGTTCATATTGTTTCTTAAGCTCAGCACTCATAGTTGCAAGCATGAGACATGAAACATCATCAGTCGAATCATCAATTTGCTTCCAATAAGCATTATGTTCGGCACATGTTACATTCTCAGCTAAAAGGTAAGGGAAGAATTTGACTAACATCGTGGTGCCTGAGGAAGATCCTCAACCTCCTATATCAGTCGAGGAAATTTGTTCATGTTAGCTTGTCCTTCTCAAAGACGGATCGCATAGAGAAGTTATTTGTGTTATTTGTCATTTGATAGCTACAATATTAAAGTTCATAAAATTAATCTAGGTTGCAAATTTATTAATTATTATGTTTAAGTGATTATGGTATACCATTATATACCTCCCACTATTTTGATCAAATAAATAGCCCTAACTATTAATTCGGAAAGTATTTCTCTTAAATCTTTCTAGTGAGCCAAGATCCATATTTCGTCATGCTTACGGTCAGCTTTGGCTTTACTCCCAATACATGATTTATTTAGGTAGACAACTCTTGTTAATTATATCATATATAACTCTTGGAAAGTTTGGTAGAACAACATTTGTTCACATTTATCTAATAAATCATGCCGGATCTGATTTGTACGTCAATCAAATAGCTCTGATACCAATTGTTAGGTCTAAAGTATCGTAGAAGGGGGGGGGGGGTTGAATACGATACTCACAAATTATTTAATTTCGTTCGCGGATTAATCATTCAGTTCTATAACGAAATCAAATGCACCAAATCAAAACACGAGTCGGGGAATATATCTTTTTATAAATATAAACCTCGAGGGGTGCTACAATTTCTAATCCGTAGATTAGCTTCAATGAGTTCAAGGTTACACAAATTCAATACAATGATAAAATTCTGAGCACTATTAATTTCTCTGATAATTTTCTCCGGCTCAAACTTCTCTCTTAGTAATGTCTCTGTGTTTTGCTTTAACTGAGGAAGACACTCTCCTTAACTCTGTATTAATTGTAGACTTGTTTTGAAAACTATCGAACCAAAACTAAACTAATAATCTTGGCCGTCCAATTTCCATCAACCTGACACACAAAGAAACTTTCCACCTGCTTCTCCAAATAGAAAACTATCGAATGAATAAAGTTAATATTCCATTCGATGGTTTTTTTAATAAAACTATCGAATGAGAAATTAACTTACTTTAGTTTTCTTTGAATCACATTCGATGGTTTTCTAAATAAAAAAACCATCGAATTCTTTTCTTGTCCTTAATCTTTTAGAAAAACTTCTGAGTTTCAGGGTGTTTAAGTTTTAGACTGTATCAATTTCTTCTGAGACGATAAGACAACTTGATCTTTTTAAGTGTCGTCAACTGGTAAAACTGGTCTTGTTCACAGATGAATAACACTTGATCAATTCTTCTATGTCTTCAATTCAATGCTGTTGATAAGTCCTTTGTCGATCTGGTTGCTTCAAATACATCACTGGAATCATGTGGTACTAACCCTAAATCATTCACATACTTCTGTAGTCTTGAAAATCTTGTTTCTTTAATTGTCACCGAGGCTTGAACATTTTCATGAACTTCTTTCCGTGACCTGTTTACGGACTTCAAGAATACATACCATATTTTGATTTTTTTTTGAGTTTACCTTTTCTTCTTTGATTCTGGATTCCTGTGCTTCTGTTAATATTATTGTATGTCTTGTCCTTTGTTGAGTTGCAGTTATCTCTTTTACATCTTATGTTACATTATGCTTTACATAAGCATATACATATATATATGAGATTGAATTCTTTTGGGTTGTTTATAATCTAGACTTGAAGTATTCATGTTTTTAGTGGCATGCAAAGCTTGTTAGTGTGAGAAAGAGCGTCTTCTTGATGAGACCCGCAAATTTGAGCTCACCGGAGAAGAACTCGACCTCGGTAATGACTTATATGGAGCTGAGGGTCTTGAATTCTTACATGCAAATCTTATTTCCATTAGATATTGAGTATTTGGTAGTTATAAATCATTGCATGTTAGAAATACTTATGATTTTTAGTGGGTTGTAGTTTTTATGGTGTTTAAAGATTGTTTATTTGGAGTTTTTGTGTTACATGTCATTTTTATGAATAGATCTAGTAGAATTGGTTTATAAAAGTTATTGCATGTAAGGTGTTATTGTGATTTTGCCATACTTCTCTTTGAAGGGCAAGAGTTTTGAATTTCATAGAGATTAGTTTGTATTATTATTGTATTACTATTCCATGTTAAAAGCATAATGTAACATAAGATGTAACAGAGATAACTACAACACAACAAAGGACAAGACATACAATAATATTAACAGAAGCACAGGAATCCAGAATCAAAGAAGAAAAGGTAAACTCAAAAAATCAAAATATGGTATGTATTCTTGAAGTCCGTAAACAGGTCACGGAAAGAAGTTCATGAAAATGTTCAAGCCTTAGTGACAAATAAAGAAACAAGACTTTCAAGACTACAAAAGTATGTGAATGATTTAGGGTTAGTACCACGGGGTTCCGATGATTTATTTGAAGCAACCAGATCGACAAAGGACTTATCAGTAACATTGAATTGAAGACATAGAAGAATTGATCAAGTGTTATTCATCTGTGAACCAGACCAGTTGCACCAGTTGACAACACTTAAAAGATCAAGGTGTTTTATCGTCTCAGAAGAAATTGATTTAGTCTAAATCTAAACACCCTGAAACTCAAAAGGTTTTCTAAAATGATTAAGGACAAAAGCAAATGGTTCGATGGTTTTTCTTAAAAGAAAACCATCGAATAAGATTAAGGAAATCTAATCTGAAAACTATTATTAAGTAATTTGTCATTCGATAGTTTTTATTTAAAAACTATCGAATGGAAAATTACTTTTCTAATTCGATAGTTTTTAAATTTGAGGAGCAGGTGAAAAGGTGTTTGTTTGTCAGGTTGATTAGAATAATGAACAGCCAAGATTAATTGTTTATTTTGGTTCGATAGTTTTTCTACACAAGTCTACAATTAACAGAAGAGAGAAGAAGTGTCTTCTTCAGTTGTTAGGTTCATCACAGAAGCAATTACGAAGAGAGAGTTTGAGCCAGAGAGAAAATCAGAAAAATTAATATTGCTCAGAATTCTATCATTGTACTGATTGTGTATAACCTAGAACTCATTGAAGCTAATCTACGGATTAGAATTGTAGCACCCCTCGCGAATTATATTTATAAAACGATATATTCCCCGACTCTTGTTTTGATTTGGTGTATTTGATTTCGTAGTTGAACTGAATGATTTATCCGCGAACGAAATTAAAGAATTTGTGAGTATCGTATTCAACCCCCCCTTCTACGATACTTTGGACCTAACAATTGGTATCAGAGCTATTTGATTGACGTACAAATCAGATCCGGTGAATGAGACCAAAATCAAACATAGCTTGAAAATTCGAAGCAAATTTTTTAACTTTCAAAAATTTTCATTTGATTGGAATTTCTTGAATTTTAAACAATTTGAAATTTTCAGAAACCATGAGTGCTCCAAAGACAACTACTGGTATTAAAGTTCCCTCGTTTACAAGAGATGATTTCGGTTTGTGGAAGATGAAAATGATGTTATTTATCAAGGCATCTAATCCGTTGTATATTGGAATTTTAGAGAACGAACCATATGTACCAATGAAATCAGTTGATGAAACGACAACTCCTGAAGGTACCAGAATTCCCCTAGGCACCACACCTAAGGATATCTCTGAGTACACAAATTCAGATAAAGAACTGATTCGATTGGATACAGGTTTG
The DNA here is from genome assembly GCA_030848705.1 of Heracleum sosnowskyi. Lineage (NCBI taxonomy): Eukaryota > Viridiplantae > Streptophyta > Magnoliopsida > Apiales > Apiaceae > Heracleum > Heracleum sosnowskyi. The sequence goes on from CM061239.1 coordinate 75,525,711, forward strand.
ATGCTGATATTGACAGACTCCACAGACAAGGAAATGAGCTATCAGATAATGAGCTGTACAAGCGGGAAACATATGTGGGATACCATAAACTTAATAATGGAAGGAACTAAAGACGTGCAGGAAAACATATTGGACATCCTGACTTCTCAGTATGAATCATTTAGGTCTCTTCCTGGAGAAAGTATAACTCAGGTCTTTGAGAAGTATACTAAACTGCTTAATGAATTATCCATGAAAGGGAAGACCTATCCACTGAGAGAAACAAATAGGAAGTTCATGATGACACTACCCCATCATGTAGAACACGAGTCCTCATCCATAAGGGAAAGAATAGATTTTACTAAGATGTCATTAGAGATGATCTATGGCAAGCTTAAGACTTATGAGATGGAGCAAGAACAAAGAGTGATAATCTACGGACCAGGGATAGTGGACAACAAGCACAATGCACTTGTGAGATCAGCAGCACTTGTAGTGGATGAACCAACAACTTCTGATATTCAGGTTCAAACCCCTAGAGCTGGAAAGGAGGTGATTATAGAAGCTGAAATGGATTCTGTGAATCTGGGTGTTGATGAAAGTGATTACTACACCCTAGAAGAGCTTGAGCAAATGGAAGACAAAACCATGGCGTACTTAGCTGCAAAGTTTAGCCACATTCGTTTCAAGAGAAACCCTAAGTACAAGTTCAAGGGCTCAACCAACAGATTCTAGAAGAGCAAGTATTCACCTGGCACAGGCTTTAAGGGAGGCTACAAGACTGGCTCGATTGACAGAATCAAATCAAGATGCTACAACTGTAATGAGTTAGGGCATTTCGCCACTGAATACCGGAAGCCTCTTCAAGCAAGAGACAATAAAGATGTCTATGAAAAGAAAGATTCTTATGAGGATTTGAAGAAGGAAAATGCCAAGCTGAAACAGCAATTGGAGGCATTGTCTAGAAAGCAGAAAGGGAAAGCTTATATAGCAGAGGGAAAACACTGGGATGATACTGATTCGGATGAAGAGGAAGAGTATGTAAATGTTGCCCTAATGGCTGACTCTTCAGAGGAATCACCGCAATTATCTCAGGTACCTATCTTAACAACAATTGACATGTCTAATTCTGAGTACAAGAAACTGTGCAAAATCTTAGTGTAGAATTGTTTAATGTACACACAAGCATGCTAGCATCTGAAATGGAAAATGCTAAACTAGTTCTTAATATTAAAAATCTAGAATCTAAGAATGAAGAACTAGAGCTTGTAGCTGTTACACTAGAAGATCTTAAGCAAAAGAATGAATACTTAGAGAACAAGGTCAAGTGTAATGATGAGATAGAGACTATCCTCAGGAAGCAGATTTCAGATCTAGATTTGAAACTGAATGCTTTTAAGAATTCCGCCCTAATTGGTAAGGAGATCATTGATGCTCAGACCATAGGGAACAAGACTGCTATAGGACTTGACTACACCAAAAAGGCTGGTAAAAAGACTTTGGAATTTCCTGTGACATCTAATGTTGTCAGGAAGGATATTCCACACATTCTTAAGAATGTTGTCTGTCCAGTTTCTGTCAAGCCCTTCTCAGAACCTTTTCATGAGGATGACTTATTCATTAGACAAGAATTGCTTGAGGAGGATTTATTGAAGGAAAAAGAGGTAAAGACTAAGTTGCCTAGAAAATCAGTAAAATCTGAAATACCTAAAACTGAAATAGGTGACTTAGTTAGCAAGGCTAAAAAGAACAGGAATGGGAAAAAGAATATTGTTAATCAGAATATTGTTTCTTCTTCTCCCATTGCATCTAGGAAGTTGTGCACTATTTGTAATTCTGCTGGACACCTTACACATGCATGTAAAAAGGTTAAAGTAGAAACTGCTGATACTTCTGCAAGGCATAACATGTCTGACATGCCTGATCTTCATGAACCCTGTGGAAAGAAAGAGTGTTTGCTATGTACATACAACATCATGTATGCTTATTTTAAGTTGATGAATGCATCTGGTAGCAATAACACTGATAATGTTAAATCCACAGAAAGCATGAATGTCAAACAAGTTAAGACTAACTTGAATGTTACTCCTGTTAAAGTATCTAAACCTTTAGGACCCAAACAAGTTTGGGTACCAAATTCCGCTTAATCAATCTGTGATTGCAGGGTAAGGTTAAAAGCTCAAAGGTCGTGTGGATTCTGGATAGTGGCTGTTCTAGACACATGATAGGTGAAGAGTCCCTGCTTACAGAGGTGGTTAAGAAGACCGGCCCGATTGTAACCTTTGGAGATGACAACAAAGGATTCACTACGGGATATGGTAAACTGAGAATTGGGAATGTCATCATTGAAAACATCTCTCTTGTTGAAGGATTGAAGCACAATCTTCTAAGTATCAGTCAATTCTGTGATAAAGGATACAATGTGGATTTCAGAAAGGACAAGTGCTTGATCACAAACAGGAAGGATGAAAAGCTTGCTCTACTGGGAGTGAGAAAAGGAAATTTGTTTATAGCTGACTTAAGTTCTTCCGGTGAAGGAGAAGTTACATGTTTCTACAGTAAGGCATCTTCAGAACAAAGTTGGTTATGACATAAGAAGCTCTCACATTTGAACTTCAAAACTATGAACTCTTTGGTAAAGAGAGAGTTAGTGAGAGGGTTGCCCCTGATGGAATTCAATCAGGAGGGACTATGTGAAGCATGTGAAAAAGGGAAGTCAAAGAAAGCATCACATAAAAGCAAAGAAATGACAAGCATTGTTGAACCTCTTCAGCTGATTCATATGGATTTATTTGGTCCAGTCAATGTTATGTCACTTTCAAGAAAAAGATATGCATTAGTGATGGTGGATGACTACTCCAAGTACACGTGGGTGTTGTCCTTACAATCAAAGGATGAAGCAACACAACTAATCATTGAACACATCAAGAAGATAGAAGTGGAAGCTAAGCTACCTGTGCGGATAATCAGATCAGACAATGAAACTGAATTCAAGAATGCAGTTCTTAATGATTTCTGCTAAGAGAAAGGAATGTCAAGACAGTATTCAGCACCAAGAACTCCTCAACAGAATGGAGTAGTGGAAAGGAAGAACAGAACCTTGGTTGAAGCAGCAAGGACTATGTTAAATGAATCAAAACTTCCCACTTACTTTTGGGCTGAAGCAGTGAATACAACTTGCTACACTCAGAATCGAACCCTGATTAACAAAGATCATCAAAAGACTCCGTATGAGTTAATGGCCAACAAGAAACCAACACTGAAGTACTTTCATGTGTTTGGTGCAAAGTGCTTTTTACTAAAAGATGGAGGACATCTAGGCAAGTTTGATGCCAAAGCAGATGAAGGCATTTTTCTGGGCTATTCTCTGGAATCTAAGGCTTACAGGGTGTATGTGATTGAAGATAAGGTGTTGGAAAGCTTTAATGTAACATTTGACGACACCAAAAGACCAGGCCTGCAAACTAGAGAGAACTCTGAATCCTTGGTATTTGAAAATCTATCAGGAGATCTCTCTGACATTGAAGAAGAACCTGAAGTTGTTACAGTTATTAATAATAATGATAATGATAATGATTCTGGACCAAGTGGTGACAGTGGTGGAGATACTCAAACTACTATTGGATCCACTAGTCAATCAATAGGGTCAAAAGATCATACTGTCAACAACTCTGGGGGAGCAGGAGAAGGATCAACTAGTCACACTCCCCAACATCTAGAACAAGGAGAATCATCAAGATCGCATCTGCCAAGACAAAGGGTATGGAATAAAGATCTTCCCTTTCACTTGATCATTGGTGATCCGGACACAGGAGTGAGAACTAGGAGGACATCACAAAATGAATGTCACTATTCTGGGTTTCTTTCAGAAACAGAACCTAAGAAAGTTGAAGATGCCCTAGATGATCCAGATTGGGTGATTGCAATGCAAGATGAACTCAATCAATTTGAAAGGTAGAAAGTTTGGAAGCTGGTACCCAGGCCTAAAGGAAAATCTTTTATAGGAACAAGATGGGTATTCAGAAATAAATTGGATGAAGATGGCATTGTAACGAGAAACAAAACCAGACTGGTTGTGTAACAGCCCCAAATCCGGGGTCAGGGATCTTGGGTTGTCACAATCCGTGTATTCCTTGCCTTACCTGTATTACTCACACCACTCATAATTCAGCTGCTCATGACCCCACAACATATGTCTCACACACACACACACACACACACAGGTTAGAGTCTCAGAAACGACACAATACAACAACTGCGGAATAAATAACTTTTATTACAATACCCCAAATGTCTTTTGAATCTGTCACTGATACAATTTCTAAGTAATGTTACATTACCAACTTAGCCTTCTGATGCTCACAATCCTCTCATACCATTCATATCTATACATAAGTTGAATACCAAAAGCTGTAGCCTGATTCGACTGGTTCGTACTACTCTCGAGATCACTGCTAGAAACTGTTTACGGAAACGCCTTGCGAGGTATGTGCCGACCCATTGGCATCCTGCTTCGCTGCTATATAATATATATAAAACAATAGCAAGAGTGAGCGATAGCTCAGCAAGGTAATGAAAGTATGGCATGATTCTGCCTTTAACTCAACCCCGAATAAAGCGGGTATAAGACAATAACTTGTCAAAATATCTCGATACTGAAATTATATCCTTATCGGAATGTATTCCCAAAAACAGTACCATTATTGTACTTCAAATATCATTTCCATAATATTTCTGCAAACTTTTGCTATATTATGAGCAAAGTTCTAGTATAATATAAAAGATGAGGTTTCAAAGTAAACCAATATAACCTTTCCAAAAATATCTGCGATGTAAGCAGAATATCAACACATATCTTAAAAGATGAAGTTATAAGGTGATTCATTATAAATAACTCCCTTACCATAACTCATATTATGTAAGGTATCCACAGAGTCAAATGATATAAAAGATGAAGTTACGAGGAAAAATTAATATCATATCTCCGTAACCCAAGATTCACTTATGCATATATTATCAGAGTCATAACTCATAACAGATGAAGTTGCAAGGATTCATTGTAACTTTATTTTGAACACTTTTCGACCCCCTGCCAACATGACCGGTAAACCTGTACCACGGGTGTCATCCTTGGTCCCTTTCAATACATGTTGCAGAATCCCTCTGTCAACATGATCGGTAAACCCGTACCAACGGAGCCATCCGTGGTCCCTTTCAGTACATGTTGCAGAATTATCCAAAATGGATGATGAACCAATACTGGAGCCTTCTCCGCGCCCGTCGTACCAACCTTACTATGATCAGTAGCAGGTTGTACAACAAAATATGTTTTCTACATGTAGATGGAAGTATCACGACAGCCTGACATTGTCTACCGCCTTTCTGGATCTCCCGGCCCATTTGGGGCAATAAGGTGATGGATCGGCGCGACTCGACCTCTTACACATGCTCCTAGTTCAGATGAAATCCATGACTCTGAAACGTAAAGATCGTCTTCCTTTCCCCAAGTGTAATACTTGTTGATACGACTCCACTCAGTAGTTGTATCTAGGTTGGAAAGGAAGATTCTCCAATATTTCCCAAGCGATGCTTGTTAATGGATATCGACTTGTTCCATGAATTTACCCCTCGAGCGTTGAGGTGGTAGCACAATATTTAACTTGCAGCAACTAAATTGCTTCTGTCCCCCGACAGTTTTGAGTTGAGAGTTTAAAATGAATAGCAGTTACTTAATTCAGGTTTCCCATATTTTTGATAGTTGAGCGAGCATTTAAATCCTCTTAAAAGACGGACTTAAATGGAAAACATTGGTTTGGGAACCTCTTTTGATTTAAAACAATTAATAAAATTTATTAAATAAGTAAACCCTCAAATGAATATTCGAAAATAATATTCATTAAGTAAATAAACCTTGAATGAATATTTAGAAATAATATCCATTAAATGAATAAGGATTAAATGAATATTCTACATAATATTCATTAACTAATAAACCTCGAATGAATAATTCAAAATAATATAAACCTCGAATGAATATTCAAAATAATATAAACCTCGAATGAATATTCAAAATAATATAAACCTTGAATGAATATTCAAAATAATATTCATTAAATAATAATCTCCATTGAATATTTGAAAATAATATTCATCAAATAAATAAAACCCAAATGAATATTCAAAAGTAATATTCATTAGGTAAATAGTCCTTAAATAAATAATCCTTAAATAGATAATCATTAAATGAATATTCAAAATAATATTCATTAAATAAATAATTAATCCTCGAATGAATATTCCTTCATTATATTTACAATAATATTCTTAAAGTCAATAATCCTCAAATGAATATAAATAATATTCTTTAACTACATAATTAACCCTCGAATAACAGTTACCCGATATCTTTATCGGAAAAATAATCATTTAAAATATACCGAAAATATACCTACTTCCGGTCTAAAGAATAAAATCATACGCCCTTTACCTAGGGCATTTATAAAAACCTGGCTTATAACTGATATCCCATATCTAGCTTATAAGCCAATTTCCAAATCATTTCCAAGTAATAACATTCGAATGAGGTAATATTCAAATAACATTCCTCAAATCATTTCCAGGTAATTAATACTTTCTAGAAATATAATTAATATTTAATAATAATATTCCTCAAGATGAATAGTACTCTGCCGCTGGAATCCCTCCGGGTTTCCACGACTATCTATATAACACAAATATCGACTCCCGGTCTAGAGTCGAAACAATAAACATGCTCTTATCTATAGAGCTACAAGGTATCCCGGTTCATAAGTACATTATCTCACAGCTCGTATATAAACCCAAGTCAAACTCTATTTTTATACAATATATAACATGTATCGCACAACTGTATAACTCCACACATGGCAACAGCAGTAATATATAATCAATACTTCAAAGTATAGATTTAGAAAACTTGCCTGATGCTCAAGAAGTGATAGGGGTTCGCGACGATGTCGGACAATCTAGACAAAGTCAAAGAAAACGCACGATTAATCACCTGGATAATCCACTTGTACACAATGCTTAAACACGTAAGAGAAACACAACCAAGGCATTACTAGCTCGTTATAGGCTCATACTAAGTCCATGTTAATCGACAATTACTTAAGTCGTAGGTTTAGTCCGAAATCGATCCTCGAATACAAGTTATACTTAACCATTTACAACATTGGTTTCTAAGTCATGTTCTTAGTGGTTTTCACTTGCGCAACCTCGGCTAACACATTTTTATAAAATCGGAAAATAATCTTTTGGACTCGAAACCTTCGTACAAACCTTCGTAACTTCCCTTGACACTTCAATACAAAATTCCATATTTTAAAACAACTCTTAAGGGTCTCAAACATAGCCACAAAGTTGGTACATTTCTGCAATCTCATTCCTTGAACCACTTTCACTAAAATGGTCATATCTCATAAACCGTAAATCGTAATGACATGATTCTTGCGCTCACGTAAACTAGAAACAAAGCTCTACACACTCATGTTCATAACTGAACCAAAAGAGGCAGTTAGGTTTTCTGATTCTAGGCAGTTTATAGAGTTACCGAAAATCGGGCATTACGACGGCTTAAAATCGAATAATCCTATTTTGTTACAACATAACCAAGCCACACCGGGCATACCATACATCTACAACCTCAACAAACAACCATCATACACCTCTAAGATCAGTGGGGAGGCTCAAATCCAACACCCATCATTTTACACATTCAAACAAGTCCAAATAATCACTAAATCACTTAATCATGATCTTAACTTTACATGAACATCAAAACCACTTTAAAACTCATATAAAACTCAAAGGGGCAGAGGTTTATACCTTCCTCCAAGCTTGCTTGCTGCTATATTCCTTATGTAACCTTAGATCCTTGCTTAATACAACCTTTGGAAGCCACAAACTCAATATCAAAAGCAACAAAGCAAAATACAAGTTACTATTCATCATCTTCTCCAACTGTTACTCACTGAAATCGAAGGGTAAATGACAGAGGTGAGGCGATTGCTTACCATGGTTACGTCGGGCTTCTCGAGAGCTTCGATTTGAGTGGTGGAACGCCAAAAACGGACAACGGAATCTCAAGTTATGATCATTTCTTTCTCTCCCATTTTTCTTTCTTCTTTTCTCCCGAAATTTCTCTTCCTTTTTCTTTTTCTTCTTATCTTGTTTAATTACTTGATATTTATCCAATGTGGTGAGTCATCACCCTTGGTCTCTTCTTGTCTTGACACTTGGCAAGCATGCATTGGCTTGGAATAAAGTAGCTTTTCTGGTTCGTTTAATTTCGTAGAACGCTCGCAAGGTTTCTCGAGGGTTCTATCGAGGTATTTTACCGAAATCGTTCTCGATACTTCTAATTCATTTATCAAATCCATATTCATGGAATTAATAATTTAAATCCTTAAATATCCTCAAATAATAATTATTTAGTCCGTTTTTGGTGAAATTTCGGAGAAAACGAAAAATGCTATTTTTCCGATTCTGACAGCTTCTGCATTCTTTTATTTCCATCGTAGATCACTAATGCGACTTTGAAAGTTTATTATATCGTCCCGCATATAGGGTGGTCTGAAAAACTTTTAAATGAAGAGTTACTATTCATCAGTGGTTTTTCTATAATCCTTTGGATCAAAATCCGTTCCAATATTCCTGATCTATTTTCTCTTTACTCTTTGCACTTAGAAAACGTTCTAGTGCTTTCTCGGGCGTACGCTATCTTGTTTACGGAGTTGTCGGATGTATTCCAGATATTGATTTGGATGACATAAAAATACTTTCCTTCCCTGGAGTATTGTATTCTTATCTTCCAGATTGATTGTTCTTATTTATATGTTCAGTCCATTCTTACTATTCTCAAAATGTTTGAAAACCGAAATTCATATTCATTTCATAACTTGATTCTCAAAGTCATTGCCACTATCCATATTTACATCAACATATAATAAAAGTTTTAATTCTACCCAAAATCTGGGGTCTTACAGGTTGCTAGAGGTTACTCTCAAGAAGATGGTATAGATTATGATGAAACCTATGCACCAGTAGAAAGACTTGAGGCCATCAGAATGCTTCTGGCATTCGCAACACATTCCAATTACAAAGTATATCAAATGGATGTGAAGAGTGCTTTTCTGAACGGGGAGTTAGAAGAAGAAGTGTATGTGGAACAACCTCCAGGGTTTGAGGATTCAAAATTGGCAGACTTTGTGTACTTTCTATTCAAAGCTCTCTATGGACTCAAACAAGCTCCAAGGACATGGTATGACACTCTCTCTGAATTTTTACTTGAAAATAACTTTACAAGAGGTGTCGTAGACAAAACTCTCTTTTACAAACAACACAAAAATGATTTGATATTGGTGCAAGTATATGTTGATGACATAATATTTGGTTCTACTAATGACGATCTATGCAAGAGATTTGCTAAGTTAATGCAGAGTCGATATGAAATGAGCATGATGGGTGAATTATCATTCTTTCTTGGACTACAAGTGTATCAAAGGCTAGATGGAATATTCATTTGCCAGTCCAAGTACATCAAAGATCTTCTGAAGAAGTATCAAATGGAAGACTCATCTACAGCAAAGACTCCAATGCCAACTGCCACAGAGCTTGATAAGGATGAAACTGGTAAGAAAGTTGACATTACATGCTACAGAGGTATGATAGGCTCCTTACTATATCTCACTGCAAGTAGACCAGATATAATGTTTGCAACATGCTTGTGTGCTAGGTTTCAGTCTGATCCTAAAGAATCTCATCTAATAGTTGTTAAGCGAATATTTAGATATCTTAAGGGAACCCCAAATCTCGGAATTTGGTAACCTAAAGATACAGGATTTGATCTTATTGGATATACAGACTCAGATTTTGTAGGTTGTAAGATTGATCGGAAGAGTACTTCAAGAAGCTGTCAGTTTCTTGGAAGAAGGTTAGTTTCTTGGTACAGCAAGAAGCAGCACTCAGTGTCCACATCAACAGCTGAAGCTGAATACATAGCTGCTGGTAGCTGTTGTGCTCAAATCTTGTGGATGAGGAACCAACTCCGTGACTATGGACTTTTGTTGACAAAGATTCCAATATTTTGCGACAACACAAGTGCCATAGCAATCTCCAACAACCCAGTGCAACACTCGAGGACGAAGCACATCGACATCGGGTATCATTTTATCCGAGAGCATGTCATGAATGGAACTGTGGAGTTACATTTTATACCCACAGAGGAACAAATTGCAGACATCTTCACTAAACCGCTTGATGAATCCACTTTTTCTAAGCTGGTTGGTGAACTTGGGATGTTAAATCTTTCTAATTGATTTTGATTAGAAGTCAGAAACTGCAAGATAGTCCTAGTGAATACATGAGTTTAAGAATTGTAATATCCTTAGGACTCGTGAATTTATTTTCTGGAGCAATTCTCGTAGTTAGGATTATTGTACTAATTTTATGTCGTATTTATGGATGATATATCTTCTGGCATTTAATTGGTTATTAATTCTAAAATTATTTAGGTGCTAATATTTGTTCTAAATATTTAAGCATCTATTTAATTCGAATTAATTTACTTTGTTTTTAACATTGTAGATTAATGCAGCATAATTTATTGGATTTTAATTGGGTAATATTATTTAATGATACTTAGTCGATTTTATTCTAAGAAAATTGTGAATTTTCTGTTAACCTTGATTTTGGTAAATTTTAAAAAAAATTATTCAGATTAAAAGTTGACAGAAAAACAAAATATTTGATTTTTAAAAACAGGACATGTTTTAGAAATTGAATAAGAAGAAAAAATATCGAATTTAGAAAATTCGATAGTTTTTCTAAGTACTGGAAGAAAAATATCGAAGTCAATTTCGATAGTTTTTGAGAAGGGAACAGAAAACTATCGAAAACATTTCTCGATAGTTTTTGAAATTCAATTGAAAAATATCGAAGTGAATTTAATTAATTTTATATTAAAATTCTCGATAGTTTTTCATACAAAGTGTTCGATAGATTTTTTGGTTTTTCAGAAAAAGCTGTCGATGGTTTTTTTAAGAAAGGTCTGTTTGTATTCTATATCGAATACTTCGATAGTTTTTCAAAAAACTATTGAAGTACAATTGACCATTTTACCCCTACATAAAACCATCGATAGTTCTTTAGAAAACTATCGAACAGTGGAAGGACAATTTTACCCCTACAGTTTCAAAAAGTATTTAAATGGCCCTTAGCTGTTTTTCTTCTCATTTCCAAATCTAAGAAAAGCTATAGCCGGTTATAATACTTACAAGAATACATACACATCCAAGAACACTTTCAATAGAATTCTTCATTTTTAACCGAGAAAAGCTTGAAAAAGTTACTGTTTTTCATTGTTAAGTGATTTTTTAACCGTGAAAAACTTGATTTTTTTGTTTTGTAAAATACTAAGGAAGAATCCATCGAACTAAGCTTTTGAACCTCAAAACTCGAACTTGAACTTTATAAACCGGTTTTCAGTAATTCTCTTTAGAAGTTAATTGTTTGTCAGTTGATTTCTTTGGAAAATTGTGATTATTTGGAGTTTCATATTTAGGGTTCTTGATTAAAGTAGTTTGAGGTTGTGTTTTTAAAGATTTAAAAGGGGTTATTTTGTTTCAAGTTTGATTAATTAGAAATAATTAATTGAAAATTAGTTTTGGTTTAAATTAAATTTTCTGGAAATTTGAAAAATAATGGCCGGAGAATTTATCGTAACTAAGAGTAATCATGTCTCGTTTCAGAATGTACAATCCATTGCGAACTTACAGTTTCGTGCATGGACACAATTTCTGAATACACGTTCTTTAGTGGCATATGCACTGAGTACTCCGGCGGTCCTTTGCATTGATCAATTGACTGCTCTGTACACTACAACCACTGACACATCAGAGAATAATGTAAGTGCCTTCAGTTTTGTTGTGCCAGGGGGCAGAACAATAAGGGTGATGGAACATGACGTTAATAGGGTTTTACATTTTCCAACAGAAAGCCTTGTTCCTGATCCCAATACTGAGGAAATATATGCTTTCTTCACTCTCATTAGAAGTCAACAACCAAACTTCTTTATGGGAGAGTTCCTAAAGGATTATCTGACCAAACCATGGAATTTTTTCTTTCACACTTTAATCCATGTTTTACTGCTAAGCTTACAAATCTGCATGGCATTCCTATGTTTCTTCAGAAGATAGGGTTTGCCATTGTTAACAATAGGCATATAAACATTGGAAAGCTTGTGATTGATCAGATTATTCTATGCATGGGACCACTGGATGAAAGAACATGCATAGATGATGTGCTTTGTTTCTATCCTAGGTTCCTACAGCTAATTCTAAATGATGTGTTAACATCTGAAGAACGGGAGATCTTTGAAGGTGAGGAGACCATGGAGTGCATGAAGATGAAGAGCAATGCAATAACCGCTCTGATCAAGAAGAATCATCTTCCAGGGGTGCCTACTGTTCTAACTGATTACCTAATAACTGTACCCCTACCACTTCTACCCCCAGGGGAATAGGTAAATGAAGGTAATATCCCTGAACCTGTTGTGGCTCCACAACCTCAACCCATGGATTTTGATCCAGAGCCCTCGGTGGCCATTTCTGACCAAGATATTGCAAACCATAAAAGAACCTCCTTCCCCTACTATACCCAACATACAGACATCCTTGAGTGTAGAGGGAGATAGTGCCTTAGAAGCACCACATAAGGAGATACGCCATTCATCAACAGCTCTGCCTTCCTCTAAAAGGAAAAGACTAGAAAACGAGGCAACTGTTGAAACTTCATTTCAAACTTCCAAAGAGCCCTTCACAGATTTTTCTGATGCTGATTGGGCTACACTAACCAAATCTATATCTGAACCTATAGCTCAATCAAGCAAGGATGAATTGACGGAAGCAACTGGTGTTCCGACCATATTACGGTCAGGTTCACTGGTTGAAGGTTCTAAGAACCAAGTGTCTTCACAGACGTCGAGAGAAGGTTTTGACCTAAATGCACAATTTCAAGGGTCATTATCTAGCTCCCCAGATGGAACATATCTGGATCCTGCGGGTAAAGGGTCTGACGTAGGTGCGGATCGGCAACTCGGTGACAATGAATCAATTTTAATTGAGGAGTTAACTGGGGAAAAGTCTTCACAGACTTTAGAGAGAGTTTCAGGATCTCTTCTGTTAATAGAGCCTGATTCTAGCCTCCTAAAGATTCAAACTCTAGATTCTACAAAGGATACATCATCTATGGATGATCAGCAACTTGGTATATCCAATGACGGGGACTTGTGAAGCCCCATTGCACCACTGGTGACCTCCTTAAGGATGGCTACGGTGTTTTCTGATGCAGGTACAAAGAGCACTAAGGGAATGAGTGAAACAAAAACACATACACCTGGCTTGAGTGGGAAAGGAAATATGAGTGAAAAACCAACATAAACGTTGAGGGAACACCTAGAGCCAAATGTGAGGAGTGACACCCTAACCCTACCAAACATTGATGATTTGATACTACCTACTGAAAGAGAGCTACATGTACAATCCACTCTCAAGGAGATGACAGTCCATGATCGTGAAGGAAATCCATTATTCAAGGTTCCACTAAGACCTTCCTTTGACCAAGGGATCTCCTCCCGTCAAGCCAATGCTTCTTTAATGACTATTCAAGAGAAGGTTGACTTGGCTGCAGCTGATTCCAGAAGAACCTACATGGTCTTAGGCAGTGCATCTAGCACTATAACAGGTACTAAACAGGCAGTGGACTCCTTGAGGAAGGAAGCAATGGAGGAACTGGTCGACTTGAGAGGAGACGTCAATGAACTGAAAGATGGATTCATGAATGAAGTATATACCCTACAACAAGGACAAGAAGCTTTGAAAGAATACGTTCTGGTTATCCGGGATGGTCAAGCACAGGTAAAAGATGCAATGAACACACTGTCAAGAGTGGAGTCTAAACTTAACAAGAGATTGGATATAATTGAAAAGACTACCAACTTGAGACTGGATGACATTGACCTGAAGCTGGCTTCTATGCATGAGATGAATAAGGACATTGCTGAATTCATGGAGAACCAAAGTGACGGAGTACAGTCGATATGGAATATGTTGAGGAACCAACCCGGACCTTCAAATCAACAACCTGATCCTACTACAACCTTTTATGCTGAGGATAACTTCATCGAGGATTCCTCAACTAAGGGGGAGAAAAATGGAGGATGGGAGACAGATGGATGGGGAATATGGGAAACCAATGAAACTATTCCAGTTAGACAGTACTGGATTGAAGACTTGGAAGCAGAAGAAAGTGAATAGGGATTTGAGATGCATGAGCAACAACATGAAGAGCATGAACTGTATTATCTAGAGCCTATATAATTTCCTATCTTGGATGATAATATGGAAGAAGCAAATCCTCTATCACTGGAACAAGAAGCTGCCTTGGAGAGATTGAAAGCTGAAAGAGCAGAAAGAGATGCCAGGCAAGCTGAGAAGGAAACTCATCAAGCAGTTCTGAGGAATGAGAAGCTTAAAAGATTCAAGGTGTATGCTGAAGTAAGGAAGAAGAAGATGATGGATTTGGCAAAGAAACAATGTATTGACTGGGAGATGGCTTAAAAAACTTTCTGTAGAGTTGAAGACAGATTAGAAGTCAACGACAATACGGAGGTGGAAGTTATCATTCAGGACATCAGAAGTGCAAATCTTGAAGATCAGACTTAATTCAATACATTGAGAAATTCTCTGATCTTTCTGAAAGCTGGGGTTAAAGCAAATGGTGCCTGGAACATAGTGATCAATTTTCTTGAGAAAGGTACATTTGTGATTTCTACTAAGTTTTTCGAACAGAGAACATATACGGAACTGCAGGTGATGCTCGTCAAGATACAAAGAACTACAAGGCTAAATGAACTGCTCCGTGAGCATGTTAAAGAAATCTTGATGAAGGTCAATCCAGAGATTACTGAAAACCCTCCAATGGTTAGATTCATGACGAATGACTTGTTCAGAATATGCTATTTGACGGAGGACAAGCTGAAAGATTATCCAAGTAACTATCTAATATCAGTGGAGAAGTATCTTAGATCCACTAGATTCACATCAATGGAGAAGTACAAAGCAGCAGACACTCTGAGAAGATTTCTAATGGAGAATGTTCCTTACTATAGGAAGAGGGTAGAGAGAGGATTGGAAGTGCGTCCCAGACTACCAAACATGCCAAAGCTAAACAAGAAAGATGTTAACATTGCATGGATGTGGGCTGGAGTGGGTCAAGAGGTTGAATATATTGGAAGACACATCAAAGGAGCAATCCTTAAACCTGGAGATTCATTGCACTATCCATCCGTGATTAATTATCAAGCTGCTAACTCCAATCCTGTGATTGAAGAAGGTGAGATTGAGATGGACTGAAGACTTGAAGCAAAGAACAAAAGAACTATCAGCTCATACTAGAGGAGCAACTTCAATGTATAAAGTTTTAATGTTTTTTGAATTGTGAAATCTGGAAATGTATATATCTCATCCATAATGCATTTAATATTATTAAGCTGTCTTACTTTAATTAGTTTCATGTTTCCTTAGTTAGTTGAGGTATCCTCGAGGTATTTGCTTGTCGAACTCTATACAATCAAATAGGGGGAGATTGTAAAGCATAATGTAACATAAGATGTAACAGAGATAACTACAACACAACAAAGGACAAGATATACAATAATATTAACAAAAGCACAGGAATCTAGAATCAAAGAAGAAAAGGTAAACTCAAAATATGGTATGTATTCTTGAAGTCCGTAAACAGGTCACGGAAAGAAGTTCATGAAAATGTTCAAGCCTCAGTGACAATTAAAGAAACAATATTTTCAAGACTACAGAAGTATGTGAATGATTTAGGGTTAGTACCACTGGATTCTAGTGATGTATTTGAAGCAACCAGATTGATAAAAGACTTATCAGTACCATTGAATTGAAGACATAGAAGAATTGATCAAGTGTTATTCATCTGTGAACCAGACCAGTTGCACCAATTGACAGCACTTAAAAGATCAAGGTGTTTTATCGTCTCAGAAGAAATTGATTTAGTCTAAATCTAAACACCCTGAAACTCAAAAGGTTTTCTAAAATGATTAAGGAGAAAAGCAAATGGTTCGATGGTTTTTCTTAAAAGAAA
Source organism: Heracleum sosnowskyi (assembly GCA_030848705.1). NCBI lineage: Eukaryota > Viridiplantae > Streptophyta > Magnoliopsida > Apiales > Apiaceae > Heracleum > Heracleum sosnowskyi. The sequence continues at coordinate 75,541,896 of CM061239.1, forward strand.
ACCATCGAATAAGATTAAGGAAATCTATCAGAAAACTATTATTAAGTAATTTGTCATTCGATAGTTTTTATTTAAAAACTATCGAATGGAAAATTACTTTTATAATTCGATAGTTTTTCAATTTGAGGAGCAGGAGAAATGTGTTTGTTTGTCAGGTTGATTAGAAGAATGAACGACCAAGATTAATTGTTTATTTTGGTTCGATAGTTTTTCTACATAAGTCTACAATTAACAGAAGAGAGAAGAAGTGTCTTCTTCAGTTATTAGGTTCATCACAGAAGCAATTACGAAGAGAGAGTTTGAGCCAGAGAGAAAATCAGAGAAATTAATATTGCTCAGAATTCTATCATTGTATTGATTTTGTATAACCTAGAACTCATTGAAGCTAATCTACGGATTAGAATTGTAGCACCCCTCGCGGATTATATTTATAAAACGATATATTCCCCGACTCTTGTTTTGATTTGGTGTATTTGATTTCGTAGTTGAACTGAATGATTTATCCGCGAACGAAATTAAAGAATTTGTGAGTATCGTATTCAACCCCCCCTTCTACGATATTTTGGACCTAACAGTGGTAGCAGGTACGCTTCTTATCAATGTCGTTACAGCTAGAGTGTTAATTGATTCCGGCGCTACTAGATCGTTAATCTCTAGGGATTTTGTTGCTAAATTGGGATGCGAAACTAGGAAATTACATGAAGCTATTAGTATCATGCTAGCAAATCAGGATCGAGTTTTAGTGGATCAAATTTGTCCCCAGTGCGTAATCGAGATATCTGGATGTCAGTTCCATATCTCCTTGATACCTTTTCAACTGGGAGAATTCGATGTTATCGTAGGAATGGATTGGTTAGCAGAGAATAGTGCGCAAATCGATTGTAAAGGCAAGAAAGTCATTCTAAAATCTCTAGAGGGTAGAAAAATAGTATGGAAGGGCCAAAAGCAAATAAAGACGTTTCTTACTATTATGCAAGCAAAAAGGATGTTAAGACAAGGGGGTGAAGCATATTTAGCGTATGTCAAAGATAAAAGTAAGGAAGCCCCCAAGATAGAAGAGATTTCTGTAGTCAATGAATTTCTATATGTATTTCTGGAAGAACTTTCAGGATTACCGCCCGATCGACAAATTGAGTTCACAATCGAGTTAGCACCAAACACGGAACCTGTTTCTAAAGCTCCATATCGGATGGCACCGGCAGAAATGAAAGAATTGGCAACTCAATTGCAAAAGTTATTGGATAAGGGAGTTATACGGCCTAGTACTTCACCTTGGGGAGCGCCAATTTTGTTCGTGAAGAAGAAAGACAGAAGTATGAGACTATGCATTGATTATCGAGAGTTGAACAAAGTAACGATCAAGAATAAGTATCCATGACCTAGGATAGATGACTTGTTCGATCAGCTCAAGGGAGCAACATGTTTCTCTAAGATTGATTTGCGTTCAGGATATCATCAGCTCAAGATCAAACCCGAAGACATACCAAAGATAGCATTCCGAACGAGGTATGGACATTACGAATATTTAGTGATGGCTTTTGGATTAACAAATGCGCCCGCAGCTTTCATGGATCTAATGAACCGAGTATTGAAAAAGTATCTGGATAAGTTCGTGATAGTTTTTATTGACGAGATACTAATTTACTCCAAAACCGAAGAAGAACATGTCGAACACCTGAAAATAGCCTTAGAAACTCTAAGAAAAGAAAAGTTGTACGCAAAATTTTCTAAATGCGAATTTTGGCTAAAAGAAGTGCAGTTTCTTGGACATATTGTTGGAAGTGACGGTATCCGAGTTGACCCTGCCAAAGTTGAAGCTGTGATGAATTGGGAGCGACCGAGGACACCAACAGAAGTGAGGAGTTTCTTGGGATTAGCTGGATATTATAGAAGATTTGTTAAAGATTTTTCTAAGATTACAATACCATTGACCAAGTTGACCCGGAAGAATGAGAAATTTGAATGGACTGGTAAGTTCGAGGAAAGTTTCCAAGAATTGAAGAAAAGGTTAGTAACCACTCCAGTTTTAGTATTGCTAGACGATAAAGGAGACGATAAAGTTTCCAAGAATTGAAGAAAAGGTTAGTAATCGCTTATGCATCTGACAACTTAAGCCTCATGAACAAAGATACCCCACACATGATTTGGAGCTAGCCGATATAGTTTTTGCTTTGAATATTTGGAGACATTATCTGTATGGGGAAAGTGTGAAATTTTCACGGACCACAAAAGCTTAAAGTATATATTTACCCAGAAGGAATTGAACATGAGACAAAGAAGGTGGTTAGAATTAATCAAGGACTACGATTGTGTTATCAGTTATCACCCTGGTAAGGCGAATGTAGTGGCAGATGCACTAAGTCGGAAAGAGAGATTGAACATGCTGACTATGACCAAGAAATTGTCCATAGAATTCGAAAAGTTGGAGTTGAAAGTCTATGCACGAGAATCCACTGAAGAGATACATACCATGACGTTTCAACAAGAGTTGTTAGAAAAGATAAGAAGATTTCAAGAGGAGATAATGAACCATGAAGTCAACAATCTAACCGGTGAAGAAATATGCACCCAAAAGGATGACAAAGGAATCTTGAGATTTTCTTCAAGGATTTGGATACCCAATGTGAAAGAACTTAAAGGTGAAATACTGCATGATGCGCATAATTCAAGGTATTCGATTCACCCTGGAAGCACCAAGATGTACCATGACTTAAAGAAAAATTTCTGGTGGCCTGATATGAAACGAGAAATTGCAGAATGGGTCAGCAAGTGTTATATGTGCCAAAAGGTTAAAGCGGAACACCAAAGACCTAGTGGATTACTACAACCCTTAGAGACTCCCGAGTGGAAGTGGGAACACATCGTGATGGATTTCATTGTGGGACTACCAAGGACTAAGTCAAATCACGACGCTATTTGGGTTATTGTGGATCGATTAATGAAATCAGCTCACTTTCTGCCAATCAATGAGAGATTTTCAATGGATAAGTTAGTTCACATGTACTTGAAGGAGATAGTCGTACGCCATGGAGTTCCTGTGTCTATCGTGTCAGACAGAGATCCCAGATTTAATTCAAGATTTTGGCGACAGTTCCAGGAACGTCTAGGAACTCAACTTAAAATGAGCACTACTTACCACCCATAGACTGACGGACAAAGCGAGAGAACCATTCAAACCATTGAAGATATGTTAAGAGTGTGTGCATTAGACTTCAAAGGCAACTGGGACGAACATTTGCCTCTGGTAGAATTCTCGTACACCAATAGTTATCATGCCAGCATTGGAATGCCTCCTTACGAAGCTTTATACGGAAGAAAATGTCGATCACCGGTGTGTTGGGACGAAGTTGGAGAACGCAAGATATTGGGACCAGAATTGGTGCAGCAAACGAGAGAAACTGTGGAGCTCATCGAGAAAAGGTTGTTAGCAACTCAGAATAGACAAAGGAAATATGCAGACCCAGCAAGGAAGAATGTTGATTTTGAATTCGGTGAACCAGTATTACTCAAAGTGTCCCCGTGGAAAGGCGTAACAAGATTTGGAAAGAAAGGAAAACTCAGTCCAAGATTTGTTGGTCCATTCGAGATATTAAAGCGTGTAGGAAAAGTTGCATACGAGTTAGCTTTAACCCAGCATATGCAGCACATTTATAATGTATTCCATGTCTCGATGCTCAAAAAGTACAATCCTGACTCGAAGCAGGTGATTGAGTACGAACCGATAGAAATCCAGTCAGACATGTCATATGTAGAGCAACCGATCGAAATATTAGATCTTAGTGAGAAAGTACTTAGAAATAAAGCAGTTGTATTAGTTAAAGTATTGTGGAGGAACCCTAGGGTTGAAGAATTAACCTGGGAATTAGAAAGCGAGATGTTAGAAAAGTACCCTCAGTTATTTACGTAATAGATTCTGGGGACAGAATCCTTTTAAGGGGGGAAGGATGTAGTGCCTTACAATTTTTGGCTTGTAAATTATTTTCAATATGTGAAGGTGATTAAAATTTTATTTTATTAGCTACCTTATATTTTTATATGTCTTAAATAGACTCTTTATGTTAGATAGGGCCGTCTTAAATTATTTATGTTAATAAGAGTTGTAAATATTGTTCTAATAATGCATTTGAGATTTTTAATATCTTATTTTTATTAATATTTGAGTGGTGACAATGTGACTTATGTGCAAATTGTAATTTAATTATATAAAAGTGTTTCTTTAATTTATATTTCAACAATCTTTGAAATTATTATTTTTATTTAATATTAGTGATGCTCGCATATTTAATTTTTTAAATTTGGATTACATTCAATTATTTTATTAGTAGAGATTTCATAAATATTTAATTGTATTTAATTGTACCAACTAGCAAAATGATTTCTTATTTAGAAATGTTACTCTGTTTTTAATTATGAAATTACATCTCTAGCCTTGGCCAAACTCCTTTTCATTTATGCTAGAAGGATAGTTTTGTAAATTCTCAAAATCCACTACCTAAAACTCTCATAAAAGCCTTGCGGCCTCCACTTCATTTTATTTTTCACTAACTCCCAAGCCCACCCATCTCTTTCTCTCATTTCTCTCTCGGCTCTCTCCCCTCCCCTTTTCTTCTCCATTTTCCCGAGACCCATCCCCTCTCTTTTTCTTCTTCTTCTTAATTTCATCTCCCTCAAAGCTTGTTTCTCAACACCACTTCCATATTGTAAGCATATACATATATATATATGAGATTGAATTCTTGTGGGTTGTTTATAATCTAAACTTGAAGTATTCATGTTTTTAGTGGCATGCAAAGCTTGTTAGTGTGAGAAAGAGTGTCTTCTTGATGAGACCCGCAAATTTTAGCTCACCAGAGAAGAACTCGACCTCGGCAATGACTTATATGGAGCCGAGGGTCTTGAATTCTTACATGCAAATCTTATTTCCATTAGATATTGAGTATTTGGTAGTTATAAATAATTGCATGTTAGAAATACTTATGATTTTTAGTGGGTTTTAGTTTTTATGGTGTTTAAAGATTGTTTATTTGGAGTTTTTGTGTTACATGTCATTTTTATGAATTGATCTAGTAGAATTGGTTTATAAAAGTTATTGCATGTAAGGTGTTATTGTGATTTTTTCATACTTCTCTTTGAAGGGCAAGAGTTTTGAATTTGATAGATATTAGTTTGTATTACTATTGCATGTTAAAAATTTGTAAAATAGAGTTAGTAATTTCTTTGAGTTTTAAATTTCATGTGATTAATTTTGTGATATTGATAAGTATAGTTGGAGTGTTGGAATTGGATTAATGGTGGGAGTTAAGGTGGATGGGATTAAAGGAAAGAGGTTATGTTCAAATTTAGGGAGAAGTAAGGTGTAGAAATTGTGTTGTGTGCATGTGTGTGCTCTCGGGTGTGTGTGTAGAAGTGAGTGTGTGTGTGTGTGTGTACAAGTGCGATTGTGTGTGTGTGTGTTGGTGCAGGCCGAGAGCAAGAGAGCAAGAGAGAGAGATAGAATAATATTAATTAGTGATAATTAAGTATTTTGAGTGTAATTATTTTGTATTACTTGTTTGGTTTGTAAATTTATATCTGTTAAGGTGGAGTAAATTCTATAGTTAATTATTTAGTAATTAATTTATTTTATTTTACTAGTCCGTAATTGTGGTTTATTTGTATGGATTTAATTAGTATATATTAAATGATGCAAATTCTTGCTATTCTATTTAATTATTTGTATCAAGTATGGCCATTAATTACAATTACTTGTTGTATTGTCGTCGCAATATTATATTATGATTCTTTTTAATTTGTTAAGTGGCTATTAAATTTATATGTTTGGTTTGGTCAAATATGCTTACTTGATTTAGTGATTTTTATTGTCAAAAGAACTAGTATGTGTTAATAAAATATTTTATCATGAGGTTTTTGAGTAAGAGTGACATGTGATTACATGTGTTGCATGACTATGTTAACTATATGTATCGCAAGGGTAGATTTTAGAATCTATTTGTTGGTTACGTAAATACTGAGGGGGTACTAAGTGGAGCTAAATTCTTTTATAGGTCCAAGTAGACGATCAGGAAAGGAACCAGCTCAGATAGGAAAAGAAGAACCCTAGTCGTCTCCTTGTTAAAGAAAGTGTCTATTCCCTCCGCTTATTGTTCAAGTGGTAGTTTCTCTTAAATTATGATGCGAATGTTTTCTCTAACCAGAATTCTTTCTTTTACCTTTCCTTTCATATAATACCTTTGTCTTAAACCCATTTATTGTCATGCTTACTTATAGCTTGATTATTGTCTAATACCTTTGCTTGACCCTATAGCATGATCTTTCTACTTTTCTTTATCATCTGAATCCCTGAAGCGTTATCATGAATTGAAATCTGTAAAACTGAAACAAGTTGTTCCTATAGACTTGATTTATAATTGAAATCTTGACACCCTTATTCGTTGCGAATAATCTGTAATTTTATTCAACCCTGGAATTGGAAATTTGTTTTTTGACCGTGGCACTGGTCTGATTTATGATTTATTTAAGGCCATTATGTTGCCTATGGATCCAGTGTGTGTTTGGAATCACATTATATATATGATCCGGAGCTAATTCGTTGGCTGATCACCTAGCTTAGCTCATAGCGTGGGGTTCCAATTCCAATCCGTTTATTTATTGATTCCTGTTATGAAACCCTGTTATTTATCAGATATTTTGATTTATTTATTGCATCCTGTTCGAAGCTTGTTGGCTATTGTTATACACTTGCTGAGCTTTGTAGCTCACTCCTTTGTTGTTATCTAACCCTTACAGTTAGCAAGTATGGTGAGAACTATGTAGACTACACGTAAGAGGACAGGTGGTTCAGGAGCCGCATTTAGGAGACAGTTTGTCCAGGTTGGTACCTACTAGCAACATGCACTAGGTGCTCAGCTCTTTTGTTAGTTTATGACATAAGATTAGCCGGTTGTATGTAATGAAATTAGAATCAGTTTCTTTTGGTTTTGTGTAGTATGTTATTTCAAACTTGAACCTGGATGCGATCTAGGCGGTGTGGGCAGTTTGTTTAATGTTGACTTATGTATATTATAAGCAGGGATTGGTTTGCTTGTTTAGTAGTATGTGTTAGTGGTGCCAGTGTCGGGGCGTCACACATGAATATCATATGTTCAAAAACATATACATACATATATATAAATCAACACAAAAACATGGTAGATCGCAAACATGCATATATATCGAAAACAGTTAAACACCCAACCGAATTAAAACGTTTTGCAAGTAGCTCTGATACCATTGAAGGGTTTCGATCATATATACGCAACGGAAAACGTAAAGTAAATCAAAATTCGAAACCCCTCCGCAGAATCCATGCGAAAACAAAAGATTTAATTCGGAGATTAGTGTTTTACCTTAAAACGCTTTAACAATTCATCAATGGAAGATTAATGGAGATCCAAAGCTTGTCCAATCACCATGTATCCCGCTCTCGCGATCTACACTCTACGTTATCCACACGAACGCTTTTCTTGAAGGATTGATGTGTACTAGCACCCGAAAACTGCTTCTTTCTCTCTCTCTTTTCTTGCTCTCATAAGCGGCTAGGGTTTTAATATAAAAACGTTTTTCACCATTAAAATTAGCCCTCTTTGAGAGTTTATATAGAGAGGAAAATAAGTTTTCTAATTATAAACCAATTATAATAAAATACTAATCCAAAATTCCAATTTATTATTTAATTAAATCGCACTTAATTAATTAATAACTAATTTCAGAATTAGTTTAAGTCATTCCATTTTCTATTTAAATAAATAATCAAGTCATACTTAATTAATATTATAAATAGAATAAATTACTTATTTAAATTTAAATTCATAATTTAAATTATTTCTCCTTCAAGCATTCTTTGTGTGTGACCCTGTAGGTTATTATTACGTTGGTAACAATTTTAATAACTAATTAAAATTGTAAACAATGTAGTAATACATTATTGCCACCCAAGTAATAATAATTAAATCGGTGATTCGATTAAGCCTTTCGTGAATAATGTTCCATGTAATGTAATCCTTTTAACCATAACATTATGGATTAAACTCGAGGCATGTAATGTGTCATCCTCTTCATAATTTAATCTTAGTTTTCTTGATCGATGAGTAGACTATTAAATCAAATCAACATTTGAGCACGGTCGTGCATTTCTTAGTCTCACTCAAACAAGAGGCCAATAATATCGCTCCTAAAATTAGGAGGGTTAAATCCCATCTAGATCATTCATATTTCTCATACGATTCACAATATACCCAATGTCCACTTTATCATCACCCGTTCAAAGGTAACTTTTAATGTAATCAAAGTATATCAATTCTCATATAGAAAATACAATGATTTCAGGTCTAAGGATCATTACACCATTATCATAGTGAGAATTACTTATGACACTTATAACATGTGTAATCTCACGGCGGGTCAATCCAGTGTCATGTACTCTTACATGCACCTATGTTTTGACTTTAGTATCACCATACCTATGACCAATGAGATATGGTCATCAGTCAATAAACATACTAGTCTCTGTGCATTATTATTTTCCTTAAATAATAACACTCGACTAGGGATATTTAGGAATAAAGATACTATTCATATAATCTCATTTTTAAGTCACATACTTAAAGATATCGAATAATTCCAAGGATATTTATTATGCTAACATTTATAACGTAGTAAATAAAGACATAATAAAATAATAATAATAATCAATAAAACATAATTTATAATAATAAAATGTTTTCTTTAAAACATAAAAGTATTGTCTCTAGAGCACTAATACTAACATGTCAATCCAGATAATTCAATTTACATGAAGGCATGTTCACACAATATCACGCAAGTATACGCGGTCACAAGTAATATAAGAATAAGTAGAGTTCGTTCCCACAGAGACTGCTTTGGTTATTAAAGTTATGCACTTATGCAACAATGTATGGCTATCGTTCAATGCTAAGACAAGTATCAAAGTTGTGTTTGATTAACTAAATTTACTAAACAAAATACCAAGACAATATTAAACTAAAGATTGCTGTTGAATTACTTATGAGACTAAAACATGGGATCCTAACTTCATTAAATACTTCATCTAGAGTCTTTTGTCTTTAATCAATGCATGTGACAGTTGTGATAACTAATCGGACAACACGAAATTAGTACACGCTACCTTTCAGTATACGTATACCAAACCACTCAAACATCCACAAAAGAGATAGAAGTTAAGCAGACACCAATTATGCTTAGACCCTATATGTCTATAAGATTTGAAAACATAACGGTTTAACGAGCAAGTTATCCATTCAGATTACATAGGGCAGGTAAGATGGTTAAAATCACCTACGAATCATGCATGACAAACATACATAAACCTATGCTAGCATGGCAAGTTCTAAACCTCTATATCCACTTTCGCATTCAATAGAGATTAACAAACAATCTTAGATGTTAGCTACGCATCCAAGAAGAATAATCACAACCAAACTAGGATATCAATTTAGCCATCACACACACATATTTAAAACAATTAACTACTAAAATCCATAAATAAATCCGCTAGAATCCCACGACAACGATTAGTTCATAATCGAACCGTTCATCATCGTGGGTTCTGATGAAAACATGATAATAATAAGTCTAGAATACTGAATAAAAGTTCTAGGGTTTATGAAAGAACAAACGAGAATCCAAAGTATCGCCTAATTAGAAGAATACAAAGAAAAGATGAAATCTAGATCTTCGTAATCAGCCGTCTTCTTGTTCTCCTCACCGGTGGATGAATATGTATGTATCTATCTATTTGTATCTCTCTGAAATCGTCCACCAATGATTTATATAAGCCATAGGGTTGACTGGTCAGCTGTTGTTTCCTTTTCTGAGTTGAAGTTGCCTTTTTCCAGAAACTTTCAGGGGTGGGCGCGCCTGTAGGGCGCGGGCGAGCTTGAAATGTCTCACATTTAGGGCGCGGGCGCACTTGGAGGGGGTGGGCGCGCCTGGCCTTCTGTCAGATTCTTCAACTTGCTTTTTCCTTAAAAATTCACACTCTCTTCAACTCCGCAACCTCTTGGCTTCTTCAATAATGATCAAAAAGCATCTCAAAACCCTAGAAACTTCACCACACTGCTGACAAAGCAACTCTGCATTTACTAACACAAAACACATCAAAAACACCATGTACTTGAGAACAAAACGATCAATTTAAGTCGATTTAGGACGTTCCAAGTAGATATGAAATCCACTTATCACACCCCCAAACTTAAACCAATGTTTGTCCTCAAGCATAAACAGACTCACTAAAAAATGAATAATGCAATGCATGAATGCAACTAATATGAAAATGCAAACGATCCCCTCAAACTAACCATAACCCATCAACAAGCCAACATCTCAAGGAATGCAATCTTTCAAACAGAGTTCGACCAAATCCCCTTATACTAACAAAAAAACACAGAAACGTGCGTGTGTACAATGCTCATCAATATACTCCCAAACTAAACCAAAACCATATCCTATTCTTCACCAAAACAACCACAAGCTTATAAACAGAATGAACTCTAGACACAAGAAACCACTTAAAGACACCTCAATATCCACTTGAGTTAGACTGGAATTCATGCTTTATTATGACATACATGCTTATTTGACCGTGCAATGGCTGAGACCCTAAAAGGCTTATACAATAATACCCATGTAGCGAGCTTTAGGTTAGTGGATCCCAGACCGGAAAAGTCTTAGGTCACTAGGCACAAAGTCCCCTAGAACTTAATTGCTGGAGTATTAAAGAGCTCAACCTGATCAATTCTGCATAAAACAACTTTCACAACTCTTTTTTTTTTCTTTTTTCTTCTTTTTTTTTCTTTCTTTCGGAATGAGTGCACTTTGCCTTTTTCTCATCCCACCCTAGACTACTCATCTTTTCAATGAGCCGGCTACTAGCCATTTGACGCCTAGCCTTTATTGACAACTAGCATGATATCCCTGTTTTCCCCCAAACTTAGACTTAAGTGCTTCTTTCAATTTCAAGAGAATAGAAGACATTCTAAATATAAGCAAGTGATTAAATTCTAACATCCAAACAAAACATGGTCTAATCAAATTCAAAAGCAACCAATGAGACTTATGAAATTATTTTGTTTCTGGCATGCAAGTCAATTCCTAGGAACTTAATCAACCCTCTATTCATCACTACCACACTCCCATCAACATCGACTCACTAACCAAGAAATAGCCAAGTTCTAAGGGATCATGAAATATGCTATGCAAATGCAACTAAATGTACTCACATACTAGATATAAACACTAATGCAAACAGAATGCTCTATATGACATAAACATGCAAAGATATGAATGAACTAACTACATATGCAATATGAATCCTATATGAACACACACTAACACTACTAATCCTTAATTACCACCCCCAAACTTACAATATTCAATGTCCTCATTGAAGGTAATAAAAAGGAAAGATGCAGAGATTACCTAATCATCAGCAGGACCACCCTCCTCGGGTGGTGTATCCGGTGGTGGATAAACAGAATCCACTCCAAAAGTAGGCCAAGTGATGTCAACTCCAGTAGCTCTGAAAGCAGTACCCAAAGGACCTATCAACTTTACTCTGAATCCCAGATGGATCCTAGGGAGAAACAACACAAACTTTTTCTTTTTTTTTGTTTCTGTGAACAGTAACCCTGCGCGGGCGCGCTCATCCAGGCGCGGGCGCGCCTATTTTCTGTCCAGAAAATATTTTTTTGATTTTTTTTTTTTTTCAGAACAATACTATAACAATTGCGTGGGTTGCCTCCAACGAAGCGCTCGTTTTACGTCAATAGCTTGACGTGAATCATTTTTCATCCAGTCGCAAGAACGGTGAATGTCGACTCACGGTTCACCATATTACCAACGTCATGCTTCAGCCACTGATCATTAACCTTGAACACTTCGTCCGGAAACTTATGGAAAATCTCTACTGCATCATGCGGAAATGCTAATTTAACCGTTATAGGCTCCGACCACCTCGACTTACGCTTTCCTGGAAAAAATCTGAAGCGAGACTTGAAACGCAGAACTAGCCGACCAGGTACAAATGAATGTTTCACCACCCCTCTTTCACGCTAGTCCTTAACCTTCTCCTTATATAGCCTGTTGCTCTCGTTGACTTTACCATACCTCAATTGATCCTGCAGTGGTTGGAGTTCAAGTGTAGGATCTTCTTCCATAGATGGTTTAAGTCGCTCCTGAGAATTGTTCAGCTCTGCTAATCCAAGAGATTCGACTGGTGCATCAATTTTTCTTTTCCATGGAGGTGCATTCAACAACTGAAGTTGCTCTGCTCTTTCTTCTTTTTCAGTCTCAGAATCCCCTATCAAGACTCTCTCCACTGTATCTGACTTCAGCGGTTGTTCAATCTCTGTATTGATGACAGAATCGACCATCTCCAATTTAAAGCACTCTTCTTCCTCAGTTGGAAATTTCATTGCCTTGAACACGTTAAAAGTGACCTTCTGATTTTGAACCCTCATTGTAAGCTCTCCTTTCTGCACATCGATCAAAGTTCGGCATGTAGCCAAGAACGGTCTTCCCAAGATAATCGGAATCTTCTTGTCTTCCTCATAGTCCAGAATAACAAAATCAGCAGGAAAAATGAGCTTATCCACTTTAACCAAAACATCCTCCACTATACCTCTAGGATATGTGATCGTCCGATCAGCCAGCTGTAAGGACATGTTTGTAGGTTTCGGCTTCGGCAGCCCAAGTTGCATGAAGACAGACAACGGCATCAGATTAATACTAGCTCCCAAGTCACACAAGCACTTGTTGAAAGATAGATTGCCGATTGTGCACGGTATGGTGAAACTTCCTGGATCCTTGAGTTTTGGAGGTAACTTCTGCTGTAGGATAGCACTGCACTCTTCAGTTAAAGCAACGGTCTCCAAGTCTTCGAGTTTCAACTTTCGAGATAGAATACCCTTCATGAACTTTGCGTAGCTCAGCATCTGTTCAAGAGCTTCCGCAAAAGGTATATTGATATGCAATTTCTTGAAAACCTCTAGAAACTTAGCGAACTGCTTATCCAACTTCTGCTTCTAAAGACGTTTAGGGAATGGCGGGGGAGGATAGACCTCCTTGATCTCTGTATTCTTCTTCAGAACAGATTTCTCAGTCAAATTGTCACGCTTTTCCGCTTCGCTTCCCCCCAAACTGGCTTTTTCCTCTTTTTCATCACTTTCTGGCAGAGTGTAAGGCGCGGGCGCGCTCCCTAGGACGCGGGCGCGCCCACCTTCTGTCGGGAATCCAGAAATTTCTTCGTTTTGTTCTTTTTCTGAGTTCTGGTCCCCTGTAACTTTTCCAGATCGCAAGGTAACTGCTTTTACATGTTCCTTGACCTCTCTCTTGCCAGGATTAACTTCCGTATCACTAAGGAGAGTTCCCTGTGGTCTATCCAGTAAGGCATTGGCAATCTGACCGATTTGATTCTCCAGAGTCTTGATTGAAACGTCTTGGCTCTTGCACATTAGCCTCAATTCCTCCAATTCAGACTTTTCATTAGATGACTGACCAACATTGCCTTGAGACGGTTGTTGAAAACCTGGTGGTTGATATGGTTGCCTTGGAGCATACTGCTGCTGCTGACCAGAAGGATTATAAGGCTTGGCTCCATACTGCTGACCTTGATACTGCTGATACGGCTGCTTTTGTGGCTGGTTCTGACCACCCTGATTGTTACTCCAGCTGAAATTAGGATGGTTCCTATTGTTGGGATGATAGGCATTAGGCACTGGCTGTTGTGATCTCTGGAAATTGCTCACAAACTGTGCCGACTCATTAGATATGGCACATTGAGTCGTATCATGTGCACCTGCACATAGCTCACAGACACTAGCCACCTGCTGAACTCCATAGTTAGTCAAAGAATCAAGCTTCATAGACAAAGCCTTCAACTGAGCTGCTATTGCCGTAGTTGCATCCACTTCCAGAACCCCTGCTACCTTGCCTTGTGATAACCTCTGATTTGGATTCTGATATTCATTAGCAGCCATCATCTCAATTAGCTCATAAGCCTCATCATAGCTCTTAGCCCACAGAGCTCCACCTGATGCCGCATCAAGCATTGGTCGAGATTGACCTCCCAGTCCATCATAAAAACAATTGATCACCATCCAATCAGGCATTCCATGATGAGGACACTTCCTAAGCATCTCCTTGTAACGCTCCCAAGCTTCACATAAAGTTTCTCCAGAATATTGTGCAAACTGAGTAAGAGCATTCCTGATTGCAGCTGTTTTAGCCATCGGGAAGAATTTAGTGAGAAACTTCTGAGCAAGATCCTCCCATGTAGTGATAGAACCTGCTGGTAGAGAATGCAACCAGCCCTTAGCCTTATCCCTTAGAGAAAATGGGAAAAGTCTCTGCTTCACAGCATCTTCTGACACTCCGTTGAACTTGAAGGTGTCGTAAATCTCGATGAAATCCCTAATATGCATATTAGGATCTTCCGTTGGAGCACCCCCAGACTGAACTGAATTCTGTACCATCTGAATAGTGCCAGGCTTGATTTCAAAAGTATTAGCTGCAATAGCCGGCCTGACAATGCTAGATTGAATGTCATTGATCTTCGGCTGAGAAAAGTCCTTCAAAGCCTTCGTTTCTGCTACTGGTTCTCCCATAACTAGACTTAGTTCAAGTTCTTCTTTCCGAGATTGAGAACGTGTTCGCATACACGCTTACTAAAGTAACTGAAACACACCAAACAAAGTAAAATTAATGAGTATAATCTGAGTCAGTGAACTTTAACGACCACTGATGACAAGCACATAAACTATATAAATAACACCGAGTCCCCGGCAGCGGCGCCAAAACCTTGTTCATACAATATCACGCAAGTATACGCGGTCACAAGTAATATAAGAATAAGTAGAGTTCGTTCCCACAGAGACTGCTTTGGTTATTAAAGTTATGCACTTATGCAACAATGTATGGCTATCGTTCAATGCTAAGACAAGTATCAAAGTTTTGTTTGATTAACTAAATTTACTAAACAAAATACCAAGACAATATTAAACTAAAGATTGATGTTCAATTACTTATGAGACTAAAACATGGGATCCTAACTTCATTAAATACTTCATCTAGAGTCTTTTGTCTTTAATCAATGCATGTGACAGTTGTGATAACTAATCGGACAACACGAAATTAGTACACGCTACCTTTCAGTATACGTATACCAAACCACTCAAACATCCACAAAAGAGATAGAAGTTAAGCAGACACCAATTATGCTTAGACCCTATATGTCTATAAGATTTGAAAACATAACGGTTTAACGAGCAAGTTATCCATTCAGATTACATAGGGCAGGTAAGATGGTTAAAATCACCTACGAATCATGCATGACAAACATACATAAACCTCTGCTAGCATGGAAAGTTCTAAACCTCTATATCCACTTTCGCATTCAATAGAGATTAACAAACAATCTTAGATGTTAGCTACACATCCAAGAAGAATAAGCACAACCAAACTAGGATATCAATTTAGCCATCACACACACATCTTTAAAACAATTAACTACTAAAATCCATAAATAAATCCGCTAGAATCCCACGACAACGATTAGTTCATAATCGAACCGTTCATCATCGTGGGTTCTGATGAAAACATGATAATAATAAGTCTAGAATACTGAATAAAAATGCTAGGGTTTATGAAAGAACAAACGAGAATCCAAAGTATTGCGTAATTAGAAGAATACAAAGAAAAGATGAAATCTAGATCTTCGTAATCAGCCGTCTTCTTGTTCTCCTCATCGGTGGATGAATATGTATGTATCTATCTATTTCTATCTCTCTGAAATCGTCCACCAATGATTTATATAAGCCATAGGGTTGACTGGTCAGCTGTTGTTTCCTTTTCTGAGTTGAAGTTGCCTTTTTCCAGAAACTTTCAGGGGTGGGCGCGCCTGTAGGGCGCGAGCGCGCTTGAAATGTCTCACACCTAGGGTGCGGGCGCGCTTGGAGGGGGTGGGCGCGCCTGGCCTTCTGTCAGATTCTTCAACTTGCTTTTTCCTTAACAATTCACACTCTCTTCAACTCCGCAACCTCTTGGCTTCTTCAATAATGATCAAAAAGCATCTCAAAACCCTAGAAACTTCACCACAAAACGATCAATTTAAGAACACCATGTACTTGAGCACAAAACGATCAAAAACACCATGTACTTGAGAACAAAACGATCAATTTAAGTCGATTTAGGACGTTCCAAGTAGATATGAAATCCACTTATCAAGGCCTTACAAGAAGAAATCTTAAGGATTACTGCTGGATTTGACAGAGTCAAAAGTGAAATGATCATCTATGTATCTTGTCAAAGCATAGAAACTATCACTGTTTCTCTGGATTGCTTTGCAAGTAGATCATTGTCAGAGCTGTGGATTCTCATGAGCAGAGTGAAAGGAGATTCTTATTTGAATGTACTGCTGCATGAACAGCTCAATGAGTTTGCTATAAGGGTCAGTCCTCAGGTTGTTAGTGTGCCATTTGAAGTCAAATTTTACAAGGGAAGAGCACTACAAACCCGTGGAATGGATCCTATTTCTCTAAAAGTCTATCCTGCAGTGCATCTGATCAAGCTGGAGAACATGCTAAGAACTATTGGATTTGCTTCAGAAGAAAATACTGAAGTTGCTGACATCATTCAAAGCTATTGCATTTCCAACATTAAAAGGTATCAACAGTTGAAGAATAGATTGAAGAAAGTCACAACTTTACCAGTCAGACCAACAAATCTCACAACTGAAAGTGATCGTGTCCTAGACAAAGACTTGCTAGATGCTATGGAGGAAGGTGAAATGAGTGATCAAGAATTGTGATCACTAGCCCTGTTTTGTAAATGTTATATGTATAGAGCTTAGGTAAATCAAGATAGGATCAATGTATACATATGTTCAGTCTAGAGGAACATCTATCTTGTATTTATCTTTAATGTTTGAATCTGGAAAATGTTTAATGAAATCCAAAATTTTGTTTTATTATTTACCTAGCTTTTAAAGTCTTATTTTTACTTGTTTATTTAGTCGAGTTATCCTCTAGGTATTTGCTTGTTATTCTCTAACAAACAAATAGGGGGAGATTGAAAGGCATATGTTTAGGCCTATTTGTTAACATCGAGGATACAACTCAACTTAAATAAGTTTGTAATAAGTAAGTAATAATTCAATTGTCACAGTATCACAGGAATCTCAGAAGATCATATCAGTCAAAAGAATACAGATTAAAGTCATCCTACAGACTTGAAGAAATACTACATTGAAAGAAGTTCAATTATTTGATCAAGCCTCAGTGAAGTATTCAAGGAAGTGGATTTATTAAAGTGATAGAGGTTTCAGATGTGTGACAGCAAATGTACAGGATACAAAGGTTGAACAAAAGTTAAAAGCAACTAACGGACCACAGCTTAAAGTCAAGATGAAGAACAGACATTGGAGTTAGTCATTTATGAACCAGACAATACATCAAATGTCAACTTCAGATAGTGAATATTCTTCATCAATTTCCAGTGGTTCAAGAATTGGTTATGTTAGGTCCCGAAGTATCGTAGAAGGGGGGTTGAATACGATACTCACAAATAATTCAATTTCGTTCGCGGATAATTCATTCAGTTCTATAACGAAATCAAACACACCAAACCAAACCAAGAGTCGGGGAATATATCGTTTTATAAATATAAACCTCGAGGGGTGCTACAATTTCTAATCCGTAGATTAGCTTCAATGAGTTCTAGGTTATTCATAATCAATACAATGAAAGAATTCTGAGCACTATAAATTTCTATGATCTTCTCCGGCTCAAAACTCTCTCTCAGTAGTTGCTACTATGAACTAACCTCGACTGAGGAAGACACTACCTCTCTCTGTGTAATTATAGACTTAGTTTTTAGAAAACTATCGAACCTTAATTGTTAAAACAATCTTGGCCGTCCAATTCTCATCAACCTGTCAGACAAACAAACTTTTCACCCACTTTTCCAAATGAAAACTATCGAATGAATAAAGTAATTATTCAATTCGATAGTTTTTAAATAAAAACTATCAAATAGAATACTTACTTTATGCTTTCCATTCGATGGTTTACTAAACTAGAAAACTATCAAATAATAAAGTAATCATTTCATTCCATGATTACATACATTCGATGGTTTTCTAATTTAGAAAACTATCAAATAATAAAATAATCATGTCATGTCATGATTACATATATTCGATGGTTTTCTATTTTGAAAAACCATCGAACCTTTTCTTTGTTAGTCTCCAGAGAAGTTTCAGGGTGTTTCAGTTTTAGACTGTATCAATTTCTTCTGAGACGATAAAACAACTTGATCTTTTCAGTGCCGTCACCTAGTGCAACTGGTCTGGTTCACAGATGAATAACACTTGATCAATTCTTCTTTTATGTCTGCAATTCAATGCTGCTGATAAGTCCTTTGTCGTCCTGGTTGCTTCATCACTGGAATCATGTGGTACTGAACCCTAAATCATTCACATACTTCTGTCGTCTTGAAAGTCTTGTTTCTTTTGTTGTCACTGAGGCTTGAACATTTTCATGAACTTCTTTCCGTGACCTGTTTACGGACTTCAAGAATACATAACGTATTTTGATTTTTTGAGTTTACCTTTTCTTCTTTGATTCTGGATTCCTGTGCTTCTGTTAATATTATTGTCTGTCTTATCCTTTGTTGAGTTGTAGTTATCTCTTTTACATCTTATGTTACATTATGCTTTACAATCTCCCCCTATTTGATTGGATAGAGTTCGACAAGCAAATACTTCGAGGATAACTCAACTAACTAAGGAAACATGAAACTAATTAAAGTAAGACAGCGTAATAATATTAAATGCATTTTGGATCAGATATATATACATTTCCAGATTTCATAAATCAAAGAACAATAAAACTTTTCACTTTAAAGTTGCTCCTCTTGTTTGAGCTGACAGTTCTCTTGTTCTTTGCTTCAGTTCTTCAGTCCATTCCAATCTCACCTTTTTCACTCATTGGATCGGAGTTAGCAGCTTGATAATCAATCACTGATAGATAGTGCAGTGGTTCTCCAGGTTTAAGGATTACTCCTAGGATGTGTCTTCCAATATATCCAACCTCTTGACCCACTCCAGCCCACAGCCATGCAATGTTAACATCTTTCTTGTTTAGCTTTGGCATGTTTGGTAGTCTGGGAAGCACTTCCAATCCTTTCTCCACTCTCTTCCTATAGTAGGGAACATTCTCCATTAGATATTTTCTTAGAGTGTCGGCTGCTTTTGTCCTTCTCCGTTGTTGTGAATCCAGTGGATCTAAGATACTTCTCAACTGATATTAGATATTCGTTTGGGTAATCTCTCAGTTTGTCCTCTGTCATGTAGCAGATTCTGAACAAGTCATTCGTCATGAATCTAACCATAGGAGGGTTTTTAGTAATCTCTGGACTGACCTTCATCAAGATTTCCTTAACATGCTCACGGAGCAGTTCATTTAGCTTTGTAGTTCTTTGGATCTTGATGAGAATCACCTTCAGTGGTGTCTTTCTCTCTTAGTGATAGAGAATTTGCTTCTTCTTCCATATCATCATCCAAGATAGGATGTTCTATTGGCTCTGGATGATATGGCTCATGCTCCTCCTGAATCGGTTGCTCTTGCATGACTTCAAATTCCTCCTCACTTTTTTCTTCTTGCACAATGTCTTCAATCCAGTACTATCTAACTGGAATAGCTTCATTGGTTTCCCAAACTCCCCATCCAGTTGTTTGCCAACCTTCATTAGTCACTTCATTTGTTTCCCCTTCTCCAACTTTCTCCCCCTTAGTTGAGGAATCCTCGATGAAGTTATCCTCATTGTAAAAGGTAGCAGAAGGATCAGGTTGTTGCTGTGAAGGTCCGGGTTGTTGGTTCCTCAACATATTCCATAATCTTCTTGAGGGTGGATTGAACATGTACCTCCAGGTAATAGCAAATCTTCAATATTTGAAAGGGTTAGGGTGTCACTCCTCACGTTTGGCTCTGGGTGTACACTCAACGTTTCTGTCGGTGTTTAACTCATTTTTCCTTTCCCACTCAGGCTAGGTGTAAGTGTTTTTGTTTCACTCAAATCCTTAGTGCTGATTGTACCTGCAGAAGAAATCACCGTAGCCGTCCTTAAGGAGGTCACCGGTGGTGCAATGGGGCTTCGCAAGTCCCCGTCCTTGGATAAACCAAGTTGCTGATCATCCGTGGATGATGTATCCTTTAAAGGATCTAGAGTTTGAATCTCTAGGGGGTTAGAAACAAGCTCTTTTAACAGCAGAGATCCCGAATCTTCCCCGTGAGTCTGTAAAGACTTCACCTCAGTTGACTCCTCAATAGTAATTGATTCACTGTCAACGAGTTGCCGATCTGCACCTACGTCAGACCCTTTACCCGCAGGATCCAGATATGTTCCATCTGGGGAGGTAGACAATGACCTTTTAGATTGTGCATTTAGGTCAAAGCCTTCTCTCGACGCCTGTGAAGACCGTTGGTTCTTAGAACCTTCAACCAGTGAACCTGACCGTAATATGGTCGGAACACCAGTTGCTTCCGTCAATTCTTCCTTACTTGATTGAGCTATTGGTTCAGATATTGCTTTCGTTAGCTTAGCCCAATCAGCATCAGAAAAATCAATAAAGGGCGCTTTGGATGATTGAAATGAAGTTTCAACAGTTGCCTCATTTTCTGTTCTTCTCCTTTTAGAGTAAGGCAGAGCTGTTGTTGAATGGCGTATCTCCTTATGTGGTGCTGCTTTGGCACTATCTTCCTCTACACTCATGGATGTCTGAATATTGGGTATAGGAGGGTAAGGAGGTTCGTTTGTGGTTTCATTTGGCTCTTCCAAAGGCTCTTCGACCGTGGTTAGAGATTGTGGGTTGCAATCTCATGGTCTGGATGGCCACTGAGGGCTCTGGATCAACATCCACTGTTGTGGTTCAGGAGCCAGTTCAGGTTGAGGAATGTTACCTTCATTTACCTGTTCCCCTGGGGGTAGAAGTGGTAGGGGCACCGTTCTTAGATATTCAAGTCTGAACAGTGGGTACCCCTGGAAGATATTCTTTCTTATCAGAGCGGTTATTGCATTGCTCTTCATCTTCATGTACTTCATGGTCTCCTCTTTGGCGAATGTCTCACGCTCATCATCTGTTAAGATATCATTGAGAATTAGCTGTAGGAACCTAGGATAAAAACAAAGCACATCATCTATGCATGTTCTTTCATCCAGTGGTCCCATGTCAGGTAATGCTTAAGGAACTCTCCCACAAAGAAGTTAGGTTGTTGACTTCTTATGAGAGTGAAGAAAGCATGTATCTCCTCAGTTGTGGGATCCGGAACATGGTTTTCTATAGAAAAATGTAGTATTCTGTTAAAGTCATGTTCCGTCACCCTTATTGTTCTGCCCCCCGGCACAACAAAACTGAAGGATCTTACGTTATTCTCACTTGTATCCGTGGCGGTTGTGTACAACGCAGTCAATTGATCGATGCAAAGGACTACGGGAGTACTCAAGGCATATGCCACTAATGAACGTGTGTTCAGAAACTCTGCCCATGCACGAAACTGTAAATTCGTAATGGCTTGCAAGTTTTGAAACGAGACATGATTAGTCTTGGTTACTTTTAAACCAAAACTAAAACCAATTAAATTTAATTAATTATTACTAATTAATCAAACTTGACACAAAATACCCTTAAAACAAAATTACCCCTTTTTCTTAAAAAAAAACACAACTTCGAATCACTATTATCAAGAACCCTACTTTTGGTAACACAAATAATCAGAATTATCTGAAGAAATCAATTGAAAACAATTAACTTCTAAAGAACAATAGTGAAAATAGTTTTCTTAGAAACAAGTTCTTGAGGCAGTGATGTTCTTGGTTATATGTATTCTAGTAAGTATAAACAAAAGCCCTTAGATCTGATAATAAGAAAAAAAAACGTAAGGGGTTGTTAAATACTTATTGAATTGACAGAGGCAATATTGTCTTTACAGTGTTCGATGTTTTTTAATAGTATGTTCGATGGTTTTCAGTTGGGGGTAAAACTGTCAACTTTACTTCGATAAATTTTCAAAAATAACGAAGAGTTTGAAAATCAGAATTTAAAAAGTTTTTCTGAAAAACTATCGAACTTGTTACCTTTTAAAGCTTGAAAAACTATCGAGGGATCCTTTGTGGAAAAACTATCGAGAATTAAAATAAAGGAAAAATTAATTCTCTCAGATAGATTTTCATTTTAATTCAAAAACCATCGAGAATTTAGATAAAGAATAATGAAATTCAATTCGATGCTTTTTCAAATTTTCCTCAAAAAGTATCGAGAAATGTTTTCAATAGTTTTTCTTTTTCCTTTTCAAAAACTATCGAAAAGTTATTTCGATAGATTTATCTATGTACTTGAAAAACTATCGAATTTCCTAAATTCGATATTTTTTGCTTCTCTCTTCATTTTAAAACCTGTTCTTGTTTTAAAATTTAGACTGTTTTATTTCCTATCAAGTTTTAATTCTAATAAATCTTTTCAAATTTACCAAAATCAATTGTCAACAGAAAATTCACAATTTTCTCAGAATAAAATCGACTAAATATCATTGAATGATATTAACCAATTAAAATCCAATAAATTATGCTGCATATTTATTTTATGTATTTTAAATTATGGAGCAAATAAGATATTGAACTGCTTCAATTTCCATAATTCAAATTTCATTAAATAAATAATAATAAATTAATACTAAATATCTATGAGTTAGATATTAGCACTAAATTATTAAGATGAGGACTTGATGTTAAACAAATTCACAAGTCCTTAAAATATGAACAATTTTATACTTGTGAACTTATTCAAGAGTTTCTTGCAGATGAGATTTTCAAATAAGGTGCGTGTCTGCAAGTTACTCTATGAATTGAAGACATTCTCTCGAAAGAAATGATACCTGTTGTCAAGGTGCATTGTCGTGGATTGTTCCACAGAGTTGTTGGAGATAAAGTTATTTCCTGAAATAATAACAAGAAATCAATCTTCCTCCACGAAGTTGACAGCTTCTAGAGATGCTCCTCCTGTCATTCCGAGATGCTTCTCCTGTCTTTCTTACAACCTGCGTATTTTATATCTAAATAGCTAAACATGTTAACAAGTATCTTTAGGGTACCATATACTGAGATTTGGTATTCCCTTAAGATATCTCAAAATCATGTTGATAACTATAAGACTAGATTTTTGAAATCCACTTGGAACCTTGCACATTGGCAACTTGAGAATACAATATGTGTTGTCAATTTGCAGCTAATAACTTAATGAGACGCATACCTCTCTAGCTTGTCATTTCTGTCTTTTACCTGATTTGTCCTGATCAAGCTTTAGTGGCTGCTGTTGGTAGGGAGTCTTGGCATGTCTGGAATCTTCTCAATTGTGCACATTCAAAAGATTCTTGACTTACTTTTATTGCCATCACTCTTTTGGCTTACTTGTGCTCCTAAAAGAATTAATCTTCTGGCTTGCTCAAAGTAAATCCAAAAAGAATTGCAACTTTCCCAACATACTCATCTTGTACATTCTCTGCAATGACTTGGCAAATTTCTTGCACAAGTTTTCGTTAGTAGACCAACATATAATATAATCATGATATCACTGCACATATATGACATTATATTTGTGCCTTATGACAACTCTAATAAATTCATATTCTGTAAAAGTTCAGTTAGAGTGTCATACCATGTCTTTGACGATTGCTTGAGTATTGATACCGTTTCATACCAATCTGTAGTGATCTTGTGAAGAGAAGTTATACAACGTCCAATTGATCCGCAACAGCAAATGCCAGGATCTGTTGTACATTGACTTCTTCTACTATCTCACCAATCAGGAGAGCACTTGATCACATTCACCATACAGATATATCCTGATATCCTCAAGTCTCGTCACTGGTGCTTCTTGTTAGATACTGCTTCCTAATAGTAACCTAGCATCCAGTTTGGCCTTGTACCTCATAACAATGCCAATTTCATCCAGTATTCTGGATACCCATCTTGTTCCAATAACAGATTTTCCCTTAGGCCTGGGTACCAGCTTCCAAACTTTCTGCCTTTCAGATTGATTGAGTTCATTTTGCTTTACAATCACCCAATCTGGATCCATCAGAGCTTCTTTACCTTTCTTTGTTTCTTCTTCAGAAAGAAAACCAAGAAAATAATCATTCATACTCTATAGCTCCAGTCTTTACTCCACCACTAGGATCACTAAGAACTAGACATCAGGAATGATATTGAATCTAAACCCTTTGTCTTGACAGATACGTTCTTGAAGTGTCCTCTAGATATTCATTGTGGTGTTGATCTGACTAATTGATCCTTCTTTTGCTCCCCCTAAGCTGTTGCTGGGATTTCCTGAGAATCCTCATCCTCGCTGAGTGGTTCTGTTGAAGTACTGAGCTGTGTAGTTAAACTACCATTACCACTGCTTGGATTTGAATAATCATTACCATTAATTTCACACATAACAGCTGAGAGCTTGGAGTTGTTGAACATCATATTCAGACTTTCAATCACCTCTTGTTGATTAATCAAATTTACCTCGTAGGCTTGAGATTCCACTGATTAGCCGAGGAAAATATCCTTAAGAGCCTTAGCTGCCAATCTTGCCAAGATGCTTACTTTTAAAACATTTTCCTCCAAACCCCTGAAAGAAATTCAGAGTTTGCTTCTATTGGCCAATTCAGGGTCTTCCTGTATTTGTTACTGATCATGGAAATGTGATTAATCTCATCTGTGATGTCCTGTCCTTCAGATTGAACGAACAACACCAGTTTGTATTAAGAGTAGTCATCAATCATCACTGAAGTATATCTTTACTTTGTTGTAGATAAGACATTAACTAGTCCGTAGAGTTCCATACGTATCATCTGAAGCGGCTCAGTAATGCTTATCACATTATAGCTTTTCTGTGATGTTTCTTTGACTTCCCTTAATGACATGCCTCATATATTTCATCTAGCTTGAATCCCAGATGAGGCAGTCCTCTCACCAATACCATCTTTAGAAAAGAGTTCCTTGTATTGTCATGCAAGGGTGAGAGCTTCTCAACCTTCCTGCTTGAGATAAAACACTGCTCCTTCATTGAATAAAAAGATTTGTGCTTTGAATCTTCAGCAAGAGAGTTGCTTCTAATTGTTATCCTTGACTCCAATTATTAGTTGTTATCAATGATACCAATTATTGTAAACATGATGACATTCCATTTCAAACGTAGCCATGTCCCGTGATGAAAACCTTTGCTGTCATCTCCAAAGATTATTAACGGAACAGCTTTCTCAATCACATTTGATGGCAAGATCTTTCTTCGATCATATGTCTTCAGTAGTAAAGACCAAGAAAGCATATAAATCGATTAACCTGATTTGCCTGCACTCACAAATGGATTGACAGTTCTTGGTACCCAACTTATTTGCTTGGGTCCAGATGGATTAGAGATTTTGCTTTTAAAAGTGGTAACAACAGCTTCAACCTATACATGCTTATTCTTATCTCTGACTGACCTTGCAGTCGTTGCTCTAATGTAATTCTACATGCTTTTTCTATGATTAATGCAAGTTCTAAGATATGCATTCATAATATTTAAATAAGAAAACATGTTAATAAGAATAAATGGCATACATTGAGCATTTTGACATTGCAGATAAGAGATGTGCAAATTAGGCATGTTCTGCATTTTAGAAAATTCAGTACTTTCTCCTTTAACCAATATACACAAGTGTAACAGGTAGCAAGTAGATTTACAGATATTCAATAATTTTCTAAGCACACATGGAATAAAAGAATTAACAATTAAATCACTAATTCTATCTAATCCATTCTGTTGTTGTATGGCATCTAACTTTCTCTATTACCTAAGTCAGTTTTAGATACAGCTTGGTGTTCTACAAATTCTACTGACTCTAAAGGTAATTCCTCCATCCTTCAAACTGATTATCCCTTAACAAACAATTCAGAATAAATGAGCAAATCTTGTTCTACTAGGGATACTGAAACTTAGCTTTACTAAGGTCTTATGTGCCAGAAACTTAACCCCTAAAACTAAGAGTTGTTTCTTAAGAAAGCTTCTATCTCACTTGCCAATCTTATTCTACAAATATTCATACACACATATCTAAGATCTTCTATGTACATGCTTTGAATATTGAGAATTAAATACTGCATTGGTTCAAGGAAAAGATACCTGAGATATGTGAGGTGAATCATCTTCAGAGATTGCTATGAAAGCAAGATATCCATGATCTTCTCGTCATCTGATCCATCCCAACTCTTTCCTTAAGCAACATAAGTTTTGTGCTGATGCTTCTTCAACAAAGCATTCCACTTCTGTTTCAGCTATTAACTGAGTCCCTATTCTTCTTTGTTTGTTAGGCTTCTTTATTGTGTAGCACACCCTGATAGTTTCTCGTTACATAGTTCTTATCATAGTTGAAACTATCACTCTTGTTTTTGTTACCATCTCAGTCTGTAACTACCTCTTTGAACTGAATCCTGAAGAATCTTTGCTTCGTAATAAATAAGCCTGATCCATGGATGTGGCTTTTGTACTCCTTCTGAATCTGATGTGACTAAACTTCCTTGACAAGTGAAACACTGATCTTTAGTCTAGTCTCTCGAGGTTTTCTACCTGAGCTTCTTCTGATTCAGCTACTAGTAATTCTTCTATTCTGTTCTGAGGTTCCAACATTAATAAACGTTACTGAGATATTTGTTTATTCATAAAATAAATTTATTTAGAAGTTGGCCTCCTCAGAATTCTTGTCTGACTGGTCTGAAATACCCGGATCTAATCTGTATGTCGATTAACAAGCTCTGATACCAATTGTTAGGTCCCGAAGTATCGTAGAAGGGGGGGGGGGGTTGAATACGATACTCACAAATAATTCAATTTCGTTCGCGGATAATTCATTCAGTTCTATAACGAAATCAAACACACCAAACCAAACCAAGAGTCGGGGAATATATCGTTTTATAAATATAAACCTCGAGGGGTGCTACAATTTCTAATCCGTAGATTAGCTTCAATGAGTTCTAGGTTATTCATAATCAATACAATGAAAGAATTCTGAGCACTATAAATTTCTATGATCTTCTCCGGCTCAAAACTCTCTCTCAGTAGTTGCTACTATGAACTAACCTCGACTGAGGAAGACACTACCTCTCTCTGTGTAATTATAGACTTAGTTTTTAGAAAACTATCGAACCTTAATTGTTAAAACAATCTTGGCCGTCCAATTCTCATCAACCTGTCAGACAAACAAACTTTTCACCCACTTTTCCAAATGAAAACTATCGAATGAATAAAGTAATTATTCAATTCGATAGTTTTTAAATAAAAACTATCAAATAGAATACTTACTTTATGCTTTCCATTCGATGGTTTACTAAACTAGAAAACTATCAAATAATAAAGTAATCATTTCATTCCATGATTACATACATTCGATGGTTTTCTAATTTAGAAAACTATCAAATAATAAAATAATCATGTCATGTCATGATTACATATATTCGATGGTTTTCTATTTTGAAAAACCATCGAACCTTTTCTTTGTTAGTCTCCAGAGAAGTTTCAGGGTGTTTCAGTTTTAGACTGTATCAATTTCTTCTGAGACGATAAAACAACTTGATCTTTTCAGTGCCGTCACCTAGTGCAACTGGTCTGGTTCACAGATGAATAACACTTGATCAATTCTTCTTTTATGTCTGCAATTCAATGCTGCTGATAAGTCCTTTGTCGTCCTGGTTGCTTCATCACTGGAATCCTGTGGTACTGAACCCTAAATCATTCACATACTTCTGTCGTCTTGAAAGTCTTGTTTCTTTTGTTGTCACTGAGGCTTGAACATTTTCATGAACTTCTTTCCGTGACCTGTTTACGGACTTCAAGAATACATAACGTATTTTGATTTTTTGAGTTTACCTTTTCTTCTTTGATTCTGGATTCCTGTGCTTCTGTTAATATTATTGTCTGTCTTGTCCTTTGTTGAGTTGTAGTTATCTCTTTTACATCTTATGTTACATTATGCTTTACATGTTATGCTATCTTGTAAGAATTTAAGTTCTCTTTTAAATTAGTTATTAATTTATTTATTAAATTAATTCTTCAGAATTAATTTATTGAATAAATTAATTCATCAGAATTAATTTATGAAATAAATTAATTATTAGAATTAATTTAAAATAGAATTAGAATTAAATTAGAATTATTTAAATAAAATGAACTAAAATGACTATCATGGATAGTCATCCCGGTAGTCATTACAAGTCATTTTGAATTAAAAATGAACTGGAATGAATATCAAGGGATAGTCATCCCGATAGTCATCCTAGTTCATTTTAGTTTATTCCAAATTAATTCTTGTAAATTCCGATAGTCATTCCAGGCTATTTTTAATAGTCATTCATAACTATTTGGATAGTCATTCCAGAAGAAAAAGGAATGCACGTACAGGCAAGTCAAATGGATTAGTATATAATCAAAAGATCAAGACAGAAGCACATATCACTTAACATAATATCTCAAGAAAAGTTTCTGTCAAGAACTATCAAGAAATTACTGTTGACATTTCTGATCAGAAAATTATTTCTAGAATCAAAGTGTTAAATTTAAACCACTAGAAATCATTTAATTGTACTGCTTTAACTATCTAACGGATTTTTATCCCTAGAAGGTATCTCAAATTATCGTTTATTGTTATATCTTTTTATTACAAAAATAGATAAATTCATGTCAAATTTATTCTAGATTTGTTTTAATTAGTTTGAGATTCAATCTTGTAATCAGTACCAAATTTGTAACACCTTTCAAGTTTAATATAAGTTATATTTAACTTGAATTTTGTTTCATTTAATTCCAACATAATTTGTTCTTGAAATGTTTTATTCTAAAACGAACAAATTCGATAAAATGGTATAGTTTGTATTCAACCCCCCTTCTACAAACTTATCCGGACCTAACAGTACCTCTTTTGAATCCACTTTCCAGTAAGAATTGAGCTAGGGTTTCTGAAGGGTTTCGGGCATGAAAACGCAACGGAAAAACGCGTAAAAACAGAAAATAGTGAAACCCTCCGCAGGATCCATGCGAACGCGATATTTAATACGTGAATAGAATTGTTTACCTTTAAGAAGCTTTGCGATTTGGTTGACAGATGGAGGTCCTTTGCTATGATCACCACGTATCCCGCCTTGCGATATACGTCTCTAATCAGTCCACACGAACGCCCGATCGTCCAACGATCACCGGAGTTGATACTAGCCAAAAAACTACCTTCGGAAATCTCTCTCTCTCTCTCTCTCTCTCTCTAGCCTCTCTTAGATGTAGAGCTGCTAGGGTTTTTAACAAAACGAATTCTGTCAATTAACCCTAAAACAATACATCTTAATGTATTTATATGGAGAGAATTCTGGGCCTTTACCTAATCTAATTGGGCTTCTAAAACCCAATCTGATTATTAGTAGTTTTTCTTATTATATTCGAATTATATATAATTAATCAAGTCCTACTTAATTAATCCAATAATTCAATATAATAATAATTCAATTAAATTCGAAATTTAATTAATGCACCGTTTAAAACGTTCTTTGTGTGTGACCCTTTAGGTTATTATTACGTTGGCACTAATTTTAATATCTCATAATAAAATTATAAACAATGAGCGGCATCTAGTAATACATCATTGCTACCCAAGTAATAATAATAATTGGTGATCCAATTAAACCTTTAATGAATAATGTTCCATGTAATATAATCCTTTTAACCTTATATTATAGATTAAACTCGAGGCATGGTTTATGTCATCCTCTTCAACATTTAATCCCGGTTTACTTGATCGATGAGTAGACTATTAAACAAATCACAATTTGAGCATGGCCATGCATTTCATAGTCTCACTCAATCAAGAGGCCAATAATATAACTCCTAAAATAGGAGGGTTAAATCTTATATCTATCATTCATATTTCTCATATGATTCATAATATACCCAATGTCCACCTTTATCATTACTCGGTCAAAGGTAACTTTGAGTAGAATCAAAGTATATTAATTCTTATATAGAAATATAATGATTTCAAGTCTAAGGATCATTACACCATTATCACTGTGAGAATTGCTTATGACACTTGATAACATTTACCATGAAGAATTCACACGGTGGGTCTATCCAGTGCCATGTTCCGCTAACATGCACTTATGTCTTTGACTTTAGTATCACCATACTTATGACCAATGATATGTGGTCATCAGTCAACAAACATACTAGTCTTAATGCATTATTATTGTCCTCAAATAATAATACTCAACTAGGGATCTTTTAGGATTATAAACACTACTCATATAATCTCATTTCTAAGTCACATACTTAGAGATATAGAATTCATGCTTATATTCCAAGGACATTTATTATTCTAACATTTATATCGCAGTTAATAAAGACATAATAAATAATTGAAAGAAAATCCATAGAACATATTTATTAATAATCAAAATGTCTTCCCTAAGAACATTATAGTATTGTCTCTAGGGCACAAGCACTAACAATCTCCCACTTGCACTAGATCCAATCACCCATGTATCTAATACCCATGGAACTAGTGTGACCTTCGTGCTTCTGCTGCGACAAAGCCTTAGTCAGTGGGTCTGCAACGTTATCATTAGTATGCACTTTACATATATGTATATCTCCCCTCCTTGTAATCTCTCGAAGTAGATGATATCGTCTAAGTATATGCTTTGCTCGGGAATAGGACCTTGGTTCCTTAGCCTGCGCAATAGCTCCATTGTTATCGCAATAAAGATCAACTGGATCTGCGATCGATGGAACTACTCCAAGTCCCTCAATAAATTTTCGAATCCAAATAGCCTCTTTGGCCGCTTCACTGGAAGCAATATAATCAGCTTCCATTGTAGAATCAGCTACTGTCTCTTGCTTCGAACTCTTCCAGCTTACAGCACCTCCATTTAGACAAAACACAAATCCAGATTGAGACACGGTATCGTCTCTGTCTGTTTGGAAACTAGCATCAGTGTAACCTCTTACAACTATCTTCTCATCTCCTCCATATACCAAGAATGAATCTTTAGTTCTCTTGAGGTACTTAAAAATATTCTTGACTGCCGTCCAGTGACCTTCACCTAGATTAGACTGGTATCTGCTCGTCATGCTCAAAGCATACGAAACATTAGGTCGAGTACATATCATTGCATACATTATTGAACCAATTGCAGAAGCATATGGTACCTTTTTCATATGGTCCTTATCATCTAATGATTTAGGACAGTTTTCTTTTGAGATCACTATCCCATGAGACACAGGGACAAATCCCCTCTTTGCCTCTTGCATCCCAAAACGATGCAATACTTTGTCAATGTATGTACTCTGACTTAAGCCGATTAATCTTCTAGATCTATCTCTATAGATCTTGATCCCTAATATATAGGTAGCATCGCCTAAGTCTTTCATTGAGAAACTTTTTCCCAACCAAGTCTTAAGAGCCTGAAGAGAAGGTATGTCATTCCCTATTAGTAATATATCATCAACATATAATACTAGGAATGCCACTTTGCTCCCACTAACCTTCTTGTAAACACAAGGCTCATCTTCATTTTGAATAAAGCCAAACTCTTTGACTGTTATATCAAAACGAATGTTCCAACTCCTTGAGGCCTGCTTCAATCCATAAATAGATCGTAGTAGCTTACAGACCATTCTAGCAAATCTCGGATCGACAAAACCTTCTGGTTGTATCATATACACATCCTCTTCTAAGCTCCCACACACTACTCAGATAATCTCATTTCTAAGTCACATACTTAGAGATATAGAATTCATGCTTATATTCCAAGGACATTTATTATTCTAACATTTATATCGCAGTTAATAAAGACATAATAAATAATTGAAAGAAAATCCATAGAACATATTTATTAATAATCAAAATGTCTTCCCTAAGAACATTATAGTATTGTCTCTAGGGCACAAGCACTAACAGTTTCATACTAGGCTCTTGGAGCTTGCTTTAGTCCATAAAGTGCTTTATCCAATCTGTAAACATGATTTGGATATTTTGGATCAATGAAACCAGGAGGTTGTTCAACATATGCTTCTTCCTCCAATTCTCCATTTAGAAAAGCACTTTTCACATCCATCTGGAAAACCTTAAATTTCTTGTGGGATGCATATGCCAGAAAGATCCTGATGGCTTCTAGCCTTGCTACAGGAGCAAAAGTCTAGTCATAATCAATACCTTCTTGTTGAGAATACCCCTTAGCAACTAGCCTTGCTTTGTTCCTGATAATAACTCCATATGAATCTGTCTTGTTTTTGAATACCCACTTTGTACCAACAATTGACCTGTTCTTTGGTCTTGGCACTAGTTTCCAGACTTCATTACTTTCAAATTCATTCAGCTCTTCGTGCATTGTTGTAACCCAATCAGCATCCTTAAGTGCATCTTCAACTTTCTTAGGTTCCTCCTTTGATAGAAAGTTGTGATATAAACATTCATTTTGAGTTGTACTTCTTGTCTTAACACCTGCATCAGGATTCCCAATAATTAAATCAGGAGTATGGCTTTTGGTCCATTTCCTTGCTGGTGGTAAATCATTCCTTGAGTTGGATGCTCCCCCTGAATTGGTGTTATCATTAAAAGAGCTAGAATCAGTAGAAGCTCCCCCTGAGATATTGTTGTCTCCTCCTGATGAATTGTCAGGATTATCATTTGTTTCAGTATCTGATGATTCCACTCCTGATGATTGAGTAGTATCAGTATTAGAAACAGTTTGCTCCCCCTCAACATGTGCACCGTCAGTAACACTCTCAGTATTAGTAGCAGATTGTTGTTGCTCCCCCTCAACAATTGCATTGTCAGTAGCACCACCAGTAGTACCATTAGTAGTACTATCTGTAACACCATCAATATTTGGTGCTTCGTCAGGATTTGGTGACCCATCAGCATCAGTATCTGATTCTAATTCATCAGGATTCTTGGTAGCTTCATTTGCAAAGATCAACCTGTCATGTAAGTCTTCATCAATTCCAGTTATCTTCTTATCATAAAAAGATACTTTTATTGACTCCATGACAGTCCTTGTTCTCAAGTTATAAACTCTAAAAGCTCTTGAGGCTGGATAACCAACAAAGATACCCTCATCGGCCTTGGTTTCAAATTTGCCTAGCTGTTCAGGATGGGGTCTAAGAACAAAACATTTACAGCCAAACACATGCAGATGCTTTAGACTTGGTTTCTTTCCTTTGATCATTTGATATGGAGTTACACCATGTCTGTTTATGAGAGTGATGTTTTGAGTATAGCATGATGTGTTGACTGCTTCTACCCAGAAATATGTAGGTAATTTGGCTTCCTCCAACATAGTTATTGTAGTAACCCGAATTTTCAGGGTTTATTAATATTATTAGTTAAATATTTTATTGCTTTCCTCAAAAGAGGAGGAAAGGAATTATGTGTGTGTTTTATTCGTTGATGTAGATCTGTCTATAAGGATTAGATTTGTTTATTAGTAAATACGGGTAATTACCGTCTCTATTAGCTGTGTATTTTATTTAAAATTTTTGTGAAAGATGATTATTTTATCGATATTTTTGCCAGTTGAGCTGATTTTCATACATTGTTATTATTGCATTATTATTTTACTCCCAGTTGAGTTGATTTCTTTTCATACATTGCTATTGTCGCATCATTATTTATCCTATGCAGTATTATATACTTTGATGCCCAGTAAATAACAATTGTAGAAGGGGGGTTGAATACAATGGTATAAGATTCTCGACTTTTAATAAACACAAATATGAATAATAACAGTTTTATTAAATCTGTTATAAAACTGTTACAAAACTCTCTCAAGAAATTCTGAGTTCTTAAGAGCTTCAAAGTTACAAAAACACTTGTGTATGATTCAATATAAATCGAAACCTAAACTGTGTTTATATACTACACAGCTTCTCTATCAATTACATGATAAGTCCTAATCAATTACAAAGATTGAAACATATCCTAAATTGATAGCTTCATTCCTATAAATAAGGAACCGACAAAATAAACTTCCTTATTTAACTAGACTCCAAATATAACTCTAAGTAAGAATCCTGATCAGCTTCCAGTCCTGATGATCAATCCTGATCCCAGTCCTGATGTAGATCCTGATGTTAATCCTGATACTGACGCTTGAGCAAATACTGATGACCATGTAATACTGATGACGTCAACAATCCTAATCAGTTGAGTCTAGATCCTGACGATCATTGAATCCTGATCTAACAATCTCCCCCAATCTCATACTTTGTACAATAAAGTATAGATTCCTAGATTCAATGATGTCAAAAATATATTTACAAAATGTACAAGTATTTACAGTAGCAACTTATCTGTTTAAATTCTAAGATAGAACAGATTCATCTTCAAGAAGTTGGATAACAAATTTTCTTCTTTTTCTTCAAGAATTTGAATCAGTCTTTCCTTAAGATATCTGAGTTCTTCATCTTCCTCATCAATCTGGTAGATAGCTGCTCTGAGATTCTGAATGGAGCTTCTTTGTAGACTGTGCTCTTCAAGCAAAAGATAAGCAATTTCCTTCCCATCAGGATTAAGATTAAGTTGATTCATACCAAAAGTCACTTCTTTAACAGCAGTGCCCCTTTGCATTTCCACATCTTGACCTCTCTGATTTAAGTACATTGGAGTATAATTACCATTGAAATTTCTACCTCCATCCAGTCTTCTTCTAATTGTTTCCAAAATCATGTCACTCCATTCTTTGCACACTTCATTCTTCCATTTTAATAAATAATGAACATATTTCAGTTCCTTTGTAGTTTTCACCAACAGATCTTGAATGGATAGAATCTTCACAGAACCATCTTTCATGAAGTAAAGAAGTTTTTCTTTCTTTTCAGAACCATCATGACAATCTATTACTATATCAACAGATAATAAATTGTTCAGGTTTTCAGAAGTTAAAATACCTCCAATTTCAGTCAAGGCATAAGGATCAACATGAGGTGTATTCAGATATTCAGCATCCCTGTGTCCAATACCTCCTCTTGAATTATTTGTCATTTGCCTCAGATTAGAGAACATTTGTAGCCAGAGTGCTTTTGATCTAAATGCATCAGAAAAATCAGCAACACTTGAGGCACTTGTGATAATTCCACCTGACTGAAAATTGATAGGTCTATCACACCTAAGTGTGTCAATGTGTTTCCACTTCTTATCTTTTTCTTTCTCATAAGCATAACTCTTCTCTAGCTGAGGTTGTTGTCTTCTTGCATTTCTCCACAACCCTTTATTTGAAATTTTGAGTCTTTGCTTATAGAGCTGAAAATCTCTATTTGTTGACCTTGTTATTTTTCTTCTTCTGACTTCTGACTTCTTCTTCTTCATCTACTTCCTTATTCTGAGAATCAACCACTGTAAAAAGTATTAACAAATCAACCTCGTGTAGAATTTCAGATTCATCAGGATCTTGAACAATGTCAGGATTAGAATCTTCAATTTAAGCTGTATTATTGAGAGTTGATTGTCTTGATCTTCTCCTCAATTCTGGTTCTTCTTCAACAATTCCATCATCGCCAAAAGTAGACCTTTCAGGAACTACTAGAATTTGAGTAGGTTCAGGAATTTCTTCTATTCTTAATCCTCTAGACCTTGTTTGTCGAGGCATTGGTTGACTTGTTGAGCTTCTTCTCCCTCTTCTAACACCTCTTCTACCTCTGCCTCCTCTTCCTCTAGTAGGAGCAGGGTTATTAAAACTGTCCATCATTTCTCTCTATTGATTTAAGAATTCTTCTTGTGAGAGATTAGGATATTCTTCACTTGTTGTAGAGAGTGCTTTCCTTGTAAATAACTGTTGAACTCTTTTATCAGTATGATAAAGAGTAACAACATTTCCATCTCTTGTTTTGAACTTCTGGAATAGGTTAGCAGCATCTTCAGGATTTTCAATGAGAACATCTTCATTACCTTCAGGAATTGTAGAAAGTGTATGTCCATGACCAGGCGTCAGGATTTGATCAGTCATCAGGATTTGATCACCTGTCAGTATTTGTTCTTCCGTCAGGATCTGAGATTGTACCAATGTTCTCACTGTCCTTATTCCAGAATCAGAAACATGAGTTGACTGCGTTGTTTGACTTTGAGAAGTTTGAATTGTCTTCATAACAGCATCATCAGAGGTTTCTCCTCGTAGAACTTTGTCACCGCCATCATTTCCAGTATCATCATCATTATTCCTTAATACTAGATCAGGTGTACATTTTGTAGAACTTACCTTCTCCCCCTTTTTGACATCAGTATTTGACAATAAATTCAAAATTAAGGCAAGAGAATATCAGTTACCTTTGAATCAAGTGAATCAATTCTGCTATTGATGGAGGATTGTTCAGAAAAAACTGACTTTACTTGGGATTCCACCACTCTTAGTTGAAGAACAGTAGGCACCTTTGTAAAGTTTTGAGCAATGTCATTCCTCACTGAATCAGTTGCAGCCTTGACAGAATCAATCTCATGTTTGAGGCCTTTGGATAAAAGAGTAGTAGCCTTCAAATGATTCTTCAAATCTTGATTCTCAATTAGTTTCACTGCATCATAGGCATGATCCAAAACATATGGATAACTAACAGACTCAGAAGATCTGTACCATGAATTGTTCCATTCATATTGTCTAAGTGCCTCAGCAGGAGTCATTTCAGAAGGAACAGGAAATTCTTGTCTTAAGTCTTTTCCAGTAGTAGCCTTGCCAGCCATGAATGTGCTTGATGAACCAAAGTTAGTTCCAAGACTAGCTTTGATTGCTGTAGCAAGCTGATCCTTCTCTTCATTATCATCATCACTATCATCACTATCATCAGCATCAGAATCATGATTAACATCAGGATCAAGAATAGTAATACCTTTAAGTTTGTCCTATGATGCTGTGATAGAATCTGTCATTGGTCTTGAGCTTAGTGGTTGTATCAGGATTGGCTCAGCATCAGGAGCACCACTAGCGTCAGGAGCAACACCGTCAGGATTTGATTGGCATTCATCAGGATTTGATACTGATGGTTCTTGTGGAGCCTGAGGTTTAGAAGCTGCTTTAACACTTTGAGTTAAAGGTTCTTGTGGACTTCCCTCATGGACAGTGTCCTCGACCAATCTTTCATTTGCACCAGAAACCCCTTGAGCATTGTCAGTAAATTCCTCAGAAGCAGTAGCTTTGCCTGCATCTTCACATTGAGAAGATGGTTCTTGTGTGGCTGGAATTGAAGTGTCTGCATTTTCCCTTTGAGAAAATGGTTCTTGTGGGACCATTCCAATAGCTATGCCTTCACCCAAACTTTGATCGAGTGGTTCTTGTGGGGCATGATCTTCAGTAGCTGCTGAATCACATTGAGATTCAGGTTCTTGTGGGCTTGATCCTTTCAGCTTCTTTTGTCTCTGAAAGACTATTTTTGCTGCTTTCCTCTTCTTTTCCATGGGATGTGAAAACTCAAGCTTGGAAGCAGTCTCAGCAACCTTCTCCCAAGAAATTTTAACAAACTTTGTAGATGGAGAGGCCTTTGCTGGAGAATCTGAGATAGAGACAACTTTTGGTTGTGCATCAAGAATACCAACATCAGGATTAGATGACTCATCAGGATTTGAAGTATGAATATCAGCATCCTTCATTTTGTGTTGCACTTCTTGTCTGAACACCTACATCAGGATCCCCAATTATCAAATCATGAGTATGGCTTGCAGTCCATTTCCTTGCTGGAGGTAAGTCATTTCTTGAAGTAGATGCTCCCCCTGGATTGGTGTAATCTTTATTAGAAGAATTTGCTTCAGAAAAAGCTCCCTCTGAAGTGTTGCTATCTTCTCCTGATGGGTTATCAGGATTGTCACTTGAATCAGTATCTGAAGAATTTTGTCCTGATGATTGAGTTGACTCTGAATTTGTAGTAGTTTGCTGTTGCTCCCCCTCAACATTTGCACTACTAGATGTATCACCATTATTATTATCAGTATTAGCACCATCAGTATTTGGTGCTTCATCAGGATTTGGTGTGTTGTCAGGATTTGGTGACCCATCAATATCTGATGAATTGTCAGGATCTGATTCATTTTCTTCAGGTTCCTTGGTAGCTTCATTTTCAAAAATCAATCTATCATGTGAGTCTTCATTCATTTCAATTGTCTTCTTATCATCAAAAGATACGTGTATTGACTCCATGACAGTCCTTGTTCTCAAGTTAAAAACTCTAAAGGCTCTTGATGCAGGATAGCCTATGAAAATTCCCTCATCAGCCTTTGTTTCAAATTTCCCTAGCTGTTCAGGATGAGTTCTGAGAACAAAACATTTACAGCCAAACACATGCAGATGCTTCAAACTTGGTTTCTTCTCCTTGAGCATTTGATAGGGAGTTACACCATGTATGTTTATTAAAGTGAGATTTTGTGTATAGCATGTTGTGTTGACTACTTCTGCCCATAAATATGTAGGCAATTTAGCTTCTTCCAACATAGTTCTGCCAGCTTCAATAAGAGTTCTATTTTTCCTTTCTATTACTCCATTTTGCTGGGGTGTGCCAGGAGCAGAGAATTGTTGAATAATTCCTTTGTAATTGCAGAACTCTTCCATCTTTGAATTCTTGAATTCAGTACCATTATCACTTCTCAGCATCTTGACTTTGTACTTTGTGCCTGTCTCAATCATTCTCACATGATCCAACAGTATTTATGGAGTCTCATCTTTTCTGTGCAGGAAATACACCCATGTGAATCTTGAGTATTCATCAACAATTACAAGAGTGTACCTTTTATTACTGATGGACATTATGTTGACTGGTCCAAATAGATCAAGATGTAACATGTGATATGGTTCACCAATAGAGGATTCAGATTTACTCTTGAATGATGTCCTTCTCTGTTTAGCCTTTTGACAAGCATCACAGAGTCCATCAGGAGTATACAAAGCTTTAGGTAATCCTCTCACTAAATCTTTCTTAACCAACTCATTGATATTTCTGAAGTTGAGATGAGAAAGCTTCTTATTCCAATTCCAACTTTCATCTACTGATGCTTTACTGATGAGACAAGTAGGAGAGCCATCAGTATTTGATTGAATGTTGGCTTCATAAATGTTACCATGCATGTAGCCAGTCAATACTTTCTTTCCTGATTATTTGCTGACTACTTCACAATGAGTGGAATAGAAGTGGACATGATAACCTCTGTCAGTGATTTGACTAATACTCAACAATTTGTGTTTTAGTCCCTTCACTAGAGCTACTTTTTCAATGATGACATTTCCAATGATTATATTGCCATATCCCAAAGTTTGTCCAATGTTGCCATCTCCATAAGACACAGTTGGGCCAGCTTTTTCCTCATATTCTGATAATAGGGCTTTGTTTCCAGTCATGTGCATAGAACAACCACTATCCATGACTAACACATTTTTCTTTTTACCCTGCAATCAGAATGTCAAACCACTAGTTAGAATGTTTAGAAACCCACACTTGTTGGGTTCCTTTTCCACGCATTTTATTAATTTTAGCAGCATAAGACTTTCTGACTTTAGCAGTCCTGTCAGGAATAACTACATCAGGATTTGCTTTGTCAGTATCAGTATTAACAGATGCATGTTTCACATTGACATTCTTAGATTTACCAGAATTTGTACTTTTATTGTATTTAGGTAAAGGATCATAAAAGTTATAGTACAAGTCATGGTATTCTTCACATGTATAAATAGAATGCCATTTACTACCACAATGAAAACAGGAATTCTGTGGTTTATAAAATACTGATCTATTCCTAACATCAGACCTAGGAATTTCAGTAACCTTCTTTTTACTCTTCCTGCAATCAATAGCAAGATGATTAGAGTTACCACAGGTAAAGCAACATTTTCTAGGTGCATTTGGGACAAATTTATAACCATTTTCTTTATTTATCCCAATTTTACCATTCCTGTTTCTTTTGACAATAGGTTCCCTCTTCTTATCTGTAACCTCACAGATTCTATCCTTGAGTTGTTTCTGAGACAGTAAACCTAAATTCTTAGCAACTTTACTCAAGACAGGTTTAGATTTAACAACTTTAACACTTTGAACAGAAGTAGATCCCTTTTGAAAAGTTGAATTGGAATCCTTACCAAAAACAAAATTAATAGGAGTAATCTTAGATTTGGTTTTGTCTATAACATGTATATAGGTTTTTTGACTAACTGTCTCATCAACAACAATTTTCTCTTTCAATTTCTTATCTTCATCTAACTTATACCCTAGACA
Organism: Heracleum sosnowskyi; assembly: GCA_030848705.1. Taxonomy (NCBI): domain Eukaryota; kingdom Viridiplantae; phylum Streptophyta; class Magnoliopsida; order Apiales; family Apiaceae; genus Heracleum; species Heracleum sosnowskyi. The sequence goes on from CM061239.1 coordinate 75,582,268, forward strand.
CTCTTTCCGATTCTTAGAGGTATTAATCTCATGAAATTTCCTACCAGAGTCTGTCCAGGTTCTGATTTTCTCATTAGCATATTCAAGTTCCTTTTCAAGAGCAGTACATTTAAATTTCATTTCTAAGTGCATGTGTTTAGCATTATCACATTCTTTCTGTACTTCTTGCATAAAAGAAAATTCAGCTTCTAAATGCTCATTCATTTTCCTAAGTTCAGACATCTCAGATAAGATTCTAGCATTTTCAGCAGTTTGACTTCTAAAGCTAATATGTAATGACTTTAGAAAACGTCTTAACTCAGAAGCATTATCAGAATCAAAATCAAAAACAATATTTGTTACCTTTTCATCAGGAGCAGCAGTTTCATCAGTATTGGCCATTAGGGCATAGTTGACTACCTCAGTATCAGATTCTGAGGAAGAGTCCATTCAGTCCTTGCTTGATGTGATGAGTGCTTTTGTCTTCTTACACTCAGTAGCAAAGTGTCCCATACCATTACACTTTTAGCATCTAACCTTTGACTTGTCAAATTTGCTACCCTTGCTGTCCTTTTTGGTGTACTTGTCTTTGTCAGCATTGAAGGTATTTTTCTGGAAGTTACCTTGTCTTCTAGCCTTCTTGAATTTCATCTTTTTGAAGCCTCTGACTATCATAGCAACCATCTCTTCCATGTCTGAGTCAATAGAATCATCATCAGTATTGGCATCAGAATTGCCATCAGTATCTGATGATGAATCATCAGGATTTGACTCCACCATTCTTGATTTCCTTCTAGAGACCTCCACAGCTTTTCCTTTTGATTTAGCCTCTACATTCAAAGCAATAGACTTTGCCTTGCTACTTCTTTTATTCTTTCTCTGTTGAACCTCAAGATCATGGGTTCTTAGCATTCCATAGACTTCATCAAGAGACACAGTGTTGAGATCATACTGATGTCTAATGATCGAGGTTTGAGTATCCCATTCTTCTAGTAAAGCTCTCAGAAAGTTGGTATTTGAATCTTCAGAAACATATTCCTTGCCAACTAAAGATAGATTGTTAAGGAGTGTCAGAAATCTATCATATAAATCAGTGAGGCTCTCATCAGGTCTAGCATCGAATTGTTCATATTCTTGAATCAAAAGAGCCCTTATGTTTTTCTTGACAGATGCAGATCCCTGGCATTGAGTTTCCAAAGTGTCCCAAATTTCTTTTGCAGACTTGCATGCAATCACTCTGTTGGACATGACAACATCAAGACTATTGTGCAAGATATTCTTTATCTTAGCCTTCCTGAGTACATGAGCCTTTTCTTCTGGAGTCCATTCACTCTTGGCCTTGACCACATAGTGTTCAAGTACAGTATCTGTTTGACCAATTATTCTTGTAGGGATGAATGATCCATCACAAATCCTGTCCAGATAATCAGGATCCATAGCCTACAGGTACATTAGCATCTTTACCTTCCATGTTGGATATTCAGACTTCTTCAGGATGGGAATTTTCATGCTTTCATACTTGGTTGTCGACATCTTAGATCGTATCTGATTCAAATTTAAATCAGTTTGCTCTGATACCAATTGCTGCCCAGTAAATAACAATTGTAGAAGGGGGGTTGAATACAATTGTATAAGATTCTCGACTTTTAATAAACACAAATATGAATAATAACAGTTTTATTAAATCTGTTATAAAACTGTTACAAAACTCTCTTAAGAAATTCTGAGTTCTTAAGAGCTTCAAAGTTACAAAAATACTCGTGTATGATCAATATAAATCGAAACCTAAACTGTGTTTATATACTACACAGCTTCTCTATCAATTACATGATAAGTTCTAATCAATTACAAAGATTGAAACCTATCCTAAATTGATAGTTTCATTCCTATAAATAAGGAACCGACAAAATAAACTTCCTTATTTAACTAGACTCCAAATATAACTCTAAGTAAGAATCCTGATCAGCTTCCAGTCCTGATGATCAATCCTGATCCCAGTCCTGATGTAGATCCTGATGTTAATCCTGATACTGACGCTTGAGCAAATACTGATGACCATGTAATACTGATGACGTCAGCAATCCTGATCAGTTGAGTGTAGATCCTGACGATCATTGAATCCTGATCTAACATACTTGCTGAGCTTCTTTCGCTCACTCTTGCTTGTTACCCTTGATATTTCAGTAAAGCGAGAGGATGTCTCCGCTCATATTTGCTGGTTTCAACTTTTTAACCCCCCAGTGTAAAGTAGATTGACAGTATCAAATTGTATAACTGTGGAACGAGAAGAGTCAAGATGACGTTGGGAAGACGAGTTGATGCAGAGCATTGAGATCTAGTGTAAGGTTATTGTATAAAGTTGATTTCTATTAAATACTATATTGTATAAGATTAGTTGCCTGGTATACTTCTTATCGAAGTTATACTAGTGTTATAGAATTTGTGCAAAGAGTATTGTTGTAAAAGGAAGTTAAAGTTTAGTAAATTTTGGATTCTTGTTTCTAGCACTATAGCCTAAAAGATCTTGGTAGCGTTGGGGTCATAGATGTTATATTTGAATTGATGTAATATTTAGCAAGTTGTTTAATTGAGATTTCAGCGTGACGACCAAATGCCCTGACCCCGGATTTGGGGGCGTCACAGGTGGTATCAGAGAAAGGTTATAGTAAACTAGAAACGAGAGTGTGTAGGTGTGTGTATAGTTAAATAAGAACGTCAGAGCTCATGTAGAGTTCGTGTTGGACTATTGGATATAGTACCAACGAGTAATTTAAGATGTGGTACTCATTTGAGATGTTTGAGCTGAGCTGGATGGAAATCCTTGTGGCTGTAGATGTAGGTAGTGGAATCTTCAGAGACTATTGCGGGTCGACGATGACGTATGATATCGATAACCTTAGGACGTGTAGCAGAAGAACTTAGAATCGAATGACGAGTCATCAGAGGAGCTGATAAAGAAGACATACCTGAAGACCTTGGCAATATTTCCCTTCTTATTGAATTATGTGACACTCCTTTAAGTTTCTAAAACCCTGCCAAGTTGTGATATTCGAACTTCTACTTTTCTTCCATCAGGAATAACTCTATTATTGATAAATCATCATTTCCTCGTATTGTGCTAGTAATTTCTGTTCCGGTGATTCTTTCCTCCGGGAGTAGTACCTTTGGAATCTGTTCAGTTGTAATCAAAGGGTGTATCTGAGAATTTCTCATCAAAAGACTATAATTGTTAATTTGACTTTAGACTCATTTTATATTTCTCTACTCCAGCTGAGACGAACAACCCTAATTATAAGGGACACAAGGACTATCTGTCTGTGTGATAGAAGTTTGATGGGACGTCATCACTTGTGTGTTGTGCATCACAAGAAGGCTAATTACCTTTAGTAATGTCTTAACTAAGACACGTAACATTGGTTCATCTGATCATATTGGTCTCTCAGTAATTCTTTCATTTCAAAAACGTTTGCTTTGAAATTTGTAACTCGATAACCACAATTGTGGGACACTCATTATGATACGACATCTTTTCACTTCAAAATATCATGAATCTGATTATCTCAAATAATCTTGGAAGTATGTCAAGCAGGTTGGAATTAGTTAACCTTTGCAGTGGGATCACCAAGAGCCAAAGCGAATCAAGATGTGAGTAGAATACTAGTAACGCATAACGTGTAGGGGTACAACCGAATTTGCCCTACATAGAGAGACCGGTAGAAATCTCAGACTAGAAAGAACAAGTATCAAATATTAAAAAGTTAGTATTATTGCGGATGCAACCAGAGTTGGAAGTTATAAAGAGAACCTTAGTGACTTCTTCAGCTGATTCCGAGGACGGAATCCTTATAAGGTGGGTAGATTATAGTAACCCGAATTTTCAGGGTTTATTAATATTATTATTTAAATATTTTATTGCTTTTCTCAAGAGGAAGAATGGTATTATGTGTATTTTATTCATCTAATTTTTTTTTGTGAAAGCTGATTATCTTATCGATATTGTCGAATTGAGTTTGTTTTTGAATTTTGGGGATCGAATTGGTATTTTAGTTGCGCCAAAATTTTATCCGATATTTTATTCGGGTTCAAAGTTTTATTTTGTTTAAATTATAAAAGTATTCCAAAATTTAGTATTTTTTTTACATTTTTGAAAGATTTAGAATATTTGGAAATTTTTAGTATCAGAGCGGTATTTTATTAGTACCAAAAGTTTACCCGGTATCTTATCTGTGCCCCATTGGTATTTGGGTGAGTTATAAAAGTATTCAAAAATTCAATATATTTGCAATTCTGTAAAATCTGGGCTTTATAAAAAATTTATGCATAATTATTTCAATTTTTAAAGTAAATAATTTTTTTAATATTTATCCGTTAATTGAGTGGAAGTTATAATTTCGTACTAAAAATATTTTATTGAGTAGGAATTATTTTTATAATTCACCGAGTATTTTTTTAAAAATTTATTTCATTCATAAATTGTCGTTCAGTACCAGACAATTTAACTTTAGGTGTAGTTAGTTGTGTCGATTAAGGGCACCGCCTAACCTTATCTTAAATTCTATCCTAATTCTATTAAACTAAATATACACAGACATACTCACGCACACAAATAGAAAGATACTTCCCCCCTGCCTTCTTCTTCCTTCGCTGTGGCCGCCACCACCGCCCTCCACCGCTGCTCCGGCCAAAACGCGACCACCCCACCACCCGTTTTCGAGTCGCAGTCATCTCCCCTCACTTCACAGCTTGTATTCGCGAGTTTTGCGGAAGCTTAAACTCATGTTTTTCTTCCAATTTCTGCAGGGACTGTGAGCTCAGTTTGTGTGGGTATAATTTAAAACCCTTATGTTTATAATTCGTTTTTTTATGTGTTGTAATGTTCGAATTCATTTTTGCAGAATCCAAGTGTTGGTGGCGAGTTTAGTTTGTTTTCGGTGATTATCTGAATTGTTTATGCATAAATTGAAATTTGAGTTTATTGTTATAGTTGTTTCGGTAATATTCCGAATGGGTTTTAGCTCGGTTACGTGTATTGTGATGTTAAGTTCGTTTTATTGTAGAGTGTAATTTTAGTTCGTGAATTTAGTTATTTCCGTTATTTTTTTAAAAATGAGGGAAATTGTGTATAATTGATTATATAAATATATTGTTATGTTTAAATTGTTTTTGGGCATAATTTGATTTTTAGTATTATTATGATTTTAGTTAGTTAGTTAATTTTGAAATAGGGAAGTTGGTTTTAGTCTCGTTATATACGTGTTAATATGTGGAGTTTGTTTTAGTACGAAAATTTGATCTTGGTAATAATGTTAGTTTATTTCCGTTTAATTCCGAATTTGGGGATTTTGTTAAAGTTCGATGTTTTGCGGAGTTTATGTTGATTAGTGAATGTTGATTATACAGGATGTTTGTTGATGTTTGTTGGTGTTGTACTGTGATGTTCGTCTTGTGCCTGGGGGCGTAGCATAGTACATGCTATTTTTTTGTGGATAGTCCTATAAACAAACGGGTCATGCCGAAATTTTGTAAAATTTATATATATACTTATTACTTGTATTTTATTATTGGTGTCTCAAGAGTAATTAGATTTGATTATTTTTAATCAGTTTTAGATAATAATGTAATTGATTTAATTGATATGCAATTAATTGGTGAATTTTATTAATTAATTATTATTTAATCTCGATTAATTATAAATCAAATTTAATTAATATTTTCAAAAATTGTTTTATTATTTACCTGATTTGATTAATTGCTTGATTTATTGAATTGGTTGGTTTTGATTAATTTTATTTAATCTAGTGGTAATCGGATTTAAAGTATGAATGATTGTTTAAGTCTTGTATTCTATACGTGACTATAAATGTGTGATTAAATGCTATGTGCAGTTATATGTTATGAGTTATATCTGTATGGAAAGATAATTTCAAGCTTTACAATTATCGTTTACATTCCATCAACAAATTATGTGATTTAGGAGTCTCGAATGTTGAACCATTTGTGTGAACATGGCTGAACTATTCCATTAATGGAGATCCAAAGCTTCTTCAATCACCATGTATCCTGCTCTCGCGATTTACGCTCTACGTTATCCACACGAACGCTTTTCTTGAAGGATTGATGTGGGGTTTTACTATAAAAACGTTTTTTTTTTCAGTCAATAAATCAGCCTCTTAGAGAGTTTATATAGAGAAGAATAAGCTTTATTAATTATAATCCAATTATAATTAATACTAATCCGAAATTTCAATTTATTATTTAATTAAGTTTCACTTAATTAATTAATAACTTGTTTCAGAATTAGTTTAAGTAATTCCCTTTCTATTTAATTAATAAATTAATTAATACTTAATTAAAATTATAAATAGAATGAATTACTTATTTAATTTAAATTCATAATTTAAATTATTTCTCCTTTAAGCGTTCTTTGTGTGTGACCATGTAGGTTCTTATTACGTTGGCAACAATTTTAATAACTAATTAAAATTATAAACAATGAGCGGCATCTAGTAATACATCATTGCTACCCAAGTAATAATAATTAAATCGGTGATTCGATTAAGCCTTTTATGAATAATGTTCCATATAATATAATCTCTTTAACCTTAATATTATAGATTAAACTCGAGGCATGTAGTGTGTCATCCTCTTCATAATTTAATCTTAATTTTCTTGATCGATGAGTAGACTAATAAATCAAATCAACATTTGAGCACAGCCGTGCATTTCATAGTCTCACTCAAACAAGAGACCAATAATATCGCTCCTAAAATTAGGAGGGTTAAATCTCATCTAGATCATTCATATTTCTCATACGATTGATAATATACTCAATGTCCACTTTTATCATCATCCAGTCAAAGGTAACTTTTAATGTAATCAAAGTATATATTAATTCTCGTATAGAAATATAATGATTTCAGGTCTAAGGATCATTACACAATTATCATAGTGAGAATTACTTATGACACTATTAACATGTGTAATCTCACGGCGGGTTAATCCAGTGTCATGTACTCTTACATGCACCTATGTTTTGACTTTAGTATCACCATACCTATGATCAATGAGATGTGGTCATCAGTCAACAAACATACTAGTCTCTGTGCATTATTATTGTCCTTAAATAATAACACTCGACTAGGTATATTTGGGAATAAAGATGCTATTCATATAATCTCATTTTTAAGTCACATACTTAAAGATATTGAATACGTATCATAATTCCAAGGACATTTATTATGCTAACATTTATAACGCAGTAAATAAAGACATTATAAAATAATAATAATAATAATAATCAATAAAAAATAATTTATAATTTATAAGAATAAAATGTTTTCTTAAAACATAAAAGTATTGTCTTTAGAGCACTAATACCAATTATTGGAGCCTGTCCATTTGGCTGAAAACCTGCACAAATAATTCAAAATAAAAGAAGACATTCTTGTTAGAAAGTTAACTTCACAAATCCACTTCTTTAGCAAAGTGCAGAATGTTAAACAGGACCTAGACGGATAAGTTTGCCCAATTTTCCAACAAGATGGAGCTTTTGTGATTTTTCATAAAACAGGTTGAGAAGTTGGATTTTTGAAAAACAACAGTAAGTTCATGTAGAGATACCAACAACCAAATGCGGCCAAAAAATGAACTCTAATTATTTATTTATAAATAAACAAAACGTATATGTTATTTAGAAATAACCCTATCTGAAAATTCCTTACATTTTGTTAACTACAAACAATTATGGAATAATACAAATGTTTTCATTTTTATGGCACATGTTCTAAATCCTCGGGTTCGACGCTTGGGTTAAGGACTAATTTTACCACAGGCTACTCAGTTGTGATATCTGCAAAGTCAGGACCTACTGGTTACAATTCTAAGTGATAACATTGCTATGGGCAATGTGCAGTTGGTAGTTGGCTATAGTTATTGTAACACCAGCAGCAGGAGGCTTAACAGATGCTATGGTAATGGATCGACAACTCACAGTTATAGTCCATGTAGTGCGTACCTACCAAACTGATTTCACCAAATGCTGCTCACTCGCTAAATGCAAAAGTCATGCCTAATATGAAACTGGGAAAGTGTGCATATCATTAGCACCACAAATGCTCCTACCTTCCTTATCATATGAACGTGTTGCATCAACATCTGAATTGGAGATAATAACGTGTTTTCTATAAAGATTTGTTAATATTGAAGAATCGATATTCAGTACATAATTACAATGGCTTTAAATAGCCTGTACCAAGCTTTACAAACATCAAGAATGGAAAGGAGAATACAAAGGCAAAGAATAAGGCTAAGTCTAAGGAGGAGAATCATTACAGACTGTTACAAAATAAATCACATAATGACAGGAGAATATTATATAATCTTGTCTTTAATATGCCCCCGCAAGATGGAGGATCCATCGGAGACTCCAGTCTTGGACCGTAAGTTCTGAAAAGGACCTCGTCCCAGAGGTTTGGTGAGCATGTCGGCAAGTTGATCGGCCGAGTGTATGTGAAGGACTTTTAACGAACCATTTGCGATTTTTCCCCGAACAAAGTGATAGTCAAGTGCCACATGTTTCATGCGTGAGTGGTAAACTGGGTTGGCACATAGATAAGTAGCACCGGCATTGTCACACAATAATGTAGGTGTTTTTGGTATATGTAAACCAAGTTCCAATAATAGATTTTGGACCCAAGATAATTCAGCTGCACCGTTTGCTAATGCTTTATATTCCGCCTCTGTGGAAGATCTAGAAACAGATTTTTGATGTGACGAGCGCCAGGAGATGATGTTGGACCCAAGATAGATGATGTAGGCAGTTGTGGAACGACCCCCATCGGTAATTCCACCCTAGTCAGAATCTGTGAATGCTGTGAGAGTGATGGGCGAGGCACGGTTCAGGAATAAACCATGGTGAATGGTGCCTTTGAGATAACGAAGAACTCGTTTTAAGGCTTGACAATGAAGATGAGTGGGAGCATGCATGTATTGGGACAGTTTGTTGATGGCAAAAGATACATCCGGTCGAGTAAAGGCAAGATATTGTAAAGAACCCACCAATTTGCGATATGGTGTAGGATCGACACAAGGTGAACCATCAACTGGGGAGAGAGGTTTATAAGAGTTGAGTGGTGTGGCAACTAGTTTAGCACCATCCATTTTGAACTTGGTGAGGATGTTTTGAACGTGAGCATGCTGAGATAGAAATAAACCGTTGGTGGTAGAGATAACCTCGATGCCAAGAAAATGGTGCAACATACCTAGATCTTTCATGGAGAACTTTTTGGATAGAGTACGAATGATATGTTGAACAAAAGCATCATCACTACCCGTAAAGACGATGTCATCAACATAAACCAAAAGATATGAGATAATGCCATCCCTTTTATAGTAGAACATAGATGGATCGGCTAAGGACTTGCGGAAGCCAAGTTCAATAAGAAAGGAAGTGAGCTCCAGGTACCAATCGCGTGATGCTTGCCTGAGTCCATAGATAGATTTTTTTAAGCGACAAAGGTGATGGGGAAAGTCCGGATTGACATAACCCAGAGGTTGAGTCATGTAAACATCCTCATGTAAGGTGCCATGCAAGAAAGCATTGTTAACATCAATTTGTCGAATAGGCCAATTTTGGGACAATGCAATGGTAAGAACAGTGCGTATTGTAACAGGTTTAGCAATGGGACTAAATGTTTCAAAATAGTCCTTACCATATTCTTGAAGAAAACCTTTTGCAACGAGGCGGGCTTTATATTTGTCAATGGAACCATCAGGACGTCGTTTCACACGAAACACCCATTTGCAACCGATGGGTTTGTGTTGGGAGGGGGGAACAAGTTCCCATGTGGCATTAGCTAGTAAGGCATTGAACTCATTATCCATAGCTTGCCGCCAGTCCGGGTTTTTCAAGGCTTGGTGATAGGTGGATGGTTCAATTGTAGAAGGAATGGAATGGGTAGTGGTGTGGTTGACAAAGGCTGAGTTGTAATACTTCGGGTTTGGTATGCGGGTGCGAGGAGTAGAGAGGAGGATGTGGGAGTGGGGTTTTGGATGATGGGTTCATTGGTAGAGGTTGTGGATGTCGAAGGAGAAACATGAGTAAAGTCGGGTGTAGAAGATTGTGTGTTGGTTTGGACGTCTTCGGGAGAAGTAGAAATAGAGGTATGCGAGAGGGCTGGTGTGGTTGTACTGTCTGAGTTGGCTGTTGGGGTTGTAGTTGGATTGGGCTGAGTTGGGCTAGTAGAAGTGTGGGGTGGCTGGTGATGTATAGGTAAGGCAGTAGGAATATGTGTGGAATGTGGGGATGTACAGTGTGTTGGCGATGTGGCAGGGGTGTCTTGGACAGTAGTGGATGAGGGGGTTTTGGTCAAACCAAGAAAATCATCAACAGTGGTATGGACGAAAGGTTTTGTGGAAGGGCTGATGGAAGGTTTTAGTGGAAACGCAGACTCAATGAATTCCACGTGGCGGGAGTGATACAAGCGTCGACTTTTGTAATCATAACATTTATAAGCCGACTTGGATGGCGAGTATCCTAGGAACAGACATGGTTCCGAACGTGGGTGGAGTTTGGATTTTGCATATGGACGAAGCCACGGGTAGCATAAGCAACCGAAAGGTTTGAATTTACTATAAGTTGGGTCGGTTTTGTAAAGTAAGGAATATGGGCATTGAAATTTTAGGATGGGAGTAGGGAGACGATTTATAAGATACACCGCGGTTTGGAAAGCATGTGTCCAAAAAGAGAGAGGCAAATGGGCAAAATGGAGAAGTGCTAGACCAGTCTCCACAATGTGACGGTGACGATGTTCGGCTACGCCATTTTGTTCCGGAGTATGCGGCGGAGTAGTGAAATGAGAGATACCTTGAGATTGTAAAAAGGGAGTTAGACTGACATATTCTCCACCATTGTCGGTGAAAAGAGAGATTACCGGTGTTTGAAAAAAAAATTCTACCAGCAATTTGAATTTAGGAAATAAGATGGAAACATCGGATTTGTGTTTCATTGGATAAAATCAAATGTATTTGGTGTGATAGTCTACAAAAATTACATAATAGGTGAAACCATCAATTGATTTTTCTACAGGTCCCCAAACATCCGAATAGATTAGTTGTAATGGTTTTATTGTGGTAAAAGAATTCACACCAAAAGGATCTTTGTGACATTTATTGATGGAACACGAATTACAATGAAAATTTGAAAGATTGAATTGCAGACCTAAACATTTGGCTATCTTTTTGAGGATTCGAACTGAAGGATGCCCAAGTTTATGATGCCAATCGAGAGGTGATGTGGTTGAGACATCATTTATTTGGGGTGAAGAAGGCAAATTTGCATAGTAAACATCAAGGTAGTTCTCCCCCCGCATTAGACGTGCCCCCGTGTGAAGATCCTTGACAAAGAAATGAGTTGGAAAAAATTCCACAGAAACTTGATTAGTTTTACATAATTTTGCAACCGAAATCAATTTGTTTTTGAAATGAGGAACACATAAGACATCCTTTAAAGAAAGTGAACCATTTGATGTTTGTAGATATGTTTGACCAATATGAGTGACAGAAAGAGTGCTACCATTTCCAAGGACAATTTCATCTGGACCTCCATATTCAGATATGGAGTGGAAAGACGCACGATTGGGATCAACATGATGAGAGGCACCGGTATCAAACATGTAAGGTGAAGTAGTGACATTAGCAGTGGGTGAGAATTTGTTTTGGGTCATTGAACTTCCTATAGTAACTTGATTTTCTTTAAGAAACCGCGCAAGTTTTCTACATTCTTTTGCTTCATGACCTGCAAAATGACAATATTGGCAATAAAGATTTTTATGATTGTCATGATTACCACCATTAGAATTTGAACCGGGAGACCACTGATTACGGGCAGATCCGGTAGACCACTGATTGCGGACAGATTTGATGTTAGAGTTTCTGAAGGGTTTCGGGCATGAAAACGCAACGAAAAAACGCGTAAAAACAGAAAATAACGAAACCCTCCGCAGGATCCATGCGAACGCGATATTTAATTCGTGAACATAATTGTTTACCTTTAAGAAGCTTTATGATTTGGTTGACAGATGGAGGTACTTTGCTATGATCACCACGTATCCCGCCTTGCGATATACGTCTCTAATCAGTCCACACGAACGCCCGATCGTCCAACGATCACTGGAGTTGGTACTAGGAAAAAACTGCACTCGGAAATATCTCTCTCTCTCTCTAGCCTCTCTTAGATGTAGAGCAGCTAGGGTTTTTTAAGAAAAACGTATTTTTCAATTAACCCTAAAACAATACATCTTAATGTACTTATATGGAGAGAATTCTGGGCCTATACCTAATCTGATTGGGCTTCCAAAACCCAATCTGATTATTAGTAGTATTATTTATTATATTCGAATTATTATATAATTAATCAAGTTCTACTTAATTAATCCAATAATTCAATATAATAATAATTCAATTAAATTCGAAATTTAATTAATGCTCCGTTTAAAACGTTCTTTGTGTGTGCCCCTTTAGGTTATTATTACGTTGGCAATAATTTTAATATCTCATAATAAAATTATAAACAATGAGCGGCATCTAGTAATACATCATTGCTACCCAAGTAATAATCATAATTGGTGATCCAATTAAACCTTTAATGAATAATTTTCCATGTAATATAATCCTTTTACCTTATATTATAGATTAAACTCGAGGCATGGTTTATGTCATCCTCTTCAACATTTAATCCCGGTTTACTTGATCGATGAGTAGACTATTAAACAAATCACAATTTGAGCATGGCCATTCATTTCATAGTCTAACTCAATCAAGAGGCCAATAATATCACTCCTAAAATAGGAGGGTTAAATCCTATATCTATCATTCATATTTCTCATATGATTCTACCTCCTTAGCACAAACTATATTATTTTTAAGTCTTGTGTTTTCCTGAGCTAAGGAGTCCAAAGGACTGGTCTTAAGTAAAAGCAAATCATTTTCAGAACTGAGTGATTCATTTAACTTAGTTAACCTAGCTATTTCTTCATTAGCAGCAGTTAAGCTAGTATGAATATTGAACATTTCTGCACTCAATTCCGCAAGAGTTTGCTTATATTCAGTGTTACACATATCAAGCAAGACAAGTGAAGGTACCTGAGTTGAAGGGCTTGGTGATTCATCCTCTGATTTAGCCATCAGGGCTAAGTTCACATATTCTTCTTACTCTTCCTCATCAGACTCATCCCAACATCCACCTTCAGCCACATAAGCTCTTCCTTGTCCTCTTTTGTATTGTCCACTTGACCCTTTGTCCATTTTCTGATTTTGCTTTAGCCTTCTGCATTCAGTATCAAAATGACCAAGCTCATTGCAGTTGTAGCATCTGAATTTAGACCTATCCACCATTCCAGTTTTGTATCCTCCTCTTGTAGCATTGCCAGCAGTCTTGGAGGTATTCCATTTGCTGAACCTTGAGGCTTGTATGGATTGTTTCTTCTGAATCTTATATTTTTAAACGTCTTTGCCATATAATCCATGGTTGGATTGTCCATCTTCTCCATCTCTTCTATTGAATAGAAGTCTTCATCTTCAACATCATCCAGTTGCAGAACTACCTTGTCCTCATCATCCACCACCTCTTCAATCTTTAAGGAAGACACTTGAGTTGGTTGAATGATTTGTATTGCTTCACTAGGCAGAGTAATCTTTGGCTCATGAGCTACAAGAGCACCAGACATATTGGCCATCTTTCCTTTTGATTCACTTTGTATAGCTCTCTTCTGAAAGAGTTCTAGCTCATATGACTTGAGCACACCATACAGAGTTTCAAGAGAGACACTTTTCAAATCTCTTCCTTCTCTGATTGCAGTGACTTTTTACTCAAGATGCTCAGGAAGAGTGAGTAAGAACTTAAGGTTGAGTTCTTTCTTCTCATAGAACTTGCCATGAATCTGGAGTTCAGTGATAAGTTTTCTAAATCTCTCAAACATTTGAGTAAGTTCTTCACTAGGCTTTGCCATGAAGGCTTCATACTGAGAAACAAGAATCTGTCTTTGGTTCTCCCTGACCTCTTCACTTCCTTCGCATAACAGCTCGATTTTGTTCCAAATTTCCTTGGCTGATGAACATCCAATGACATTCCCACACATGGCTTTATCCAAAGTGAGAGAGTCAATCAGAATGAGTTGCAAGTAGTCATCCAGAACTATCTTTTCCTTTTCTGGCTCTAAAAACTCAGATGGCTTCTTAGCAACCCAATGTGCTGGAATAACAACACCATCAATGGTCGAGGCTGCAATTTCTTTCTATGGAATAAAGGGACCATTCTCGAGGATTCCCACGTATAGTGGATTCGTAGCTTTGATAAACAGTGAGATTTTTCTTTTCCAGACATTGTAGTTCTCTTTATCAAAAGCTGGGATCTTGATACTACTTGACTTCTGTATACTCGTCATGATCTTAGATTTGTATATCAATATGTCGCTCTGATACCAGTTGTTGGTCCTTGAGTATTACAGAAGGGGGGTTGAATGCAATATTGATAAAATTCAATCTATGCTTCAACAACTAAAACTAAGATTAAATCCTATCAGTAGAAGAAATGCAATCACAAGTAGTTTTCTCACAAAATAAATATTTTATTTATCTTGCGAAAGTGTTGCTACAACCTTGAGAGAAAGTATGTTTTTCTCAAGCTTCGATTCCTCAAGTGATACACTGTATAGAATGAGAGAGATAGTCTAAGTAAACTAATCATGTCTCTATCATCACGGGTTTGTGAAGCTGCTAACATTTTCATGTGGCGGCTTCTTACAATTTGGTTACCCGTGTGTCTTACCTAAATTTCTATACAAACAAGTTTATCATTACAGGAAAAAGCAATCTATATACATTCTATATTTAGCTAACACAATTCCAGTAGATGTTGATTTGTTATACTCTTGAATTGGTGAGCTTTATAATGTGATCTCTCAAGCTTCTGTCGTAGTCTTTACAGACCTGATGCAGTGTTGGGATACTACATCACGCCTGTTTCTTGAACATCCAAACTGTCACATGTTTGACTGGGGAGATCCCCAATTCAAAGTTTATCCCTCTGAGACAGTATCCTACATTTCCAAGTTTGCTGTCACACGAATGCGCTTTTGGTGACAGTAAGAAATCCTAGCAATAGATGCTGTCAGGAGTTTCAAACTTGCTGTCAAGAGAATAGAGAGTTTTTGTCTCAAGGCTTCCGCCAATGTTGCTGTCAGAGTGAATATACTGTCTTGACTTGCAACATGTTGTCTTCTTGTAACCTTATTGTCAGTGAGATGACAGTAACATTTATTCTTGGTATCATTCTGATATACTCCTTGAGGCTTGAACAAACGAATGAACTTCTTCCAAGATTTATAAACAAGTTTATTACAGCAAATGACATGGCTACAAGAACATACTCTAGCCATGACAATATGTTCTACTTAATGAAATTAAGTATTACAAAACATAAAGTTAAGTTGTCTTCTAAGCTATCACCCATAAATCCTAACAACATCCATTATTTTTCGAAACAACACATGCACAACTCTCCAGACATTATGATGTTGTGAATCCACGACCTCCTGATTAGTCTAGCTAGCTTTGCATCAACAAACTGCACAGAACCGACACATTATCAGACTTCAACCTACCTATTTTACAATCTATACTACATTTGTACGAACCACATGTTTCAGAGTTGAAAGGTCGAAAACAACCAAGAACCAAGGTGTATTTCTCAGCCGTTTCAGTTTGAAATCTTTATTAGAAATCCATATGTATATAGATGAGATGTATCTATACAGTAGAATATCATGAAATTAGTCACGACCACCTTGACACCCATTTCATGGAGCAACCTTCAAAGTAAACCATTGATAAACATAAAATCTAAGAGATGAAAGTTCATGTTCTACACGTAACGACATAACCTATATAGCATGGAGGAAACTGAGGTTGTTAAATAGCATCAAAAAACACAGCCTACTCTCGACAACATGTTAAGCCTACTCTCGACAACATGTTAAAAGAAAATTAACACATATTAGGTGATTTTTGTATTGTTGGATGGTTTTTCTATATTTAAAAACCTTGCGAGGGAAGCGAAAATATTAGTTGAGCTTAAATTATTGTAAGCAATTCTAAAGACATTACCAGGTATGCTATATTGGGTAATTGCAAAATGTAAGAAATCTTGACAATGAGTTTTTATAAAGATGAAGTTCATGTTTTTAAGACAAATATGCATAGCAATGCCTCTACGATTTCCAAGAGTATAATCTTCTTCCTATTGCAAAAATTCAAATTGACAAATAGGTAGCATACCATCCTATAGTCCTCAGGGGCAACTACATAAAGCATTATTTTATACTGTAATTTTTTTGTTAAGATTTGAATTACATCAAACCTGAGCAACATTATCATGAAGCGTTCAATTATATAAAGAATAGTCGACAAAGTTCTTTTGGTTTACGTAGTTTTATATGTAATTATATATTGAAATCATCTTTATAGATTTTGTACATTTGTGTTTTTTGGATTAAATACATATCAATTATGTTGTTTTATACATTATCATTTATGTCTTTTATTATAAGACATGAGAAGTGACCACCACCGTTCGCAGCGACCACATGATATGAGATATGACAGGAAGAAGAGCTCACAAGATAGACGAAACGAAAACCACCCACGTTCTGGTCTTACGGGGAGGTGGCTGCAGAAATGACATCATCATCAATTGTGTTTAGGAGACCAAATCCACAATACGTTAACCTTGTTTTGCACCATACAAAAGAGGTAAGTAGCTGACAGTTCATTTCTTAACTATGATCATTGTCCAAAATATCTCTTCTATATATAATAGGAGAACACATGGGTAAAAAGAGAAAATAAAACCCCGGTGAAGTTACCACAATGACCCTATTTTTTAAACATTTACATGTCTGCCACTCCCACAAAACTCTCCGCCTCACTTATACATAACATTCTGGTTCATATTTTTTTCTCATCTCTATGCGACTGAACTTCAGAATCCCACGTCCAGTCATGCCGATAGTGTACACTGATTATCTCCACTTTATAATCATTTTCATGGCTAATCCTCCAAACCTCTTTCAATTGCACGGGTAATCTTCACTGCTTTCCGTTAGTCTCAATCTTGATTTCATGTTTATAGAACTGTATCTATATATATGTTTATTGCAATTATATCCTTGCACTTTCAACATTTCGCCACTGCTATGAGATTCATGGATATGTAGTGATGTTTAGGAATTTCACCCCTATAGGTGTTGAGAATTTTATGCATTGCTTCAATTGCTTAAATGTAGTGCTTGATTCAAAGAGTGTCCAAACAAATAAAGTGTTATACCCTTTTTTTCTCTTCATCGGGAAAAGAATCCAAAAATAAATTGATGATAAGGCCAACTATTTGCAGCACTCCTCGATTATATACTAAAATAACTTTTTCAACAACAAAGGAGAGTGGTGAATTGAGAATTGTGGAAGAAGCACTAACTTTGTGATGAGGGAGGTGGAAATTTTGGGTTTTTGGGAGAGGAGAATTATGGTGTGATTATTGATTAGTTTAACTCCCTATAGTGGGAAGGAGTTGAGTTAATGTAGGAAGGAGTTACAAAGTGAGCTTGATTTGGCGAGAAAGTGGAGTAGTAAAATTGAGGTGAAAGAGAGAGAGAAGGAATGAATGTTGGCGAATCGGATGGGGGTGAAAAAAAAGCGTGTGTGATCGGAGGTTGATGTGGAAGTGGAGGATAGGTCATTGATTCATTTAACTGTGTATGTGGTGGTATATGATTAGGCTCGGATTGAGAGTGTGGCCCTGTCTTTTGGAGATTTACATGTGTACCACCGCTACAAAAATCTCTGCCTCACGGCCCTCAACGATACTTTGCTACTGTATATGTGGAGGTATTGGTTTGCTACAAGTGTTATGGGTCTTAAAGTCTAGATCGATGGAAGGAGAATATAGAGGCCAATCTGTTTGCGTATGTACATGAAAATAGTATTTACGTAATTTTGTTTGATGATATCACACTTGGGTAGAGTTTGATCCATGTTGGGGCAACTGGGTTGGAATCGACTGCAACAATTCACATGTTATATCGATGTAAGTCTAGAAACAAATGCTTTTTGGATTTTAGCAGTAACTAAATAATGAGTACAAGTATGTTTTAACATCATGAATTAATTATAGTTGTTAATTTTATGTTTCGGAACATTATCAAACATAGGGTTTAGTGGTCAACTGCCAGGGAGCAATCTGAAAAAAATATCAAACTTGTAAGTATATTTGCTTGTCAAATTGTTCCACGGTGTTTTCTATTAAGTATGTTTCTGTAATCTTATTGAAATTTTTTTTATCTTCCAGAATCCTGGCTGGATGTAGTTTCATTGGTTTGATTCAGGATAGTATTGGATCTTTAGTGCATCTAAAATATTTGTAAGTCTTTCTACTTTGGAATTTTGTAAAATTATTCTATTATGAAAGAGAAGGCAGTATCTACTAGAGAAGCATTTATGCATTGTTGCTTTCATTGCTTCCCATCAATGAAAACTATCTTCTATGTCTTGCGCGAATTACTCTTCTATTTTATGTTTTTTTCAACGTCGGCCATGTCATTTGTCAAAGGTTGTATTCATGCTTTGTTTAATAAAACCCACTACTTGTAATGTAAATTATGGAATTTGCCTGCATATATGATAGCCTTTTGTCTATGCTATGCAGGTCTCTTAGTACCAACGTCTTTAGTGGGCGGATGCCACCTTCTATTGGCAATCTAATAAATCTTTATTGGTTAGATCTAGCAGAAAATCGGCTTACAAGAACAATTCCAGTCTCTACAAGAAGCTCGACTGGTCTTGATAATCTGATTAACATAAAGCATTTGTAACTTTCTTTCATTTTTTTCATATTATTATCTTCTTTTCCTAAATAATTAACAAGAGTCTCACTAACTGTTATCCACTCCACTTATTTGCAGTCATTTTGGAAGAATCAGCTATCATGCAATATATCATCTCATCTTTTCGACTTAGAGGCGTTCAGTCATTTGCATGTGTTCAGTCATTTGTATATGTTGTGAGATTAATGATTCCCTTATTTTTTTAAGTATTATTCTAATTTGGAGGCAATGACAATCTTATGTCGGGATACAAGCTGATGACAGTTTAGTCTACTTTGTAATGAAAGTAGATCTTAAGTGTAGAAGCTGGTGAGTGGTGACGTAGCCTTGATGTTTTTAACTTGGTTAGTCATTTTGCCTTCTTAAAACTGTCTCACTCTCTCTATGTAGTTTATGGTGCCACAGATTTTAGGTGACCCACATTTGGAAAGTTTACAAAGTCAAATTAATGAATTAATAATAAACTACTTTTTTAAAATAACATTTACATAAAATAATGAAATAATTATAAACTATTGTTTTTAAATTTAAAAAAAAAGGAAAACTTTTATTAGCAAAATAAACCGACAATAAGTACAATTATATACCAACATCTCAATTAATTTTATTATGAGTAACAATATTAAAATACAACACTAAACATAAAACTTTATTAGTAGAAAAAATTAACAATAATAAACTACTTTTAATATTAATGAGACGTTAGCACAAATTTTAAAACTAAATGTTGTTAGATAATCATTTTCAATTTAAATAGAAACATATGTTAAAAGACTAAATAACTTAAGTTTTGTCAAATAGTCGTCTTCTATAAAGTTACAATTAATAGTAACTCTTAGGTTATGACTTTAACGAATAATGATCCATATTGACTCATGTTTACATATATTACAATTATTCAAAATATAAAATACATTCTAAAATAATTTAATTATTAACACAAATTAGTGTAGAAATATAATTGATATATTGTTTCAAGTTTTTATCTAACATCTTTAGTGTTTATATTA
Organism: Heracleum sosnowskyi; assembly: GCA_030848705.1. NCBI lineage: Eukaryota > Viridiplantae > Streptophyta > Magnoliopsida > Apiales > Apiaceae > Heracleum > Heracleum sosnowskyi. Next base: position 75,602,189 of record CM061239.1, read on the forward strand.
TATTTCATTCGCTCTCGAATAACTTACTCGCAAAATCTATTACTTTTATTTTTAATAACAATGCTCCTTAATTAAAAAAATATAATTTTACAGTACATATATAATAATTTTACTTGAATTTAAAATTATTTTAATTAATTTATTATATAACTTTTAATAGGCGGTTGAACCGCAAACTAATCCGCTCCAATTGCACCAAACCGAACCGTGTAACCCCTACCTGAAGTGCTTATTATCTCTGATTCTAATATTTCCCACCAATAAAGGAATCTGTGCTGCAAAGTATAAAGCTTTGAGCACTGATTTGGAATATGATGGGAACAACTTTGTTTGTTAGTATTGTTATTTATCACTACTTTAATGAATTATTTATATATCCATTTTCTCTGTTGGTATGCATTACTAATTAATTGATATTAGCTGATAACCCGTGTCAAACACGGTTCGAGCATGAGTCGATATTAAAATATTAATATTGATAAATTATTAATAAATATTATTGAAAAATGTATTTGTCGATAATTGAATAATAAAAATATATAATAAATAAACCACTATTTAATTATGTAGTTATAGACAATCGAACCGTGGATAAATCTAAAGAAATTACAGTAAATAAATAAATCTTGTATGATTACGTAGCTGCAAGGAATCGAACCCTCGATGAAGCTAATGAATTTAAAGTAAATAAATAAATCTTGTATATACGTAGTTGGAAGAAATCGAACCCTTGGATGAAGCTAAATAATTTAAAGGAAATACATTTTGTATAATTACGTAGTTGAGAGTAATCGAACCCGAATTTAGTGATAACCAAATTTGGTAATTTGGTACTTTTGTTATCGCGCGTCATTTTCACATTGTTTTGCTTATTAATAAAGAATATATATTGCAGACATCAGATTTGAGTAATTTTGGCTGATTATATGTTAAGCTATAATCTCGAATTTAACTGTTAGGATGACAAGTTTTTCATGTTATACCTGGGAAGCATTCATGTCATTTAAGTTTGGTTTGCAAATTCTAAATATTCAAGGATAACAGAAGTACAATTTTTTTTGTTTTACTTTTATTAAATGTGGAGATTTTTTCAGGATTAAAAAATTAGTAACTAATTAAAATTTGTCGACCATGGTTGTATTAATCTATTCAGGGGTAAGTGTGGAGTACCTTCTATGAGTTTAATAATTATACCTTTTCGGAACAAATACTGCGATAAGCATGATAAGAATTCCATGACCATAAAAATTCACAAATGTGAGACCTCTTTGTCTTTATGTCTAAAATTATCTCTTGATTGCAGTTTGCAGATTGGTTTGGCTACCAAAGAGGCTGAAATAGCCTTCAAAAAGATTATTTATTTTAAAAAGCCAAAATGGACCAACAATATTTTAATTTCTACTTGTAGTAATGTGGCAAAGATTGTGGTCACCATCTAGGAAGACAAGAAATAGCATTCCAATTCCTGTCCACGTTGGTAAAGGTTCTATTTTTTTGTAAGTTCGCAAGTTAATTTATATTTTAGTTGGAAGATATATCTACATAAATTAGTAGTAGCAATTGAATTTAGAATATGATATGATAACATCGATAATATCTGTAGTTTTACTAATATTTTTGATGTTTCATAGTATTATTAGTTTCCTGTCCTAATTGTGATATGTTGTGCAAGGATACGGAGTGAAAATGACTCCTAAATAAGTTGCAATTCTGAGGCAAAACCTTTTTCCCAGATTTGTGTTGCCCAGTGAGGCACCACTAGAACATAAGATACATGTGAAATGTAAACTGCGACACACATCTAACAAAAATTTGTTCCATTGTAAGGCTTGGGATAGAACTTGTTCAAGTGTTCCGTTGTAATAAAGAGGCACTTATGTCAGTACTTGCCAAGAGTGTTTGTATGCATGTGTTGCTCTTTAATACTGTTTTGGTTCACTACGTGTGTTCAGATTTTATAAGAATGATCATTACCTTATAAAGAACATACTACTAAATATATTAATTGTTATATGTAACATCTTTTGACAAGTCTAAAATTTGTATTTTACATTATAATTTTTCCAGCAAAAGAGTTTCAGAAAGACTGATCATACGAAGCTGATTCGTAAATTTGCAGGGAGGTGTGATTTGTGATCGAGAAGGTATTGCATTTCATGTTGTAATGGACAAGGGAAATTACCATTGTTATACGAATGTGGTCATATTAATAGGTGAAACTGTCATTGACGGCCATGGGCGAAACTTCTAACAATCATTCGTACTTTCAATAATAGTTTTGCAAACACTTTGTTACACGAAACTATTAAACAATTGTTGAGTTCATAGAATATAATAGTTTGTCATAACTATAGAACTATATTGTATTCGCCTGAAGTTTACCTACGTTTTTTCAGGGAGATTATTGAACTATTGCCGAGTTTTTAAAAACGGATCATATTATTATGTATTTCATTTGAATGACTTGACATGTTATATGATTAAACTACAGCCTCGTGGCTCGCACGGGCTATTATGCTAGTTCTGTATAAATGTTTATCTTTCATGTTTAAATTATTTTATTTTCGTCTCACTATGCTGGCTTAGTAAAATAAATTTGATTCCTACAAAGTATCTGCAAGCTAATATGGCTGATAAGTTTTGACATTTAACTAAAGAAGTTTCTAGTGGACTTGGCACTACTTGAAATGTATTGAATTTCCTAAACTAAAATATAATAGAAATTTATTAATTTATTCTTTTCTATTTTAATGGATTAATTTTGAAATTCAGAGGAGTGGAGTCCAGTGTTAGCGTATTGAAATTTAACTTAATCAGATAAATTTTTAAAGCCTAATTCTCATGCAAAGAAAAAGTTGTTTCTAATTTTGTTTGTGTGATTGAACTAAAATGTTAAAGTGAAAAATGCTCCGTGATATGGGTTCGGAGTTGGGTTTCATGCCCTAACTATTCTGTACCAAATGTTCTCTCATTCTGTTAACTTTACTTCTAAAATTACACATGACTACCACATTCTTACATAATCGTGATCCTAATTTGTTTTCCACTACCATGTTGATTGACCAACACAATGGAAACTATCAATTAAATTCATAGTTCAGAGGGTTTTTATCTATTCTCCACCGTGTTTTAATGGTAAACATAACATAAGAAAAACCAGCTATAGGGATTACATAATGTCTGTTTTTTTATAATATTTAACTTACATAAAAAAACCAACAACAAATCAAGGTTTTATCTGTCACAGCATAACTTTACAAGTAATTAGCAATATAATGTTTTAATTTTCGACGAAGCCTGCATGATAAAAGCTTTAAGATTTTCATTAATGGGCACATTTAATTAGTCATATATAAGAAAGTGTCATATTGAGCTATTGTGCAACATATCACTCCTAGGCCTAGCTACCAAATCATTCATTCACCAAAAGACAAGCTTATTGAGAAGATTAAGCTCCCATATCAATTTGTCACTATTGCAAGGAAAAAATGATAAGACTATTAAGTCTTTTAATCATCAGGCCCTTTCTGGTAAACATTCTGATTACGTACTTGATAAATAATCTTGTAGTGTAGTCATACCACGATAGTCTATTCTCTTTCCTATATCTCAGTATATAAGCATGACAATCAGTCAATATCACATATACTTTGCAGTTCGTCAGGTTTTACACAAATCATACACAAAAAACTACTACTAACATTATGTTCTTTATCTTAAACTAAAAAAAATAAACATACAGAATCATAAAACTGCAAATATAATCTACGATTCGAATCTAATAGGGTGGCATTTTTGTTAATTTCAGTTTATTAGGGGTATATCAGTAATTTCACACTTATGTTTCAGTAAAACTTTGCCTTTAGTCAGCATATTAAGGTTCTGTTTGGGATTGCTGTTAAAAATTGTTGTGTTGTTAAAATAAGTCTTGTTATAAAAATCCGATAATTGTTTGGTAATATTTTTTTATATGTGCATATTTTGGGGTATAATATAAAAAATTAATGTTGTTGGTGAGATTTGATGTTAAAATCAATAGATGCTTTCCGCAACAGCTAAACAACAACTTTTTTCAAACACACGGGGACATGTTTTCTCTAAAAGCAGCTTTTCAGCCTGCTTTTTAGAAAAAAGCTGTTGTTGTCTGCAACAGCAATGCCAAACGGGTATATATAACAAGCGCAAGGGTAAGAGGGTTTTTATCCAAAATTTAAGTAGTCGGTCCGCCTGTATAACCAAATTAATAAGAGCCGTTAGATCTTAAATAAATAGATGAGTATCGTTAGATCTAATATTAAAATATATTTGATTAATAGTAGAATTGTATTTAAATACTAAAAGGTGTATTTTGATAATTTAAACCAATTATAAATGAGTTTTCTATATTGAATATAAATCTTTATGTAAAAATTCATAGTTATATTTTCTCTTTAGTTTATGGGTAGGTCGAGTTAGATAATAATTATTAAATCATCATTAAATTAAAAATAATTTGGTTAGCTTCGTATGTGCTATAAAATCGTCAAAATTCGATGTCTAAAATCATCAAAATTCGATGTCTAAAACTTAAGATAGAGCTCAAATAGTAAAGTGAGTATTTAAATTTTAATAAATATTTATTTATTATTGTAGCACCAATTTAAATCTTTTTTCCTAATTCTTTTAAATTTATAAATTCTATGTTTCTTTCAATAAAATATTAAAATCAATTTAAGAAAAATTTAAATCAATAGATAACGGTTAATTAATTATTACCGTTAATTAATTAATTATTATTGTTATAGCCAAAATTCGGTATCAGGTTTTTAGGGTAAATTCGGGTCAAATAATAATCAATTGGGGATATCCAAGATTCAATTAGGGATTGAATTGGTACAAGGGAAGCTCAGGGCTAGTCCTTATCTGTAACACCCCCATTTATAATTAAATGAGGGGCTACTTATTAAACCATAAACCTGTATACAGAGCACTAAAATCTTTAAAATAACAATTAAACAATCTAACTAATTCCAGAAATCCATAATCTTAATTAATGAAATAGAGGGTAGCTCTCCTTCACACAGTCCCAGATCCCCCCTAAGCACCTGCCAGAACAAAAGAATACGGCATGAGCCAAACGCCCAGTACGGATTTGGAATACAGTTCATAAAACAGAAAACACATATACATATTCGACAGTTTATAATAAAATAGTTATTTTAAAAATAAGCATGGCTGAAGCAACGAAAGGGTAGGATATTTCATACCGAGATCAGAACAAATACAAATACATATACATACGTCATAGGGTACCGTAACGTATGCAACAAACCGAATAACGTGTACGGCATATACATCGTCACCGCCAAATCAAATCATAAATCAAATCAAACTCTGGGTGCACCCACGTATCCTAAAACAAATATCAAATGCGCAAAAGCTCGCCTCCTGAGCTATCAGAACAGAAGGATATGCCATGACCAATCACACTGCCATGGAAGTGTCATGTCACTGATGCCGCAATGACATGGTTGTAGTACCCCTACAGCTGGTTAACTCGGTATACCCTATATCACTAAGGGTTCAAATATAATATTTTGCAAAACATTTTAAAATCTCACATAACAGATATTTTCAATATTTCCAACAGATATAAAATATACGCAATGTCAGAAAATCGCAGAAACAAATATTTAAGTATTTCGAAACAGATTTAAATATACTTTTCAGAATCAAAACAATTTTCATATTCAAAATGATTCAAAATCAAACGAACAGATTTGAGTTCAAAACGAATTTAATTTAAATATTTCTAAGAGGAGTAGCGCTGAATAAAAGAGGAGAGAATCCGTACCTTAATACAACAATCTCAAATATTAACAAAACCCGCAAACGCTCGCTAAACTTCTGGCTCCCGGCCTAATTACCAGAATTATAACTATTATAAGACATATTTATTAATATATATGCTACTGCTTAAACACACTCCGTGATATTTTTATTTGTATTTTGCGGACACAAATGAGATGGTTATTAAATAAATCTTACAACTTAATTAACCAACAAAAGTTGACGATTTTGATATTATAAATTTAAAACTTGTGCACCAATCCTTACAATGGTTTTGATTACCAACCTACTACGAATCATGTACAGAAACCTGGCAAAGCCATATACTAAAATTATTAAGTATTTTAATCAACTAATTAGTTAATTCATTTAAACCAAAACAAAGTCATGTCAGGCTTAGACACTCTAAACTCCATTGCTACACTGAGTTTCGAGACTCAAAATTCTTGTGACCATGTAATATATTTCAGTGATTTTTAAACTAATTAATCATTATTCAAACAATAAACATATTTTACAAACACTTGTACATTAGATTATTAGTTTTAAGAACCTATTACTAATATTAAGTGTTTTCATTACAACTCCTCAATACTATTTACAATACTAATCAATAAATTATTCACATGTGTTCTAATATCACACCCCAATTAATATAACAACTATGATTTTGTAACAAATTAAAAACCACACACTAATTAATTAGTGTAAAAATAGATCAAGCACCCTGACCATTCACCAAATTCATGTATTATTAATCCTATGTTCTCGTACGTGTTAGATAATTAAAACCATGTTCTCATATGTTCATGTAGAGACTTGATGAATTAATTCGCATGATAACAATATAAGTATAATCAATGATTATATTATAATAACAGAATATTGTACCTTGTTTGTTTAGGTTAAGAGCCCCTCTCTCTCGTCCTTTCTTTTCCTTTTCGCTGCTGCGCTCCTGCTAACCCCTTGTGATTGTGTTCTAATTATTTTTAGGGTATTTAATATATAAATAGGCTGAAGTTACGGACTCGGGTAGAAGTATAAACATTCTTATTTCCTCTAAATTGTATTTTAATTTAATAGCCAATTCTTTTCTAAATCAAATTACTATTATTATTATTATTATTATTATTATTATTATTATTATTATAAAAAATCACGGATATTACATATATACCCCCTTAAAAAGGATTCCGTCCCCGGAATCGAACGAAACAAAAACTCGTACTTAAATCGAATAAATGGGGACATTTATCATAAATAGATTCCTCTAATTCCTGAATAGCCACTCGTTTAATGATTCTTTCCTAACCAAAACTTTGACAAAATAAAATGATTTTCTGCCTTGCTCCTTTCAAGCTAAGGTGATTTTGACTTCATTCCTCACAAATTAATTTTTAAAAAAAAACTCATATAACAAACATTAAGAATGTGTCAAAAAAATAAAAATAAAAAAAAATAATTTTAATTCCATAAAACTGAATTTTAGAACATAAATGCATTTGATATAACTTTGATCATGATATTAATCTACAAGCAATTTTCGTCGTTCACTCTACTAAAGTATCAACATATATCAAGAGTATTTTTTTTTCTTTTTTACTATATTTATTTCTTGCATTCAAGATTATTATTGCATATAAATACAACTAGCATAAACAATTTTATATGAGCCATGTCTTTAAGACAAATTATCAAATTTTTATTTTTAATCCTTTTCTATTTGTAATAGAGAAATACATGTTGACAAGTGCATATAAAAATTGAACGCCACAACAAATACACAAATAACAAAAAAAAAAAAAAATACATGCATACCAATTTTCTAATTTGATAGTCACATGCGTTTTTTTTATATATATATAAATGCCTTAAACCCGTACCTTTTCTTATGTGCGCAACCCCTCAATAAGCATTGCCTATAATATTAACTAGTATAACATTTTTTTATCATAATCAATGACACCACTATAACTAACACAATTAAATCAACATATATAATATACAATCTTTTAACAACTAAAAAGAAATATATATTTAATCCAATTAGGCAACAACCACAACACGCATGAAACAATATCAAAACTAGGAATAAAGTAAATAATTTAATCCTATTAAGTTCATTTGTAATTGACTAATAATTGTGTTGTAACCTAGCATCCAAGTACAAGAATGACGTCGTCACATAAGTAAATCAACTATTACTCAGGTTCCTTTTTTTTTACGGGCAAAAGTAAATACAAATTCACAATTGTTGGGTACTCACATAAATTTATGCTTGCATTCACATTATAAACAATTAAGAAATTATTTAAATAACATCTTAGACATATAGTCATAATTCAAATAATTTTACAAAATAACTCGTGCTACAAGTATACCATTTTAATTAAATTAGCCACAATCCAACTACATACTATTCAAATAAATCAGGTAACATTGCACACATCAATGAATATAATATTCTTACGATAATATATGAAATACCAAAATAAATTGACTCACGATAAAAGACAGAGTCATCAACTTAATATGCATGCATAAAAACTACTAATATATGGTCTACTAGAAAATAATTAAGTAACTCAGTTAAGCATAACACACTGGCAAATTGTAACTTTATTTGTAACTGACAAAAATTATGGAATATTTATGATTTTTTTGTTCTTTCTTATCACTCGCTCGCACGACAAACATACAATACAACTTCTAATTCTAGGGTTTACTAATAATATATACTTATTTATAAATCTTTATTCGAGTCATTCTAATTATTTTACCAAGCATGTGCACGAATTAGCTAACCCAAATCATAACAAAATATATGCCAAATACATATTTAAACTGAAACAAATTTAATTCACACGCATTGTAAATAAAATATTAAATAATCTTTAACTCGTATTAAAGGAATCAATACGTGTATATAATTTAAAAACACCTAAAGTAAAATAAAAAAAAATGGAATATTACATTCTCTCTCACTTATAAAAGTTTCATCCTCGAAATTAAAAATTTATTGAGATTTCAATTTCTTAAACAAGCATATACTAGCTAATTCTCAAAATTACTTTCTAGATACTGAAATTCTTAAGTAGGATTTTGGCAACTAAAATTGTCTCACCATGCATAAGTTGTTCTAAAGAAATTAAGTAAATCAAAATACAGATTAATGCCTTTTTTTTCTTTTTGTTTTTCACTAAAATATCACGTGTAAACTATTTGAGTTAAAAGCACAAGTGTCTAAAATAAAACAAACTTAAAAGAAAAATACAAAGTAGTAATCTTCATAAAATTATAAAATTATATTCTAAAGCACAAAATTGAATATGACATAACGTGTAAATAGTACAGATTATAATAAATTATATAACCATCTAAGTCTCATTGAACTTGTTAAATCATAACACTTAAATATTTTAGTAGATATATACAATTAGAACATTAGCAACAAGAAAATAAATTTGGTTATCACGGCACATTGAGCTAAGCTATAAATCTTTGATAAAAACTTTTGATCTGGGATAAAAGATTAAAATTTAAAAAAATAAAAGAGATATGCATGATTTTTAGAACCTATGTGAGATACTAAATGATGTGCGTTAGATAGTGTACAACAGATTAAAACCAAATACTATATAGATGATACTAAATACCTTGAAACTTGTCGAAAAATAATAATAAAATAAAAGATCTTAGAATACAAAGCACTTATATTCCTTTATTGAATTATTAATTTCAGGCGTCCCTAAAATTAATTATATCATATCATCTAATTATTTATTTTGAGCGTCCCCAAAATAAAATAATTAGATTACAAATGTTTGGAACATGAGTGCTTTAGAAATTGTTCGCATAAAATTGAGGGGGGAAAATCTATTATTATTATCTTAAAAGAAATTGAGACAATCAATATGAAACAATGTGAATATCTTATAATCTTATAAGTAAACTAGTCAAACATATATGAGTATGTGAAAATTATAAATAAAAAGAATAAAGCACTAAGGATTTGTATTCTATAAGACTAATTTTATTTAATTCGAATACTCGAACAAAGATGCATAGTAGACCGTTTTCTATTATAGAATTCATAATATGATAATGGCTTGTGAACATGAAACAAGTAATAATGTTATTCAAAATTTAAAATAATATGCAAAAATAAATAAGAATATAATATTAGTACTCCTGAGATAATTTATAATCATATATCTAACAAAATACATGAACATAATATTACAAATTCAAAATCAAAATGCTTAAAACTATTTATACGAATCCAACCTACAACTCACAGGTATAGCCTAGCGACGGTCTGAGCTGATGTCATCTTATCCTTAGGTAAATCTAAAGTTAACAAATTTTTTATCTAAAACTTTTCTCTCTTGAAGCTAACAAAATTTTCAAGATTCTTATAAGTTGTTGATCTTATTAAACATATTCTTATATACTCGCATCTTTAAAAATATTAACTTTACTCTTGCAGAATGTTAACTTAACTAATTCATGCCTATGTTAATATCAAGGGGATGCATCACTATCGAAATCAAGTTATCTTATGTTATATAATTCATCGAATTTCTAAGCACTCTCGATACTAAACAAACATATAACATGATTTTCATTATGAGTAGGAAGACACACAAAAATGATATGATCACGAAGACAAAATCCAAAATTTTAAACAGATGACAAAGAAATGACAGACTATGTTAAGGCAGAGTTTAGTTAACACCATAACTTCACGTCTAAAAATGATCCACAATATCAGTCATGTACGAACGAAGTTCACAAGAAAAAAAAAATCAGCCAAAATAGTTTTTTTTTTTTTTTTAAATGTCATAAAAGAATATTAGGTGTCAAATAATCATGACTAAATGAAATTCTAAAGAAGGATACCCATCCTAACGCCTACCCACTCTCACAGGTCAACCAAATTAGGTTTTCTACAAGAAAGAACCTATAGCTCTGATACCATCTTTGTAACACCCCCATTTATAATTAAATGAGGGGCTACTTATTAAACCATAAACCTGTATACAGAGCACTAAAATCTTTAAAATAACAATTAAACAATCTAACTAATTCCAGAAATCCATAATCTTAATTAATGAAATAGAGGGTAGCTCTCCTTCACACAGTCCCAGATCCCCCCTAAGCACCTGCCAGAACAAAAGAATACGGCATGAGCCAAACGCCCAGTACGGATTTGGAATACAGTTCATAAAACAGAAAACACATATACATATTCGACAGTTTATAATAAAATAGTTATTTTAAAAATAAGCATGGCTGAAGCAACGAAAGGGTAGGATATTTCATACCGAGATAAGAACAAATACAAATACATATACATACGTCATAGGGTACCGTAACGTATGCAACAAACCGAATAACGTGTACGGCATATACATCGTCACCGCCAAATCAAATCATAAATCAAATCAAACTCTGGGTGCACCCACGTATCCTAAAACAAATATCAAATGCGCAAAAGCTCGCCTCCTGAGCTATCAGAACAGAAGGATACGCCATGACCAATCACACTGCCATGGAAGTGTCATGTCACTGATGCCGCAATGACATGGTTGTAGTACCTGTTATTCCCAAATGACCTAACAGAATTGTAGAAGGGGGGGTTGAATACAATTCTTGATATTTTCTTGAAACTAAACACTTTATGAAATTAAACTGAACTGAATAAATAAAAACACAAGATATAAATAATTCAGTTGGATTGTTTGATGATCCAACTGAAGTGTTTTTATTGCGGAAATAATCTGTGATACAAATGTACACAGCTGCTCAGTTACAATGTTGTAGAGAAGAAATGCTCTCAAAGATAGCTAATACAATCTATTTGTTTTTCTTCTCTATTTCTAAAGTGACTGCTACACTTGGTTATAAATCCCAAGTTTACAATTCTACATTTGGTTAAACTAAAGAATAATAGAAGTAACCATCAGTAGCTTGCTTTTCATTCCTTTTGTCCAATGGTCCTTGGAGATCTTTGCTTTTGTCTTTATGCTCATTATAATCATTCCCAAGAGCCTTATTGGAAATCTAGAATGTTTCCTTATTTCCAGTAACCACTTTGATGGTTTCCAATGCAAAGTACACTTCCATATCTCCTTTTAGATCTGTTCAGTAAACTGTCACTATCACTTTGTCAACTGCTCAAAAAGCAACATTGATTCGTTGATAGCAAGGAGATGTGTTTCGTTGATAGCTTCATTCTTCATTCCGTTGATGGTGTTTCCCTCGTTTCGTTGATGGGTAAACTCCATACCGTTGACAGAGTAATCTTCATACCGTTGACATGTCTTCACTTAGGCAGAATTACAAGGCATAACATATTTACAATTAACCAACCTATTTTGCCTATCTAGTACATAGTCAACATGACTTAGAAAACCTATCTAAAACATAGAATAGAATGCCTATCATACTGTGAAGTATTGTACAATGCAATTGCTACAACACTCATTTCGTTGATGAGCTTCCTGTCAACGAAACACTGCTAAGCATGCTATTTCGTTGACAGCTACAAAATTGACTTTACACAAATTCTACTAAGTGTTTTATGCTTATCATCAAGAACAACATATTCCTAACAATCTCCCCCAATTTATGACTGATAGAATAACAGCCATAAATCAAGAGACTTGATGATAACAAAAACACTCAGATACATCATAAATTACAAAAGTAGAAAATGTATTAAGCTTCAAAACTTTATAGACAAAATATAAGACTTACAAGACTAATGCCCACAAGTGCTCCTCTAGTCTGAGCAAATGTTTCATCTGTGACTTCTTTGTGGCATAGTCTTCTTCCCTCTCTTGGAGTTGTTTTCCTCAATCTGGACCTGTAGTCTTCTGTAGAAGATTTTCTCCTCTTCATCTTGATCACCAAGCTTGGATTGCATCAGCTTTAGAGTTTGATTAGATGCCTTCTCCAGCTGGTCTTCCATTCTGAAGAATCTTCTGCAATTGTCCTTGTCCTTAAACTCCATCATCCAATAAGGTTGAAGATGGATTTTCTTTCCTGTTGAGGGAACTCTAAGTATCCTTGGAAGAGCCTCAGGCTTGTTCCAGCTAGCCTTTAACTGACAGATTTTGGAGACCACCTCAGACTTGGCTGTTTTGGTGAAACCAAAGTCCTTTTTCAAGCATCTAAACACTGAGAGTAGTGTTTGATAGTCTTCTCCTAAAATTCTGTAGAGAGGCCACACTTGTTCTCTACCACCCTTGAATGTGAACACTAGTCTTTCAGGCAACTTTTGAGAAGCTGCAATTCCCCTTACTTCCACCAGGTTGTCTAAGTCAAGATGTAGACTGGATTCTTCCCTGATGTCAGCAATGTACATGCAGTCCTCTGGGTTTGCAGGGGGTTTTTGAGATTGTGGCTTTCTCACAAAAACAGGCTTTGCTTTGACAGGCCTCTTCTTTGTCTTCATTGGTTGGTCCTTTTCTAACAGGAACTTTGGAAAGTATGCCTCATCAAAATCAATTGGTTCCTCTTTTGGCATGATTGGTTGATCATGAAAATTGACAGGATGTGCAGGATCACAGGCCAACTTTCCCTCAAAAACTGGATTAGCAATTGTTGGAGGTGCAATAGGTATAGAAGAGTCTGATGCAGTACTCTGAGAATCAGCACTCTCAAAGTCTATGTTTCTCCTAGCTCTCTCTTTGGGTTGCCTTGTGCTCTTCTTTGAACTCCTTTCCTCTCTAGTGCTTTCCTCTTGCTTCCTTTCTTCTTCATCTAGAGCTTGAGCTACTGCAAGAGCTTGCATAGCTGCTCTTTCTGATTCCTCATCCTTGGCTTCAGCAAAGTTTGGATGACCAGCCCAAACACAGATTTGTTGTCCATTCCTGTAGACAATTGCCCTTTGCTTCCTTATCTCATAATCATTACTTTCCTTGCTTTTTGTGATGAGTAGACCAAGAAGCTTGTGCTCATCTGGATAAGGTGCAGGATAGAAAGTCTTTGCTATGTTTTTGCCCTTTGGTTTAGCAGGGGACTTGGGAGATAGGCTTCTTTGAATTGTAGCTTGTTCCACATCCCTAATGCATGAAGTTTGTCCTTTTTCCTTCCTTGGTCCTTGAGTGACTCCATGTAGAAGGGGCTCTTGTTGATAGAAAGAATTTGTCTGTGGCTCCCATTCCGTTGATGCTAGTGCCATGGCATTCGTTGATGGCTGTTCCGTTGATGGATTTGAGTCCTTATCTTCAGTAATCTTCTTGAACTTTGCTTCTATGTTGGACCAATGTTCTTTGATTTGTTCTGCAAGTCTCATCCTCATAGAAGCTTCTTGTATAAGGTCAATACCATCCTTTTGCTGCTTGCCAAGCTCCCCCATTGCTAATGGCTCCTTTGGTAGGGAAATGGCTGGGACCATAACCTTGGTAATCTGAATGTCTAGCTCCTTAGATTTCTCCCCCTTTTTGTTATCATCAAAAGAGATGGCTGGGAGTCCTTGAGCTGCCACTAGCTGGGCCAATAGTTGAGTTTGTTTCTCCTGTTCCTTTTGCATCTGTGATAGAGTGGCTTCCACCTTGTCCACTCTAGAAGAGATAGTCTTCAAGGAGGAATCCACTTCAGGTTCTTTAGAGAAAAACCTGTTCATCCTGGACACAGTGAGAAGAGGAAGCTTTTCATCTAGCCTCCTATCATTAGCAGCCCTAAGGTTGCTGATTGAATCCTTGATCTCTGTAGCCTCAATCCTTGTCTGCAACATTTGTAGCCTTTGAATTTCCAGAGAATCCATTATGGCTTTGTAGAATTTCTTGTCCCTTGCTCCTGCAGACTCATGAGCTAGATATGCTTCTTTGTACTGCCTTGTGATAGCAGCATCCAAATTGCTTCTACCATGCATATCTTGAGAAAGCCAGTTTGGTGTAGGAGGCACCACAGAAGTCCCAGTCTGTGCAGTAGTGGCCACCTGTAGAGTGTCACCAAAGCTATCCTCATTATCAGAAAAATCAAAGTCTCCACTTGCTTCAGCTCCTGGAGGTAGATTGGTCAAGGCATCCTTTGCTCTTTGCATTGATGCAGTTGTGTGAATTAGTTGTAGTGACCTCTCTGCCTCCACATTGCCCTGTTGAGCCAAAATTTGATAGGCTGACACAGGATGAGTAAAGGTCTCAGGATCCAGGGAAATACTATCCAGAGTTTGCTGATAAACCTCTTGGAAAGTAAGTTCCCTTTCTCCCTCACTGACCTCCATTAACTCATTAGCAATGGCTGCTTCCATCCTTATTTCTCCTGTAGTCCCTTCTCTCTCTCCACTCTGTTCTTGCATCATGGGCTCCCCATGGCTCACACCTCTCACACCCTCACCTTCACCTTCTAAGGTGGAACTCTCAATCTCTCCTTTTGCCTGGCTGGAAGAAATAGCCAGCCTCTCACTCACATTCTCTCCTTTTGCCTGGCTGCAAGCCAGCCTCTCAGTTTCACTCCCTCTCAGTCCTAGAAGTGTCTCAACTACCACTAGATCATCTGCACTAGTTGTGGGAACAACTTGATTTTCAATTAAAGGTGCAGAGTGAACTATCAACGGAATGGTAGTTTGAACTGTCAACGGTATGGATACCGTTGATGGAGAAACACTTGTCAACGAAATAGACTGTTTCGTTGATGAAGTCAAGAAAGCACTTTGAGAATGAGAAATTACAGTAGAGTCTGTGGTGATTGATTTTAGAGATTGGTCCACAGATCCCCTTGCAATTTCAGGAAAAATTGGTTGATGGCCCAACAAATCACTTAGCAAGTGATGGCCACCAGCTTCAGAGTGGGGCTTCTCCAAGATTAGAGTTGGAGAATCAGGAATAGATGTATGGATCATGTCCACATCCAAAGATTGAGTTGGTGAATTTGATGGAGATAATTCAAGATTGATGTTTAGAGAAGAGGACTGTAACCCCAGAGAAATGATAGGGGTTACATCAAACTGAATTTGAGAAACTGGAAGTGTTGCTTCCAGTGTGTGTGCACCCTGTGTACCCTTGGACTTTTGCTTCACTCTCCTTTGGTATTGGGAAAATGTAGACTTTGGGCTTGAAGTGTCCCTTACCCTTTTGGACTGTACTCTAGGAGGAGAGCTTGTTTCAATAATCACATCCTTTTGGGAGGATGCAATTAGACTTGTGTTTAAATCCATGTTACTCATTGTGCCTTGTTGGGAAGACACAATGGGGCTTGGCTGGTACACACTAACCTGTCCTTCCTTATCCTTGGGGTTTCTTTGATGTTCACCCCTTCCCTCACCTCTCACAACTCCAGACTCACTCCCCTTAGGTTGTGTGGTAGTTTTTACAACAGGTGCCTTTTGAGAAGCACCTGAGGTTGGCTTGGAGGATTTCTTTGTTTTTGGTTTTGTTGCTAGGGTAGGAGCCTGTTGGGTCACAGCTACAGACTCCATAGCAACATTGGAAGGTAAAACAGTAGAGGTGTTAGCTACACTAACAGGGATAGTAGTAGTTACCTCAATGATTGGCAGATACACCACTGGAACATCACCATTGTGGTTCAGCCTCAGTATGTCTGTCAATACTCTCTTTTCTTGCACAAAGCACTCGAACCTGGCATTAGGGTTAGAGATAACTAATGGTGCTGGACTAACATGGTTAGCCAACATCATCAGAAACCTAGCATAATAGATATTTTTCTTCCTATTTGCTTTGTCACCCAACTTAGCACCTATTTCATACATAAGTTGGGTGCTAAAGTTGTGATATCTATCATTTAGAAGCATGGTTAGGAGAATTAACATAGAGTTAGTTAATGCATCAAAATTACTAATCTTTCCAGAAAAGACCTTAATGAATGCATCAGCTAAATAACTGTATTCCC
This sequence comes from Heracleum sosnowskyi, assembly GCA_030848705.1. NCBI lineage: Eukaryota > Viridiplantae > Streptophyta > Magnoliopsida > Apiales > Apiaceae > Heracleum > Heracleum sosnowskyi. The sequence continues at coordinate 75,618,878 of CM061239.1, forward strand.
TAACCAAACCTCTCCTAATTATTCTACCCAGATTATCAGTAGGCAAAGAGTAGTTTATAGAATTTAACATGGTAGTTATTTCAGTGTTAGTAGGCAAAGCATCACAGTTATTATCAGGAATATGTAAACATGCTTGCAAAACATCAGAATTAACTATGTACTCATTACCTTGAAGAGTGAATTTTAGTGTGCAGTGTGTTCCACTATACTCACATGAGGTCCAAATTTCCTCGATTATCTCATTGTAGAGTGGTGTAGAGTGAAACATTGCATAGCTCAACTTGCAATTCTTCATGAAATCCATCATTTTGAAGAACAGTCTGTTCGGGTTTTCCTTGACAACAAAAGGGATGGAGTTGTTCTTCTCATAGATGAACCCTCCAGCAGACATAAGCTTGACTATAGGTGCCATTGTTGATTAAAGGAAAGCTTCGAACTGAATTGCTTGTTAGAGAGAAGAAGAGAGAAAAAGCCTTTGGAATTTTTGAGAACAGGTAAAAAGAAATAATGAAAATAAAATTTCTTAAATACTCCCCCAAAAATTCTCAGAAAATGAATCCAATATTAAATGTAAATTACTGGATTGGCTTAAAAATATAACCGTTACTCTTAAAGTATTACCTTGATTTATACTTACAGGGGTGTATGCATAGATCGTGGTAAAAGACGTGTCAATTTTTTAACGGTTCAGATTAAAAGCGCTTTATATCAACGAATCAGAATTGGGCGTTTAAGGTCCCGTCTATTTCGTTGATAAAATTGCGTTTCGTTGATACAAAAGAACTATCAACGAAACACCCAGAAAAAGTGCTAAGACTGTCAACGAAATGGTGCATTCCGTTGGCATAGTAATTTTGACTTAGACAAAATTTTACCTTTTCCTGAGAAAATTCATTCACAGAAAAACATAGCAAATTTCTGGCTGCATTTTAACTCGCAAATATCTCAAAAATAATTAAGAGAAATTTAGCATACCTAGCTCACTTACTAATCTTGAGAATGTTGATTCATCAAGTGGCTTGGTAAAGATGTCTGCAAGTTGTTGTTCACTTGGAACAAAATGTAACTCCACAGTACCATTCATAACATGTTCTCTAATGAAATGGTACTTGATGTCAATGTGCTTGGTCCTTGAATGCTGCACTGGATTCTCAGTAATGGCAATGGCACTAGTGTTGTCACAGAAAATAGGAATTTTCTCAACTCTTAATCCATAATCAAGTAGTTGGTTTTTCATCCATAAAATCTGTGCACAACAACTTCCAGCTGCAATATACTCAGCCTCAGCTGTGGAGGTAGAAACTGAGTTTTGTTTCTTGCTGAACCATGACACAAGCTTGTTTCCTAGGAATTGACAGGTTCCAGTTGTACTTTTCCTGTCAATTTTACATCCTGCAAAATCTGCATCTGAATAACCAATTAGTTCAAAACCAGATTCTCTAGGATACCAAATGCCAAGGTTTGGTGTTCCTTTGAGATATCTGAAAATTCTTTTAATAGCAACTAAATGGGATTCTCTAGGATCAGCCTGAAATCTAGCACATAGACATGTAGCAAACATAATATCAGGTCTACTAGCTGTTAAATATAAAAGTGAGCCTACCATGCCTCTGTAACTTGAAATGTCCACAGATTTTTCCTTAGTATTCAATTCAAGTTTGGTGGCAGTAGGCATGGGAGTTTTGGCAGGAGAGCATTCCATTAGGTTAAACTTCTTTAATAAATCATGAATGTATTTTGTTTGACTAATGAAAATGCCTTCATTAACTTGCTTTACTTGAATACCAAGAAAGTAAGTTAATTCTCCCATCATGCTCATTTCATACTTACTTTGCATAAGCTTGGCAAACTTTTGACAAAGTTTCACATCTGTAGACCCAAAGATTATATCATCTACATAAATTTGAACAAGTAAAGTAGAGCCATTTACAACCCTGTGAAAAAGAGTTTTATCTACAGTACCTCTAGTGAAATGATTCTCAAGGAGGAACTGTGAGAGAGTGTCATACCAGGCTCTAGGTGCTTGTTTCAAACCATAGAGTGCTTTGAGAAGGAAGTACACATAGTCTGGAAAATCATCATCTTCAAAACCAGGAGGTTGACTTACATACACCTCCTCTTCCAATTCCCCATTCAGAAAAGCACTCTTCACATCCATTTGATAGACCTTGAAATTGGCATGGGCTGCATAGGCTAGGAAAATCCTTATTGCTTCTAGTCTTGCAACAGGAGCAAAGGTTTCATCAAAATCAATTCCTTCTTCCTGTGAATAGCCTTTTGCAACCAATCTAGCTTTGTTCCTTGTGACTATGCCATTTTCATCCATCTTGTTTCTGAACACCCACTTTGTGCCTATAACACTCCTGTCATTAGGCCTGGGCACCAGCTTCCAAACATTGTTTCTCTCAAATTGGTTTAGCTCTTCTTGCATGGCTAAAACCCAATCTGGATCTAGAAGTGCATCCTCAACTTTCTTTGGCTCATCTTGAGACAGAAAGCTACTATATAGACATTCTTCTTGAGTTGCTCTTCTAGTTTGGACTTTTGAAGAGACATCACCTATAATAAGTTCAAAGGGATGATCTTTAGTCCATTTCCTTGAGGGAGGTAGATTTGCTCTTGAAGACGTAGCTTCATGATCATGATTGCCTTGATTGGATATTTGTCCTTGAGAAACTCCCCCTGAGTTTGTTGTCCCTAAGTGATCACTTCTAGAAGTATTCCTATGACTATCAACGGTATGACCGTTTTGGCTGTCAACGAAACGCTCATTCTGACTGTCAACGAATCCACCATCATGACTGTCAACGAAATGACCATTTGGTCTGCTAGCTGCTATCCTTTTTAACCTTAATGCAACAATTTCATCTTCACTGCTGCTTTCATCTGTGCTAGATACAACAACTTTAGGCTGTTTCTCAGTAGCCTTATCATGATTCACTTGATCTCCTTCCTTATTTTCAAAAGAAAGACTTTCATGGAAACCTTCATCACAGAGACCTTGGATTTTGAGATCATCAAAAACAACATGTACAGATTCCATAACAATGTTGATTCTGAGATTATAGACCCTGTAAGCTTTCCCTACTGCATATCCCACAAATATTGCTTCATCTGCCTTTGCTTCAAATTTCCCCAAATGCTCAGCTTGATTTCTCAGAACAAAGCACTTGCATCCAAAGACATGAATAAAATCCAATAGTGGCTTCTTTCTTTTGAGTAACTGATAAGGGGTCATTCCTTTGGCCTGATTAATCAAAGAAATATTTTGAGTAAAGCAAGCTGTGTTAACTGCCTCAGCCCAAAAATATGTAGGTAACTTTGATTCATCTAGCATTGTCCTTGCAGCTTCAATAAGTGTTCTGTTTTTCCTTTCAACTACACCATTTTGCTGTGGTGTTCTTGCTGCTGAAAACTCATGCAAAATACCATTTTCTTCACAGAACACCTTCATGCTTGAATTCTTGAATTCTGTCCCATTGTCACTCCTAATCCTTCTTACTTTGAAATCAGGATGATTGCTTACCATCTTGATGTGATTGATAATGATTTCACTTGCCTCATCTTTAGAGTGCAAGAAGAAAGTCCATGTAAATCTAGAAAAATCATCAACAATCACAAGACAGTATTTCTTCTTTGAGATGGACATAACATTTACAGGGCCAAATAGGTCCATATGAAGCAATTCAAGCTGCTGGACAATTGATGACTCTGTCTTGCTTTTGAATGATGCCTTCTTCTGTTTTCCCTTTTGACAGGCATCACACAAACCATCCTTGGAGAACTCCACCTGTGGAATTCCTCTAGCAAGATCTTTCCTCACCAAATCATTCATAACTTTGAAATTCAGATGGGATAACTTCTTGTGCCATAACCAACTTTCATCCTTGCTTGCCTTGCTGAAAAGACAAGTGATGGTGTCTGAACTTGTGCTACTAAAGTCAGCAATGTACACATTCCCCCTTCTGAATCCAGTCATTACCACATTGTTGTTTCCTCCTTTAGAAACAACACAGGCTTCTCTAGAAAAAGTAACTAAAAATCCTTTGTCACAAAGTTGGCTGATACTAAGCAAGTTGTGCTTAAGACCATCCACCAATGCAACCTCATCTATGATGACATTCTCTTTTGAAATCAAGCCATATCCCTTTGTGTAGCCTTTGCTGTCATCTCCAAAAGCAATACAAGGGCCAGCTCTTTCCTGAAACTCTGTGAGCAGGGTAGAATCACCAGTCATGTGTCTTGAACAACCACTATCCAAGTACCAAAGATTCCTTTTGTCTCCCTGCACACAATAAAACCAAATCAAGTCGATTTTGGTACCCAAGTTTCCTTGGGTCCTGTCTTGTTAGCCTTTGCATTCCCTTTTGTACCATTTTTCACTTTGGGCTCATATTGATTCAAATCAATCTTTACCCTTGGTGTTGATTTCTGAGGGTTGCTCATATTTTCATTCATAGCATGCATAGTTGGAGGAACAATCATGTTATTCATGTTCCATGGCATTTGTGGCATGTTAAACATATTCATGTAAGGATTAGACACAAATGGCATGCTAGCATATGGATTCTGAAATTGTGCATATGGAGCAAACATGTTAGACATAACAGGCATTGTAGGCATGGAACTGTTCATTGCAGGCTTGGGCATTCTCACATTAGGAGTTTTCTTAACAGATTTGCAGTTAGTAGACAAATGACTAACACTTCCACAATTAACACATGTCTTTCTAGGAGCATATTTATCAGGTGTGTAATTGTTGTGTTTGTTAATTCCTACTTTGCCATTCCTGTTATTCTTTTTATTTCCCTTAGCCTCATTATGAACTTTCTCTACCTTGTCTTTCAATTGCTTGTTAGACAAGTGACCTACATTAGCTCTCTCAACAGGCTTCTCAATTTTCTTTAAAATACTAGACTCACCTTGAACAAAGTTCTTGGTGACAGGACCATACTTGTCATTAAGTCTAGTGAGTTTATCTTTTCTTTTGTCTGTCAACGAAACAGCCTGATCGGTTGATGGTTCATGTGTCAACGGAACATTGCATTCCGTTGACATATCAACCTTCAACAAATGATCATTGTTGTTTGTTGACTCTGTTCCTGATTCTAAGGTTTCACCAACATACCCTAGCTTCTCTTTGTTCCTTTCCCATGATTGCTCACAGAAGGATTCCACGCCTTGAACATTAATTATGTTGGTAGCAACATTCCTGGCATCCTTCCATTTTGCAATCACACTTTGTTCTATCTCAAGTTGTGTTCTAAGAATTTCTTCCCTTTGTAACACGTTCTCAAGTTCCTTCTTAGCATCCCTACTAACACATCTCATTTTCTCAAATTCAATGAGCTGTGCTTCTAACATTGCATTCCTATCACTTAAGAGCAGATTGGTCTCTTTTATTCTTGAATTCTCTTTAGTAAGTGATTTAAGAGTAACACGCAAATTATATAATACAGTAGACATTTCATTTACTGCATTGTCGCATTCCTCTTTAGAAAGCTCAGAAAGATTAGTAATTGTTACCTGGTTGCTTGAGGAACTTGCTTCCTGCTCATGATTGTCAGCCATAAGAGCCAAGTTGACATACTCAACATCATCATCAGAATCTTCACCATTACCAGCCCAATCATACTCCTGAGACATGAAAGCCTTTTCTTTTTGTTTGAGAAGTTCAAAGTATTTCTTTTTATAATCAACAGGCTCAAATTTCCTGTTGCCCTTCTCAACCTTGGGCTTTCTGCAGTCTCCAGCAAAGTGACCAAGCATTCCACAATTGAAACATTTTGACTTAGACTTTTCAATCCAGTTTGTTTTGCTAGGTTGAAAGTCTCTTCTTGGTGGCCTTGCTTCTGAGTTTCTTTTGAACTTGAACTTAGAGAATTTTCTAGACAGAAAAGCAATGTGTTCATCAATCTCATCTAAGTCCTCCAAGTTGGCTGGTTCTGATTCTTCTTCTTCTGTCATCTTGTCTTTACCCTTGCTAACATCACTCCTACAACTAGATCGACTAGTTGTGGCCTTTGCAGCTTCTTTATTGTCATCTTCAAGTTGGTTCACTGATGCAATCAATGCAATAGATCCACCCTTCTTCTGTACCTTTTCAATTTCTTCATCTTGCTCCATTTCCAGCTCATAAGTCTTCAAGGTTCCATAAAGCCTTTCAAGAGTGTAGTCTTTGTACTCTTGAGTGTTTCTGAGAGAAACAGTCATAGGCTTCCATTCTTTTGGAAGAGCTCTAAGAAATTTAAGGTTTGAATCCTTGGTTTGATAGATCCTCCCATACAACTTTAATCCATTCAAAAGCTTTTGAAACCTACTGAACGTGTCATTTAGGGTTTCACCAGCTTTAAAATGAAAATGCTCATATTGTTGTATAAGGAGTTGCATTTTATTTTCCCTGACTTGCTCAGTTCCTTCACAGAGTGTTCTAACAGTATCCCATACTTCCTTAGAGGTTGTACAGTTGATAACATTGTCAAACATCTCTTGCTCCAAACCATTAAACAGAATGTTCATGGTCCTTTTGTCTTTATGAACTTCTGCAATATCTTCAACAGTCCATTCTGAGACAGTTTTTGGAATCTCTACATCAGGTGCATCATCTGGCAGTCCAACTCTAGAGTCAAGCTTCATGGGAACGTGTGGACCTTTCTCAATACAGTCTACATACCTCTCATCCATAGACATGAGATGTAAATGCATCTTTACTTTCCAGTGAAAGTAATTGTCTTTATCAAGAACTGGTATCTTCACACCTGCATCCTTCTTCACCATGGTTTCTGTTTTTGGTCTTGATCTTTAAACTTCTTGTATGTTAGAAGCTCGCTCTGATACCAATTGTTATTCCCAAATGACCTAACAGAATTGTAGAAGGGGGGGTTGAATACAATTCTTGATATTTTCTTGAAACTAAACACTTTATGAAATTAAACTGAACTGAATAAATAAAAACACAAGATATAAATAATTCAGTTGGATTGTTTGATGATCCAACTGAAGTGTTTTTATTGCGGAAATAATCTGTGATACAAATGTACACAGCTGCTCAGTTACAATGTTGTAGAGAAGAAATGCTCTCAAAGATAGCTAATACAATCTATTTGTTTTTCTTCTCTATTTCTAAAGTGACTGCTACACTTGGTTATAAATCCCAAGTTTACAATTCTACATTTGGTTAAACTAAAGAATAATAGAAGTAACCATCAGTAGCTTGCTTTTCATTCCTTTTGTCCAATGGTCCTTGGAGATCTTTGCTTTTGTCTTTATGCTCATTATAATCATTCCCAAGAGCCTTATTGGAAATCTAGAATGTTTCCTTATTTCCAGTAACCACTTTGATGGTTTCCAATGCAAAGTACACTTCCATATCTCCTTTTAGATCTGTTCAGTAAACTGTCACTATCACTTTGTCAACTGCTCAAAAAGCAACATTGATTCGTTGATAGCAAGGAGATGTGTTTCGTTGATAGCTTCATTCTTCATTCCGTTGATGGTGTTTCCCTCGTTTCGTTGATGGGTAAACTCCATACCGTTGACAGAGTAATCTTCATACCGTTGACATGTCTTCACTTAGGTAGAATTACAAGGCATAACATATTTACAATTAATCAACCTATTTTGCCTATCTAGTACATAGTCAACATGACTTAGAAAACCTATCTAAAACATAGAATAGAATGCCTATCATACTGTGAAGTATTGTACAATGCAATTGCTACAACACTCATTTCGTTGATGAGCTTCCTGTCAACGAAACACTGCTAAGCATGCTATTTCGTTGACAGCTACAAAATTGACTTTACACAAATTCTACTAAGTGTTTTATGCTTATCATCAAGAACAACATATTCCTAACAGTACCCCTACAGCTGGTTAACTCGGTATACCCTATATCACTAAGGGTTCAAATATAATATTTTGCAAAACATTTTAAAATCTCACATAACAGATATTTTAAAACCTCGCTCTGATACCATCTTTGTAACACCCCCATTTATAATTAAATGAGGGGCTACTTATTAAACCATAAACCTGTATACAGAGCACTAAAATCTTTAAAATAACAATTAAACAATCTAACTAATTCCAGAAATCCATAATCTGAATTAATGAAATAGAGGGTAGCTCTCCTTCACACAGTCCCAGATCCCCCTAAGCACCTGCCAGAACAAAAGAATACGGCATGAGCCAAACGCCCAGTACGGATTTGGAATACAGTTCATAAAACAGAAAACACATATACATATTCGACAGTTTATAATAAAATAGTTATTTTAAAAATAAGCATGGCTGAAGCAACGAAAGGGTAGGATATTTCATACCGAGATCAGAACAAATACAAATACATATACATACGTCATAGGGTACCGTAACGTATGCAACAAACCGAATAACGTGTACGGCATATACATCGTCACCGCCAAATCAAATCATAAATCAAATCAAACTCTGGGTGCACCCACGTATCCTAAAACAAATATCAAATGCGCAAAAGCTCGCCTCCTGAGCTATCAGAACAGAAGGATACGCCATGACCAATCACACTGCCATGGAAGTGTCATGTCACTGATGCCGCAATGACATGGCTGTAGTACCCCTACAGCTGGTTAACTCGGTATACCCTATATCACTAAGGGTTCAAATATAATATTTTGCAAAACATTTTAAAATCTCACATAACAGATATTTTCAATATTTCCAACAGATATAAAATATACGCAATGTCAGAAAATCGCAGAAACAAATATTTAAGTATTTCGAAACAGATTTAAATATACTTTTCAGAATCAAAACAATTTTCATATTCAAAATGATTCAAAATCAAACGAACAGATTTGAGTTCAAAACGAATTTAATTTAAATATTTCTAAGAGGAGTAGCGCTGAATAAAAGAGGAGAGAATCTGTACCTTAATACAACAATCTCAAATATTAACAAAACCCGCAAACGCTCGCTAAACTTCTGGCTCCCGGCCTAATTACCAGAATTATAACTATTATAAGACATATTTATTAATATATATGCTACTGCTTAAACACACTCCGTGATATTTTTATTTGTATTTTGCGGACACAAATGAGATGGTTATTAAATAAATCTTACAACTTAATTAACCAACAAAAGTTGACGATTTTGATATTATAAATTTAAAACTTGTGCACCAATCCTTACAATGGTTTTGATTACCAACCTACTACGAATCATGTACAGAAACCTGGCAAAGCCATATACTAAAATTATTAAGTATTTTAATCAACTAATTAGTTAATTCATTTAAACCAAAACAAAGTCATGTCAGGCTTAGACACTCTAAACTCCATTGCTACACTGAGTTTCGAGACTCAAAATTCTTGTGACCATGTAATATATTTCAGTGATTTTTAAACTAATTAATCATTATTCAAACAATAAACATATTTTACAAACACTTGTACATTAGATTATTAGTTTTAAGAACCTATTACTAATATTAAGTGTTTTCATTACAACTCCTCAATACTATTTACAATACTAATCAATAAATTATTCACATGTGTTCTAATATCACACCCCAATTAATATAACAACTATGATTTTGTAACAAATTAAAAACAACACACTAATTAATTAGTGTAAAAATAGATCAAGCACCCTGACCATTCACCAAATTCATGTATTATTAATCCTCTGTTCTCGTACGTGTTAGATAATTAAAACCATGTTCTCATATGTTCATGTAGAGACTTGATGAATTAATTCGCATGATAACAATATAAGTATAATCAATGATTATATTATAATAACAGAATATTGTACCTTGTTTGTTTAGGTTAAGAGCCCCTCTCTCTCGTCCTTTCTTTTCCTTTTCGCTGCTGCGCTCCTGCTAACCCCTTGTGATTGTGTTCTAATTATTTTTAGGGTATTTAATATATAAATAGGCTGAAGTTACGGACTCGGGTAGAAGTATAAACATTCTTATTTCCTCTAAATTGTATTTTAATTTAATAGCCAATTCTTTTCTAAATCAAATTACTATTATTATTATTATTATTATTATTATTATTATTATAAAAAATCACGGATATTACATTATCGGGGAGATGGTGCGCCCCTTTGGCTGTCCAACCCCCGAGGACGCGTCCTCTTGGTGTGGATTGACAACTTTACATGAATGGATGACTTGGCAGAGAATAACAGCTAGATTGACATGGGATTAACATATGGAAGACTTAGGGCTTGCCCTCATAGGGGTAAGGGCGCGCTCCTTTAGGCCGTACACCCCTTGAGGGCGCGCCCTCTTGGTTTGAATCAGCTACTTGGTGGTGAAGGACGACTCCCTTGGCTTGATACTGGCAAGATATTGAAGACTTCTTCCTCTTAGGATGAGCCCTAAGGGAGGGATGTTCGTTATTGAAGGCCTCCAGGGGTTTGCCTGATGATTGCAGAATTCCCTCCTAGGATGTGCCCTAGGAAGGGGATGTCCGTGGTTGAAGGCCTCCAGGGGTATGCCTGATGACTGAAGGCCTCCTCATGTATTCAATGGGCGCGTCCTCATTGGGGATGTGGGGTGAACCTTGGTGTGTGCTTTGGGAGCTATGTTCATGTACTCAATGGGCGCGTCCTCATTGGGGAACTTTGGAGTAATCCTGCACTTTGCACCCAAATGCTTGGGATCACTTGTCCTGCAATCTGGTGGATGCTTCTCATTCGGGGGACAAAGATGCGTCTGGCATTTGGGGCAAGTCATGGCTATACCTGCAACTACTTTGGTCAGGGAGACAGCTGGTAGCGGTTAGTGTCGGCTCCTAAGTTGGGTCGATGCCGTATCCATGAAGTTCCTGGACTGTAGTTGAGCCTTGGGCCTTTGTGACTAGGCCTCATCGTTGGACATTCCTAAAGTGAGTCGAAGACCAATTCCAGAAAATGGATCAGGTATCCTAGTGGGCCTCGGAAATCAGAAACCAGCCCATATAGATTACTTGCTCCCCAAGAACTACGTCAGGCTTGATTCCCTATAAATACGGGGTACGTAGGCACATTGTAGGGGGTTGGAAGCGAAGAGCTCAACGAGCCACCACCAAGAAAACCCTTACAATCTCAGCCCCCAATTCATCACAACCACCACACTCTGGCGACTTTCTGGCGAAGAACCACCGTCATAGATCTTGATTCCGGTGACAAACCTCGAACTTTGTTAATACCAAATTCATCTGTTAACAATTATCGTTAATTGTTACTGTACGACCATATTAATTATTACTGTTAGCTCTTAAATAGATAGATGAGAATTGTTAGATCTAATATTAAAACGCGTATTTGATTAATAATAGGATTATATTTAAATACTAAAAAATGTATTTTGATAATTTAAAAAATTTCTATGTAAAAATTCTTACATATCTTTTCTATTGAATTTATGGTAATTATAGTTAGATAATAATTATTAAACCAAATATCACATTAACGATTCATATTGATTGTAATATTAAAAAAATTATCAATATAATGCTCATGTATACTATGTTAACAATATACTATGTATACTATGTACACTATGTACCTGAATGAATTTATAACATTTTTTTATTAGTACTAAACATAACACTTTTTTTCTGAAAGAACATAACAATTTGATTTATCCAAATTATAATCTAAATTTATAACTACTTAAAAATTATAATCTAAATTAAACAGTATATTTAATTGTTAGTAGAATTATAGTTAAATACTAAACAATAAATAAATTTTCCTAGTCGAATACGAATTTTTAATGTAAACATTTGTCACTTTCTTTTCTTTTGAGTTTCAGGGTAGTTTTAATTGAAAAATAATTGTTAAACTATCACTAAATTAAAGATTATTTTATGAGTATGTGTCTGTAAAACGTTCAAATATAATTTTTAGAACTCAAGATACAACACAAATAGTTAATTGAGCGTCTGAAACCTAATAAATAAAGTCTAAAAGTTAATAACATAAAATTATGAAAAAGACAAATTAATATAATTATTATAAATATTAATAAAAAGAATCTGTGCGTTGCACGGGTTATAAGCTAATAATATATAAAAAGATTTATGATATTTTAAGTTTGATTGATCACATGACATAAAAAAAGATGGTGATATATGCACACCTTAAAGTTATTTATACTCCCCTTATTTTATTTTTGACTTAATTATCCTTGGTATTTGATTTTATCTATAACCTTTGTTGATTTGTTTGGTTAGTCTCTCGAATTAACGTCTTGTTTATATTGAAATAATATACAATACATGTCTATTCCTTAATTTATTATAATTTGTTTTAAATGACTTTTAATGTTTGTATTTTAGATAGAAATATTGTATTTTTATGTATGCATTGTTCTTAATTTGATTTCCCTTTTATATTTATGATAAATGTGGTGAGTAGAATATATTTTTTTAGAGAATTTATAAAATAGTTTTAAAGAATGTTTTTCGAAAGATTTAAATTTATGAAAGGATTGTTGATAATAATAATTTGAAATTAAATAATTTTTGTTCACAATTTAGTCTAATCAGTCTAAAACAATAATAGGCGATCAACGGTAAGTGGTGAATAATATCTACATAAAAATAATGATAGTTACAAGGGTAATTTGGTCTAAAATATCAATAGATTGTACATAAATAACTTTAGGGTGCGCATATAATCAGAGAAAAGACCCCCAATGTCACAATTTGAAAAAAATGATCTAAAATATCACAATCTCAAAAAAATGGTCTCAAATATCACTCTAAAACACCACTTTAACATGTGTTAACCAAAACATATAATCGTCCAACGTTTTAACAAGTTTTTTTTAAAAAACACTGAAAACGCAAGTTAAAGTGGTATTTTCGTAATCAAAACGCTACTTCAAGTTGTGTTTTCAGTCAAAAAGGCTACTTTAAGTTGTGTTTTCAAGTCAAAACACCAACAAGTTGTGTTTTATGGTCAAAACACTATTTTAAGTGGTGTTACCCGATTTGTTTTTTAAATTTGCAAGGTTCAAATGTTAAATGAACTAGCGTTTTTAAAAAAAAAAATGAAAACACTACACTAAGTAGCATTTTAAAGTGATATTTGAGACCATTTTTTCCAATTATGATATTTGAGACCAATCTATTATTTATATATCTAATACAACAACAAAGTGGTTTAACTAAGCAATTTAATTCCTTTGGACCATTTTATCCTCATTTCTATTATATCTTTTCAAGGTTATTTTGGTCTTTAAACATTAGTATATTTAATACATATTATTAAATGCTACAAAATTAATATACATGCATGCATGCATACATACATACATACATACATACACATATTCATACAAACCTACACACATACATAAACACATATATACCATACATTTATGTGAATATATGATAATATTTCACTAAACGATTTTAATTTTTTGATTGCATACCCGTACATACATACGTACATATATACATACACATACACATACACATATACATTAATAAATAGATTTATATAAATACATGATAATATATGATCATATATACTAAAATATAACATTTGTCATTACACTATTGTTTAGATTTATAATAAATTTTTATGAACTAAATATTGTAAAAAATATTATTTGAGTAAACTTTATATATTAAGCATGCATGTGAGTTGTAGTTACTTATATCTCTAATAAATCAAACTATATATAATCTTTGACATATTTTCAAGTATAATATTTGCATGACACAAATACGTTCAAATCAACACAAGATAATAATAATAATAAAAAATCATGTATATAAGTGTAATACAAACTTGTACTAACTTTACTTGTCGTATAACTCATAAATTGTTATTCTAATACGCAAATGTAATAAAACTATTCCGAACAAACCAATAATTTACTTAAAGAACTAGTTATCTTAAAATTAAAATTAAATTATGACAAATAAGGTCGTCTCATATATCACCATCCAAAAAAAGTTAGATTGATCAGGTAAAAATTTACGGTATTTATATTTAAATATATATAAATTAGGACTGTCCACAAAATAAACTCCCGTTCCTGGAAGAAGAATCGAGGCCAGAGAGCATTGCTGCACCGTTGTCTCGTCATGTCTGGAGACCGTGATTCTACTGTTTTCATAGGTCAAATCTCTCTCTCTCTCTCTCTCTCTCTCTCTCTCTATATATATATATATATATATATATCATTGTATCTACTTAATTTAATTGTACACAGTACACACACAATTTGAGATTGTTCGTAATGATTTTATTGTTTTTTTAATCTATTCGAATTTGAAGTGTTATTTCGGATTAGATTATTCGATGCTAGGCAACTCTGTTCATTCTTATGTAATTTTATGCCTCTGTTGAATTCTAATTAATTCTTTTTTTTGTTATTATATCACTATATCAGTAGTGTTGATGTTTAGGCTAAGTGATTTTAGCACACCGTGACTTCAAGATTGTTTACAAAGTATGAGAACTATCTATATATATGATTTGGTGCTTTTAACATAATTAGTGCTCCTCCGTCCCACCCAAATCCGTCCCGCCCAAATGTTTACATTTGGGTTGGGTACGGAGATTAAGAAAAACTAATAAAGTAGGGGAAAAAGTAGGAAAAATGAGTTTAGTGGTGAGACCAATCAATATTTAATGTATAAAGTGAGTACAGTGGGGAAGTAGTGAAATTAGTTGATTTTTCTATTCTAAAAATTTACTATTTTTGGAAAGTTTAGAAGTGTAAAGAATTGGGAGGAAATCTCAAAAAGGAAAGTGTAAAGAATTGGTTGGGACAGAGGGAGTAGTATTTAATTTATATCTTTTACACTAGTGAGAGATTTAGGTTTTAACTTTTTTTGTTTGCTGTAATAATAATATGTCTTTTATTCTATTTTCCTGTTGTGTTTGCTTTCATCAGTTCAATTTTGTTTTATATATGATCCAGTTACTCTAAAATGTGATAGATTAAGAGTATTCTTTTGATGTCATAGTTATCACAATAAGATTACATTTCATTGTTCGTACCTCATAGCGTTCACTTTTACGGACGACCCATGCGTAAACTTTGTCAAACTTAGATACCATTGGTAATTCATTGATTGCTGAAAAACTTACAAGGCTCCTGTAATGCACTACATTGGACTCGTTTTCCCATTTATATGAATATAATCGAAGATCATTTCAAAAGGTAGTACACTTAGCTTTTGGTAAATATTTTAGCTCTTAAGTTTAGTTTTTTTTTTCCTTTTTGTTAATCAGCTCCCCAAGTTAATATTTTATATTTGCCATTTGCAGGCAATCTGGATGAACGTGTAAGTGATAGAGTCCTGTATGATATATTAATTCAGGCAGGGCGTGTTGTGGACTTGTATATTCCCCGAGACAGGGAAACTGATCGACCAAAGGGCATTGCTTTTGCTGAATATGAAAGTGAAGAGATTGCAGACTATGCTGTTAGGCTATTTTCCGGTCTTGTGACTCTCTATAACCGAACTCTAAGATTTGCGGTAAGCCCCATTAATATTCTCTTTCCAAATGACTAATATTGTTCAGAGTTGTGAATCTAAAAGGTTCGTAGTTGACTAGTTGGTACAACGATAACTTGTTGCTATAATCAACATTTATGTTACCAACTGGCTCTTGTAATATTTGGGGCACATGACTACATGACTAAACTGCATTTGTGAATTTAAGATATATGTGTAGTCTGCAATCTTTTCTGAACTGTGACACATACTAGCTTAATTTTGTTGATTGCTGCAGCTAGGACTGTAATAGAGTTAATTTGATCCAATCTTTTGTCAAGCAAGCTATTATGATTTTAAATTAGCTGAAGCTGATTTTGACATTCTCACAAGACAGCTTAATTGTTCAAATTCTCAGCCTTTAGTCTGAGTCTAGCCTCAAGTTGGTTTGAGCTCTACTCTTATGTGTATTATACTTGATAATGGATAGTCTAGAATAACTCTATTAGAAACTATGTTAGAGTTATTAGTTATGCTATTGGAGTCTAGAATAACATAACTTATTCTGTTTATTAATGAATGGAACCCATGAAAAACAGATTTCTGGACAAGACAAGCCTGCACTAGGCTCTGCCCCTAAAATAAGGCAGTATAACGATATCGAAGATTTTGCTCCACACTCCGCACAACATTCATCATATATGTTTTCATCGCAACGATCAAACTATGCTCAAGGTGATATGTTTTTCTTTTCTATTTAGTTTTTGTTCATATTTAAGTCCTGTTATTTACATACTTCTTATTGCATGTAATGCCGTTCTTCATCCTGTCTGATGTGCTCACTCCTATGTCCCTAATACCTTCTTTTCCATTCAGTGCCAACTACCCCTGGCGTTTCTCATGAATATAATCGACCTAGATCATATTCTGACCGGAGTGGGTATACTTATAATGGTGGAAGACTTTTTGGGTCAGCGTTTGATAGTATTACCCGATCTAGGTAGAAGCACAATAATGCAAGCAACTAAACAATTTGATCTTTGATTTATATGACTATTAATCATTAAGAGACCAATCTTCTTGTTCTGTTTGGAAGAAGTCATTTAGCTCTAGTGTTAATGTGATAACTTTATGTGCTAATCTGTTGTCTTAGTATAGTTGTGTTGGGTTGATCAATTATATGTATATGGACTTGATTAATTGTATTTTGATGTAGTACTGTTGATATATGATCGTATTAAGGTTACTCAAATATGTAAGATATAATGAACCCTCACGCACTCTTTTATTGTGATATGTGAACCGATGGAAGCATTAATCAAATCTACTAGAACGACGGTGATAGTAAGGTGTTATCTTGCCAATCTATCACCAACGAGTTAATTAAAATTTTACTAAACAATATTTTAAATTCTCACTCTGTACATATTTCTCTTTAACAAAACAATGTTTTGTAACTTATCTTAGAGCAATGTTTTGGGTCCCAAAATGAATTCCAACAATGTTCCCGGATTACATATTGCATGTTGTAATTGGTGATGCTCATATGTGCATTGGGTGCCTTAAAATGGCACGAGCATGCTCCCGTGTCATTTGTTGTAAAATTGTACGAGTGAATAGGTTGGGTTGCTAGTGAGATCTTTCTTTGTCATTTTAGGGCTGCAGGCTATGCACAACACATGTAGTCTTGAAGTTTGGACTTGTAACTGAGGAAGAACCATTCTATCTTGTTTTGCAGAGGTCTTGTAGGCTTACAAAGCGGAATAGGATTTAAGCTGCATTTCGGATTTAAGCTGCATTTCGGATTTAAGCTGCATTTCGAAGTAGTGTTTAGTGTTCGTCTTTCGGCTGTAGTCAAGATTATACTAACTCTTTACATGTTGGAGTGCACCATAAATGAATGGTTTATATGAAAACCAGAGGAGATAAATAAGTAATAACAATGAGTTATTTGGTTGGTGAAGTGGTACGAGATTGGAATTAGAAATCAGGTTATGATGTTATGGGGTTGTATTATTTCCAATATCATGTGTTTGGTTCAGTGCTCGAATGAATTTGTTTAATGTAATTTTTTTTTGAGATATTAATTTTAATTAATTTAATTATTATATTAATAAATTTTTCCATCATTGATATATTTTTGTTTTCAAATTTACATTAAATTGCTTAAATAAAGATGAATAGCAGAAATAAATTGATTCCCTAATACCCTCCTTCACGGGTATCAAAAACCTAAACCTTGGGGGTTCGAGGAATGAGTTTTAAAATTCTTTTTTCTCAACCAAACATCAGGTTTGAGGTTGGAATGAAAATAATACGAACCTGATTTTAGAATATCTAGAACCAAACAACCCCCGAGTGTTTTTTAGGAAGCATTGATATTATAGTCCTGATGGTCTTATTCGCCAACTTTTAGTTGTATACGGGATGTGATGATATGTGCATTGAAATTTTTACATTCTAAACTAAGCCCGCGTTCGCAAATCAATCCTCTTTATGCAAAGACGTCCCAGTTATCATCCGACAAACAAGTGAGTATTTATTTGCATGTTTGTGATATTATATTATTGTCTTCTGTTGTATAAAGCTGCTTGACTCTACTTAGCAATGGTGGTCTTTTTTGCATAAAGTATATAATTATGTAAAAGTTATTTAAATATCGTGCGAACTACATCATGCAGACTTGCAGAGGTAAATTGCTGTTAAATAGAACCGCACCTAGAATGGATAAAAGCTACAGTTACAATTCCGGCGGCTGAGACTGGTGGAGTTGGGCAGTGCGTGGCTGTAGAAGGCCATACATAATTGATAGGCAGGCCGACAAATTTGACTGTTTATTGCAGTGTTATTAAACGCGATATGCGCACTGAAGCGCAAAGGCCTCTTGGGCATAAGCGCAACGCGCAACGCGCGGATTCATCGAAGACAAATAAATATCCATATGTAAAAGGTATATAATGCAGAATACTATATATTTATAGATATAAAGACATTTAGAAGCAAAATAAATTGTCACAAACTCATAAAAGCAACCAAATTCATCATCATATAGGTTCAAAGTAGAATAATTTAGTCAAAGTAAAAAAGATGCAAAGTTAATCCACTATTCTTCTTCTTCATCGTCATCGTCATCAAGATTCACAAAATCATCTTCTTCACTAATATGATTCGGATCCTCAACAAAGTCAACTTCTTCTTCTTCATCATCATCCTTCTCATAAATTACTTCATCAATCAAGCGTTTTTTAGATGATGATCTAGAAGAAGCATGTTTCCCTTGGATTTTTGAGGATCCTGCCGAAGCACGTGATGACCTATTACAATAAATAATACCAAATTAAATTAATTTCAAGTTTTAAACTTTTTAATATGTTTTAATTCATAAAGTTCTAACCTCATAGTAGAATAATAAGGCTCTTCGGCTCCGGAAGCATTCGCAACATCCTTGTAAGTTAATCCATCCGCTTCGTAGAAAACATAGTCATTCTCATTGTTCTCTCCTTCTCCGTCAAAGCTTCCAACCAACCACTCATTACTCTCATCAATCTCATTCAAAGAGATATGATCAATTTTATCACGAAGCTCGTATCTACGCCTCAAAGCTCTATTGTACTTTACAAACACCAAGTCATTCAACCTTTGTTATTCAAGTCGGTTTCTTTTCTTGCTATGAAGCTGCTATGAAGCTACATAGACAAAGTACAAAAATAAGAACTAAAGAGGGTTATTAAAAAGGCATATTAAAGCGGTTGTTTTAAGTAACTTAAGTGCTCAAATACACTCCAATTTCTCTCGCAACCGGATGAGCTACATGTGAGACTAAGAACGCGAATCGCAAAGGCTTGTAGCTCGGGAGTGTGCTAGCCATAAGCACCCCACCAAGCATCTATAAGTTACAAATTATGGCAGAATTTCAGTTTCAAAACAGTGCAGAAAGTCAGTTTAAAAAATCAGTGCAGAATTTCAGTTTAAAAAAACAGAAATTTCAGTGAACCTGGAGATTTGATTGATCTTTGCCTAATAGCCATAGGAAAACCAAAGAAGCCCTCTGCGTTCCTATAAGATTCCAGCTGGTCCCCTATCTTATCTTGGTCCGTCTCAGTTTTTACCATCCTCTCGATGCATTTGTATAATCCAAGGCTCACTTCTTCATCTGTCTCAATCCCGAGATTTTTGTAATAAAAATCTGGATTGAGATAATATGCAGCAGCGTGCAAAGGTTGATGGAGTTGGACATCCCATCTTTTGTCAATGATATCATAAAATTGTTGATATCTACAAACATTTCGTTTGAATGATTTTGCAATACCCTCTTTGGCTCTATCCATATGTAGCCCATATGTAAGATCCGTGAACTTTATTAATTATAAAATTTGTATTATATGTGTAGAATAATTATTATGAAGTATTTTGAGTTTTAATGATAAAGGTAGTTGAGTGATTATGTGTTAAATTGGTGTGTCGGAAGCCCCGTTCAAATATCTTGTCATTTGAAAATATCTTCAATTTTGAGCCCCGTTTTGAAAATTCAAGGACCCCGTTGAAATTTTGTACATCATTATTATTCCTTCGTCATTCGTGTCCGAATCATTATCGGAGGATTTATTCGTACCATTATATCCCTTATTATCCGATACTATCAATAGTATTTGTTTTATTCAAAGAAAGAAAAATTATTCCAAACCCTAATTGTTTAGGGCAATTGATATATCGTCCATATCAATAATACATCTGTTATAGCCCCAGTATTCTTGAGCATTAGTTATATAAATGATATGTATTGATTTGGATAACTATCAGTCTTTGTGGATAGTTATCACCTGTAAGATCCGTGAACTTTATTAATTATATAATTTGTATTATATGTGTAGAATAATTATTATGAAGTATTTTGAGTTTTAATAATAAAGGTTGTTGAGTGATTATGTGTTAAATTGGTGTGTCGGAACCCCCGTTCAAATATCTTGTCATTTGAAAATATCTTCAATTTTGAGCCCCGTTTTGAAAATTCAAGGACCCCGTTGAAATTTTGTAAATCATTATTATTCCTTCGTCATTCGTGTCCGAATCATTATCGGAGGATTTATTCGTATCATTATATCCCTTATTATCCGATACTATCAATAGTATTTGTTTTATTCAAAGAAAGAAAAATTATTCCAAACCCTAATTATTTAGGGCAATTGATATATCGTCCATATCAATAATACATATGTTATAGCCCCAGTATTTTTGAGCATTAGTTATATAAATGATATGTATTGATTTGGATAACTATCAGTCTTTGTGGATAGTTATCACCTGTAAGATCCGTGAACTTTATTAACTATAAAATTTGTATTATATGTGTAGAATAATTATTATGAATTATTTTGAGTTTTAATGATAAATGTTGTTGAGTGATTATGTGTTAAATTGGTGTGTCGGAAGCCCCGTTCAAATATCTTGTCATTTGAAAATATCTTCAATTTTGAGCTCCGTTTTGAAAATTCAAGGACCCCGTTGAAATTTTGTACATCATTATTATTCCTTCGTCATTCGTGTCCGAATCATTATCGGAGGATTTATTCGTATCATTATATCCCTTATTATCCGATACTATCAATAGTATTTGTTTTATTCAAAGAAAGAAAAATTATTCCAAACCCTAATTGTTTAGGGCAATTGATATATCGTCCATATCAATAATACATCTGTTATAGCCCCAGTATTCTTGAGCATTAGTTATATAAATGATATGTATTGATTTGGATAACTATCAGTCTTTGTGGATAGTTATCACCTCGTAAAACGTGTATTTTTCTAAATTAGGGTTTTAAAGCGATCTAGTGGATCAATATCGATCCAAAAATGTCGTTTAGGGTATTATTTTCCACTAAGTATAAAAAGGAGAATCATACATTATATTCATATAATTTGTATTAAAAATATACAAAAATATAAAATTCCCGAACCGTGTTCTTCGTGTTCTCGAAAATCAAAATCAATTTTTGATTGTGTTATTGAAATCCTATTCAAAAGTTCAAGTACTCAAATCAAAGATCTTGAGCTCTAGTTTCAGAATCTTCCAACCATATCATCATCTGGTAATTTTTCGATTTTATATGAATTTTTCAATATTCGAATTAAATTAGGGTTCTTGATTAAATTTGGGGATTTTCATTCTGTTGATTCTCCGTTCAATTGATTGCTTCTAACATGTTCCTAGGGTTCTAATTAGTAGGAATTCATGTTTTAATTTCATGTTTGTGTTCGATTTTGAGAAATTCGATTTATAGGGTTTTGCCCAATTTTTCTTTTTAATAGTCCGTTCATATGAATGATCTGACATTGTTTTTGATAGAGGGCTTTTGTTGTATGTGTTCTTAACTTCATTTTAACATAAAGAACGTAGAGTTTCATGTAGAAATAAGCTAGATCGGAAAATTGTTTGAGCTCACCGGAATTTGGTCGGGTTTTGGATTCCGGTGATGTTTTTGGTTTGTTTTTGATCGGAATGTATTGGTATGGTTATTAGGAGTGTTTTGGTATCAAAAGCCCCAATTTTTGATGTGTTTTTGGCTCGTCGGATTCTGGAAAAGGTCGCCGGATTCTGGGAATTTTCCGGCTGTTCTTGGCGACCCGGTTTGTTCTTGGCGACCCGTGACCCGATCCATTGACCCGATTTTTGACCCGGTTTCAATCTTTGAAACCCTAATTCATTTTCAGAAAACTGTTTTTGAATTTTATTTTTAAAAATAATTCGAAAATAGTTTAAATATTTATAAAAATCATATTTTTATTTTAAAAATACATTTTTAAATTCAGAAAATTCTAAAAAATTATATTTATTTATTTAATTCGAAAACTGATTAAATTTAATTATTTTAATTATTTTTAATTAATAATTAATTAATTTAATTAATTGATTAATTCTTTTAATCAGTTAATTCTTAATAATTAATAATTAATTAGATTTAATTAATTTAAATTAGGTTTAATTATTTTCTAGCATGATTTAATTATTTAAAAATAGTTTGAGCATTTAGAAATTGTCAATTAATTTTTATTAATTGATTTAATTGTTTTTAAATACTTATATTGGGATTAAAAATCCGATTTTTGATTTAAAAATTGTTTGTGACTTATTTAAATTCAAATAAACCTCGAATATTGTGTTAAAAATAGTTATAAGTGCTATATAGTTTATATGAGTTGAATAATGTGTTTTAATAGTCCGTAAATGCCCGTACGAGGGCTAATGAATGAGTTTTTACTTCCGTAAATTAGATCGGGCATCCGATAGGAACCCGATTACTTGTTTAAATGTGAAAATGGTTATGAACATATATCGAGGATAGAAGGAGGATAGTTAGACTTACTGTAATGAGTTGTTTATTATAGAATCGAGTTCCCGGGGCAAGGGAAATGAGAAAGTAAAGTGAGCGTGATAGAATTCCGCCAACTACTAAACCAAGCAAGTATCTGTTCCTTTACTTGTGATTCAATTGTTATTGTTCTTAAGGATTACATGTCTGTTACCATCAGAACGATTCAGATTATTCAATCTTCACCCGTATTGAGCACTTGATGCTATTTTCTTGAATATTCCTAACTTTTGATTTAATCCACAATCGTGTTGAATATCAGAAACCTTCACCTTCAATTCAGTTTATATTGATGATAACCATTGTTGACTTTCTTAAATGAGTACTTATGTACCGTTGAAACCATTTCGAATCTATTTCTCGAACTTCATTTGATATTGAGCAGTTGAAGCTCTTTTGCAACTATTGCACCCTGTCATTGTGTACTTATCTTGTTATGCATGTTATTGCTTATACTCTGTGATAGAATTGGCATGTTTTAAAATGAGACCAGTAATGGTCGGGCCATATTTATGGTCGTAATAACTTAAGGCCCAGATGACCATGGATCCTAGTGGAGGACTATGCTATAAGCTAGTCCGGGGTTGATGCGTGACTGATCAGCAGCTCAACCTTTGTATTTGAAAAATGTAGAAGTCCAATTCTAATTCCTCTTTCTTCAATAAAGATTGTTAAAAGCATATGTTTCACTTGTATATTGTTGATTCAGATAACTGAAATCTTTCCTTTCATTATGGAACTGTGATTGATATATATCATGCTTGCTGAGCACATGTGGCTCATACTTGTTTTGTTTCTAACCCTATTCCAGTTAAGCGAGAGATCATACACATCGCTAGTGACAGTTCTCCAGATGCTAGGAGACCACCCCGAGTGATTGTCATTGGACGGGTAGTTGTCTTACTTTGGAAGTTAGACTAGATGTCTAGCTTTGTATATTAAGTTGTGTAATAACTCTGAAAACTGGTTTGTAATAATTATGACTTAGAAGCTTGTTTCATGCCATAATCTGGATGCAGTTTTGGATAAGGGGTATTTTATGTTATTATATTATTATTATGCATGTGTTATATTAAGGTATATTGTGTTTCGTTGGTCGAGTGACTGCCCAAATCTGTACCCCGGGTTTGGAGGGCGTCACAGGTTGGTATCAGAGAAACAGGTTATGGCATTTGAAACCAGTTAGGATTTAGGGTCCAGGATAACATAGAGGGTTAGGAATTCACCTAATGGTCATAGAAGGTCGATTAGAGATATTATGTGTAGTAATTGAGTATGGTTATAATTGCAGCCACCTAGCTCTAGTTCAGACTCAGATCCGTCAGAGCATCCGATACCGATAGAGGAGAGACATGTACCAGATATGAGAGCAGGACCGTCACGACTGACACTACCACAGTCTGGACCTATAGTGGTCAGGAGGGATCCTATACCTTGTTCCGTTCCACTTCGACGCATACCCGCAGCACCTCGGTCTAAGGCTTCAGTTTCCGGACCTTTGTTCCAGATCTCTGAGCCACCAGTTCCACATCACCGTTATCAGAGGATGAGAGAGGAGAGGGATTACTTTCATAGACAGGTGTTAAAAATGCGTGGGATGCGTTCAGCGGAGGCAGATGTAGCCAGAGATAGAGATAGATTCAGAGATCAGGTAGGAGAGACACGGATGAGACTCAGGGTTGTGAGGACATTGGTAGAGACGAGGTTGCATGGACCAACTACTAGCAGAGAGGGAGAGACTACAGTAGGGATGAGAGGGATTTTGGATTTTGCGATGAGGGAGATTGGGGAGATTGCCAGACCAACACTATGGGAGACCAGAGATGATGCTCCATGAGCCGGTAGAGACGAGGTTGGGATATTATGTGGATTCCAATCGGATAGTACATAGATGCATAGTATAGTACCAGCAGTGCACCAGGCTTATAGTATCGCCGTAGATTGTTGTTGTATTTTGTTGTTGTACTGTTGATCGGCAGTTGTAGTTCAGCTATGACACTTTACTTTTGAAAGCGTTCTACGCTTGTATCGAATCTATGTATATATTTATGATAACCATCTTTTGTAGAAATGTTATTATTCTCTTGTTATTCATTTTCAATATTATAATTGTTATTCTACTTGTGCAACGAGTGTACTTTTACGTCGTTGAAAATCCGTAAATTATGGTTCTACCAATTGTGTTTTCCTTCTCTTCTATTTATGAATTATTTGATTAAATCAGTTATTATTTATTCATCAGCAATATGCCTCCTAGACGAAATACCCGTGCGAATAATTCCACTGACCAAGAAGGTCAATAGAATACACCCCCAACGGGTCATTTAGATCCGGCTGTAATACAGCTTTTGAACACCCTCACTCAACAAACTACTGCTCTAGTACAACAACAACAACAGATCCAACAGCAGTTACTACAGCAGCAACAACATCAGCAACATCAGCATCAACAACAGCAGCACCAGCAGGTATTACCCGTGGTTACGTTTAAATCTTTTCAAGCAGCAAATCCTCCAGAGTTCAAGGATTCTGCTGATCCAGTTGAGGCAAATGCATGGTTAAAGGAAATTGAGAAAGCTTTTACGTTGATAGAGGTAACGGGAGAAAAGAAAACTGAGTATGCTAGTTATTTTCTGAAAAATGAGGCAAGTTATTGGTGGGAAACTAGTAAGGCTTTAGAACCTGAAGGGTTAATTACGTGGGAGAGATTTACAGAATTGTTTTTAGAGAAGTATTTTCCTGACTTTATGCGAGATCAAATGGAGTTGAAATTTTTAGAATTGAAGCAAGGTAGTATGACTGTTTCTCAGTACAAGACCAAGTTTACTGAGTTGTCTAGGTTTGTTCCGACATACGTTGATATGGAGAAGAAGAAGGCCAAGAGGTTCCAACAGGGACTAAGGTCATGGATTCGTAGTAAGTTAGCAGTTTTGGAATTAGATACAAATGCAACCGTAGTACAAAAGGCAATGATTGCGGAAGGAGAGAGTGATTCATACATGAGAGAGAGAGAGAATAAGAAAAGAAAGGTAGGGACATCTGAGAAGGTACAGTCACAAGGAGATCTTCAGAGCCATCCAAACAAGAAACCAGGATTTCAGCCGAGCAGAGGTACAACTTTCAAGAAACCAGATACCGGAAATGCAGGACCAATCAATCGTCCACCAAACAATAATCAGCAAGTAGTTTCCAGACCTCCACTACCAGAATGTAAGACATGCGGGAAAAGACATCCAGGTATATGCCACAGATTGAGTATCACATGTTTTAAGTGTAACCAGAAGGGGCATTATGCCAGGTATTGTGTGTCGTCGATGTAAGAGACCATGCCATATGATCAAGGATTGTAAAGCGCCAGCACCCGTGAACAACATGATTCGAGCTATAGAGGCACCTCCAGCTGTTGATGTTCAGCCGTTAGCCAGAACCTATAATATGTCAATGAGGGAAGCAGTGAGAGACTCCGATGTGGTGGCAGGTACACTTCTAGTAAACTCTGTTAATGCTAAAGCGTTGATAGATTCAGGAGCTACTAAATCATTTATTTCAGAAACATTTGCTCGTAAATTGAATTGCTTAATGGAACCCTTAAGTGGAGTGTTGAGTGTAGAAATAGCTAACCAGGATCGTATACCGGTCAGTTCGTATTGTCCTCGTTGTGAAATTGAGATTTTAGGAAAAAAAATTTATGTTGATTTATTACCTTTCAAGTTGGGAGAATTTGATGTGATTTTAGGAATGGATTGGTTAACTGATTATGATGCATGTATTGATTGTAAGGATAAAAGGGTTACTTTAGTTACCCCAGAAAAGAAAGAAGTGATATTTAAAGGAGAGAAACAAACGAAGAAATTTTTGACAATGATTCAGACTAAGAGGTTATTAAGACAAGGATGTGAGGCTTATCTCGCATATGTGATAGATACAGAGAAGGAAGTTTCTAAGTTAGAAGATATTCCAGTCGTGAGTGAGTTTCTAGATGTTTTCCCAGAAGAGTTACCAGGACTACCTCCGGATAGAGAGATTGAGTTCGCAATAGACTTAAAACCAGGCGCGGAACCAGTATCCAAAGCACCATACAGAATGGCACCAGTGGAGATGAATGAGTTAGCTAAGCAATTGCAGGAATTGTTAGACAAAGGAATTATCAGACCTAGCGTTTCTCCATGGGGAGCACCAGTGCTGTTTGTCAAGAAGAAGGATGGAAGTATGAGACTTTGTATAGATTATCGGGAGTTAAACAAGCTAACCATCAAGAACAAGTATCCATTGCCCAAAATAGATGATCTGTTTGACCAGCTAAAAGGAGCGGTTTATATTTCTAAGATTGATCTACGATCAGGATATCACCAATTGAAGGTTAAACCAGACGATATACCGAAGACAGCTTTTCGAACAAGGTATGGACATTATAAGTTTTTAGTAATGGCGTTTGGATTGACGAATGCACCAGCAGCTTTTATGGATTTAATGAACATGATTTTTAAGAAGTATTTGGATGAGTTTGTAGTGGTATTCATCGATGATATTTTGATATATTCCAAGACGGAAGAAGAACATACGAATCATTTGTGGATTGTGTTGGAGATTTTAAGACAAGAAGGATTATACGCAAAATTTTCAAAGTGTGAATTCTGGTTAAGAGAAGTTCATTTCCTAGGGCACGTGGTAAGTAGTGAAGGCATCAAAGTAGATCCAGCAAAGATTGAAGCAATGAAGGATTGGGAAAGACCAAGGACACCAACTGAAGTTAGAAGTTTCTTGGGATTAGCCGGATACTATCGGAGATTTGTACAAGATTTTGCAAAGATAGCTACTCCAATGACCAAGCTGACAAGGAAAAGCGAACGATTTATATGGAACGACAAATGCGAAGAGAGTTTCCAAGAGTTAAAGAAGAGACTAACTACGACACCAGTATTGATGCTACCAGATGATCAAGGACATTTTGTAATCTATAGTGATGCGTCTTACAAAGGATTGGGTTGTGTACTTATGCAACATGACAAAGTGATTGCTTATGCGTCAAGACAATTGAGACCTCACGAACAGAAATATCCTACACATGATTTGGAATTAGCAGCGATCGTATTTGCACTGAAGATATGGAGACATTACTTGTACGGAGAGAGATGTGAAATTTACACCGATCACAAAAGTCTGAAGTATATCTTTACTCAGAAGGAGCTGAACATGAGACAGAGAAGATGGTTGGAGCTAATCAAGGACTATCACGTTTCCATCAATTATCACCCCGGCAAGGAAAACGTGGTAGCAGATGCATTGAGCAGAAAAGAAAGATTGAATATGCTGACGATGACTAAAGAATTTTACAGAGAGTTTGAAAAGTTAGAGATAGAAGTACATATTCCGAAGGACGCGACATAGATGATTTACGCCATAACGTTTCAACCTGAATTGTTGGAAAAGATACGGAAATGCCAAGAGCAAGTCATGAACGACAATGCAAATAGTTTAACAGACGAGGAAATATGTAGCCAACTGGACGACAATGGAATCTTAAGGTTTGTTTCTCGAATATGGATACCAAATGTAGCGGAACTAAAGAATGAAATTTTGCACGAAGCTCATAACTCGAAGTATTAAATTCATCCTGGAAGCACGAAGGTGTATCGAGATCTTAAAATGAACTTTTGGTGGCCAGATATGAAAAGAGAAATTGCTGAATGGGTGAGTAAATGCTTTACGTGTCAGAGGGTCAAGGCGGAACATCAAAGACCAAGTGGATTACTGCAGCCGTTAGAAATTCCTGAGTGGAAGTGGGAACAAATCGCAATGGACTTTGTGGTAGGATTGCCTAGAACGAAGACTAACCATGATGCTATTTGGGTTATTGTGGATCGATTGACGAAATCTGCACATTTTCTTCCAATTAACGAGAGATTGTCACTGGATAAGTTAGTTTGTTTATACGTAAAGGAAATCGTGGTACAGCATGGAGTTCCAGTGTCAATAGTATCTGATCGAGACCCTCGATTCAACTCAAGATTCTGGAGAAGTTTTCAAGAGTGTTTAGGCACCGAATTGAAAATGAGTACGGCTTATCACCCGCAGACAGACGGTCAAAGTGAAAGGACAATTCAAACCATCGAAGACATGCTGAGAACGTGTGCACTTGATTTTAAAGGTAATTGGGATGATCATCTACCCTTAGTAGAATTCTCATATAATAATAGTTTTCACGCGAGTATCGGGATGCCACCTTACGAAGATTTATATGGACGGAAGTGTCGATCTCCAGTATATTGGGAAGAAGTTGGTGAACGGAAAGTGATAGGCCAGAACTAGTGCAACAGACAAAGGAAATGATTGAATTGATTCAGAAAAGGTTGATAACAGCTCAGAACCGGCAGAAGAAATATGCTGACCTATCAAGAAAGAATATGGGATTCGAAGTCGGAGAACAAGTGTTACTGAAAGTTTCACCATGGAAAAGATTAGTTAGATTTGGAAAGAAAGGGAAATTGAGTCCGAGATACGTTGGACCATTTGAGATTTTGAAGCAGGTTGGGAAAGTAGCTTATGAGATAGCATTACCCCCGCATATGCAGCACGTTCATAATGTGTTTCACGTATCCATGCTTAAGAAGTATCGACCAGATTCGAACCATGTAAAAGAGTATGAACCCATAGAGGTCCAGTCAGATTTATCTTATGTAGAACAACCAATTCAGATATTGGATCGTAAGGAAAAAGTGTTAAGAAATAAGACTGTAGTGACAATAAGAGTTTTGTGGAGGAATCCTAAGGTGGAAGAGTCTACCTGGGAGTTAGAGAGTGATATGTTGGAGAAGTATCCCCAGTTGTTTCCTTGATCTGATTCTGAGGACAGAATCATATTAAGGGGGGAAGGATGTAAGATCCGTGAACTTTATTAATTATATAATTTGTATTATATGTGTAGAATAATTATTATGAAGTATTTTGAGTTTTAATGATACAGGTTGTTGAGTGATTATGTGTTAAATTGGTGTGTCGGAAGCCCCATTCAAATATCTTGTCATTTGAAAATATCTTCAATTTTGAGCCCCGTTTTGAAAATTCAAGGACCCCGTTGAAATTTTTTACATCAATATTATTCCTTCGTCATTCGTGTCCGAATCATTATCGGAGGATTTATTCGTATCATTATATCCCTTATTATCCGATATTATCAATAGTATTTGTTTTATTCAAAGAAAGAAAAATTATTCCAAACCCTAATTGTTTAGGGCAATTGATATATCGGCCATATCAATAATACATCTGTTATAGCCCCAGTATTCTTGAGCATTAGTTATATAAATGATATGTATTGATTTGGATAACTATCAGTCTTTGTGGATAGTTATCACCTCGTAAAACTTGTATTTTTCTAAATTAGGGTTTTAAAGCGATCCAGTGGATCAATATCGATCCAAAAATGTCGTTTAGGGTATTATTTTCCACTAAGTATAAAAAGGAGAATCGTACATTATACTTCATATAATCCGTATTAAAAATATACAAAAATATAAAATTCCCGAACCTTGTTCTTCGTGTTCTCGAAAATCAAAATCAATTTTTGATTGTGTTATTGGATTCCAAATCACAAGTTAAAGTACTCAAATCAAAGATCTTGAGCTCTAGTTTCAGAATCTTCCAACCATATCATCATCTGGTAATTTTTCGATTTTATATGAATTTTTCAATATTCGAATTAAATTAGGGTTCTTGATTAAATTTGGGGATTTTCATTCTGTTGATTCTCCATTCAATTGATTGCTTCTAACATGTTCCTAGGGTTCTAATTAGTAGGAATTCATGCTTTAATTTCATGTTTGTGTTCGATTTTGAGAAATTCGATTTCTAGGGTTTTGCCCAATTTTTCTTTTTAATAGTCCGTTCATATGAATGATCTGACATTGTTTTTGATAGAGGGCTTTTGTTGTATGTGTTCTTAGCTTCATTTTAACATAAAGAACGTAGAGTTTCATGTAGAAATAAGCTAGATCGGAAAATTGTTTGAGCTCGCCGGAATTTGGTCGGGTTTTGGATTCCGGTGATGTTTTTGGTTTGTTTTTGATCGGAATGTATTGGTGTGGTTATTAGGAGTGTTTTGGTATCAGAAGCCCCAATTTTTGATGTGTTTTTGGCTCGCCGGATTCTGGAAAAGGTCGCCGGATTTGGGGAATTTTCCGGCTGTTCTTGGCGACCCGGTTTGTTCTTGGCGACCCGTGACCCGATCCATTGACCCGATTTTTGACCCGGTTTCAATCTTCGAAACCCTAATTCATTTTCAGAAAACTGTTTTAGAATTTTATTTTTAAAAATAATTCGAAAATAGTTTAAATATTTATAAAAATCATAGTTTTATTTTAAAAATACATTTTTAAATTCCGAAAATTCTGAAAAATTATATTTATTTATTTAAATTCGAAAACTGATTAAATTTAATTATTTTAATTATTTTTAATTAATAATTAATTTATTTAATTAATTGATTAATTCTTTTAATCAGTTAATTCTTAATAATTAATTATTAATTAGATTTAATTAATTTAAATTAGGTTTAATTATTTTCTAGCTTGATTTAATTATTTAAAAATAGTTTGAGCATTTTGAAATTGTCAATTAATTTTTATTAATTGATTTAATTGTTTTTAAATACTTATATTGGGATTAAAAATCCGATTTTTGATTTAAAAATTGTTTGTGACTTATTTAAATTCAAATAAGCCTCGAATATTGTTTTAAAAATACTTATAAGTGCTATATGATTTATATGAGTTGAATAATGTGTTTTAATAGTTCATAAATGCCCGTACGAGGGCTAATGAATGAGTTTTTACTTCCGTAAATTAGATCGGGCATCCGATAGGAACCCGATTACTTGTTTAAATGTGAAAATGGTTATGAACATATATCGAGGATTGAAGGAGGATAGTTAGACTTACTGTAATGAGTTGTTTATTATAGAATTGAGTTCCCGGAGCAAGGGAAAGGAGAAAGTAGAGTGAGCATGATAGAATTCCGTCAACTACTAGACCAGGCAAGTATCTGTGTCTTTACTTGTGATTCAATTGTTATTGTTCTTAAGGATTACATGTATGTTACCATCAGAACGATTCAGATTATTCAATCTTCACCCGTATTGAGCACTTGATGCTATTTACTTGAATATTCCTAACTTTTGATTTAATCCACAATCGTGTTGAATATCAGAAACCTTCACCTTCAATTCAGTTTATATTGATGATAACCATTGTTGACTTTCTTAAATGAGTACTTATGTACCGTTGAAACCATTTCGAATCTATTTCTCGAACTTCATTTGATATTGAGCAGTTGAAGCTCTTTTGCAACTATTGCACCCTGTCATTGTGTACTTATCTTGTTATGCATGTTATTGCTTATACTCTGTGATAGAATTGGCATGTTTTAAAATGAGACCAGTAATGGTCGGGCCATATTTATGGTCGTAATAACTTAAGGCCCAGATGACCATGGATCCTAGTGGAGGACTATGCTATAAGCTAGTCCGGGGTTGATGCGTGACTGATCAGCAGCTCAACCTTTGTATTTGAAAAATGTAGAAGTCCAATTCTAATTCCTCTTTCTTCAATAAAGATTGTTAAAAGCATATGTTTCACTTGTATATTGTTGATTCAGATAACTGAAATCTTTCCTTTCATTATGGAACTGTGATTGATATATATCATGCTTGCTGAGTACATGTGGCTCATACTTGTTTTGTTTCTAACCCTATTCCAGTGAAGCGAGAGAATGAGCAGACACATCGCTAGTGACAGTTCTCCAGATGCTAGGAGACCACCCCGAGTGATTGTCATTGGACGGGTAGTTGTCTTACTTTGGAAGTTAGACTAGATGTCTAGCTTTGTATATTAAGTTGTGTAATAACTCTGAAAACTGGTTTGTAATAATTATGACTTAGAAGCTTGTTTCATGCCATAATCTGGATGCGGTCTTGGATAAGGGGTATTTTATGTTATTATATTATAATGCATGTGTTATATTCAGGTATATTGTGTTTCGTTGGTCGAGTGACTGCCCAAATCTGTACCCCGGGTTTGGAGGGCGTCACACCATAGGTGGCTTTTTATCTCCATCAACCCAACGAAGAACATGCACAAGAGGGCCTGCCACTCGTAGGGAACAAATTACATTGTTCCAAAAGCTAGGCATCAACACATAACTTGCAATTCTTCTTCCATTGGGATCCTTGGTAATCCATTTTTGTGAAATAAACATAGTATGGAGATTAGCTTTTTGGTTGCGAATCCTTGACAAAGTGAGGAAGGCAGTAGCAAATCTGGTCTTTGCTGGCCTGATTAACTCTCTCTGGTGTGTGAATTCTCTAAGCATATTCACCAAAGCTGACTTTGTGTATATAAAGGAGTTTATGGCCATAGCTTTTCCAATACAATTTTTGAACTTAGTAATGTTGAACTGGTCTTCCAACATCAGGTCAATACAATGTGCAGCACATGGCGTCCAAAACATATAAGGATATCGGATCATCAATAATCGACATGCTGCCTTGTTATTAGCAACACTGTCCATGACCACTTGCACAACATTTTGTGGCCCGATCATCTCCACGTACTTGCATATTAACTCAAACAACATGTCACTAGTTTTTGAAACAGCTGATGCATCAACAGATTCAATAAAAAAACTACCTCGAGGAGTGTTTACTAAGAAATTGATGAGACTCCGATGCTTCCTATCTTCCCATCCATCGCACATAATTGAGCAGCCATTCTTCACCCACTATGCTTCATGGGATTTCCTTATACTCTCAATCGACTCAACTTCATTCTTTAACAATGGTACTCTAACTTCATGATATCTAGGTGGCTTCATTCCCGGTCCATACTGTCCCTGAGCTTCAATAAATACTGGACAACTAGAATAGTTGACGGCATTAAAAGGAATGCCTGCATCATACATCCATTTCGTAAAAGCCTTGCAAGCTCTGTTTCTCAATTCCTTTTTTGCCCCGTCATTTTAATCAATCTTTGGTTGCACTCCTCTTCTTTTCTTCACTACAAGCTCCGGATCAGGGGTCATATAAAGATCCATCGGGCCCTTCATCTTCGTCTTTGTTGTACTCCCTACGGATGCCTGAGGCCGTGTAGAGACTTCCACTTCATCATCGTCTAAAATTTCAGCTTCATAATCGTGCAAGTTCATATTGTCTTTTACTTTCTTTTTTGACTCCATGAATTCTTTAACTTCATGTCTCACTTGTTCCGTTACTTTTGTGCAACCTTTAGCATTTCGTTTTCCACCAATCAGATGTTCCTTCATCCTAAAAACTCCTCCAGTTGTTTCTTTTCCACAAAAATTGCAACGAAGTCGAACTGAACTACCCTCATTCACTGCCCGTGCATATTTCCATGAGACATCCTTTTTATCAACCATCAATTACTGCTATTAAACGAAAAGAGGCTGTAATTACTGCTATCATGTCAGAAGTTTAGTAAAGGAAAGAAATTTAGTATATATATACAAGAATCGTATGTATATATACAAGAATCATAAATAAATTTAGTATATATATACAAGAATTGTATGTATATATACAAGAATCATAAATAAATTTAGTATATATATACAAGAATTGTATGTATATATACAAGAATCGTAAAAAAAATTAGTATATATATACAAGAATTGTATGTATATATACAAGAATCGTGTGTATGTGAAAGAATTTACCAGGAAGAAGAAGAAGAATCGTGTTCAGTACTTCAGTCGTTCAGTCAACTCCTTCGATCGTTTATGTCTCCTTCAATCGTTATGTAGGCTTTACAAGAGTCGTATGTATTTAGGGTTTTTTTGACCCGATTCTTTTAAAAAAGCCCGGTCAACAAGCCCAGTCAACTTCTTTAAAAAAGCGCAATTTTCTCGCGCGTTGCGCATTGGGCATAAGCGCCAGAAGCGCACAAAAGCGCGCGCATTACTGAAGGCGCATCGCATCTCCCAAGCGATGCGCTTTAGGTGCGCATTGCATCGCATCTCGCATATGCGAGTGCATATGCGCGCTTTTAACAACACTGTTTTATTGTGGTAGTCCTGCAAACTTTCAACAAAAATGTTTTATGAAATAGCAATTTCTTTTAGAAAGTTGTACAACTTCACCAGTTGGCATTTGCGGTAATTTGAAGGGTCTGTGAAAAAAAGAGAGGAGTATAATGTGGTTTGCATCCTCCATCTTTGCCCTAAATACAATCTTGTATAGGTAGTTTAATAAATTGCACTTTGCATTCCCAACTTTCTATAACAAGTCAAATTACAACCCTTCATAATATTTTGTCAAAATGAATTACTCTCTCTGTCCCTAATAACATGTCTATTTAGATTTTCTAAGAGTCAAATTG
Source organism: Heracleum sosnowskyi (assembly GCA_030848705.1). Lineage (NCBI taxonomy): Eukaryota > Viridiplantae > Streptophyta > Magnoliopsida > Apiales > Apiaceae > Heracleum > Heracleum sosnowskyi. Next base: position 75,654,071 of record CM061239.1, read on the forward strand.
ACTAATTTTTGACCAAATATTACAAATAATCCATTTATTATTTTTAAAAACAGAAAGTTACATTTGAAAATAGACTAAATATATTTTTTTAAGATATAATTTTTTGAAAATGGACATGTATTTAGGGACGAAGGGTGTATTAATTTTAATACATTAATGAAAAATTGTGGTATAAAATTATTACAAAATATATATATAGATCCATATTTACAAAGATACTAATTTCAGGCTCCGTATTTCTGGTACATTAATGTACCAGAAATGCAGAAATGCAGAAATGGTACACCAGTGTTCAAGTTTTCATTTGTGGTACAAGGCGCCACATGAGGTGGCGACCCCGGACAAAATCCGCCACCTCATGTGGCGACTGTTAGTGCTTGTGCCCTAGAGACAATACTATAATGTTCTTAGGGAAGACATTTTGATTATTAATATATATGTTCTATGGATTTTCTTTCAATTATTTATTATGTATTTATTAACTGCGATATAAATGTTAGAATAATAAATGTCCTTGGAATATAAACATGAATTCTATATCTCTAAGTATGTGACTTAGAAATGAGATTATATGAGTAGTGTTTATAATCCTAAAAGATCCCTAGTCGAGTATTATTATTTGAGGACAATAATAATGCATTAAGACTAGTATGTTTGTTGACTGATGACCAAATCTCATTGGTCATAAGTATGGTGATACTAAAGTCAAAGACATAAGTGCATGTTAGCAGAACATGGCACTTGATAGACCCACCGTGTGAATTCTTCATCGTGACATTCATCCTTAGACTTGAAATCATTATATTTCTATATGAGAATTAATATACTTTGATTCTACTCAAAGTTACCTTTGACCGGGTAATGATAAAGGTGGACATTGGGTATATTATGAATCATATGAGAAATATGAATGATAGATATAGGATTTAACCCTCCTATTTTAGGAGTGATATTATTGGCCTCTTGATTGAGTGAGACTATGAAATGCATGGTCATGCTCAAATTGTGATTTGTTTAATAGTCTACTCATCGATCAAGTAAACCGTGATTAAATGTTGAAGAGGATGACATGAACCATGCCTCGAGTTTAATCTATAATATAAGGTTAAAAGGATTATATTACATGGAACATTATTCATTAAAAGTTTAATTGGATCACCAATTATTATTATTACTTGGGTAGCAATGATGTATTACTAGATGCCGCTCATTGTTTATAATTTTATTATGAGATATTAAAATTATTGTCAACGTAATAAAAACCTAAAGGGTCACACACAAAGAACGTTTTAAACGGAGCATTAATTAAATTTTGAATTAAATTGAATTATTATTATATTGAATTATTGGATTACTTAAGTAGGACTTGATTAATTATATAATAATTCGAATATGATAAATAATACTACTAATAATCAGATTGGGTTTTAGAAGCCCAATCAGATTAGGTATAGGCCCAGAATTCTCTCCATATAAATACATTAAGATGTATTGTTTTAGGGTTAAGAGATAAAATACGTTTTTCTTAAAAACCCTAGCAGCTCTACATCTAAGAGAGGCTAGAGAGCGAGAGAGAATTCCGAGAGCAGTTTTTGGCTAGTACCAACTCCGGTGATCGTTGGACGATCGGGCGTTTGTGTGGACTGATTAGAGACGTATATCGCAAGGCGGGATACGTGGTGGTCATAGCAAAGGACCTCCATCTGTCAACCAAATCGTAAAGCTTCTTAAAAGGTAAACAATTCTGTTCACGAATTAAATATCGCGTTCGCATGGATCCTGCGGAGGGTTTCGTTATTTTCTGTTTTTACGCGTTTTTCCGTTGCGTTTTCATGCCCGAAACCCTTTAATGGTATCAGAGCTACTTGCGAATTGTGTTTAATTCGTTTACATGTTTACTGTTTTATTGATAATAGCATGCTTACAATCTGCCATGACTGATATGTATGTGATTTTGTATGATATGCATAATGTTCTGTTTATATATATAAACTGATGGGTTCTGATGTGTATTGACACATCTGTTGTTGTTGGTGAGGTCTGTATGTATATGATACGTGATACAGAGGCTTGAGGATCGATCAAAATTGTTTCGTTTGATTCCTAAAGCGAAATCTGCATAAAAAATTTCTGCGTGAATAGTGTTTTTCTGATTTTTCGGTGTCAGAATTTGACGAATAAAACCTTTTTGGAAAGGGAAAATCGTCACGAGTAAAGCTCACCACTATGTAGTGACCCAAGTCGCTTTTTGGCCGTTTGACATCGTTTAGGCCCTCAAAACTGCGATTTACTGTTTTCTGTCATGATTTCGATCAAAAGAAATATGATATGGTATGATGTCTTGATGAAATCTGAGATGTTCTTACCTGTTAATTGAGCATGGTGTATCATTATGGCCCTAAGACCCATAGGTTAGTGGTTTTTGATTATGGTTTTGGTTTTAAATACGACTTGCATGTCGTTCATACTTGTAATGATTAAATCTCGAATGTAAATCGAGTTTCTCTTGTAAGTTTATTAGATTAAACGTGTATGTATTAGATACATCACCCATGTCATGCCTGCTAAACAAGATAAAATCCGTAACGATTCAAGATTTTAAAATTGAACAAAACGAACATGAGATTCCTGTGTTTATGAAACACGGAAATAAGTATGAATTTTCGATTTTGATATAGGGCGATTTTGACAAAAATACAAGCAGCGCTTGTAAGAAAGGCGGGTTTTAAGTGAGACCACTGTGACTCCTCCGTTGGACTGGAAATTAAACCATTGATGAATTTTGAATTGAAGTACTTAGTTCAAGGAAAAATTGGGAATCTCTTGATGATGGGATCATGGTCGTTTTAATAATAAAATCCCTAAATTTAAAATATTAAGTCACTTAGATGCCTTCCAATGGGCAACACTCGTCAAGACCTAGATCGAGAAAGAGTGGGTTCGCCAAAGTGAAGCACTCCAATCTATCGTGGTAAGGAGCGATGAAGTAAATGTGATACTTAACTGTTAGACCATTGGGTTAGACTTAACTAAGTTACCACAATAGGATTGTGAACTTAGAGGCATGGAGTTTGGTATGATTTATTGGATAAATGTGGACAAATGTTGTTCTACCAGACTTTCCAAGAGTTATATATGATATAATTGACAAGAGTTGTCTACCTAAATAAATCATGTTTTGGGAGTAAAGCCAAAGCTGACCTTAAGCATGACGAAATATGGATCTTGGCTCACTAGAAGGATTTAGAGTAATGCCTTCCGAATTAATAGTTAGGGCTATTGATTTGATAAAAATAGTGAGATATATATATTGTGAATATATATGGATAATCACTTGAACATAATTTAATAAATCTGCAACTAACTTATTTTATGCATTTTAACATTGTAGATATCTAAATGGCAAACTCAAACAATTTCTCTGTGCGATCAGTCCTTGAAAAGGAAAAGCTGACAGGAACCAACTTCCTTGATTGGCAAAGGAATTTGAGGATTGTCCTCAGGCAGGAGCGAAAGCTTTATGTCCTTGATATTCCTCACCTTGGACCTCTTGTTGCTGAAGCAACCAAGGCTCAAAAAAATGCTTATTAGAAGCATCTTGATGATTCTACGGATGTCTGTTGTTTGATGCTAACGACTATGAGTCCTGAGCTTCATAAACAACATGAGCGTATGGACGCTTATGCCATGATTGAGCACCTCAAAAGGATGTTTGGGGGTCAAGCTCGTCAAGAGAGGTTTGATGTAAGCAAAGCGTTGTATGCATGCAAACAGGGAGATCGTGACCCGGTTGGACCGCATGTTCTAAAGATGATAGGGTATTTGGAAACCTTTGAGAATTTGGGTTACCCGGTTTTACCGGAACACCAAGCAGATTTGATCTTGCAGTCTTTGAACATCAACTACACTCAATTTGTTATAAACTATATTATGAGTGAGATAGACAAAACACCTACCGAACTATTGGCATTATTGAGGACTGCTGAGACCAATATGTCAAAGGCTAACCCTGCTCCCATAATGATTGTGAATAAAGGGAATGCCAAAGGAAAGGGGAAATGGAAAGGCAAGAAGAAGATTGGATCTAAATCTGCTAATTCGAAGCCTGCTTTCAAAAAGCCTGCTTTCCTATAAATTATCTATACAAATTATATCAATTTAGGATTGCTTCTATCTTCTGTTCCGTTTCCTTAACTGTCTCAATATATCTTGCTTCTTTCCATCTTCAAGATATATTGCTTCTAGAATCTTCATATTAGCACCGACAGTTAATAAACTCTTCACCCCGTCAGACTTTATCAAACTCTGACTGGCTTCTATTAAACTCTGTTGAGTACCTGGTACTTAAACACTGATGAACAAACGTCAGCAATTATATCTAACAATCTCCCCCAACTTGTGCATAATAAAGATGTACAAGTTAATAGATAATTGATGATGTCAAAACATATAACAAATGCAGTGTTTAAATATAATCAGAGTTTAACTTTAACTTAGAACAGAAAACTTTAAAGACTTACAGTCAGACTTTACTTAATTTCTTCAATATCAGGCACTGTCCTGAGATAATCGATGAGAAGTCTTCTTTCAGCCTTTTCTAGCTCATCTACCATGATTTCTTTCAGTTCCTTGAGTTCTGGATCACTTTCTCCAGTCTGGTAGATAGCTGCCCTTAGTGAATAAATGTTGTTTTTCCTCATATCATTTCCTAGCTTTATTATGAAGGATTTATCTGATTCCAGATTAAATTCCAACACTTTTATGCCAAAATCTGTTCTGAGTCTTGCACTGTTTCTTTGCATCTCAACAAGCTTTCCATTGTAATCTCTGTACAGAGAAACAATTCAAACATAAGCTCAAAGAAGTAAAGTCTGTCAACAAACAGAAAATGTTCAAGAAGAACAGAAATGGAAAAATAGGCATAAATAAAAGGAATAATCATTTGCCTACTACAGATGCTCCAAGAAAAACATGTTATAACTGTGGAAGTACTAACCATCTTGCTAGTTTTTGCAAGAAGAACAAAAATATTAACTCTTTACCTTCCACATCTGGAGTAAAGAATGATTATGTTAGGGTTAGACCACAGACTTTATGCACACACTGTGGGAGCACTTGGCATTCTATCTATACTTGCAAAAGTTATCATGCTATTTATCACAACTATTATGAGCTAAAACCCAACTTGAAATGGGTTAGAGCAAACTCTGCAAGTATAAAGTCTGACAATGTTAGTTTAAACTCTGTTGATAGTGATACCGCTGCAAAAGCTAACAATGTTAAGAAAGCCAAAGGATCCAAGCAAGTCTGGATCCTTAAATCTAACACATAGTGATTGTTTGTGATTGCAGGGCATAAAAGAGAGCACCCTTATCTTGGACAGTGGATGCTCAGGACATATGACTGGAAATAAAGCCCTGCTATCAGACTATGAGGAGAAGGCTGACCCAAAAGTTTCCTATGGAGATGGCAACATAGGATGTACTCTGGGATATGGCAATATCGATCTTGGTAGTGTCATCATCAAGAATGTAGCTCTAGTCACAGGACTCAAGCATAATCTGCTTTCTGTGAGTCAAATCTGTGACAGAGGATACCATGTAGATTTTCATAATGAACATTGTGAAGTAATCAGCAAATCTACAGGGAAAGTTGTTCTAGTTGGACACAGGCACAATAATATCTATGAAGCAAGTTTGGTAACAAACTCTGAAGGAATAACTGTGTGTCTATCTGCAAGAATGTCAAACGAAGAGAGTTGGAAATGGCATAAGAAGCTCTCTCATCTAAACTTGAACAACATAAATGAGCTGATTCGAAAAGATCTTGTAAGGGGACTTCCTAAGTCAATACTCAGCTTAGATGGCCTGTGTGATTCTTGTCAAAAGGCCAAGCAAAGGAAGTCATCTTTCAAGAGTAAATCTGAATCTTCAGTTGTGGAACCTTATCATCTTCTACATGTTGATCTTTTTGGTCCAGTAAATATAATGTCTCTGGGCAGAAAGAAATATGCTCTAGTCATTGTTGATGAGTACACTAGGTACACATGGGTGTATTTCTTAGCAAAGAAGGATGAAACTGCCTCAATACTAATGGAACATGTAAAGCTACTGGACAAAGGATCAGAGTACAAAGTGAAAATTATAAGAAGTGATAATGGTACTGAATTCAGAAATTCTGAAATGGAAGCTTTCTGCAAGGAAAGAGGAGTGAAGCAAGAATTTTCTGCACCTGGAACTCCACAGCAAAATGGTGTAGTTGAAAGAAAGAACAGAACCCTAATCGAAGCTGCCAGAACAATGCTTGTTGAAGCAAAATTGCCAACCTATTTCTGGGCAGAAGCTGTTCAAACTGCCTGTTTTACTCAAAATGCTACACTAATCAACAAGCATGGGAAAACACCATATGAGATGTTGAAAAATAAGAAGCCAAATTTGAAGTATTTTCATATTTTTGGATGTAAGTGCTTTGTGTTGAAAACTCATCCTGAACAGTTGACCAAGTTCGACTTAAAAGCTGATGAAGGAATTTTTGTTGGATACCCATTGTCAACAAAGGCATTCAGAGTCAATAATCTGAGAACTAAAGTGATCATGGAATCTATTCTTGTGTCATTTGATGACAAGAAAATAACTGGAATAGAAGATGAAGAATATCATGATCAACTTCGCTTTGAAAATGAAGATCTAAACTCCGATGATGTAAACTCTGATAAAGCAAATCCAACAAACTCTGTCGAAGCATACTCTGACCCTCTACTGGTAAACACTGAAGAATTTTCTCTGACATAACAAAATAGAGAACCAGTTGAGGGGGAGCGTGAAGAAACTTCAGAAACTTTTCAAAGTGATGACTCAAATTCTGAAAGAGAGTCAAATGAAGAATCCAACAGAAACTCTGAGTCAAACTCTGAAAGTTCAAATACTGAACAGTCCAATTCAGGGGGAGCCTCAGAGAATGCAAATGGTCAAGAACAAAATCAGGAGAGCATGGATCAAGGGGGAGGATCTAATAATTCTAGTAGAAGCCAATTACCAACAGCAAGAAGGTGGACACAAGCTCATACACCTGACTTGATAATTGGAGATCCAGAAGCTAGTGTAAGAACTAGAAGTGCTTCAAATAATGAATGTCTGTTTCATGCATTCTTATCTCAAACAGAACCTAAGAAAGTGGAAGAAGCTCTTCAAGATGCTAACTGGATAACAACAATGCAAGAGGAGTTAAATGAATTTGAGAGGAATGAAGTTTGGACACTTGTGCCAAGACCAAAGAATAGATCTATTGTTGGTACAAAGTGGGTTTCAGAAACAAAACAGACAGTGATGGAGTGATTACTAGGAATAAGGCTAGACTTGTGGCAAAAGGCTATTCTCAACAGGAAGGAATTGACTATGATGAAACCTTTGCTCCAGTTGCAAGATTGGAGGCAATAAGGATTTTTCTGGCCTATGCTGCACACAAAAAGTTTAAAGTCTTTCAGATGGATGTGAAAAGTGCTTTTCTCAATGGGAAACTTGAAGAAGAAGTGTTTGTTGAACATCCACCAGGGTTTGTAGATCCCAAACATCCAGATTATGTCTACAGGCTTGATAAGGCATTATATGGACTAAAGCAGGCACCTAGAGCATGGTATGAAACTCTGGCTCAATTTCTTTTAGAAAGTGGGTTCACTAGAGGCACAATTGACAAAACCTTGTTCTATTTTAACTATGGTGATGACTTGCTGTTAGTACAAATCTATGTGGATGACATAATTTTTGGGTCTACTAATGACAAACTCTGCAAGAAATTTGCCAAGCTTATGTAGTCAAGATATCAAATGAGTATGATGGGAGAGCTTAGTTATTTTCTAGGCTTACAGGTCAAGCAAACAGATGATGGGATTTTTATTAATCAAGCAAAATATACCAGAAATCTTCTCAAGAAATTTGGTATGCTTGATAGTTCATCTGCTGCAACTCCCATGGCTACTGCAACAAAGCTGGACAAAGACACAGGAGCCTCAATAGATATGACAAACTATAGAGGAATGATAGGGTCTCTTCTTTATCTCACTGCAAGCAGACCTGATATTATGTATGCAACATGTCTTTGTGCAAGATTTCAAGCAGACCCCAGAGAGCCACATCTAACAGCTGTAAAAAGGATTTTCAAATATCTCAAAGGAACCATAATTCTTGGTTTGTGGTATCCTAGAGAATCAGAGTTTAACTTAATTGGTTACTCTGATGCAGACTTTGCAGGCTGTAAGATAGACAGAAAAAGCACAAGTGGAAGCTGTCAATTTTTAGGTGACAGATTAGTTTCTTGGTACAGCAAGAAACAGAAATCAATTTCCACATCCACAGCAGAAGCAGAGTATATAGCTGCTGGTAGCTGTTGTGCACAGATTTTATGGATGAAGAATCAATTGCTGGACTATGGATTAAGGTACTCTAAAATACCTATTTACTGTGATAATCAAAGTGCCATTGCTATGACAGGTAATCCAGTACAGCATTCCATGACCAAGCACATCAGCATAAGGTATCATTTTATAAGGGAACATGTGGAAGAAGGACACATTGAGCTTCATTTTGTGTCTACAGACCAACAGCTTGCAGATATCTTCACCAAACCTTTGTGTGAAGCTACCTTTACAAGGCTGGTAAATGAACTAGGAATGATCTCTGGTTTTGACTAGAGATACTGGTTAGATTCAAAATCTGTACATGTTTGATTTTATTCTCATGGTTCTTTGCATGTGTTAATTGATATTTGTATCAACATGATAAACTCTGATAGTAAACTCTGTTAGTTATACTCTGTTAGTCATACTCTGTCGGTTAAACTCTGATGTTATACTCTGATTGTGATATTGTCTGAAACATATTGACCGATGAAGAAAGCTGTATGAAGCATGATTTTCAGTAAGTAATCATGAATCCTTCTAAGTATTATAGATTCTGATTACAAAATGTGCAGAAATTTTACACAGCATGATACTGTCTCTATATTTATAGCATCTCTTAGTTTATTGATCCTATACACTGAGTCTGTATTAGCTGTTTGCACTTTCTCTCATAAATTATTTGTATTAACTGATGAAAAGTCTAAACTCTGATAATTAATTGCAAATATTTCACCCTCAAATCAAAAGATGCCAACTAGTGCACAAATTCCTTTGAGATCATGTTATGCCTAGGAAGATCCAGGAACTTATTGTATGAAATAAGGGCTAAAATCTTTGATTTTTGGTGACTAGTGCTAACCACTGATTACTGGAAAAATAAAAAAAATAAAAAAATAAAATAAAATAAAATAAAAATTTATAAAGGGGTGAAAATAAAAGATATATCCAAATGAAAGGATATCAGAATACAGAGTTTAGATATAAAAATCAGATTTTATTTTATATGAGAATTTGGACAACCAGTTTTTACTGACTTATTTTGTGGATTTTATGCACTTTGAGATGATCTAAATATTCATATTCAGTAAACTCTGCTAGTTCACACACAAATTCTCACACCTGTACAGTTTGTGAAAAGAGTTTATTTATAAAGGAGGAGGATTGGTAAACACTGATGAGTTGTGTACTCTACGCTGAGGTAATTTTATTTTAATCTCTGATGATTAAAATTAATTATTTGTTTCAGACAGTTAACAATTTTGAGAAAACATTCTTGAAAATAAAAGAGTATGATTGGTAACGGTTCTAATTTGTATTAACAGAGGAGAGAGGTTGAGTGTCTAGAAAAGTGTAAAAGGCGGTAATTATTGCTGTTTTTACTGCGTATGCGCATTGGAAACTGTCAATTATTTGCTGTCAGTCATTGCATGTGTGCCACGTGTCCCACTCACACAGTTAACGGAGTAAGACAGATGTGTATTGATGATTAAAAACTGTTCAGTTTTTAATTTTGAATTGCATATTTATACAATACACACACTTACGTTTAAACCTTTCACATCTTACTCCAATTCACATTTATTCACACACACATATTCACAAACACTTTTCTACTTTCAAACTCTTTCGAGCTTTTGCATCTGATTCTTTGTTATTCTTTCAAATCTTACTAATGGCGACTACAGTGTTTGTTTCTTCTGGGTTAGAGTTTGTTCCTAACAATTATTCTGCTCCTTTGAGTAATGAGAACGCACCGGAGGCGTTTCATTTGTTGCAAAACTTTCTTGCTCAATCTGATATTGGGCATGCACTGATGGAACCAGCAAAGTTATCTGGTTCTCAAATCAAAGCCTTCTGGGAGACAGGCGTATATGATGATGGAGGTGAATCAGGCACTCCTTCAATTATCTTTGAATTTGCTGAACAAGAGTATGTGGTTACACCAACCACTGTTAGAGATGCTCTTGGGTGTGAAGATTTCAATGCGTTCACCATTTCTGTTGGTGACTCTGATCTCCAGCGTATGATGAGGGAGATTGGTTACTCTGGGCCTTTGGCAAGGACAGGTAATCTGAAGCGACCATTCTTGAGGAAGGAGTGGAGTTTCTTTTTCGACTGTATTACAAGAGCATTTGGAAAGAAGTGTACAAATTGGGATGCTATTCCAATCGATAGTCTACAAATTGGGTATTCTCTTCTCTATGGTACTCATTTTGATTTTAGTAGACTAGTTCTTATTAATATTGGTGAGAAGATGACAGAGAATAGGAATGTAGTTTACTTTGCTCGTTTCTGTCAATTAATCTTTTCTCTGTGTGTTGATGGGGTTGAGATAGCTGAGGAGGATGTAATTCTCTCATTTAAATTGCATAAGAGAATATTTTCTGATCTCACAAATAAAGATATCAAGAAAGGGAATGTTGGTGACTTGATGCTTCCTGCTTCAGTCCAACAGTTTTTAAATCCACAACCACTACTAAACTCTGAACCTCTTCCATCTACTTCTCAAAAGCCAAGGGCTGGGGGTAGGACTAAGCATAGAGATTTTAAGGGTGACAAGGCTGCAACACCTGCAAATGCTGATGCTTTACCACACTCAGTTGGTACTTCAAGGAAGAAGAAAAGGGCAAACAGACCTTCTAATGATGAGAATAGGGTTTCTGATGAACCAGAATCTGCTAATGCTAAGAAGAGGAAGCTAGTTGCTGCTTACCTATTTGATGGATTGATTCCTGGTTCTACACCAGTTGAAGCTCCTGAGGTTGTGATTGAAAATCATTCTGCCAATGCTACTGTGCCTGAAGAAGCCAGAGCAGACACTGATGATAATGCTGCTTTTCCTGATGATTTTCTTGAACCTATATTGGAGATGGATATTGAAGACGAAATTGAAGCACATCCTAGTATCAGTGTTTGTGATACTGAGGATGTGGCAGCTGATCAACCCACCCTAGTAATAGATGAGTCACTTGCAACTCATACAGAGGTTCTCTCTGTCAATAATCCAGTTCCTGAAATGGGTGAAGAGGTTGATCAGGTTCTTGAAGCTGCTGTAGAAATGATAGATGAAGCTATAGCAGAGGATATAGTTAAGCCTGTTCCTGAAGAAACAGAGGTTTTGCCACTGCAAACTCTGAGCATGTTGAAGTTGTTGAAAAGTCTGCTCCTGTAGAAGCAGAGGTTCTTGTCAATCCAAACTCTGAGAATCCTGAAGCTGCACAGCTAAACGCTGAGGCTTCTGCAGAAAATGTTGCTGAAGAAAATGAAGCTGCAAACTCTGAACATTCTTTTCATGCCAACTCTAACATCAATGCTGAAGTTTCAAACTCTGATGAATCCATACCTTTTCTAAGGGATCCTACAGCTGAGCATGTCAAGGAAAATATAGCTGCCACTGAAGCTCATTATAGAGATATGTACTATGCCAACTGGTCAGGGGCAGATTGTATTTTCTCAAAGCAAAGGACTGCTGATTTTGTTGCTCAATCTGCAAAGGAGATTTCAAATCCTGAGCTAATGACACATTTCAAGGCTACAATTGTTCAAGTCAAATCATTGCACAATCGCTTTGATGAGACTCACAAAGCAGTCATTGGATTGAGTAATGATGTTGCTGCTAAGGAGTTAACCTTGAGAACTGAAAGAAATAGATTGTCTTCTCTGATTCAAGATCAAGTGGAAATAAAACAAAGGCTAAGCAAGGTGGAAGAGCATCAGACTGTTATGTCTTCTCAACTTGATTCTATTGCTGCCTCACTGGAGTTGCTGACATCAGTGCTTATTCCTGATGATGTCAAAAAGGGGGAGAGAGTTCCTAAAGACAAATGCAAAAGGACTCCAACCTTGAGATTGAGGGATGATGCAAATGATGGTGGAAGCAAGGAAGCAGAGAGAAGGTCAAAGACTAGTCAAGAGCAAGGGAGACTTAGGTCAAACTCTGCTAGACAGACAAACTCTGAGAGGTTAAACTCTGGTGGTCAATCTTCTTCAAGACTTAAAAGTCTAGTGATTTCATCAAATCCAACTACTGATGAAGAGATTGCTGCTAAACTTTTCATGGAAGAACATGGTGGTGAAGCTACAATGGAAGATATGGACATTGAGATGAAGCTTCTTGCTGAAGAACACTAGAAAAATATTGAAGCTGGTACTTACAAGAAAAAGGCTAAGGCTCCTAGGAAAAAGGAAATGGGAATTTCTATTAAAGTGAATGTGAACTCTCAACAGAGTCTACAATATACAAGGAGGCCTATGATTGCAGAGTCTGATAAAGGAAAAGGTAAACTGGTAGAAGAAGGACAGTTACCAAAGAAGAATTATTCAACCTCTGACGTTGCTCAAGTTGAATCAAGGATAAACAAATCAACCTCTGACATTGCTCAAGTTGTTCAAAAATCAGAAGCTGTGACAACCTCTGATACTACTCAAGTTGTACAGACAAAATTATCTTCACAATTACAAAGGACTTTTGGCAAGCCAGTCACTGTTCAACACTCTTTGATTCCAGCAAATATAAATCTTCTCCAAAGCAGAACAGTCATGGGAAAAGAATCAAGAGATAAATCTGGGCTTGGATCTCATAGAGAGAAAAGAGTGAACAAAAGTCCAATGGATCACACTTCTTTAGCTGAACCGGGTGTTGGAGTAACTCAAGAAAATCTTGATACTCTAGAATCAGTTCAGTTAATATACCATAGAGGGTTGAAGAAGGATTTTCTGTTATACTTCAAATCTGATGGCAGAGTATACAGAGTTAGTGAAGATGATATTGGTTTAAAGATGAAGGAAGAACTGGAATATGTGCTGTATCTGTTGAAAGTTAAAAATCAAAGAACTCACCAAGCAACCGAAGTGTTAAGAAGCAGGATGATGAAAGCTAGAATTCTTTCTGGTTTAAAGTCTGCTGGCTCTTACATACCAAGGTACAGAGATTACAATGGAAAGCTTGTTGAGATGCAAAGAAACAGTGCAAGACTCAGAACAGATTTTGGCATAAAAGTGTTGGAATTTAATCTGGAATCAGATAAATCCTTCATAATAAAGCTAGGAAATGATGTGAGGAAAAACATCATTTATTCACTAAGGGCAGCTATCTACCAGACTGGAGAAAGTGATCCAGAACTCAAGGAACTGAAAGAAATCATGGTAGATGAGCTAGAAAAGGCTGAAAGAAGACTTCTCATCAATTATCTCAGGACAGTGCCTGATATTGAAGAAATTAAGTAAAATCTGACTGTAAGTCTTTAAAGTTTTTTGTTCTAAGTTAAAGTTAAACTCTGATTATATTTAAACACTGCATTTGTTATATGTTTTGACATCATCAATTATCTATTAACTTGTACATCTTTATTATGCACAAGTTGGGGGAGATTGTTAGATATAATTGCTGACGTTTGTTCATCAGTGTTTAAGTACCAGGTACTCATCAGAGTTTAATAGAAGCCAGTCAGAGTTTGATAAAGTCTGACGGGGTGAAGAGTTTATTAACTGTCGGTGCTAATATGAAGATTCTAGAAGCAATATATCTTGAAGATGGAAAGAAGCAAGATATATTGAGACAGTTAAGGAAACGGAACAGAAGACAGAAGCAATCCTAAATTGATATAATTTGTATAGCTAATTTATAGGAATATCAATTAGAGATTGTGTTAGATATAATTGCTGACGTTTGTTTATCAGTGTTTAAGCAACAGGTACTGACCAGAGTTTATCAGAAGCCGGTCAGAGTTTAATTAAACTCTGACAGGGTGAAGAGTTTAAAGGAAGCCGGTCAGAGTTTATTTAAAGTCTGACAGGGTGATAGTTGAATTAGCTGTCGGTGCTGAATTGAAGATTCTAGAAGCAATATATTCTGAAGATGGAAAGAAGCAGAATATATTGATACAGCTAAGGAAACAGAATAGAAGATAAGAAGCAATCCTTAATTGATATAACTTGTATAGCTAATTTGTAGGAATATCAATTAGATAAGGATTGTGTAACTTTGTACTATATAAACACAGATAGGTTATCCCTAGAAGGGACGCGATCATTGAATATATTATTCTTGTAACCTAGAAGCTCTTTGTGATTCATTAACATCACTAAGAGAGAATTATTTAATATAATTCAGTTTGTTGATTTACAAACCTGTATTCTTAATTGTTATTCTCATACATACTTGATTATATATTGTGTATTCGGCCTAACAATTGGTATCAGAGCCAAAGCTGTTTAATATATACAGTTTTACGATTCAAACACAGTAATAATCATGTCTGAAGAAAATCAAACTGCTCCCAAGGCTGAACAGGTTAAGCCTAATTCTGTGAGTCGATATGAAACAATCAGGGTTCCAATTCTCAGGCCTGTAGAGTATCCAATTTGGAAGGTGAAGATGACCATGTTTCTGGAGGCTACAGATCCAGAATATCTTGACAGAATTTATGATGGTCCTCATAATCCAACCAAACTAGCCCCTGTTGTTGATGGTCAAGAACAAAAGACTGTTCCAAAGGAAAAGAAAGATATGACTCCTGAGGACATCTCATCAATTGCAAAGGATGCAAAGGTTAGACATCTTCTCCACAGTGCTTTAGATAATGTTATGTCTAACAGAGTAATTGGCTGCAAAACTGCCAAAGAGATATGGGATGCTTTAGAAGTCAGATGCCAGGGAACAGGTGCTATTAAGAAGAACAGAAAGACAATACTCACACAGGAGTATGAGCACTTTGATTCAAGACCTAATGAAACCTTGACTGAGACTCATGACAGATTTTGCAAACTATTGAATGATCTGTCTCTGGTTGATAAAGAATATGAGCTTGAAGAGTCTAATCTCAAGTTTCTGTTATCTCTACCTGAAAAGTGGGATCTAAAGACAACCACAATAAGAGATAATTATGAGCTTGCTGATACAGATCTTGATGAAATCTATGGGTTATTGAAAACTCATGAACTGGAGATAGAACAAAGGAATAGAAGATTGAGTAAAAAGACAAAATCTGTTGCTCTCAAAGTCGAGGAGAAGCCCATTAAGAAGGAATCATCAAGGAAGAAAGCCAAGGGAAAGGCTTTAAGTCATTAAATCTGAAAGTGAGTCATCAAACTCTGATGATGACTCAAACTCTGATGAAGCTTCTGACTCTGAGGATGATGAAGAACAGATGATGAAAATGGCTGCATTGATGGTGAAGACCTTTAAGAAGATGGGATTCAAGAACTTCAAGAAAGGAAAGAGATTCTCAAGGAAAGATTCAAACTCTGATAAGAGAAGTTTTAGAAAGTCTGATGGAAGGGAGACCAAGTCTGGCAAGAAGGATAAATCTGAAATCCAGTGCTACAAGTGTAAGGAGATGGGTCACTATGCTCCAGAGTGCAAGAAAGGCAAAACTGAGAAAGCACTCATCTCTAAAGGCAAAGACTGGGCAGATACTTCAGATTCTGATGATGGAGTAAATTATGCTCTTATGGCAACTGTCAAAGATGAGACTGAATCATCAGAAAATAAGGTACCCCTAACTACTTATGCTTATGATACTGATAATATTTCTGAATTAAGAATTTATCTTAAGAACATACATGTTAGTTATAGGGATCAGACTTTAGAGAATGAGAGGATTAAATCTGAGAATCTTAGTCTTAAAGAAAGAAGCAAGTTTCTTGAAAGAGAACTTGAGAATATGAAGCAGATTCAAAAAGAAAGAGATGATGCTGTTTATGTTGAACAGGAGTTGCTTAAAAGGTATAGGCAACTAGAATCTGATTTAGAGAAGGAAAGAAAAATAATTAAAACTTGGACTAATTCTGGTAGAGATACACATCAAGTGTTTCAGACAGATTCTGTAGGCTTAGGGTACAGTGAGGAAGATGAACTTAGATTTCAGGACAAAATCAAGTTTAGAGCATTCACAAGTTCATATTCAACTCCTGTAACATTTGTTCCTGAATCTAATAAGTTAAAATCTGTTGTAATAAGGGAAGCTGATATGGAATCAGATGAAGCCTGTGAAAAACAGGAAAATATTATAACAGAAAATCTTATGGAAGTAGAAGCTGTTAGAAAACCAGTAAAAACTTGTGAAAAACAGGTTAATGTTGGTTTGATGACAGGAAAACAGTTCAATCATAAGTTGAAAGAGGTAAAATCTGCCATGAAACCAAAAGGGTCCAAGAAGAATAGGAATGGAAAGATAGGCATAAATAAAAGAAATAATCATTTGCCTACTGGTGCTGCTCCAAGGAAAACATGTTATAATTGTGGTAGTTCTAATCATCTTGCTAATTACTGCACAAAGAATAAAAATATCAATTCTTTATCTTCTACATCAGGAGTAAAGAATGATTATGTTAGGGTTAGACCACAGACTTTATGCACACACTGTGGGAGCACTTGGCATTCCATTTATACTTGCAAGAGTTATCATGCTATTTATCACAACTATTATGAGCTAAAACCCAATCTGAAATGGGTTAGAGCAAACTCTGCAAGTGTAAAGTCTGACAATGTTAGCTTAAACTCTGTTGATAGTAATTCCGCTGCAAAAGCTAACACTGTTAAGAAAGGCAAAGGATCCAAGCAAGTCTGGATCCTTAAAACTAACACTTAGTGTTTGTTTGTGATTGCAGGGTATAAAAGAGAGCACACTTATCTTGGACAGTGGATGCTCAGGACACATGACTGGAAATAAAGCCCTGCTATCAGACTTTGAGGAGAAGGCTGGCCCAAAGGTTTCCTATGGAGATGGCAACATAGGACACACTCTGGGATATGGCAATATCAATCTTGGAAGTGTCATCATTACAAATGTAGCTCTAGTCTCAGGACTCAAGCATAATCTGCTATCTGTGAGTCAAATCTGTGACAGAGGAAACCATGTAGATTTTCATACTAAATACTGTGAAGTTATCAGTAAATCTACTGGAAAAGTTGTTCTAGTTGGACACAGGCGCAACAACATTTATGAAGCAAGTTTGGTAACAAACTCTGATGGAAAAACAGTGTGTCTGACTGCTAAAATGTCAAATGAAGAGAGTTGGAATTGGCATAAGAAGCTCTCTCATCTCAATTTGAACAACATAAATGAACTTATAAGAAAGGATCTTGTAAGGGGACTTCCAAAATCAATACTCAGTCTAGATGGCTTATGTGATTCTTGTCAAAAAGCCAAGCAAATGAAGTCATCTTTCAAGAGAAAATCTGAATCTTCAGTAGTGGAACCTTATCATCTTCTACATGTTGATCTCTTTGGACCAGTGAATGTGATGTCCATGGGCAGAAAGAAATATGCTCTAGTAATTGTTGATGAATATACTAGATATACATGGGTGTATTTCTTGTCAAAGAAGGATGAAACTGCTCAAACTCTGATGGATCATGTAAATCTACTGGACAAAGGATCACAGCACAAAGTCAAAATTATAAGGAGTGATAATGGAACTGAATTCAGAAACTCAATCATGGAAGCTTTCTGCAAGGAAAGAGGAGTGAAACAAGAGTTTTCTGCACCTGGAACTCCACAGCAAAATGGTGTAGTTGAAAGGAAGAACAGAACTTTAATTGAAGCAGCCAGAACTATGCTTGATGAAGCAAAATTACCAACATACTTCTGGGCAGAAGCTGTTCAAACTGCTTGTTTTACTCAAAATGCAACATTGATCAACAAGCATGGGAAAACACCATATGAGATGGTGAAAAATAAGAAGCCAAATTTGAAATATTTTCATATATTTGGATGCAAATGCTTTGTGTTGAAGACTCATCCTGAACAGTTGACAAAGTTCGAGTTAAAAGCTGATGAAGGAATCTTTGTTGGCTATCCATTGTCAACAAAAGCATTCAGAGTTTACAATCTAAGAACTAAGGTGATCATGGAATCCATACATGTGTCATTTGATGACAAGAAAATAATTGGACTTGAAGACAAGGATGGATATGATCAACTACGTTTTGAAAATGAAGATCTATTCTCTGATGATATAAACTCTGATGAAGCAGGTTTGACAAACTCTGACGAAGCATACTCTGAACCTCTACTGGTAAATACTGGAGAAACTGAAAATTCTCGAGTTGAACAAAATAGAGAACCAGTTGAGGGGGAGCGTGAAGAAGCTCAACAAGACACAGCAAGTGAGTCAGTTGAGGAAACTGATTCAAACTCTGACAGTTCAAACTTTGAACCATCCAATTCAGGGGGAGCCTCAGATAATCAACATATGAATCAGGAGAGCATGGATCAAGGGGGAGGATCCAATAATGATGCAAGAAACCACTTACCAACAGCAAGAAAGTGGACACAGGCACACACACCTGATCTCATAATTGGAGATCCTGATGTTAGTGTGAGAACTAGAAGTGCAACAAATAATGAGTGTCTGTATCATGCTTTCTTGTCTCAAACAGAACCAAAGAAAGTGGAGGAAGCTCTTCAAGATGCAAACTGGATAACAGCAATGCAAGAAGAGTTAAATGAATTTGAAAGAAATGAAGTCTGGACACTTGTACCTAGACCAAAGAATAGATCAATTGTAGGTACAAAGTGGGTTTTCAGAAACAAGACTGACAATGAAGGTGTGATTACAAGAAACAAGGCTAGACTTGTGGCTAAAGGTTATTCACAATAGGAAGGAATTGACTATGATGAAACCTTTGCTCCAGTTGCAAGATTGGAGGCCATAAGAATTTTTCTGGCCTATGCTGCACACAAGAAGTTTAAAGTTTTTCAGATGGATGTAAAAAGTGCTTTTCTCAATGGGAAGCTTGAAGAAGAAGTATTTGTTGAACAACCACCAGGATTTGTAGATCCCAAGCATCCAGATTATGTCTACAGGCTTGACAAGGCATTATATGGACTAAAGCAAGCACCAAGAGCATGGTATGAAACTCTTGCTCAATTTCTTTTAGAAAGTGGGTTCTCAAGAGGTACAATTGATAAAACTTTGTTTTATTTCAATTCTGGTGATGATTTGCTTTTAGTTCAAATTTATGTAGATGATATTATCTTTGGATCTACTAATGACAAACTTTGTAAGAAGTTTGCAAAGCTTATGCAATCCAGGTACCAAATGAGCATGATGGGAGAGCTTAGTTACTTTCTAGGCTTACAGGTCAAGCAAACAGATGATGGTATTTTTATCAATCAAGCAAAATATACCAGAAATCTTCTAAAGAAATTTGGTATGCTTGATAGTTCATCTGCCACAACTCCCATGGCTACAGCAACAAAGCTAGACAAAGACACAGGAGCCTCAGTAGATATGACAAACTACAGAGGAATGATAGGGTCTTTACTGTATCTTACTGCAAGTAGACCTGATATCATGTTTGCAACATGTCTTTGTGCAAGATTTCAAGCAGATCCCAGAGAGCCTCATCTAACAGCTGTAAAAAGGATTTTCAAATATCTCAAAGGAACCATAACCTTGGGTTTGTGGTATCCTAGAGAATCAGAGTTTAAGCTAATTGGTTACTCTGATGCAGATTTTGCAGGCTGTAAGATAGACAGAAAAAGTACAAGTGGAAGCTGTCAATTCTTAGTTGACAGATTGGTTTCTTGGTATAGCAAGAAACAGAAGTCAATTTCTACATCCACAGCAGAAGCAGAGTATATAGCAGCTGGTAGCTGTTGTGCACAGATTTTATGGATGAAGAATCAATTGCTGGATTATGGGTTAAGGTACTCTAAAATACCTATTTTCTGTGATAACCAAAGTGCTATTGCTATGACAGGTAATCCAGTACAGCACTCCATGACCAAGCACATCAGCATAAGGTATCATTTTATCAGAGAACATGTGGAAGAAGGGAACATTGAGCTTCATTTTGTGTCTACAGACCAACAACTTGCAGATATCTTCACCAAACCTTTGAGTGAAGCTACTTTTACAAGATTGGCAAATGAACTTGGAATGATCTCTGGTTCTGACTAGAGATACGGGTTAGACTCAAAAACTATACATGTTTGCTTTTTATGTTCATGATTTCTTACATGTGTTAACTGTTATGTGCACCAGCATGTTAAACTCTGATGGTAAACTCTGACAGTTAAATTCTGTCAGTAAACTCTGTGAAGTGTCAGTCATACTCTGTCGGTTAAACTCTGATGCTAAACTCTGTTAGTCATAAAATGTTGGTCATACTCTGATAGTTACAGTTTAATGCTATACTCTGATTGTAATTTTGTCTGAAACATATGGACCAATGAAGAAATTTGTATGAAGCATAATTCTCAGTAAGTAATTATGAATCCTTAAGAGTTGTATAGATTCTGATCTCAAACATGTGCAGTAAGTTAACACAGCATGATACTGTCTCTGTATTTATACCATCTCTTAGTTTATTAATCCTATACACTGAGTTTGTATTAGCTGTTTGCATTTTCTCTCATAAATTAATTGTATTAACTGATGAAAAGTCTAAACTCTGATTATTAATTGCAAATAATTCACCCTCAAATCAAAAGATGCCAAACAGAGCACACATTCCTTTGAGATCATGTTGAGCCTAGGAAGATCCAGGAACTTATTGTATGAAATAAGGGCTGAAATCTTTGATTTTTGGTGACTAGTGCCAACCACTGATTACTGGAAAAATAAAAAAAAAAATAAAAAAAATAAAAATAAAAAAATATATAAAGAAAGGGGGTGAAAAACAAAAGATATATCCAAATGAAAGGATATCAGTATACAGAGTTTAGATATAAAATCAGATTTTATGTTATACATGAGAGTTTAGGCAACCAGTTTTTACTGCTTTAGTTTGTGGATTTTATGCACTTTGAGATGATCTAAATATTGATTTCGGTAAACTCTGCTATTGCACACACATATTTTCACACCTGTACAGATTGAGAAAAGAGTTTATTGACAAAGAAGGATAAATGGTAAACACTGATGTATTGTGTGACATATGCCGAGGTAACTTTGTTTTAATCTCTGATGGTTAAAATAATTTCTTTGTTTCAGACATTTTATAATTTTGAGATTAGACATTTGTTTTGAAAATTTAAAAAGAGTATGATTGGAAAGTTGTTCAAGAATGTTTTAAATAGAGGAGAGAGGTTAATTGCATAGAAAAGTGTAACAGGCGGTAATTATTGCTGTTTTTACTGCGCATGCGTATTGGAAACTGCCAATTATTTGTTGTCAGTAACTGCATGTGTGACACGTGTCCCATTCACATGATTACAGGAGTAAGACAGTTGTGTATTAATGATTAAAACTCTTCAGTTTTTAATCTTTAATTTTTTTTTAAATACAATACACACATCTTCAGTTAAACTTTTCACATCTTACTCATACACATCTATTATCACACACACATAGTCACAAACACCTTTCTACACATAAACTCTGTTAAGCTTTCGCATCAATTACTTGTTCTTTCTTCAAAATCTTCTAATGGCAACCACAACTTTCGTTTCGTCTGGGTTAGAGTTCGTTCCAAACAACTATACCGTACCACTAAACACTGCAAACGCACCAGAAGCATTTCATATGATTCAAAAGTTTCTTGCTCAGTCAGCGATTGGGCGTGCTTTAGTTGAACCAGCCAAACTTTCTGGTTTACAAATCAAGGCGTTCTGGGAGTCAGGGGTTTATGATGATGGTGGTGAAACTGGGAACCCATCCATAATCTTTGAGTTTGAAGAAACAGAGTATGTTATTACTGCTGGTACTATTCGAGCTGCAATGGGGTTTCCTGAGTATCCTTCCTACACTGTTGGAATGGGTGATGAGGATTTAATACGAATGATGCGAGAGATTGGTTACTCTGGGCCATTGACAAAGATTGGGCAACTCAAAAGGCCGTTTCTGCGCAAGGAATGGAGTTTCTTCTTCGATTGCATCACGAGGACATTTGGAAAGAAATGCACAAATTGGGATGCTATTCCCACAGACAGTCTGCAAATCGGGTATTCTTTATGATATGATAATCATTTTGATTTTGCACGACTTGTTTTGACTAACTTAGGGGAGAAGATGACAGAGAATAGAGGAGTTGTTTATTTTTCTAGATTCTGTCAGCTTTTGTTTTCTTATTGTGTTGAAGGAGTAAATGTAGTTGAAGCAGATGTTTCTTGTTTTAAATTACATAAGAGGGTATTTACTGATCTAGTAAATAAAGATGTTAAGAAAGGAGTTGTTGGAGACTTGTTGCTACCTGCCTCAATGCAACAGTTTTTAAATGCTCAAGTCAATTCATCAACTCAAGAAGTACCTTCTTTAATTTCTGTTAATTCTGCAAGAGGTGGTAGAACTAAGCATATGGGTTCTAAGCCAGCTAGGATTTCTAAACCATCTTCTGAAGCTGAACCTTCTGTGTCTCCATCACAAAGGTTAAAGAAGTCCAAAACCAGAGCATTTAAAAGAAAAGTAAGGGCACAAAGACCTCGTTCTGAAGAAGCAAGAGTATCTGATAGTGAAGATGAAATAGAGGATTCTCAGACTCTGAGAAAAAGAAGAAAGCTTGTAGCCACTTATCTTTTTGATGAGGAGGAAGAAGCTGAATTGCCTGTAACCTCTGAAGTGGTAATTCAGGAAGCTGTTCTAAGGGAAACTACTATGCTCTCAGAGGATAGAGCAAATCTTGATGAATCTGAAGCTCCTGCATCAGAGAATGAGGAGATTGTGACTGAAACTGTTCCTCAAGATACTCCTGCAATGGTTGTTGAGGAGGATATTCTAAATGCTAATGAGGACAGAGTGTTTGTAAACACTGAAGCTCATGAAGTGTTTGTTCAGGAGGATGCTGCAAATACTGCTAATATGATGGATTTGGATTTAGAAGCTCCTACATCAAAGGCTAATGATGTAGTTGAGGAAGCTGCTACTCATTCTGATAGCAGAGTTTTTGATTTTGAAGCACACACCTCTATACATTCTGATCATTATACAGAGGGTGTGGAAGCTGATCAAGTAACTGATCAGATAGAAGAATCTCTGGCCACTCACACTGAAATTATTTCTTGTGATCTTGACAAAGGTGAGGAGGTTAATCAGATCATAAAAGTCACAGAGACAATTCTTGATGAAGCTGTGATAGAAAAGGAACAAGAGGCTGCTGATGAGCTAAACTCTGAGAATATTATTCTTGAAGCTTTGCAACAATCTGTTGTTGAGATTGTTCAAAGAGAAGCAGAGGTTTTTGCTCAGGTTAACTCTGATATTCCTGAAGCTGTAGAAGAGGAGAAAATTGATGAAGCTGCACAGTTTACTGCTGAAAATATTCTTACTGAAAATGAAGCAGACAATAATGAAGAAGCTGGAAATGATGCTGAGGGTTCTCATTCACACCCTAGTATTCAAGTTTCATTGGCTGATGATGTCAATAGTGATGAAGCAAGGGAAGTCAATAGACAGACAAATGAGCATTTCCAGAATATGTACTATAACAAATGGGCTGATGCAGATTGTGTCTTCTCAGCACAAAGGGCTGCAGATTTTCTATCTGATTCTGTCAAGAAGATCTCAAATACTGATGTACTTACAAGCTTACAGGCAACTGTTGTTCAAGTCAAATCTCTTAATAATAGATTTGATGAGAATCAACAAATGCTTACAAATCTAAGGAATGAAGTCAGTATGAAGGATCTTACTTTCAAGTCTGACAGAACTTATTATTATTCTATGTTCAAGCAGCAAGCCAAGGATTCTGAGGAAATCAAGAAGAGGCTTGGGAAAGTTGAGGAAAATCAGAATGCAATGTCTACTCAACTGAATTCCATTTCTTCTGCCATTGAATTGCTGACATCAGTACTACTTTCTGATGATGTCAAAAAGGGGGAGAGTGTATCTAAAGACAAATGCAAAGACACTCAAGCTCTGAGACGGAGGGATGATTCTACTGATGGGGGAAGCAAAGAAAATAAAAGAAAGATTTTTGCTCAAAGGCAAAGCAGGACAAGAGTAAACTCTGATAGACAAACAAACTCTGACAAGATAAACTCTGGTGGCCAATCTACTTCAAAACTCAAGAGTTTAGTTGTTTCAACTAATCCATCTACTGATGAAGAGATTGCTGCTAAAATATTCATGAAAGAGCATGGAAAGAATGTTACTATTGAAGATATCCAGGCTGAAGAGCAAATGCTTGCTGAGGAACACAAGAAAAATCTTGAAGCTGGAATCTACAAGAAAAAGGAAATCAAGGCTCCTAGAAAGAAAGAAGTTGGTATTTCTATCAAAGAGAATATACAACAGAGTATACAATATACAAGGAGACCTGTGATTGGAAACTCTGATAAGGGTAAAGGCATAATGATTGAAGAGCCTAACCTAGAGAAGAAAGAAAATTCAACCTCTGACATTGCTCAAGTTGAAACAAGATTAGCAAAATCAACCTCTGACGCTGCTCAAGTTGATGATACTACTAAAGTTATGACAACCTCTGACGTTGCTCAAGTTGTACAGAAATCTACACAACTTCCAGGATTCAGCAAACCAAAACTTCTTGAAGATTTAAAGCTTGAAGCTGTGAATTTCTCAGAAACCAGAACAGTATTGGGAAAAGAAGTCTTTGATAAATCTGGACTGGGTTCACACAGAGAGAGAAGAACTAATAACAGATCTCAAGACAAGTTTTCACTGGCAGAATCTGGAGTTGGAATTACTCAAGAAGGCCTTGACAAACTAGAATCTGTACAGATGATTTTTCATAAAGGAATCAAAAAGGAATTCTTGTTATATTTTATGGCTGATGGCAGAGTGTATAGAGTTGGTGAATTTGATATTCAGTTAAAACTCTGGGAAGAGCTAGAGTATGTTCTATATCTATTTGAAGTA
This sequence comes from Heracleum sosnowskyi, assembly GCA_030848705.1. Lineage (NCBI taxonomy): Eukaryota > Viridiplantae > Streptophyta > Magnoliopsida > Apiales > Apiaceae > Heracleum > Heracleum sosnowskyi. The sequence goes on from CM061239.1 coordinate 75,679,230, forward strand.
AAGAATAGAAGTACTTATGATGCTGCTCGAGTTTTGAAGGAAAGGATGATGAAATCCAAAGTTTTGAGTGGAGCTGGAGTATCAAGTGCATACATTCCTAAATACAGAGATGCACATGGAAAGTTGGTAGAAATGAAAAGGAATAGTGCTAGGTTCAGAACTGCACTAAATAAAAAGGTTCTTGAGTTCAATCTAGAGTCTGATAAACCTTTTTATATCAGACTTGGCAATGAAATGGACAAAAACAACATATATTCTCTGAGAGCTGCAATTTATCAGACTGGAGAATCTGATCCAGAGTTGAAAGAAGTGAAGAAGATCATGGTGGAAGAGCTAGAAAGAGCTGAAAAGAAATTGCTATCAGACTATATCAGGACAGTGCCTGATATTCAAGAAATCAAGTAAAGTCTGATTGTAAGTTTTTAATATATTTTCTATTCTAAGTCAAATTTAAACTCTGTTTTAAATTAAACTCTGTTATATGTTAAACACTGCATTTGTTAAATGTTTTTGACATCATCAATTATATGTTTAACTTGTACATTTTATTATGAACAAGTTGGGGGAGATTGTTAGATATAATTGCTGACGTTTGTTTATCAGTGTTTAAGCAACAGGTACTGACCAGAGTTTATCAGAAGCCGGTCAGAGTTTAATTAAACTCTGACAGGGTGAAGAGTTTAAAGGAAGCCGGTCAGAGTTTATTTAAAGTCTGACAGGGTGATAGTTGAATTAGCTGTCGGTGCTGAATTGAAGATTCTAGAAGCAATATATTCTGAAGATGGAAAGAAGCAGAATATATTGATACAGCTAAGGAAACAGAATAGAAGATAAGAAGCAATCCTTAATTGATATAACTTGTATAGCTAATTTGTAGGAATATCAATTAGATAAGGATTGTGTAACTGTGTACTATATAAACACAGATAGGTTATCCCTAGAAGGGACGCGATCATTGAATATATTATTCTTGTAACCTAGAAGCTCTTTGTGATTCATTAACATCACTAAGAGAGAATTATTTAATATAATTCAGTTTGTTGATTTACAAACCTGTATTCTTAATTGTTATTCTCATACATACTTGATTATATATTGTGTATTCGGCCTAACAGATTGATTATGTAACTGTGTATTATATAAACACAGATAGGTTAACCCTAAAAGGGATGCGAATACTGAATATATTATTCTTGTAACCTAACAGCTCTCTGTGATTCTTTAACATCACTGAGAGAAGAGTTATTTTATATAATTCAGTTATTGATTCATAAACAGTGTTCTTGAGTGTTATTATCGTATTAATATTGATTATACATTGTGTATTCGGCCTAACAATTGGTATCAGAGCCATTGTTAGGCCGAATACACAATATATAATCAATATTAATACGATAATAACACTCAAGAACACTGTTTATGAATCAATAACTGAATTATATAAAATAACTCTTCTCTCAGTGATGTTAAAGAATCACAGAGAGCTGTTAGGTTACAAGAATAATATATTCAGTATTCGCATCCCTTTTAGGGTTAACCTATCTGTGTTTATATAATACACAGTTACATAATCAATCTCTAATTGATATTCCTATAAATTATCTATACAAATTATATCAATTTAGGATTGCTTCTGTCTTCTGTTCCGTTTCCTTAACTGTCTCAATATATCTTGCTTCTTTCCATCTTCAAGATATATTGCTTCTAGAATCTTCATATTAGCACCGACAGTTAATAAACTCTTCACCCCGTCAGACTTTATCAAACTCTGACTGGCTTCTATTAAACTCTGATGAGTACCTGGTACTTAAACACTGATGAACAAACGTCAGCAATTATATCTAACAATCTCCCCCAACTCGTGCATAATAAAGATGTACAAGTTAATAGATAATTGATGATGTCAAAACATATAACAAATGCAGTGTTTAAATATAATCAGAGTTTAACTTTAACTTAGAACAGAAAACTTTAAAGACTTACAGTCAGACTTTACTTAATTTCTTCAATATCAGGCACTGTCCTGAGATAATCGATGAGAAGTCTTCTTTCAGCCTTTTCTAGCTCATCTACCATGATTTTTTCAGTTCCTTGAGTTCTGGATCACTTTCTCCAGTCTGGTAGATAGCTGCCCTTAGTGAATAAATGCTGTTTTTCCTCATATCATTTCCTAGCTTTATTATGAAGGATTTATCTGATTCCAGATTAAATTCCAACACTTTTATGCCAAAATCTGTTCTGAGTCTTGCACTGTTTCTTTGCATCTCAACAAGCTTTCCATTGTAATCTTTGTACCTTGGTATGTAAGAGCCAGCAGACTTTAAACCAGAAAGAATTCTAGCTTTCATCATCCTGCTTCTTAACACTTCGGCTGCTTGATGAGTTCTTTGATTTTTAACTTTCAACAGATACAGCACATATTCCAGTTCTTCCTTCATCTTTAAACCAATATCATCTTCACTAACTCTGTATACTCTGCCATCAGATTTGAAGTATAACAGAAAATCCTTCTTCAACCCTCTGTGGTATATTAACTGAACTGATTCTAGAGTATCAAGATTTTCTTGAGTTACTCCAACACCAGGTTCAGCTAAAGAAGTGTGATCCATTGGACTATTGTTCACTCTTTTCTCTCTATGAGATCCAAGCCCAGATTTATCTCTTGATTCTTTTCCCATGACTGTTCTGCTTTGGAGAAGATTTATATTTGCTGGAATCAAAGAGTGTTGAACAGTGTGACTGGCTTGCCAAAAGTCCTTTGTAATTGTGAAGATAATTTTGTCTGTACAACTTGAGTAGTATCAGAGGTTGTCACAGCTTCTGATTTTTGAACAACTTGAGCAATGTCAGAGGTTGATTTGTTTATCCTTGATTCAACTTGAGCAACATCAGAGGTTGAATAATTCTTCTTTGGTAACTGTCCTTCTTCTACCATTTTACCTTTTCCTTTATCAGACTCTGCAATCATAGGCCTCCTTGTATATTGTAGACTCTGTTGAGAGTTCACATTCTCTTTAATAGAAATTCCCATTTCCTTTTTCCTAGGAGCCTTAGCCTTTTTCTTGTAAGTACCAGCTTCAATATTTTTCTGGTGTTCTTCAGCAAGAAGCTTCATCTCAATGTCCATATCTTCCATTGTAGCTTCACCACCATGTTCTTCCATGAAAAGTTTAGCAGCAATCTCTTCATCAGTAGTTGGATTTGATGAAATCACTAGACTTTTAAGTCTTGAAGAAGATTGACCACCAGAGTTTAACCTCTCAGAGTTTGTCTGTCTAGCAGAGTTTGACCTAAGTCTCCCTTGCTCTTGACTAGTCTTTGACCTTCTCTCTGCTTCCTTGCTTCCACCATCATTTGCATCATCCCTCAATCTCAAGGTTGGAGTCCTTTTGCATTTGTCTTTAGGAACTCTCTCCCCCTTTTTGACATCATCAGGAATAAGCACTGATGTCAGCAACTCCAGTGAGGCAGCAATAGAATCAAGTTGAGAAGACATAACAGTCTGATGCTCTTCCACCTTGCTTAGCCTTTGTTTTATTTCCACTTGATCTTGAATCAGAGAAGACAATCTATTTCTTTCAGTTCTCAAGGTTAACTCCTTAGCAGCAACATCATTACTCAATCCAATGACTGCTTTGTGAGTCTCATCAAAGCGATTGTGCAATGATTTGACTTGAACAATTGTAGCCTTGAAATGTGTCATTAGCTCAGGATTTGAAATCTCCTTTGCAGATTGAGCAACAAAATCAGCAGTCCTTTGCTTTGAGAAAATACAATCTGCCCCTGACCAGTTGGCATAGTACATATCTCTATAATGAGCTTCAGTGGCAGCTATATTTTCCTTGACATGCTCAGCTGTAGGATCCCTTAGAAAAGGTATGGATTCATCAGAGTTTGAAACTTCAGCATTGATGTTAGAGTTGGCATGAAAAGAATGTTCAGAGTTTGCAGCTTCATTTTCTTCAGCAACATTTTCTGCAGAAGCCTCAGCGTTTAGCTGTGCAGCTTCAGGATTCTCAGAGTTTGGATTGACAAGAACCTCTGCTTCTACAGGAGCAGACTTTTCAACAACTTCAACATGCTCAGAGTTTGCAGTGGCAAAAACCTCTGTTTCTTCAGGAACAGGCTTAACTATATCCTCTGCTATAGCTTCATCTATCATTTCTACAGCAGCTTCAAGAACCTGATCAACCTCTTCACCCATTTCAGGAACTGGATTATTGACAGAGAGAACCTCTGTATGAGTTGCAAGTGACTCATCTATTACTAGGGTGGGTTGATCAGCTGCCACATGCTCAGTATCACAAACACTGATACTAGGATGTGCTTCAATTTCGTCTTCAATATCCATCTCCAATATAGGTTCAAGAAAATCATCAGGAAAAGCAGCATTATCATCAGTGTTTGCTCTGGCTTCTTCAGGCACAGTAGCATTGGCAGAATGATTTTTAATCACAACCTCAGGAGCTTCAACTGGTGTAGAACCAGGAATCAATCCATCAAATAGGTAAGCAGCAACTAGCTTCCTCTTCTTAGCATTAGCAGATTCTGGTTCATCAGAAACCCTATTCTCATCATTAGAAGGTCTGTTTGCCCTTTTCTTCTTCCTTGAAGTACCAACTGAGTGTGGTAAAGCATCAACATTTGCAGGTGTTGCAGCCTTGTCACCCTTAAAATCTCTATGCTTAGTCCTACCCCCAGCCCTTGGCTTTTGAGAAGTAGATGGAAGAGGTTCAGAGTTTAGTAGTGGTTGTGGATTTAAAAACTGTTGGACTGAAGCAGGAAGCATCAAGTCACCAACATTCCCTTTCTTGATATCTTTATTTGTGAGATCAGAAAATATTCTCTTATGCAATTTAAATGAGAGAATTACATCCTCCTCAGCTATCTCAACCCCATCAACACACAGAGAAAAGATTAATTGACAGAAACGAGCAAAGTAAACTACATTCCTATTCTCTGTCATCTTCTCACCAATATTAATAAGAACTAGTCTACCAAAATCAAAATGAGTACCATAGAGAAGAGAATACCCAATTTGTAGACTATCGATTGGAATAGCATCCCAATTTGTACACTTCTTTCCAAATGCTCTTGTAATACAGTCGAAAAAGAAACTCCACTCCTTCCTCAAGAATGGTCGCTTCAGATTACCTGTCCTTGCCAAAGGCCCAGAGTAACCAATCTCCCTCATCATACGCTGGAGATCAGAGTCACCAACAGAAATGGTGAAGGCATTGAAATCTTCACACCCAAGAGCATCTCTAACAGTGGTTGGTGTAACCACATACTCTTGTTCAGCAAATTCAAAGATAATTGAAGGAGTGCCTGATTCACCTCCATCATCATATACGCCTGTCTCCCAGAAGGCTTTGATTTGAGAACCAGATAACTTTGCTGGTTCCATCAGTGCATGCCCAATATCAGATTGAGCAAGAAAGTTTTGCAACAAATGAAACGCCTCCGGTGCGTTCTCATTACTCAAAGGAGCAGAATAATTGTTAGGAACAAACTCTAACCCAGAAGAAACAAACACTGTAGTCGCCATTAGTAAGATTTGAAAGAATAACAAAGAATCAGATGCAAAAGCTCGAAAGAGTTTGAAAGTAGAAAAGTGTTTGTGAATATGTGTGTGTGAATAAATGTGAATTGGAGTAAGATGTGAAAGGTTTAAACGTAAGTGTGTGTATTGTATAAATATGCAATTCAAAATTAAAAACTGAACAGTTTTTAATCATCAATACACATCTGTCTTACTCCGTTAACTGTGTGAGTGGGACACGTGGCACACATGCAATGACTGACAGCAAATAATTGACAGTTTCCAATGCGCATGCGCAGTAAAAACAGCAATAATTACCGCCTTTTACACTTTTCTAGACACTCAACCTCTCTCCTCTGTTAATACAAATTAGAACCGTTACCAATCATACTCTTTTATTTTCAAGAATGTTTTCTCAAAATTGTTAACTGTCTGAAACAAATAATTAATTTTAATCATCAGAGATTAAAATAAAATTACCTCAGCGTAGAGTACACAACTCATCAGTGTTTACCAATCCTCCTCCTTTATAAATAAACTCTTTTCACAAACTGTACAGGTGTGAGAATTTGTGTGTGAACTAGCAGAGTTTACTAAATATGAATATTTAGATCATCTCAAAGTGCATAAAATCCACAAAATAAGTCAGTAAAAACTGGTTGTCCAAATTCTCATATAAAATAAAATCTGATTTTTATATCTAAACTCTGTATTCTGATATCCTTTCATTTGGATATATCTTTTATTTTCACCCCTTTATAAATTTTTATTTTATTTTATTTTATTTTTTTATTTTTTTTATTTTTCCAGTAATCAGTGGTTAGCACTAGTCACCAAAAATCAAAGATTTTAGCCCTTATTTCATACAATAAGTTCCTGGATCTTCCTAGGCATAACATGATCTCAAAGGAATTTGTGCACTTGTTGGCATCTTTTGATTTGAGGGTGAAATATTTGCAATTAATTATCAGAGTTTAGACTTTTCATCAGTTAATACAATTAATTTATGAGAGAAAGTGCAAACAGCTAATACAGACTCAGTGTATAGGATCAATAAACTAAGAGATGCTATAAATATAGAGACAGTATCATGCTGTGTAAAATTTCTGCACATTTTGTAATCAGAATCTATAATACTTAGAAGGATTCATGATTACTTACTGAAAATCATGCTTCATACAGCTTTCTTCATCGGTCAATATGTTTCAGACAATATCACAATCAGAGTATAACATCAGAGTTTAACCGACAGAGTATGACTAACAGAGTATAACTAACAGAGTTTACTATCAGAGTTTATCATGTTGATACAAATATCAATTAACACATGCAAAGAACCATGAGCATAAAATCAAACATGTACAGATTTTGAATCTAACCAGTATCTCTAGTCAAAACCAGAGATCATTCCTAGTTCATTTACCAGCCTTGTAAAGGTAGCTTCACACAAAGGTTTGGTGAAGATATCTGCAAGCTGTTGGTCTGTAGACACAAAATGAAGCTCAATGTGTCCTTCTTCCACATGTTCCCTTATAAAATGATACCTTATGCTGATGTGCTTGGTCATGGAATGCTGTACTGGATTACCTGTCATAGCAATGGCACTTTGATTATCACAGTAAATAGGTATTTTAGAGTACCTTAATCCATAGTCCAGCAATTGATTCTTCATCCATAAAATCTGTGCACAACAGCTACCAGCAGCTATATACTCTGCTTCTGCTGTGGATGTGGAAATTGATTTCTGTTTCTTGCTGTACCAAGAAACTAATCTGTCACCTAAAAATTGACAGCTTCCACTTGTGCTTTTTCTGTCTATCTTACAGCCTGCAAAGTCTGCATCAGAGTAACCAATTAAGTTAAACTCTGATTCTCTAGGATACCACAAACCAAGAATTATGGTTCCTTTGAGATATTTGAAAATCCTTTTTACAGCTGTTAGATGTGGCTCTCTGGGGTCTGCTTGAAATCTTGCACAAAGACATGTTGCATACATAATATCAGGTCTGTTTGCAGTGAGATAAAGAAGAGACCCTATCATTCCTCTATAGTTTGTCATATCTACTGAGGCTCCTGTGTCTTTGTCCAGCTTTGTTGCAGTAGCCATGGGAGTTGCAGCAGATGAACTATCAAGCATACCAAATTTCTTGAGAAGATTTCTGGTATATTTTGCTTGATTAATAAAAATCCCATCATCTGTTTGCTTGACCTGTAAGCCTAGAAAATAACTAAGCTCTCCCATCATACTCATTTGATATCTTGACTGCATAAGCTTGGCAAATTTCTTGCAGAGTTTGTCATTAGTAGACCCAAAAATTATGTCATCCACATAGATTTGTACTAACAGCAAGTCATCACCATAGTTAAAATAGAACAAGGTTTTGTCAATTGTGCCTCTAGTGAACCCACTTTCTAAAAGAAATTGAGCCAGAGTTTCATACCATGCTCTAGGTGCCTGCTTTAGTCCATATAATGCCTTATCAAGCCTGTAGACATAATCTGGATGTTTGGGATCTACAAACCCTGGTGGTTGTTCAACAAACACTTCTTCTTCAAGTTTCCCATTGAGAAAAGCACTTTTCACATCCATCTGAAAGACTTTAAACTTTTTGTGTGCAGCATAGGCCAGAAAAATCCTTATTGCCTCCAATCTTGCAACTGGAGCAAAGGTTTCATCATAGTCAATTCCTTCCTGTTGAGAATAGCCTTTTGCCATAAGTCTAGCCTTATTCCTAGTAATCACTCCATCACTGTCTGTTTTGTTTCTGAAAACCCACTTTGTACCAACAATAGATCTATTCTTTGGTCTTGGCACAAGTGTCCAAACTTCATTCCTCTCAAATTCATTTAACTCCTCTTGCATTGCTGTTATCCAGTTAGCATCTTGAAGAGCTTCTTCCACTTTCTTGGGTTCTGTTTGAGATAAGAATGCATGAAACAGACATTCATTATTTGTAGCACTTCTAGTTCTTACACTAGCTTCTGGATCTCCAATTATCAAGTCAGGTGTATGAGCTTGTGTCCACCTTCTTGCTGTTGGTAATTGGCTTCTACTAGAATTATTAGATCCTCCCCCTTGATCCATGCTCTCCTGATTTTGTTCTTGACCATTTGCATTCTCTGAGGCTCCCCCTGAATTGGACTGTTCAGTATTTGAACTTTCAGAGTTTGACTCAGAGTTTCTGTTGGATTCTTCATTTGACTCTCTTTCAGAATTTGAGTCATCACTTTGAAAAGTTTCTGAAGTTTCTTCACGCTCCCCCTCAACTGGTTCTCTATTTTGTTCTGTCAGAGAAAATTCTTCAGTGTTTACCAGTAGAGGGTCAAAGTATGCTTCGACAGAGTTTGTTGGATTTGCTTTATCAGAGTTTACATCATCAGAGTTTAGATCTTCATTTTCAAAGCGAAGTTGATCATGATATTCTTCATCTTCTATTCCAGTTATTTTATTGTCATCAAATGACACATGAATAGATTCCATGATCACTTTAGTTCTCAGATTATAGACTCTGAATGCCTTTGTTGACAATTGTAATATCCGTGAATTTTATTATTTGATTAAATGATATATTTAATCTAAAATATTTATGTTGGAATATTGGAATATTATTATATGATATTTAGTGTGTGATTATGTGCTAAATGGTGAGTCGGAAGCCCCTTTCAAAAATTTCGTCATTTGGAATTTTCTTCAAATTTGAGCCGTTTTGATAATTCAAGAGCCCCGTTGAAATTTCGTACATTCATTTTTAATTCTTCGTCTTTCGTATTCGAATCGTTATCGAAAGGGTTATGGGATTCTATTTAACCCTACCTATTTGATTCTGCAAATTAATTTCAATTTTTGATCCGAAAAAGGAAAAATCGTTCCGAACCCTAATTGCTTAAGGGGACGGATTTATCGTTCTATATCAATATTGAAGTTGTTATAGCCCTAGTATTCTTGAGCATTAGTTATATAATGATATATATCAATTTGGATAATCATCAACCTTTTTAACCCCTTATTTTTAGTAAAACGTGTTTTTGACCTAATTAGGGTTTTTAAACGATCTAACGAATCAATATCGATCCAAAAATGTTATTTGGGGTATTATTTTTCCAGAAATATAAAAAGACCAATCAGACTTCATAACCCTAGCAATTCTTCAGAAATTACTCAAAAATATTCGAAATTCCCAAAAATTATTTTGTGTTCTTGATCTTCAATCAATTCGTTCTAAGGGTTATTGAAGTCCAAATTTGAAGTTCTTATACTCAAATCAAAGCCCCAAAAATCTAGTTTCAGAATCTTCCAACCTCATCATCATCTGGTAAGTATTCGATTTTATATTGATTTTACAAGTTTTGAATTAAAATTAGGGTTCTTAATTAATTTGGGGATTTTCATTCTGTTGATTCTCCGTTCAATTGGTTGCTTCTAACATGTTCCTAGGGTTCTAATTAGCAAGAATCCATGCTTTAATTTCATGTTTAAGTTCAATTTAGTCGGGTTTGATTTTCGGGTTTTGACCCGATTTCTTCTTTCGATTCGTACGTTCTTGATATTGATCTGACATTGTTTTTGATAAAGGGCTTTGATTGTATGAGTTATAAGCTTTATTTTGGTATATTAATCTTTGAGTTTCATGTAGGATTTAAGTAGATCGGGTTTCCGGCCGAGGTCGTCGCCGGCGAGTTCTTTGAATGAATTCTGGGCACGATTCCGGCATGGGACAGATGTGTGTGTATGTGGGTTGTGTTTGTCTTGCAAAAGCGAACAAAAGCCCTATGGTTTGGTTTTGTTTTGATCGGAAACGGCGAAGTCCGGCCACCGGACGCCGGCCGGATTCTGGAAAACCCAGATTCCGGCGGGTTGTTCTTGGTGACCCGGATTCGTTCTTCCCGACCCGTTTACCCGATTTTTCGACCCGGTTTCAATCTTCAAAACCCTAATTCATTTTCAGAAAACTGTTTTTGAATTTTATTTTTAAATTTAATTCGAAAATAGTTTAAAAACTTTAAAAATTCATATTTTTATTTTAAAAATATATTTTAATATCAAAAAAATTCTGATAAATTATATTTATTATTTTAAATCCGAAAATTGATTAAACTTAATTATTTTAATTATTTTTAATTAATAATTAATTTATTAATTAATTGGTTAATTCTTTTAATCAATTAATTCTTAAAAATTAATTATTAATTAGATTTAATTAATTAAAAATTCAGTTTAATTATTTTCAAGCCTATTTATTTATTTAAAAATAGTTTGAGCATTTAAAGAGTGTCAATTAATTTTATTAATTGATTTATTTTCATTTAAATGTTTATATTGGATTTAAAAATCCGATTTTTGATTTAAAAATTAGTAATGACTTATTAAAAATTCAAATGAGTTTCAGACGATGTTTTAAAAATATTTATAAGTGCAATATGGTTCATATTAATTGTGTGTTGTGTTTTATAGTCTGTATATGCCCGTGCTAGGGCAAATATCTGAGTTTTAAATATCGTAAATTATACCCGACGTCCGATACGTACCCGGTTACTTGTTTAAATGTGATTATTGATTGAATAAGTGTCGAGAGTAGAACGAGAATAGTTAGACTTATTGTAATGAGTTGTTTAATTATAGAATCGAGTTCCCGGAGCAAGGGAAAGGGGAAAGTAGAGTGAGCAGAGTCGATTCGACAGCAGCTTAGACCAGGCAAGTATCTGTGCCTTTACTTGTGATAAAAATTATTATTGTCTTGATTACTTGAATACCGTTATCCCCAGAACAATTCAAATTATCCATCTTTTAACCGCATTTGGACAACTGATTCCATTTCCTTAGAAATTCTTGATTCTTTGATTTGATCTGCATCGGAAACCCTTATTTCCAATTTACTTGATTATTGTTTACCACCTATTGTTGCTATTTATCATCCTTTGATTATCATTGACAACCTTTGATTATTTGACTTCTATCTTGACTACCAATTACGGTTATTGATTAACGATTACCAATATTGATTACCTTATTGAATGAGTACACTGTACCATTGAAACTACTCCATGATCCTTTCTCGATCTTCGTTGATACTGAACAGTTGAAGCTCTTTTGCAATTACTATACATTCAGTTTATCTTATTAAGCATGTTATTGTTTATACCCTATTATAGAATTGGCATGTGTTTTTAAAAATGGACCAGTAATTGGTCGGAATAACTTAAGGCCCAGATTGGCCTGGGATCCAGTAGAGGACTATGACATGAGCTAGTCCGGGGTTGATGCGTGGCTGGCCAGCAGCACAACCTTTGATTTGAATAAAATGTATAAGCCAAATTCTAATCCTTTACTTCAATCATTATTGATACAAAGCATGTGTTAGCTAAATATTGTTGATTCTGATATCATAAATTCATATCCTTACAACTGTGATAGAAATGATTCGTTGATGTTTGCTGAGCAATTTTGGCTCACTCTTGCTTGTTGTTTTCTAACCCTATTCCAGTGAAGCGAGAGTATGAGTTGGCATAGCGTGACCGATAGTTCACCAGCAGTCAGGAGAGCCCCTCGAGTCACTGTTATTGGCAGGGTAGTTGTTGTTTTGCTTTTCTAGATTTAATGTCTAGATTTGAACTTTAGTTGTGATGTAATAACTCTGATAAAACTGGTTTGTAATAATAAAAGATTGTAGTAGCTTGTGTTCATTGCCATAATCTGGATGCGGTCTTGGTCAAGGGGTAATTGTGTCTTTATATATATTATGCATGTGTTAAATAGTATTCCGTTGGTCGGATGACTCCTCAAATCTGTACCCCGGGTTTGGAGGGCGTCACAACAATGGGTATCCAACAAAAATTCCTTCATCAGCTTTTAAGTCGAACTTGGTCAACTGTTCAGGATGAGTTTTCAACACAAAGCACTTACATCCAAAAATATGAAAATACTTCAAATTTGGCTTCTTATTTTTCAACATCTCATATGGTGTTTTCCCATGCTTGTTGATCAGTGTTGCATTTTGAGTAAAACAAGCAGTTTGAACAGCTTCTGCCCAGAAATAGGTTGGCAATTTTGCTTCAACAAGCATTGTTCTGGCAGCTTCGATTAGGGTTCTGTTCTTTCTTTCAACTACACCATTTTGTTGTGGAGTTCCAGGTGCAGAAAATTCTTGCTTCACTCCTCTTTCCTTGCAGAAAGCTTCCAATACTGAATTTCTGAATACAGAACCATTATCACTTCTTATAATTTTCACTTTGTACTCTGATCCTTTGTCCAGTAGCTTTACATGTTCCATTAGTATTGAGGCAGTTTCATCCCTCTTTGCTAAGAAATACACCCATGTGTACCTAGTGTACTCATCAACAATGACTAGAGCATATTTCTTTCTGCCCAGAGACATTATATTTACTGGACCAAAAAGATCAACATGTAGAAGATGATAAGGTTCCACAACTGAAGATTCAGATTTACTCTTGAAAGATGACTTCCTTTGCTTGGCCTTTTGACAAGAATCACACAGGCCATCTAAGCTGAGTATTGACTTAGGAAGTCCCCTTACAAGATCTTTTCGAATTAGCTCATTTATGTTGTTCAAGTTTAGATGAGAGAGCTTCTTATGCCATTTCCAACTCTCTTCGTTTGACATTCTTGCAGATAGACACACAGTTATTCCTTCAGAGTTTGTTACCAAACTTGCTTCATAGATATTATTGTGCCTGTGTCCAACTAGAACAACTTTCCCTGTAGATTTGCTGATTACTTCACAATGTTCATTATGAAAATCTACATGGTATCCTCTGTCACAGATTTGACTCACAGAAAGCAGATTATGCTTGAGTCCTGTGACTAGAGCTACATTCTTGATGATGACACTACCAAGATTGATATTGCCATATCCCAGAGTACATCCTATGTTGCCATCTCCATAGGAAACTTTTGGGCCAGCCTTCTCCTCATAGTCTGATAGCAGGGCTTTATTTCCAGTCATATGTCCTGAGCATCCACTGTCCAAGATAAGGGTGCTCTCTTTTATGCCCTGCAATCACAAACAATCACTATGTGTTAGATTTAAGGATCCAGACTTGCTTGGATCCTTTGGCTTTCTTAACATTGTTAGCTTTTGCAGCGGTATCACTATCAACAGAGTTTAAACTAACATTGTCAGACTTTATACTTGCAGAGTTTGCTCTAACCCATTTCAAGTTGGGTTTTAGCTCATAATAGTTGTGATAAATAGCATGATAACTTTTGCAAGTATAAATGGAATGCCAAGTGCTCCCACAGTGTGTGCATAAAGTCTGTGGTCTAACCCTAACATAATCATTCTTTACTCCAGATGTGGAAGGTAAAGAGTTAATATTTTTGTTCTTTTTGCAAAACCTAGCAAGATGGTTAGTACTACCACAACTATGACATGTTTTTCTAGGAGCAACAGAATTAGGCAGATAATCATTTCTTTTATTAATGCCTACTTTTCCATTTCTATTCTTCTTAAACTTTTTCTGTTTGTTGACAGACTTTATTTCTTTGAGCTTATGTTTAAATTGTTTTTCTGTCATCAAACAAACATTAACCTGTTTGTCACAGACTTTTACTGGTTTGAGTAACAGTTTCTAACCCAATCTTATTCTCTGTTATTGAACCAATATTAACCTGTTTTTCACAAGTCTCAATTTGCTCCATAACAGCTTCTTTTACAACTACAGACTTTAGCTTACTGGATTCATGAACAAATTTCACAGGTTTAAGTTGTGGTTTCACTTTAACTTTATCTTTAAACCTAAGTTCATCTTCCTCACAGTAACCTAAACCTACAGTATCTGTTTGAAAAACCTGATGTGTGTCTTTTCCAGAATTGGTCCAGGTTTTAATCACTTTCCTCTCTTTTTCCAACTCAGATTCTATTTGCCTATATCTTTTAAGCAATTCCTGTTCAACATAAACAGCATCATCTCTCTCCTTTTGAACTTGTTGCATGTTAACAAGTTTCTCTTCAAGAAATTTATTTCTTTCTTTAAGACCTAGATTCTCAGATTTTATTCTCTCATTCTCTAAAGTCTGATCCCTATAACTAACATGTATGCTTTTAAGATAAATTCTTAATTCAGATATATTATCAGTATCATAAGCATAAGTTGTTAAGGGTACCTTGTTTCCAGATGACTCAGCTTCATCTTTAACAGTTGCCATGAGAGCATAATTGACTCCCTCATCTGAGTCTGAAGTGTCTGCCCAGTCCTTGCCTTTAGTGATGAGTGCTTTCTCAGATTTTCCTTTCTTGCACTCTGGAGCATAATGACCCATCTCTTTACACTTGTAGCACTGGATCTCAGACTTGTCTTTCTTCCTAGACTTTCTGAAATTCTTCCTTTCAGAGTTTGAATCTTTCCTTGAAAATCTCTTTCCTTTCTTGAAGTTCTTGAATCCCATCTTCTTGAAGGTCTTCACCATTAAAGCAGCCATTCTCATCATTTCTTCTTCATCATCCTCAGAATCAGAAGCTTCATCATCAGTATTTGAGCCATCATCAGAGTTTGATGACTCACTTTCAGACTTAATGACTAAGGCCTTTCCTTTGGCTTTCTTTCTTGATGATTCCTTCTTGACAGGCTTTTCTTCAACTTTAAGAGCAACAGATTTTGTCTTCTTTCCAAATCTTTTGTTTCTTTGTTCTATCTCCAATTCATGAGTTTTGAGCAACCCATAGATTTCATCAAGATCGTAATTGTCTCGAATTGTTGTTGCCTTCAAATCCCATCTTTCAGGCAGTGATAATAGAAACTTGAGATTTGACTCTTCAAGTTCATATTCTTTATCAACCAGGGACAAATCATTCAACAATTTACAAAATCTGTCATAAGTATCTGTCAAACTTTCATCAGATCTAGAATCAAAGTGTTCATACTCCTGTGTTAGAATAGTCTTCCTGTTCTTCTTTATAGCACTAGTTCCTTGACACCTTACTTCTAAAGCATCCCAAATTTCTTTGGCAGTCTTGCAGCCAATAACTCTGTTAGACATGACATTATCTAAGGCAATGTGGAGTAGATGTCTAACCTTTGCATCTTTTGCAATTGATGAGATGTCTCAGGAGTTAAGTCTTTCTTCTCTTTTGGAATAGTCTTTTGTTCTTGACCAATTATAACAGGAGACAATTTAGTTGGCATATGAGGACCATCATAGATTCTGTCAAGGTATTCTGGATCTGTGGCTTCCAGAAACATAGTCATCTTCACCTTCCATATTGGATATTCAACTGGTCTTAGAATTGGAACCCTGATAGTCTCATATCGACTCACAGAAGTAGGTTGAACCTTCTGAACATTAGAACCTGCATTAGAACCTTCCTGAGAGTTGTCAGTCATGATTATACTTGTGTTTAGATCGATAAACTGTATATATTAAACAGCCTTGGCTCTGATACCAATTGTTAGGCCGAATACACAATATATAATCAATATTAATACGATAATAACACTCAAGAACACTGTTTATGAATCAATAACTGAATTATATAAAATAACTCTTTTCTCAGTGATGTTAAAGAATCACAGAGAGCTGCTCGGTTACAAGAATAATATATTCAGTATTCGCATCCCTTTTAGGGTTAACCTATCTGTGTTTATATAATACACAGTTACATAATCAATCTCTAATTGATATTCCTATAAATTAGCTATACAAATTATATCAATTTAGGATTGCTTCTGTCTTCTGTTCCGTTTCCTTAACTGTCTCAATATATCTTGCTTCTTTCCATCTTCAAGATATATTGCTTCTAGAATCTTCATATTAGCACCGACAGTTAATAAACTCTTCACCCCGTCAGACTTTATCAAACTCTGATTGGCTTCTATTAAACTCTGTTGAGTACCTGGTACTTAAACACTGATGAACAAACGTCAGCAATTATATCTAACATATTGGGTGCAAATGGGTTTTCAAGAAGAAAACAGACATGGATGGTAATGTAACGACCTACAAAGCAAGACTAGTGGCGAAAGGTTTCAAACAAATTCATGGTATTGACTATGAAGAAACTTTCTCACCAGTAGCTATGGTCAAGTCCATCAGGATTTTGCTTGCGATAGCAGCTTACTATGACTGTGAAATCTGGCAAATGGATGTCAAAACCGCTTTCTTAAATGGGAGCTTATAAGAGGATGTGTATATGATACAACCAGAAGGTTTTGTCGATCCGAGATTTTCTAGAATGGTCTGTAAGCTACTACGATCTATTTATGGATTGAAGCAAGCCTCAAGGAGTTGGAATATTCGTTTTGATATAACAGTCAAAGAGTTTGGCTTTATTCAAAATGAAGATGAGCCTTGTGTATACAAGAAGGTTAGTGGGAGCAAAGTGGCATTCCTAGTATTATATGTTGATGATATATTACTAATAGGGAATGACATACCTTCTCTTCAGGCCGTTAAGACTTTGTTGGGAAAAAGTTTCTCAATGAAAGACTTAGGCGATGCTACCTATATATTAGGGATCAAGACCTATAGAGATAGATCTAGAAGATTAATCGGCTTAAGTCAGAGTACATACATTGACAAAGTATTGCATCGTTTTGGGATGCAAGAGGCAAAGAGGGGATTTGTCCCTGTGTCTCATGGGATAGTGATCTCAAAAGAAAATTGTCCTAAATCATTAGATGATAAGGACCGTATGAAAAAGGTACCATATGCTTCTGCAATTGATTCAATAATGTATGCAATGATATATACTCGACCTGATGTTTCGTATGCTTTGAGCATGACGAGCAGATACCAGTCTAATCCAGGTGAAGGTCACTGGACGGCAGTCAAGAATATTCTTAAGTACCTCAAGAGAACTAAAGATTCATTCTTGGTATATGGAGGAGATGAGAAGCTAGTTGTAAGAGGTTACACTGATGCTAGTTTCCAAACAGACAGAGATGATACTGTGTCTCAATCTGGGTTTGTGTTTTGTCTAAATGGAGGTGCTGTAAGCTGGAAGAGTTCGAAGCAAGAGACATTAGCTGATTCTACAATGGAAGCTGAGTATATTGCTGCCAGTGAAGCGGCCAAAGAGGCTATTTGGCTTTGGAAATTTATTGAGGGACTTGGAGTAGTTCCATCGATCGCAGATCCAGTTGATCTTTATTGCAATAACAATAGAGCTATTGCGTAGGCTAAGGAACCAAGGTCCCATTCCCGAGCAAAGCATATACTTAGACGATATCATCTACTTCGAGAGATTACAAGGAGGGGAGATATACATATATGTAAAGTGCATACTAATGATAACGTTGCAGACCCACTGACTAAGGCTTTGTCGCAGCAGAAGCACGAAGGTCACACTAGTTCCATGGGTATTAGATACATGGGTGATTGGCTCTAGTGCAAGTGGGAGATTGTTAGTGCTTGTGCCCTAGAGACAATACTATAATGTTCTTAGGGAAGACATTTTGATTATTAATAAATATGTTATATGGATTTTCTTTCAATTATTTATTATGTCTTTATTAACTGCGATATAAATGTTAGAATAATAAATGTCCTTGGAATATAAGCATGAATTCTATATCTCTAAGTATGTGACTTAGAAATGAGATTATATGAGTAGTGTTTATAATCCTAAAAGATCCCTAGTCGAGTATTATTATTTGAGGACAATAATAATGCATTAAGACTAGTATGTTTGTTGACTAATGACCACATCTCATTGGTCTTATGGTGATACTAAAGTCAAAGACATAAGTGCATGTTAGCAGAACATGGCACTGGATAGACCCACCGTGTGAATTCTTCATGGTAAATGTTATCAAGTGTCATAAGCAATTCTCACAGTGATAATGGTGTAATGATCCTTAGACTTGAAATCATTATATTTCTATATGAGAATTAATATAATTTGATTCTACTCAAAGTTACCTTTGACCGTGTAATGATAAAGGTGGACATTGGGTATATTATGAATCATATGAGAAATATGAATGATAGATATAGGATTTAACCCTCCTATTTTAGGAGTGATATTATTGGCCTCTTGATTGAGTGAGACTATGAAATGCATGGCCATGCTCAAATTGTGATTTGTTTAATAGTCTACTCATCGATCAAGTAAACCGGGATTAAATGTTGAGGTTGTTTTCCAACTCATATGTCCACAATGACACCAAGGCAGTAATTCTCAAGAATTATCAGAGGGCACATAATGAAGCTCAAACATACAATCCTGTGTATGCCACTACTATTCAAAATTTTGTGGCATCACTTCAGCTTCACCAGGCCCACATCCTTCAACAGAGAGCCAACACTGATGATATCAAATGCCATCTTGATGGGGGTAAAAGATGCTATTACAAGGAGAGTTGATGTTGTTGCTCCTTCTTCCTCTCAAAGATTCAAGCAAGACAAGCTGGTCAAGGATGTGGCTACCCTTACTGAAAGGATGGAGAAGATGGAGAAGCAAATGGACACCTTCTTGGAAAATCAAAACTTGCAGACTCAGCTACTGCAACAATTGCTGCAGGCTACTGGTGTTACTCAAACCTTTGATGATAAAAAAAAGGGGGAGAGTGTACTAGTGGTCTCTCAAACAGTAACCAAAACCAAGGGTGTGCCATCAAGTTAGGGGGAGGGAGAGACAGCTTTAATCATTGCAAATCCGAGTGAGTTTCAACTCACAAAGGTGGTCTCTCCAGCCAAAGATACTCCAGCCAATTAAGAATGATCAAATCTTCCTCAATTCTGAAAGGCTAATCAAGGAGTCTATCTTCAAGGCGGTGACTTCTTCATCATCATCCAAGACAGTGCATGTACACACAACAATCCTAAAAGTTCTCACTCCTGATAATGTGATTCTTCAAAAGGAATATGATGTTGAACACTCAAATGTCAAGGAGTTTGAAGCATTATTCAGTGGCAGGACTAGTTCTCCACCAAGACATCATGGCAAGAACAAATTAGAGGTGGATTATCCATTCCCCAAGCCTGATGATTCTAAGCTATTAGCAATTCTTATTAGGAATCTCAAGACTACTAATGACATAGAGCTGAGACAAGGGTTGGCTGTTATCTACAGAAATGGTAAAGAGATGAAGCCAACGCTGAAGAGATTTCCAGACTAAGGACAGAAGCCAATCCCCAGGGCTATGAATCTACACCTGAGAAACAGGCTAGACTGGCCCAAGAACTTTTGAGGGAGACGGAGGAAGAAAGTAGTGAGGCTGTAGAGGAAGAAGCCCCTACTAAAAGGAAGTTGAAGAAAAGGAAGACAGTGCCTAAGACCAAGCCTACCAGATGGAAGCAAAGATCAAATAGGCCTGTCTCTCCTGAGAAAGTGGAAGAGAAGAGAGATACTGAGAGGAGAATTGACTTTGGAGATCACATTTCAGCTACAACTCAATCTCAAACCACCTACCATGAGACTCATGTAGAGCCTAAAGAAGAGCCTATTGAGTTTGAAAACCTAGTTTTCCCTAAGTTAATTATTGAAGCTGAAAAGAGGTCAAGAAAAAAGGAACCAGTTAAGAGAGCTCAACAAGGATCAATCAAGCTGAACAGTGCACTAAAAGTTGCCAAGCCAGTTGAGAACAATGCAGACTTTTTGTACATAGCAGAAATACAGGAGTATTCAACAATGGATCTTTTCCTTGATGAAGTTAGTGAAATAAGAGGCACATACAAATTCAGAGATCTGCTTGAAAGACTAACCTTTGTCTACAAAGGAGGGAAGGTGAGAGCATGGCCCATGCAGCAAGTACTACATGAAGGATATTCTACCTTGGTGAAAGTCTTCTCAGGCTTCAAAAACACAAGGGGATTTTCTGAGGTTGCAAGGAGTGCTATTTTGAAGAAGATTGAGGAAATCAGGAATAGCTGGAATTCTCCTGATAGTTTGCCAAGAAAATTGAAGATCCCTTTTTAATGGACAAAGAATCCATCTCCAACATTACTGGATGATGGAATTTAAGGATGACAAGGGCTGTAGAAGATTCTTCAGGATTGAAGATCAATTGTCTAAGGCTAGCACAAAGTACCTTAGATGGTTGCAAGGCAAGCTGGATCCAAAAATTGCTAAAGAAGATGCATTCTATAGAAAGCTTCAAGATCAAATCAAGGCAAATTATGCTAAGGAAGGAAGACAAAAGATTCAGCCTCCAAGAGAGAAGAAAAGGAATTAAACCTGCTCAGTCTAGAGGAGCACTCTCTATGTAATTATCTCTACTCTTCAGTATTTTCATATTGTAGCTTAATACAATTTTTACTGCTTATTGTTTATTTATTAGGAGTGGTTTTTTTATCATCAAGACTCTTAATTTATGTCTGATTCTCAACCAGGCATAAATTGGGAGAGATTGTTAGGAACTATGTTGTTTCTTGATTATAACTAGATTAACTTAGTGAAAATTGTATAAGTAAAATGTAGCAATCAACGGATAACATTGTTAGATCAGAATTCAATGATCGTCAGGAGCTAGACTCAACTGATCAGGATTGCTGACATCATCAGGATTGCATGGTCGTCAGGATCAAGATACATATCAGGACTGGGATCAGGATTGATCATCAGGACTGGAAGCTGATCAGGATTCCTACTTCGAGTTATATTTGGAGTCTCGTTAAACATGGAAGTTTATTCTGTCGGTTCCTGGTTTGTAGAATGTAGCTATCAATTATGGATAGGTTTCAATCTTTGTAATTGATTAGGACTTATCATTGAAAGAGAAGCTGTGTAGTATATAAACACAGTTTTGGTTTCGATTTATGTACGTGAACATAATCGAGTTTTTGTAAGCTAGAAGCTCTCAAGAACATAGAATTTCTTGAGAGAGTTTTTGTAAGCTAGAAGCTCTCAAGAACATCAGAATTTCTTGAGAGAGTTTGTAACAGTTTTATATCAGATTTAATAAAGCTGTTATCTTTCTTTCATATTTGTGATATATACATTAAGAAGTCGATTATCTTATACTATTGTATTCAACCCCCTTCTACAATAGATTATTACTGGGCAACAATTGGTATCAGAGCAAACTGATTTAATTCTGAATCAGATACGATCTAAAGATGTCGACAACCAAGTATGAAAGCATGAAGATTCCCATCTTGAAGAAATCAGAATATCCAACATGGAGGATAAAGATACTGATGTACCTGGAGGCTATGGATCCTGACTATTTGGACAGGATTCGTGATGGACCATATATTCCTACAAGGATTGTAGAACGAACAGATACAGTACCTGAACATTATGTGGTCAAGGCTAAAAGTGAATGAACTCCAGAAGAAAAAGCTCATGTACTCAGAGAACCAAAGATAAAGAATATCTTGCACAGTAGTCTTGATGCTGTCATGTCAAATAGAGTGATTGCGTGCAAGTCTTCAAAAGAAATCTGGGATACTTTGGAAACTCAGTGCCAGGGATCTGCATCTGTCAAGAAAAACAGAAGGGCTCTTTTGATCCAAGAATATGAACAATTTGATGCAAGACCTGATGAGAGCCTAACTGATCTATATGATAGATTTCTGACACTATTGAACATCTTATCTTTAGTTGACAAGGAATATGAAACTGAAGATTCAAACACCAAGTTTCTAAGAGCTTTACCTGAAGAATGGGACACTCAAACCTCGATCATTAGACATCAGTATGATCTTAACACTGTGTCTCTTGATGAAGTCTATGGGATGCTAAGAACTCATGATCTTGAAGTTCAACAGAGAAAGAAAAAAAAAAGCAGCAAGGCAAAATCAATTGCTTTGAAAGCAGAGGCTAAATCAAAAGGAAAAGCTATGGAGGTCTCTAGAAGTAAATCAAGAGTAGCTGAGTCAGATCCTGATGACTCTTCATCAGATACTGATGGCAATCCTGATGCCAATACTGATGATGATTCTTCTGACTCAGACATGGAAGAGATGGTTGCTATGATTGTCAGAAACTTCAGAAGGATGAAGTTCAGGAAGAGTAGAAGACAAGGCAACTTTCAGAAAAAGGCCTTCAATCCAAACAAAGATAAGTATATCAAAAAGGACAGCAAGGGTAGCAAATTTGACAAGTCAAAGGTTAGATGCTACAAGTGCAATGGTATGGGTCACTTTGCTTCTGAGTGCAAGAAGACAAAGGCACTTATCACATCAAGCAAGGATTGGATGGACTCTTCCTCATAATCTGACACTGAGGTGGTCAACTATGCTCTAATGGCCAATGCTGATGTAACTGCTACTCTTGATGATAAGGTACTAAATACTATCTTTGATTTTGATACTGATAATGCTTTTGAGTTAAGACGTTTTCTAAAGTCTTTACATATTAGCTTCAGAAGTCAAACTGCTGAAAATTCTAGGATCTTATTTGAGATGTCTGAACTTAGAAAAAGGAATGACATATTAGAAGCTGAATTTTCTCGTATGCAAAAAGTACAAAAAGAATGTGATAATGCTAATCACATGTATTTAGAGATGAAATCCAATTGTACTGCTCTTGAAAAGGAACTTGAATATGCTAATGAGAAAATCAGAACCTGGACAGACTCTGGTAGGAAATTTCATGAGATTAATACCTCTAAGAATTGGAAAGAGTGTCTAGGATATAAGTCAGATGATGATAAGAAATTGAAAGAGAAAATTGTCATTGATGAGACAGTCAGTCCAAAGACCTATAGACATGTTATAGATACAACTAAATCTAAGATTACTCCTGTTAATTTTGTTTTTGGTAAGGATTCCAATTCTACTTTTGAAAAGGGATCTACTTCTACTCAAGGAATTAAAATTATAAAGTCTAAACCTGTCATGAATAAAGTCATTAAGAATGTAGGTCTATTGTCTCAGGAACAGCTTAAGGATAGAATCTGTGAGGTGACAGATAAGAAAGAGGATGCTACTGTTAAGAGAAACAGGAATGGTAAAGTTGGGATCAATAAAGAGAATGGTTACAAATAAATCCCAAATGCTCCTATAAAGTGTTGTTTTAACTGTGGTAACTCTAATCATCTTGCTATTGATTGTAAGAAGAGTAAGAAGAAGAAAGCTGATATTTCTAAGTCTGATGTTAGGAATAGGTCAGTATTTTATAAACCGCAGAAGTCCTGTTTTCATTGTGGTAGTATATGGCATTCTATTTATACTTGTAAAGATTATCATGATTTGTACTATAACTTTTATGATCCACTGCCTAAGATTGATAATAGTACAAAGTCTGATAGAGTTGATAATGTCATTGTGAAGCATGCTTTTGTTAATACTGATACTGACAAAGCAAATCCCGATGAAGTAAATCCTGTCAGGACTATTATGGTCAGAAAGTCTTCTTCTGTGAAAGTTAATAAATTGCATGGAAAAGGAACCCAAGAAGTATGGGTTCCTAAATGTTCTAACTAGTGTGTTTCTATTCTGATTGCAGGGTAAAAAGAAAAATGTGTTAGTCATGGATAGTGGATGTTCTGTGCACATGACTGGAAACAAAGCCATGTTATCAGAATATGAGGAAAAAGCTGGCCCAACTGTGTCTTATGGAGATGGCAACATTGGACAAACCTTGGGATATGGCAATATAATCATTGGAAATGTCATCATTGAAAAAGTAGCTCTAGTGAAGGGACTAAAACACAACCTGTTGAGTATTAGTCAAATCATTGACAGAGGTTATCATGTCAACTTCTATTCCACTCATTGTGAAGTAGTCAGTAAAGCAACAAGCAAGATAGCACTGACTGGCTACAGGCATGGTAACATATATGAAGCCAACATTCAATCAAATACTGATGACTCCCCTACCTGTCTAATCAGTAAAGCATCAGTAGATGAAAGTTGGAATTGGCACAAGAAGCTTTCTCATCTCAACTTCAGCAATATCAATGAGTTGGTTAAGAAATATTTAGTGAGAGGATTACCAAAAGTGTTATATACTCCTGATGGACTCTGTGATGCATGTCAGAAAGCAAAACAAAGAAGGACATCATTCCAGAGTAAATCAGAATCCTCTATTAAAGAACCATATCACATGCTACATCTTGATCTATTTGGTCCAGTCAACATCATGTCCATCAGTAAGAAAAGGTACACTCTTGTAATTGTTGATGAATATTCTAGATTCACTTGGGTGTATTTTCTGCACAGAAAAGATGAGACTCCTGAAGTTCTGTTGGATCATGTGAGAATGATTGAGACAACCACAAAGTACAAAGTCAAGATACTGAGAAGTGATAATGGTACTGAATTTAAGAATTCAAAGATGGAAGAGTTCTGCAAGTACAAAGGAATCATTCAACAATTCTCTGCTCCTGGCACACCTCAGCAAAATGGAGTAGTTGAAAGGAAAAATAGAACTCTTATTGAAGCTGGCAGAACTATGTTGGAAGAAGCAAAATTACCTATATATTTCTGGGCAGAAGCAGTCAACACAGCATGCTACACTCAAAATCTCACATTAATAAACAGGCATGGTGTTACTCCTTATCAGTCACTCAAGGAGAAGAAACCAAGTCTGAAGCATCTGCATGTGTTTGGCTGTAAATGTTTTGTTCTCAGAACTCATCCTGAACAACTAGGGAAATTTGAAACAAAGGCTGATGAAGGAATTTTCATAGGCTATCCTGCATCAAGAGCCTTCAGAGTTTTTAATTTGAGGACAAGGACTGTCATGGAGTCAATACATGTATCTTTTGATGACAAGAAGATAGCTGGAATCAATGAAGACTCTCATGATAGATTGATTTTTGAAAATGAAGCTACCAAGGAACCTGAAGAAAATGAATCAGATCCTGTCAATACATCAGATCCTGATGGGTCACCAAATCCTGATGACACACCAGATGCTGATG
This sequence comes from Heracleum sosnowskyi, assembly GCA_030848705.1. Classification (NCBI taxonomy): domain Eukaryota; kingdom Viridiplantae; phylum Streptophyta; class Magnoliopsida; order Apiales; family Apiaceae; genus Heracleum; species Heracleum sosnowskyi. The sequence goes on from CM061239.1 coordinate 75,704,539, forward strand.
GTGCAAATACTGATGATGCAATCAATAGTGATACTTTTAGTAGTGCTAATGTTGAGGGGGAGCAACATCATTCTACTACAAGTTCAGAGTCAACTCAATCATCAGGACAGAATTCTTCAGATACGGATTCAAGTGATGATCCTGATAATTTATCAGGAGGAAATAGCAATAATTCAGGGGGAGCTTCAAGACAAGCAAGTTCTTCAAATCAAGATAACACCAATCCAGGGAGAGCATCTATTTCAAGAAACAATTTAACACCAGCAAGGAAATGGACTGCAAGTCATACTCCTGATTTGATCATTGGGGATCCTGATGCAGGTGCTCAAACAAGAAGTGCAATTCAAAATGAATGTCTATACAATAACTTTCTATCCAAGGAGGAGCCAAAGAAAGTTGAAGATGCACTTAGAGATGCTGATTGGGTTACTGCAATGCAAGAGGAACTGAATGAATTTGAAAGAATTGAAGTCTGGAAACTGGTACCAAGACCAAAGAATAGATCAATTGTTGGTACACAGTGGATTTTCAAGAACAAGACTGATTCTGATGGAGTAATAATCAGAAACAAAGCAAGACTTGTTTCCAAGATTTGCCAAATCAAAGCTAGCTGGAACAAGCCTGGTGCACTTCCCAGAGTATTGAAGGTCCCTCAAACAGGAAAGAAAATTCATCTCCAACCTTTTTGGATGATGGAATTCAGAGACAAGGACAACTGTAGAAGATTCTTCAGAATAGAAGACCAACTGGAGAAGGCATCCAATGAAACTCTAAGATTAATGCAATCCAAGTTGGGGAATCAAGATGAAGAAGAGAAGATTTTCTACAGAAGACTTCAAGCTCAGATTGAGGAGAACAATGCAAGAAAAGGGAAGAAAACAAGACCACAGAGGCAAAGATGAAAAATCTGCTCAGTCTAGAGGAGCAACTCTGTGCACTTGTTTTGTAAGATTTTCTACTTTGTATTTTAATTAAATTCAATGAAGCTCAATGCTATTTCTACTTTTATCATGTGTAATTTAACTGAGTGTTTTTGTTATCATCAAGGCTCTTGATTTATGGCTGTTATTCTATCAGTCATAAATTGGGGGAGATTGTTAGGAATATGTTGTTCTTGATGATAATTATAAAAACACTTAGTAGATTTTGTATTAAGTCATTTTGTAACTGTCAACGGAATGGCATGCTTTGCAGTGTTTCGTTGACAGGAAGCTCATCAACGGAATGAGTGTTGTAGCAATTGCACTGTACAATACTTCACAGTTTGATATGCATTTGATGTATGTATTAGATAGGTTTCCTAAGTCATGTTGACTAAGTACTAGATAGGCAAAATAGGTTGGTTAATTGTAAGTATATCATGCCTTGTAATTTTGCCTAAGTGAAGACATGTCAACGGTATGAAGATTACTCTATCAACGGAACAAGGATACACCATCAACGGAATGAAGTTTACTCATCAACGAAATGAAGTTTACTCATCAACGAAATGAAGTTTACTCATCAACGAAATGAAGAATAAAGCTATCAACGAAACACATCTCCCTGCTATCAACGAATCATTATTGCTTTTCTGAATAGTTGACAAAGTGATAGTGACAGTTTACTGAACATATCTAAAGGTGATGTGGAAGTGTACTTTGCATTGGAAACCATTAAAATGGACATGGGGAATAAGGAAACATCCCAGTTTCCAATTGGGCTCTTGGGAGTGATCATAATAAGCATGAAGACAAAGCAAGGATCTCCAAGGACCACTGGACAAAGGGATGAAAAGCAAACTATTGGCGGTTACCTTTAGTGTACTTTAGTGTAGCCAAAAATAGCTTTGTAAACTTGGGAATATATAACCAAGTGTAGCAGTTAAAATAAGGGTAAGAGAAGAAAAACAAATAGTTTGTATTAGCTATCTTTGAGAGCATTCTTCTCTACAACCTTGTAACTGAGCAGCTGTGTACTTTTGTATCACAGATTATTTCCGCAATAAAAACACTTCAGTTGGATCATCAAACAATCCAACTGAATTATTTATATCTTGTGTTTTTATTTATTCAGTTCAGTTTTATTTGTAAGTATTTTAAGTTTAAGAAAATATCAAGAATTGTATTCAACCCCCCCTTCTACAATTCTGTTAGGTCATTTGGGATTAACAATTTCCAACTCTCTTCACTGGACATTCTTGCAGATAGACACACAGTTTTTCCTTCAGAGTTTGTTACCAAACTTGTTTCATAGATGTTATTGTGCCTGTGTCCAACTAGAACAACTTTCCCTGTAGATTTGTTGATTACTTCACAATGTTCAGTATGAAAATCTACATGGTATCCTCTGTCACAGATTTGACTCACAGAAAGCAGATCATGCTTGAGTCCTGAGACAAGAGCTACATTTGTAATGATGACACTTCCAAGATTGATATTGCCATATCCCAGAGTATGTCCTATGTTGCCATCTCCATAGGAAACTTTTGGGCCAGCTTTTCCTCAAAATCTGATAGCAGGGCTTTATTTCCAGTCATATGTCCTGAGCATCCACTGTCCAAGATAAGAGTGCTCTCTTTTATGCCCTGCAATCACAAACAATCACTGAGTGTTAGATTTAAGGATCCAGACTTGCTTGGATCCTTTGGCTTTCTTAACATTGTTAGCTTTTGCAGCGGAATCACTATCAACAGAGTTTAAACTAACATTGTCAGACTTTATACTTGCAGAGTTTGCTCTAACCCATTTCAAGTTGGGTTTTAGCTCATAATAGTTGTGATAAATAGCATGATAACTTTTGCAAGTATAAATGGAATGCCAAGTGCTCCCACAGTGTGTGCATAAAGTCTGTGGTCTAACCCTAACATAATCATTCTTTACTCCAGATGTGGAGGGTAAGGAGTTAATATCTTTGTTCTTCTTGCAAAACCTGGCAAGATGGTTAGTACTACCACAACTATGACATGTTTTTCTAGGAGCAGCAGAATTAGGCAGATAATCATTTCTTTTATTAATGCCGACTTTTCCATTCCTATTCTTCTTAAACATTTTCTGTTTGTTGACAGACTTTACTTCTTTGAGCTTATGTTTGAATTGTTTCTCTGTCATTAAACCAACATTAACCTGTTTATCAAAGATTTTTACTGGTTCTTTAACAGCTTCTATCTCAATCTTATTCTCTGTTATTGAACCAATATTAACCTGTTTTACACAAGTTTCAACTGGTTCCATAACAGCTTCTTTTACTACAACAGACTTTAACTTACTGTATTCCGGAACAAATTTCACAGGTTTAAGTTGTGGTTTCACTTTAACTTTATCTTTAAACCTAAGTTCATCTTCCTCACAGTAACCTAAACCTACAGTATCTGTCTGAAAAACCTGATGTGTGTCTTTTCCAGAATTGGTCCAGGTTTTAATTACTTTTCTCTCTTTTTCCAACTCAGATTCTATTTCCCTATATCTTTTAAGCAACTCCTGTTCAACATAAACAGCATCATCTCTCTCCTTTTGAACTTGTTGCATGTTAACAAGTTTCTCTTCAAGAAATTTATTCCTCTCTTTAAGAACTAGATTCTCAGATTTGATTCTTTCATTTTCTAAAGTCTGATCTCTATAACTAACATGTATGCTTTTAAGATAAATTCTTAATTCAGATATGTTATCAGTATCATAAGCATAAGTTGTTAGGGGTACCTTGTTTCCAGATGACTCAGCTTCATCTTTAACAGTTGCCATGAGAGCATAATTAACTCCCTCATCTGAGTCTGAAGTGTCTGCCCAGTCCTTGCCTTTAGTGATGAGTGCTTTCTCAGATTTTCCTTTCTTGCACTCTGGAGCATAATGACCCATCTCTTTACACTTGTAGCACTGGATCTCGGACTTGTCTTTCTTTCCAGACTTGGTATATTTTCCCTCAGACTTTCTGAAATTTCTCTTATCAGAATTTGAATCTTTCCTTGAGAATCTTTTTCCTTTCTTGAAGTTCTTGAATCCCATCTTCTTGAAGGTCTTCACCATTAAAGCAACCATTCTCATCATCTCTTCTTCATCATTCTCAGAATCAGAAGCTTCATCATCAGTGTTTGAGCCATCATCAGAGTTTGATGACTCACTGTCAGATTTAATGACTAAAGCCTTTCCTTTGGTTTTCTTTCTTGATGATTCCTTCTTGACAGGCTTTTCTTCAACTTTAAGAGCAACATATTTTGTCTTCTTTCCAGATCTTTTGTTTCTCTGTTCTATTTCAAGTTCATGAGTTTTAAGCAACCCATAGATTTCATCAAGATCTGTATCTGCAAGATCATAATTGTCTCTGATTGTTGTTGCCTTTAAATCCCATCTTTCAGGTAGGGATAGAAGAAACTTGAGATTTGACTCTTCAAGTTCATATTCTTTATCAACCAGGGACAAATCATTCAACAATTTACAAAATCTGTCATATGTATCTGTCAAACTTTCATCAGATCTAGAGTCAAAGTGTTCATACTCCTGTGTAAGAATAGTCTTCCTATTCTTCTTTATAGCACTTGTTCCTTGACACCTGACTTCCAAAGCATCCCAAATTTCTTTGGCAGTTTTGCAGCCAATAACTCTGTTAGACATAACATTATCTAAGGCACTGTGTAGTAGATGTCTAACCTTTGCATCCTTTGCAATTGATGAGATGTCTTCAGGAGTCAAATCTTTCTTCTCTTTTGGAACAGTCTTTTGTTCTTGCCCAGTAATAACAGGAGACAATTTAGTTGGCATATGAGGACCATCATTGATTCTATCAAGGTATTCTGGATCTGTGGCTTCCAGAAACATGGTCATCTTCACCTTCCATATTGGATATTCACTTGGTCTGAGAATTGGAACCCTTATAGTCTCATATCGACTCACAGAAGTAGGTTGAACCTTCTGAACATTAGAACCTGCATTAGAACCTTCCTGAGAGTTGTCAGTCATGATTATACTTGTGTTTGGATCGATAAACTGTATATACTAATCAGCCTTGGCTCTGATACCAATTGTTAGGCCGAATACACAATATATAATCAATATTAATATGATAATAACACTCAAGAACACTGTTTATGAATCAATAACTGAATTATATAAAATAACTCTTCTCTCAGTGATGTTAAAGAATCACAGAGAGCTGCTAGGTTAAAAGAATAATGTATTCAATATTCGCATCCCTTTTAGGGTTAACCTATCTGTGTTTATATAATACACAGTTACATAATCAATCTCTAATTGATATCCTATAAATCAGCTATACAATTTATATCAAATTAGGATTGCTTCTGTCTTCTGTTCCGTTTCCTTAACTGTCTCAATATATCTTGCTTCTTTCCATCTTCAAGATATATTGCTTCTAGAATCTTCATATTAGCACCGACAGTTAATGAACTCTTCACCCCGTCAGACTTTATCAAACTCTGACTGGCTTCTAGTAAACTCTGATGAGTACCTGGTACTTAAACACTGATGAACAAACGTCAGCAATTATATCTAACATTTCCTTTATTTATAGGCTCTACTTCTTTGGATTCTTAAGTAGCTTTTAGAACAAACTGTACTCACTGAATTTCTGCCTTCCCCTTGCCTTTATTTCTATGTTCCATGTCTCGCAACTCTACAAAAGAGTATATACTATTTCAGAATTATCCTCTCAAAATTCTAATCCTTATTCTAAACTACCCCACGTTCCCTAAACGCGTAAACACATAATATTTATATCACTTATAATCTCTTATCCATATGATAAGCACAAAACTCACATAAGTGCACATTGCCATTCAAGTTCACATAATATACTCCTTTAATACATATGTATATAATCTAACTTTCAAATCATACCACACTTGGTTATCCCTTTAAATCAACTTGACCAATGCTAACCATATCCTTAACACCTTTACAAACAATGTTTTCATCTAAAAAAGCCGAAAAATCTGCTGCGCATACTTTACTAAAACATTTTTCATAAATCCAAACGTAATCAAACAAATACCAAATTTCACAGGCTACTTCCTGATTACTACTCCAACTCAGCATAAAAATTTCAACTTCAGAACAGTTTATTTAGACTAAAAACGAACAGGTTAAAGTATGAACTGAAGCACAGAAAAATCCCTGCTGCGCAACATTTAGTAAAACATGCATAACTCTTTACTCACTAACTCTATCGATACAAGGTTTGCACCTGAGCAAACTAGACTCCAACTAGAACAATTTCCTCTTAGACTTACTGTCTAAAACAGGTAGCAAGCAATTGCAATTAACCAAAACAGAACAGACAGTTTCTGGGCATCTCAACATTCTGCACATAAACCTTTAATCACTAACATTCTTATTGCATAACCTATGATAAAACTAATTTACCATTCTCAACTACTTAGGCTTCCACAACACTCACAAATCAGAACTTTAAGAAGAAGTACTCAATTTATACATTAAAATCAATTAGCATCAACAATCACAAACACTACACTTCTAATCCGACAAAAACCCCAAATCAAAACCTTCAACTTAAAATCAAATATCAAACATATATAATCCAAAATTCTCTAAACTTAACACAATCACTAACATGCAATCACTATAACCTTGAGGCTATCAATTAATCATCAACATCAATACTTCAAACCAATTTTACAAAAAGGAGAAAATCAAAAATACATACATGCTTTTCGATTTCTCAACATGCAATCAAAATTACATCTAAACATAGCTATTAATACATAAATTGGACTCAAGAACATCATCATCGTCCCCGTCGGCTCGCCGAAGCTCATTGCCAACGGCGGCATGGTTTGGAGGTGCCCGGAATTCAGGTTTCCTTCAACAAACCTCACCAATAAGCAATTTAAAACAACCAATTAATCACGAAATCATCACAAACAAGCTTTCCAAATTGAAATAAGATCAAAATCACCAAAATCTCTTGCATGCAAAACTGGTACACACATATACACACGGCCATACACACACACACAACCACGATCGTATATTTATGTATATATATATATATATATATATAACAATTGATTGTGTGGAGAGAAATGAAGAGAATGATGAAGATTTTTACAGAAAATGAGAATAGCCGAGAGAGAGAGAGCAGAGAAGAGAGAACAGAGGTGTCGACAATAAGAAAAGGGGAGAATGCTGGGCTTGAGGGTTTTATAAGCCCCAAGGGCAAAACAGTAACTTCACAATTAAAAATCTGATTTTTAATAAAAGAAAACCAATATAATGCCTTTCTAAAATCCGAAATAAAATGAAAATAATTTCTAAAAATCAAAATTTTATTTTGAAAACAGAGAATACAAATTTACAAGCTCACACATATTTTTAAAATATTTTTATGATCAAAATTGAATTAAATATGAATTTTCAAAGTTTAGATCACATAAATGACATTTAACTCATAAAATCGTTTTTAAATCCTTAAAGCCAAAACTAAATTCCTCCATTAATTTTAGAAAATAATAGAATATAAAATAAAGGCTGTGAAAAAGATTTCACAATAAAAAGAATCTCCGATGATTTTATAAAATTCCCGGAAGGTCAAAAAGAACTAATTTTTAATAAGAAATTCATATAAAATGCAATTAAAAGCATACACGTATATTTTAATCCATACCATTCACCAAGTAAACATCTAATCATCACATTTTCAAATATCCACCTTTCACACAATATTCACATATCATAGATCTCGAATATTATTAAATATTAATACTGTACAAGCGTTTTTCTGAGTCGTTATAACCTTCCCCCCTTAAAAAGATTATGTCCCCAGAATCTAACCTTATGAAAATAGATGTGGATACTTTTCAAGCATCTCGCTCTCGAGTTCCCAAGTCGATTCTTCAACTTTGGGATTCCTCCACAAAACCTTAACTAACTTAACAGTCTTATTCCTTAGTTTCCTATCCATATGATCCTGAATTTCTATAGGTTGTTCTACATATGACAAATCGGGTTGAATCTCAATAGGCTCATATTCGATCACGTGATTTGTATTAGGATTAAATCTCTTAAGCATCGAAACATGAAAAACGTTATGAATGTGCTCCATGTGGGGTGGTAACGCTAACTCATATGCAACTTTTCCAATACGTCTCAATATCTCAAACGGTCCTACATATCTCGGGCTAAGTTTTCCTTTCTTGCCGAATCTCGTAACTCCTTTCCATGGTGACACTTTTAGCAACACTTGATTTCCTTCTTCAAAGATTAGATCCTTCCTGTCTTGGTCAGCGTACTTCCATTGTCTGTCTTGTGCCGTAACTAGTCTTTTCCGAATGATTTCAATCTTTTCCTTTGTTTGTTGTACTAGCTCGGGTCCCAAAACTTTTCGTTCTCCCACTTCTTCCCAATATGCAGGAGACCTACATTTCCTTCCATAAAATGCTTCATACAGGGGCATTCCAATACTTGCGTGATAGCTGTTGCGGCAAAAGAATTCCACTAATGGTAAATGATCACCTCAATTGCTTTCAAAATCCATCGCACAAATTCTAAGTATATCTTCGATTGTCTGGATAGTCTATTCACTATGACTATATTCTTAAGGACGATAAACGGTACACATATTTAACTTGGTTTCTGAGCATGTCAAAACTTTCTTCCAAATCTTGAATTAAAATGAGGGTCTTGGTAAGATTCGATTGATTCTTGAACCTCCTGCTTTACTACTGTCTCTTAGAGATAAAACCAATTTATCCAATGAATGTTTCTCGTTGATGGAAAAAGGAAATGTACCGACTTGTTTAATCTGTCGAACATGACTCAATTGGCATCATGAGATGTTCCTATTTCAACTCAGTAATTTGTATTGGTTGTAATTATCCACTAGGTCTTTGATGTTCAGTTTTAACTCCCTGACAGGTAAAACACTTACTTACTCATCCAGTAATATCTCTTTTGTATATGTCCACCAAGATTTTCTTTTAAGCCTTGTTACATCTTCGTACATCTGGGATGGATCGAATACTTCGAATTCATGAGCATCATTCAGTATCTCATTCTTTAACCATGTCACACTAGGTATCCAATTCCTAGAGAAAAACCTAAAAATTCCTTTATCATCCTTTTAATTCCTTCTACTTTCTCCTGTAAAGTTACTCATGTTATCGCTCATCACTTCCGCTAGACATTTTTCTACTTTTCTCTAGCCGCTCAAGTTGAAAAGTCATTGTATATATGTTTATCATCTCCATCGCTTGATCTGAAATACGAACCTCTATTCCTACTTTTTCAAATTCCTTGATCAGTCCTAACCATTTCCTCTACCTTATGTATACAGCTCCTTTTCGGTGAAAATATATTTCAAATGTTTATGATCCGAATAGATTTCATATTTTCCTTCATACAAGTAGGCCTCCAAATCAATGCGAAGACTATTGTGGCTAGTTCTCAGTCATGTGTCGGGTGTTTCCACTCGTGGTTCTTCAGCTGTCTAGAAATATATACAGTCATCTTAACATGTTAAATCAGTCTTGATTCTTAACACAAAGTTGTGTTCTCAATTTTAGTTATTGATATTATCCTAAGGTACATGAGTCATCATTTCCGGTAACAATGAATCTATTTTACCATTATGGCTCGACTAAAGAGTTCTGTTCCTCTAGCAATTTAAATACTTCCTTTTCCATTTATCTTAACTCTTGGATACTTTCTAGTAAGCTTGGTTAATGGTGTGGCTATCTTGGTATAATCCTTGAAAAACCTTCGATAATCTCCCTCCAATCTCATAAAACCTCTAACTATTGTAGGTGTCTTAGGCCTTACTCAATTCATTAACGTTTCAGTCTTAGCTGGATCCACTTGGATTCCTTCTCTACTAATTACCTGTCCTAGTAATTGTAATTCTTTCAACCAAAACTCGCACTTAGAAAACTTTGTGCACAATATCTCTTTTCTTAAAATTTCTAGGGTTATTCTCAAATGATCTGTATGCTCTTCTTCCATCTTTGAATACCTTAAGATGTCATTTATGAAAACATTCTCAAACTTATCCAAATATTTCTTAAAATTTCTATTCATCATGTTCATAAAAGTGGCAGTTGAATTCATCAAACCGAACTCCATCACTAAGAACTCATAGTGTCTATATACATCAGGTTCAAAACATCGTCTAAGGAATATCTTCGAGTTTTTTTTTAAATGATAGTAACCAAATCATAAATAAATTTTGAAAAGCACACTGTGTTCTTTAACTGGTCAGATCATCAATCTTTGACAATGGGTATTTGTTCTTAATGGTCAACTTGGCGCACCCAATAGGAATACACTAGACCTTATAACTCCCTTTTTCCTAAGATCTTGCAATTGAATTGCTAACTCTTTCATTTCTACTTATGCCATTCTATATGGAGCCGTCGAAACTGGTTTTGTCCCGGGTGCTAAGTCTTCAACAAATCTACTTCCCTGGCGGGAGGTAAACCTAAAAGATTGTCAAGTAATACAATTTGAAATTCGTTAGCTACTAGAATCTTCTCTATCCAAGGTGTTTATTTCCTAACATTTACCTCATATGACGATAAGCTTTTCAACCTTGACACAATAATCTTTTACCTATTTGATAGTTAGATACCTCTTCGTCTGCTTTCGGCCTCGGATAACAACTTTTACATTATCTAGGGCTCGAAATTTCCATTTTATTCCTACTCTGTTAACCAATCCTTTCTTAGAATTTACATCAGATTTCTATTATATCAATCTCACAGTGAGGACAAGTTAGATTAATCGATATATGCTCCTGAGTAGCTATTCATGTAGTCAAAACTTTACTTAACCGTTGCGTTTTACAGTCCGACTTACGAGCAAATTCTCTGAAAATAAAATACTTTGTGGCTTCGAATCCGTTAACACTTTGGCACTTATGTAGCTAATATGAAACGTATCCGCAACCACATCCTTGTTCTTTACTGTATCACTCATGGTTATATTGAGGATTCTTGTCCTTGGTTACTTAGTGTGTAATGGTCATGTTACCCTTAACATATTGCTTACTGGGTCTAGTGCTTGTAATCTCTTAAGGAATGTCATACCTTCCTACACTTGTTACACGTAACTTTTGCCTTCGGTTTATGGCCCTCATTGGCGTAGTGTCCTGTCTGAGTACACTTGTAACGTACCATATTGATCTTATTACAAACTCCCAGTTGCTTCTTTCCAAAAGTTCTACATTCTGGTATCGGAGGTTACGGAGGTCTTGGTTAATCCATATTTTATGGACGGTTCCCTTACTTATCATTTCCAGTTTCTGGTCTTCCAAGACCAACATTCCTATTTGACTGAAACTCAGGCCTTATATTGAAATGGTTCTAAAAGTTCCCTATTTGTTGGTTTCCTTCCGGTGTCTCTGGCTTCCCTTTTTCTAGCTTCTTCTGTTTGTGATCAATCACTTTCACTTTTGATTCTCATAGCCTTCCATACCACAACTGTATAAATATTCAAGTCAATTATAATCACTTTACTCCTAATCCATGACCTCATTTCCCCTGTTGGAGTCTCTTAACTCTCTTCTCATCAATATTCACATATTCGGACATAAACCTGGCCAGATATATAAATTTTGGTTCAAACCATGTTACGCTCAAGTTATCATGCTTCGGTTCTAAAATTTATGTCCAACATTTGGTCTCAAGACGTTCAAAACCTTGTAATATTTTAACTACTATATCCAAAGTGAAATATAGGATAAACAGGTGCTTATATATACTTTTCTGACAAGTAGAATAACAGTCTTTCATCAACAATAATCAACTCCTTTTTAGTATATCCAATATCACTTTACTTCATACTTCAACCTGATTAGTATTGGTATATCCTTGTTACCTTCTCCTTATCCATACCACAACTCTCGGTAATAATAAACCTTGACACCGTGTTGTAAGTCTAATGAGCAATTTAACTCGACATCCAATCCCTCCTTTTAAAACAATTTCCCATTTTTGATCAAAACAGTTTCCCGTCAATATAAGTACAGCTTGACACTCAGAATACCGTCATTCGCCTTTGCAATTTCAAATCGCTGATACCTCTAAGAGTTTCCGACAGAAGGTGTCAATAGATATGGATATATGACAAGTATGTTTAGTAAGAATTTCTGGTAAAAAGAATCAAACTAAGAGATCAAAATGATCATCGAACTTTATCAGGTTGCATTTGTCAATTTAAACAACAAGGTACAGAAGGTGGCCAACCTTTAGTACTTCCATGACAAACACACCACTGGTGGCGTCCCACCGGACTTCTATCACACAGATAGAAAGTACCCGAATCCCCTATATATATAGGGTTGTTCATCTCAGTTACAACAAGGAGGATAAAAAATTTAAGAGGAACATAGGAAAAGTTTAAGAGTTTCAAAAGTTTATGTTATATATATATAATATTGGATCAATTAGCCTCTGAACAATAGAAGTATTTCGTAAAGAATAAAATAATAGAAATGAAAAATTGAATCTTTTAAAAAGGTAAATTGAATAAAATCAATGGCTAGTTATGAACCGACTTATCCTTACATCGAACGTATGGAGATAATCATGCCTTGTCTCATGTAGATGGTCCTTAGGGGAGTTAATTTCTAGTTTGAGGTTATAGGTATGTCCCGATAGTAAATCAACTGTATGTAATCTTGAATAAAGAAAGAATCTACACTTAGGCCACTTCTCTGGGCAAATGTCCCTATCGCGGGGGAAAATCGTTATTATATCGTAAAGAATCTATCTAAGTGTTTCTAGACGTTATCTTGGGGATTCTACTCTCGCTCAACTCTAACCACACTTGATACGACACCTGGCGTGGTGTTTCCTATAGCTTCCGCGGTGCAGCCGAAGTTGCAGATGAAATTCTGTAAAGTACATAATGATCTACAAGTGATGTCTTCCGAACTGGTAGTCTGATTCTCCGATTCATTCCTCCAGCTTCGAATTAGTTTCCTCATCCGTAACCCGATCTTCAGATGGTTCCAGCGTATACTCGCTCGATATGTCGGAATACTATATAACATGAAAGTGCGTAACTTAAGCTAATATTTCTGTAGAAAATTCGGCATGACCTATTCGTAAAATGGACCATGCCCTGTTTAAAAATATCTAAAATACTAACTCAATCATCCACAAATAATCCATAATCCATTCAATATTCCATCCATCTCCAAACCCTTTCATTTTATACGTAAAAAAAATAAATCTGCCTTGACTTGCAGCTATACTATCAGAAAAGAAATTTACCCAAAGGGTAATGGAAATCTCCACTTGGCTGTGTGCATGCACTGATACTGATATTGACGACTCTGGATTGGGAAAAGGAATCTCAAATGAAGGTTAATCTCTCGAAACAGCCATTATCTGCAACAACACAATAATAAACCAAGAAGATACTAAAACGGTAAAGGGTTATCTTAATTCTACTAATACTCATCCTAAAGGTAACCTACATCTACAAATCCTATCTTACCTATGAAGCTTAAGTCCTACTTCTCACCTAAAATTCTCTCATTATTCTTACACCTAATCCTGGCTTGTTTCAGTGACCAAAAACTGACCGCTCTGATACCAACCTGTGACGTCCTCTCAATCTGGGGTCATGATTGGGGGAGTCACTACAACCTCTATACTTATAAACCTGTGATTATTAATATAAACATGTAGACGCGACCCCAACTTTACCCTGGATCTTTAACAGGTAATGGTATGAAACAAGCATCAACTATCTACTTCATTTTATTACATAATAAAAGTCTCAAAAGTTATTGCAACCGTGTCTTAAAAGTTCTACATTCCCTTATACAAAACACCTTCTACAAGTCTTCATCACCTGCCTGAGCTGGCATCCCAAAAATAACCCTATAGGAAGACTTCCTAGCTGACTGAAAAGTGCGTACCATCTTCTCTTTTAACTGTGGGTTAGAACATGGGAAAGAATGAGCCAAATGCTCAGCAAGTAATAATATATCCAAATAGTTAACCACTGTGAAACAGTTTCCAATATCAATATGTATGTCATGGGTATAGTAGAATCCATATCAAGGGATTATCAGAACAGTGAAATGAATATACAATTTCAAGACAGTTTCCAATATCAATATGTATGTCATGGGTATAGCAGAATCCATATCAAGGGATTATCAGAACAATGACATGAATATACAATTTCAAAGGGTAAACCCATTTCCTTATAAAGATATATGATTTCAAGAAAAACAATAAGTAATTTGGAGATTTTTCACAACGCACCGGACAATACGGGTGATCAGCTACGTAATGTACCCATACCGGACACACAGTCCCTCTGGTCATTGTATTGGGTCCCAATAGGCACACATTGGCCTATAGACTAGTCCATCCCTAGTCCATTTATTATAATTAAAAAGTGATGGGTCGACGTCACTCGGCCTCTTACGCCTCCAAACTTAGAAATCCGTGGAATTCATAAATCGGAATTCAAATGATTATAAATTTTGAAACTTCCTTTCTTTTTAAACCTTTCTTATGAAAGAAATCCTTTGTAAATCATTGGATGTGTGTTTGTATAGTACTCAAGTGAAGGTTCATGTATTCTCAATTTCAAGTAAGTATGTGATTCATAGGTACAAGTTCAAATCTAATGCAATAAAATCTCAGGTTAAAATGTAAGTATAATCAAAGGTTAAGGATAAGGCCTGAAGAAGAGTTTAAGCAAGATATGGTTCACAAGACATTGTGTTGTGTCTATAATGTTTGTATATAAAAGAGTCTTTTGGGAATTTGATAAGTTCAATATGATCAATCTGGATTTCTATTAATGGGAAACAAGAAGAAAATGTCATGCGGTACATTTTGGAAATGTAATTAGAATGAGGGTTCCGATATATTCACTTTCAGGTATAAAAGGAATGCATAAGCAGGTGATCAACTTCAGATTATAGAACCATAGGTTATTGAGCTTTAATACATTGATATAATCAGGGTATAAAGGTTCAAGGAAAGAAAACTAAACTAAGTAGGGTGTACAGAACAACATGGTATATGAACAGAGATAAGGGTTACCAATGAACAATATGTGTGTTCAGAATTAAAAGTATATCAAAGCAAGATAGCAATTCATATATTTCAAAATGAAAGAATGGAATCGAAATACGAAAGCAAGTTAGTATTACTTGCCTTAATAGCAAAAAGGGTAATGAGAAATCACTGGTTCTCCACCTTGGTCTTTCCTTTATTTATAGGCTCTACTTCTTTGGATTCTTAAGTAGCTTTTAGAACAAACTGTACTCACTGAATTTCTGCCTTCTCCTTGCCTTTATTTCTATGTCCCATGTCTCGCAACTCTACAAAAGAGTATATACTATTTCAGAATGATCCTCTCAAAATTCTAATCCTTATTCTAAACTACCCCACGTTCCCTAAACGCGTAAACACATAATATTTATATCACTTATAATCTCTTATCCATATGATAAGCACAAAACTCACATAAGCGCACATTGCCATTCAAGTTCACATAATATACTCCTTTAATACATATGTATATAATCTAACTTTCAAATCATACCACACTTGGTTATCCCTTTAAATCAACTTGACCAATGCTAACCATATCCTTAACACCTTTACAAACAATGTTTTCATCTCAAAATGCTGAAAAATCTGCTGCGCATACTTTACTAAAACATTTTTCATAAATCCAAACGTAATCAAACAAATACCAAATTTCACAGGCTACTTCCTGATTACTACTCCAACTCAGCATAAACATTTCAACTTCAGAACAGTTTATTTAGACTAAAAACGAACAGGTTAAAGTATGAACTGAAGCACAGAAAAATCCCTGCTGCGCAACTTTTAGTAAAACATGCATATCTCTTTACTCGCTAACTCTATCGATACAAGGTTTGCACCTGAGCAAACTAGACTCCAACTAGAACAATTTCCTCTTAGACTTACTGTCTAAAACAGGTAGCAAGCAATTGCAATTAACCAAAACAGAACAGACAGTTTCTGGACATCTCAACATTCTGCACATAAACCTTTAATCACTAACATTCTTATTGCATAACCTATGATACAACTAATTTACCATTCTCAACTAATTAGGCTTCCACAACACTCACAAATCAGAACTTTAAGAAGAAGTACTCAATTTATACATTAAAATCAATTAGCATCAACAATCACAAACACTACACTTCTAATCCGACAAAAACCCCAAATCAAAACCTTCAACTTAAAATCAAATATCAACCATATATAATCCAAAATTCTCTAAACTTAACGGAATCACTAACATGCAATCACTATAACCTTGAGGCTATCAATTAATCATCAACATCAATACTTCAAACCAATTTTACAAAAAGGAGAAAATCAAAAATACATACATGCTTTTCGATTTCTCAACATGCAATCAAAATTACATCTAAACATAGCTATTAATACATAAATTGGACTCAAGAACATCATCATCATCCCCGTCGGCTCGCCGGAGCTCATTGCCAACGGCGGCATGGTTTGGAGGTGCCCGGAATTCGGGTTTCCTTCAACAAACCTCGCCAATAAGCAATTTAAAACAACCAATTAATAGCCGAATCTCTTGCATGCAAAACTGGTACACACATATACACACGGCCATACACACACACACAACCACGATCGTATATGTATGTATATATATATATATATAACAATTGATTGTGTGGAGAGAAAAGAAGAGAATGATGAAGATTTTTACAGAAAATGAGAATAGCCGAGAGAGAGAGCAGAGAAGAGAGAACAGAGGTGTCGACAATAAGAAAAGGGGGAGAATGCTGGGCTTGAGGGTTTTATAAGCCCCAAGGGCAAAACAGTAACTTCACAATTAAAAATCTGATTTTTAATAAAAGAAAACCAATATAATGCCTTTCTAAAATCCGAAATAAAATGAAAATAATATCTAAAAATCAAAATTTTATTTTGAAAACAGAGAATACAAATTTACAAGCTCACACATATTTTTAAAATATTTTTATGATCAAAATTGAATTAAATATGAATTTTCAAAGTTTAGATCACATAAATGACATTTAACTCATAAAATCGTTTTTAAATCCTTAAATCCAAAAATAAATTCCTCCATTAATTTTAGAAAATAATAGCATATAAAATAAAGGCTGTGAAAAAAATTTCACAATAAAAATAATCTCCGATGATTTTATAAAATTCCCGGAAGGTCAAAAAGAACTAATTTTTAATAAGAAATTCATATAAAATGCAATTAAAAGCATACACATATATTTTAATCCATACCATTCACCAAGTAAACATCTAATCATCACATTTTCAAATATCCACCTTTCACACAATATTCACATATCATAGATCTCGAATATTATTAAATATTAATATTGTACAAGCGTTTTTCTGAGTCGTTATAATTAGCAACAACAGTAGTTGAACACAAAAGACGCAAGGGTTCAAATTTTAAATCAGCAGATGCACAAATCGAATGACTTACACATGATTGCTCATTTAAAAAATGAATCCACGGTCTAAAACGTTCAATTGAACACCTCTGGGGATCAAAGTAACCAACATAATTATTAAAACGCTCAATCTCAAAATTTTCAGCCATTATAAAATAAATAATCACACAAAAATGCAGTTATCAAGATTATTTCGAATTTTAGGGATTTTAAATCAATTAAAAATTAATTTAAAAATCCAAACAAAAATTCAAAAGATCACAAAATGGATTTAGATTAATAAAAGAGCAATAATCAGTCAGGGAATTTTTTTTTTTTGCAGCAGTTCGTTTGAAAGGAAGGAGAAAAAAACCAACTGCAAGAGAAAAAGCTAAGTAAAAACTTGAGCTGGTATGACTGATAGTAACAAAACTGTTAAGAAACTTTGTATTTATAGGAAAAAACCTGGTATGACTACACTCACAGAAATTGCTATGACTCTCAGTAAAATAGTAAAATAATAATAAAAAAAATAAAATTTAATTATAACTAGTATGACTGTCGGTATGACTCTCAAACAGTCATACCGAGAGTCATACTAGTATAAAAATTATTATGACTCATAAAATACAAGTAAATAAATAAATATATATATATATATATATATATATATATATATTAAGATACAATAAAACAAACTCATATGACTTACAAAGAGTCATATCGAGTGTCATACTAGAGTAAAGTCTGTTATGACTTGAAATATCTACAGAATATTTTAAAAACTGACAGAATTAATAAAAACATATAAATTTCATAAAATATACATAATTAATAAAAGAAAAATGCAATAAATTTACATAAATTTTAAAAACTAAAATGCATCAAATAAATGCCAACTGAAACATTTTAAAAACTAGTGAACACACAAAATGCATCATATTAATTAGAGATGCAGAATAATAAAAAATTCAACTAAATTACAAAAAATATAAAAATGCATCAAATTAATATAAACTTGCAGTAAAATAAATACAACATATTACAAAATCTGAAACATAATCTAAATAAATCCAAATAAGTAAATTTTCAAGAAAAATAAAATTCTCTACAATTTTATCATAAAAATATGAGAAAAATATTGTTAGATCGGGATTCAGTGATCATCAGTATTTGGACTACTGATCAGGATTGAGATGTTGACATCAATAGTATTACAAAGCGTTAGTATCATGATTGCTATCAAGACTGAGATCAGGATTAACATCAGGACTGGAAGTTGATCAGTATTACTTAAGGATAACTATTGAGTCCATAAAATAAGGAAGATTGATTTGTCGGTTCCTAATTTATAGGAATGCAGCTGTCGGTTAGGATATGTATTTAGTTTGTAATTGATTTATACATATCTGGTAATTTATAGAGTAGTTGTGTTTTCTATATAAACACAGTTTAGGTTTTGCATATTGCAATCGCTTACACGAGTATCATTGTAACCTAACAGCTTTCAAGAACATCAGAATTTCTTGAGAGAGTTTTGTAGCAGTTTTATACCAGAATTAATAAAGCTGTTATTAATTCATATTTGTGTTTTATATTGTTATTAAGTCGAAAATCTTACACAATTGTATTCAACCCCCTTTCTAAAATTGTTATTTACTGGGCAACAATTGGTATCAGAGCGAAATGATTTAATTTAATCAGAAACGATCTATGATGTCGACAACCAAGTATGAAAGCATTAAAATTCCCATCCTGAAGAAAACTGAATACCCTACATGGAGGGTAAAGATGTTGATGTACCTGGAAGCAACATATCCTGATTTTCTTGACAGGATCTATGATGGACCATACATCCCTAAGAGAATTGTTGGTCAAACGGATACTGTTCCTGAACACTATGTTATAAAGGTGAAAAGTGAGTGGACACCAGAAGAAAAGGATCATGTTCTCAGGGATGCAAACAGGGTGATTGCATGCAAGTCTGCAAAGGAAATTTGGGACACCTTGGAGACTCAATGTCAAGGATCTGCATCTATCAAAAAGAACATAAGGGCTCTACTGATTCAAGAGTATGAACAGTTCGATGCTAAACCTGATGAGAGCCTTACTGATATGTATGATAAATTTCTTACACTGCTGAATAATATATCTCTAGTTGGCAAATAGTATGCATCTGAGGACTCAAACACCAAGTTTCTGAGAGCTTTACCTGAAGAATGGGATACACAAACCTCTATCATTAGGCATCAGTAAGATCTAAATAATGTGTCTCTTGATGAGCTGTATGGAATGTTGAGAACCTATGATCTTGAGGTTCAATAGAGAAAGATCAAAAGAAGCAGCAAGGCAAAATCAGTAGCCTTGAATGTTGAGGCAAAATCAAAAGGAAAAGCTGTGGAGGTCTCAATAAGGATGATAAATGTTGTGGAGTCAGATCCTAATGACTCATCATCAGATACTGATGGCAATCCTGATGCCAATACTGATGATGATTCTACTGACTCTGACATGCAGGAGATGGTTGCTATAATAGTCAAGGGCTTTAAGAAGATGAAGTTCATAAAGGCTAGAAGACATGGCAACTTTCAGAAAAAGACCTTCAATCTTGACAAAGACAGATACAACAAGAAGGACAACAAGGGTAGCAAGATTGACAAGTCAAAGATCAAATGCTACAAGTGTAATGGAATGGGTCATTTTGCAAATGAATGCAAGAAAGCTAAAGCACTCATTACTTCAAGCAGGGATTGGATGGATTCTTCCTCAGAATCTGAAAAAGAGGAAGTCAACTATTCCCTGATGGCCAATACTGATGAGACTGCTACTCCTGAGGAAAAGGTATCTAGTACTGTCTTTGATTTTGATACAAATAATGTTTCTGAGTTAAGATCTTTTCTAAAGTCATTGTATATTAGCTTTAGAAGTCAAACTGCTGAAAATACTAGGATCTTATCTGAGATGTCTGAACTTAGAAAAAAGGAATGATCATTTAGAAGCTGAATTTCTCTTTATGCAAGAAGTACAAAAAGAATGTGATAATGCTAAACACATGAAACTAGAAATGCAATTTAAATGTACTGCTCTTGAAAAGGAACTTGAATATGCAAATGAGAAAATCGAAACCTGCACTGACTCGGGAAGGAAATTCCATGAAATCAATACTTCTAAGAATTGAAAAGAGTGTCTAGGGTACAAGTCAGAAGAAGATATGAAATTGAAACAGAAAGTTGTTATTAATGAGACAACAAATCCAAAGACCTGCAGACATGTTTTAGACAAATTCAAAACAAATATTAAAACTGTTAATTTTGTATTTGGTAAAGATCCTAATTCAACTTTTGAAAAGGGATCTACTTCTGCACAACCAGACACAAATTCTAAGTCTAAACCTGTCAAAGCTAATAGACATAAGAATGTAGGTCTTGTTAGATCAGGATTCAATGATCGTCAGGATCTGAACTACTGATCAGGATTGTTGACGTCGTCTGTATTACACAAGCGTCAGTATCAGGATTGCTATCAGGACTGCGATCAGGATTATCATCAGGACTGGAAGCTGATCAGGATTTTTACTTCAAGATAATTATCAAGTTCAGAGAAATAAGGAAAGATGTTTTGTCAGTTATTAGTTTATGGAATGAAGCTGTCGGTTAGGATATGTATCAATATTGTGTAATTGATTTAGTCTTATCTTTTAATCGATAGAGCAGCTGTGTGTAGTATATAAACACAGTTTAGGTTTTGATTTGTAATCAATCGCATACACGAGTATCATTGTACCTAGAAGCTTTCAAGAACATAAGGATTTCTTGAGAGAGTTTTGTAACAGTTTTATATCAGATTTAATAAAGTTGTTATTATTCATATTTGTGTTTAATAAAGTCGAGAATCTTATACAATTGTATTCAACCCCCCTTCTACAATTGTTAATTACTGGGCAACAATTGGTATCAGAGCAAACTGATTTAAATCTAAATCAGAAACGATCTAAGATGTCGACAACCAAGTATGAAAGCATGAAGATTCCCATCCTGAAGAAAACTGAATACTCTACATGGAAGGTAAAGATGCTGATGTACCTGGAAGCCACAGATCCTGATTATTTGGACAGGATTCGTGATGGACCATATATCCCTACGAGAATTGTTGGTCAAACAGATATTGTACATGAACACTACGTGGTCAAGGCAAAAAGCGAGTGGAATCTAGAAGAAAAGGCTCACGTTCTCAGGGAATCAAAAGTAAAGAATATTCTGCATAATAGTCTTGATGTTGTCATGTCAAACATGGTGATTGCATGCAAGTCTGCAAAGGAAATTCGGGACACCTTGGAAACTCAATGCCAAGGATCTGCATCTGTCAAGAAAAACAGAAGGGCTCTACTGATTCAAGAGTATGAACAATTTGATGCTAGACCTGAAGAGAGCCTCACTGACATGTATGATAGATTCCTGACACTACTAAATAATCTATCTCTTGTTGGCAAAGAGTATGTATCTGAGGACTCTAACACCAAGTTTCTGAGAGCTTTACCTGAAGAATGGGATACAAAAACATCTATCATTAGGCATCAGTATGATCTAAACACTGTGTCTCTTGATGAGGTGTTTGGGATAATGAGAACCTATGATCTTGAGGTTCAACAAAGAAAGAACAAAAGAAGCAGCAAGGCAAAGTCAGTAGCCTTGAATGCAGAGGCAAAGTCAAAATGAAAAGCCGTGGAGGTCTCTAGAAGAAGGACAAGAGTGGTGGAGTCAGATCCTGATGACTCATCATCAGATACTGATGGCAATCCTGATGATGATTCTACTGACTCTAACATGCAGGAGATGGTTGCTATTATAGTCAAGGGTTTTAAGAAGATGAAATTCAGGAAGGCTAGAAGACAAGGCAACTTTCAGAAAAAGACCTTCAATGCTGACAAAGACAAGTACAACAAGAAGGACAACAAGAGTGGCAAATTTGACAAGTCAGAGGTTAGATGCTACAAGTGTAATAGAATGGGGCACTTTGCAACAGAGTGCAAGAAGGCTAAAAAGCACTCATCACTTCAAGCAAGGATTGGATGGACTCTTACTCAGAATCTGATACTGAGGTGGTCAACTATGCCCTAATGGCCAATACTGATGAAACTGTTGTTCCTGATGAAAAGGGTAAAAAGAAAAATGTGTTAGTCATGGATAGTGGATGTTCTGTGCACATGACTGAAAACAAAGCCATGCAGTCAGGATATGAGGAAAAAGCTGGCCTAACAGTGTCCTATGGAGATGGCAACATTGGACAAACTTTGGGATATGGCAACATAATCATTGGAAATGTCATCATTGAAAAAGTAGCTCATGTGAAGGGACTAAAACACAACCTATTGAGTATTAGTCAAATCACAGACAATGGTTATCATGTCAACTTCTATTCCACTCATTGTGAAGTAGTCAGCAAAGAATCAGGAAAAATTGCACTCAGTAGCTACAGGCATGGTAACATATATGAAGCCAACATTCAAGCAAATACCGATGGCTCCTCTACTTGTCTCATCAGTAAAGCATCAGTAGATGAAAGTTGGAATTGGCACAAGAAGCTTTCTCATCTCAACTTCAGCAATATCAATGAGTTGGTTAAGAAAGATTTGGTTAGAGGATTGCCTAAAGCTTTGTATACTCCTGATGGACTCTGTGATGCATGTCAGAAAGCTACACAGAGAAGGACATCATTTAGGAGTAAATCTGAATCCTCTATTGGAGAACCATATCACATGCTACATCTTGATCTATTTGGACCAGTCAACAATATGTCCATCAGTAAGAAAAGGTACACTCTTGTAATTGTAGATGAATACTCTAGATTCACTTGGGTGTACTTTCTGCACAGAAAATATGAAACTCTAGAAATACTGTTGGACCATGTGAGGATGATGTTAGTGCTTGTGCCCTAGAGACAATACTATAATGTTCTTAAGGAAGACATTTTGATTATTAATAAATATGTTCTATGGATTTTCTTTCAATTATTTATTATGTCTTTATTAACTGCGATATAAATATTAGAATAATAAATGTCCTTGGAATATAAGCATGAATTCTATATCTCTAAGTATGTGACTTAGAAATGAGATTATATGAGTAGTGTTTATAATCCTAAAAGATCCCTAGTCGAGTATTATTATTTGAGGACAATAATAATGCATTAAGACTAGTATGTTTGTTGACTGATGACCACATCTCATTGGTCATAAGTATGGTGATACTAAAGTCAAAGACATAAGTGCATGTTAGCAGAACATGGCACTGGATAGACCCACCGTATGAATTCTTCATGGTAAATGTTATCAAGTGTCATAAACAATTCTCACAATGATAATGGTGTAATGATCCTTAGACTTGAAATCATTATATTTCTATAAGAGAATTAATATACTTTGATTCTACTCAAAGTTACCTTTGACCGGGTAATGATAAAGGTGGACATTGGGTATATTATGAATCATATGAGAAATATGAATGATAGATATAGGATTTAACCATCCTATTTTAGGAGTGATATTATTGGCCTCTTGATTGAGTGAGACTATGAAATGCATGGCCATGCTCAAATTGTGATTTTTTTAATAGTCTACTCATCGATCAAGTAAACCGGGATTAAATGTTGAAGAGGATGACATAAACCATGCCCGAGTTTAATCTATAATATAAGGTTAAAAGGATTATATTACATGGAGCATTATTCATTAAAGGTTTAATTGGATCACCAATTATTATTATTACTTGGGTAGCAATGATGTATTACTAGATGTCGCTCATTGTTTATAATTTTATTATGAGATATTAAAATTATTGCCAACGTAATAATAACCTAAAGGGTTACACATAATCAGATTGGGTTTTGGAAGCCCAATCAGATTAGGTATAGGCCCAGAATTCTCTCCATATAAATACATTATGATGTATTGTTTTAGGGTTAATTGAAGAAAAAACCGTTTTTCTAAAAAAACCCTAGCAGCTCTAAATCAAAGAGAGGCTAGAGAGAGAGAGAGAGAGTTCCGAGGGCAGTTCTTGGCTAGTACCAACTCCGGTGATCGTTGGACGATCGGGCGTTCGTGTGGACTAATTAGAGACGTATATCGTAAGGCGGGATACGTGGTGATCATATCAAAGTACCTCCATTAGTCAGCCGTTCGTAAATCTTCAAAAGTTAAACGATTCTATTCACGAATTAAATATCGTTTTCCGCATGGATCCTGCGGAGGGTTTCGTTAATTTTTCTGTTTTACGCATTTTTCCGTTGCGTTTTAATGCCCGAAACCCTTCAATGGTATCAGAGCTACTTGCAAAAAGTGTTTAATTCGTTTATATGTTTACTGTTTTGATGATAAAAGCATGTTTGCGACTATCATGATTGATGCGTTGTTTTTATGAAAACATGAATATTGTATTGATGTATATACATAAATTGTATAATAATGATGATTGAGATGATCATATGATGATCATATAATCTGTATGTATACTGATATATACATGATATATTTTTGTTCTTGTTATGAGAATCGTATTCGATACGATTTCTGATTGGCTGCGCAGATTTGGTGAAATTTGCATACTCTCTCAGAATTTCGCCGAAAATACCTTTTCGGAAAGGGAAACGGGCGTCTGAACAAAACTGACATCGTCACTCGTTCATCTGTAAGGCGTTTGACGTCGTTTACAGTCTGTAAACAGCGATTTATTGTTTTCATAATTCTGATTTTAATTTTCTGATTTACACTTTATTTGATTTTGTGATTGGATCATGAAAAATATGATATGGTGTGATATGTTGATGCAGTATGAGATGTTCTTAAGTGTTAATTGAGCATGGTGTATGCTTATAACCCTAAGACCCATAGGTTAGTGGTTTTTGATTATGGTTTTGGTTTTAAATACGACTTGCATGTCGTTTATTCTTGTAATGATTAAATCTCGAATGTAACTCGAGTTTCTCTTGTAAGTTTATTAGATTAGCTTTTTCATATTATTTAATGTAATTGAAGACATGGAGACATAAAGAGATGAAGACTTGGAGGCATACCAAGGAGGCGATCAAAAGGAGTCATTACAATGAAGCATGAAGACATGTATTATTATGTTGTATTTCATACCACCATAGTTTGACCATGATTTTTCCTTTAGCATGGAAAAATCGCATAGGATTGGGCCATAACCAAGCACGTTTACTTTATGCACTTTACATATATGATGCATGTGATGACAATATGTATGCGTAGCTATAATGATTGTATGTATTAGATACATCACTCATGCCATGCCTGCTAAACAAGATAAAATCTGTAACGATTCAGGATTTTAAAATTGTACAAAACGAACATGAGATTCCTGTGTTTATGAAACATGGAAATAAGTATGAATTTTCTATTTTTTGATATGGGGCGATTTTGACAAAAACACAAGCAGCGCTTGTAAGAAAGGCGGGTTTTAAGTGAGGCCACTGTGACTCCTCCGTTGGACTGGAAATCAAACCATTGATGAATTTTGAATTGAAGTACTTAGTTCAAGGAAAAATTTGGAATCTCTTGATGATGGGATCATGGTCGTTTTAATAATAAAATCCCTAAATTTAAAATATTAAGTCACTTAGATGCCTTCCAATGGGTAACACTCGTCAAGACCTAGATCGAGAAAGAGTGGGTTCGCCAAAGCGAAGCACTCCAATCTATCGTGGTAAGGCGCGATGAAGTAAATGTGATACTTAACTGTTAGACTATTGGGTTAGACTTAACTAAGTTACCACAACAGGATTGTGAACTTAGAGGCATGGAGTTTGGTATGATTTATTGGATAAATGTGGACAAATGTTGTTCTACGAGACTTTCCAAGAGTTATATATGATATAATTGACAAGAGTTGTCTACCTAAATAAATCATGTTTTGGGAGTAAAGCCAAAGCAGACCTTAAGCATGACGAAATATGGATCTTGGCTCACTAGATGGATTTAGAGTAATGCCTTCCAAATTAATAGTTAGGGCTGTTGATTTGATAAAAATAGTGAGAGATATATATTGTGAATATATATGGATAATCACTTGAACATAATTTAATAAATCTGCAACTAACTTATTTTATGCATTTTAACATTGTAGATATCTAAATGACAAACTCAAACAATTTCTCTGTGCGATCAGTCCTTGAGAAGGAAAAGCTGACAGGAACCAACTTCCTTGATTGGCAAAGGAATTTGAGGATTGTCCTCAGGCAAGAGCGAAAGCTTTATGTCCTTGATATTCCTCACCCTGGACCTCTTGCTGCTGAAGCAACCGAGGCTCAACAAAATGCTTATCAGAAGCATCTTGATGATTCTACGGATGTCTGTTGTTTGATGCTAACGACTATGAGTCCTGAGCTTCAGAAACAACATGAGCGTATGGACGCTTATGTCATGATTGAGCACCTCAAAAGGATGTTTGAGGGTCAAGCTCGTCAAGAGAGGTTTGATGTAAGCAAAGCGTTGTATGCATGCAAACAGGGAGATCGTGACCCGGTTGGACCGCATGTTCTAAAGATGATAGGGTCTATGGAAACCCTTGAGAATTTTGGTTTCCCGGTTTTACCGGAACACCAAGCAGATTTGATCTTGCAGTCTTTGAACAGCAACTACACTCAATTTATTATAAACTATATTATGAGTGAGATACACAAAACACCTACCGAACTATTGGCATTATTGAGGACTGCTGAGACCAATATGTCAAAGGCTAACCCTGCTCCCATAATGATGGTGAATAAAGGGAATGCCAAAGGAAAGGGGAAATGGAAAGGCAAGAAGAAGATTGGATCTAAATCTGCTAATCCGAAGCCTGCTTTCAAAAAGGCTTTGAAGCCTACTTGAGATGTTGCAAAAGGTGCTGCAAAGGGTGATATATGTCACTTTTGAAAGAAGCTGGGTCATTGGAAGCGTAATTGTCAAGCTTATTTGGAGGATCAGAACCTGAAGGGTATGAAGTTTGTGAAGATTTCTGATTCAGGTATGTATGTTATAGAAGTCAATTTGTCTACTTCTACATCATGGGTATTGGATACTGGATGTGGTTCTCACATTTGTATAAATGTGCAGGAACTGCGAAGGAGTAGGACTTTGGCGAAAGGAGAAGTCGACCTACGCGTTGGCAATGGAGCAAAGGTTGCTGCTTTGGCTGTAGGGACTTATAATTTCTCGTTGCCCACTGGGCTTATTTTAGAACTTGAAAACTGGTTTTATGTGCCTGCGATTTTCAGAAACATTATTTCTGTTTCTTGTTTGGACAAGAAAGGAAAATTACAATTCAGAACAATAGTTGTTCCTTTGTTTTGAATAATGTTACCTATGGGGTTGCACGTTTATTTAATGGTTTATATGTTCTTGATCTTGATATTCCTGTCTATAATGTAAATAATAAAAGTATTAAGGCTAATGACTCAAATCAAACATACCTTTGGCATTGTCGTTTAGGCCATATAAATGAGAAACGCATTTCCAAGTTACATAAGGATGGATACTTGGATAAGTTTGATTTTGAATCATACGAAGAATGCGAACCTTGTCTCATTGGAAAAATGACTAAAGATCCTTTTACCGGAATTGGTGAGAGGGCCACCGAACGATTAGAACTCATACATAGTGATGTATGTGGTCCAATGCGTATGATGGCAAGAGGTGGCTTTTACTACTTCATAACCTTTACTGATGATTTTAGTAGATACGGATATGTGTATATTTTGAAGAACAAATCTGAATCATTTGAAAAATTCAAAGAGTACAAGGCAGAAGTGGAAAAGCAAATAGGCGGAAGTATTAAAACTCTACGATCTGATCATGGAGGTGAGTACCTAAGCTTAGAATTTAAGAATTTCTTAAAGGAGTGTGGTATTGTATCACAACTCACACCTCCTGGAACACCACAGTGGAATGGTGTATCTGAAAGGAGAAATCGTACCTTGTTGGACATGGTGCGATCGATGATGAGTCTAGCGGATCTTCCAATTAGTTTCTGGGGTTATGCTCTGGAAACGGCTGGACACACACACTTAACCGAGTTCCTACTAAATCGGTTCAAACTACACCATATGAGATATGGACTGAGAAACGTCATAACATGTCCTTTTTGAAAGTATGGGGATGCGAAGCGTTTGTGAAACGTTTAGTCACTGACAAGCTAGGACCGAAATCAGACAAATGTAATTTTGTGGGATACCCAAAAGAAACTAAAGGGTATTATTTCTATAATCGTACTGAGAGCAAAGTGTTTGTTGCTCGAACTGCTGTATTTCTTGAAAGAGAACTGTTCTCTAAGAAAAACAGTGGGAATATGATAGATCTCGATGAATTTCGAGAACCACAGAATGACATTGAACCCGAGATGGAACATGAGCACGAAGTACATGAAAATGTTACTGCTCAAGAAACACAAGTTGTTCGTAGATCTGGTAGGATTCGCCACGAGTCTGAGAGATATTATGGATTAAAGCAGGCCTCAAGGAGTTGGAACATTCGTTTTGATATAACAGTCAAAGAGTTTGGCTTTGTTCAAAATGAAGATGAGCCTTGTGTTTACAAGAAGGTTAGTGGGAGCAAAGTGGCATTCCTAGTATTATATGTTGATGATATATTACTAATAGGGAATGACATACCTTCTCTTCAGGCTGTTAAGACTTGGTTGGGAAAAAGTTTCTCAATGAAAGACTTAGGCGATGATACCTATATATTAGGGATCAAGATCTATAGAGATAGATCTAGAAGATTAATTGGCTTAAGTCAGAGTACATACATTGACAAAGTATTGCATCGTTTTGGGATGCAAGAGGCAAAGAGGGGATTTGTCCCTGTGTCTCATGGGATAGTGATCTCAAAAGAAAATTGTCCTAAATCATTAAATGATAAGGACCGTATGAAAAAGGTACCATATGCTTCTGCAATTGGTTCAATAATGTATGCAATGATATGTACTCGACCTGATGTCTCGTATGCTTTGAGCATGACGAGCAGATACCAGTCTAATCCAGGTGAAGGTCACTGGACGGCAGTCAAGAATATTCTTAAGTACCTCAAGAGAACTAAAGATTCATTCTTGGTATATGGAGGAGATGAGAAGCTAGTTGTAAGAGGTTACACTGATGCTAGTTTCCAAACAGACAGAGACAATATTGTGTCTCAATCTGGGTTTGTGTTTTGTCTAAATGGAGGTGCTGTAAGCTGGAAGAGTTCGAAGCAAGAGACAGTAGCTGATTCTACAATGGAAGCTGAGTATATTGCTGCCAGTGAAGCGGCCAAAGAGGCTGTTTGGCTTCGGAAATTTATTGAGGGACTTGGAGTAGTTCTATCGATCGCAGATCCAGTTGATCTTTATTGCGATAACAATGGAGCTATTGCGCAGGCCAAGGAACCAAGGTCCCATTCCTGAGCAAAGCATATACTTAGACGATATCATCTACTTCGAGAGATTACAAGGAGGGGAGATATACATATATGTAAAGTGCATACTAATGATAACGTTGCAGACCCAATGACTAAGGCTTTGTCGCAGCAGAAGCACGAAGGTCACACTAGTTCCATGGGTATTAGATACATGGGTGATTGGCTCTAGTGCAAGTGGGAGATTGTTAGTGCTTGTGCCCTAGAGACAATACTATAATGTTCTTAAGGAAGACATTTTGATTATTAATAAATATGTTCTATGGATTTTCTTTCAATTATTTATTATGTCTTTATTAACTGCGATATAAATATTAGAATAATAAATGTCCTTGGAATATAAGCATGAATTCTATATCTCTAAGTATGTGACTTAGAAATGAGATTATATGAGTAGTGTTTATAATCCTAAAAGATCCCTAGTCGAGTATTATTATTTGAGGACAATAATAATGCATTAAGACTAGTATGTTTGTTGACTGATGACCACATCTCATTGGTCATAAGTATGGTGATACTAAAGTCAAAGACATAAGTGCATGTTAGCAGAACATGGCACTGGATAGACCCACCGTGTGAATTCTTCATGGTAAATGTTATCAAGTGTCATAAACAATTCTCACAATGATAATGGTGTAATGATCCTTAGACTTGAAATCATTATATTTCTATAAGAGAATTAATATACTTTGATTCTACTCAAAGTTACCTTTGACCGGGTAATGATAAAGGTGGACATTGGGTATATTATGAATCATATGAGAAATATGAATGATAGATATAGGATTTAACCATCCTATTTTAGGAGTGATATTATTGGCCTCTTGATTGAGTGAGACTATGAAATGCATGGCCATGCTCAAATTGTGATTTTTTTAATAGTCTACTCATCGATCAAGTAAACCGGGATTAAATGTTGAAGAGGATGACATAAACCATGCCCGAGTTTAATCTATAATATAAGGTTAAAAGGATTATATTACATGGAGCATTATTCATTAAAGGTTTAATTGGATCACCAATTATTATTATTACTTGGGTAGCAATGATGTATTACTAGATGTCGCTCATTGTTTATAATTTTATTATGAGATATTAAAATTATTGCCAACGTAATAATAACCTAAAGGGTTACACATAATCAGATTGGGTTTTGGAAGCCCAATCAGATTAGGTATAGGCCCAGAATTCTCTCCATATAAATACATTATGATGTATTGTTTTAGGGTTAATTGAAGAAAAAAACGTTTTTTTCTAAAAAAACCCTAGCAGCTCTAAATCAAAGAGAGGCTAGAGAGAGAGAGAGAGAGAGAGAGAGAGAGCGAGAGAGAGAGAGTTCCGAGGGCAGTTCTTGGCTAGTACCAACTCCGGTGATCGTTGAACGATCGGGCGTTCGTGTGAACT
Source organism: Heracleum sosnowskyi (assembly GCA_030848705.1). Taxonomy (NCBI): domain Eukaryota; kingdom Viridiplantae; phylum Streptophyta; class Magnoliopsida; order Apiales; family Apiaceae; genus Heracleum; species Heracleum sosnowskyi. The sequence goes on from CM061239.1 coordinate 75,735,791, forward strand.
AATTAGAGACGTATATCGCAAGGCGGGATACGTGGTGATCATATCAAAGGACCTCCATTAGTCAGCCGTTCATAAAGCTTCAAAAAGTAAACGATTCTATTCACGAATTAAATATCGTTTTCCGCATGGATCCTGCGGAGGGTTTCGTTCCGTTGCATTTTAATGCCCGAAACCCTTCAGATGATTGAGACATGCACAAAGTATAAAGTCATGATTTTGAGGAGTGATAATGGTACTGAATTCAAGAATTCAAAGATGGAAGAGTTCTGCAAATACAAAGGAATTACTCAACAATTCTCTGCTCCTGGCACACCCCAGCAAAATGGAGTAGTTGAAAGAAAGAATAGAACTCTTATTGAAGCTGGCAGAACTATGTTGGAAGAAGCAAAATTGCCTACAGATTTCTGGGCAGAAGCAGTCAATACAGCATGCTATACTCAAAACCTCACACTGATAAACAGACATGGTGTAACTCCCTATCAAATGCTCAAGGAGAAGAAACCTAGTTTGAAGCATCTGCATGTGTTTGGCTGTAAATGTTTTGTTCTCAGACCTCATCCTGAATAGCTAGGTAAATTTGAAACCAAGGCTGATGAGGGTATCTTTATAGGCTATCCAGCCTCAGGAGCTTTTAGAGTTTTTAACTTGAGAACAAGGACTGTCATGGAGTCAATACATGTATCTTTTGATGATAAGAAGATAACTGGACTGAATGAAGACTCTCATGATAGTTTGGTCTTTGAAAATGAAGCTACCAAGGAACCTGAAGAATTGGAATCAGATACTGATACATCATCAGATATTGATGGGTCACCAAATCTTGATGATGCACCAAATCCTGATGAAGCACCAAATACTGATGGTGCTACTAATGCTGATACCGATGATGCTACTGATAGTCCACATGTTGAGGGGGAGCAACAACAGACTGTTACTGATACAAATACTAATCAATCATCAGGACAGGATTCTTCAGATACTGATTCAAATGATAATCCTGATAATCCATCAGGAGGAAATAGCAACAATTCAGGGGGAGCTTCTACTGATTCAAACTCTCTTAATCAAGACAACACCAATCCAGGGGGAGCATCTACATCAAGGAATGATTTACCACCAGCAAGGAAATGGACTAGAAGTTATACTCCTGATTTGATAATTGGGGATCCTGATGCAGGTGTTAAGAGAAGAAGTGCAACTCAAAATGAATGTCTCTATCATAACTTTCTATCAAAGGAGGAACCTAAAAAATTTGAGGATGCACTTAAGGATGCTGATTGGGTTACTGCAATGCAAAAAGAGTTGAACGAATTTGAAAGGAATGAAGTCTGGTGTGTTCAAAAACAAGACAGATTCAAATTGAGTGATTATCAGGAACAAAGAAAGGCTAGTTGCAAAGGGGTATTCTCAAGAAGAAGGAATTGACTATGATGAAACTTTTGCTCCTGTTGCAAGGCTAGAAGCCACCAGGATCTTTCTGGCATATGCAGCCCACAAGAAATTTAAAGTTATTCATATGGATGTGAAAAGTGCTTTCTTAAATGGTGAACTGGAGGAAGAAGTTTATGTTGAACAACCTCCTGGTTTCATTAATCCAAAATATCCAAATCATGTCTATAGATTGGATAAAGCACTTTATGGACTAAAGAAAGCTCCAAGAGCCTGGTATGAAACCCTAGCTCAATTATTACTGGAAAGTGGATTCAAAAGAGGTACTATTGATAAAACTCTGTTTTATTTGAATCAAGGTAAGGATTTGCTCTTAGTTCAGATTTATGTTGATGATATCATTTTTGGGTCAACAAACAATAAGCTATGTGAGAAGTTTTCAAAGCTTATGCAGTCTAGATATCAGATGAGCATGATGGGAGAAATGAGTTACTTTCTTGGTCTCCAAGTTAAACATATTCATGATGGCATCTTTATCAATCAGTCAAAGTATACAAAGAATTTATTGAAAAGGTTTAACATGCAACATAGTGCTGCTGCAAGTACTCCCATAGCTACAACTACCAAACTTGATCCTGATCAAGGTACTGAGGTAGATGTAACTCACTACAGGGGAATGATTGGCTCTCTATTATATCTCACTGCAAGTAGACCAGATATCATGTTTGCAACCTGTCTTTGTGCAAGATTTCAAGCAAATCCCAGGGAACCTCATCTGATTATAGTCAAAAGAATTTTCAGATACCTCAAAGGCACTCCTTCACTTGACCTTTGGTATACAAGGGAATCAGATTTTGTTTTGTGTGGTTACTCAGTTGTTGATTTTGCAGGGTGCAAGATAGACAGGAAAAGTACTTCAGGAAGTTGTCAGTTTTTGGGTGGTAGACTAGTTTCTTGGCTCAGTAAAAAGCAAAAGTCTATCTCTACATCAACTACAGAAGCTGAGTACATTGCTGCAGGAAGTTGTTGTGCTCAATGACAGGAAATCCAGTTCGGCATTCTCTTACTAAGCACATTAGTATCAGGTACCATTTTTTATAAGAGAACAAGTACTGGAAGGAACAATTGAATTGCATTTTGTTCCTACTGATCAGCAACTAGCTGATATATTCACCAAGCCACTGCCTGAAGCTACCTTCAACAAATTGGTGAATGAACTTGGACTGATGAACTTTGAGAATTTCTGAGAAAAGCTACAAAGAGAAAGTCCTGATGACTATCAAATCCTGATGGTCATTCAGTAAGGTATGTAATTTTGATTGAATCCTGATAAGATAAAATCCTGATAGGAAGTCTCTTGGTCAATCTTGATGGACAGGTCAGCATTTCAATTTTGCTAAATTTGTGCCTAATTTTTTGTCAATATTTGATGAGAAACGTTTGAACTTTAGTTGGACAACTGTATGCGCGCATGTGTCACACTGATATATATATATACACACATAGATACACATAAAAAGCGGTGCAGTTATGTTTAATTACGCACGTAATTTGGTCCACTAATTATTTGTGCACGAATCATATTTTGCCACCTGTCATTGAGAGTAATATTTTTTTTAACAAAATACATTTGATTTTCTAATTTGCAAATTACTCTCTCATCATTAGTTTTTCATATTCATTCTTTCTCTGTGCTTACGAACTCTAATTTCTAAATCTCAATTCTCAAGTTTTCTATATTGTATCAATGGCGTCTTCATCATTCATGAACAAGCAGACAGTAGTTAGTGGTGTTACTTTTGCCACTAACAATTTTATGGGAATTTTAGATCATCGGGATTTGCCTATAGAGTTTCACATCATACATGATTTTTTAACTTCAAGTCCATTAAAGTATGCTCTAATAGAACCTGTAAGTGTGTTTCTTTTAAGTCAGTAATGCAGGTATGGAACACGACTGTGTTTGGCAAAGGGCCAACATGAACAATACTGATGAGTTTTGAATTCAAATGTGTTACCTATCATGTTACTCCTACTGTTGTTGAAGAGGCACTGCATTTGCTGATTCTGGGTGACAATGTTCCTGATAATGTTACAGACTCGACACTTTTTGAGTTTGTTACAAAGCTGGGTTACAATGGCGAGGTTAAGAGGTATGGAAACCTCTTCAGGACAAAGCTTAAACAGGAGTGGAATTTCTTCTTTGACACAATCAACAGATGCTTCCTGAACAAGACATCGAATTTTGATGCTCTACCATCAGGGTCTCTAAAGATTGGGTACTCTCTTATCTACTCTCAAGTTTTTGATTATGGGTCTTTTGTATTAAAAGCTTTAAGTGATAGAAAAGTAGATAAGTTAGGCTATGTCTGTTTTATTCAATTTTTCCAATTAATATTCTGTCACTTGTGTCCTGATGTGATCTTTGAAGAGGATGTGATTCTACCTATTTGTAGAATTACTGAGAATAATTTGAAGTCCTTAGTCAATAGTGATAAGGCAAATGGTTTTCAAGGCAATGCCTTTATTCCTGATGAGGTCAGGCTTTTCTTACAAGAGAAAATGCCTACTCAATATGGATCAGTTTCTGATGCTATGGGCCAATGCCAATAACACCTTGTTCCTGACCCAAGCATCCAACCCAAACACTCTAAACAGTCTACAGCCACCTCTAATGTCTCTCAAAAGACTTTAGTTATAAAAACTAAGAAATCATCTAGATCTGATGTGACTGGAAGACAATCAGGATCAAAAGATTTTTCCTCTACAGCACTCACTAAACAGAAGAAACAAGGGGGTGTACAAGGGGTCCTGCTGAAGAAAGCTGATAAGGTTGAGGAGGTTGCTGTGAAGAGAAAATTGATTATGGGTGGTGATTCTGATTCAGAGGATGAAATGCCTCTATCTTCTAAGTTTAAGATTCAAAAAGAAGTTGATGATACTGCTATTGAAGCTGTGGCACCATCTGCTAAGCCACGGAAGAAAATGAAGTTAATAAAAAGCAGGTATCATATTCCTCTGAAGAAGCAGGATACTGATGTTCAGGACACTTCAAATCCTGATGAGTCGTCAAATCCTGATGCTCAAGCTAATCTTGACGTTGGTATTCCTGATGAACAAACCAAGATTGTCTCAATCTCAGACTCTCCAGCCTCTCCAACTAAAAAGATTCTTGAAATTTCATGGGAGAAGGTTGCTGAAACTGCTTCCAAGCTTGGATTCACACCTCCATTGCAAAAGAAAAGGAAGGCAGTTGAGATAGTATTTAAGAGACAGAAGATACTGAAAGGATCTAGCCCATAAGAACCTGAACCTCAAAGTGGTTCAGCAGCTACTGAAGATCCTGCCATACAAGAACCACTCACTCAAAGTGTGAGTGAAGGCATAACTGATGGAATGGTCCCACAAGAACCATTTTCTCAAAGGGAGAATGAAGACATCTGCATTCCAGCCACACAAGAACCATCTTCTCAATGTGAAGATGCAGGCAAGACAGCTACAGTTTCTGGGGAGCTTCCTGACATTGCTCAAGGGGCTTCTGATATTCCCGAAATGGATGTTTTGGTTGAGGACACTGTCACTGAGGGAAGCACACAAGAACCTTTGACTCAAAGTGTTGAAGCAGCTTCTGAACCTCCAGCTACACAAGAACCATTAGTAGTAAATACTGATGTAGCCAATTCAAATCCTGACAGTGTTGCTCCTGATGCTAGTGGTGCTCCTGATGCTGAGCCAATCCTGATACAACCACTTAGCTCTAGGCCAATGAAAGAATCTATCTCAGATCATCAAGATAAGCTAAAAGGTGTTGTAATTCCTGACCCTTCTGATAATGATGATTCTGGTGATAATGATAGTGATGATGATAATGATGATGATGTTGAGAAGGATCAGCTTGCTACAACAATTCAATCTAGTCTTGGAACTAATTTTGGTTCCTCGAGCACTTTCATGGCTAGCAAGGCTACTACAGGAAAAGCTTCTGGTCAAGACTTTTCTGGTCCTTCTGCAATTGATCCTGCTGAACAGCTAAGAAGGCATGAATGGGATAATGAATGGTACAGGTCTGGTGATCCTGTCAGCTACCCATGTGCTCTACAACATTCTTCTTATGTTGCAAGTCTTATTCAGAATGAGGATATAAGGAATCACTTGAAGGCAACAACTCTGTTAAGCAAGAGCCTCAAGGGTGAGATTAATTCTGTGAAGGCTGCTAATAATTTAGTGAGGGCTGATATTTCTCAGAGCTTGGCAAAGGCACCTACTGCTCTTCAACTCAGGGTAGTGGATTCTCATGTCAAAGATCTTATCACTGCACAGTCTTTAATAAACAACATAATTGGTTCTCTGGATTCCAAGGTAACTGATATTCAAGCCTCTATCTCTTTGATTTTAAATTTGTTATCAAATCGTAATGCCAAAAAGGGGGAGAAGGTGAGTCAGACAAAATGTACACCTGATCTAGTCTTAAGAAAGGATGATGATAATTCTGGAAATGATGGTGATGATATGGTAAGACAGAGGGAAACCTCTGATGCTGCTATGGTGAAGTCTACAAGACAAACTACTCAAAGTCAGTCCATGCAGTCAACTCATTTTTCTGATTCTGGAGTTAGAACAGTAAGAACTTTAGTGAAATCTCAGATCCTGACGGAAGAGCAAATCCTGACAGGTGATCAAATCCTGACGTCTGGTCATGGACAAACCTTATCTACAATTCCTGAAGGTGATGAAGATGTTCTTATTGAAAATCCTAAGGATGCTGCTAATCTATTCCAGAAGTTCAAAACAAGAGATGGTGATGTTGTTACTCTTTATCATACTGATAAGAGAGTTCAACAATTATTTGCAAGAAAGGCACTCTCTACTGCTATTGAAGAATTTCCTGATCTCTCACAAGAAGAATATTTGATTCAACAAAGAGAAATTATGGAAAGTTTTAATAATCCTGCTCCTGTTAGAGGAAAAGGAGGCAGAGGTAGGAGAGGTGCTATAAGAGGGAGAAGGACAAATCAAACTATGCCTAGACAGACAAGGTCTAGAGGGTTAAGAATTGAAGAAATTCATGCTGACACTCAAACTCCAATAGTTCCTGATACTCAACTGGTCAGGACTACTTTTAATGATGTAGGAATAGATGAAGATGATGAACTACTTTTGAGGAGAAGACCAAGACAATCAACTCTCATCAGTAATACAACTCAAATTGAAGATTCTAATCATGACACTGTTCAAGATCCTGATGAATATGATATTCTAAAAGAGGTTGATTTTTTAATACTTACTACTGTGGTTGACTCTCATAATCTAGAAGTTGATGAAGAAGAAGAAAGTAGAAGAAGGGAGGTTAAAAGAACAACAGGTAGAGATTTCAATCTCTATGTGCAAAAGCTGAAAAACTCAAACAGGTTGTTGTGGAGAAACTCAAGAAGACAACAACACAAGCTAGAGAAGAGCTATGTTCTTGAAAAAGAAAAGGATAAGAAGTGGAAGCACATTGACACTCTGAGGTGCAATAGACCTGTCAATTATCAGTCAGGTGGAATTATAACAAATGTTTACAGTGTTGCAGACTTTTCTGGATTACAAAAATCTAAAGCACTCTGGTTAGAAATGTTTTCAAGCTTAAAGCACTCTGGTTAGAAATGTTTTCAAGCTTAAATCAAATGCCACACAATTCAAGAGGAGGTATAGGTCACAAAGATGCTGAATTTCTGAACATGCCATACGTTGACCCTCACTCACTGACTGATATTGGAGGTAACTTAACTTCTGAACACCTGAACAATTTACAAGCTCTGGATATAGTGTTAGATTGTCATGATGGTGTTGAAAAGAAAGAGAAGCTTCTTTACTTCATGAAGGCTGGAAGTGTTAAGAAGATATCCATTCAGGAGCTGCTAGTAAAAATACAAAGGAACTGAAATATGTTCATTATTTGCTCAAATGGAAGAATGGAGTGTGCAAGGAATGGTCTGATATGATTCTGTCAACCATAAGGAGAAGATTTGATGAAGGAAGGAATTATAATGGTGTGATTATACTCCCATGTATCTAAATCTGAGAGATCAAGCAGTTGAAATGCAAAGAGGCAGTGCTGTTAAAGAAATGTCTTTTGGTATGAGACAATTGACTTTTAATCCCGATGGGAAGGAAATTGCTTACCTCCTGGTTGAAGAATATAATCTACAAAGAAGTTCCATACAGAATCTCAGAGCAGCTATCTACCAGATTAATGAGGAAGATGAAGAGCTCGGAAATCTAAAGGACAGACTGATTCAAATTCTTCAAGACAAGAAGAAAAGTTACTATCTGACTTCTTGAAGATGAATTTGTTCTTTCAGAGAATCTAAAAAGATAAGTTGTTGCTGTTATTTCTTGTACATTTTGTATATATGTTTTTGGCATCATTGAATCTAGGATTCTATACTTTATTTTACAAAGTATGAGATTGGGGGAGATTGTTAGATCAGGATTCAATGATCTTCAGGATCTGAACTACTGATCAGGATTGCTGACGTCATCAATATTACACAAGCGTCAGTATCAGGATTGCTATCAGGACTGTGATCAGGATTATCATCAGGCCTAGAAGCTGATCAGGATTGTTACTTCAAGATAATTATCAAGTTCAGAGAAATAAGGATAGATGTTTTGTCGGTTATTAGTTTATGGAATGAAGCTGTCGGTTAGGATATGTATCAATATTGTGTAATTGATTTGGTCTTATCTTGTAATCGATAAAGCAGTTGTGTGTAGTATATAAACATAGTTTAGGTTTTGATTTGTAATCAATCGCATACACGAGTATCATTGTACGTAGAAGATTTCAAGAACATAAGGATTTCTTGAGAGAGTTTTGTAACAGTTTTATATCAGATTTAATAAAGCTGTTATTATTCATATTTGTGTTTATTAAAGTCGAAAATCTTATACAATTGTATTCAACCCCCCTTCTACAATTGTTAATTACTAGGCAACAAGTCTATTGTCTCAAAAACAACTTCAAGATAAAATTTGTGATGAAACTTGTAGACAAAAGACACCTACTATCAAGAGAAACAGGAATGGTAAAGTTGAGATTAATAAAGAGAATAATTATCTATAAAACACAACTCATCACAATAAGTCTAACTATTCTCGTTCTACTCTCGACACTTATTCAATCAATAATCACATTTAAACAAATAACCGGTTACGTATCGGACGTCCGGAATGATTTACGATAATTAAAACTCAGATATTTGCCCTAGTACGGGCATATACAGACTATAAAACACAGCACACAATTAATATGAACCATATAGCACTTATAAATATTTTTCAAACATCATACGAAACTTATTTGAATTTAAGATAAGTCACGATTAATTTTTAAATAAAAACTCGGATTTTTAAATCCCATATAAACATTTAAATCAAAACTCGGATTAATTTTTAATTGACACTTTTTAAACGCCCAAACTATTTTTAAATAAATAAATAGGCTGGAAAATAATAAAACCGAATTTTTAATTAATTAAATCTAATTAATAATTAATTTTTAAGAATTAATTGATTAAAAGAAATAACCAATTAATTAATAAATTAATTATTAATTAAAAATAATTAAAAATTAATTTTAATCAATTTTCGGATTTAAAATAATAAATATAATTTTCCAGAATTTTTCTGATATTAAAATATATTTTTAAAATAAAAATATGAATTTTTAAAGTTTTTAAACTATTTTCGAATTAATTTTAAAAATAAAATCCAAAAACAGTTTTTGGAAATCGAACTAGGGTTTTGAAGATTGAAACCGGGTCAAACTTCGGGTAAACGGGTCGGGAAGAACAAATCCGGGTCACCAAGAACAACCCGTCGGAATCTGGGTTTTCCAGAATCCGGCCGGCGTCCGGTGGCCGGACTTTGCCATTTCCGATCAAAACAAAACCAAACCATATGGCTTTTGTTCGCTTTTTCAAGACAAACATAACCCACACACAAACACATCTGTCCCATGCCGGAATCGTGCCAAGAATTTGTTCAAAGAACTCGCCGGCGACGACTTCGGTCGGAAACCCGATCTACTTTATTTCTACATGAAACTCAAAGATTAATATACCAAAATGAAGCTTATAACTCATACAATCAAAGCCCCATATCACAACTAACGTCAGATCAACAGAAAGAATGAACGAAGCAAAAGAAGATTTCGGGTCGAAAACCCGAAAATCAAACCCGAATAAATTGAACTTAAACACGAAATCAAATCATGGATTCTTGCTAATTAGAACCCTAGGAACATGTTAGAAGCAACCAATTGAACGGAGAATCAACAGAATGAAAATCCCCAAATTAATCAAGAACCCTAATTTAATTCGAATATTGAAAAATTCATAATAAATCAAAAAATTACCAGATGATGATGAGGTTGGAAGATTCTGAAACTAGAGATCAAGAGCTTTGATTTGAGTACTTGAACTTTGATTTCTGAAATCAATAACACCTTGAACGAATGGATTGAAGATTCAAGAACACGAAGAACACGTTTCGGGAATTTTTACTTTTTGATAATACGCAATGCAAATTATGAAGGTTATAAGGTTCGATTCGTCTGTTTATATTTTTGGAAAAATAATACCCCAAGGAACACTTTTGGATCGTTATAGATCCATTGGATCGTTTAAAAACCCTAATTAGGTTAAAAATACGTTTTACGAGAAGATAATTATCTACAAGGATTGATAATTATCCAAATCAATACATATCATTATATAACTAATGCTCAAGAATACTGGGGCTATAACAAAGGTAATATTGATATAAAACGATATATCCGTCCCCTTAAGCAATTAGGGTTCAGAACAATTTTTCTCTTTTTGAACAAAACGAATTATTCATGCAGAATCTAATAGGTAGGAATGAAATGATACGAATATCTCTCCCGATAATGATTCGAATACGAAAGACGAAGAGATAATAATCAATGTACGAAATTCCAACGGGGCCCTTGAATTATCAAAACGGGGCTCAGATTTGAAGAAAATTCCAAATGACGAAATATTTGAAAGGGGCTTCCGACTCACCAATTAGCACATAATCACACAATTATTATCATTTAATAATATTCCAATACTCCACAATAAATATTTATATATTAAATATATCATTTAATCAAATAATAAAATTCACGGATATTACATCCTTCCCCCCTTAATAGGATTCTGTCCTCAGAATCAGATCAAGGAAACAATTGGGGATACTTCTCTAACATCTCACTCTCTAACTCCCAGGTAGACTCTTCTACTTTAGGATTCCTCCACAAAACTCTCACTAACACTACTGTCTTATTCCTTAGTACTTTCTCCTTACGATCCAATATCTGAATCGGTCGTTCTACATAAGATAAATCTGCCTGGACCTCTATGGGTTCATACTCTATTACATGATTCGAATCTGGTCGATATCTCTTAAGCATAGATACATGAAATACATTATGAACGTGCTGCATATGCGGCGGCAACGCTAACTCGTAAGCTACTTTGCCCACTTTCTTCAAAATCTCAAACGGTCCAACATATCTCGGACTCAACTTCCCTTTCTTTCCAAACCTATCTAATCCTTTCCACGGTGAGACTTTTAGTAACATCCGCTCTCCTTCTTCGAATCCCACATCCCTTCTGGCTAGATCCGCATACTTTTTCTGTCGGTCCTAAGCTGTTATCAATCTTCTTTGAATCAATTGAATCACTTCTTTTGTTTGTTGCAATAGTTCTGGTCCTATCATCTTCCGTTCACCAACTTCTTCCCAATACACTGGAGATCGACACTTTCGTCCATACAAAGCTTCGTAAGGTGGCATTCCGATGCTCGCGTGAAAACTATTATTATATGAAAATTCCACCAAGGGTAGATGAACGTCCCAACTGCCTTCAAAATCTAGTGCACATGTCCTAAGCATATCTTCAATAGTCTGAATTGTTCTTTCGCTTTGGCCGTCCGTCTGCGGGTGATAAGCCGTACTCATTCTTAACTCGGTGCCCACAGACTCTTGAAAACTCCTCCAAAATCTTGAATTGAATCGAGGGTCTCGATCAGACACTATCGATACTGGAACTCCATGCCGTACTACGATTTCTTTTATGTAGATATGAACTAACTTATCTAGCGAGAATCTCTCGTTAATCGGAAGAAAATGCGCAGATTTTGTTAGAAAATGGAAAGTTTGAGACATATTTTAAATATGTTCTTGATGGAATTTCCGGAAACTAACAATTGGAAGTTGTTCCTTGTAATGAGGACTTAAACTTTCATGTTTGGATCTAAGACATTTTCTTAGTGTAATCCATAAATAAATTGAGTTGAAATAGGTTGCTTGAAATGGGTTATGTGGGTTGGTTATATTAAAATAACTTGTATCCCACATAGCATTGGTAATGAGAGGTTGGTGGGTTTATATAGAAACATGTGCAAGAGTAGTGTACAACTACTAAGGCATGTGGGTGTGCATGGTGTTAGTATGTGCCTCGCGCACACACACACACACACGCGCGCCGCCGCCGCTCGCCTCGCCTCGCCCCGCCCCGCCACGTCACGACTCGGGTCGAAGGGCGATTTGGGCGAATGTCTCGGCGTCTCGCGTACGCGAGGCGACCTGGGCGAGGAATTTTATTACCTGTTTATTTAATATTTTTTATTGATTTAATTTAACAGTATCAGTATTTATTTGTAACAGCTAATCGAACTGGGTCAGGATTTATATTAAATCCTGATGGACCAGTTCTTGGATCAAATCCTGATGGCCTGGTCAGTACTTGGAGTGAAATCCTGATGACTACTGATCCTGATGGCCTGTGTCAGTATTTGGATCCTGATGATGGTCCAGTCCTGACGAAATCTTGATGGTCGATCAAGTACTGATGCCACTCCTGACGGACAGCAAGTCCTGATGGCTTGGAGTACTGATGATGATCAAATCCTGATGGACCAGGAAATCCTGACTGAGCTGTTAAATCCTGATGACTACTGTTATGGTAATTAAATCAGAATAATTAGTATTAAATGTCATATCTTCAGTTACAATATTTGGTCTGTTTACGTTTTATTTTGTATTTTTATATAGATACAAAACATAACGTTTGAAAAAGCAGACATACGTAACTCTGAAAACCCTAGGCAACTATTATCTTCTCTGGTTTTCTCTCAACACATACAGACAGAGTACATAGTTTTTGGGCGAAGTGAGGTGCAGGTCGCTGTTGATCATTGCCACATCTGTGAGTGGATTGATCTGTGCTGTTTTATCCTGGGAGTGATATTGCTGCAACCCAACACAGCGTAAGTGGGGCAATAATCTCTTCAAGAACAGTCAAGACTTCTCGAAGGCTTGGCGACTCAGCTGTTTTATTTATCTATCAGTATTTGCTAAAGCTCCTGAGAGATAAGTGTTCTTTCTTATCTTATTATTTACGGTCTCTAATTATTTATTGTTTCGACCTTTGTGTTTGTTTCGTTTATTGGTATTTTGCCTGGTCTTGTTAATACAATTATATATATATAACTACCCAATTGTTGCTGTGTAGTTAGTAATTATACCCAACAATCTTGAAGAGATTATTTCTGTGTTATATATTGTTAATTAACAAGATGGTTAACGGAACTGTAACTCCTGATGGTGCTAATACTTCTGGTTCAGGTGTTACTGTACCCACCATAGATTGGACCACGTACCGTTTCCCACAGCCTATTGATTTTTCAGGAATGCCTGATAAATTCGGTGGGGGTGTTGGTTTTTCTCGTTGGCAGAAAAAGATGAAATTGTGGCTTACGGTAAAGGGTCTATGGCCGGCGGTTCAGTATGATAAACCAGTTATTGATCATGAGAAGGCTGAAACTCTTAAGGCTTATGCCATGTGGGAGGAAAAAGATGGGGTGGCTAGGGCTGCTATACTGGCAGCTTTAGCGAACACTCTATTTGATGTTTATTCATCTGATTCTTTCACTGCTAAGCTCTTATGGGAGAAGCTGGACCAGACACACAATACTGACTCGCAAGGGTTGGAAAAGTATTCTGTGGCTAGGTTTCTTGATTTTAAACTGGTGGATACAAAATCCATGACCGAGCAGGCACATGAGTTTGAGATGTTAGTGCATGCTTTGAAGGAGTCCGGAATGGACCTTCCTGAAAAGTTTCAGGTTATGGCTGTGATTGAAAAGCTCCCTAAGTCTTGGGAAGAGTTTGCTCTCTCCCTGAAAAGACAGAAAGGAGAGATCACTTGGACAAACCTGATGTTGGACATCTCTGTGCAGGAACAACACAAGTCCAAACAGGGACATGTGATGCCTGCTGAACATGGGAGTTCAAAGGTTAATGTAGTGACTGTTGGACAGAAAAGAAAGGTTGTCACTAAGAAGGATAACACTAAACCTAAAGATGACAAGAACAAGGCTAAGAAACCAAAGACAAACAAACCATGTTGGTCTTGTGGACAGGTTGGTCATTGGAGCAAGGACTGTCCTACAAAGAAAGCAAAGAAAGCGGTTGTGGTAGCACAAGCTAATACTGTGTTTGCAACCACTGATGGGCCTAAGGTTAACATGGTTGTTGGTGAGGTTGTTGCCTCTGGAACCAATGACGGGTATGTTACCTACAACCCTGTACTTCTTTCCACTTATCTGTCTCATGAGTGGTTGATTGATACTGGAGCTAATGTACATATTTGTACTGATATTAGTTTATTTGTATCTTATCAACAGAGTCATGGAGTGACAGTGACGATGGGGAATGCTAGTGTTGCTCAAGTTCTTGGAATAGGAAACGTGGACCTGAAGTTTACTTCTGGGCGTGTTCTATCCCTCACTAGAGTGCACCATGTTCCTGACATTCGTAGAAATATTATAAGTGGAAGTTGTTTAGTTAAAAATGGTTTTGAACTTTCTTTGAAATGTAATAAAGTAGTTATTACACATACTGGTACATTCTTTGGCAAAGGTTATTTGTCTGATGGTTTATTTTTGATAAATGTTGAGCCTGTTTTGGGCAGTTTTATTAATGATAGTGTTGCACCTTCTGTTAATTGTGTTGAATCATCTGATTTATGGCATGCTAGACTTGGTCATTTAAATTTTGGTGCTCTAAAGAATATGATGAGCTTAGAGTTGATTCCAAAATATGCTATTGAAAAGAAATCTAAATGTCAAGTATGTGTGACTGCTAAACAAACTAGGAAACCCTTTCATAATATTGTTAGGGATTCAGGAGTATTAGATTTAGTACACACTGACATATGTGAATTTGGTGGCATGTTGACTAAGGATAATAAACGATATTTCATTACCTTTATAGAAGATTGTAGTAGATATTGTTGTGTTTATTTACTTAGACATAAAGATGAAGCACTAGAGAAATTCATTATGTTCAAAACTGAAGCTGAAACACAAACTGGTAAAGTACTTAAACGTTTGAGATCTGATAGAGGTGGTGAGTATACTAGTACCTTGTTTAATGAATTTTGCGCAAGCAATGGTATAGTTCATGAGGTGACTCCACCATACACACCTGAGTCTAATGGGGTCGCTGAACGAAAGAACAGAACTTTTAAAGATATGATTAACAGCATGCTTATTAATTCTGGGTTGCCTAAGTACATGTGGGGAGAAGCTTTGAATACGGCTTGCCATATTCTGAATAGAGTTCCTCTGAAACATATGGACAAGACACCTTATGAATTATGGAAAAGTAGAAAGACAAGTTTAAAGTATCTTCGTGTGTGGGGGTGCCTTGCAAAGGTGCTTGTCCCTGAACACAAGAGAAAGAAACTAGGTCCGAAAACTGTTGATTGAATCTTTCTGGGCTATATTGAAACCACTACAGCTATGAGATTTTTAGTATTAAAATCTGACATAGATGGTATAGTGGCTAACACTATAGTTGAGTTTCGTGATGCAACATTCTTTGAGGATGTGTTCCCTATGAAGACTGGCATACCTCATGATATTTCTAATGATGATCCTTCTCACACATCGAGTTCTATTCCTGATCATGTGGAAAAGATGTCAAATGTGGGGGCAGATCCTGACAGTAGTTCTACTCCTGATGAAGTGGATGAACCTAGAAGGAGTAAGCGTGCAAAGGTAGTCAAGGACTTTGGAAGTGATTTTGTCACTTACAATGTCGAGGATGAACCTTTGACTTTCCGACAGGCCATGGTTTCTTCGGAGTCAAGGCATTGGAAAGGTGTTGTAAAAAGTGAGATTGACTCTATTGTTTCTAACGGAACATGGGAGTTGGTTGATCTTCCTCCTGGGTGTACTACTATAGGATGTAAATGGATCTTCAAAAGGAAGATGAATCCTGATGGCTCAATAGATAAGTATAAGGCTAGGCTGGTAGCTAAGGGTTTTAGGCAAAAGGAAGGCATTGATTACTTTGACACATACTCTCCTGTTGCAAGGATGACAACAATCCGAATGCTTATAGCATTGGCTTCTGTACATGGTCTTATCATCCATCAAATGGATGTAAAGACAGCTTTTCTTCATGGTGATCTTGAGGAAGAGATTTATATGGATCAGCCTGAGGGATTTGTTGCTTCTGGTAATGAGAGAAAAGTATGTAAGTTAATCAAGTCTATATATGGCTTAAAACAAGCTCCTAGAGACTGGCATAAAAAGTTTGATGACACTGTTTTAGAATCAGAATTTGTAGTTAATGAAAGTGACAAGTGTGTCTACTATATGGTTAAAGGAAATGAATGTATTATCGTGTGCCTATATGTGGATGATATATTATTATTTGGAACCAATATTGAGATTATTAACGAGACAAAAAGTTTCTTGAAAAGGCACTTTGAAATGAAGGATATGGGTGAGGCTAGTGTGATTCTTGGGGTCAAGTTGACACAGTCAACTGATGGAATAACATTGTCACAATCTCATTATATAGAGAAATCTATACTTGAGAAGTATGGTTATTCAAATTATAGAATCGCTAGTACACCGTACGATCCTAAAGTTGCCCTAGTCAAGAATAGTTCGGGAATTCCTGTGTCTCAGTTAAGGTATTCTCAGATTATTGGGAGTTTGCAATATCTTGCTAATGTGACTAGACCAGATATTTCTTATTCTGTGTCTAAGTTAGCTAGATATACAAGCTGTCCGAACAAGACTCATTGGGAGGCACTAGATAGAGTTCTTAGATATCTTAAGGGAACTATTTCCCTTGGTTTGCATTATCGAAGATTCCCTGGAGTTCTCGAGGGATATAGTGATGCAAGTTGGATAGCTAAGAAATCTGGTACCAATCGAGTGACTGGATATTTGTTTACTCTAGCATGTGGAGCAATATCCTGGAAGTCTACTAGACAGACTTTGATAACTCGGTGTACTTTTGAGGTTGAGTTGTGTGCACTAGATGCCACGGGGACGGAGGCTGAATGGTTGCATGGACTTATGTCTGTGTTACCTGTAGTAAGCAGACCGCTTCCAGCCATTGCTGTTCATTGTGATAGTCGTACAACTATCGACAAGATCAGTAGTGAAAAGTATAATGCTAAAACAAAGAGACACATCCAAGTTAGACTTAAGTCTATAAGGGGTCTTGTGTCTGAAAGGATTATTGCTGTAGAGTTCATTGGAACTCAGGATAATATAGCTGATCCTTTGACTAAAGGACTTGAGCATGCAGTAGTCCTTAAGTCTAGGTTGGGGATGGGACTGATAGCCCATCATGATTCATCAGCAGCGGGAACCCAATACACCTGAGAGGAGATCCCTTGAAGTGTATTCAATGTGGTAATAACAAGCTGTGAGGGTGAGTTGGTAGTACCTTTACTATATTCCTTGATACTTACGTATCTGTGTCTATCCCCTGTAAACCTAAAAGGTACTGTTACTGCCAGTATAGCAAGAGTTAGTTTGAACTCTGAATGGGGTCAAGTCATTTGACGAGATGATCGCAGTACATCTCTAGAGATGCCCAGCTAAGCGAATGTAATTGTGTGGTCGCAATTAGAGGAAAGGGTTATTCCTTGAAGCATTCGACGAACAGGATCGAGACAGGACCATTAACGTCTCAAAGTCGTAGATCAGCACCATAGCCTTTGATTTGTCGTCGTCTATGGAGTGTGGTTACACCAAACGGATAAAGATTCAAGGTGAAACAGTCCATCTAGATCCGGTAGCCATCGAAGTAGAGGACTTAGGAGGGTTCAAACCCGGAAGGGTCCCGACTCTGAAAAACAAGTCATGATAAGGACTGATATGTAAGCATTTCTGTATGGATTTGTGGGGGATTGTTAGAAAATGGAAAGTTTGAGACATATTTTAAATATGTTCTTGATGGAATTTCCGGAAACTAACAATTGGAAGTTGTTCCTTGTAATGAGGACTTAAACTTTCATGTTTGGATCTAAGACATTTTCTTAGTGTAATTCATAAATAAATTGAGTTGAAATAGGTTGCTTGAAATGGGTTATGTGGGTTGGTTATATTAAAATAACTTGTATCCCACATAGCATTGGTAATGAGAGGTTGGTGGGTTTATATAGAAACATGTGCAAGAGTAGTGTACAACTACTAAGGCATGTGGGTGTGCATGGTGTTAGTATGTGCCTCGCGCACACACACACACACACGCGCGCCGCCGCCGCTCGCCTCGCCTCGCCCCGCCACGTCACGACTCGGGTCGAAGGGCGATTTGGGCGAATGTCTCGGCGTCTCGCGTACGCGAGGCGACCTGGGCGAGGAATTTTATTACCTGTTTATTTAATATTTTTTATTGATTTAATTTAACAGTATCAGTATTTATTTGTAACAGCTAATCGAACTGGGTCAGGATTTATATTAAATCCTGATGGACCAGTTCTTGGATCAAATCCTGATGGCCTGGTCAGTACTTGGAGTGAAATCCTGATGACTACTGATCCTGATGGCCTGTGTCAGTATTTGGATCCTGATGATGGTCCAGTCCTGACGAAATCTTGATGGTCGATCAAGTACTGATGCCACTCCTGACGGACAGCAAGTCCTGATGGCTTGGAGTACTGATGATGATCAAATCCTGATGGACCAGGAAATCCTGACTGAGCTGTTAAATCCTGATGACTACTGTTATGGTAATTAAATCAGAATAATTAGTATTAAATGTCATATCTTCAGTTACAATATTTGGTCTGTTTACGTTTTATTTTGTATTTTTATATAGATACAAAACATAACGTTTGAAAAAGCAGACATACGTAACTCTGAAAACCCTAGGCAACTATTATCTTCTCTGGTTTTCTCTCAACACATACAGACAGAGTACATAGTTTTTGGGCGAAGTGAGGTGCAGGTCGCTGTTGATCATTGCCACATCTGTGAGTGGATTGATCTGTGCTGTTTTATCCTGGGAGTGATATTGCTGCAACCCAACACAACGTAAGTGGGGCAATAATCTCTTCAAGAACAGTCAAGACTTCTCGAAGGCTTGGCGACTCAGCTGTTTTATTTATCTATCAGTATTTGCTAAAGCTCCTGAGAGATAAGTGTTCTTTCTTATCTTATTATTTACGGTCTCTAATTATTTATTGTTTCGACCTTTGTGTTTGTTTCGTTTATTGGTATTTTGCCTGGTCTTGTTAATACAATTATATATATATAACTACCCTATTGTTGCTGTGTAGTTAGTAATTATACCCAACAATCTTGAAGAGATTATTTCTGTGTTATATATTGTTAATTAACAAGATGGTTAACGGAACTGTAACTCCTGATGGTGCTAATACTTCTGGTTCAGGTGTTACTGTACCCACCATAGATTGGATCACGTACCGTTTCCCACAGCCTATTGATTTTTCAGGAATGCCTGATAAATTCGGTGGGGGTGTTGGTTTTTCTCGTTGGCAGAAAAAGATGAAATTGTGGCTTACGGTAAAGGGTCTATGGTCGGTGGTTCAGTATGAGAAACCAGTTATTGATCATGAGAAGGCTGAAACTCTTAAGGCTTATGCCATGTGGGAGGAAAAAGATGGGGTGGCTAGGGCTGCTATACTGGCAGCTTTAGCGAACACTCTATTTGATGTTTATTCATCTGATTCTTTCACTGCTAAGCTCTTATGGGAGAGCTGGACCAGACACACAATACTGACTCGCAAGGGTTGGAAAAGTATTCTGTGGCTAGGTTTCTTGATTTTAAACTGGTGGATACAAAATCCATGACCGAGCAGGCACATGAGTTTGAGATGTTAGTGCATGCTTTGAAGGAGTCCGGAATGGACCTTCCTGAAAAGTTTCAGGTTATGGCTGTGATTGAAAAGCTCCCTAAGTCTTGGGAAGAGTTTGCTCTCTCCCTGAAAAGACAGAAAGGAGAGATCACTTGGACAAACCTGATGTTGGACATCTCTGTGCAGGAACAACACAAGTCCAAACAGGGACATGTGATGCCTGCTGAACATGGGAGTTCAAAGGTTAATGTAGTGACTTTTGGACAGAAAAGAAAGGTTGTCACTAAGAAGGATAACACTAAACCTAAAAATGACAAGAACAAGGCTAAGAAACCAAAGACAAACAAACCATGTTGGTCTTGTGGACAGGTTGGTCATTGGAGCAAGGACTGTCCTACAAAGAAAGCAAAGAAAGCGGTTGTGGTAGCACAAGCTAATACTGTGTTTGCAACCACTGATGGGCCTAAGGTTAACATGGTTGTTGGTGAGGCTGTTGCCTCTGGAACCAATGACGGGTATGTTACCTACAACCCTGTACTTCTTTCCACTTATCTGTCTCATGAGTGGTTGATTGATACTGGAGCTAATGTACATATTTGTACTGATATTAGTTTATTTGTATCTTATCAACAGAGTCATGGAGTGACAGTGACGATGGGGAATGCTAGTGTTGCTCAAGTTCTTGGAATAGGAAACGTGGACCTGAAGTTTACTTCTGGGCGTGTTCTATCCCTCACTAGAGTGCACCATGTTCCTGACATTCGTAGAAATATTATAAGTGGAAGTTGTTTAGTTAAAAATGGTTTTGAACTTTCTTTGAAATGTAATAAAGTAGTTATTACACATACTGGTACATTCTTTGGCAAAGGTTATTTGTCTGATGGTTTATTTTTGATAAATGTTGAGCCTGTTTTGGGCAGTTTTATTAATGATAGTGTTGCACCTTCTGTTAATTGTGTTGAATCATCTGATTTATGGCATGCTAGACTTGGTCATTTAAATTTTGGTGCTCTAAAGAATATGATGAGCTTAGAGTTGATTCCAAAATATGCTATTGAAAAGAAATCTAAATGTCAAGTATGTGTGACTGCTAAACAAACTAGGAAACCCTTTCATAATATTGTTAGGGATTCAGGAGTATTAGATTTAGTACACACTGACATATGTGAATTTGGTGGCATGTTGACTAAGGATAATAAACGATATTTCATTACCTTTATAGAAGATTGTAGTAGATATTGTTGTGTTTATTTACTTAGACATAAAGATGAAGCACTAGAGAAATTCATTATGTTCAAAACTGAAGCTGAAACACAAACTGGTAAAGTACTTAAACATTTGAGATCTGATAGAGGTGGTGAGTATACTAGTACCTTGTTTAATGAATTTTGCGCAAGCAATGGTATAGTTCATGAGGTGACTCCACCATACACACCTGAGTCTAATGGGGTCGCTGAACGAAAGATCAGAACTTTTAAAGATATGATTAACAGCATGCTTATTAATTCTGGGTTGCCTAAGTACATGTGGGGAGAAGCTTTGAATACGGCTTGCCATATTCTGAATAGAGTTCCTCTGAAACATATGGACAAGACACCTTATGAATTATGGAAAAGTAGAAAGACAAGTTTAAAGTATCTTCGTGTGTGGGGGTGCCTTGCAAAGGTGCTTGTCCCTGAACACAAGAGAAAGAAACTAGGTCCGAAAACTGTTGATTGAATCTTTCTGGGCTATATTGAAACCACTACAGCTATGAGATTTTTAGTATTAAAATCTGACATAGATGGTATAGTGGCTAACACTATAGTTGAGTTTCGTGATGCAACATTCTTTGAGGATGTGTTCCCTATGAAGACTGGCATACCTCATGATATTTCTAATGATGATCCTTCTCACACATCGAGTTCTATTCCTGATCATGTGGAAAAGATGTCAAATGTGGGGGCAGATCCTGACAGTAGTTCTACTCCTGATGAAGTGGATGAACCTAGAAGGAGTAAGCGTGCAAAGGTAGTCAAGGACTTTGGAAGTGATTTTGTCACTTACAATGTCGAGGATGAACCTTTGACTTTCCGACAGGCCATGGTTTCTTCGTAGTCAAGGCATTGGAAAGGTGTTGTAAAAAGTGAGATTGACTCTATTGTTTCTAACGGAACATGGGAGTTGGTTGATCTTCCTCCTGGGTGTACTACTATAGGATGTAAATGGATCTTCAAAAGGAAGATGAATCCTGATGGCTCAATAGATAAGTATAAGGCTAGGCTGGTAGCTAAGGGTTTTAGGCAAAAGGAAGGCATTGATTACTTTGACACATACTCTCCTGTTGCAAGGATGACAACAATCCGAATGCTTATAGCATTGGCTTCTGTACATGGTCTTATCATCCATCAAATGGATGTAAAGACAGCTTTTCTTCATGGTGATCTTGAGGAAGAGATTTATATGGATCAGCCTGAGGGATTTGTTGCTTCTGGTAATGAGAGAAAAGTATGTAAGTTAATCAAGTCTATATATGGCTTAAAACAAGCTCCTAGAGACTGGCATAAAAAGTTTGATGACACTGTTTTAGAATCAGAATTTGTAGTTAATGAAAGTGACAAGTGTGTCTACTATATGGTTAAAGGAAATGAATGTATTATCGTGTGCCTATATGTGGATGATATATTATTATTTGGAACCAATATTGAGATTATTAACGAGACAAAAAGTTTCTTGAAAAGGCACTTTGAAATGAAGGATATGGGTGAGGCTAGTGTGATTCTTGGGGTCAAGTTGACACAGTCAACTGATGGAATAACATTGTCACAATCTCATTATATAGAGAAATCTATACTTGAGAAGTATGGTTATTCAAATTGTAGAATCGCTAGTACACCGTACGATCCTAAAGTTGCCCTAGTCAAGAATAGTTCGGGAATTCCTGTGTCTCAGTTAAGGTATTCTCAGATTATTGGGAGTTTGCAATATCTTGCTAATGTGACTAGACCAGATATTTCTTATTCTGTGTCTAAGTTAGCTAGATATACAAGCTGTCCGAACAAGACTCATTGGGAGGCACTAGATAGAGTTCTTAGATATCTTAAGGGAACTATTTCCCTTGGTTTGCATTATCGAAGATTCCCTGGAGTTCTCGAGGGATATAGTGATGCAAGTTGGATAGCTAAGAAATCTGGTACCAATCGAGTGACTGGATATTTGTTTACTCTAGCATGTGGAGCAATATCCTGGAAGTCTACTAGACAGACTTTGATAACTCGGTGTACTTTTGAGGTTGAGTTGTGTGCACTAGATGCCACGGGGACGGAGGCTGAATGGTTGCATGGACTTATGTCTGTGTTACCTGTAGTAAGCAGACCGCTTCCAGCCATTGCTGTTCATTGTGATAGCCGTACAACTATCGACAAGATCAGTAGTGAAAAGTATAATGCTAAAACAAAGAGACACATCCAAGTTAGACTTAAGTCTATAAGGGGTCTTGTGTCTGAAAGGATTATTGCTGTAGAGTTCATTGGAACTCAGGATAATATAGCTGATCCTTTGACTAAAGGACTTGAGCATGCAGTAGTCCTTAAGTCTAGGTTGGGGATGGGACTGATAGCCCATCATGATTCATCAGCAGCGGGAACCCAATACACCTGAGAGGAGATCCCTTGAAGTGTATTCAATGTGGTAATAACAAGCTGTGAGGGTGAGTTGGTAGTACCTTTACTATATTCCTTGATACTTACGTATCTGTGTCTATCCCCTGTAAACCTAAAAGGTACTGTTACTGCCAGTATAGCAAGAGTTAGTTTGAACTCTGAATGGGGTCAAGTCATTTGACGAGATGATCGCAGTACATCTCTGGAGATGCCCAGCTAAGCGAATGTAATTGTGTGGTCGCAATTAGAGGAAAGGGTTATTCCTTGAAGCATTCGACGAACAGGATCGAGACAGGACCATTAACGTCTCAAAGTCGTAGATCAGCACCATAGCCTTTGATTTGTCGTCGTCTATGGAGTGTGGTTACACCAAACGGATAAAGATTCAAGGTGAAACAGTCCATCTAGATCCGGTAGCCATCGAAGTAGAGGACTTAGGAGGGTTCAAACCCGGAAGGGTACCGACTCTGAAAAACAAGTCATGATAAGGACTGATATGTAAGCATTTCTGTATGGATTTGTGGGGGATTGTTAGAAAATGTAAAGTTTGAGACATATTTTAAATATGTTCTTGATGGAATTTCCGGAAACTAACAATTGGAAGTTGTTCCTTGTAATGAGGACTTAAACTTTCATGTTTGGATCTAAGACATTTTCTTAGTGTAATCCATAAATAAATTGAGTTGAAATAGGTTGCTTGAAATGGGTTATGTGGGTTGGTTATATTAAAATAACTTGTATCCCACATAACATTGGTAATGAGAGGTTGGTGGGTTTATATAGAAACATGTGCAAGAGTAGTGTACAACTACTAAGGCATGTGGGTGTGCATGGTGTTAGTATGTGCCTCGCGCACACACACACACACACGCGCGCCGCCGCCGCTCGCCTCGCCTCGCCCCGCCACGTCACGACTCGGGTCGAAGGGCGATTTGGGCGAATTTCTCGGCGTCTCGCGTACGCGAGGCGACCTGGGCGAGGAATTTTATTACCTGTTTATTTAATATTATTTATTGATTTAATTTAACAGTATCAGTATTTATTTGTAACAGCTAATCGAACTGGGTCAGGATTTATATTAAATCCTGATGGACCAGTTCTTGGATCAAATCCTGATGGCCTGGTCAGTACTTGGAGTGAAATCCTGATGACTACTGATCCTGATGGCCTGTGTCAGTATTTGGATCCTGATGATGGTCCAGTCCTGACGAAATCCTGATGGTCGATCAAGTACTGATGCCACTCCTGACGGACAGCAAGTCCTGATGGCTTGGAGTACTGATGATGATCAAATCCTGATGACTACTGTTATGGTAATTAAATCAGAATAATTAGTATTAAATGTCATATCTTCAGTTACAATATTTGGTCTGTTTACGTTTTATTTTGTATTTTTATATAGATACAAAACATAACGTTTGAAAAAGCAGACATACGTAACTCTGAAAACCCTAGGCAACTATTATCTTCTCTGGTTTTCTCTCAACACATACAGACAGAGTACATAGTTTTTGGGCGAAGTGAGGTGCAGGTCACTGTTGATCATTGCTACATCTGTGAGTGGATTGATCTGTGCTGTTTTATCCTGGGAGTGATATTGCTGCAACCCAACACAGTGTAAGTGGGGCAATAATCTCTTCAAGAACAGTCAAGACTTCTCGAAGGCTTGGCGACTCAGCTGTTTTATTTATCTATCAGTATTTGCTAAAGCTCCTGAGAGATAAGTGTTCTTTCTTATCTTATTATTTACGGTCTCTAATTATTTATTGTTTCGACCTTTGTGTTTGTTTCGTTTATTGGTATTTTGCCTGTTCTTGTTAATACAATTATATATATATAACTGCCCTATTGTTGTTGTGTAGTTAGTAATTATACCCAACAGATTTCGTCAATCGATCCACGATAACCCAGATGGCATCATGGTTAGCCTTCGTTCTAGGTAATCCTACCAAAAAGTCCATCGCAATGTGTTCCCACTTCCATTCAGGAATTTCCAATGGTTGAAGTAATCCACTTGGTCTCTGATGTTCCGCCTTGACTCTTTGGCACGTAAAGCATTTACTTACCCATTCCGCAATCTCTCTCTTCATATCTGGCCACCAAAAGTTCGTCTTAAGGTCTCGATACATCTTCGTACTCCCTGGATGAATTGAATACTTCGAGTTATGCGCTTCGTGCAAAATTTCATTTTTCAGCTCCGTTTCATTAGGTATCCATATCCGAGAAGCAAATCTCAAGATCCCTTTGTCGTCCGGTTGGCTACATATTTCCTCACCTGTCATCTTACTCACATCATCATTCATAACTTGCTCTTGGCACTTCCGTATCTTCTCCAACAATTCAGGCTGAAACGTCATGGTATAAATCATTTCCGTCGCATCCTTCGGAATACTTACTTCGATCTCTAACTTCTCAAATTCCTTGTATAACTCTTTGGTCATCATCAGTGTATTTAATCTCTCTTTTCTGCTCAATGCATCTGCTTCCACATTTGCCTTGCCGGGATGATAGTTGATAGAAACGTCGTAGTCCTTGATTAGTTCTAACCATCTTCTTTGCTCACCACGTGTCCTAAAAAATGAACTTCTCTCAACCAGAATTCACACTTGGAAAACTTCGCATATAGTCTTTCTTGTCTCAACGTTTCCAACACAATCCGCAAATGGTCTGCATGCTCTCCCTCTGTCTTTGAGTATATCAAGATGTCGTCGATGAATACCACTACAAACTTGTCCAAATATCTCTTAAAAATCCTGTTCATTAAGTCCATAAAAGTTGCGGGTGCATTTGTTAGTCCAAACGCCATTACTAAGAATTCATAGTGCCCATACCTTGTTCGAAAGGCTGTCTTTGGTATGTCGTCTGGTTTAATCTTCAGTTGGTGATATCCTGATCGTAGGTCAATCTTTGAAAAATGTACCGCTCCTTTCAGCTGGTCAAACAGATCATCTATTCGAGGTAACGGATACTTGTTCTTAATAGTCAGATTTTTCAATTCCCGATAGTCTATACACAACCTCATGTTTCCATCCTTTTTCTTGACAAACAATACTGGTGCTCCCCATGGCGAAACGCTGGGTCTAATAATTCCTTTTTCTAGCAAATATTGCAATTGAGTAGCCAATTCCTTCATCTCCACTGGTGCCATTCTGTAAGGGGCCTTAGATACTGGCTCCGCGCCTGGTGCTAAATCTATCGCAAATTCAATCTCTCTATCTGGAGGTAAACCTGGTAATTCTTCCGGAAAAACATCTGGAAACTCATTTACAACTGGAATATCTTCTAACTTAGAAATTTCCTTATCTATATCTATCACATAAGCTAAATACGCCTCACAACCTTGCTTTAATAATCTCTTAGCCTGAATCATCGTCAGGAACCTCTTTCTTTGCCTCTCTCCTCTAAATATTATTTCTTTCTTTTCTAGGGTAATCAAAGTAACCCTCTTATTCTTACAATCAATACTCGCATAATACTCAGTCAACCAATCCATCCCTAATATCACATCAAATTCACCTAACTTAAAAGGTAACAAGTCAACATAAAAATGATTTCCCAAAATTTCTATCTCACAACGAGGATAATATGAACTGACCGCTATACGATCCTGATTAGCTATCTCTATATTCAACACTCCATTTAAGGGTTTCATTACGCAATTCAATCTACGAGCATACGTTTTAGAAATAAAAGACCTCGTCGCTCCCGAATCTATTAATACTTTAGCAGGAATAGAATTTACTAGAAGTGTACCTGCCACCACGTCGGAATCTCTCACTGCTTCTCCCATTGACATATTGTAGGTCCTTGCTAACGGCTGGACATTAACAACTGGGGGTGCTTCAATCGCCTGAATCATATTGTTCACGGTTGCTGGTGCTCTACAGTCCTTAATCATGTGGCCTGGTTTCTTACACCGATGACACACAATGCCTATCTTGCAATCCCGGGAATAATGTCCCTTCTTATTGCATTTAAAGTATGTGACATTCAATCGATGGCATATCCCTGGATGTCGCTTCCTGCATGTCTTGCATTCTGGTAGTGGGGGTCTAGAAAGTCCATGCTGACTGCCAGCTGGTAGATGGTTATCTTGTCCTACGCTCCCGGTATCTGGTTTCCTGAAACTTGCATTCCTCCCGGGCTGAAATCCTGGTTTCTTATTTGCTTTCCCTTGAAAACTTCCATGTTGTTGTCCCTTATCGGGTATCCCTGCTTTCCTTTTCTTGCTATCCCTCTCTTTCATGTAAGAATCACTCTCTGTGTCCGCAATCATTGCCTTTTGGACCACCGCTGCATAGGTGTCCAACTCCAATATAGCTAACTTACTACGAATCCAAGACCTCAGTCCCTGCTGGAACCTCTTGGCCTTCTTCTTCTCCGTATCCACATAGGTTGGAACAAACCTTGACAACTCTGTAAACCTTGTTTCATATTGGGGCACCGTCATGCTTCCCTGCTTTAACTCCAAAAACTTTAACTCCATTTGATCTCTCATATAGTCAGGAAAATACCTTTCCAAAAACAATTCTGTAAATCTTGCCCATGTAATCAATCCCTCGGGCTCCATAGCCCTACTCGTTTCCCACCAATAACTGGCCTCATTCTTCAGAAAATAGCTTGCATACTTCGTCTTCTTATCCTCTGCCACCTCTATCAAGGCAAAAGCCTTTTCCATCTCCTTCAACCATGCCTTAGCCTCTACATGGTCTGCTGATCCTTTAAATTCTGGAGGTTTTGCTTCTTGGAAAGATTTGAACGTAATCGCCGGTGCTGCTTGCTGGTGATGCTGTTGATGCTGCTGATGCTGATGTTGTTGTTGCTGTTCTAAGAGCTGTTGCTGAAATGCTTGTTGCTGTTGTGCTAATGCGGCAGTCTGTTGAGTAAGAGTATTTAACAACTGGATTACCATCGGGTCCATGTGGCCCGTGGGAGGTGTATTCTGTTGACCTTCTTGGTCGGAGGTATCAGTCGTACGGGTTTGTCATCTAGGAGTCATATCGCTGATGAATAAACAATAATTGGCTTAATCAAACAGTCCATATAAGAGAAGGAAGGATCACAATTGATATCTCGAAGGTTTACAGATTTTCTCAACGGTGTATGGATACACTCGTTGCAACAAGTAGAATAACAGTTATGATGCTGGAAGTGAATGACAAGGGAATAAATACAATTCTATAAAAGAGGTTTATCATATATATATAGATAGAGTTAGTACAAGCGTAGAATGCTTCAAAAGAAAATATATCATGGCTGAACCACAACTGCCGATCAGCAATACAACAAAAATGCAACAACAACCCGAGGCATTCCTATAAGCCCGGTGCACTGCTGATTCTACAATATGCATCTATATACTAACTATCTAGTAACCATACATCCATGCTACATCTGTCTGCTTCTAAAACCTGCTCACAGATCACCTGCTCCTGCCGGCCATAACGGGGGTCCTGAAATCTCTGCAATCTCACTCATCGCATAATCCAAAATCTGTCTCATCCCTGCTACTGTCTCTCCCTCTCGACTAGAAGCTAATCCGTGCAATCGAGTCTCAACCAAGGTCCTCGTAACCCTAAACCTCATCTGAATGTCCCTCATCTGATCTCTAAGTCTGTCCCTCTCTCGGATAGCGGCTGCCTCGATCGAACGAACCCTACCCATCTCCATAACATGTCCATTAAGGTACTCCTTCTCTCTGCTCACCCTCTGATACACATGGTGTGGAACTGGGGGCTCACCTAACTGATACAAAGGTCCACAAACTGATGCCTGAGACACTAATGCTGGGGCTACCTGTCGGAGTGGAATAGGACAAGGTATCTGATCTCTCCTGACTACTGGATGCTGATACCTAGGCTGATATCGCATTGGCCGAGACGGTCCTGCTCTCTCAACGGGTGTAGGTATCTCTGCTATCGTATCCTCGGAAGGGTCTGAGTCTCAACTAGAACTAGGGGGCTGCAATTATAACCACATTTAATTACTACGCATAATATCCCTAGGTCCTGGACCCTAGGTCCTAACTTGTTCCAAATGCCATAACCTGTTGCTCTGATACCAAACTGTAACGCCCTCCAAACCCGGGGTACAAATTTGAGGAGACATCTGACCAACGGAATACGCTTTAATACATGCATAATATATATAAAGACACAAATACCCCTTGACCAAGACCGCATCCAGATTATGGAAATGAACACAAGCTACTACAATCTTTTATTAATACAATACCAGTTTTATCAGAGTTATTACATCACGACTAAAGTTCAAATCTAGATATCTAATCTAGAAAAACAAAACAACAACTACCCTGCCAATGACGATGACTCGAGGGGCTCTCCTAGCTGCTGGTGAACTATAGGTCACGCTATGCTGACTCATACTCTCACTTCACTGGAATAGGGTTAGAAAACAACAAGCAAGAGTGAGCCAAAATTCCTCAGCAAACATCAATGAATCATTTATATCACAGTTGTAAGGATATGAATTTATGATATCAGAATCAACAATATTTAGCTAACACATGCTTTGTATCAATAACAATTAAAGAAAAGAATTAGAATTTGGCTTAAACATTTTATTCAAATCAAAGGTTGTGCTGCTGGCCAACCACGCATCAACCCTGGACTAGCTCATAGCATAGTCCTCTACTGGATCCTAGGCCAAACTGGGCCTTAAGTTATTCCGACCATAAATATGGCCCGACCAATTACTGGTCCATTTTAAAAACATGCCAAATCTATCATAGGGTATAAACAATAACATGATTAATAAGATAAACTCAATGTATAATAATTGCAAAAGAGCTTCAACTGCTCAGTATCAAATGAAGATTGAGAAACAATCATGAAGTAATTTCAACGGTATTCAAGTAATCAAGACAATAATAAATTTTATCACAAGTAAAGGCACAGATACTTGCATGGTCTAAGCTGCTGTCGGATCGACTCTGTTCACTCTACCTTTCCCTTTCCCTTGCTCCGGGAACTCGATTCTATAATTAAACAACTCATCACAATAAGTCTAACTATTCTCGTTCTACTCTCGACACTTATTCAATCAATAATCGCATTTAAACAAGCAACCGTTACGTATCGGACGTCCGGAATGATTTACGATAATTAAAACTCAGATATTTGCCCTAGTACGGGCATATACAGACTATAAAACACAACACACAATTAATATGAACCATATAGCACTTATAAATATTTTTAAAACATCATACGAAACTTATTTGAATTTAAGATAAGTCACGATTAATTTTTAAATCAAAACTCGGATTTTTAAATCCCATATAAACATTTAAATGCAATTAATAAAATTAATTGACACTTTTTAAATGCCCAAACTATTTTTAAATAAATAAATAGGCTTGAAAATAATTAAACCGAATTTTTAATTAATTAAATCTAATTAATTTTTAATTTTTAAGAATTAATTGATT
Organism: Heracleum sosnowskyi; assembly: GCA_030848705.1. Lineage (NCBI taxonomy): Eukaryota > Viridiplantae > Streptophyta > Magnoliopsida > Apiales > Apiaceae > Heracleum > Heracleum sosnowskyi. The sequence goes on from CM061239.1 coordinate 75,766,459, forward strand.
AAAAGAAATAACCAATTAATTAATAAATTAATTATTAATTAAAAATAATTAAAATAATTAAGTTTAATCAATTTTCGGATTTAAAATAATAAATATAATTTTCCAGAATTTTTCTGATATTAAAACATATTTTTAAAATAAAAATATGAATTTTTAAAGTTTTTAAACTATTTTCGAATTAATTTTAAAAATAAAATCCAAAAACAGTTTTTAGAAATCGAATTAGGGTTTTGAAGATTGAAACCGGGTCAAACTTCGGATAAACGGGTCGGGAAGAACAAATCGGGTCACCAAGAACAACCCGCCGGAATCTGGGTTTTCCAGAATCTGGCCGGCGTCCGGTGGCCGGACTATGCCATTTCCGATCAAAACAAAACCAAACCATAGGGCTTTTGTTCGCTTTTTCAAGACAAACATAACCCACATACAAACAGATCTGTCCCATGCCGGAATCGTGCCCAGAATTTGTTCAAAGAACTCGTCGGCGACGACTTCGGTCGGAAACCCGATCTACTTTATTTCTACATGAAACTCAAAGATTAATATACCAAAATGAAGCTTATAACTCATACAATCAAAGCTCCATATCACAACTAACGTCAGATCAACAGAAAGAATGAACGAAGCAAAAGAAGATTTCGGGTCGAAAACCCGAAAATCAAACCCGACTAAATTGAACTTAAACACGAAATCAAATCATGGATTCTTGCTAATTAGAACCCTAGGAACATGTTAGAAGCAACCAATTGAACGGAGAATCAACAGAATGAAAATCCTCAAATTAATCAAGAACCCTAATTTAATTCGAATATTGAAAAATTCATAATAAATCGAAAAATTACCAGATGATGATGAGGTTGGAAGATTCTGAAACTAGAGATCAAGAGCTTTGATTTGAGTACTTGAACTTTGATTTCTGAAATCAATAACACCTTGAACGAATGGATTGAAGATTCAAGAACACGAAGAACACGTTTCGGGAATTTTTACTTTTTGATAATACGCAATGCAGATTATGAAGGTTATAAGGTTCGATTCGTCTTTTTATATTTTTGGAAAAATAATACCCCAAGGAACACTTTTGGATCGTTATAGATCCACTGGATCGTTTAAAAACCCTAATTAGGTTAAAAATACGTTTTACGAGAAGATAATTATCTACAAGGATTGATAATTATCCAAATCAATACATATCATTATATAACTAATGCTCAAGAATACTGGGGCTATAACAAAGGTAATATTGATATAAAACGATATATCCGTCCCCTTAAGCAATTAGGGTTCGGAACAATTTTTCTCTTTTTGAACAAAACGAATTATTCTTGCAGAATCAAATAGGTAGGAATGAAATGATACGAATATCTCTCCCGATAATGATTCAAATACGAAAGAAGAAGAGATAATAATCAATGTACGAAATTCCAACGGGGCCCTTGAATTATCAAAACGGGGCTCAGATTTGAAGAAAATTCCAAATGACGAAATATTTGAAAGGGACTTCCGACTCACCAATTAGCACATAATCACACAATTATTATCATTTAATAATATTCCAATACTCCACAATAAATATTTATATATTAACTATGTCATTTAATCAAATAATAAAATTCATGGATATTACATCAGTACCCGGAGCAGCATTGAACACATCCATCATATTTTTCAGAATTAATTCAGACAAATCAAACTTGCGACCCGACATCAACATTGACACAACAAGTACATCTTGAGCAGAAAAATTAGAACGAGTACCCAAACGAGGATTAACATTAGCTAAACACATTTTGAACACAAGATGAGCTAATGTGGTAACAGTATGAGTAGTAGGGGCAGCAAACTCAAGAATACCAGGAATACCACGAATTAAACGTAATTGATCAAGTGCAGAAAAACCCTCTAAATCCTTAGAACCTTTGGGAGTGTAAACAGACAGAGTAGATGGATCTTGAATATGCAAAATAGAATTCAAGACAAAGACATTAAGCATAATCTTTGTATCACGAACAGAAGACATGTAATTCCATACTTATCAATAGTAAGATTGGCATAAAACTCAATAATATAATCCGGATAAAATTCCTTCGGCATCTCAACAAGAAACGATTCAAATCCAAGATCAGCAAACATCTTAACAGCACCAGAAAGATGAAACAACTTACCCGCAAGTGGATGACCTGGAATAACCTTTCGATTTCCCAAATCAAGCGACTTAAATCGGGCTTCAAACTCAGAACCCATCTTGAATTTCTTGCATGCAGAACCATCGCGACCAACAGACCGATGAACAACCGATTCCTCACCACTATCAACCTCAACTTGTTCAATATCAGTATCCTCATCAACTAAATCCAATTTGCGCTTATTCTTTGAAGCTTTCGGAGTGATTGACGGTGTAGCGCCCTGAGAACCGCGAGTACGCCTCATAATTGCAGAAAATGCGAAGAAAAAGATAGAAATTGGATTGAGAGAGAAGAGGGAGGTAGAAACCCTAGATTGAATTTGGGGAAAAGTGAAGGAATGAAGAGTCGGGAACGAAGCAGCACTATATCTCTCTGTTTGTTTTTAAATTAAGGGGAATGAATCATTTAGGATAAAGATTAAATTAAGTAACCCCTAAAGAACCGTATGAGATAAAACAAAAGAAAAACATTTCACATATATACGGAATTAAAACTCTAGAATTAAAAAAATTAAATAAACAAAAAATAATGAACATATGTGCACAAAACAAATAATAAAAGAAAAACTTAGGAAACTAGCTAACTGACATTGCACATACCAAGTTCGCGACGAAGAACACAAAACCTTTCTTCCGCAAGGGGCTTGGTGAAGATGTCAGCTCGCTGATAGTCTGTTGAAACAAATAACAACTCAATTTTTCCTTTGGCAACATTGTCTCTCAAGAAATGATGGCGAACATCAATATGCTTAGTGCGTGAATGATTCACTGGATTCTTCGAAATGTTGATGGTACTTGTGTTATCGCAATAAATTGGAATCTTATCACACTGGACTCCATAATCTCGAAGTGTTTGAATCATCCAAAGAATTTGGGCACAACAGCTACCTGCAGCTAAATACTCACCTTCGGCAGTAGACAATGCAACAGAAGTTTGCTTCTTGCTTTGCCAAGATACCAAACTTTGTCCTAAAAATGCACAAACACCACTTGTACTCTTACGATCAGTTTGACACCCTGCATAATCCGCATCACTAAAACCAACAAGATCAAACGCATTTGTGATAGGATAGAATTACCCAAGAGTAATCGTGCCACTTAAATATTTGAAAATCCTTTTAATGGCATTCAAGTGAGATTATTTTGGTTTAGCTTGAAACTGTGCACATACACACACACTATACATAATATCTGGTCTAGAGGCTGTAAGATATAATAAACTACCAATCATACCTCTATACTTTCGAACATCAACATATTTACCTTGTTCATCTGCTGTCAGCTTGCTGGCGGGAGTCATTGGTGTTGATTTCGACTTGATATTTTCAAAATCAAAGCGTTTGAGTAGATTTTTGATATACTTGGATTGATGCACATAAATACCATCAGAAGTTTGCTTAATTTGAAGACCCAAAAAGTAGTTGAGCTCTCCCATCATGCTCATGTCAAATTCACTATGCATACACTTAAAAAACCACTTGCACATATCATCATTAGTAGATCCAAAAATAATATCATCCACATATATTTGAACAACTAAAATATCAGAACCATTATGTTTAGTAAATAATGTGGGATCGATTTTACCTCGAATGAATCCATTTTTGATCAAAAACTTACTTAACCTTTCGTACCATGATCTAGGAGCTTGTATCAATCCATATAATGCCTTCTTTAATTTGAACACATAATTTGGAAATTGTTCACTCTCAAAACCAGGGGGTTGCTTGACATAGACTTCCTCTTTTAAGAATCCATTAAGAAATGCGCTTTTCACGTCCATTTGGTGTAGCTTGATTTTCTTGAAGCATGCAAATGAAAGTAGCATCCTTATTGATTCGAGCCTTTCAACCGGGGCATAAGTTTCTTCAAAATCTATTCCTTCTTGTTGATTATATCCTTGTGCAACAAGTCTTGCTTTGTTCCGAGTAACCGTACCAAATTCATCAACTTTGTTCTTGAAGACCCATTTAGTACCAATAATTGAAACATCTTTAGGTGGCTCTACAAGTTCCCAAACTTCACATCTTTCAAATTGATTGAGTTCTTCTTGCATTTCCATGATCCAATTCTCATCTTGAAGTGCTTCTTTGACATTCTTTGGTTCCTCTTGAGCTAGAAAGGCTGCAAATGCACAAAAGTTGGCTTGACCTTTCCTTGTCTTGATACCTTATGATTTATCACCAATGATCAACTCTGGAGGATGATTCTTCACTGTCCTTGTTGACTTTGGCAAAGAATGTTGAGCTATGACTTCCTCATGTACTCGAATTCGCTTGGACGGAGGAGAGGCTTAGTTTTTTTTTAGAATTTGAAGTTAGTTCTTCAAATATGTTACTTTGATTTTTAATTTTTCTCCTCGGTTATACAATTCTAGAAAAACGAGGCACCGTGCCTGCAAGGAAAATTTAGCACAAACTTTTTTGTATATCTTCTTCTCTATGTTATATTGTGTTTATGCTACAATTTCAATGCAACGATATACTTCCCATGTACCTCTCATTTATTTACACTTTCCTTTTTGAGATGTCCCTCTCAATTTTTTACATTCCAAAAGTTTCCTAAAACACTAAAGTTTTATAATATAAAAATTAACTACATCCACTATTTTTCCCCATTATTCCCTCTTTATACATTAAATAATTATTGATCCCACAACTTTACTCACTTTTTTTACTTTTCTTCACTAAATTACACTTTTTCTTAACCTCCGTACCCAACCTCAATGTAAAGAATTGATGGGACGGAGGGAGTATTTGATAATTTTAGAACAAATAAGGTACCAGAATTTAGTGGCTCATTTATACAAAATGGGTGAATTACCTTAAATTTACTTCAATGTGAATTAAGATTTTCGTTTGTTTTAACATTTGCTTTTTATGGCTTAATCCTTTATTTATATTATGTGAAAAATGGAGATATGATAAACATTTTATTAAAAACATTTTTTTTGGTAAATGAACAAAATTATATAATATACTTTAGAGACTAATTGCAGTCATATCAATTATATGTTAAAATTAGTATATGTAACTATACATTATATAATATAGTATATCATACTTTATTATTAAGTAATTTAATTTTTTTTTGTCCAGACTCAGTTGTATTTATATGTATAATATATGTTCTAAACGCTGGCGATTAACCGCTAGACGGTGACTAACCGATCCGAATATGTTAAAATCGGATTAAAAAATATTTTTTTGTAAAAAACGATTTAGAAGTCATATAATTTGGATTAACTGGGCACAAATTGGTTTAATCGGTCGAAAATTGGTTTACAAACCCAATAAAACCAAACAAAATCAACCCAACCCCTTTTTCGACGACCAAGCCGACAAAGAAAACCCGATACTCAATTCGGTCTAAAAATTTCCAAATCGATTTAAATGGGTTGCATATCAGTTTTATATATTTCGGCTTACCCAACCCAATTTAAATTACAAATTTTGTTCGATAATTTCAATATATATATATATATATATATATATATATTATATGTAGCTATACATTATATGATACAATATATCATACTTTTATTTATAAATACGTGCTTACATTTTGTGCTTATACACTTATGATATAATGTACATAACTAAAAATTATAATGTTAATCAAAATAAAATATTAGCACTAGCTTAGCAAAAAAAAAAATATTAGCACCAAAATTGTAAGTTTTACGTATTTTAGCTTTACTTGAATTTTTGAAATGAGGATATTGAGTAATATTTATTTCTTAAAAAATATTTAACACATTCAAACCGACCCAACCCGACAGAAAATGAAGGACGATAAGGGTTGAGTCATGAATTAATATTTTGCGAGTTGCATTGAAAATTTTCAAATTGATCTAATTATATCGGGTTGCAAAATGCTTCTAACCCCCGACCAACCTAACCGATGAACACCCCTAACTACGATTCTCATTTTTTATAATCCCATGTATAATTCTAAAATATATATGTTACTATAATATGTTACTTATATTAGATCAAAATTTAATATTATACTTATATATCAATACTTGAATAATTCATATAAAACTAATAAGTGAAATAGTGTTGTATAAAAATATAAATCATATAATAATTAACTATATAATTGATATTTAATCAAAAAATAAAAGTGGAATAATAATTTTTTTTAAAGAAAATTGAATACATAATTGTTATGGAATAAAAAACGTACTTGTAAATTGACTGCTAGGGTTTGAGAGCTTTCGAGCTTTAATGGTTGTTCTCGTGTTTCGTGACTAAATCTGTCCTCACAAGATGCCTACGTATCTCAATTCGTTATTGAGAATCTAGCAAAAAACGTAGTTCTGATTGAAGGATCATGTCCTTTATATAGGCGTCAGGAGCCTTGTATTTAGGGTATGTTTGGGAGACTTAGCGAATAAGTCTCCTTCTTGACGGTGAATAAGTATTGTATTCCTTGGTGGACAAGTCTTTTCCTTATCGTAGGATAAGGGCTGTGACTAGTTATTTCCTTTGATTGAGATTCTAGATCTTTTTTTGTAGAAGGCGGACTTTTCTGATGATTTTATGAGCTGTATATTTTCCCTATTTATTAATTACGAAATTAATAAATAATTAGGGTTTCGGGCCTTGTTTATTGGGCTGTATTCTTGGACCAATCCAGGTCTAATTAATACATCATTAATTACATTTCTAGGATTACTTTTATGTCCATATCATTTGCCCCACAACTTCTGAGAAAATCTTTTCGAGTTTTTAATAGAAGTTATTGTTGATCTTGCCCTGGGATCTGTACATTTTTCCTCGACTTTTTCTTCTAGAAATTTTTTCATATTTAATAAATAAATGTATTTATTTAAATTTTCAATTTTTCAAGGGTATTTTCGACCTCAGTTTTGAGGTATTGTCGACCTCGAATTCGACCTCAACTTTCGACCTCAGTTGGTCCCAGGTCGAACAGTTCGACCTCAGTTTCCCATACATTTTCGACTTCAGTTCTTCGACCTCAACTCAGGTTTTATTCGACCTCAGTTGGTCCCAGGTCGAACAGTTCGACCTTAGTTTCCCGTACATTTTTTACTTCAGTTCTTCGACCTCAACTTAGGTTTTATTTGACCTCAGCTTCGACCTCAGTTCGTCTTAGGTCGAACAAATCGACCTCAATTTCCTATATGTTTTCGACCTCGGTCATTCGACCTCGATCTAGGGTTTCTTCGACCTCAGTTTCATATTCATTTTCGATCTCAGCCTTTCGACCTCAATTTAGTACTTCTTTGACCTCAAATTGGTCTTAGGTCGAACAAATCGACTTCGATTTCATATACATTTTCGATCTCAGCCTTTCGACCTCAATCTAGTGCTACTTCGACCTCAAATTGGTCTTAGGTCGAACAAATCGACTTCAATTTCATATATATTTTCGATCTCAGCCTTTCGACCTCAATCTAGTGCTTCTTCGACCTCAAATTGGTCTTAGGTCGAACAAATCGACTTCAATTTCATATATATTTTCGATCTCAGCCTTTCGATCTCAATCTAGTACTTTTCCGACCTCAAATTGGTCTTAGGTCGAACAAATCGACTTCAATTTCATATACATTTTCGATCTCAGCCTTTCAACCTCAATCTAGGGTTTATTCGACCTTAGTTTCTTTGGATCTCTTTTGGGCCTCGATTTCTTTTGGGCCCCAATTTCTTTTGGGCCTCAATTTATTTTTTTCCTCAATTTTTGGAGTCCAATGAATGATTATGGGCCTTGACTGGCTGTAGACGGTTGCTCTTCCCTTGACTGGTTGGGTGACCGGCTACTTTGGTTATAAAAGAGTGAGATTTCTCTTTCACTCTTCATTTTTCATTTCCAATTTCTAAAAATTTCTCTTAGTTTTCTCTCTAGTTTTTCCGTGGTGGGGCGATTTCCGACGAGTTTTCTACAGCCACATTCATCAATTTCTGGGCTTTTTTCTTCAACATTTGAAGATTTCTGGGTTTGATCTTGAAGATTTGAAGATTTCTGGAAATTCTTCTTGAAGATTTGAAGATTTTGGGAATTGCCTTTGAAGGTTTGAAGATTTCTGGGAATTGCCTTTGATGATTTGAAGTTTTCTGGGAATTTGTTTTGAAGATTTGAATATCAATGGCTGACCGTGCAACACAACACCTTCAAAAGATGAACCAAACTTCTAAGAGAGGTACCATCACTATTCACTCTTCATATATGTCCTTGCAAGATATGATTAGCGAACGTGGTGATGACTACCCCTTAGTGTCTCACTTAGATTCTTTTGACTGTAGTAATAAGTTCCATGAAGTCGATAAGATTAGGGATTATATCAAAATGTATAGAGTTAAATCCCCCCTTAGACTTGTTGTCCCAGCTGGCCCAGGAGATCGTTCCTGTCATTGGCGTCCTGATGCTCTCTGCATTTATAAGGACGCCATTGTTGCAGGACTTAGGTTTCCTTTCCATGAGTTTATTCCCAAGCTATTAGCAGATGTTAGGATTAATCCTTGTCAACTTCCCCCTAATGCTTGGAGAATTATAATGAGTTTTATAGTTCTTTGCTTAAAGAACAATTTTCCCCTTTCTGTTTCTTTATTTAGAAAAATATTTCAATTTAAGAATAGTTCTGCAATCTCCCCTGGTTGGGTTTATATCAACCATCGGGCTTCTACACCTCTAATATTCCACCCAAAATCCATTCCCGATAATAACCCAAAAGGGAAGAATGAGTTTATGTATCTGGTTTGGGAAGGAGGGGATTGGGGTACCTTGTTCCGTAGGTCATTTAGTAGGGTTTCAGACGGTAGTCCCAACGACATAGTCTTGACTGATGAGGAGGCTCATGCCTACGTTGAGCTAACCAAGGACAACTATGCCACCCTGGCTTGGGAGCTCTTGGACGAGTTTCTCCTAAAGTCTTTGGGCTTATCGAGCGTATCAGACAAGGGTAATTCTCATTCCTTAGTTTCTTTTACTTATCTAAGATTTTCTTATACCCATTGTTTTTTTCTTATTTGTTTTTGCAGCTGCGGCCTTTATAAATAAGACCAACGAGCCCGCAGAAGGAGAAACTGCTAAGATGAAGCGGGCTCGTTTGGGAGGAAAAGATCATCGAGGTGCTTTCGATGGCCCAACATTTCTAAGGCCTCATGAGGATTCTGTGGAGGAGGTTGAGGCTCCTCCCTCATCCAAGGCCTCTGTTTGGCGCCCCAACTGGGGTATCAGGAAGAAGGACACTGTTGTTGGGGTGTCCAAACACGCTACTGAGTGGTCCTATCACTCTCTTACTACTTGTGACTACAAGGACTTTGTCACCAACTCTACTATCGAGGGAGTTGAGCATGCAGGCTCTTAGGCCATGGTCGCGGTAACCTTTTGCTTCCTTTTTCTTTTTGTATCTTACTTAATATGTTACAAATCTCTTTTTTTGACTTGTGGTTTATTTGCAGACTAATGCTAACTTTCAAGGGGCTCTCTTTCAAGCTAAGGCTTGGCGCTCATCTTCTGAGGCCAACCAAGGCAAGTTTGAGAAGTCTCAGGAGGAAGTGGGCTCCCTCAAGGCTAGCCTGGCTAGGAAGGAGAAGGAGTTGGCTGACTCCCAAGCTGAGATGGTTGCACTTAGGAAGAGCAAGGATGATTTTATCGATGAGTACCTTGACTCTCAGGAGTACAAGGACTTAATTGGTAAAAATGACGAGCTTCTTTTCCCAGTTCATTTTACCAAGGGATGGGATGGTGCTTTGGCAGATGTTTTGGAGAAGATTCCTGGGTCTCTTAGCCTTTCTGACTTCCCGAGCCCTTATGCTCCTACTCCTTTAGAGAGGGCTTTGGCTGGAGAGGATGACATGGACGAGGATGAAAGGATTCTGGATCTAGGGCATTCTTCTCCCCTTGGTCAGACAGTTGGCATTGATTCTGCAACCACTCACTCTGTTCTGGCTCTAGCTCGGATGAAGAGGAGGCTGATACTGGTGACAAAGGAGGAGAAGCTTAGTTTGTATAGTTTTTTCTTTCATAGCCATATGTGGCTTTTATTTATTTATGTAATCTCTGCCTTCTGGCATAACTTAACTCTTGTAAGTTTTAATTTATCATCTCTTGATTTCCTTTTATTTCTGAATTTCTGCATGTTTGTCAACACTTGATTCATATCAACTATCATAAAAACATGAGAATTGTGAATAGAATCATAACTTTGAAAATGGGTTCAACCCTTACATAATACTCTACTTTCTACCTCGAGTTAAAAACTCGGATTGGTTTCGTCGACCTTATTTCTACTTGTCCTAATAGTGAGTCCAGTTAGGAAACACTAAACTTAGAAAACTTTTAAGTTTGCAGCATGCCAAGTTCTTGGCACTTCAATCCCTCCGAGGGTTTCCAACTTGTATGAGCCTCGTCCAAACACGTTCTTGACCCGATACGGTCCTTCCTAATTTGGGGCCAACTTCCCTTTCTTTCCAACTCCGGATGCCTCAATCTTTCGGAGAACCAAATCTCCTTGACGAAAGAATCTCTCTTTAACCCTTAAGTTATAGTAGAAATATGCCCTCTTCTGATGTTCAACTACTTTAGCATTTGCCTCATCTCTAACTTCATCAATTAGATCTAAGGCCAACCTCATGCCTTCTTCATTTGCCTCTGGCTCATAAGTTTCAACTCTTGGAGATGCGTGAGTAATCTCCACTGGAACCACTGCTTTTTCTTCATATGCTAATAGAAATGGCTTTGCTCCATTGGTGACTTTACAAGTAGTACGATATGCCCACAGTATTGGGAGCAATTCGTCCACCCAAGTGTTCCTAGAGCGTTTAACTCTTTTCTTTAATCCATTTAGGATAATTCGATTTGCCACTTCAGCTTGCCAATTTGCTTGAGGATGAGCAACAGAAGTGAAACGTAACTTAATATCATTCTCCTCGTAATATTTCTTGAAGTCTTCGTTGTTGAACTGAGTTCCATTGTCTGTGACCAAGATTCGTGGAATCCCGTATCTGCATATTACATTCTCCCAGAAGAATTTCATTACTTGCTTGGTGGTTATCTTGGCTAAAGGTTTTGCCTCAATCCACTTGGTGAAGTAGTCGATTGCCACTATCAAGAACTTTCTCTGCGCACTTGCCATTGGAAACGGTCCAAGTATATCCATTCCACACATGGCAAATGGAATAGGTGAGTTTATGGATGTCAACATTTCTGGTGGTTGTCTAACCACAGGTGCATGCTTTTGGCAATGTTCACACTTCTTCACATAACTTTTAGCATCTACAAGTATGCTTGGCCAATAGAAACCTAGACGAGTAACTTTATGAGCGAGGGCTCTGCCCCCCAAGTGTTGCCCACAAATTCCCTCATGTACTTCCCTTAGGGCCAACTCTGCCTCCTGGGGTCTCAAACATTTCAAGTAAGGGACAATGAAAGACTTTTTTTATAAGATTCCCTCAATCAAGGTATACCTTAGTGCTCTCACATATAACTTTCGTGCTTCTGAAGTATCGTTAGGTAACCAACCAGTTTCCGGATGAGATTTGATGGGATCCATCCAACAGCTAGCCACGTCAATGGGTGTTATTAACTTTCCATTGATGTTAGGGGTATTCAAGACTTGGAAGTATACACTTCCTGCATAGTTCTCAATTTCAGAAGAAGCAAACTTGGACAAGGTGTCAGCCTTCATATTTTCTTCCCTTGGAATGTGTTCCACATAACATTCATCAAACTGAGTCATAATGGCCTTGACCAGTTTCAGAAACTTGGCCATGACTTCATCTCTGGCTTCAAATTCTCAATTTACCTGGGAGACTACTAGCCTCGAGTCTCCACATACTTTCAGAGTCTTAACTCTCAAAGCTCTAGCCAGCCTTAGGCCAGCTATGAGAGCTTCGTACTCAGCTTCATTGTTCGTTGTTGGGAAGTCCAGCTTTAGTGTATACTCTATTAAGAATCCATCGAGACTTTGTAGCACCAAGCCTGCTCCACTTGATTTTGTTTTTGATGCTCCATCAAAATAGAGTACCCAACATTCTTTGGACACCATGTCTTCATCCTTCTTGTCTTCTTCTTTTTCTTCCAATACTACTTCATGCCCCCCGACTTCTTGGTTGTCAACGGTGCATTCAACCATGAAGTCAGCGAGTACTTGAGCTTTTATTGCTGTTCGAGGCTTATACTTGATGTCAAACTCTCCCAATTCTATAGCCCATTTGATCAATCTTCCGTTAACTTGAGGATTGTGCAAGATGTTTCTTAGAGGCTGATTAGTCAAGACCTCTATCTTGTGTGCCTGGAAGTATGGACGTAGCTTTCTTGAGGCCATGATCAGGGCTAAGGCAAACTTCTCTATTGTAGAGTAGTTTATTTCCGCTCCATGTAGAATCTTGCTCACGTAATAGATAGGCTTCTGAACTTTCAATTCTTCCTTTACCAAAACAGCTCCAAGGGCAGTGTTAGAAACTGCCAGGTATAAGTAGAGAGTCTCTCCTGGTTTTGGTTTTGCCAACAGTGGTGCTTCAGCCATGTACTTCTTCAAGGCCTCAAAGGCCTCCTAGCTTTCTGTTGTCCATTCAAAGTTTTTCACGTTCTTGAGTGCTTTGAAGAAAGGTAAACACTTCTCTCCTGACTTGGAGATGAATCTCCCCAATGTTGCTACTCTTCCTGTTAGCTTCTGAACATCCTTGACAGACCGTGATGGCTCCATGTCTAGGATTGCTTTGATTTTATCGGGGTTAACCTCAATTCCTCGTTTAGAAACCATTAGGCCTAGAAACTTTCCTGACCCTACACCAAAGGCACACTTTTCTAGGTTTAACATCATTTTATGGTGCCTCAGCACTTCAAAGGCTTCCCGTAGATGGTTTATATGATCAGCCTTATCGAGGCTTTTAACCAACATGTCGTCCACATAGACCTCCATATTTTTTCCAATTAGGTGTTCAAAGATTTTGTTCACCAACCTTTGGTAAGTTGCTCCTGCATTCTTAAGTCCAAATGCCATAAACAAATAACAGTAAACACCAAAGTCAGTGACGAATGATACCATGGATATGTCATCTTTGTGCATTTTGATTTGGTTGTATCCACTGAAGCCATCCATGAAGCTCAACATCTCGTGCCCAGCTGTGGCATCTATCAGAGTATCAATTCTTGACAAGGGAAAACAATCCTTAGGACACGCGTCATTCAAGTATGTGAAGTCCACACACATCCTCCATTTTCCATTGGCTTTTTTGACCATCACTGGGTTAGCCAACCATTCTGGAAATTGAATTTCTTCAATGAACCCGGCTTCCAAAAGCTTATCTACTTCCTGCTTGATGGCCTATTGCCTCTCTAGAGCAAAATTTCTCTTTTTCTGTTTCACAGTCTTCCTTTCAGGATCTACGTTCAATTTGTGGGTTATCAACTTGGGATCAATCCCTGGCATATCAGCCGCTGTCCAAGCAAAAACATCATTGTTTTCTTGAAGAAAGGATATGATTTTACTTTTCAATGGTTCAGGTAACAATGCTCCAATGTAAGTAACCTTCTCCGGTTCACCAGGAACTAATGGAATTGGGATTAAATCCTCTACTGGTTTCCCTCTTCTATCTTCATTATCTCTAGCATCCATGTCTTCAATGGGGAGAACCTGCCCCCCCCCCCGATTCTATCAGCCCTTAAAGCGGCTACATAACAACTTTTAGCCATCTTTTGGTCTCCCCGTTCTTCATCAATCCCATTTCTTGTTGGGAACTTGATTTTCAGATGATAAGACGAGGCAACAGCCTTGAACGCATGAAGACATGTTCTTCCTAGGATTGCATTGTAGGTTGAGGTTGCCTTTATAACTATGAAGTTCAACATTTGAATAGACGTTTTCGAACCTTGCCCCATTATCATAGGGAGTTGGATTGTACCTTCTACCTTTGATTCCACTCCATTGAATCTGTATATGGGCATATTCGAGGGTGTCAATTGAGAGTCAGTATAACCCATCTTGATAAAAGCATCATGGAACAAGATGTCTACTGAAGCTCCATTATCAACCAGAACTCTCAGAATTGCCTATCACAGGTACGATGACTAAAGGATCATCATGGGGAAATTTCACTCCCTCTAAGTCAAAATCATCGAACCCTATTGCTATTTCTGTTCTGGCACGCTTCGGTGCTTCTCCTACCACAGTCATTACCTCTTGAGCATAAGCTTTCCTTGAGTTTAGGGAGGACCCAGCAACAGTTGGTCCTCCAAATATCATGTTGATTACAGGCCCTCTGGGTTTGGGATTACGATCTTGATAATTGTCTTTCTTATCATAATCCTTCATTTCATAGTTTCCTCTTTGACTCCCTTGATTCCCATCTTTAGTAAACTTATTAAGTTTTCCTCTTCGAATCAAAAACTCAATCTCATCTTTCAGCTGTCTGCAATCGTCCGTGTCATGACCAACTTCTTTGTGGAAACGACAGAATTGGTTCTGGTTTCTTTTAGATAAGTTAGTCCTTAGCGGCTTCGGCCATCGGAGATCTTCTTCCTTTGCTATTTCCATTAGAATTTGGCTCCTGGGAGTATTCAATCTTGCATACTCCGTGAACCTTGGCCCGAAATTGTTCTTCTTAGATGGAGAATCAGAATCCTTTGACTTCCTAGGAAACTTTTCCTTAACATCATATTCCTGGGTCTCCTTTCTTTTCTTTGAATTTCCACTTCCACCAGTAGCGGGTTCATAATTCCTCATGTTTTCTTCAGCCTTAATGTACTTGCATGCTCTATCTTGGAGCTTCAACATGCTTTCGGGTGGATGCTTTGCCAAGGATCTCTTGAAGTGATCATCAGTAGTTCCTTGTTGCAGGGTTATCATAGCTACTTTATCTTCCAGATCCGGGACCTTCAGGGCTTCTCTAGTGAATCGATTTATATAGTCTCTTAAAGCTTCATTCTTTCCTTGTTGGATTCCCATGAGCGATGCAGAACTCTCAAATTGGTTGATAAATGCTTTGCTTAGCTCCTTAAAGGATCCAATAGAATTGGGAGGTAAACAGCTGTACCAACGTTGAGCCATGCCCGCTAGGGTTTGTGGAAACGCTCTGCACTTAACCGCATCATTGGTTGGCTGCAACAGCAGTGCATTAGAAAAAGTTCTCACGTGATTTGCGGGATCATCTGTTCTTCTCGGTGTCAGATCTAAATTAATCACCGGGACTCTCTTTGCTTTCGCTGCTTCTTCTTCTGCCAATAATTTTTTGAGTCTTGCAGCCTCTGCTTCATGGGCCGCAATCCTTTCCTTAGTAGTTTGGGTTTGTTCCCGATTTGTTTGGGAAGATTGTCTTCTCCTTGGGGCAACATCCATCTCTTCTCCAGTTGAGTAATTCTCATCCTCAGTATAGGGACCTGAGTAGTCTTGAATCAAGGGGGTTTGTCTGGTTTGAGTTTGTTGATTTTGGGTTTCCAGACCTTGATTGTAAGGGGGAACATATGCTTCATGGTAGTTTGGATTGATACCACTGCTGCCCACTGTGGGTCGAGGTGGCATACCATTGGTTGCCATCCCTAGAGTTTGAGTTGTGTATTGGGGGAGATCCGTGGTGTGAAGTTGAAAGCCACGTGGTGCATTCACGAGCAGTGGGGAGGTTGTGATTGGTTGTTGGAGAGTGGTGTCTTGTGGATCAGGTCCATGAACGACCATTTGCAGAGGATTCGTCCCTTCAACCAAAATCGGAATTTCCGGTCCTTGAGTTGTGGTGATTGGCGGTGGCTGGCTTCCTTGAGCACCTGCCTCAGAGGTGAGAGGAAGGTCTTCAGAAGTTTGAGTATCTCGAGTCGTTCTTCGTGTGTTTGCCATGGTTGATGTTGTCTTCCCACAGACGATGCCAAATGTTATGGAATAAAAAACATACTTGTAAATTGACTGCTAGGGTTTGAGAGCTTTCGAGCTTTAATGGCTGTTTTCGTGTTTCGTGACTAAATCTGTCCTCACAAGATGCCTACGTATCTCAATTCATTATTGAGAATCAAGCCAAAAACTTAGTTCTGATTGAAGGATCAGGTCCTTTATATAGACGTCAGGAGTCTTGTATTTAGGGTATGTTTGGGATACTTAGCGAATAAGTCTCCTTCTTGACGGTGGATAAGTATTGTATTCCTTGGTGGGCAAGTCTTTTCCTTATCGTAGGATAAGGAATGTGAGTAGTTATTTCTTTTTATTGAGATTCTAGATCTTTCTTTGTAGAAGGCAGACTTTTCTGATGATTTTATGAGCTGTATATTTTCCCTATTTATTAATTACGAAATTAATAAATAATTAGGGTTTCGGGCCTTGTTTATCGGGCCATATTCTTAGACCAATACAGGTCTAATTAATACATCATTAATTACATTTCTAGGATTATTTTTCTGTCCATATCAATAATTATATATTAAAACTATGAAAACTTAAAAAAATGGAGCAATATAAATCATATAAACTAACATTCTTTTTACTATAAAGTTAAAATAAAAAATTGGATAAACATGTTATATGAATAATATAATACAATATATTATTTAACCAAAAGTTGAAATAATAAAAGACAACATGATGAACGAATATATTTATCTAATAATAATTTTAAATTAAACTCAAAACTCAATGTAGCACACTCGATTATGACATGAAACTGTCACGACGAGGCCAAAGTTTCGATTTTTAGATGTTTACACACAAATTCGACATTTTTTTATCTTAGATAATAAAGAGGTGGCATATTTTAATTATTATTTTTTTGCTAAATGGCATGTTTGTAATTTTAAAAATACAAGGGTAAAATTGTAATCTCATTAGTACTTTTTGCCTTTGATCGACTTTCAATATATATAAGTAGATTTCTGAAAAATTGGTTATGTACGTGAAATTGTACATTAAGATTTTCTTGCTCTTTTTTTCCCATGAATATATATTTTTTCATATTTATATAATTTTAAATTCAACTATCTATATTTAGTCTACTATTATTACACACATTATCTAACAACCTATTTTAAAGATTAAGTAAATTAAAACATATTTTATATTATAGTGTAGAATTATTTTTTTAACTCAACTTTAAATTTTATATATCTAAAAATTTTATGATGCAATTATATCCACACGTAAATGAAATATATATTTTTCTTAAAATATTATCTTATTTATTATCCAATAATCTAATATATACATACAGACGAATGTCAACAAACATATTTTTTCAATCCGAATTTGATTACATTTATGTATAATTTAAAATTTCATTTTTATAAGTAACATAAATCACCAATATGTTCACTTAAAAAATAAAGTAAAAAAATGGATTATAAGAGAATATGTGGCTTATCTCATAAGAGTTTTAAAGTTAACTAAAAAATTGATGTAGCACAATGGTTATGATATTCGTAAGTGAAAGGTTTGTGTTCGAATCTTGAAAGCAACATAATTTCATTTAATTTTTGCATAAACTACAGAAATGTGGCATTTTTGATATGTGGCTTATCTCATAAGAGTTTTAAAGTAACTCGAAAATTGATGTAGCACAATGGTTATGATACTTTATTCATAAGTGGAAGGTTTCTGTTCGAATCTTGAAAGCAACATAATTTTTTTTAATTTTTGCATAAATTATAGAAATGTGGCATTTTTGTAATTATCTGATAAATAAGGATAAAGCTGTAATTTCACAGCCATTTTATTGGTATATTTTGCCCTTGATTAGCTTTTAATATATAGAAGTAGATATTGTTATATGTTGTTGTACTCTTTTATTATTCCTTTTACTTTTATTATATACTAGCCTATAACCCGTGCAAGGCACGGGTCTTAAAAAATAATAAACTAAAAAATTTAATGTGAACGGAAAATATTAAATAAAATAAAAATTAATATGATAAATTATAAAATAAAAAACTTAAATATTAATTGGAACATAAAAAAATATAAAAAAATACAGATGGGGCTCAGGAAGATAAATGAGGTATTATTAATAATATTTTATAATAAAATAATATTAATAATAAGGATAGATAGAAAATCTAACATGTTTTAATTAAAAAAAGTAATTGACCGTGATATTTTTATAAGTGTTTTAATTATATTAACTGTATTTATTAAAAAAATACGTTGACATGTTAAAATAAGTAATTTTTTTTAATAAGAACAAATAGAAAAGCTAACATGTTTTAATTAAAAAAAGTAACTGTCCATAATATTTTTAGATGTGTTTTAATTATATTAATTGTATTTTTTTTAAATACGTTCATTTATTAAAATAGGTAAAAAAAATTAATAATTAAAAGTATTAAAATAGGTTTAAAATATATAAGTAAGGGTTGCACTTAATATTTTTGGAAAATAGAGATTTTAGTCATAACAAATATATAAGGTAATATATTTTAATTTAAATGTAATTGCTCGTGATATTTTTGGAAAATAAGTAAATTTTGATAGAAAAAAATGTTTTAACTATAAAAGGCAATCAGCTGGTTACTATTTTTATATTATTTTATTATTTATTAAATATAGTATTAAAATAGGTTTTAAAATAAATAAGTAAATATTGCACCTCATATTTTTGAAAAACAGAGATTTTAGTGATAAGAAATATAAAGGATAATATGTTTTAATTTAAAGGTAATTGTCGTGATATTTTTGGAAAATGAGTAGATTTTGTTAGAAAAAAATATTTTAATTATAAAAGGCAATCATCTAGTTACTATTTTTATATTTTTTTATTATTTATTAAATAGAATAAAAGACCGAAAACCAAAAATCGACCGAAAACCAAAACTTTCAATGTTTCGGCTTTAATAATATAGTATAGACAATGATATAAGTAATAAATAAATATAATATGATATAATTTATATGTTGGTTGTGGGAGTCGAACTCTTGACCTATGGTAGTACAAGTACTTCTTTATTATCTTTCTTACTCTTATTATATAATAGTATATAATTTGTACTATTAATAATTGGCAAAACTAATATTAGTATAATTAAATTGTATCATATATATAAATTTTTAATTGTAGAGTGGATTAAAAAATCAAAATTATAATATTACATATACATATTTCTGATAATAAAAAATAATTATTTTTAAAAAAAAAATAAAGTTCGAGGAGCGGGGACGGGGACGGGGACGGAAATACCCTAATCCCCGACCCCGCCCTGTTTTTCATAATTTTTTTCCTGATCTTCGCTCCGTACTCGAAAAATCCCTGATTTCCACGCTCGTTTGGAGCGTAATTTCCGAATAACAAATGAATTTTTTATGCTTAAAAGTTCTAGTAATCAAATTTATTTTGCAATTCTTATTTGAGATGGTTTTGTAACCAAAATTGATTCAACAATTCTAAATCCAAAACCGAACTATCAATTTCGATTACGATTTTTAATTTTTAAAATTTGAGACTCTCAATTTTGGTTACAGTTTACGATTTGCGGTTTTACCGATCCGCGATCTACCTTAACGTATGATCGTAAAGTTACAAACAATACCTTGATATAATTATCCGAAACAACACAAAAGCTAAAGCTAGTTTAATAAAGGGTTAACGAGCTATTTCAGTACTGTACAATACATAAACTTTCAGTTGGGTTACCAGCCCAAAAAAACTTTCAATCGCATAATTTAAGTAACAATTATTTTCAATCGCAACACTGTACAGTCATAAATTTTCACTGCCGTTAAAATTGGTTTGACTTTAACGGAGCGCCGTTAAAGTACTGATCAACTTTCAATTAGGTCACTGAACGAAAAAACTTTCAATTAGGTCACTGAACGAAAAAACTTTCAGTTAAAATTTGAACTGAATTTTTTAAAAATATTTGTTGAAAAAACATATAAATTGAATGGGTATGTTAAAATTTGAATTTAATTAAATTCTAATTATCCGAAAAAATTACAAATTAAAAAAATTACACTTTGGATTGAAAAAATGTGATATCTTAAAATATTTGTTCGTATGTATCAATTTATAAAGATATAAATTGAGTGGGTATGTTAAATTTTAAATTAAACTAAATTCTAATCATCCGAAAATAATTACCATTTCAAAGAAAACTTTCAAGGGGTATGTTATGTGATTGAATGGGTATGTTCAACTTCAAAAAAAAATACATTTTGGTTTGAAAAAATATATGATATCGTAAAATATTTGTTCTCATGTATCGATTTATAAACAGATAAATTGAATGGGTATGTTCAATTTTGAATCTAATTAAATTCTAATCATCCTAAAAAAATTACACTTTGGATTGAAAAAATGTGATATCTTTAAAAAAAACTGTTCACTTATATCGATTTATAAGCATATAAATTGAATGAATATGTTCAATTTTAAATTAAATTAAATTCTAATCATCCGAACAAAATTACAAATTCAAAAAAAAAATACACTTATAAGCATATAAATTGAATGGTAACCCAACTGAAAATTGATATAAAGTTAAGTGATAGAATTGTAGTACACGTCAGCCAAGTCAGCGTCCATATCAGCAGTCCGTTAGTGCATTTAACGGAACGAAACGGCAGTAATCTGTTTGAAATATTTTTATTGTTCAAGTGTTTGACTGAAAACTTTTTTGGGCTGGTAATGCAACTGAAAGTTTATGTATTGTACAGTACTGAAATAGCTCATTAACCCGTTCAATAAATACATCGAATTCCAACTCGAGGTCCAATATCCTAGACAAGGAATATGCTAATTCTACTACGACTACAGCATTATACACGTGTTCTTGAACGGCGGCTTTTAAAGTTGGTACAATAATATATGAAAAAACCCGATGCTGTCTTTTGTAGTACTACTATAACTATATATATATATATATATATATATATATATATATATATGCAAGTTGATGGAAAAAAATAACATATTATCTTGAGCTCTAGCGTTGAAAGTTGTGCAAATTATATGTACAAGACTACTAGTATATCATAATCAATTTTATAATATAAGCTACCTACATATTTGAAGGGTTGCCAATAAATGAGCTGCTTTTGAATTGTCAAATGTGATGGCTTATGCACATAGACCAGAAAATGCCATCTTCTATACAAGCCCACTGTATATATATATACTCCTCCGTCCCATTCATTTCTATACACTTTTCATTTTGGGATGTTCCATTCATTTCTATACATTCCAAAAATAGTAACTTTTAATAATATAAAACACTATTACACCCACTACTTTCTCCACTATCTCTATTATATAAAAATATAAATCACTATTACACACACTAATTCATCCACTATCTCAAATCTATTATTAAATATTGATAGGTCCCACCACTTTACTCACTTTTAATCTAATTTTACTCATTTTTTATATTTTTTTTTGGTGTACGTGCCCCGAGGGAGTATATACTAACAAGTAACAAGACCAATAATTTTGGTCCAGAAAGTCCACTATACATATACATGTCTTGCCCTTGCTAAACTTACATCCTCAAAACCATCTAATTTTCTGTTTTCTAAAATGAATTCTTTACCATTGTTTTGCATTGTTATTTCCGTTTTCACTCTTGTCAGCCCTGTTTATTCTGTAAAGACTTGTGATTTTCCGGCTATTTTTAACTTCGGAGATGGGAATTCGGACACTGGTGCATTTTCAGCGGCTTTCAGTGGCACACCAGCTTTCTATGGTCAGACATTCTTCAATGGAACTGCTGGAAGATCTTCTGATGGTCGCCTTATTATTGATTTCATAGGTAACTATTTTACTGCGAGATTATGTTAAGTTACAATGCCAAGTACTCTAGCGCATATAATTATTTCCTCCTGATTATTTGTACAACTTGGTGTTCAGCTACAAGCTTGGGCAAACCATTTCTCAACGCTTATTTAGATTCCTTGGGCACCACCTTCTCCCACGGAGCCAATTTCGCTCAACTGTTGGCTACAATTGGAGTTCCCAAGTTAGTTCTTCCCAAGGACTCACCGCCGTTTGGATTTAGTCCTATGTATCTTGGAGTGCAGTTCTCTGAATTTGTACAATTTATTGAAAGATCGCAGAAAGTGAGAATGCAAGGTAATTCCTTTATTGTTTTTTCATCTAGTTGAAGAAGTGTAGCATTTGGGATAATAAGGTTGGATACCGTTTTGTTTTGTTACCAAGAGGTTTTAGTTGAGAATCCACCTTTGTTTGTACCTTCTTGGTAGGTGGAGTGTTTGCAAGTTATATGGCAAGCAGTGAATCTTTTGCAAAAGCTTTATACACTTTTGACATTGGGCAAAACGACCTCGCCCAAGGACTCTTCACCGGCATGTCTATAGATCAAATCAAGCAAAGTTTACCTGATCTAGTCAACAGTTTTACAGATATTTTGAAGGTAACAATCTGAGCATTATATATCAAGTAATTGTGTTGAAGTAGTGATGGTAAAATTAAGTAGCTAGTGAATACTGATTAATATTGTATGTTACTGACGGCAGAATATGTACAATTTAATGGGAGCAACAACATTTTGGATCCACAATACAGGACCACTTGGTTGTTACCCATATATATTGACAATCATTCCAACAACGGACGTGGACAGTGCTGGATGCTCAAATGCCGTGAATGAATTGGCTCAAACCTTCAACTCCGTATTGAAAAAGGCTGTTGATCAACTTCGACTGGACCTTCCCTTGGCTGCAATAACTTATGTTGACATTTATTCTGCGTATTACTCTCTCTACATCGAACCCCAAGTATATGGTATGTGAAGAGATTGAAGGCGACTTTAGTAGTTTTACCATATTTTCAAAAATAAAATAAAATGTATAAGCTGATTACGTGAAAACCACCTGTATATTGCAGGATTTGAGCTACCACTAGAGGCTTGTTGTGGGTTGGGAGGAGCTTATAATTTTGGGGCAGCAACATGTGGAGCTTCAGCTACCGTAAATGGAACTCTAGTGACAGCAGGGCCATGTGAAAACCCATCAAAAAGAATAAACTGGGATGGATTCACTTACACAGAAGCAGCTAATAAAATTATCTTTGGAAAGCTAGCTACTGGATTATATTCCGATCCACCAAACTCACCCAAAAATGCATGTCAGAAACTGAGCTCAGAATTGAATCATGGGGGCTTAAGTATATTGGATTAGATTATCATAAGATATATATAGTTGCCGAGGATATGAATGGATGTATTGTAACCAATTTCTTAGTTCTTCTTCGGCACTCTGTAATGGAGGAGATTTGAATTTTCTGTATGTTTTTTAACTTGAATAAAAAGCTTATACTATACGAAAAATGGTTCCTTCAAAGGAGAACTTTTGTTCAAAAATAAGAGATATGAATCATGGTTAAATTGTTGGAGCATTTCCAAGAGTCCTCTTGTACGCTCTTAAAAATAATATTAAGTACTAACCTTCTAGTAAGTTACTACATTGACAAGTGTGTCAATTCCAACAATGACCTTTTTACAAACTCTCTATTTTATATTTCATTCATATTTCAACTAAACTATGACAAAGATTCAAATTCAAATGGAAGGGAATGATCTTGCTCGAGCATGTTGGGTCTCCAGATACTTTGCTGAGAAATTCCTCCAAGATTGAAGATATTATATGATGTAACGTGGAACTTGTAAAATGTAATAAATGTATTGGTTGCAGTGGGGGCGCTGTGATTTTCTTCATACTTCATAGTTATTGTGACAACCCGGGTCAAATTCCGAGCTTTTTTTTTCGAAAATCCGGTCAAACCCCGATTCCGAGTCCGAATAAGCCGAAGCCTACTGGCCCAAACACAGCCAACTTGGGTAACGACTAGCCCACCACAGGCCCCCAAAATATCATGATTTTGTTGGTGCTAATTAGTAGTAGTACTTTGCCTTATAAACTGAACAGAAGTCCCAAATCTACTCGATGTGGGACTGGGGTGTTACAAACTCCCCCACTTAAACTCTTGACGTTCTCGTCAAGCCTGAACGGATAGCCCATAGGTTCCAAGATCGTTCCTCTCTAGCCATTGTGGGATAATACCGGCTGGCTTCGTGTCCCCACCTCCGGACCTCTGTCCATTGTGGGATAATACCACCAGCCTTCGTGTCCCCACCTCCAGCAACTTGCGTTAACAAGCTTTCGAGAATCGGCTCCGATACCATATGTGACAACCCGGGTCAAATCCCGAGCTTTTTTTTTCGAAAATCCGGTCAAACCCCGATTCCGAGTCCGAATAAGCCGAAGCCTACTGGCCCAAACACAGCCAACTTGGGTAACGACTAGCCCACCACAGGCCCCCAAAATATCATGATTTTGTTGGTGCTAATTAGTAGTAGTACTTTGCCTTATAAACTGAACAGAAGTCCCAAATCTACTCGATGTGGGACTGGGGTGTTACAGTTATCCTATATATGTTGAACGATTCATGTATCGTATGGGGCTACCTTTGGTTCTTTTTGGACCGAGGAGGGTGTTGTACCCGAGAAGAGTGCTGCATTGGACTCTATTACGGTGAATTCTGTTTGCAATACTGCTGTGACTTGTGTCCCTGACCTCATTAATGTGCAATCAATATCAAGTTCCTACATGTACCCACTACGCGGAAGATGTATCTTTTAGCTCTAGTTGTAATAATCAAACTCACAAATTAGCTTCTCCAGACCCGTTCTATGATTTTGGACCATGTCTAGAACAGTTGGCCAAGGCTAGGAGAATGGGCATTGATAGCCAAAAATTGATATTGGGTTTTTTAGTTAGATTCGGGTCGAAAAAGATTCAAATTGGTTATCCTCGAAGGGTAATTGGGAATTTAATTAACTTATGAGAGATTTAGAACTTGTCCTCAATAGGGGAAGGGCGCGCGCTAGCAAAGGTTGTGCACCTCTTGAGGGCGCGCCCTCTTTATATGAACTGCCTACTTAGAGACGAGGGATGACTTCTTTTGATTTAAGTAATAGCAAGATGATTGAAGATTTCTCTTAGGCCGCACCATGAGAGAAATGAAGCACATAATTAAAGAATTCCCTCCTAGGATGAGCCCTCGGAGGGGGATGTCCGTTGTTAAAGGCCTCCAGGGGTTTGCCTGATGATTAAAGGCCTCCTCCTGCATTCAATGGGCGCGTCCTCATTGGGGGTGTGGGGTGAACCTTGGTGTGTGCTTTGGGAGCTGTGTTCCTGTACTCAATGGACGCGTACTCATTGGGGAACTTTGGAGTAATTCTGCACTTTGCACCTAAACGCTTGGGATCACTTGTCCTGCTATCTGGTGGGTGCTTCTCATTAGGGGAACAAGGATGTATCTAGCATTTGAGGTAAGTCATGGCTATACATGCGTCTATGAAATACGGAAATAGTTGGTAAGGGATAGGACTAGTCCTCGACGGGGGAAGTTTCCTTATCCGTGAAGTCCCGAAATCACAAACGAGCCTTGGGCCTTTGTGACTAGGCCTCATCGTCGGACATTCCTAAAGTGAGTCGAAGTCTAATTATGGAAGGCGGCAGAAGTCTCATGCTGGGCCTTGGAGATTAGAGACCAAGCCCATGGAGGTTATTTGCTCTTCAAGAACTACGTTGGCTTGATCCCCTATAAAAAGGGGTACGTAGGTACATTGTAAGGGGTCGAAAGTTGAGACCTCTAAGGCAGCCAACATAAACCCTAAGCAATCTCAGCCACCAATTAAACACAACCACCATAATCCGACGAATTCAGCATCCAAGGACCACCGTTGTAGATCTTGATTCCGGCGACAAACCTCGAACTTTGTTAATACCAAATTCCTCTATTAACAAATTGGCGCTAGAAGGAGGAGAGCTGATTAAGATCATAAGTCTTTGGAGGAAAAGATGTCTCACAATCGCAACGAACGTCCTAATGATGATACTAATTCAGATAGCAGCGAAGGGCATGAACGTGCCCGTCATGAAGCATACATCTCTCGACACGTTCCAAACCCTGCCTATGGAACGCCTATTATCAGCGGACGCCCATCGGTGCTCATTAGTAACTCAGATATGATGGAACAGCTGTATCGCATGAGAGACGCCTTGAATATCTTCGAGGGAAGGTTGGGTACAGTTGAGAGAGACGAATGAAGGGGTCAAGTCAGGCGACAACCCCACAATCACCATCGGACAGGGAGAGGAGCCACAGGTCAAGGGGAGAGGGATCCCGTGACGGAAGGTTTCAGAACGTTACCCCAAGGAGGTTGGAGTATCTCGATGATGGAATGTCAGTTGTTGAACTCCTAGATGAGGAGACGGATGGTCAGGGACAACCAAGAGGGGAACGACGCCCATCCCCACATCCTCATAGGTCACGGCGGTCTGAGAGTGAGGTACGAAGGGCTGATGAGGTCCTCCGAGACCAAGAGCAATGCTTGAATAGGTTGAAGGAGCGCCTTGGCATAAGGCTTGATAATGATGATCTACGATTGCTATTGGTTGAGTGGCAGAGAGATAGAGAAGTCTGAGGAGAGCAGCCTCATGATCCAGAGCGAGAGCCCCCTGTTGAAAGGTCGAGGCCCCATGGACATGAGCGAACTCGTGCTCGTGATGACTCAAGGCATGATCTGGAAGTGCATCCTCGTGATCCACAGCGAGAGCCCCCTGTTGACAGGTCGAGGCCCCATGGACATGAGCGAGCACACCCTCGTGGTAATTCAAGTAGTGACCAAGGTGCGAGGCCCCGTGATTCGCAGATAGCGCCCCCTGATCACTTCCATATCTCCTTTTGATCTGTCAGAAAACTGTCACTATCACTTTGTCAACTATTCAAAAAAGTAATAATGATTCGTTGATAGCAGGGAGATGTGTTTCGTTGATAGTTGTATTCTTCATTTCGTTGATGGGTAATCTTCATTTTGTTGATGAGTAATCTTCATTCCGTTGATAGGGTAATCTTCATATCGTTGACATGTCTTCACTTAAGCAAAATTACAAGGCATAATATATTTACAATTAACCAACCTATTTTGCCTATCTAGTACTTAGTTAACATGACTTAGAAAACCTATCTAATACCTACAACCAAATGCATATCAAACTGTGAATTATTGTGCAATGCAATTGCTACATCACTCATTTCGTTGATGAGCTACCTGTCAACGAAAGCTGCAAAGCATACCATTCCGTTGACAGTTACAAAATGACTTAATACAAAATCTACTAAGTGTTTTATAATTATCATCAAGAACAACATATTCCTAACAGCCTTGGTTGTTGCCATGCAAATAGGTCCTATGAATGTGCATCGAGTCTTTCTGGATAATGGAAGTTTGGTGAATATCCTTTATTACAACACTATTAAGAAATTGGGTCTGCCTGATACATATATTGTTAGAGAAGATGCATGGATCTATGGTTTCACGGGAGAAGCTGTTAGGGTAATGAGTGCAATTAAACTTCCAGTCACACTTGGTGGAGGAACTCTTTCTGTAACTCAAATGGTGGAGTTTGTGGTGTTGGATCAAGAATCTGCCCATAATGCCCTGGTGGGGAGACCCTTGTTGAAGGAAATGAAGGTTGTCCTTTCCATCTATCACTTGCCGATGAAATTCCCTACCCCTAATGGGATCGGTTCAGTTTGTGGATCACATTATGACTCAAGGGAATGCTATCACAGAACTATCAAGGGCTTCCATCGCAATAAATACGGAGGGCGCGCCCTCCCTCAAGAAGATTCCCAAGGGGTGCTCAATAATATAACTGCATCTCTCACTTGAACCTGGTTTGCTCTGATACCAAATGTAGGATCAAAACTTATACAACTGCAGTTTGAACTCTGTTTAGTGTTTGCTTTGTAAAGTAGAAAAACCAAATTTGCATTACGTGATACTGACAAAGTAACGATTACAAAACAGATATAGAAAATTGCACCAGATGTGGTAGCAAGAAAATAACAACTATTCCTAACAGCTTCCAACTATCAACATACTCCTACAATGACTCCACTTCCTAGACCAAGTTTGACTTCTAATTTAAATAAAATAAAACACATACTTTAATTTATTAAAACAATGTTTAGATTAAATTAAAACCAACACCCACAACCCCAGTATGTCGTTCCCGCATCCGAGACAACAGAGGCGCCAAAATATTTACTAAGTCAGTAAAAACCTAGTCTCGCCTTCTCATTACTACAGCTCTAGTATTATCATTTGAGTAAAGAGATGCTTGAATCACCCTAGAACTGAGTTGACTCGCCGAGTCATCGTCCGAATTGCAGTGAAATAGATTAAAAGACACCATCTTAAGGGTTCATTTGACAAATCTGAACAATTTATATATGAATGATTAATATTTCTAAAGGATATGAATGAATTTAAAATCTGAATTCTGAGTGAATAATATTATTTGATAAATAAAATTTTATACCATCTGAATGAAATGAATTTATATAATTTTTTTAATTTTTTATAGGAAAAATAAATCTATATTAAAATCGAAACATTGAAAGTTTTGATATTTGATATTTTTTAATCGAAAAATCTTTGATAACCACACCTAAAATATTAATTATACTATAATTTTCAATTCTTAATATATTATTTTAATTAAAATATGTTATCTTTTAATTTATGATATAATATTTTTTATAACCTAAAATATTAACAATATAAATCTTCTAATCACTAATAAATACCCCAAACATATTTTTTATTTTTAAAATGTTTCCAAACCAAAACAGTATAATGTAAAATACACATTACTACAAACCTAGAGTTTAGACTTTGGATCCATGGGTGTCGTATGATTCAATCAGACAAGATATGGGAAAGGAATGAATAAGCGATATATATGATTCGGTCAGTGCAACAAGAGAAGTCCAAACAATGTGAATAAAAAAAACGGTCAGGTATAGCTCCTTTCAGCTCCATTCAGTTGCAAACAAATGAAGCTTAAGATTGTCTTTGAAATGTAGAGCCCGGTCCCGTTGAGACCCGTCGGAGAACATTACCAAAAAGAAAGTTTGAATCGTTTACCAATTTATTTATACTTTATATAATAAACACACACTCAAGCTCATGCAAATAATGTTTATTTTTGTTGTAGTTTGAAAGATAAGAAGAAAAGAAAATAATGTTTAAAATTAAAAAAAGTAGTAATAGTTTAGTAGAAAAGAAATGAAATAGAAAACCTAAGAATGGGATGGGACCCACCCATGCAAATTGCAAATTGCAAATTGCAAATGCAATAGCAAAGAAGAAAGGGAGTGAAACTGAAACAACTACTGTTCTCGTAAAATAATAATTGTAGTACAACAAGGACATACATAACATAATTTTGTGTTTGGAACAATGAAGCCCAAAAGCGAGAAGAAGCTTATTGATATGTTTAATGAGGCCAAGGCAAAGTTAAACAAGAAAAATGAAGGTGCGCCTAAAAGGAAGACGGGTTGTGAATCAAACAAGAAGAAGAAGAAGAAGAAGAAGATTATTGATTGTTATGAAACAACTATTATTCATAATAACAATGTTAGTTCATGTATGTATGTATTTTATCATTCAATTTGTTTATTAATATGCATATGAATTGCTAGGAGAATTCCGCTGAGATGAGTTGGAATGCGTGCCATCAGTGTAAGCGTAATGACAGGGGGCAGGTTGTTCGCTGCTTGAATTGCAATCGTCGCAGATATTGCACACCTTGCATCTCCGCTTGGTATCCAATGATGAGTCCCAAGGATTTTGAGGAGGCCTGTCCCGTTTGTAAAGCCAACTGCAATTGCATCAGTTGCTTGCGTAAATTTGGGGTTTGTTTCCTTTCAACTCACCTCCATTTCCTCCTAAATGCCCTTCCTTATGCTATTTCTCATCATTTTCCAGCCATTCAAATTCGATTTCATGCGCACTACAGATGATATCTGTCTTCACGCCAAATATATATTGAAATTCATTCTCCCATCCATGACACTAATTTATGACCACCAAAATAAGGAGAAGATCTGGGAAGCTAAAATACAAGGTATTGCCTCTTTTTGCCTGTAACAATCTTCAAAGCTCGTGTTGGAGTTAGTGAGTTACTCCTATTTATGATGATACCACAAACAATTCTCACATTCAACTCAATGCACCTGCTTTTGACTTGGTCACACATTGTAATTTCCCAACATGACCGTGTTGTTAATAATAAGGGAAAAAAGTAAAATCAGTTTTGCTTTGGTGTTGTTTAATTAGTAGTTAATGTTTAGTTTAAGACTCTTAGTCATCGAGTTGTGTGCTCGTTACATTGTTTTTAATATTAACCTGTTTATTCGTGAACCAATTACTTGATATTTTGTTGTTAGCTTATTTATTAGGTTTTTTCTAATAAGAAATTCTGTTCATTTTTCAAATTAATACTTTCTTCTCTGTCAAGGAATCTGCTAGTTACCTTTGATAGGCTTAAATTCTTTAATGCTCCTGCTTCTTTAAGATCTAAGCAAATGGCCTCTGATTCCAGTTAAACCTACGTTTAGGCAACACTTTACCTTTTTTGTAATATTGTTAAGTGAATAGTATACGTGGCTGACTCCCCCGTTTTGTCAGTGATTCACATTCTGTTGTTTGTTTGTTCAGGTGTGTCTTCGTTACAGCTAAAAGTAGAGGAGGCAAAATATCAGTTGGATCAACTTGTGTATTGGTAGGTTTCCAGCATCTATCTCTGTTTTGTGGGTAATTAGTCTCTACAACTAACCATGTTTATTCTATGCAGCAACAACTGCAAAACATATATTCCGGACCTTCACAGAAACTGTACACACTGTTCTTATGATCTTTGCCTCGCTTGTTGCCGGGAGAGTCACGCTGGCTGCCTAGAGGGAGTTCAGGAGGAAGAAATTATGCCATCAAGGGAAGGCAGAATGCGGATGCCTGATGAAGAAAGGAGCAAGGATCATGTGAAGTTATTATCTAAACTGAGGCTAAAAAAAGATGGTAAAATTCCCTGCCCCCCAAAAAGTATGGGTGGTTGTGGTAAAGGAGTAATGAAATTGAAGCATATTTTACGCGAAGATCACGTCAGTTCTTTGTTGTTGAGAGCTAATGCACTTTTTGAAGAACACAAGTTGGCGGACATGTCTGAAACTCCTATGCAGTGGTGCAACTGTACCAATTCGTGTGATGTAGCTGCATGCGGAGGGAATCTAAGAAAAGCTGCGTCTCGCGGAAATTCCGATGACAATTACTTGTACACCCCTATGGCCGTGGACATCAAAGATGCCGAGCTAAAGCATTTTCAGTCTCATTTGTTCAAAGGTGAGCCAGTAATTGTTAAAAATGTACTTGAAACTACAAGTGGTCTGAGCTGGGAACCTATGGTTATCTGGCGAGCGTTTCGGCAGATTAAAAATGAAAAACATGCCCGGCTTCTGAGTGTGACTGCCCTCAATTGTTTGGATTGGCGTGAGGTGAGTCCAGTTTCTACTTTTGTAGTTCGCGTTGTTTATGCTTCAAATATATAGATGTTCTTACAGGTTTTGTTTGTTGAGTATGAATCCACTCCCAAGGAGTTGCTTTGTACTAATACTACTAGCAATACCAATATGAAATGTCCCTGCCTTTAACAATTACTTCATGATAAGATGATGATTTTCTACACGTTCTGAGTAAATAAATGTATCTTGTGATCTTGGAATGACAAAAGAAAGAATTTTAAGTTTAAAAGTTAAACAGTTTTTACTATTTAGTTCCATCCTAAAAAGTTGTCAAGTTTGTGTTGTTCTACAGTAAGGTGATTTGGTCGGTCATAGCCAACTGTAACATAAGATTGAATGTGATTGTATGGTATCATACAACTCATGGGAAGGTTGATTGGACAATAGAAATTGGGGGGGTGTAGAGACTCTATCTCAAGTATTTTTTTTCATACGCATTTGCTTCCAATGAGATTTCGCATGTTGTCTTTCAGTCCCAAGAGATGTAGATAGAAGTACGTTGGCCATTTAGTTATTGCATAAAATTTGTGTCAACAGGAATATCTGAAACCGAACTTCTCCATGCGTAAGGTCCTAAGTTATGGTTCGTGTATGCCCTCATTTGTGTTTCTCCAACTTAACTAGAACGAAGGATTGATCAAATTTCATTCCCTTCTAATTTAAAAAGAACTAAAGTCTGCTAACTTATGCAGTCTGTGCGTTATATGATCAAAATAATTATTAAAAAATTGAAGTTAAATTTTAATGAGATGAATGAAGAAGAGGTGAAAGATGCAAAGGGTGGATGTATGAATGTTTAAACTGGATGTGTTGTAAAAAGTATACGATGAGATTTTTTGAGCATGACTAAGGTTCGGTGTCCATACATATACGATTTGGCAGAAATCACTTCTTTTTTCTTCTATTGTTAGCAGAAAACTTGATCACTTGTGGTTATTGCATGTCATAAATTGTTCAAGAATGCTTCACAATGAACTAAATTTGTCATTGGATGCCATCCAGGTGAATACCAACCTGCACCAGTTTTTTAAAGGGTATCAGGAGGGGCGTTTTGACAAACATGGGTGGCCCCAAATTCTAAAGTTGATAGATTGGCCCCCATCTACTTTATTCAATGAGCATGTACCACGCCATAGCACAGAGTTTTTAAGTAGTTTGCCTTTTAAGGAACATACACATCCATATAGTGGCCACCTTAATCTTGCTGTCACGCCACCTGATGGAGTTCTCAAGCCAGATTTGGGTCCAAAGATGTATATATCTTATGGAGTTGCTTCTGAGCTGGGGCGCGGAGACTCTGTAACTAAGCTCCAATACAATAAATGTGACGTAGTAAGTAATTCCTTCTTTAAATTGCTTGAGATCTGTATCTAGGTAACTTTTTTGGGCTTGCAGGGAGGCGATAGAATTCTGCATGGAATGACAAATTTTAGTTAATGTTGCGACATGTGTCTTTAATATGTGGCCTTATCCGATTTGTCAACAAGAATCTTAATTTAGTGGCATTATTTTAAGACAAGAATATAAATTTCAATGCTTGAAAAAATGTGCTTGAAGTTTTTAAAATCATATTTGAAGTTTTGTTTTATCTTTTTCACCAATATTCCTATATGTTCCGTGTAAAATGATTTCTGTCAGTTGATCAGTATCCAAGAAGTTAGGGTCTCTTTATATAAGTTTGTTTGCATATTAACCCAAAGGGTAAGGGTAAATAATTTTGGCATCTAAACTTAACAGTAGTACAGTCCTGAACGTATTTCTTAAGAAGCATGTAACGTGCATCTTTTCATCCATTGGATATTAATGTATCAAGTTTACCAACACACTAAACTATGTGAAACTAGTGAACTGCAGTAATATATTAGTGATAAAAGACTAAAAAGTCCATTTCGTACATGTAAATAAGTTTTATCCAAAGAACCTAATTTACTATCATCTTTCCTTAAAAAATTTGTTCGAACTTATATACATCAGTGCGCATCTTTTCAACTGGTCAAGGGCATTGTTGTTACTTCGCTCGACTAGTCGCGACTAGTCGACGACTAGTCGAGCAGTCGGTCAGGTAAGCTCGACTGGAACCCCTCGACTTGTGTTTGTCACTATTTCGGGCGACTGGTCGTCGACTGGTCGACTGGGTCGACTAGTCGGGTCGACTGGTGCAGATTTGCAAAAAAACCCGACCTGGTAGCCCAGAATTTAGAATTCTGCAGTTTTTTACTTGTTGAACTTGTGTTTTGCAGTTTCTTGTTATGCTATGCAGTTTTCTGTTCTGCAGTTCAGTTCTATTACATTCTGATTTTCAGTTTAATTTTAGTGCAGTGTAGCCAGTAGCCACTGCAGCAGCCTTGCATCCACTGCTGGAGTGCTGGTGGCACTTGCAGGCACTGCTGTGCAGTGTGTTTGCGACTTTGCGGAATTGCTGAGTTGCATTCTTGATGTGATTGACAATTGAGTAATATATAAGTAGTTAAGTATATAATATGTATATATATTAATATATATAATTTTATATCATATCGACTAGTGTTGACTAGTCTCCGACTAGTCACGACTCGACTTGCCGGGCACCCCGGTCGACTCGACTCGACTTACCGACGTAACAACCATGGTCAAGGGCCAGCTTGCCTTGCCTTAAACATATATACAAAATTTTATAGGTGCTTATATGGCTTGTGGAAAGACTTATCCTGTAATGATACGAAGTTATCTGTTTTGACAAATTGACTTGTAAGAAGTTTTCATGTCGAGGTAAATAAATTGATGAAATAACGTGATGGTGCCAGTTTATAGTTCAATTACTAAAAATTCAGGTACCCACAGGAAAGTAGTACATAAGCCAACTATATAAGATTTTTCCCTCTCCCTCTCCTCTACATATTTTAGTTTCTTCAGAACTAATAAGCTCAAAAACATGATTTTACCCCCTCCATTCCTTTTTAAGTGTCATTTTTTGACTCGGCACACAGATTTAGAACAAGAGTTGTTGATATGCTGTTTTTTTTATACCCTTGCTAGTATGTGTTTCGTCCAGAAAACTTGCTTTCAGAATAACATTTTACTTGTTTAGATGGTATACTTTAGCTACTATTATTATAAGTTACTTAATGTATATTTTTCCTTATCATGTCATATTTTGCCATTAATATTAATTATAAAATTTTAACAATAATAATAGTAACATACCTACTTTTTACGTGAGCATATTTTCTGTATATTGTAAAACATAATTAATTTTCTTGTTTATCCCGAAAATAGGTGAATTATATATATACTGTATATATATATATATATATTTTATATAATGGTAAATTTAGTAGAAAATATATAAAAACATAATTTATTATTCAGATTGATAATAAAATTGATTTGTATTACTAGCTATGTAATAAATTTAGAATGTTATATTAACAAAAATAAAATTATAGTAATTTATTAAAAATTATTTAACACCATAACCTACTTTACTTTAAATATTTTCTTATAACTATAATGAATAGATTATAATTAAGAACTTTGTACAATCAAAAGTAGAGCTTTGTATTTCTGAGGTAGCCTATGTAACTTTATAGGGTTCTTTTGTTGTTGGTATATGTTTCTATCTTCTAAATAGATTAAATTATAATAGATGGTGGCAATATAAAAGAACACTTCATAAAAAAATATAAGCAACATATATACATACATGCATACATCAAAATTACGTATAACAAAAATAAAAAGTTGAAAATTAAAATAAGACAGTTGAAAACAAAAACTATATGAAGTTTACATTACAGAATTTTGTGAAAACACAATAAAAGAAGAATAAGAATAGAAAATGTTAGAGTGGTGATAAAAAAGAAAAAGGCAAAGCGTTTGTTAGAAGCAATAAATAGGGGCATTTTAGGTGAAAGTACATGATACTTGTCTTGAAAACACAAATGACACTTATATAGGAATTCAAACATAGGCAAATAACGAGATTTAAAAAGAGACTTTTGGGAATATATAGCTAAAACAAATAGGTAGTCAATTGTATTATCTTATAAACTGTCATGCTCATTTGACAAGCTTACATGTGCACTAATCATATTGTAAAGACTATGTTGCCTTTATTTCTAAAGAGATTTAATGTCATAATCCTCAAATTTAGCTGCAATTATGTATATTGAGATTTTAGTAAATTTTTAACCAATATTAATACTATATGTTTTATATCAATACTCCCTTTGTCTCTAAAAACATACTTTTTTTTTGCTAATTCTTTAAAAACATACTTTACAGAAAGCTGTTCGTAAAGCATAACTATTGTACTGTTTAAAATTTTCAAAATGCAAGAATAACTGTTTTCTTTTTTAAAATTACCATGCACGATCTACTTGTGATACCTTTGAGGGATAGAGATAGCAATATTGTATCAACGTGAAGCAAAATTATTGCAATCCCACAACTTTTTGTCTCACATGGACTATATGTTGTCAAAATAAGAACTTTATTATAACATTGGTGGAGTACTGGAGTGTATAACTTAAAAAATGGGTTGTTTCTTACAGGTGAATGTGTTGATGCACGCCCAACCAAATTCCTTGACAGAATTGGAGCTTGACACAATAGAAAGTTTGAAGAAAATGCACTCTCAGCAGGATCTACATGAAATATGCAGTAATGACAAATTCGCAAGTGTAAACGAAAAGCAGCATGAAGGTGATAATGCAAAAGGATTTGAAAACACAGATGGAGGTGCTGTTTGGGACATTTTCCGCAGAGAAGATATACCTAAGTTGGAAGCATATTTGACAAAACATTCTAAAGAACTTGGACACATCTGTTGTTCTCCGCTAGATAAGGTATTAAGAACTTGTCTTGACGTGCCTTTGAAAAGTATGACATGTCATATTAGTGGGTTCACATGTTGGGAATTTAAATTTTCATGTAATTTAAATAACTGTAAATCTAAACATAGGCTTCCTTCTATTGACTTCATCTGTGTTGGACTGTTGGGGGAACTCTATTTAATCATAGTTGTTCGTATATCAAAATTCCTTGTTAGTTAAGAGGCCTGGTCCTTTAAGTAGGTAAGAGGTTAAGGATATGAGTGACTACTAGATTAAGGGAATGTGCCTATGACTTTTAATTTGGGTCAGTGGCCTAGGTTTTACAAGGCCTTAAGAGCTGAATGCTGGTATATAGGTTCTGATGTGGGCAGAATTGTGATTCGTGAGTCATAATGTTTCAGTTGAGAAGGTTCTTGGTAACAACTTCAGTTTTTCGAGTCACACTTGCAACACTTGCTCTCACCTCCATTGTTTATTTTGTTAAGAATTAGGATTTCACAAGCTGGTAAGAATGGAAGACTTTCTGGAATGACTCTAGACATAACATGTTGACACTTTCACTTTTTTGTAGAAGAAATTATGTTGAGCCAGCATGCCTATTTTCTTAGGAAAAGTTTAAAAGAAATTAAGCATGATCCACGTGCATCTCCAACCTTAAGGGTTCTATTGTTTATGAGTTTACAAACTACATAATTACGGGATTGCAGTATTTTTTAAATTTCTAAAATTAGGGGTAAGCTTGTATTCAAGTTCTTATTTTATCCATATCTCTTTAACATTCTTCTCCAAGATTAGTTTGGGCTCATTATCAGAATAACTCAACATGTTTTCAATGCACGCATAGTTACAGGTAAAATGCCTAATTTCATAAATTCATCGACAATTAGATTGGATAATATTATGTTAGAATTTGTGTAATAAACCTTTTAGTAAATGATCAGCTTGATATTTCTTCTTACATTCACATTTTACTGTCTTATCCATATTTTGACTTTACAGATGATCCACCCTATTCATGATCAAAAAATTTACTTGAACCTGGAGCACAAAAGGAGGCTCAAAGATGTATATGGTTAGTGTACTAATTCCACGAGGACATATATAGTTTATGTGGATATTTATCATAAATTTTATGCTTTCATGTTCCACAGGAATTGAGCCCTGGACTTTTGTGCAAAAACTAGGAGATGCTATTTTGATACCTGCTGGCTGTCCATATCAAGTTAGGGATATCAAGGTAAACACATTATAGTTGGTTACTCTGCTAAGCATTCAATTTGATTTGTTCCTTCAATTATTAAGTTCAGAAGAGAGACTGTGCGTTGGTTCATTGCTGTTTGGGGACATTCATTAATATCGACTCACGTCAATGTTATAGAGATTTGTAGCCTATATCTTGACACTCACAGGAAAACACAATGTTGTTATAGTCTATTATAAGAATGACTTATTTGGCTTGTTTAGTAAGCCACTTATATCTCAAAATTAATGAATACAAAGATTTTGATTAAAAATAATGTGTTAATCAAGTTTTGGAATAAACTACAATTCCACACAATGGAAGCATATAACTTAAATTTAATATAGTTGACCAGAAATATTCAAGTGGTGTTTGACATCTCCAAGAAATATTTATCTTCATAACAAGTCGTCCAATATTTGTCTTCGAAGCTGCTATAGTGCTATACCTTCACTGAGAACATGACTACCTGTCTAGACATACAAGTGCTCGCCTATATTTTAGTTTTCAGTGTTGTAGAAACATCACATGGAGGGGTTTATCTCTTTTTTGTTTGTAATTTCAACTACTGACAAGATTAATTATAAACCATTAACTATACATAGTAAAACTCATGATAAAATCACCTAGCAAAGAAGAAAAAGTCATGATACAACTAAGTCCTTGATAAAGGCATATTTGGGTCTCCTGTAATTTGGAGAGGAATAAATATAATGATACTGTACAACATATACTACTTTTGGGCTCAGTAAATAAATTAATTATATATATATATTAAATTTTATCCTATTGCTTTGTATCCCTTTAACAAACAAAATATTACAAAAATGTACCTTTTATCAAATTATAATAAATTTGTTGATAATTATAAATTTATTTTATTTTTTCAATTTTGTTATAGTAATCTATATTTATCTGTACAGTCTAATTAAAGCCGACACATTAAAATTTTGGTAATTGGTCGATCGATTGGTACCTTGCTTGGATATCAATACTTAATTTTTTCTACTTAGGTCCAAAATATAATATAAACACGTTTTTAGGCCTTATTTAAAACCTATTATAAGGGGTCTAACTCTTTTATAAACCTACTTTAATCAAAACACATATATATCATACAATGTTCATTTAGCAGATACCAATTTTTTCCTCATTAATTTTTGATATTGTTCAACTTGAAGGAGATTCTTGAAATCGAAGAAGACTACAATAATGAGCATAAATCTTTCTGATCGTGTGAACAGGATGGGTTAGTGTGAATACCTAATGGACGTATCCATTACTCTGTACAATCTGTACTAATAAAGGTCAAAGTTCAATACTTATCAAAAATGTATTTAAATCAATATTTGTAACTTTAAAAATGTTAATAAAGATTTAAAATTCGAGTCCCATCAAAAATATATTT
Source organism: Heracleum sosnowskyi (assembly GCA_030848705.1). Lineage (NCBI taxonomy): Eukaryota > Viridiplantae > Streptophyta > Magnoliopsida > Apiales > Apiaceae > Heracleum > Heracleum sosnowskyi. The sequence continues at coordinate 75,805,433 of CM061239.1, forward strand.
AAAATTTAATATTTATATTTTGACTCGAAAGCCACTAGCTAGAGTTTAGAGTTATAATCATTACTAACTATATTGTTAACTCAAAAATATACCAACACATATTACCCAGAGATTGGAGTCACAAATCAGCATTAAAGAATGTGGGTACATAACAATCTATAGCAGCCCTTTGGGTACATAAGCAAACTTAAACAACACTTTAAAAGATAACCTATTAAGCAATGAAAAAGACAAGATAACTACTTAATCATGACTTAGCAGCCTCCCCTCCTGAAACTAGGGAACTTTAATTACTAACAAATTTGCAATTGAAAAACACTTCCTTTTCACAGAGAAAGACGATGTAGTACTTCAAAACAACATGTTTACAAAAAAGTATAAATATAATTTCAATATAGACATAACATTTTTCAGTTGTATAATATGTATTTAAAAAATGTTATTGGAAAAGTATTATAAAAAAGAAATATATTAAAGTATAATAAAAAAGAAGAGAAATTACTACTAAACATATTTGGGGGTCTACTATCTTTTGAAATTATTTGCCAAAAGCAATCAATGCAATTTTTTTTTTTTTACGATTTGCAACCAAAAGCTCCCCCCCTTGAAACAAGGAAACTTTAAATACTAACAAATTTGAAATAGAAAAGCACTTCCGTTTCACAAAGAAAGAAGATGTAGTACTTAAAAATAACATGTTTACAAAAAAGTTCAAAATATAAGCCATAACATTTTTAAGTTGTATAAAACATGTAGTAAAAAAATGTTATTGGAAAATTGTATATTAAAGTATGATAAAAAAAAAGAGAAATTACAATAATACGACTTTTTCTAAACTTATTTGCGGGTCTACTATCTTTTGTAAATATTTGCGAAAATACGGGTTGAAACCAAAAGCAATCAGATGCAACTTTTTTTAACAACTTGCAACCAAAAGTCCAGATGCAACTTTTTTTTTTGCGTTTTTTCTCACGAGCATTGTAGTTGCATTTGGTTGTATTTTAGTTGCATTTGGTTGCAAATTCGTTTTTTTGCAAAAAAAATAATAAAACATAACGTTTTTTTTGCTTGCAAAAAGACATAAAAAATTGTATTTTTCTAAAAACCTCCAAAAAGAATTATAAATAATTCGTGCATCACTCGAGTTCTAAGCTGGTAAATATGTAAACAAATACATTTAATTTCTTTAATCGTTGTCAAATATTCTAATCACATTTGTTTCCAATGTATCTGCCTTTATACAAATGATACAATTAAGTTCAAAGAATGACCAGGGTACCTTCCTCTAAAAAGGGTATGGCCCACAATATCGAATGTCATGAAGAATGTCCCTCTCTAACTTCAGTCTACACTTATAAAATATGTGTACATGGTTGAGTACCGCTTTTGTTGATTTCTTGTATGGTAAGGTAAGGGTGAAGCCCGTGGTCACCAAATGTAGAGTTTCGATTACATCCCACATTAATATTTTTGAAGTCAGTGCCTACTTGACACAATCGTTGGCCTATTTTCTAATGTGTTCCGTGAACCATGCATCACTGTGCTGCATATATGTGCGAAATTAAAACACTCCTCCAACCACAAAACCGTTGGTAATATTAGTTGATGCACAGCCTACGCGTTATTTAAATGCGTACCAGGTAAGAAAGTACCCACTCGAACCTGACATGCGTATTTTGTTGGCAAAAAGGGCCAACTTATCGGAAATATATTTTATTGGTCACCCATTTTTATAAATAGGGTATGTAGCATATTTAGGCATATCGCATATACATTACATTTATTTAGCTAAGATAATATATGATCCAATTAGGCCCTCCTCCTAACATCTCGAGGTTTTAGGAGAGCTAATAACTTAGGTCAGGTTCTCGAGTTCGAATGCTCCGACCCCTAATATAAAGAGTAATACTTAGAGTTCTCAAACTCCAAGTGGTATTAATATAATTATTAAATCGCTAATAACTATATATATATATATATATATATATATATATATATATATATATATATATATCTGTTTATAGTTTAAAATAAGTATCAATTCTGTATTATTGTTTATATTATATAAGTACATTATTTCTTTATATATATATATATATATAACTATATATACTTTGACCTATATAGGTAAATTCAATTATAGAATTTTCATGACACAAACTTGTGATTTCTACAATGTCACATGAACTTAATTAAATATTTAAATGTTAAGGAAAAAATAGTGGCCGCTATTTTGAAGCAGAAAGTCCCAGAAATTTAAACCTTGCAAATCAAGAGAATCAAATTGGTTAAAGAGGATGAGAACGGGTATTTAAATAATATCAGGGTTTATTCTTATGAAAAAAAAATCATCTTATGGAAAAAATAAAGCAAGGACCAATGTGCACCAGAATGGACACTAATCAATAATATAGCTCTGTTATTGCACTGAGTTGTACTAGAAGTCACACAAATCAGTAATGTGTGGCAAGTTGGTTTTTGAAAGTGCAACAGCTGTTACCCCTGACGAACAAGTGCAGACCATAATTGAGAAAACCTAAAACCTAAAGGATTCAGATTTTTAATAGACAAGGAATAGAGTCAAATCTCAACAGTCGTACTTAACTCTGCTTAGACACTGATGATGCATGCCATTACAAGTCAACAGGGAATAATTCATGGTGGTTTCGCATTTGCATGTGCGTCTCTTTGCGATTAACAAACTGTACCTCAGTATTTAGCTGCATGATTTCATCTCAAACTATTCACTGGAATTTAAAATATGTATGTTTGAGTGGCTTGTAAATTTGATGTGTTTCTTGGGGGGGGGGGGGGGGGGGGGTGGTTATTAAATCAACAGCTCAGTATGAATTGTATTGAGGTCTCAGCCTTTCAGATAGGCACATGGTATGGTTGGTGTTCCATCCACTAATCCCTTGTAATGATATTTGTATTCTTCCAGTCATGTATAAAGGTCTCAGTGGGATTTGTCTCGCCTGAAAATGTTATTGAGTGCATCCGTTTAGCGGATGAAATTCGTGCCCTTCCTCAAAATCACAGGGCTAAAGAAGACATGTTACAGGTATACAAATTCCTGGTTATTACTTTTTCGGGGTAGTACTACCTTATTGTTTTCTACTTTGAATTTCTTACTTCGGTTGCCATTTTGCCTAAATCTATATTGAAACAGGTTAAAAACTTGATTATTTATGCAATTGAACGAGCTGTGAATGATTTGGAGAAGTTAAATGTGTAAGATAATTTAATGCCTTCTGCTTTTCTTATTTTGATATGTATTGGGTACTGTCCTTTTCTTGTTGCCATGTATTTATATGGTGGTGATCATGGGGACGATTTCTTTTGCGGAAGTCATTGTTTCTTGATATTGAGCATTTCATGCTTGCATCATGTGTAGTTTATATAAGATGAGAAGAGGGCCAATCAGATAAACTTATACTTACAGAACTATATGTTGCGGAGGTTCCGAACCACGCTCCTTGTCATTGCTTTGATTCAAAAGTATATAAAGATTGACAAGGTTTCTTATATCTGCAGTTAATGGTCATTGATTGTCCTTGCAATAAAAATTCTTGTTTAGAAAAAGGATTACCTAACATACAGTTCTCATCATCTACTTTATAAAGACTGCCCTGGTCAAAGCAGCACCCCGTACTGTTTCCTAGTAAAAAGAGAGGTCACTTCTCGAGGATAAATAAAACCAGGCATTTTTCAGTTGAAAAGAAACTTGTTTCTCTTAACCAGAGGCGAATATAAGAAAAATAAAAGTTATTACTCCTACATGTGATGTCTTGTCCCTCGTACCTGAACATGAATACCGATGAAGATTCAAACAAGAGTATATTCATGGTAGATATGCTTTAGGCATAATGTGCACATTACTTAGTTCTTAGCCTTCCAGGTGTCACTGGGAAATCTAGTATATGTACGTTGATTATGGGATGGGCACACTAGAAAGGGCAAGTCAATTGTGTGACCTGTGACATCTTAATTTAACTATCCTTTTTCCTAAGAATTTTTTTAATCAGTAAATATTGATGTTTCGGTCTAGTAGTAATACTGTTGCAGCTTTTCCAGCGACCAAGTTACGAGTCTTACTTCATTTGCAACTATTCTATTTATGCCCAATTATTTTGCAGCATTTTCTTCTACACCTAATTTATTTGTGGTGGTATGTATTAATTCCACGATAGTGGTCATCAGATAAAAATCTGAAATAAGACCGACGGAGTCAAACTCCAACAAACATGTGTTAGGACTCTTTGGCATCTCAGATTTTCTTCAAATGATTAAATCTTTAGTTTGAGCAATTTAGTTTGATACTGAGATAATATTGTCCGTTCACTTCCAGTGAACCTACTCTATATGTCGAAGACAGCTTACCGTCATCCAAGTCATCTAATTCTTCATCAGTGGAGGTTAACCATGGTTGTCAATCATTGGGATCAGATGCAAAATCCATGCCTTGTACAAGTGATGAGGCTGTTGAGGATTGTGGTCAGGGACCCTCGGTAATGGAAGAAGAGGCACCAAATGAGAAGGGTGGGAAAGAGGATCATCCTACCTCTAATACTCTTACATCCAAAATTGCCTCCGACAATCAGCTTGAGGTATTTAGGACAACTATTTCGCATTTCGGTTTGTGATTTTATGTTCTGCTTATGTCTCTTCTTACGTTTTTGTTTGATATGTAGGTTGTTCCTCATGCTACAAGCAGTGCTCAGTCCATGCATACGCCTTCCACTCTAGTTGTTTCTCCAAATATCTCTCAACAAACTCCTAGGTCACTCCCTACTGATACAGTTGGTTTCTTTAAGCAGTTGTCAGACATGCTTCATGGCGACAAGTTTGATCAGACTCTTCCCCCTCAAATTCAGCTAGATGAACAGACCATCTGTGACTATGAGCAGGTGCTCAAGAAAGGCATGTCCAGTGACCTTAGAGAGCTTGGCAAGGATTCCAGATATCAAGAGTTTAATGAAGTCTTAACTGCTTTGTTGTCTTGTCGGAGGATTCCTTCAAACTTACACCAGGGGTTCTTATCTCTACGCCGCGACTTGCCAAGTTTAGCTAGTAGAGCCTTTGAGCTTAACAAGGAAGTGACCCATGGCATGTTGCAGAGAGTAAATAGGTCCACAATGAAGGAACTTGAAAGTTGCATGGATAAATATCGTACTTGTGAAGATAACCTGGTAAAGTTGGAGCAAGAAAAGGAATTCAATTTGTCGGAGATAGGCAGGCTTTTGTCAGAGATAGGCAGGCTTCAGTCCAGGAACGAGGTCATAGACTCCGAGATCACAAAATTCACTGCTGAAGCCGATGCCTTGAGAAAAGCTTCTGCTGCTCAAAGCCATAAGATATCCAACCTAGATGGTGTAGGTGCAGTAGATGAGTCCACTCTCCAACGGTCAATGGATGATCTGCGCAAATTGGAGAATGAGTGGAGAAAACGTGTCGATGGTTTGAACTTCTAATCTAATCGTACTACCCTTACATATATGTATGACACTTGGATATCTGAGCATTATTGTTTTTCTTTAGGGTGTTGGATGGTGTCTCTAGTTTGCAGAGGTCGAAATTTAATAGAAGCAAGTGAATGGCATCTTTTACATTAATCAGCCTCGGTGATTGTCGATATATATGGATAGTTTAAAAGGTTTTGTTAATTTGTTTGTGCCCATCAAATGTTCTTCCCTACCTGCACGAAAGGAAGGCTTTTGGAATGTTTGGTAGTTTAGTGTAAGAAAAATGTTAGGGAATCATAAAACTCTCCAGAATATCATATATCTCTTTACAATTGGATGATATAAAAACCAATGATATGGATGCGTGCATTCATATGAATCCTTCAATCAAAGCACTCCATTTTGTGTTAACTCATAATTGACACGTTATTCTGAAATTTTACGGGGATTTTCTTTTAGATTTAAAAGTTTTTTGGGTTCCATAGCATTACTTTTAGTATTCTCTTAGTATTTTTAGTGTAAACTGTAACAAAGATTTAACTATCACTTCCTATGTGTTAAATTTTTTGTATTGTTTAACTTTTAATGATCAAATTGACTCAAACTTTGACAAAAAATTATATATATAATTTAAATAAAATTGTATAATAAGAATTATATCATTAATAAGTACATTTAATTTACTTTAATATATAATTTTCAAATTTTATAAATTAACTCCTTATATATAATAAGTGTAAGGGAGATGTTATCCAAAACTTTGGTCGGTCACTGTACTACCAAACATATATGATCCATTGGATTATAAAACTATAAATATTCAAATAGATGAGGACCGTTAGATATAATATTAAAAATTGTATTTGATTAATAATATGATAGTATTTAAATACTAAAAGGTGTATTTTGGTAATTTAAACCAATTATAAATAGAAAAAAAATTTATGTAAAAAATTGTAATTATCTTTTCTATTTAGTTTATGGATAGTTCCTGTTAGATAATAATCATTAAACCATCATTAAATTAAAGATAATTTTGTTAGCTTCGTGTGGGCCGTAAAATTGTTAAAATATGTTGTCTAAAACTCAAGATAGAGCCCAAACAGTAAAGTGATTATCTAAATTTTAATATATTTTTTTAATTTAAACCAATTATAAATAGGTTTTCTATATTGAATAGAAATCTTTATGTAAAAAATCGTAATTATTTTTTCTCTTTAGTTTATGGATAGTTCCAGTTAGATAATAATTATTAGAGGTTTTTTGATAAATATATTATTAAAAGTAAAATTTTGCATTTTTACTTTTTTGAAAAAGATTTATTTGCAAAAATACTATCTTATTTGCAATTATACTAATTTCTTTTAAAAAATTGCAAATATACGTTACATTAGCTACATCAGTTGCTGGGTCGTTATTTTAGTTTCTTCGTAACTTGTTCTCCAACTAAAACTCTGTTTTCATCTTATTCTCTATCAATTCATCATCAAAACAACTATCAATTCATCATCAAAACAAGTGGATTCTGCGCGCAACAATCAATTCGATTTTCTTCAAATTTGTGAAAAGGTATGCTCGATTCTCTATCCCGTAAATTTGTGAATCAATTCGATGTTGGATCTGATTGATTCAAATTTGTTTAAATTTCATCGATCTGTATAGCAAAGGTTGATTTAAGTTGCATTGACTTGTTTGAAGTACCAAAACGAGTTGAGCAGATTCATCTACATTGTGTGCTTAATTTGTACGAGTTTTTTGAATTTTTTTTGAAAGCTTTGGTTTAATGTGATTCAAATCATGTATAACAAGTTGTTGTGAGTTGTATTTGGTTGCTTGAGGTATCAATTCAAGTTGAACAAAGTCATGTATATTGCGTTTGTAATTTGTATGAGTTTTTTGAATTTTTTTGAGAGCCTTGGTTTAATGTGATTGAAAACCTGTGAAACAAGTTGCTGTGAGTTGTATTTGGTTGCTTGAGGTACAAATTCAAGTTGAACAGAGTCATGTAGATTGCCTCTGTAATTTGAACTAGTTTTTTGAATTTTTTTGAAAGACTTGGTTTAATATAATTGAAAACTTGTAGAACAAGTTGCTCTGAGTTGCATTTGGTTGATTCCGGTAGCAATTCTAGTTGAACAGAGTCATGTAGATTGCCTATGTAATTTGAACTAGTTTTTTGAATTTTTTTGAAAGTCTTGGTTTAATATAATTGAAAACTTGTAGAACAAGTTGCTCTCAGTTGCATTTGGTTGATTCTGGTAGCAATTCTAGTTGAACAGAGCCATGTAGATTGTCCATGTAATTTGAACTAGTTTTTTGAATTTCTGAAAACTTTGATTTATTATGTATGTACATGTTTAGCAAAGGTTGATTGTTTCGAGTTGATTTGACTACATAATCATGTTGCACATGGTAATGTATTTTGAGTAGCTAATGCGGAGTATTTTTTTTTAAAAGCTTGATTTACTATGTATGGAGTTGTTTAGAACAAGTTGTTATGAGTTGTTTTGAGTTGATTTTGGTACGTAATCAAGTTGCGCAGGACATGTATTTTGAGTAGCTAATGTGCAGTAGTTTTTTGTTTTTTGTGTGGAAAGCTTGAGTTACTAAATATGGATATGTTTAGCAGAGGTTGATATGAGTTGTTTTCATTAATAGTTAGACAATTTTATAATTCTTATGATCGAGAAAAATCATATCTTATTTTCATCTATTGCATATTAATCATGTTGATTTTTTTATTTTAAACATAGATCATGTTTTTGAGTTATCGCCTTTTTGGAATCAATTCAATTGTATCTTCTACATTTTCAAATATTTATCTTTTTAGTCGAATTATACATTTAAACCCCTCAAAGTCTAAATGTTTGATCAATAAAACATTTCTAATTTAACTCAAATATTTGATATTTTATATACTTAAAATTATTATATATAGTTCATATTTGATGTAGTTATATATTATGTATGATTTTATAGATAGAATTTATATATTTTTATTTAAATAATATAATACATTTATATATATACAAAGAGAAAAATGAAAATGAAAATATTTTTTTATCCGGAAGAATTTACATTCATATGTAACATGTGAAATTATATCATATAAATTTTATTTTACATACTCATCATTTATCATGACAAAGAGAGTGTAAATATTTTATTTTTTACATTTATCATTTATAATGAAAGAAAACCTTTTTTGTAATTATATACTCCGTAATATTCTACATTTTAAATCATCACCCCAATTTTTGACTCGGACATCAACCGGGGGATTAAAATGGTGGAAAAAGTGAAAAAATTGACGAAAAAATGAGTAAATTAGAGATATACCGAAGTTAATAAAGAATGACATGTAATATTAGTAAATATCAACAAATGAAGTGTTCATTTTGAAAAGAAATTTGCTAAGAAATGAATGTGACGAACAGAGTGTATAAGCATTAGCATTACATAATTTTGATGCTAATTTTCTTAATTTTAAATTATAAACTTAACAAATAATGAGATACATAATATATACAATAGTTCTTATATTAGATCAAGTTCATTACTATATTTTATGTATAATTAATTAATTCTAATAATGTAAAATAGTGATATATAATATGTTATAAAAATATGAATTATCAACAACATAACTAAAGTATATTTAATGAAAAATATACAACTATAATAAAAATTTATAACGGTGATCGATCATTTACCTATATATATAATAACGTAAATAAAAAATACAGATTTATATAAATAATATGGACCAATATTTTCTTTACTCAAAGGTTCAAAATAATAAAAAAATATATAGAATTAGAGGAAATGATGTGACTTATCTAATAAAATCTTCAAAATAAACTCAAAAAGCAATGTGACTTGGTGGTTATGTTTTGGACTTCTTAGAAGGAGGTTGAATGTTCGATCCTCTACATTAACAAATGTTAACATATTTTTACATGTTAATATAACAGTGGTATTTTTGTTATTTTTCAAAAAATAGGGGTAAATCGTAACTTCACAAGCATTAAAATGGCAAACTTTGCCCTTGTGTTGACATATAATATATAGTAATAGAAGTAGATAATGATAATCAAGTAAAATCACTTAGTACTGACCGACTAACCAAACTTTTAATATTTGGTGTATTATAATATAGTACTCTCTATGTCCCTCTCATTTCTTTACACTTTCCTTGTTGGTACGTCCCTCTCATTTCTTTACATACCAAAAATAGTAACATTTTATAATATAAAATCCAATCACATTCACTATTTTCCTCCATTATACCCACTTTATACATTAAATATTGATTGGTCCCACCACTTTACTCATTTTTCTTACTTTTCCCTATTAATTTACACTTTTTCTTAATCTCCGTGTCGTCCCCTCAATATAAAGAATTGAGGGGGACGGAGGGAGTATAATATAGATAGTATAGATAAATATCATCCAATAAAAACAACTACTCGTGCTAAGTTATTTTTAACCATTTTTAATATCAAATTTTGTACTCCCAACATTATTATTTTGTAGTCCCAACATCACTCTAAGCCTAAATATTTTTGGACTTTTGTCATAAATGCCCAACCCTATAAATATTTTTTCAAAAATACTATTTTTTTTGTTTTTTTTACAAAAATACCAACATATTTGCAAATATACGATCTGCAACTAGATGCAACCATATGTAACTGCATCAACCAAAATCAACTACAAATGTAACTTATAAAAATTTATTAATTGGAATCATCTTTGGTTGCATAACAAGTTGCATAATATATATAAGTCTTAATTGCATTTAAATGGCCTGAACTATAATTTTTTTGCAGAAAAATGACTCAATTATAAAACTTGCCAGATGAATAGCCGAACTTTTATTTTTTTAACAAAAAAATGATTTCCGTCAAATAAGCTAGACGGTGTTTAACTGTTCAGGGGTATTTTTGTCTAAACATCAATTAAAGCTTAAATTATGCAGCAACGTTACGAGGCTTCCTTGTATTTCTATCATTTGCTTCAATGAATCAACAATCATAACCACCACCGCACCAAGTAAAACACAACCACATTTGGCACATACATATCCAATTCACTAAAATTAAAACAGATGCAGCTCATTATTCGAATGAAAACACTTCAATCAATCAACAACTCAGCACGGTCCATACACAAACAAACACATAAATCGACAAACAATCGAAACCTATAAAACAGTATAAAGCCTTACATTTTACTAGTCAAAAATCTACGTGCATTCACAAGGTCAGGCTCCATACTAATATGACCACCACCTGAACCTTGCATCTGCGCCGCTCCGCCGCCGCCGCCGTCTGACCGGACATATGCTGCGGTTGCAAATTCATCGCCAATTGGAATTAAACTCCACTACATTAACCCCCAATTTCAATTTTAAACCCTAATTTTTAAAAAAATTGGGGGAATTAAAATTGAAAAAAATTGATACACGAAGGTGATGCAATAGGTGGAGATGATTGTACGGAGATTGAATTAAATAAAGATTGAGTGATTAAAAAAGCCCTAATTTTAGGTTGAAAGAGAGATTGAATTAGCGAAGCGAGTCTTGATCGTACGAGTGATGTGAATTTCGGGCATGAATTTGATTTAGGAAAAGAGGTAGTAGAAGTAGTTCTTGAATCAAACAAATCATCGTCAATTGAAATAGACATAAAGAAGATAATTAAGATCGTTAAAACAATTTGTAGACAGAAATACCCCTGAACAGTTAAACACCGGCTAGCTTATTTGACGGAAAACATTTTTTTGTTAAAAAAATAAAAGTTCGGCTATTCATCTGGCAAGTTTTATAATTGAGTCATTTTTCTGCAAAAAAATTATAGTTCAGGCCATTTAAGTGCAATTAAGTCTATATATAATCAACCACAAATGCAACTTATAATGATTTTGTTCCACAAATGCAACCTTTTTTTGCAACTAAAATCAACCGTAAAAGCAACCACTATTACAACTTCAATTTTTAAAACAATTTAAATTAAATTAGTTGCACAAGAAGTTGCGCCAATTACAAAACGAGTTGCAAAATGTAAATCAATGGATTCAACCCATTACCAATCAAATTGCAACTTGAATTTTTACAGTTTTGATTCGCAACCCAAATAAATTAATGCAACTTCAATCTTTGAATCAATCAACATAATACACTCACTTGTGATTGTAACTACTGAAAAAATTGCAGTGACTCTATCTTCTCCCTCCAACTAGATCCAGTCATACATATTTGCTAATAACACATATAGAGGAATACATGAGTTTGTAATTGTTAAATCGCAACTGTGAATAGAAGGGAGATGAAAGAGTAAAAGAGATCAATCACGTGACAAGAAGACAAAGAATATAGTGATATACTCCCTTTGTCCCCTCATTTTTTTACAGTTTGTTTTCACTGTTTGGCACACAGTTTAAGGCTCGTATAAAGTATAGTTCACAACTTATTTTTAAATTTTTTTTTTTTGAATAAAAATTGAAACATTAAATTTTTATTCAAAAAAAAAAAAATTAAAATAATATATATAACTGTACTTTATAGGAGCATTAAAATACGTGCCGAGCCCCGTCACCCAATGTAAAGAACAAAGGGGGACAGAGGGAGTATATAAAGTGCGTGAGTCGGTCATCGATGGCGATTGGCGATTGTACGTTACGTTGGTGAGGAAAGAAGAGACCGTACTCTTGAGTCTTGAAAAATAAAACAAATATAAAACGTAAAGACCGTAGTTTTGCAAAGAAAACAAAAAGATCGTATTTTTGCAAGTTGTTTCCCAAAAGATAGTATTTCTGGTAAATTTCCAATATATTTTTCTGACACAGGCTAATGGGGGTGTATTCATTTGAGATTTTAATGGATTAAAAATAATCCGTAGATTTTAAAAGATTGTTGTTGATTTTAATGGATTAATAATAATCGGGGATTTGAAAAAAAAATCGTGAAATCTCGTAGAGTCTCACTAATTTGATAAGAGTTTTCGTGAAATCCTGCAAAATCTCATGGATTTTAACAAGATTTCAGAAGACATAAAATACACTACAAAATCCACCAAAATCCACCAATTTTTAATTTTCAACAAAGTTCACGGACTTTTGAATACCATGAGATTTTAATGGATTTCTAAAAATCTAAATTGAATACATCAAGATTTTAAAAGACTTTTCAGAATCCTAATTGAATACCCCAAGATTTTGAAAGACATTTTACAATCCAAAATGAATACCCTTAGATTTTAAAGGATTCTTTAAAATCTTAATTGAATACCCATGGATTTTTAAAATGCTTTAAAATCTTTTAAAATCTCAAATGAATACACCCCTATAAGCCTAAATATCAAAAACCGGGAAACACCCCCATTTTCCCTTTTTGAATATAGTATATAAGTTTGTACAAAGTAGTACTGTAGTATATTTTTAATTTATGTACTTTTCTTTTTTTAGGGTAAATTTTTTAATATATGTACTTGCAGCAACGTTGAAGAAGCCTCCAGAACATTTTCATTTTGATTTCCATAAAGTATTGGGGGGATAATGAAAGGGTCTGTTAAGAGAAAACAACAGCAAATCAGTGTGTTGATGGGGAAATTACAAGATAACATAAGTGACGAAGAGGTGAAGAAAGGGAAAGTAGGAAGGGGTTTTGATGATTTGGGTCAAGAAAATCAAGTGGGTCTTCTTGATTTCGGTGATGGAAGTAGTGTTCTTGATTTAGATGAGATTGTGAGAGCTTCCATGAAGAAAATGAGTGATTTGGGTAACAAAAATAGTGATGAGATATGCATTATTAGTAGTAGTGATGATGATGATGAACATGGCAATGTGTTAGCTCAATATTTTGAGGAAGATGGTCATTCGCGGAAAAAACAGAAGAATATTTCAATGATGAAAGACAAACATCGCACTCCTCCAAGTAGGAGTCGGATGGAGAAAAAAACTGGTAGATGTAAAGATGGTCCAGATGGAGATGTGGCTTGTAGGACTGCTAAGCGAAAGGGAAGGGCGCTAACAGATGAGAATGTATTTTCTGCTTCTATATTTTGTAATATAAGTCATTGTTACTATGATAACCATTATGTTTATAGTACTACTTTTTGGCTTTTGCTTTGAATTCAGAATAAACTACTATATGTTTATGTTAATAGGGCTATCCAATATCAAATATGTGTCATCAGTGCCAGAGGAATGACAATGGTCGGGTTGTCACATGCACCAACTGTGTATGGAAGCGATATTGTGTTCCCTGTATGACGACATGGTATCTATATTTCTTGGGTTTCTAATCTTTTTAGTTCCTATCTGATTTTGATTTACATTTGTTATGTCACTAGAGCATTCTTGTTACAGGCCGCAACCAATTGAGGACCTCCACACCAAAATGGCAATGTGGTGTTTATAGTAAAAACTGACTAGCATCATAAACATTGCATAAGTCATAAACATCAAAGTCATAAGAAATTACATCATAAACATTGCATAAGTCTTAAACATATTTAGGAGTAAGATTTCACAACAGTAAAGTAATAACTAGTAACCACACATTTTAATCAACTCCAACCTGTTAGATGCTGTACCAGAGGAGCGGTAACCTGTATGAATTATGATGCCAAATGAAAGAGTGTGACAGGGCTTCTTTTATATAATATAAGCAACCACATTTCCCGCTGCAGATGCCATAACAACCATGCAAAAGAGCATTAAGATTACACATTCAAATAATTGCCTATAATATCTTAAAAAATTATTTATTTTGTTTCAAGCTGGACGCCGTTCAGTGAATGGAGTTTGACAGGTTGAGCTCACTGTCTCATGTAGGTACCCTAAGATGACTGAAGACGATTTTGCCAGGCTCTGCCCTGTTTGTCGAGTTAACTGTAACTGTAAAAGTTGCTTGCGGCTAGAGGTACCCAAAAAGGTCGGGATCTTTGCTTCTCAACACTTGTAATAGTTATTGATATTTTTCTTTGTTTAAAATGTGATTTTTAATATATTTGTAGGACAAGAAAATGTTCGACTTGAAGTTTACTGGTGAAGAAAAAATTCAATACTCTAAGCATATAATTCGGACGCTTCTCCCGTTCCTGAAACAATTCAATGAGAAACAGATGAGCGAGAAACAGATAGAAGCGAACATTCAAGGTATTTTTTCTTGATTTCAGAGTTTCGGTGACTTTAATATTCTTTTAAGTGGCTGAAAGTAGTCTGGGTTTTAACAAAGAAATAATAATTTATATGATTACTGTCGTGCATGAGTTGATTTTACTATGCTGTGCTACTTTAATTATTTTCTCTAGAGTTTTTGTATGGCTAGGTGAAATGTATACGTGTTTATGTATGAGAATGCTTCTTTATGTATTGTCTTAGTTTCCTACCATACTTTTGAGTCCCTGCTATTCTGGTAAAAGTCAAGATAAAGAAATTCACTTACAGCCAAGTCTAGTTTCATTGTTGTATAGTAGATATATGTTCCTTTACAATTAATAATATAAAGATACAAAACGGATAATTTATAATTTTCTATAGATATGAGGAAAAAGATTATGATATTAACATTTTTCTTTTTCGACACAGGGTTATCTTTATCAAAGTTAGAAGTAAAAATGGCAAAATGTGGGTCAGATGAGCGTATGTATTGGTAAGCGTACAGAAGCCGTTTCTTTTCAATATGAAGCTTTATGTAATTACTGGCATCTTTAAAATTTTGGTTTTATGAATGTTTGTTGCAGCGACAATTGTAGAACTTCTATTGCTGATTTCCACAGAAGTTGTTCAAGTTGTGCGTTTGATCTTTGCCTGATTTGTTGTCAGGAGTTACGTGATGGCTGTCTACAAGGGTCTCAAGAGGAAGTTAATATTCAATTTGAAGACCCAGGGTCCCCGTACATGCATGGTATAGATAAACGAAAGTCAAGATTGGGCAAGTCAAATAAAAATAGTGGTAGTGGTCTACAACTACCGGATGAAACCAGTCACAAAGATCATTTGAAGTCAATAACTCAGTGGAAAGCCCATGAAGATGATAGGATCCCTTGTCCCCCAAAATTTTTGGGTGGTTGCGGTGGAGGCATATTAGAGTTGAAGTGTATACTTAAGGATTCTGTTTCCAGCTTGCTGGTTGCTGCTGAGGAAGTATCAGACAAATACAAACTCCTCACTGAAACTCCTGGACAGCAGTGCTCCTGTCCTGATTTAGAACCTGAAATTAGCTTTGACAAGATAAATTCACTGAAGGCCGCATCTCGAGAAGGTTCCAGTGATAACTATCTGTACTGTCCAACTGCTCTACAACTTCAAGCCAAGGACTCTAGTCATTTTCAGTACCACTGGCTCAAAGGTGAACCTGTTATTGTCAATAATGTGCTTCAGTCAACACATGGTTTAAGTTGGGAACCAATGGTCATGTGGCGCGCATTTCGTCAGATTAAGAACCAGAGTCATCCCAAGCTACTGGGTGTAGTTGCCATTGATTGTTTAAACTGGTGCGAGGTCAGTTGATTTCTCCTTTTTTGTGTCACTATTTTCTCAGCGTGACTGGTTGTATCATAGAATAAGATTTTTTATCCCTCTTGTTTAGATTTACCTGAAAATTACTTTTGAAAATGATAGTACATTGTTGGTGCTGATTTTACACAATTTATTTATAATGTAGAATGAACTGTGATTGTGAAAAGACAGAACAGGATATTAATATACTCATGTACTATAATACTTGTATTTCTGGAGTTTATCTCTTTTATTAAGTAAATTCTGAAACTCTTGTCCGTGATTATGTATCTGCTGCTAAAACTTTACGTACATCTTGAGTAGATTAGGTTATTTACTTATTTAATGCTTTCACGTTCACTCGATATTAATAAACAACAAATAATCTGGAATTCCTGAAAAAATATCTGTACTCCATTCAGTAAGAATGTAAGGTAATCAAGGCAATGTTATAATCTCAAAATTACTATTCTAGATGTACATGCAAATTCCCGACACTGTATATCTCTTTTCCCCTCATTATACAATACCATTGTCATTGCTGTCATGATGTAAATACAAATGAACCATAAATTATGTTTGTTGTCAGAATTTAGCAACCTTAATAGTTTTGGCAGATAACTTCCTGTAATATTTTTGTAATTTTTGGGGTCTGTGAGTTGCTAATTATCAAACTTGTCATATGCGTGTGGCTGCTTCTTTTGGAGTGCAGGTGGATGTAAGTGCACGACAATTTTTCACGGGTTATCGGGAAGGTCAAGTTGATAAATATGGGTGGCCCCAAATTTTGAAGTTGAAGGACTGGCCCCCATCCAGTTTATTCGATGAACACTTGCCACGCCATTGTGTCGAGTTTCTCAGTAGTTTGCCCTTTAAGGAATATACAAATCCACGTAGTGGCTATCTAAATCTTGCTGTCAAGTTGCCAGAACAATCATTAAAACCAGATATGGGGCCTAAGACATACATAGCCTATGGAATGGCTCAGGAACTAGGTCGGGGTGAATCTGTGACAAAGCTCCATTATGATGTATCGGATGCGGTATGATTGTATTTTAGTATTTACAACTATAGCTTATCATAAGATTGTTGTTTTTACCAAATTGTGTTAAGTAACTTTTCTTTGAACGGGGGATCTTTATGTCAGAACCTAAAATATCGTTCTTGGTGTTTAATTCCTGTTTGTATGCTCTTTCTTTTGTAGTTCTTTTGGTCTTAGTGCACATTGTATGGTACAGGTATATGTGCTGACACATGTTCAAGAAGTAAATTTTACATCTGCTCATCAGGCCAAGATAGAGGAGTTGAAACAGCAGCAAATTGTCCAGGATGAAATAGAGTTTCATAGGACAATGTCAAAGTCAGAGAAGGGCTTAGGATCTAACAGAGAAGCTGCTGGTATTGTTGGTGTTAAGAAGAGAGAAGGTAAAATGATGAGCCAAAACCACACGAAACAACAAGATGTCAACGAGGAAAAGGGCAGAGAATCGGATGAATATGCAAGGAATATGGATGTTGGATCTTCAGATAACAATATAGAGGGGGTTGAACACCCAGAGGGTGGTGCTCTGTGGGACATCTTTAGGAGACAAGATTCTCGCAAGCTGGAAGAATATTTGAGGAAATATTACAAAGAATTTAGACATATATATTGCCGCCCTTTAGATAAGGTAAAACTATTGCCTTGATTACCTTTTTTGACCACGGTAAAGTTTTCAGAAGGTACTGGTTCCTAAGATGTAGCAATATTGGTCTTGCTTTCTATAGTGATACATAGATAAATTACTTTGTATGTAATTTCTAATTATCTTGAACAGGATGGTTTTTAGTTTCTACTGATCACTGTTATACATCGTAGCAAAACCTAATTAATGATGTAAAGCAGTGTTTATGTGACAATTAATTGCAACAGATTTTGAATCTTTTGATTTACATGACAATCATTGGTCAAATTTTATATTTTCTTGTACCATTTTTTATATAGAAGGGTCGAAGATCATATTATTTGTTCACTGCTACTAGATCTTGGGAAGAAAAAGTGTCACAAGTTTGGTTATTCTAATTCTAAATTGCTTCTAGCCCAATATATGCTGAGGTTGTGTCCACTTGGATAGAATGGAATGGCGAGAGAATGGAGTAAGATTTGCACTGTTATTTAAGGGGATTGTGGAGAAATGTTCATAATTTTCATTCCTTCCTTCAGTCCTTTCTTACAATTTAAACTAGAAGTCTAACCACCCATTTTGGAAGGAAATCTCCATTCTTCTTCTTCCTCATTTTCCTTGTAATCTTCATAACAGAAAAATATTACTCCCTAATTTTTGTTCACTGCTTTCCCGTACATTCTTTCTTCTTTATAAATTTTGTTCCTAAGGTTTCATTCCATTTCCTCTCCATTCCAATCTCTCCAAGTGGACACAACCAATTGTTAGGTCACTTAAAAGTAAAAAAGAGTATCTTCCTGTAATCCTACCGGTTGCTCTTCATCCGGTCTAAGTGTGTGCAGGAGTTATTTAAACGAGATACAAGTTCTTTGGTCTTGTGAAATTGGAAACTCAAGTTCTATTATATTTTACTTGATTGTTCCTTCAAAGTGAATAGTGTAGCAATGCAGGAGTATTTAACAGTTTTGTAACATAGGTTGTACACCCTATCCATGACCAGACATTTTACTTGTCGACGGAGCATAAAAGAAGGCTCAAGGAGGAATATGGTTAGTTTCACATACATATAATGTGTTAACTGCAACTTGTAGGTGTGTGTATGCTTACAATTTATGTTTTGTGATGTGTAGGAATAGAACCATGGACATTTGTCCAAAAACTAGGAGATGCAGTTGTTATACCAGCTGGATGTCCTTATCAAATTAGAAATTTAAAGGTATATCACTTCATATTCTTTTCTGTGTTTTTTGTGAGTTGTTCGATAAAGGACATGTTACTATACTTGTTAAAATCTTAGTTGATTTGGTGTTGGGTTACAGAAAATGGCTTTATGTAACTTGCAAAAGTGTAACTGGTTTCTTTAGGATCTGTTGGATAACTAAGCGTCATGAAAACCATGTTTGATTAAACCATTTGATCCCCATGTGTTTTCCTAAATGAACTTGGTCTAGCCATATCTTACTAACTTGTATCCTTTCAATCATTACTATCTATGTACAATGTACATGTAAGAATCATAATATGTTATGTTAGTGGTGGTGTAGCAACAAATAAATGCATGAAGTTGTTTGTAGCTCTTATATGTGTATGTTAATGGGTCATGTGTATGTACCTGAAGGGTGGGTAAACATAAAACCGGCAGAACTAAAAAATTGAAATCCCTAAAGCAGAATCATGCAAAATCTTGTTAATTTAGAAGTTTAGCTTCTAATTGGTGTTCGAGCTTTAGGGAAAAGAATCGAGTAAGGCAGACTCTTTTCTTTCTTTCAAAATCTACCTTATTTAACCCCTTATGCGTTAGTCCCGGTGGTGGTTTTTCAACGGCAGCCACCATTTCGGAACACGCTTACTGTGTTCCAGAAACTTTTTTATGAAAAAAAAAGAGAAGAGAAATGGGATGAATTGATTTCTCTGACTTGTTCCTGAATAATTTTTTAGGAAGAAGGGAAAAGAAAGCTAAAGATTGTGAAAGAAACTCTATACATAATGGTCTGTCTACGTCAGTAATAGTGTTAGTGACTTATGATGTCAGGCATGTATAGCAATGCTAGAATTGAAAAGATTACGATTTAATTCTCTGCTGCTTGTAAAATGTAACCTTTAAAATCAGGAGTGTTGAAAGAAAATAGATTTTTGTAATGAGCAAAATAAACAGACTTTTCCCTGTCAATTAATAAGTTTCTGTTGGCTTTAGCAAGATATTTCATTTCTCACTTTACTTGATTGAATGCTCAATCTGCAAAAGCTTCTGTACTTTTTGTCATATTTGTTGCTGAAAGGATTGTGGCGGCAATGGAAGATGGTAAATTGGTAATATGGTGTCTAAGAACAAACAGAAATAGATCACCTTGAAAAGAGAGATAATTTATTGTCCATTAGAAATTTCTTGCTTGAATATACAGTATACTGCTTTGAATATATACCAATACTCACAAAGATTTCTGCAATTGGTCTTTCTTTGCATTGTTCTGTACATATCCTATGCACCCCTTAGAAGCTGACGTGGTAATTTAAAGTGCTAAACTTAAGCAAAAGGAAACCGAATCTTTTGTAGAGGACTTCAGTCTAATTACAGCAGTCTGCTTGACATCTACTGAACTTAATAACTTCAGTTGTGTATGCTATTAAAAAAATAAGTTGGTGTGTTTTCATGCCGTATGATCCCTTTTCCAATTAAAATGTGATATTCCACCTCTTTGTTGTACGGTTCCATTACCAATTGTTCACAACAAATTAGAATGTTTAAGTTTTGGTAGTAGCTTGTAAAATTTGAATTTTTAAGTTCCATGGCCAGTGAGAATTATTTATAGTGAATTCTTTTACCTACGCCCTTTCTTTGTTGGAGTACGAGTAAATGAATAAATCTGGATGAATTATGTTACAGTCAGCACTCTGTTTTAGGCACATGGGGTGCTTGGTGCTCCTTCCACTAATCCCTTACAATGTTATTTGTATTTTTTCAGTCATGCATAAATGTTGCGGTGGACTTTGTCTCACCTGAACACGTTCGTGAGTGTATTCGTTTTACAGAGGAAATTCGTGCGCTTCCTCGAAATCATATTGCAAAAGTTGACAAGTTGGAGGTATACAGCTGTCTTAATATTTTAATGTATTTGCTTTTCTTCAGTTTTTTCGGGTAATTGTACGATCTCTCATTTTTATTTAATATTTTATTCTTTGACTACCATTTGGAGTTTATGTTCCAACAGATTAACAAATTGATATTCTATGCAATCAAACAAGCTGTGAAGGACTTGAAGAACTTACATATGTAAGATATGAAATTTTGCTTGTTCTTTTTTAATTAATAGTATTGTCTGTTTTGTTGGATACTTGTGTCTGTATTGACTCTTGAGTGCCTTTTTTTTATATGGCCGCACATAGATGTTCTCTCGTCAAATTCATGTCTTGATATTGTTTTGAGCATCTGTTATTTACATCTATTTTTACTATTATAAGATGAGAAGAAATTCTATCGGACAAATATTTTGCATCTCGAACTCTTTATGCACATGTTTTTTAATTGAAAAGCGTTGTTATTTCTCTAGTCCAAACTCCAAAGTCAACCATAACAATGACAATTTTTTTTTACCCGAAGTCAATGTGATCCTTTTACATTTCTCAGTCAGAGATTATGTTACCAATGGCCCAGAAGAGAGTTTAATTTGCAAGTTCATAGTGGCAGGGGTTCATTCATAGATGGTCCATGAGTACAATATTTCCTTTTAAGGAAGTTATAAATAGTATACAGTTCTCTTCTTCTTGTTCAGTGAAGAATATTAGTTAAAGTAGCAGCCCTACTGTTTCCCAGAAAAAGTACGGCAAGAAAACATTGTAGGTTTCAGTAGAAAAAAACTTGAGTCTTTTTCAACCGGCTACAAAAGTGAGAACCCATCCAAAAAGAATATTGATTATCTGCAAGGCTTAGCCTAGCAGATATGCCTCTTAGTAATCTAAGGTAAAGTTTGAGCACCAGAGGAGGCAAATATGTGCGCGTGAGTATTTAAATTTCTTGTAATTGACCTTGCCCACAAAAAGAAAATGAATATTGATTTCTACCAATGAGATGCCTTATCCTCCCTGCCTGAACATGATTACTAATGCAAATGGTAGTCGATCAATAATTTTCTTCTTGAAGTTATGATAGTTTTAACTGCAATAATTGTTAGTAATTTCTTTGTTACATGGTTTGAAATTTGGTTGAAGTAGGTCATTCGGTGATATCAATTCTTGGGATTTGGTTATAGATAAACACCCAGAAAATCTGCAGTGAGTTGGAAGTTATGATGGTGGTTAGGTCATTAATGCACACAAGGCAGGTCATCTTTTTAGAGAACTTGTAATGGTGGATTGTCTTTTATTTTATTTTCTTCTTTTGTAAAAACTAGGAGATGCTCTTCAGTCTTGATAATCTATATATCTCGTTGTCTTTAAGTTTAATGTTTCCTTCGCGCTTCATTCAACAAAATATATCAATGGGACTGCAATTTTCCTTGTAAATTTTTTATAAATCACTGTTATAGTTCACCCTTTGTGGTCCCACCGCATAGTCTTCTACACATTTTTCTAACCTGCTTAGTTTTCAACCACTTGAACTCAGTTTCGGTATACGGCTAAGTAACTCACTTTATAGAATATCCCAAGTCGGTTATAGTCTCCACCATTCATGTGTAATAGAATTTGTTAAATTTTCTCATTAGTATTATAATTGTGCCAGGGCATGTGTAAGTCCATGGAGATGATTAATGGTTTTGCTTGAGCACTTATAGTTTTGATATTGAATGATCTTGTCCCTGTTATTCCAGTGAAGACGGCTTCCAATCATTTAAATCAACTAATTCTTTGTCTACCAAGTCCAAAATTGACTCTCAGAATCAGTTTGTTGAGGTAAAATAGTTAATCATTCTTCAATCACTCTTTTTTATTTACCTTATATCTACTCGTCCTCACAAGTTTTTTGATGGGCTGCACTGCAGGTTACTCATACTATGAGCTCGGGTCAGCCAGTATGTACTCCTATTTTGATTGCATCTCCAAACAACCCTCAGCAAACTCCTACATCCATCTCTACTGAGACGGTTGGATACTCTAAGCAGTTGGAGGACATGCTAAAAAGTGATAAATTCAATGGGATTATTCCTGAAGTTCAGCTAGATGAACCGACCATCTGTTGCTACGAGCAGGTGCTCAAAAAGGATTTATCCGGAGACCTTAAAGATCTTGGTAAGGATTCAAGATTTCAAGATTTCAATAAAGTCTTAACCAGTTTGCTGGCTTGTCGAAGGATTCCTTCAAACTTACATCAGGCATTCTTATCTCTACGCCGTGACTTGCCAAGCTTAGCTAGTAGAGCCTGCCAGCTGAACAAGGACATAAACCGCGGCATGTTGCAGAGGGCCACAATAAAAGAACTGGAAAGTTGCTCAGCTAAATATCGTAGTTGTAAAGGTCACCTGCAAAAGTTGGAGCAGGAAAAAGAATACAATACGTCGGAGATGGCTAGGCTTTGGGCCAGGAATGATGTCATACACTCTGAGATAACCAGAATCACATCCGAAGCAGATGCCTTGCAAAAAGCTTCTGCCTCTCACAGCCTGAAAATATCAAACCTTGATGTAGGTGTTCTAGATGAGTCCGGCCTCCAACATTCCATAGATGATTTGCGTAAGATGGAGGATGAGTGGAGAAAGTGCATTGCTATGTTGAACTTCTAATCTAATTTTGGCACAAACATGTATATATCAGTTTGCTTTGTATGATAATGCTGCGAGCCTGTGATGCTTCACTGTATAGTGCTTGGATAGGGAGCATTATTGTTTTGGTTAGCCTGTTCCCCGTTGGTGAGGTCTCTAGTTCACATAGAGCCGGTAAAGCCTCAGGGGCGTCTTTCAAATTAGCAAGATTTTACTCTTTGGAACGCGGCTTTGGATAAAATGTTTAAAGAATGACTTTTCGGTAGTAAATAATAGTTTAATAAGTCGCGCTTCGTAGCGGAAGTGTAATTATTTTTTTAATTTTTTTCCAAATATGTTTTAAAAAATATGTTTTTAAATAAAATTTATAATAATATTTTTCACATAAATTTTAATTTTAATTTTTTTATTTTGTCCGAAATTTTTCATTATTTTAATATTTTTTTAAAATTTATCATATTTATCACCATTTCATTTTCTTAAAATTCAAATTTTGACTTATATTTTAAAATATATAGTATAATATCAATATTAAATTGTAGCATATAATACGAACAACCATCTCGTTTAAACATGTTATGTCCCAATGAGCCGCTTTTTCAGTGTTACTAAATCTAACATATAAAACATTAATTTACTAAATATATTAATTATAAAAAAAATTAAAAAAATAATTGATTTAATTAATGTTAGAAACTTGTATTAAGATGGTAATGTGACTAATGTCACTTTAATAAAGATGGTAATGTCACTTTAAGAGAAATTTAGAAAATTTAGGATAATATTTAAATTGTAATTTTGAGTTGAAGAGAAAGTTTAAGAGATAATATTAATATTTTTAAATATTAATTTAGTTAATGTTAAAAACTTTTAATTTATGTATATTAAGATGATAATGTCACCTTAGTAGAAATCTAGAAAATTTAGCAGAATATTATGATGGTAACTTTGTTGAAGAGAAAGTTTAAGATAATATTTATTTGAATTAAAACTTTAAATGCAAGAATATTATGATTATATATTTAGTTTTCTTAATTAGTGGAGTATTAAAAGGCAATTGGGAAATTATCAGATAAAAAAATTAGGAAAATATTAAAATGGTTATTTAGTTTTCTCTATTAGTAAAGATTTTAAAGGCAATAATATTAAAATTATATATTTAATTACCTCCATTAGTAGAGATTTAAAAGATAATTGAGATATTTTCTAATAAAAAATTTAAGAAAATATTAAATTGTATAATTAATTTCCTTAAATAGTGAAGATTTTAAAGGTCAGAATATTAAAAATGTATATTTAGTTTCCTCCGTTAGTAAGGATTTTAAATGCAATTTAGATATTTTCGAATATTTAATATTAATAATTCAAAATTTTAAATATAGTTGCTATTCATCCAGGTATAGTTGTTGTCGTTCAAAGCATCCAACATGTTATAGGTCATAGTTGTATTGATTATAAATATGGTTGTAAAAATTTGAAGCTATGTAAAAAAGTTTCGGTGTAGATTTTTTGTTATGAATGACCTTTAATTTATAGGTGTTTGTACGGTGAATAACATGAAAATCCATTATGTTTAAAAGTCAAGAAGTATTATAAAAGAAAAGTTCTATCAAGTTTGAAAATAATAAAAAAAAGTTCTATCAAGTTTAAAAATTAATAAAAGAAAGTTTTATCAAGTTTGAAAATAATATGTTAGATATAATTGCTGATGTTTGTTTATCAGTGTTTAAAGTATCAGGAAACTATCAGAGTTTAGCTAGAAGACTGGTCAGAGTTTGTTAAACTCTGACAGTCAAAGTTTACTTAGTTGTCGGTGTTATACTCAATGAAGATTCTAGAAGCGATATACTTTGAAGAAGGAAAGAAGCAAAGAGATATCGTGATGGCTAAGGAAACGGAACAGAAGACAGAAGCAATTATTAATTGATATTAATTGTATAGCTGATTTATAGGAATATCAATTTACGATTGTATGTAGCTGTGTAATATATAAACACAGATAGGTTAACCCTAAAAGGGATACGAATACTTGAAATATTCTTCTTGTAACCTAGCAGCTCTCTGTGATATTTTACATCACCGAGAGAGGAGTTATTAATTCCATACAGTTTATTATTTATAAACAGTGTTCTTATCGTTATTCTCATACATATACTTGATTATATATTGTGTATTCGGCCTAACAATTG
Source organism: Heracleum sosnowskyi (assembly GCA_030848705.1). Taxonomy (NCBI): domain Eukaryota; kingdom Viridiplantae; phylum Streptophyta; class Magnoliopsida; order Apiales; family Apiaceae; genus Heracleum; species Heracleum sosnowskyi. The sequence goes on from CM061239.1 coordinate 75,830,947, forward strand.
GTATCAGAGCCTATGTTGTTTAATATATACAGTTTTCATTGATCCAAACACAAGTATAATCATGGCTGAAAATATCCAAGCAGGTTCTAATTCTGAAAAGGTTCAACCAACTTCTGTGAGTCGATATGAGACGATTAGGGTTCCAATTCTCTGGGATATGGCAATATCAATCTTGGAAGTGTCATCATCACAAATGTAGCTCTTGTCCCAGGACTCAAGCATGACTTGCTATCTGTGAGTCAAATATGTGATAGAGGTTATCATGTAGATTTTCAACCTGAATACTGTGAGATTGTTAGCAAATCTACAGGGAAAGTTGTTTTAGTTGGACACAGACGAAATAATATCTATGAAGCAAGTTTGGTGACAAACTCTGAAGGAAAAGCTGTGTGTCTATCTGCAAAGATGTCTAGTGAAGAGAGCTGGAAATGGCATAAGAAGCTCTCTCATCTAAATCTGAACAACATAAATGAGTTGATTCGAAAAGATCTTGTAAGGGGACTTCCAAAATCTATACTCAGCTTAGATGGTCTGTGTGATTCCTGTCAAAAGGCCAAGCAAAGGAAGTCATCTTTCAAGAGCAAGTCTGAATCTTCAGTTGTGGATCCTTATCATCTTCTTCATGTTGATCTATTTGGTCCAGTGAATGTAATGTCTCTTGGCAGAAAGAAATATGCTTTAGTCATTGTTGATGAGTACACTAGATACACCTGAGTGTACTTTCTAGCAAAGAAGGATGAAACCGCCTTAACTCTGATGGAACATGTAAAGCTACTGGATAAAGGATCACAATATAAAGTGAAAATTATCAGGAGTGATAATGGTACTGAATTCAGAAATGCAACAATGGAAGAATTTTGCAAGGAAAGAGGAGTGAAGCAAGAATTTTCTGCACCAGGGACTCCACAGCAGAATGGTGTAGTTGAAAGAAAGAACAGAACTTTAATCGAAGCTGCCAGAACAATGCTTGTTGAAGCAAAATTGCCAACTTATTTCTGGGCAGAAGCTGTTCAAACTGCTTGTTTTACTCAAAATGCTACACTGATCACCAGGAATGGGAAAACACCATATGAGATGGTGAAAGAAAAGAAACCAAACCTGAAATATTTTCATATTTTCGGGTGCAAGTGCTTTGTGTTGAAAACTCATCCTGAACAGTTGACCAAGTTTGAATTAAAAGCTGATGAAGGAATTTTTGTTGGATATCCACTGTCGACTAAAGCATTCAGAGTCTATAATCTGAGAACTAAAGTGATCATGGAATCTATACATGTGTCATTTGATGACAAGAAAATAACTGGACTTAAAGATGAAGAAAATCATGATCAACTACGCTTTGAAAATGAAGATCTAAACTCTGATGACGTAAACTCTGATGAAGCCTATCCAACAAACTCGGATGAAGCATACTCTGAACCTCTACTGGTAAACACTGAGGAAGTTTCTCTGACAGAACAAAATAGAGAACCAGTTGAGGGGGAACATGAAGATAGTTCAGGAACATCTCAACATGATGACTCACATTCTGAAAGTGAGTCAGCTGAAGAATCTAACACAAACTCTGGCTTAAACTCTGAAAGTTCAAACTCTGAGCAGTCCAATTCAGGGGGAGCCTCAGATAATACACATGGTCAACAAGAAAATCAGGAGAGCATGGATCAAGGGGGAGAATCCAATAATGATGGAAGAAGCCACTTACCTACAGCAAGAAAGTGGACACATGCTCATACACCTGATCTGATTATTGGAGATCCAGATGCAAGTGTGAGAACAAGAAGTGCTACATCAAATGAATGTCTGTTTCATGCATTCATATCTCAAACAGAGTAATAAAGTAGATGAAGCTCTTCAAGATGCTAACTGGATAACAGCAATGCAGGAGGAATTGAATGAGTTTGAGAGAAATGAAGTTTGGACACTTGTACCAAGACCCAAAAACAGATCTGTTGTTGGTACAAAGTGGGTTTTCAGAAACAAGACTGACAGTGAAGGAGTAATTACAAGGAACAAAGCTAGACTTGTGGCAAAAGGATATTCTCAGCAGGAAGGAATTGACTATGATGAAACCTTTGCTCCTGTTGCAAGGTTGGAATCCATAAGGATTTTTCTAGCATATGCTGCTCACAAGAAGTTTAAAGTCTTTCAGATGGATGTGAAGAGTGCTTTTTCTCAATGGGAAACTTGAAGAAGAAGTGTTTGTTGAACAACCACCAGGGTTTGTGGACCCCAAGCACCCAGATTATGTCTACAGGCTTGACAAAGCACTTTATGGACTAAAGAAGGCACCTAGAGCATGGTATGAAACTCTGGCTCAATTTCTTTTAGAGAGTGGGTTCACAAGAGGTACAATTGGTAAAACCTTGTTCTATTTCAATTCTGGTAATGATTTACTTTTAGTTCAAATCTATATGGATGATATAATCTTTGGGTCTACTAATGATAAACTCTGTAAGAAGTTTGCCAAGCTTATGCAGTCCAAGTACCAAATGAGCATGATGGGAGAGCTTAGTTATTTTCTAGGCTTGCAGGTAAAGCAAACAGATGATGGGATTTTTATCAATCAAGCAAAATATACCAGAAATCTTCTCAAGAAATTTGGTATGCTTGATAGTTCATCTGCAACAACTCCTATGGCAACTGCAACCAAGCTAGACAAAGACACGGGAGGTTCAGTAGATATGACAAACTACATAGGCATGATAGGGTCTCTTCTTTATTTGACTGCAAGTAGACCAGACATCATGTATGCAACCTGTCTTTGTGCAAGATTTCAAGCAGATCCCAGATAGCCTCATCTAACAGCTGTGAAGAGGATTTTCAAATATCTCAAAGGAACCATAACCTTGGGTTTGTGGTATCCTAGAGAATCAGAGTTTAAGCTTATTGGATACTCTGATGCAGACTTTGCAGGTTGTAAGATTGACAGAAAGAGAACCAGTGGAAGCTGTCAATTTCTAGGTGACAGACTAGTTTCTTGGTACAGCAAGAAACAGAAATCAATTTCCACATCCACTGCAGAAGCAGAGTATATTGCTGCTGGTAGCTGTTGTGCACAGATTCTGTGGATGAAGAATCAACTGCTGGATTATGGGTTAAGGTACTCTAAAATACCTATTTTCTGTGATAATCAAAGTGCTATTGCTATGACAGGAAATCCAGTACAGCACTCCATGACCAAGCACATCAGCATAAGGTATCACTTTATCAGGGAACATGTGGAGGAAGGAAATATTGAGCTTCATTTTGTGTCTACAGATCAACAGCTTGCAGATATCTTCACCAAGCCATTGAGTGAAGCTACATTTACAAGACTGGTAAATGAACTAGGAATGATCTCTGGTTTTGACTAGAGATACTGGTTAGACTCAAAGTTTACTCTTCTGTGATATGTTGCTCATGTTTCTATGCATATGTTAACTGTCATGCAAATCATGTTGTTAAACTCTGTTAGCATACTCTGTTGGTTAAACTCTGATGTTAATCTCTGATTGTGGTATTGTCTGAAACATAAACACCGATGAAGAAAATAGTATGAAGCATGATTCTCAGTAAGTAATCATGAATCCTTCTGAGTTATATATGATCTGATCTCAAATGTGTGCAGAAAATTTACACAGCATGATACTGTCTCTATATTTATAGCATCTCTTAGTTTATTGGTCCTATACACTGAGTCTGTATTAGCTGTTTGCACTTTCTCTCATAAATTATATGTGTTAAAAGATGTCAGTCTAAACTCTTATAAATAGTTGCTGCTACTTCACCCCAAAAAAAAATGTATAAAAATGTACAAATTCCTTTGAGATCATGTTGTGCCTGGGAAGACCCAAGAACTTATTGTGTCAATCAGGGCTAAAATTTGAAATTTTTGGTGACTACTCAATTGTCTAGGAAGATCCAGGAACTTGTTGTTTCAGTAAGGGCTGAAGTTTAAATTTTTGGTGACTAGTCATGAGGCTAGGAAGAACCAGGAACTTACTCTGTTTGTAAGGGCTAAAATTTAAACTTTTGGTGACTAGTTAATTGTTTAGGACGATCCAAGAACTTACTGTTAAGATAAGGGCTAAAATTTCCAAATTTTTGGTGACTAGTGCCAACCTCTGATTACTGGAAAAGAAAAAGAGAAAAAAAATAATAAGACAGGGGGTGAAAACTGTAACAGCCCCAAATCCGGGGTCAGGGATTTAGGGTTGTCACAATCCATGTACTCCTTGCCTTACCTGTATTACTCACACCATTCATAATTCACCTGCTCATGACCCCACAACATATGTCTCACACACACACACACACAGGTTAGAGTCTCAGAAACGACACAATACAACAACTGCGGAATAAATAACTTTTATTACAATACCCAAATGTCTTTTGAATCTGTTACTGATACAATTTCCAAGTAGTGTTACATTACCAACTTAGCCTTCTGATGCTCACAATCCTCTAATACCATTTAGGTCTATACATAAGTTGAATACCAAAAGCCGTAGCCTGATTCGATTGGGTCGTGCTACTCCCGGGATCACTGCTAGAAACTGCTTAATGGAAATGCCTTGCGAGGTATGTGCCGTCCCATTGGCATCCTGCTTCGCTGCTATATAATATATATAAAAATAATAGCAAGAGTGAGCGATAGCTCAGCAAGGTAATGAAAGTATGACATAATTCTGCCTTTAATTCAACCCAGAAATAAAGTGGGTATAAGACAATAATTTGTCAAAATATCTCGATACTGAAATTATTTTCTTATCGGAATGTATTCCAAAAATAGTACCATTATGGTATTTCAAATATCATTTCATAATATTCTGCAACTTTCAATGTTTATACTATGAACAAAGTTCTAGTATAGTATAAAAGATGAAATAACAAGATACTCAGTATATCCTTTCTGTAAAATATCTGTTATATAAAATATAAGCAGACTATCAACATATACTTGAAAGATGAAGTTATAAGGAAAATATAAGGTTTCTGTAACCCAAAATCCACTTGTGCATATATATCCTTAATCAGGTTTTTATCAGAGTCATAACTCATAAGATAAAAGATGAAGTTGAAGGAATTTCCAAATATCATCTTTCATATCAAACATTTATCTCATATCATATTCTGGAAATAAAGACAAGGCAAAATATTTCCAATCCGCTTTCTGAACTTGAATAACTTGCATGAACTGGAATAAACTTGAGTAAACTTGAATAACTTTTCTTTTCTGGAAACTTGCTTAGAACATGTTCTCTGATAACTTGCATAAAACTGAATAACTTGAATAAACTTTCTTTCATGGATGATGAACTGTAGACGGAGATTCTGGGCGACAGGGATACCTCTACGATGATCAGTCGTAAGGCAATCCCCACTGCTGTTTTTCTACGTAGAAGGGAAAATAGGGCAGACGCTAACTGACCTACCTCCCTGCCAATTGGTTGTAGGGGGAAGAGCATACCCATTCACTTAGGGGTACCCATTCACTTAGGGGTCTCCGATACTCTTCTCTCACCTCCCCGCCAATTGGTTGTAGGGGGAAGAGCATACCCATTCACTTAGGGGTACCCATTCACTTAGGGGCCTCCGATGCTCTTCTCTTATCCTACGGTCGGGCACTATCTGATAATCTAAGGGAAGAACAGACCCGTTCATAGACTGCCGGTCTACGTGTAATTCCCTTAGGGGACAGGTCGCCACTCAGTCCCTTACACATTCTCCGAGTTCGAGAAAATCCATAACTCTGAAACATAAAGTTCCTTTCCCTCTTTCCCCTAGTATACGACTCCACAAAGTAGTCATATCTGGTTGGAAAGGAAAATTCACCCATATTTCCCAAGCTGATGCTTGTTCATGGATACAACTTATTCCACTGATCTTACTCCTCGAGTCTTGAGGAAGTAATCAAAATCATTGTGATGGTAGTAAACCAGACTGATAAATTCATTGATTTAAAAGATTTAGAACCGGGCAGTCCACTTGAACAACCATAAAATCTTGAGAAAGGTTCCATGTATCTTTGAAGTTTGAGCGAACATTTAAGTCTTTCTGAATATAGACTTAAACGGGAAATAGTTTTGGGAACCTCCTCTAATTATATTTATAATTGCCTGAGTAAAACTTTATTAGCTATCTAGGGTTTAAAAATAGTTTTCACAAAATACTTCCTTAAGAAGTAGGGCTTTAAATAATTAAATCAAACTATAATTAATAAAGAATATTTATTTAGAAGTAATTCCCACATACTTCTTTAACAAAGAATGGAAAATAAATTAATAAAATAACCCTAGATAGCAACTGATACCATTCCCGGTCCGTAGAATACTACAGAGTATATACCCCCTACTGAGGGTTTTTCTTAACATATCGACTTATATATATATATATATATATATATATATATATATATATATATATATATATATATATATACCATTACCATTGGAGTATCTTTGTTATCATTCCGGAACAAAGCGATTTTAAGAAAACATTTTGAAAATGATATTCATCTAATTAAACAAATTTAATTAGACGAATAAGGCTTATTTAATCCGTAAATGCTTCCAGAAGTATTTACTAATTAAATAAACACTGGTTTATTGGTGATGTTGCCTTTCGGTTAATTATTGCGAAAATCTTTCTAAAAAGCTCTGTCCGGGTTTTCGAAAATATACCTTACAAAATAACCCTGATACGCTGGCTAAGTTATAAACTCAATACATGCTCTACCCTCTGAGCCTTTCTTATTCCAGTACACAAATACCTACCTTAGGATATATAGTCCCTTTCCACCATACGAAAAGTTTATAAATATATACACCATATAATTCAAGGCGTAGAATCTTAAAAGTATCACCACCCATCAACAGTATTATAAGGTCATGGGATTTAGAAAACTTGCATCTAGTATATGCATACTTCAAAATATGGTTTTAGAAACTTGCACGATACTTGGAACAAAGAATATATATATAGATATATTTTTGAATCAACAAGTATTAAACATTCGAAAATATGCCCACTCCAATAATAGAGTAAGGGTTAGTAAACTTGCCTGATGCTCGAGAAGTAGTAGGGCACGTGACAATGTCGAACAATCTAGACAAAGTCAAAGAAAACGTTTGGTTAATCCCTTGGATACTCTATTTATACATCAACGCTTAAACAAATAAGCGAGACACAACTATGGTATTACTAGCTTGCTTTAGGCTCGTACTAGGTCCATGTTAATCAACAAATACTTAGGTCGAAGATTCGTTTTAGCAATTGGATCTCGTTCGCTCGTTTCTCGTTTTACTAAGTGGTTCTCAAAGTTATAACCAAGTGCTCCTCTAAGGGGTTCCTTCGCACTTAACCTTGATTCGAACTTTTTTATAAAATCGAAAAACGATCCATTTGACATGTGGTTTCTTCTCACACCTTCCTTTTTATCTCTAGTATTTAATAACCTCGATTCGCAACTGAATTAACTATGTTAAGGGAATCCAATTTTAATTACGAACTCGCGTTTACGGTTTCGAACCACTTTTAGTAAATCGGCCATTTCTCCTAAACCGTAAATCCATTTTACATGATCTTTATATTAAAACGAAGCTTATAACATTATCTAGCTTATCATGGCAGAAAACGAAGCTAAACAGTGAGTTGGAACAACTGTGATGCACGGTTATCTAGGTGTTAACGAAAATCGGGCATTACGACGGCTATAATTCGGATATTCCAAAAATCGTAACAATCCAACCAAGCCACACCGGGCATCCATACAACTTATACACTTCATAATCATCAATATATCATCCTCATACTCTATATAATCAGGGGTTAGGTCTCAAGACCACCAAACAATAATCAACCACAATTTAAGCAAGCTAACATCATAATAGCCACTAATAACACACATGCTTTCACTCAATACTTATCATCTTTAAAATTCAACATACAACCAAGGAGGGTTAGAGGTTATACCTTCTTGATGTTCTTACAATCTCAAACAAGCTTGGTTAACCTTGGGGAAGCCTTACTCTATGCTCACCATCTTCAATCTCACCAAAGAAATCAAGAACATGGAAGTGGGTTTCCTGACTGGAAAAACACGCCCCAAAGATCAGCCAAAACGAAGCCCTTGCACTCGTTTCCTGGTCGAGGCTCCTGAATGAAAGTTGTAGATCATCTCACGGGGTTTCCAGAAAGCTAAAGAACGCCCAATTTTATTGAGTAATGAAGACTCTACACTCAAATTACCGAGCTGTTCTCTGCTTGGCAGAATAGAGTTTCTTGGTTTTGTTTTGCTTTTGCTTTCCTTTGTTTTCTTTATGGCTAATAAAGTTGATATATGTGATATATATCATCAATCCTTGGATGCAACCTTTTCAAATGTGTTGTCATGCCCTTATTGGTCCTCCCTAGATTTCCTTATCCATATAAATTGCAAGCAAGTACTCCTCTTTGATGTCTTTGCACTTAAGTCCTTTGACTAATTACATTTGGATGCTAGATACTTTATTAAAGTCATGATGTCATGTTCCACTATCTATTAAAGTGCTTACATCCTCATCCACTAGCTCCTGTGGCGGTTAAACGCGAAGTTACCATCCGTTTGCTAATCGTTCGAAAGAATAACTCAATGATTTATCGATAGGATTTTTACCGGAAACCTCCTTAATAATAACACTAATATATTTAATCCTCCTTTATAATTCTTGGATTTAAATCCCTTAAATCTCTTTTTAATAAATCCTTCCTTGGACTCTTGATATACCATATCCTTAATCCATGATTCGTTCGCTCAATCGCTTAATCTCGTTATAAAGTCTCAACGGTTTCTAGAACGTTCGTCCCACTGTCTCAGTGGTTTTCATTCTAAATCCTCAAATTAAATATAATAAAATCCTAACATATTAAATCCTTACTTCCTCAAATTTAGTATCTCATTTCTTGAATATAATAATATATAATTCACTGCCCGGTCAAATATTACACCGAAATACAAGTTGGAATTTCTGAATTCCGATCGTCTTTGCATACACTCATTTGCTCTGTAGATCACTAATATGACTTCAGAATATCCATCCTATGTCTCGTACATAGGTGGCAAGAAATTTTTGTTAATCCTCAAAATCACTATTCATCCACAATCTTGTAGATCAATATCAATTCCAACGTTTCTTGTACTTAGAAAATGTTCTAGTGTTTTCTCAGGCATACTCTATCTTGTTTACGGAGTTGTCGGATGCATAACAGATATCGATTTGGATGACATGAAAATACTTTTCTTTCTTGGAATATTATATTCCCATTTTCCAGATAGATTGTTCTTATTTAGATGGCCAGTCCATCCCTTCTATTCACAAAGTACTTGCAACTGAAATCCATATTCATTTTATAATCTTGAATCTCAAAATCATTAATACATTGTGGTTACAACCACTAATCATTCATATATTCACTGATGCACTTTATCATAAAAAAATTTTAATTCTACCGAAAATTTCGGGTTCTTACAAAAACAATATGTATATAGCTACTTATACAAAAAAAAAGGGAAAATAAATATATAGGTACAGAGTTTAGATGACATCAGGTTTTGTTTTACATATGAGAGTTTGGGCAACCAGTTTTTACTGATTTAATTTGAGGATTTTATGCACTTTGAGATGCTCTAAATATTTACATTCAGTAAACTCTGCTATCCACACACAAATACTCACAACTGTGTACTTTGAGAAAAGAGATTATTAATGATGTTGGAGAATTGATAAACACTGATGAACTGTGTACTCTACACCGAGGTAATTAATTTTTAATCTCTGATGATTAAAATAAATAAATGTGTTTCAGACATTTCATATTTTTGAGAAACATTATTTTGTTTTTGAAAATAGAGAGTATGATTGACAACGGTTTGTATGCGTTTTGAAAATGATGAAACGTGTAAATAGCAGTAATTATTGCCTGTTTTTACTACGCATGCGTGTTGGAAACTACCACATTACTGCTGGCAGTTACTGCATGTGTGACACATATCCCACTCACACACTTCACGAGTAAGCCAGTTGTGTATCTTAATGATTAAAACTCTTCAGTTTTAATCTCTGTATTTACTCATTATACACACAACGTTCGTATTATTTACAGACTTACTACATTCACAGACATTGTTACACACACATTTTCACAAACACTTTTCTGCATCAATTTCTCAAACACTTTTCAAGGCTTATTCTCTGATTATTTTCAAATCTGTCTCTAATGGCAACTACTGTTTTTCACTCTGTTGGTCTAGAGTTCGTTCCTAACAACTATGCAGCACCCCTGAGTAATGAGAACGTACCGGAGGCGTTTCATTTGTTTCAAAATTTTCTTGCCCAGTCTGCTATTGGGCACGCTCTCATTGAACCTGCGATGCTTTATGGATCGCAAATCAAAGTTTTCTGGGAGACAGGCGTTTATGATGATGGAGGGGAGTCTGGGACTCCTTCAATTATTTTCGAGTTTCAAGAACAAGAGTTTGTAATCACTCCAGCTACTGTTCGCGCAGCTTTGGGTTTTGAAGATTTGAATGCTTATACAATTTCTGTTGGTGATGCTGAGCTACAGAGAATGATGAGGGATATTGGATACAGTGGGTCACTTGCAAAAATAGGTCAGTTGAAGCGACCGCTTTTAAGGAAGGAATGGAGTTTCTTCTTTGATTGTATCACTAGAGCGTTCGGGTAGAAATGCACAAATTGGGATGCTATTCCAATTGATAGTCTGCAAATCGGATATTCTCTTCTCTATACCAGTAATTTTGATTTTGCTAGATTAGTCCTGAGTAACATAGGAGAGAAGATGACAGAAAATAGAAGTGTAGTTTACTTTGCTCGCTTCTGTCAATTGATATTTTCTGCTTGTGTTCCTGGGGTTGACATTGCTGAGAATGATGTGATTCCTTCGTTTAAGTTGCATAAGAGGATATTCTCTGATTTGGTAAACAAGGATGTTAAGAAAGGGAATGTTGGTGAATTATTGCTTCCTGCTATTGTCCAACAGTTTCTAGACAATTCACTTCAACCACAACCTCAACCACAATAATTCCAACCATTAAACACTGATCCTCAATCTACTTCTCAAAGACCAAAATCTGGAGGTAGAACTAAGCATAGGGCTTTTAAAGCTGTCAAGGCTACTAAACCATCTACTCATGTTGATTTACCACAGTCTGTTGGTACTTCAAGGACAAAGAGGAGGGCAAATAGACCAAACTCTAATGCTGATGAGCCCTTACAGACCAAGAGAAGGAAGATGGTAGCTGACTATTCCTTTGAGGAATTGATTCAGGAATCTACAAATTCTGAAGCTCCAGAAATTATTTCTCAAGATGTTACTGAGAATGCTACTGTGCCTGATGAAGCCAGAGCAAATGCTGACGAGATGGCTGACTTGAATGATGAACAACCTGAGCCAATCTTGGAAATGGAGATAGAGGAAAATCTTGAAGCACATCCCTCTGCAACTCTTGAAGAGTTTGATATTGTTGATGAATCAGAGGATGTGGCTGCAGCTGATCAACCTACAGTGATTATTGATGAGTCTATGGCTACTCACACAGAGGTCTTCTCTGTTACTCACCAGGTTATTGAAAAGGGTGAGGAGGTTGATCAGACAACAAACTCTGTTGAAGCTGCTGTAGAGCCTACTGTTGAAGCTGCTGTAGAGCCTACTGTTGAAGCTGCTGTAGAGACTATTGTTAAGGCTGCTCAAGCAACTGAGAAAATAAATGAGAACTTAAACTCTGAACATACTGCAAATGAAGAATTTGTTCAAGAAAATGTTAGTGAGAATGTTTTTACTTCTAGTACAAAGTCTGATGATGCAGCTGATTCTTCTTCTTCTACAAGGGTTTCTGGTCAACACAATCCTAAGGTGACTGATATTGGTGGTACATCTCATCATGATGCTGAGGCTCATTTTAAAAACATGTACTTTGCAAATTGGTCAAGTCATGAATGTATCTTTCCTGATCAAAGGGCAGCTGAATTTGTGTCCAAGTCTGCTGCTACTATCACAAATCCTGAGCTTCTTGCACATCTTAAAGCTACAATTGCAAAGTAAAGTCTCTTAACAACCGTTTTGATGAAACTCAGAAAGATGTTACTGGGCTGAGAAATGATGTGGCTGCAAGGGAAATGACTTTGAAGCAAGAAATTTTTTCTTTATCTAGAGATCAGGAGGCTATAAGAACCAGGCTAAGCAAAGTTAAAGAAAATCAAAATATCATGTCTGACAAGCTTGATACAATTGCTGCTTCACTTGAATTGCTCACATCAGTGTTGATTCCAGATGATATCAAAAAGGGGGAGAGAGTTTTTAAAGACAAATGCAAGAAATCTCAAACTCTGAGTAGACAGGATGATACTACTGATGGTGGTGCAAAAGACAAAGAGCAAAGGTCAAAATCAATTCAAGAGCAAGGGAGACTGAGGTCAAACTCTTCTAGGACAAACTCTGAAAGAATAAACACTGGAGCTCAATCATCTTCAAGAGTTAGAAGCTTAGTGCCTACTTCTCAACCAATTACTGATGAAGAGATTGCAGCTCAGTTGTTTTTGGAAGAGCATGGTGCAAATGCTACAGTTGAAGATATTCAAGCTAAAGAAAAGATGCTGGCTGAAGAGCATAAGAAGAATTTGAAATCTGAAAAGATCAAGAAGGTTGTAAAAGTTTCAAGGCCAAAAGAGAAAGGAATTGTTATCAAAGAAAATGTAAATTCTCAACAGAGTTTACAATATGCAAGGAGACCAGTTGAAGCTAGTCTTGATAAAGGCAAAGGGAAGCTTGTAGAAGAAAAACAAGTACTGAAGAAAGTTCAATCAACCTCTGACAATGCTCAAGTTGACAATAAAAGTGGACATTGGGTATATTATGAATCGTATGAGAAATATGAATGATCTAGATGTGATTTAACCCTCCTAATTTTAGGAGCGATATTATTGGCCTCTTGTTTGAGTGAGACTAAGAAATGCACGGCCGTGCTCAAATGTTGATTTGATTTATTAGTCTACTCATCGATCAAGAAAACTAAGATTAAATTATGAAGAGGATGACACATTACATGCCTCGAGTTTAATCTATAATATTAAGGTTAAAGGGATTATATTACATGGAACATTATTCACGAAAGGCTTAATCGAATCACTGATTTAATTATTATTACTTGGGTGACAATGATGTATTACTAGATGCCGCTCATTGTTTACAATTTTAATTAGTCATTAAAATTGTTACCAACGTAATAATAACCTACAGGGTCACACACAAAGAACGCTTGAAGGAGAAATAATTTAAATTATGAATTTAAATTTAAATAAGTAATTTATTCTATTTATAATATTAATTAAGTATGACTTGATTAATTATTTAAATAGAAAATGGAATTACTTAAACTAATTCTGAAATTAGTTATTAATTAATTAAGTGCGACTTAATTAAATAATAAATTGGAATTTCGGATTAGTATTTTATTATAATTGGATTATAATTAGAAAAATTATTTTCCTCTCTATATAAACTCTCAAAGATGGCTGATTTTATTGATGAAAAACGTTTTTATTAAAACCCTAGCCGCTTATAAGAGCAAGAAAAGAGAGAGAAAGAAAGAAGCAGTTTTCGGGTGCTAGTACACATCAATCCTTCAAGAAAAGCGTTCGTGTGGATACCGTAGAGCGTAGATCGCGAGAGCGGGATACGTGGTGATTGAACAAGCTTTGGATATCCATTAATCTTCCATCAATGAACTGTTAAAGCTTCTTAAGGTATTTGTTCTTAATCTCCGAATTAAATCTTTTGTTTTCGCATGGATCCTGCGGAGGGGTTTCAAATTTTGATTTATTTTTACGTTTTCCGTTGCGTATATGTGCTCGAAACCCTTCAATGGTATCAGAGCTACTTGCGAAACGTTTTAATTCGGTTGTGTGTTTAAGTTTTCGATATATATGCATGTTTGCGATCTACCATGTTTTTGTGTTGATTTATATATATGTATGTATATGTTTTTGAATATATGATATTCATGAGGATTGAATAATCATGAGATGATTGTGTATATTGCTGTATGTATATGATACATGTTATATCGAATTATGAGAATCGTATTCGATACGATTTCTGAATACGTTGCGCAGATTTGGTGAAATTTGCATACTGTGTCATATTTTCGCCGAAAATACCTTTTCAGAAAGGGAAACGGGCGTATGAACAAAACGGACAATGTCACTCGTTCGTTTTTAAGGCGTTTGACGTCGTTTACTGTCTGTAAACAGCGATTTAATGTTTTCAGAATTCTGATTTTGATTTTCTGATTTACACTTTATTTGATTTCTATGATTGGATCATGAGAAATATGATATGGTATGATATGTTAATGAAATATGATATGTTCTTAATTGTTATATGAGCATGGTGATTGGTTATGGCCTAAAGACCCATAGGATAATGGTTTTGTTTTTATGGTTTGGTTTCTAAATACGACTTGCATGTCGTTATTCCTTGTAATGTTTAAATCTCGAATGTAACTCGAGTTCAACTTGTAAGTTCAGTAGGATAGGTTGTTTTATTTATGTCATATATATGAAGACGTCCAAGATGGAGAACCAAGGAAGCATTACAAGGAGGCAAGCAAGGAGGCAAGTTAAAGCTTGAAGACTTGTAACATTGTATTGTATTTTGATACCACCATAGATTGACCTTGATCTTTCCATTAGCTTGGAAAGATCACTTAGGTTGGGCCATAACCAAACACGTTTACTTTACGCACTTTACATATATGATGCATGTGATGTAGATATGTATGCGTAGATAATGATGCATGCCTTAATTAGATTAAACATGTATGGATTATATACGTCACCCATGCCATGTTTGCTAAACAAGATAAAATCTGTAATGATTCAAGATTTTAAAATTGAACAAAAACGAACATGAGATTCCTGTGTTTATGAAACACGGAAATAAGTATGAATTTCAAATTTTGATATGGGGAGATTTTGACAAAAATACAAGCAGCGCTTGTAAGAAAGGCGGGTTTTAAGTGAGACCACTGTGACTCCTCCGACGGACTGGAAATCAAACCATTGATGAATTTTGATTTGAAGTACTTAGTTCAAGGAAAAATTGGGAATCTCTTGATGATGGGATCATGGTCATTTTAATAATAACAAATCCCTAAAGTTAAAATATTAAGTCAATTAGATGCCTTCCAATGGGCAACACTCGTCAAGACCTAGATCGAGAAAGAGTGGGTTCGCCAAAGAGAAGCACTCCAATCTATCGTGGTAAGACGCGATGAAGTAAATGTGATACTTAACTGTTAGACCATTGGGTTAGACTTAACTAAGTTACCACAATAAGATTGTGAACTTAGAGGCATGGAGTTTGGTATGATTTATTGGATAAATGGGAACAAATGTTGTTCTACCAAACTTTCCAAGAGTTATATATGATATAATTGACAAGAGTTGTCTACCTAAATAAATCATGTTTTGGGAGTAAAGCCAAAGTTGACCTTAAGCATGACGAAATATGGATCTTGGCTCACTAGAAGGATTTAGAGTAATGCCTTCCGAATTAATAGTTAGGGCTATTTATTTGATAAAAATAGTGGGAGGTATATAATGATATACCATAATCACTTAAACATAATAATTAATAAATTTGCAACCTAGATTAATTTTATGCACTTTAATATTGTAGTTATCAAATGACAAATAACACAAACAACTTCTCTATGCGATCAGTCCTTGAAAAGGACAAGCTGACAGGAACAAATTTCCTCGACTGATATAGGAGCTTGAGGATCGTCCTCAGGCACCACGATGTTAGTCAAATTCTTCCCTTACCTTTTAGCTGAGAATGTAACATGTGCCGAATATAATGCTTATTGGAAGCAAGTTGATGATTCGACTACTGATGTTTCATGTCTCATGCTTGCAACTATGAGTGTTGAGCTTAATAAACAATATGAGCATATGGATGCTTATGAGATATTTGAGCACCTTAAAAGATGTTTGAGGAAAAGGCTCGTCAAAAGAGATTTGACAATAGCAAGACACCATACACCTATAAGTAGGGAACGTGAGATTCGGTTGGACCAGCTGTTCTAAAGATGATAGGGTATAATGAGTACCTTGATTATTATTTTTTTGGGTTTCAAGATTGGTCTAGAGACTCGGAATGATTTGATCATACAAATCTTTGAACAATAACTATTCTCAATTAGTTAGTGAACAAAGAAATAAATGAGATAGACATAGCACCCACTAAGTTGTGAAGCACGTTGAGAACTGCTGTAAGCAACATGATAAATGCATGGGCTACTCCCATAATGATGGTGAATGTAGGAATGTTTTGGGAAAGGAAAATGGAATGGAAAGAAGAAGATTTGATCTAATTCTATAGCCATATTAAACTTCAATCCCAAAGAGGTTTTGTCGCCTAAAGGAGGTGTTGCTAATTAAAGAAGACGATTGTCGCTTCTGTGGAAAACCGAAAGACTGGAAGTTAAACTGTCATGCTTATTTGGAAGATCTAAGAAGAAGACCATTGAGGGTCAAGCTTCAGGTTTCGGGTTATAATTGGAGCAAAAGTTGTTGCTCTAGTTGAAGTAACTCGTTACTTAATTTTGCCTATAAGGCTAAGTTTAGAACTTGATAATTGTAACTACGTGCCTCTAAGAGTAGAGACATTATATTGGTTTCTTGTATGGACAAGAAAGGTTTTTCATTTTAATTGGATATATAACAATTGTTGTTTATTACATTTCAATGAAAAGGTTAATAATGTTGCACAATTAGTTAACAATTTATATGTTCTAAAAATGACTCAAATCAAACATTACCTTTGGCACTGTAATTAAGGCCATATTATAAGAAATGCATTTCCAATTTACATACTGATGGATGATTGGATAAGTTTGATTATGAATCATACGAAGAATGCGAATCTTGGTTTATTTGGTAAAAAGACAAAAAGCCCCTTTTACTAGAAATGGTGAAAGGGTCATCGAACGATTATGACTTATACATGGTGATGTATGTGGTCATATACGTACGATGGTAGAAGGTAGGTTTTACTACTTTATAGCGGTTACTGATGATTTCAGTAGATACGAATATGGGTATCTTTTGAAGAACAAATTCGAATCTTTTGAAAAGTTCAAAGAATATTAAGCTGAAGTAGAAAAGGTTCAAAGAAAGGGGTTTCTAAGAACTAAAATCACACTTTGTTGGACATAGTGCGATGGATGATGAGTCAAGAGGATCTTCCAATAAGTTTCTGGGGTTATACCCTAGAGACATGTGCATATACACTAAACCGTGTTCCTACTAAAATGGTTCAGGAAACACCATATAAGATATGGACTGAGAAAAGTCATATCATGTCATTTATGAAAATTAGGGGATGCCAAGCGTTTGTGAAACGTTTAACCTCTGACAAGCTAGGACCAAAATCAGATAAATGTAATTTTGTGGGATACCAAATTAAAACAAAATGGGTATTACTTCTTTAATCCTCCAAAGAACAAAGTGTTTGTTGCTCGGACTGTTGTATTTCTTCAGAGAGAATTTCTTTCTAAAAGAAATAGTGGGAGGAAAATAGATCTCGATGAGGATCGAGAACCACGAGATAACATTGAACCAAAGTTGGAACAAGAGCAGAATGTACAAGAAAATGTTAATGACAATACTGCTCAAGAAACACAGGTTGTTCGTAGGTCTGATAGGATTCACCATGAGTCCGAGAGATATTATGAATTTCTCTTGACTCGGGATGGTGATGTAATGCTTGTGAATAATGATAATGAGCCTCTTACCCACCAAGACGCTATGAAAATTCCAAGATCTAAAAGTTGGCATGAGGCCATGAAATCTAAGATGGATTCCATGTATGAAAAACCAAGTATGGACTTTGGTTGATCCACCTAAAGGGGTAAAACCTATAAGGTGCAAATGCGTTTTTAAGAAGAAAACTGACATGGATAGTAATGTACAGGCCTATAAGGCACGACTGGTGGCAAAAGGTTTCAAGTAAATTCATGGTATTGACTATGATGAAACTTTCTCAACAGTGGCAATGGTCAAGTCCATCAAGATTTTGCTTGCTTACTATGACTACGAAATCTGGCAAATGGATGTCAAGACTACTTTCTTAAATGAGAGCGTAGAAGAGGTTGTGTACATGACACAACCTGAAGGTTTTGTAGATCCAAGTTCTGCTAGAATGGTTTATAAGATAATTCGATCCATTTATGGATTAAAGTAAGCCTCGAGGAGATGGAATATACGTTTTGATGAAACAGTCAAATAGTTTGGCTCTATTCAAAATGAAGATGAACCGTGTGTTTACAAGAAGGTTAGTGGGAGCCATGTGGCATTCCTAGTATCATATGTAGATGATATATTACAAATAAGGAATGACATTCTTCCTCAACAGACTGTTAAGACTTGGTAGAGAAATAGTTTCTTGATGAAAGACTTAGGAGATGTGTCCTATATCTTAGGGATCAGGATCTATAGAGATAGATCACGAAGATTTTTCGGCTTATGTCAGGGTACATACATTGACAATGTATTGCACCAATTAGGGATGTAAAGAGGCTAAAAGGGAAATGTTCCCATGTCTATGAGATAGTGATCTCAAAATAAATGGTCTAAAATCATTGGATGATATGGACCACATTAGTATAGTTCTATATGCTTCGGAAATTGGTTTCATAATGTATTTGATGATATGTACTCGTCATGTTGTCTCGTATGCTTTAAGCATGACGAGCAGGTACCAGTCTAATCCAAGTGATGGTCACTTGATTGGAATCAAGAATATTCTTAAGTGCCTGAAGAGGACTAAAGACTCATTCTTGGTATATGGAGGAGATGGGAAGCTGGATGTAAAGTGTTACATGGATGCTAGTTTCTAGACAGACATGACTGTTTTGTGTCTTAGTCTGGATTTGTGTTTTGTCTAAATAGATGTGTTGTAAGCTAGAATAGTTCACAGCAAGAACTGTAAATGATTCTACAATCGAGGCTTAGTATATTGATACTAGAGAAGTAGCCAAAAAGGATGTTTTGGGAATTTATTAAGGCGATATCACCTTATTAATAAGATTAATGATCAAGGAGATATACTTATATGTAAAGTGCATACTATTGATAATATTGCAGAACTACTGACTAATGCTTTGTCGCAGCAGAAGCATGTAAGTCACACTAGTTCCAAATGTATTGGATACATGGGATATTGGCTCTAGTGCAAGTGGGAGATTGTTAGTATTAGTGCTCTAGAGACAATACTTTTATGTTTTAAAGAAAACATTTTATTATTATAAATTATGTTTTATTGATTATTATTATTAGTTTATTATGTCTTTATTTACTGCGTTATAAATGTTAGCATAATAAATGTCCTTGGAATTATGATACGTATCCGATATCTTTAAGTATGTGACTTAAAAATGAGATTATATGAATAGTATCTTTATTCCTAAATATCCCTAGTCGAGTGTTATTATTTAAGGACAATAATAATGCACAGAGACTAGTATGTTTGTTGACTGATACTAGTCTCTGTGCATTATTATTGTCCTTAAATAATAACACTCGACTAGGGATATTTAGGAATAAAGATACTATTCATATAATCTCATTTTTAAGTCACATACTTAAAGATATCGGATACGTATCATAATTCCAAGGACATTTATTATGCTAACATTTATAACGCAGTAAATAAAGACATAATAAACTAATAATAATAATCAATAAAACATAATTTATAATAATAAAATGTTTTCTTTAAAACATAAAAGTATTGTCTCTAGAGCACTAATACTAACAGACAAATCATTGGAAGTTGTGACAACCACTGATACTACTCAAGTTGTACATACTCAGTTATCTTCTCAACTTCAAAGGACTTTTGCAAAACCAATCACAGTTCAACATTCTCTGATTCCTGGAAATGTGAATATTCTTCAAAGAAGAACCATCATGGGCAAGGAATCTCGAGATAGATCTGGTTTAGGATCTCACAGAGAAAAGAGGGTGAATAATAGTCCTATGGATCATACATCATTGGCTGAACCTGGTGTTGGTGTGACTCAAGAAAATCTTGATACTTTGGAGTCTGTTCAGTTAATACACCATAGAGGTTTGAAAAGGGATTTTCTGTTATACTTCAAGACCGATGGAAGAGTATACAGAGTTGGAGAAGCTGATATTGAACTGAAGATGAAGGAAGAGTTGGAATATGTGTTGTACCTACTTAAAGTCAAAAATCAAAGAACTCAACAAGCAGCTGAGGTATTAAGAGGAAGGATAATGAAAGCTAGAGCCCTCAGTGGCCTAAAGTCTGCAGGTTCTTATATACCCAAGTACAGAGATTATAATGGTAAGCTTGTGGAAACGAAGAGGAACAGTGCAAGATTTACAACAGCTCTTGGTATAAGAGTGTTAGAATTCAATCTGGAGTCAGATAAATCCTTCATGATAAAGCTTGGAAATGAAATGAAGAAGAATAGTATTTATGCCTTGAGAGCTGCTATCTATCAAACTGGAGAGAGTGATCCAGAGTTGAAGGAACTGAAAGAGATCATGGTAGCTGAGCTTGAAAGGGCTGAAAGAAGACTGCTTATAGACTATCTCAGAACTGTACCTGAAGTTCAAGAGATCAAGTAAATGGAGTCTGTAAGTTTTTAAGTTTTCTGTTCTAAGTTAAATATAAACTCTGTGATTTTATAAACACTGCATTTGTTATAAGTTTTGACATCATCAATTATCTGTTAACTTGTACATTTTTGTATGCACAAGTTGGGGGAGATTGTTAGATATAATTGCTGATATTTGTTTATCAGTGTTTAAAGTATCAGGAAACTATCAGAGTTTAGCTGGAAGACTGGTCAGAGTTTGTTAAACTCTGACAGTCAGAGTTTACTTAGTTGTCGGTGTTATACTCAATGAAGATTCTAGAAGCGATATACTTTGAAGAAGGAAAGAAGCAAAGAGATATCGTGATGGCTAAGGAAACGGAACAGAAGACAGAAGCAATTCTTAATTGATATTAATTGTATAGCTGATTTATAGGAATGTCAATTTACGATTGTATGTAGCTGTGTAATATATAAACACAGATAGGTTAACCCTAAAAGGGATACGAATACTTGAAATATTCTTCTTGTAACCTAGCAGCTCTCTGTGATATTTTACATCACCGAGAGAGGAGTTATTAATTCCATACAGTTTATTATTTATAAACAGTGTTCTTATCGTTATTCTCATACATATACTTGATTATATATTGTGCATTCGGCCTAACATAATAAAATAAAGTTCTATCAAGATTGAAAATAATAAAAGAGAAAATTGCAATTATTAACATAAGATCCTAAAAATTTGAAAATAATAAGGAAGTTGTAATTTTCTAAATCAAAGAAAGTTCTATAGTTTAAAAATAATAAAAGAAAGTTCTATCAAGATTGGAAATAATAAAAAAGAAAATTGCAATTATTAACATAAGAGCCTACAAATTCGAAAATAATAAGGAAGTTGTAATTTTCTAAATCAAAAAAAGTTCTATCAAGTCCTACAAATTCGAAAATAATAAGGAAATTGTAAATTTCTAAATCAAAGAAAGTTCTATCAAGTTTGAAAATAATAAAAGAAAGTTCTATCAAGCCTACAAATTCGAAAATAATAAGGAAGTTGTAATTTTCTAAATCAAAGAAAGTTCTATCAAGTCCTACAAATTCGAAAATAATAAGGAAGTTGTAATTTTCTAAATCATAGAAAGTTATATCAAGTTTGAAAATAATAAAAGAAAGTTCTATCAAGTTTGAAAATAATAAAAATGTAATTTTCAATTTCCTTCCAACAAAATCGAAAATAATAAAGGAAGTTGTAATTATTAAAATTAAAAATTGTGAAAAATTGAGAAAATTAGAAAAATATAACGGAGCGATTCTAGAGGCGCCACATCACCGTCCCCGTCTTCTCCTTTATATAAGTATATTGATTACTGGAACTAATAGGATACATCCAGTGTTCTAAAAGTCGGTGATTAATCGGGATTAATCGCCGATTAATCGCTAAACGGCGGGCCACCGAACTGATTAAGCGAAAATCAGTCAATTAATCGTTTTTTCAGAAAAACGGTCAAAAATCGACTGAATCTGTCAAAAATCGGATTAATCGGTCTAAAATCGGGCTAATTATTTAAAAATAGTTAAAATTAAAAAAAAAATTAAAAATTTAAAAGGTAAAAACTTGATTAAACATTAGGAAACAAATATTATTTTTGTATATATAATTATAATTTTAGATGCCTAAATCATAAATTCTCTTTATTTTTTCTCTTAAATTGATCTTTAATTGAAAAATTAAACCTTTAAAATTTTATTTATTACAATTATATAACATTTTTAATATATTTGCATAAATATATGATAATAACATATGTTTAGTTGAAATAACGAAACAATTATATATATGAATATAATCGTATATAAAAAATATTATTAAATTTATTCCGATTAATCCCCGATTACCCGATTAATCCCTGGACGGTGTCATCGCCGATTAACTCTGATTCCCGCTTTTTACAACACTGGATACATCTATTATTTGAGTATGAAAATTAAAAAAACACTACTGACTTTTTTATGTTTCATATGAAATTTACAATTATATATAATCTATCTATCTTTGTATATAATAATTGTAAGAGGATTCTTATCCAAAATTTTGGTCTTTCAATGACCTAAACCTATGTGTTATATTATATCTTTATACTCCTGTATAATAAGTGTAAGAGGATTTTTTATCCAAAAAATAAGTTTTCTAAAATGAATAAATTTGATATAAAAATTAGTAACTTTTTTTTGTCTTCAATTACTTTTGAAATTGTAGTTAAATAATAATTATTAAGTCATCATTAAAGTAAAGATTATTTCGTGAGATTCTTGTGGGCTATAAAAAAAAAATCAAATCAGACAAGATAGAGTAAAAACAGTAAAGTGAGCTGTCTAAAGTTGCTTGGAATTTCTAAAGCCACAATAGAAAATTTTTCTATTAGTGCAGTCAATAATCATATCCAATGAATGATTTTTGACAATCTGGCCGTACGGATGTAAAGATTATGTCTAAATATTGTTGTAGAATATTTTTTATGCAAATGTAAGTTGTAGAGTATTGATTTTATAATGATATTGTTTTCTTATATAACGTCAATGGTAGAGATTGATCGATACTTTTTTGTTAAAAAGTGATTGATCCAAATCACTAAATCATTTAAAAATTTGCATTTTTATTTATTTTTTACTAGATATTAACATCTGTACCGTTAGATTTTTAATTAGGTGTCCAAATATTGCAAATTTGAGGTGTTCTTGACTGACCTTTATATTCGCTTTTACACACACACACACACACACACACACACACACACACACACACACATATATATATATATATATATATATATATATAGAGAGAGAGAGAGAGAGAGAGAGAGAAGTTATATGGAGACCATATTTAGTTGGAGACTTGGAGATCATATATGGTCTATAAAATATCCAATTTGATTATAATTTTAGTTCTACAAAGATATTATGCACATATCTTATTTGCAGAACATTTATAATGGGATAATATGCATGACAATGTTCTGCAAGTATAACATGCGTGATTTACAAAAATATTCAATTTGATGATGATTTTATAGTGCAAGATATCTAATTTGGCAATGATTTTGTTACGTAAAGTATGTTCTACACGTTATTTAGGTTGCAGAACGTAAATGGTCTTCAAGTCTTCAACTAAATATGGTCTCCATAGAACTTCACTATATATATATATAATTTATTTTAGCTCTAATTGATTTTTTCCCTCTAATTCTTTTAAATTTAGAAATTCTTTATTTATTCTAATAAAATTTTAAAATATGCCTAACTAAAATCAAGTTTAATAATATAATTACTCATAGAGTAAAGTCATATAAACCGTATTTAAATTTAAATTATTTTACATATAAAAAAAGAATATATATAAGAATTTTTGAATTTAATATAAAGAACTATTTTACATTTAATAGATGAATTATTACTTCAAAAGCTTAAAGTTCGAATTTGGGGTGTTCATGGAACTCCCCACACCGCACATAGTGGTCACACCACACCACAATTGCGGTTTTTAATTTTAGTGGTGCGGTTGCGGGTGTGGTTCAAAACTCACCGCATCGCATTTATAATAATATATTTATAATATATAAATAAAAAATATTTTCTAAACAAAATTTATTAATAATTATTTAGGAGAGGTTAATTTCTTAATATCCAAAGCACTTTCAATAATACATATTGTTTAACATCTAAACTTGTTCACTTATTGTACTCCATTTGTTATATAAGTAATATATTATACTCTATATAAAGAGCGCATAGAAGAGAGGAGGAATCATAGATTTCATTATATATTTGTGTGTACCACAAGCTAAAGATTGAAGCCTATTTATAGGCTTATAAGTTGAGGTTACATAGTACTTGTAAAGCCAAAAGTTAAGACTTGTAAAGCCAAGAGCCTTAAGTTACATAAGTTGAAAGATCAAAGGTGGAAAGGTCATCCATAATTGTACATAACACTCCCCCTTGGATGACATGTACTAACATCATGCCTCGTTAAAACCTTACTAGGAAAAACCCGGTGGGAAAAACCCCAGTGAAGGGAAAAGAGTACATGTGTTGCACATAATGTAATGTAATATCCGTGAATTTTATTATTTGATTAAATGATATATTTAATATAAAAATATTTATTGTGGAGTATTGGAATATTATTAAATGATAATTATTGTGTGATTATCTGCTAATTGGTGAGTCGGAAGCCCCTTTAAAATATTTCGTCATTTGGAATTTTCTTCAAATCTGAGCCCCGTTTTGATAATTCAAGGGCCCCATTGGAATTTCGTACATTAATTAATATCTCTTCGTCTTTCGTATTCGAATCATTATCGGGAGAGATATTCGTATCATTTCATTCCTACCTATTTGATTCTGCAAGAATAATTCGTTTTGTTCAAAAAGGGAAAAATTGTTCCGAACCCTAATTGCTTAAGGGGACGGATATATCGTTTTATATCAATATTACCTTGTTATAGCCCCAGTATTCTTGAGCATTAGTTATATAATGATATGTATTGATTTGGATAATTATCAATCCTTGTAGATAATTATCTTCTCGTAAAACGTATTTTTAACCTAATTAGGGTTTTTAAACGATCCAGTGGATCTATAACGATCCAAAAGTGTTCCTTGGGGTATTATTTTTCCAAAAATATATAAAGACGAATCGTACCTTATAACCTTCATAATCTGCATTGCGAATAATCAAAAAGTAAAAATTCTCGAAACGTGTTCTTCGTGTTCTTGAATAATCAATCCATTCGTTCAAGGTGTTATTGATTTCAGAAATCAAAGTTCAAGTACTCAAATCAAAGCTCTTGATCTCTAGTTTCAGAATCTTCCAACCTCATCATCATCTGGTAATTTTTCGATTTATTATGAATTTTTCAATATTCGAATTAAATTAGGGTTCTTGATTAATTGGGGATTTTCATTCTGTTGATTCTCCGTTCAATTGGTTGCTTCTAACATGTTCCTAGGGTTCTAATTAGCAAGAATCCATGCTTTAATTTCCTGTTTATGTTCAATTTTGATGGGTTTGATTTTCGGGTTTTGACCCGAATTTTTCTTTTACTTCGTTCGTTCTTGTTGTTGATCTGACATAAGTTTTGATATGGGGCTTTGATTGTATGCGTTATAAGCTTCGTTTTGGTATATTAATCTTTGAGTTTCATGTAGAAATGAGAGAGATCGGGTTTCCGGCCGGAGTCTTCCCCGACGGTTTCTTTGACCGGATTCTGGGCTCGATTCCGGCATGGGACAGAGATGTTTTTGCGTGGGTTGTGTTTGTCTTACAAAGGCGAACAAAAGCCCTATTGTTTTGGTCATGTTTGATCGGGAATTAAGAATTCCGGTCGCCGGACACCGGCCGGATTCTGGAAAACCCAGAATCCGGTGGGTTGTTCTTGGTGACCCGGATTTGTTCTTCCCGACCCGTTTACCCGAAGTTTGACCCGGTTTCAATCTTCAAAACCCTAATTCGATTTCTGAAAACTGTTTTTGAATTTTATTTTTAAAATTAATTCGAAAATAGTTTAAAAACTTTAAAAATTCATATTTTTATTTTAAAAATATATTTTAATATCAGAAAAATTCTGGAAAATTATATTTATTATTTTAAATCCGAAAATTGATTAAACTTAATTATTTTAATTATTTTTAATTAATAATTAATTTATTAATTAATTGGTTATTTCTTTTAATCAATTAATTATTAATTAGATTTAATTAATTTAAAATTCAGTTTAATTATTTTCAAGCCTATTTATTTATTTAAAAATAGTTTGAGCATTTAAAAAGTGTCAATTAATTTTATTAATTGATTTATTTGCATTTAAATGTTTATATTGGATTTAAAAATCCGATTTTTGATTTAAAAATTAGAAATGACTTATTTAAAATTCAAATAAGTTTCGTTTGATGTTTTAAAAATGTTTATAAGTGCTATATGGTTCATATTAATTGTGTGTTGTGTTTTATAGTCTATATATGCTCGTACTAGGGCAAATATCTGAGTTTTAAATATCGTAAATCATTTCGGACGTCCGATACGTAACCGGTTACTTGTTTAAATGTGATTATTAATTGAATAAGTGTCGAGAGTAGAACAAGAATAGTTATACTTATTGTGATGAGTTGTTTAATTATAGAATCGAGTTCCCGGAGCAAGGGAAAGGGAAAGGTAGAGTGAGCAGAGTCGATCCGACATCAGCGTAGACCAGGCAAGTATCTGTGCCTTTGCTTGTGATAGAAATTATTATTGTCTTGATTACTTGAATACCATTATCCCCAGAACAATTCAAACTATCAAACATTTAACCGCATTTGGACAACTGATTCCATTTCTTTAGAGATTCTTGATTCTTTGATTTGATCTCCATTGGAAACCCTTATTTCCAACTCACTTGATTATTGTTTACCACCATTTGGTTATTGTTTATCATCCTTTGATCATTAGTGACAACCATTGATTATTTGACTTCCATCTTGACTGTTGAGTATGGTCATTGATTATCAACTACCAATCTTGATTTCCTTATTGAATGAGCACACTATACCATTGAAATTATTCCATGATTCTTTCTCGATCTTCATTTGATACTGAGCAGTTGAAGCTCTTTTGCAATTATTATACATTGAGTTTATCTTATTGAGCATGTTATTGTTTATACCCTATTATAGATTTGGCATGTGTTTTTAAAATGGACCAGTAATTGGTCGGTCCATATTTATGGTCGGAATAACTTAAGGCCCAGTTTGGCCTAGGATCCAGTAGAGGACTATGTTGTGAGCTAGTCCTGGGTTGATGCGTGGCTGGCCAGCAGCACAACCTTTGATTTGAATAAAATGTATAAGCCAAATTCTAGTTCTTTTTGTTCAATTGTTATTGATACAAAGCATGTGTTAGCTAAATATTGTTGATTCTGATATCATAAATTCATATCCTTACAACTGTGATAGAAATGATTCATATGATGTTTGCTAAGCAATTTTGGCTCACTCTTGCTTGTTGTTTTCTAACCCTATTCCAGTGAAGCGAGAGTATGAGTCAGCATAGCGTGACCGATAGTTCACCAGCAGCCAGGAGAGCCCCTCAAGTCATTTTCATTGGCAGGGTAGTTGTTGTTTTCCTTTTCTAGATTAGATGTCTAGATTTGAACTTTAGTTGTGATGTAATAACTCTGATAAAACTGGTATTGTATTAATAAAAGATTGTAGTAGCTTGTGTTCATTGCCATAATCTGGATGCGGTCTTGGTTAAGGGGTATTTGTGTCTTTATATATATTATGCATGTGTTAAAGAGTATTCCGTTGGTCGGATGACTCCTCAAATCTGTATCCCGGGTTTGGAGGGTATCACAGTTGGTATCAGAGCAACAGGTTATGGCAATTGAAACAAGTTAGGACTTAGGGTCCAGGATAACATAGGGAGTTAGGAATTCACTTAAGGATATTAGGAGGTCAACTAGGGATATTATGCATAGTAATTAAATGTGGTTATAATTGCAGCCCCCTAGTTCTAGTTCAGACTCAGACCCTTCCGAGGATACGATAGCGGAGATACCTACACCCGTTGAGAGAGCAGGACCGTCTCGGTCAATGCGATACCAGCCTAGGCATCAGCATCCGGTATTTTTCACAAGAACATGTATTTATACTTATACATTTAAATGTTGAAAACTAACCCAACGATTTACAACGTTCGAATCCAATTCAAACGATCAAATCTGTTAGGATGGTGTTTAGCATTAATGTATACGTTAACAGAAGGTTTAGAAAGAATAAAGAGTTTAAAAACATAAAACTTCAGCTTGAATAAGTAAAACGAATTATAAGAGTGTTTGAATAAAAGATGGAGTTTTCATAGACCAAACTCCTATAATTTAGGAAAAGAGTTTTACTAGATCAAAATAGTTTGTTTAAGAGCTCCAATATATTTGATATACGTATTATATAATAGATAAGCCCTTACAAACTGTTATTCCCAGACAATGAATCAAGATTGTAGAAGGGGGGTTGAATACAATCTTTAAAAATTTCTTTGATCTTGACAGAAAAGATATGATAGTAAATTCAAGAACAGAAAAACAAACAAAATAAAACTAACACAAGAATTAAAATTCAGGTGGATTGATTGTTCCACCTGAGAGATTTTTTTAGAAGAAATCTTTGTGATGTTTATGAATAAACACACAGTTGCATACACACTATTTTAGCTTCAGCAATTTACAAGTGATATTGCCTTGTGCTCTCTAAATTGCCTAACTGATTTCTTGAGTTCTAAAATAGTGCTAGACTTGGTTATATAACCCAAGTTTACAAGATATTTTGAACAACTAATTATAATACAAAAAGTAACTCTGTCCAAACCACTTGCTTCTCCATTCTGAGTAGTGGTCCTTGTGTTAGTAGCTTGCCCTTTTTGGCTGATTGTCTTTTATGGAATTGCTACACTTGACCAGACAAAACAAAATGCTTCTTCTTCTCGTGAGTTTACCAGAAATACTGGTTTCCATGCTCTGTGAAATCTGTCAACCCATGTGCTCTATTAGAACTGTCATTTTCACAAAGTACAGGTTGCATCTGTAGAGGTTATTTGATCTGCATCCGTTGAGATTATTTGAGCTGCATCCGTTGAGAGTATTTGAGTTGCATCCGTTGAGAGTATTTTGACCACATCCGTAGAAAGCTAGTACTGCTATCCGTAGACAGTCAATTTCACTTATGTAAAATTACAAGGCATAGACTATTTACAATTAGCATCCCTATTCTACATATCCATTAACAGTCAACATGACTTATTCAGCCTAAAACTAATACTCCAACTTCTATATCATAATTACACAAGCATGTTACATTGAGTCTTTGCTAGTATTTGTGCCCTAGAGACAATACTATATTGTTCTTGGGAAAGATATTTTGATTATTAATAAATATGTTCTATGGATTTTCATTATTTATTTATTATGTCTTCATTAACTGCGATATAAATATTAGAATAATAAATGTCCTTGGAATATAAGCATGAATTCTATATCTCTAAGTATGTGACTTAGAAATGAGATTATATGAATAGTGTTTATAATCCTAAAGATCCCTAGTCGAGTATTATTATTTGAGGACAATAATAATGCATTAAGACTAGTATGTTTGTTGATAGATGACCACATCTCATTGGTCATTAGTATGGTGATACTAAAGTCAAAGATATAAGTGCATGTTAGAAAAACATGGCACTGGATAGACCCACCGTGTGAATTCTTCATGGTAAATGTTATCAAGTGTCATAAGTAATTCTCACAGTGATAATGGTGTAATGATCCTTAGACTTGAAATCATTATATTTCTATATAAGAATTAATATACTTTTATTTTACAAAAAGTTACCTTTGACCGGGCAATGATAAAGGTGGACATTGGGTATATTATGAATCATATGAGAAATATGAATTATAGATATAGGATTTAACCCTCCTATTTTAGGAGTGATATTATTGGCCTCTTGATTGAGTGAGACCTTGAAATGCATGGCCATGCTCAAATAGTGATTTGTTTAATAGTCTACTCATTGATCAAGTAAACTAGGATTAAATGACGAAGATGATAACACAAACCATGCCTCGAGTCTAATCAATAATATAAGGTTAAAAGGATTATATTACATGGAACATTATTCACTAAAGGTTTAATTGGATCACCAATTATTATTATTACTTGCGTAACAATGATGTATTACTAGATACCGCTCATTCTTTATAATTTTATTATTAGATATTAAAATTATTGCCAACGTAATAATAACCTAAAGGGTCACACACATAGACCGTTTTAAATGGAGCTTTATTTAAATTACGAATTTAAATAAATTATTATTATGTTGAATTATTGAATTAATTAAGTGGGACTTGATTAATTAAACAATAATTCGAATTTAATAATAATACAACCAATAATCGGACTGGGTTTTGGAAGCCTAATCAGATTAGGGTTCATCTCACTCTTCTCTCCCTATAAATACATAAGGATGTATTATTTTAGGGTTTAATATTCAGAATTGTTTTTTTTTAGAAAAAAAACCCTAGCCGATCTACATCAAGGAGAGGCTAGAGAGAGAGATTCGAGGCTGCTTGTTGGCTAGTACCACACTCCGGTGATCGTTGGACGATTGGGCGTTCGTGTGGACTAATTTAGAGACGTAGATCTTGGCTCAAGGGATACGTGGTGATCAAAGCAAGGACCTCCATCTGTCAACCAATCGTAAAGCTTCAAAAAGGTACAGTTTTCGATTCTCCATAATTATCCGTATATTATACATGGATCTTGAGTTTGGGTTTCTATTTTTAATTTTTAATTTACGGGTTTTCCGCTGTGTTTATGCCTCGAAACCCAACAGTCGTATCCGTAGATAAGCTACCCTTCTACGGATACTACAAACACATGTTATCCGTTGAAGGCTACACTTTTACTTATACAATTTTCACTAAGTTAGTTTAGTTATCATCAAGAAACAACATAGTTCCTAACACAAACAACTAATAGAATTTCCTGAAATATTTCCATGAAATTCGGACTTCTGGTAAATCTGGACAGGCCACTTTGGCTTGCTGTTTGTGTAAACTCTGAGCGTAATCAGCTTGACAAACTGACATAGTCCAATACATATGGCATGTTGTTTGAATGTACTGATAAACATATCAGTAAGCTTTTTAACCCTGCAAAACAAAGTTAGTACAGAACAAAATAGCATGTTGTTTATATAATTTGAACAAGCAATCAGCTTGCTAAGTGTGATCATCAAAACCAAAGGAGTTTCAATCTCCCCTTTTTTGATGATTACACAATATTTAGGAGAATATAAAATACTCCCCCTAAATTCCTACAATCCTGTAAATCTCATGATATAAACAATTCTTAACCTAACTAATATATGCTATTTTAAACAAATAAAATCATTCATAGCATAATCAGATAAAGTAATTAGATATAAATTTTAAACAAGTTAACATTCATAAACCAAGTTAAGCCACACTTGGCCAAAACATCCAACAACCATCCATATTACAACAAGTCAAATAAACCAAATCAAGTTCGAAAAACAACCAATCACCAAAATCAAACCAACCAAACACAAACAAGTTCAGAAAAACTAAAAACCAAGTTAACAAAAACAAATCATTCTCCTAAAATATCTCCCCCTTAATCTATCAAAAAATTAAGGTTCATTCAAAGAAATCTTTAGAGAGGCATTCATCCCATCCGCAATAGCATCTTCCTTGGTTGCATCTGCAACATCCTCACCATTTTTGCATGCAACATCAGCTAAGTCCTCTAGACCATGTTCAGTCGATTGAGCTGTAGAGTTTTTGGAACTCGTAAAATGACCAAGCATATTCTTGAAATCCTTGACCACAACTTTCAAAGTCATCAACTCAGCAGTGATATCTTGATAACTAGCATTAATCTCTTTGACATTAGAAACCAATTCTACGATCTTGCTCATTATCACTCCATTATCATCTTGCAAGGAGTGTAAAAGTTTGACAACAGAGGTGTTAGAACTTGTACCAGCAGACCCAGATTCACGATTAAGATCATCAAAGCACTTAGGAGAAGTAGCAACAATGCGACTTGAAACACCATTTTCTATTTGAAGATTATTCAATCCCAGAAACTTATGATCAAAAACATCTTTAACAGTTTTCTTATCATCATGAGTAAAATCAACCTTAAAGAACTCGAAGATACGAGTAAGAAGCAATCCATACGGAATACTAGTCACAGTCTTATCTAACGTAGTAATCATTTTCTTGAGAATCAGAGATGACAGATCAAATGTTCTACCAGTCATAAGCATAACAACAACAACCACATCCTGCCTAGTAAAATTTGATTTATTACCAACACGTACAAATATGAGACCTAACTAACTTAAAGAACAAGTTAGCTAAATGAATTACTACAGTAGTAGCAGGAGGAGTATCATTCAAAAGCCTAACATTTTCACCTAACAACACCATCAACTGATCACTTCTAAAAAATCTTGAACAAACACATACCCTTGAGCTGTAAACACATCAAGCTCACTATCATTATCTATATTCAAGATAGTATTCAAAACTAGACCATTCATGTGAATTTTTCTTCCCGCAACAATCGAATACACATATCCAAACTTATCAGTACTTAAATTCGCATAGTACTCCTTAAATAAATTGGGATAATAGACCTTAGGCATTTCTAACAGAACGATTCCCAACCACAATCCATGGAAAACCTTAAGAACACCACATGCATTAGAGAGGGAACAAACTTACTCGCAATCGGTTGTTCTAGGATGAGAGAACGCTTTTCCAAATCAAGATCCTTGAATCGTTGTTCGAATGCCGTTGTCATCTTCATTTTCTTCGATTCTGGGGTCTGAGAAACTTCATCTCCACTTTCAGGCACATTTTCTATAAGATTAACCATAGATATAGCAGGTTTCGAAGAAGTCTGATTAGCCTCAAGCAGGGATTGAGAGATCTAGTACCACAGACCATGATTGAATTGTTTGAGTGAGAAAACACCTAATTGTCGAGAGAGAGAGAGAGAGAAGAGAGGAGAGAGAGAGAGAGAGAGAGAGAGAGAGAGAGAGAGAGAGAGAGAGAGAGAGGATGAGAGAGAGAGAGAGAGAGAGAGAGAGAGAGAGAGAGATGAGAGAGAGAGGAGAGAGTGAGAGTGGAGTGAGAGAGAGAGTGAGAGAGAGAGAGAGAGAGAGAGAGAGAGAGAGAGGAGAGAGAGAGAGAGAGATCTGAGAGAGAGAGAGAAGAGAGAGAGAGAGAGAGATGTTATCCAGAACAATGCAACCTAGATTGTAGAAGGGGGGGGGGGGTTAAATACAATCTAGTTAATTTTACAAAACTTTTTCAAACCTTGTGGAGTATGAACATATAAGTTTGTAAATTAACTAAAATTCAGTCAAGCCTTGAACAAAAATGAATTCTTCAAGTAAAAAAGAAATGCAGGAGACATGCAAACTTTTTAAACTTTTCAGGCGGGTTTCTCGGAAAAAGCCCACCTGAGATGTATATTGAAGAATTCTCTGGTTTTGTTTTACAACAAACTCCAACTGCTTACACAGGTGATGAAAGAGAGCCTAAGTGTTTTTCTTTTAGCTTGGTGCTCTCTTCACACTTTTCTATGCTACTCCATACAGTCTTATATACATCAACTATATGTTACAATCAAAACCTACAACATAATAAAATATTTACATTTTTGGTTCTACTTGTTCACATGCTCGACTCTGAAGCTATTATATTCGGGAAATGCCTTGGCTGGCATCACAGATAAACTTGTATAGTCCCCAAAGAATGCTTTCTGTTTGAGTGTGCTTCTTTCTTCAAGAATTACTAAGTCCATGCAAATTGACCTAGCTTCCAAGCCCATGTGACATCTACATGAAAGAGACCTTTCCTTGGATAACACGACTGTCAAGTCACTATCAGCTGAGATAAGTGAACATGTTGTATTGCATATTGGTCTTCATATTTGTCAAGCTTTTCCCTGCGTCCAGTTAGAAGATAAACTTCTAGGTAGCTGCTGTAACTCTTATTTATCCATCGAGACATAGAAGATAATGGATGACTTCACATTTCATTTGTAGGAATTTGAGCCTTCGAATATTTACAGTTTGACTCCCTATTCCATACATCTTTTACGTCGTTATCCATCATCTTTCAGTCACGGGTGTGTAATGGTGATCTCTGAGACTGTCCTCCATTCAACCTGTTTAAAGAAAGAAAACTTCAAAAGATTCCTTTGCAAAGATTTGCTTTTCTTGTTGAGTGGAATGAATATCAGTAGGCGTATTAATTCTTTATCCGTAGACTACTATTCTACTTCATTTATCCGTAGAATAGTAATCTCGGAATATCAGTAGAAGTAATATCATGAGCTGTATCCATAGATAGAACATGACATCCTTAGCTGCATCCATAGGTAGGACATGACATCATTAGCTGTACCTGTAGATAAACTATCTTCAGCTTTATCCGTAGATGGAATATCCGTCGATGAAATAAGATGTCCCCAGCTTCTATTCGTAGATGAGATAAGATGTCCTCAGCTTCTATCCGTAGATGAGATGAGATGCTTTCAGCTTGTATCCGTAGATGAGATAAGATTTCCATAGCTTTATCCGTAGAACGGATACCTTTAGCTTCATCCTTAGATAAAACATCTCTCATCCTTATTGACTCACCATTACTGAGTTGTTTTGGCAAACTTACCACTAAAACACTTGTTGCTTGATTAGACGTATGTTGGCTTGCTTCTGAATTGCTTCCTAACTTGATGACAGGATATCTTCCATACATTTGATGTGACTTTGAGTCCTTGGATAGATAAAGTGCCTTCTAGTTAGCTTCATGATTATTAGCTGTTGTGATTTAGCTTTCTGACTATCAGCTTCGATATCATGATCAAATTCTTGTCTTGAGTATTTTGTTATCATCATTCCAAATGTATCAACCCTAACAAGAGAGTTTTGCCAAGAGAGAGACGAATCGATTTAGGCGGATTATGTGTTTTGATAGATTTTAGGGGAGCGTTTTTAGGATTAATAAAAACTAAAACACAGAAAGATTAAACTAAACCTATCATAAAAAACAAATCAAACACAATTGGCATTAAAAAAAATATCTTATCAAATAAATCATGTATTTGCATTTTAATTAAATAAGACACAAAATCACATCAGTGCACATAATTAAAAAAATAACCCAACTCAAAAACAACACAATTTCACTCTATATTCAAATAAAACACATCAAAAAATAGTAGATGATCAGTAAAATATACCAAATGAATTTTCATGAATAAAACTCGAATAATTGGCATGTTGATCATATGAGGAATGTGATACACAGAGTACGCTGACCTGATCAACACTTATCCCTTTCAGCTTGTTGTTTGCACAACAACATATTCCAATTTTTCTTCAAATAGTAGAAAATTTTCCTTAGACTGATAGTGAGTGTAAAGTCTTTCTTCTTCTGAATAGATCTTGACCCTCTAGAAACTTTCAAAATCATTTTAGCCATCTTGTCATTTGCATCAACTACTGTACTAACCATTTCAACTTGCTGATTTGTAGATCCAGCTTGCTGACTCTCAGTTACTGAACAACTATTGGTTTGCTAACATGATCATGGAAAATTGAGGTTGCATAGATTCAACTTCACCTGAAAATTGTTAAATTCTTGACATGTAGCTCGAATAATTTCTCAAGCTCACTAAACACACAACCTTTAATATTAAGAGGCAATACTCATATAACTCTAGAATATGAAAAAAAAAATCATGTTATTTACTTCCCATAGTCTTGTAAGATTCTGGACCAATTGAGTTCATATTAGAAACTTTAGGAGTTTAGAATTAGATACCATTTTCTTTGCTTTGTTACTACCAAGTGGTTACTTTCCATCCTTTTTCTTCTCGAGACTTAACAATTTAGAAGTATCTCCACACATGTGCCTTGTGAATCTGCTATCCAAAGTCTATTGGTTTGATTTAGCTTGACCATAAGGCACAACTACAAAACAAACACAAATTAATGTTTTGGTACCCAAATTGATTTGGGTCTAGTTTGGTTAGTAGCAAGAATATATAGAAAATTTAAATCAGATTTCTTGATCCATATTTGGACCACTTTTGATGATTGATTCCTTGTTCCTTGTCTTCTGCCAAACTTTTGTAAGCTGTTTGTTGTCTGCCTACTTCTGGTAAGCCATTCTTATTTACTGATAAACCTTAACATTGCAATTCCTTTCAAGATGACCCTTTCCTCCACACTTGTTGCATTCCTTCCAAGGCATAGCATATTTTTACGGCATATCATGTTTGCCTTCATATTGAAACCTTTTATACTTTGAGGTTGAAGCACTTCCAATTCCTTCTTTATCCAACGATACTTTTGTTTGCTTCATTATAGTTTTGAGTACTTCCTCTCCTTGAACAAACTTTTCCATTCCTTTCTTGAGATCCTTAACTTCCTTCTCCAGGGTAGTGATCAATTTAGCTTGCTGACTAATGGATTCAACTTGTTGTTTGATTAATTCAGCTTGCTGACTGATGGATTCAGCTTGCTGAGTTGCCATCTCATCTGATTTAGAGGACTCTGCATAGAAGGATTCTTTTAGTTTGAATGTTTTCAAGCATTCATCTCTATCTTCAATGTTTGATTTCAGCTCCTTGAATTCCTCATTCAACATTTTGCTTCGCTTTAGAAGTATTTTGTTGAATGCCTCCAAGTAGGGCTGAGCAGAACCGAACCAGAACCAAAAAACCGAACCGGACCGTGCAATTTTGGTTTGGTTCGGTTCTTATTTTCTAAAATTTCGGTTTTTTCGGTCTGAACCGAATAGACCGAAATACAATTTGGTTCGGTCCGGTTCCTTTGAAATAAATCCGGTTAGAACTGAAAAAAACGAACTATTTTTATTATATATTTTTTATATATTAATTTTATACTATCATTAATCATTAATCATTATATTGTATACTATCATTAATCATTAATCATGATACTGTATATAGTAGCACTTCGGAGTTGGAGTCTTCACCTCCTGGAAGTGTTCATGCGAGTTCAGATTCTGTTATGCCAGTGGCCATTTCATAATTTCATGTTAAACTTAAAATTTGTGTTGTTACTGACTTAGTGTTGGCATGTGTTGCCATATTTGAGTTAGTTTGGACTTTTGAATTTTGATTTCAAGACTCTAGTTGCTTCAGTTCAGTGCTTGCCTTACCTGCTAGTGCTTGGAGTTAAATATTTGATGTAACCTTTAGATTATAACTTCAGTTTAGCGTTTAGTTTGGCCATAGGCCATATGAGTTGCTTTTTTAATTACAATAGTGAGAATTTAAATTATAACGAAGAATGTTTTTTTAAATAAATTTCGGTTCTCAAAACCGAACCGAAAGAACCGAATTATTTTGGTTCGGTTCTGGTTCGGTCCAAGATTGATTTTCGGTCCGGTTCGGTTCCAAAAAATTATAAAATTCGGTTTTCGGTTCTTTTGGTTCAGTTCGGTTCTGGACCGAACCGACCGAATGCTCAGCCCTATCTCCAAGTGATTGACTTAGCATTCAGCTCCTTGACCTCAGTAGCTTTATCTGGAGATGTTGAATCCCATGCCTTCATTTTAGTCATCAATTCTTGAACTGTGTTTGCAAGATAGGCATTTTTGTCAATCAGCTTGTTGTTTTTATTCTTTAGAGCTAAATGTTCTTCTATGGTAACACTTTTTGATTCATGCATTGTTAGTGACTCTAGAGTAACATCATCAGAAGATTCAAAATATTTAAAAAAAACTTACCTCGCTTTTGTCATCCTCAAAATCAGTTTCATCAAAAATTGCTTCAGAATTTCCTTGAATTGATTCATCACTGATTCCAACAAATGCACAATTTAACATCTCTTCACTTGAGCCTTCATTCGAGATAGACTCGTCATCACTCCAAGTAGATTGAGCCTTTGATTTCTTTTTGGTACTTGAGACATCTTGTTGCTTTGATTTGAGACAATCTTCATCTGTTTTTGTTGTAGCTGAATAATGCATCTCTAAAGTATCCCATATATCTTTTGCAGTCCTGTATGAAGATATTTTATCCAAATCCGAATTTGATAGACCACATATTAGTATATACGTTGCCTCTCCATCAATGTTGACTTTAATTAATTCTGCCTCTGAAAAATCATCAACGTCTTTTGGCTTGCCAATTCTGTTAAAAAATATAAATGGACCTTCTTTAACGACCAGCCATTCAAGTACATTTCTGCTCAAGAACACCTTCATCTTTAGTCTCCATAAATCATAATTTTCTGCCCCAATGAGAAATGGTGGCTTGTTTAATGATTCTCTATTTCCATAGCTCTTTACCATATGATCTATACTTTCCTGTTACAGAAACGTTAGTATACCAATGCTCTGATACCAAATGAAAATGCACACCTAGATAGGGATGAATAGGTGTAAATGGTTAACTATGATCAATTTTAAATTTTACCGGAAATAGCTTACTAAATTCAATTTATGCAAACACAAATGGTAAGCTGAATGTAACTAAATGCAGTGCTGAAAGTAGAGTGCAGAAATATACAGAACACAAAGATCTTTTAGCCAGGTTTGACCCCTAATCCCCTATGATCTACGTCCTGGTCCCTTACCAACCTGGTAAGAGCATATATTACTGATCACAATAAAAAATGATTACAAGATACAATAATATATCACCTTTTACCCAGCTGCTGACAAATGGCGTGCTGAACAACCTGTTTCTGAACCTGCCCTCTAAGTTATACTACCTCGAGTATACTTCTCTAGCACAATTTACCAAACCTTATGTTCCCTTGCCAATTTATCCAGCAACTACAGATTACACCTTGAACATTACAATTTGTAAAAGTTACAACTCAAACTATAGACTCTCTAAGATATAGCACGTATATAGTATATTAGAGCTCGAGAGAGTTGAATAAAGAATATAACAATGAAAGATCAGAGTTGTATTTGTTCTAGTTAAAGATATCGATCAGTAGTCGAAATGTTGGAAGTATTTATCTTTTTCACAAGAACATGTATTTATACTTATACATTTAAACGTTGAAAACTAACCTAACGATTTACAACGTTCAAATCCAATTCAAACGATCAAATCTGTTAGGATGGTGTTTAACGTTAATATATATGTTAACGGAAGGTTTAGAAAGAATAAAGAGTTTAAAAACATAAACGTTCAGTTTGAATGAGGTAAATGAATTATAGGAGTGTTTGAATAAAGGATAGAGTTTTCATAAAACCAAACTCCTATAATTTAGGAAAAGAGTTTTACTAGATCAAAATAGTTTGTTTAAGAGCTCCAGTATATTTGATCTACGTATTATATAATAAATAAGCCCTTACAAACAACTAATAGAAGTTCCTGAAATATTTCCATGAAATTCGGACTTCTGGTAAATCTGGACAGATCGATTTGGCTTGGTGTTTGTGTAAACTCTGAGCGTAATCATCTTGCTAAACTGACATAGTCTAATACATATGGCATGTTGTTTGAATATACTGATAACATATCAGTAAGCTTTTTAACCCTGCAAAACAAAGCTAGTATAGAACATAATAGCATGATGTTTATATCATTTAAACAAGCAATCAGGTTGCTAAGTGTGATCATTAAAACCAAAGGAGTTTCAAGCCGTATAAACTGCACCACATTTTCGGGATGTGGTTTGTGTGGTTTAAAACTTGTGCAGTTGCGGTTTGAGAAAATTTTCAAATCGCATATATGGGTTGGTGCGCGGTATTTGACAAAAGCCGCACCGCGAACATTACCCTATTAACGACATATTAAAAAATTATATTAATATTGCTAGAATTAAAAAAATGATATTTTTTTAAATTAAAAAATAAAATATTAAGAAAATATCATAAATTAATAAAATTATAAGTTTTAAAAAAACAATTGTGTATTACACTAATTATAAGCTAGTATTATTAAGGACGAGATATTAAAAGTTTGGTCAAGTATTTATTTTTTTCTACTCATTATTTTTGTTTTGGGTCCCAATAAAATTAATACCACTTTTGTAGGTGATCATGGTTGCATTTGGCATATGCAACAAACCCTTTAAACCCCTAGGCAGCTGTAACAGCCCCAAATCCGGGGTCAGGGATTTAGGGTAGTCACGATCCATGTACTCCTTGCCTTACCTGTATTACTCACACCATTCATAATTCACCTGCTCATGACCCCACAACATATGTCTCACACACACACACACAGGTTAGAGTCTCAGAAACGACACAATACAACAACTGCGGAATAAATAATTTTTATTACAATACCCAAATGTCTTTTGAATCTGTCACTGATACAATTTCTAAGTAATGTTACATTACCAACTTAGTCTTCTGATGCTTACAATCCTCTAATACCATTCATGTCTATACATAAGTTGAATGCCAAAAGCCGTAGCCTGATTCGATTGGTTCGTACTACTCTTCGGGATCACTGCTAGAAACTGTTTATGGAAACGCCTTGCGGGGTAGGTGCCGTCCCAATGGCATCCTGCTTCGCTGCTATATAATATATATAAAACAATAGCAAGAGTGAGCGATAGCTCAGCAAGGTAATAAAAATATGGCATAATCATGCCTGTAACTCAACCCAGAATAAAGCGGGTATAAGACAATAATTTGTCAAAATATCTCGATACTGAAATAATTTCCTTATCGGAATGTATTCCCAAAAACAATACCATTATTGTACTTCAAATATCATTTTCATAATATTTCTGCAAACTTGTGCTATATTATGAACAAAGTTCTAGTATAAAAGATAAGGTTTCAAAGTAAACCAAATATAACCTTTCCGAAAAATATCTGCCATGTAAGCAGAATATCAACATATAACTTAGAAGATGAAGTTATAAGGTGATTCAGTATAAACAACTTCCTTACCATAACTCCTGTTATGTAAGGTATCCACAGAGTCATATGATATAAAAGATGAAGTTATATGGATTTATTGTCACTTCATTTCCAAACACTTTTCGACCCCCTGCCAACATGATTGGTTCTTTATCCTAATGCATGTTGCAAGAATATCCAAATTGGATGATGAACTAATACTGGAGTTGCTACCGCGTCCGCTGTGCCTAACCTTGCTATGATCAGTAGCAGGTCGCACCGCTCAAATAGTTTTCTACATGTAGATGGAAGAATCACGACAGACTGACATTGTCTACTGCCTTTCTGGATCTCCCGGCCCATTTGGGGCAATAAAAGTTGGATGGGCCCACGCAACTTGACCACTTACACCACTCCTAGTTCAGATGAAATCCATGACTCTGAAACGTAAAGATCGTCCTCCTTTCCCCAAGTGTAACACTTGTTGATACGACTCCACTAAGTAGTTATATCTAGGTTGGAAAGGAAGATTCTCCAATATTTCCCAAGCTATTGCTTGTTAATGGATATCGACTTGTTCCATGAATTTACCCCTCGATCGTTGAGGTGGTAACACAATATTTGACTTGCAGCAATTACATTGCTTTGAGAAAATATCTGTCCCCTGACAGTTTTTGAATTGAGAGTTTAAAAAGAGTAGTAGTCACTTAAATCAGGTTTCCCATATTTTTGATAGTTGAGCGAGCATTTAAATCCTCTTTAAAAGACAGATTTAAATGGAAAAACATTGTTTTGGGAACCTCTTTTTGATTTTAAAAATACTTAATAATATTTATTAAATAAGTAAATCTTAAATGAATATTTGAAAATAATATTCATTAAGTAAATAAAGATTAAGTGAATATTCAAAGATAATATTCATTAAATAAATAAGGATTAAATGAATATTTAAAATAATATTCATTAACTAATAAACCCCGAATGAATATTCAAGATAATATAAACCTCGAATGAATATTCAAATTAATGTTCCTCAAATAAGTAAACCTCAAATGAATATTCAAAATAATATTCATTAAATAATTAAGTCTCAAATGAATATTCGAACATAATATTCATTAAATAATCCCCAGATGAATATTCACAATAATATTCTTAAAGTCAGTAATCCTCAAATGAATATAAATAATATCCTTTAAGTCAATAATCCTTAAATGAAGATTCATAAACAATATTCATTAAATAAATAATTAACCCTCGAATAACAGTTATCTGATATCTTTATCGGAAAATAACCTTTAATATATACAAAAAAAATATAATTACTTCTGATCTTAGAGAAAATCACCCGCCCTTTTCCTAGGGCAAATATAAAATCCTGGCTTATAGCTGATATCCCATATCTAACTCATAAGCCCCAACTTCAAGTCATAACCTCAAGTATTGCTATACATAGCAATTCGAAGACAAGTATGCAATAACACATGTATACTTCTCATTTGCATATATAACTGAAATAGTATTCAAATAGTATTTCTCGACCGAGATAATACTCAAATAACATTCCTCAAAACACATAGTATTCTGCCAATGGAATCCCTCCGGGTTTCCACGGCTATCTACATATCTCAAAATATCGACTCCCGGTCTAGAGTCGAAACAATAAACCTGCTCTTATCTATAGAGCTACAAGGTACACCGGTTTATAACTACTTTGTCTCAAAGCTCATATATAAACCAAAATCAAACTCTATTTTATACAATATATAACATGTATCGCAAAACTGTATAACTCCACACATGGCAAAAGCAGTAATATATAATCAATACTTCAAAGTATAGATTTAGAAAACTTGCCACAATACTTGCAACAAAGATTTGGTATATAAATTGGGAATACACAAGTATTGAACATTGGAAAATATGCATACTCTGAATAATAGAGTAAGGTTTAGTAAACTTGCCTGATGCTCGTGAAGTGATAGGGGTTCGCGACGATGCCGGACAATCTAGACAAAGTCAAACGAAAACACACGGTTAATCCCCTCGATAATCCACTTGTACTCAATGCTTAAACACGTAAGCGAAACACAACCAAGGAATTACTAGCTCGTTATAGGCTCATACTAAGTCCATGTTTAGTCGACAATTACTTAAGTAGTAGGTTTAGTCCGAAATCGATCCTCGAATACAAGTTATACTTAACCATTTACAACATTGGTTTCTAAGTCATGTTCTTAGTGGTTTTCACTTGCGCGACCTCGGCTACAACATTTTTATAAAATCGAAAAATAATCTTTTGGACTCGAAACCTTCGTACAAACCTTCGTAACTGACCTTGACACTTCAATACAAAATTTCATATTTTAAAACAACTCTTAAGGGTCTCAAACATAGCCACAAAGTTTGTACATTTCTGCAATCTCATTCCTTGAACCACTTTCACTAAAATGGTCATATCTCATAAACCGTAATTCGTATAGACATGATATTTATACCAAAACAAACCTTAAAACAAGACCTACATGTTCATGGTCAGTGTTGTTCAAAAATAATCCAAGACCAGTTCGTAATTCTTGCTCAAAACAGCCTTAAATCAAATGGGCATTACGACGGCTATAATCGTAACGCTTTCCATTTTCAAAACACACCCAAATCAATACCAAACAATCCCAAACTCACCATTCACCTTATACACCCTCCACTCAGTCAAATCCTCCATGAATAATCACAACAAATTCATAACCCATCCTCCAAACTCAACCAAAAATTCATATAATCACTTAGTCATGCTTTTAACTTTACATAAACATCAAAACAATTTCAAAACTCATATAACAAAAAGGGGCAGAGGTTTTATACCTTCTCCAAGCTTGCTTGCTGCTATATTCCTTATGTAACCTTAGATCCTTGCTTAATACAACCTTTGGAAGCTACAAACTCAATATCCAAAAACAAAACAAAACACAAGTTACTATTCATCATCTTCTCCGACTGTTAATCACTGAAATCGAAGGGGTAAATCACGGGGTTGAGGTGATTGCTTACAATGGTTACGTCGGGCTTCTCGAGAGCTTCGATTTGAGTGGTAGAACGCCAAAAACGGACCACGGAATCTCAAGTTACGATCATTTCTTTCTCTCCCATTTTTCTTCTCATTTTTCTCTCCCGAATTTTCTTCTTCCTTTTCTTTTCTTTTCGTCTTGATAATAATGAAAATGCTGATATTTGTGTTTAAAAAGTGGTGAGTCATCACCTTTTGGTGAGTCACCGGGACACGTGTCGCGCATGCATGAGCTTAGCTAAAGTAGCTTTACTGGTTCGCTTTTCTTTCACATGGATGATCCAAATGTTGCATTTCTCGAATTAATCTTGTTACATGTTACTTCCATGTCTATATTTAATCCTGTCATAATTTCAATCCTCAATCCATGATTCGTTCTCTTAATCGCTTAATCTCGTTATAAAGTATCAGCGGTTTCTAGTATCTTCGTTTCACTGTCTCAGTGGTTTTCGTTCTAATTTCTCAAATCAAATATAATAAAATTCCAAAATATTAAATCCTCAAATCCTCAATTTTAATATC
The DNA here is from genome assembly GCA_030848705.1 of Heracleum sosnowskyi. NCBI lineage: Eukaryota > Viridiplantae > Streptophyta > Magnoliopsida > Apiales > Apiaceae > Heracleum > Heracleum sosnowskyi. The sequence continues at coordinate 75,875,675 of CM061239.1, forward strand.
TCATTTCTTGAATATAATAATATATAATTCACTGCCCGGTCAAATACTATACCAAAATAAAATTTGGAATTTCTGAATTCTGATCGTCTTTGCATTCACTTATTTACTCCGTAGATCACTAATATGACTTCGGAATATCCACACTACGTCTCGTACATAGGTGGCATGAAAAATTTTCTTAACCCTCAAAATCACTATTCATCCACCAAATTCACTATTCACTGATGCACTTAATCATAATAAGAAAAGTTTTAAATTTTACCAAAAATCCGGGTTATTACAGTCTCCCCTCCTTAAAAGGATTCCGTCCCGGAATCAACTTAGGAGTAACTGGGGTACTTCTCTTCCATTGCACTTTCTAACTCCCAGGTGGATTCTTCCACCTCTTGATTTTCCACAACCTCTCACTAGCTTGGCAACCTCGTCACTTAGCACTTGATCTTTTCTATCCGTGATTTCCACAGGTTGTTCTTTGTAAGTCAGATCAGGTTGTATATCTACCTGTTCGTACTCTAATATATGCCGGGCATCTATAGTATACTGACGTAGCATTGACACATGAACCCCTTTATGACCATTCTACAAGTTTTGGGGGGAAAAACAAGGCTGGCTCGTAGGCTACCTTCCTGACGCGTTTTAAAATCTCAGACGGCCCAATGAATCTCGGGCTCAACTTCCCTTTCTTTCCAAATCTCATAAATTCTTTCCATGAGGATATCTTTAGCATCACGAATCTCTAACCTCATATTCTCTATCTTGTTTGTACAGAAAATACACCCACCTAAACTTGCTTGCCATTCATCATCATGCCATTTAGCTTATCTATAGCAGTACTATCTTTATACTCACGGGCTTAGTCCGCATGCTTCCTCTGTCTATCTTGGCTGTTACTAGCCGCTTGTTGGTTAAATCTTTTGTCTTTCTAGTTCGTTGGACTAACTTGGGTTTTGTGTAAAATCTCATCCTTTAATTCCTGATTATTCGGAATCCATCTCTGTCTCATTTTAATCAAGGGTATCGGCCACCACATTGGCCTTCCCCGGATGGTAGTGTATCTCACAGTCATAATTCTACGTCAATTCTATCCATTTCTCCATCCCATGTTATCTATTATCACGGGTAACTCAAAGCCAATTCATTACATTCCCTAAAATTTGTGGGTGCATTAGTCAACCCAAAATAACCTCGCTGAAAACTCGAAGTGTCTATTCCAAGTACGAATCGCAGTCTTGGGTATATCCTCGGATTTAACTTCCAACTGGTGATACCCAGTTCTTAAATAAATTGGAAATACACATCGTTCTTCCGCTGATCAAACAATCATTTACAAGGGTACCTATTCCCCCTGTCGAACTCATTCAACTCTCGAGGTTCGATGCATAATCTTGTGCTAACATCTTTCTCTCTTACAACGACACCAGGCTCTCCACGGTGGTACACTGGGTCTTATCATATACGTGCCCAACAATTCTTGTAACTGAGTCGCTAGCTCTTTCATTCCCACTATACCCTGAATACTCAGTATTCATTCTCATGTCATCCAAATCGATATCTGGTAGCTCATTAAAACCTTGTACAATCTCCCAAAACCATTGTAGTTCCCTTTATACTTGGTATCTCTTTTCTTGGCATCAACCATAAGAGCTAATTAAGCCTCGTATTTCTGATGTAATAGTTTCTTAGTCTGAACTATATTCAAGAATTTCTAAATCTGCCTCCATCCTTTAATTATTACTCTCTCTCCCTTACAATCAGTCTGGCTCCATTGGGTGCCAACCAACCCATCCTTATTATAATATCAACTTCTCCCAACTTGAAAGGGATCAGGTCTATCAAAAGTGTCGACCTCATATTTCTAGTTCACAACCTGGATGTACCAGTCTTATGGGAAAATCCCTCGAATGGCTATTTCTACTTGTAATTATTCCCTTAGTGGCTCGGCCTTAAGGTTTAATTGTCATGCAACTTCTTGATATACAACGATGCATTAGCTCTGTCTAAATAGTATAGAATGGTATCTGCTATTTAAAGGTCCTGACAGTGGGCTGCTTGTTGGAGGTAGCCCTGGTTGAAACCTACTGGCTTTCTTTCCTTCTGTGTTCACAAACTCCGGAACAAACCTCGATAACTCGGAAAACTTGGCCTCATACTCGGTCACAGTCATGGTTTCCTTTTTTAACTCTTTAACTTTCATTTTCATCCGGGTCTCCATATATTTCCGAAAATTATTCCTCTAAAACAACACACGTTGCACCTCTCCCAAGTCACAATACCAGCTCCCTCTGACTCCATCGTCAGTACTTATCTTGCTAACCTAGAGGTAGTGTCCATTCGTAAACAACTCCTCCAAAATCTCAATTCCACTATAGGGCATCTATCTAACACCGTTGTCACTGGAGTTCACGGCACATCGCTATTCCTTTCACATATATCGATTGACATGCTTTCCATTATCATAACATCCTTGGGAGAATAAACCAATTTCGTTGCTATATCACTAACATTCTATTCGTCTTAGGGATTCGCTCCTGTCATAGGCGATTTCGTTACGAATCTAATTCCTATCAGCGAATTTTGACTTATTTGACCTGGGTGGCCTCCCCTTAGAATTCAATGAGGATAACAAAAATTATGGGGCCTTGAAAAGACAACTCCCATATCAAGGAAAATGTCACACACTGGTGATCATAAGGTTATGAGTTTTAAGGTAACCTTATTGGGGGTAAGAGAATTTTACCGAGAGATCAATATGATCATAAGAACTCAACGTTGTGTGCCTCGATTGAGACATTACTAAAGGTAATTAGCCTTCTTGTATTTCACAACTTACAAGTGATGGCGTCCCATCAGACTTCTATCACACAGACAGATAGTCCTTGTAGCCCCTATAAGTATAGGGTTGTTCGTCTCAGTGGAAGTTGAAAAGTATGAAAGCAATTCGAGATCAATTTAATGATTATCGTCTTTCGACAATATTTCTTAAAGGAACACCTTGGATTAAAATTGAACAGATTCCAAAGGTGCGGTTTCCAAAGAAAATACAAGGAAAAGAATAACCAAAAAGATACTGGTACTTAACAAACAAGTGGTGAGGTATCACCATAGGGTCATTCATTATTTGAAGAAAAGTGAAAGCTTAAATAAAATCATTTGACAGGGCTTCGAAAACCTGAAAGTAGGCATTGTGACAGCCTCTGGCACAAGTGAAACTGAATATGGTTTAGCACAAGTGTTATAAAATAACTTCGAAGAGGGAATATACCCTTTATCAGAATTCTTTTCTGGAGAGAGGTCAAGATAGATCATAGATTGGGGAGGTACCCCACATAATTTGCAAATGGGGAGGGTACTACCAAAGTCTCTACGGATGCCTTCTATGTCGGCTCCTCTAATGGATAATCGTTCAATTCCAAAGCTTTTCTTCTCCATGCACACCCTAAGGTGCTCAATACTTACGTTATTGCCGACTCATAATAGTCGCTAAGAATTACACCATCAACATTTGCAATCGCAGGGAGTTCTATTCGACTCGGCGCAAACATCTCAAGTAAGCGTTCTGTTCTATAAGATGACTTCGATACCGTGGTCGCCCGTAGCAATGACAATTCCACATGTCGACTGGGCGGTACTTCGGAAGATCGTTAGAAACTACAAGCTTAAATCCGGTCTCTATTTTAATCATCCTTATACCCAATATTCCTTCTCCCATATCAATCCCGTGTGCTACATAAACTTAACACTTTTGGCACAATAGCCTTTTCATTTAAGTCAATCCCGGAATTTCTCAGTCCGTCTTGGTCCTTAAATATATTTCGCCTTTACCGTCCAATCTCAACTTCATCATTTTATCTCTACAATCAATTATAGCAATCAGGGTCTGTCCACCAGCCCATATAACGGCTATCTTACCCAATCCACAGGGTTCGCTCTAATTTCCATTCTCTTTGGTGACATCCTCTGGTAATCAGAAAGACAAGGTTTGCCAAAATTTGCTGAATTTCTTTCCAAAATCAGGGAAATTTGATCAATCTATTTACCTACTAGTAATGCTCGGATCTGATTTCCGACCTTTCTGTTCTATCCTCATAATTCCTTCCTGGTTTCCTGAGGGTGGTAAATCTCGTTCTCGATTCCGTCTTAGCGTGCTTGTCTTACAATAACATTTGCATGGTACATATATCCAAAATTCTCCTTGAGATAATAAAATCCCTCAATGATGTAATAGACACTATTTCCAGTGGAATCGCTGGTCGTGGGGGATTGAAACCTCGTAGCCAAAGCAATTCCTTTCACTATTCTTAGGCAACTAGGTACCCTTAATCGTTCGTGATAATCTGAACACCTTGGTTCTTACGTATGCTGCCCCCTTATGGGCAACTATAACCGACTACGAGTAACAGGTTTCGTTCAAGTCGAATCAATCCACTGATACTGGCTATACTGCCTCTACCTCTTCTGCTTTGGAGACTCTACTCCATTTTATTTGTCATACCTCTTGATGAATCATGAACGATCCTTAAACTCTCGTCTCGTAACTTATTTATCCCTTGAAGGTTCGTCCGATCTTATTATTAGACCTTAAGTAACACACCACATCTTTATCAATCGGCACATTTTCTACAAGATTATTCCCTTGACCCACTACGGGGTCTTCCTCTAGATCCTCCTATGGATCTTCCTTTATCGGGTCTTCATCCATCTCAAGAAGCGCATCATCAAATGCCTACTCGAAGGCCTCGGGATCTGGTATCTCAGAATCCCATACATCTATAACTCATACGAATCGAGGTGACTAACCATGAAGTCCTAAGTACGGTTTCCCAGAAGAAGTCCCTTCTCGGGCTTTATCTTAAACAGTCAGGGTCATGTCTTCTAACTCGACTGCGAACTTAATTTGAGCTCTAGATGCTCTTATCATTATTAAGGGTATTGTAAGACTCGATCTCCTATCGTTTCTGAGCACTGTAACCTAACGCTCTGATACCATTTCTGTAACAGCCCCAAATCCGGGGTCAGGGATTTAGGGTAGTCACGATCCATGTACTCCTTGCCTTACCTGTATTACTCACACCATTCATAATTCACCTGCTCATGACCCCACAACATATGTCTCACACACACACACACAGGTTAGAGTCTCAGAAACGACACAATACAACAACTGCGGAATAAATAATTTTTATTACAATACCCAAATGTCTTTTGAATCTGTCACTGATACAATTTCTAAGTAATGTTACATTACCAACTTAGTCTTCTGATGCTTACAATCCTCTAATACCATTCATGTCTATACATAAGTTGAATGCCAAAAGCCGTAGCCTGATTCGATTGGTTCGTACTACTCTTCGGGATCACTGCTAGAAACTGTTTATGGAAACGCCTTGCGGGGTAGGTGCCGTCCCAATGGCATCCTGCTTCGCTGCTATATAATATATATAAAACAATAGCAAGAGTGAGCGATAGCTCAGCAAGGTAATAAAAATATGGCATAATCATGCCTGTAACTCAACCCAGAATAAAGCGGGTATAAGACAATAATTTGTCAAAATATCTCGATACTGAAATAATTTCCTTATCGGAATGTATTCCCAAAAACAATACCATTATTGTACTTCAAATATCATTTTCATAATATTTCTGCAAACTTGTGCTATATTATGAACAAAGTTCTAGTATAAAAGATAAGGTTTCAAAGTAAACCAAATATAACCTTTCCGAAAAATATCTGCCATGTAAGCAGAATATCAACATATAACTTAGAAGATGAAGTTATAAGGTGATTCAGTATAAACAACTTCCTTACCATAACTCCTGTTATGTAAGGTATCCACAGAGTCATATGATATAAAAGATGAAGTTATATGGATTTATTGTCACTTCATTTCCAAACACTTTTCGACCCCCTGCCAACATGATTGGTTCTTTATCCTAATGCATGTTGCAAGAATATCCAAATTGGATGATGAACTAATACTGGAGTTGCTACCGCGTCCGCTGTGCCTAACCTTGCTATGATCAGTAGCAGGTCGCACCGCTCAAATAGTTTTCTACATGTAGATGGAAGAATCACGACAGACTGACATTGTCTACTGCCTTTCTGGATCTCCCGGCCCATTTGGGGCAATAAAAGTTGGATGGGCCCACGCAACTTGACCACTTACACCACTCCTAGTTCAGATGAAATCCATGACTCTGAAACGTAAAGATCGTCCTCCTTTCCCCAAGTGTAACACTTGTTGATACGACTCCACTAAGTAGTTATATCTAGGTTGGAAAGGAAGATTCTCCAATATTTCCCAAGCTATTGCTTGTTAATGGATATCGACTTGTTCCATGAATTTACCCCTCGATCGTTGAGGTGGTAACACAATATTTGACTTGCAGCAATTACATTGCTTTGAGAAAATATCTGTCCCCTGACAGTTTTTGAATTGAGAGTTTAAAAAGAGTAGTAGTCACTTAAATCAGGTTTCCCATATTTTTGATAGTTGAGCGAGCATTTAAATCCTCTTTAAAAGACAGATTTAAATGGAAAAACATTGTTTTGGGAACCTCTTTTTGATTTTAAAAATACTTAATAATATTTATTAAATAAGTAAATCTTAAATGAATATTTGAAAATAATATTCATTAAGTAAATAAAGATTAAGTGAATATTCAAAGATAATATTCATTAAATAAATAAGGATTAAATGAATATTTAAAATAATATTCATTAACTAATAAACCCCGAATGAATATTCAAGATAATATAAACCTCGAATGAATATTCAAATTAATGTTCCTCAAATAAGTAAACCTCAAATGAATATTCAAAATAATATTCATTAAATAATTAAGTCTCAAATGAATATTCGAACATAATATTCATTAAATAATCCCCAGATGAATATTCACAATAATATTCTTAAAGTCAGTAATCCTCAAATTAATATAAATAATATCCTTTAAGTCAATAATCCTTAAATGAAGATTCATAAACAATATTCATTAAATAAATAATTAACCCTCGAATAACAGTTATCTGATATCTTTATCGGAAAATAACCTTTAATATATACAAAAAAAAATATAATTACTTCTGATCTTAGAGAAAATCACCCGCCCTTTTCCTAGGGCAAATATAAAATCCTGGCTTATAGCTGATATCCCATATCTAACTCATAAGCCCCAACTTCAAGTCATAACCTCAAGTATTGCTATACATAGCAATTCGAAGACAAGTATGCAATAACACATGTATACTTCTCATTTGCATATATAACTGAAATAGTATTCAAATAGTATTTCTCGACCGAGATAATACTCAAATAACATTCCTCAAAACACATAGTATTCTGCCGATGGAATCCCTCCGGGTTTCCACGGCTATCTACATATCTCAAAATATCGACTCCCGGTCTAGAGTCGAAACAATAAACCTGCTCTTATCTATAGAGCTACAAGGTACACCGGTTTATAACTACTTTGTCTCAAAGCTCATATATAAACCAAAATCAAACTCTATTTTATACAATATATAACATGTATCGCAAAACTGTATAACTCCACACATGGCAAAAGCAGTAATATATAATCAATACTTCAAAGTATAGATTTAGAAAACTTGCCACAATACTTGCAACAAAGATTTGGTATATAAATTGGGAATACACAAGTATTGAACATTGGAAAATATGCATACTCTGAATAATAGAGTAAGGTTTAGTAAACTTGCCTGATGCTCGTGAAGTGATAGGGGTTCGCGACGATGCCGGACAATCTAGACAAAGTCAAACGAAAACACACGGTTAATCCCCTCGATAATCCACTTGTACTCAATGCTTAAACACGTAAGCGAAACACAACCAAGGAATTACTAGCTCGTTATAGGCTCATACTAAGTCCATGTTTAGTCGACAATTACTTAAGTAGTAGGTTTAGTCCGAAATCGATCCTCGAATACAAGTTATACTTAACCATTTACAACATTGGTTTCTAAGTCATGTTCTTAGTGGTTTTCACTTGCGCGACCTCGGCTACAACATTTTTATAAAATCGAAAAATAATCTTTTGGACTCGAAACCTTCGTACAAACCTTCGTAACTGACCTTGACACTTCAATACAAAATTTCATATTTTAAAACAACTCTTAAGGGTCTCAAACATAGCCACAAAGTTTGTACATTTCTGCAATCTCATTCCTTGAACCACTTTCACTAAAATGGTCATATCTCATAAACCGTAATTCGTATAGACATGATCTTTATACCAAAACAAACCTTAAAACAAGACCTACATGTTCATGGTCAGTGTTGTTCAAAAATAATCCAAGACCAGTTCGTAATTCTTGCTCAAAACAGCCTTAAATCAAATGGGCATTACGACGGCTATAATCGTAACGCTTTCCATTTTCAAAACACACCCAAATCAATACCAAACAATCCCAAACTCACCATTCACCTTATACACCCTCCACTCAGTCAAATCCTCCATGAATAATCACAACAAATTCATAACCCATCCTCCAAACTCAACCAAAAATTCATATAATCACTTAGTCATGCTTTTAACTTTACATAAACATCAAAACAATTTCAAAACTCATATAACAAAAAGGGGCAGAGGTTTTATACCTTCTCCAAGCTTGCTTGATGCTATATTCCTTATGTAACCTTAGATCCTTGCTTAATACAACCTTTGGAAGCTACAAACTCAATATCCAAAAACAAAACAAAACACAAGTTACTATTCATCATCTTCTCCGACTGTTAATCACTGAAATCGAAGGGGTAAATCACGGGGTTGAGGTGATTGCTTACCATAGTTACGTCGGGCTTCTCGAGAGCTTCGATTTGAGTGGTAGAACGCCAAAAACGGACCACGGAATCTCAAGTTACGATCATTTCTTTCTCTCCCATTTTTCTTCTCATTTTTCTCTCCCGAATTTTCTTCTTCCTTTTCTTTTCTTTTTGTCTTGATAATAATGAAAATGCTGATATTTGTGTTTAAAAAGTGGTGAGTCATCACCTTTTGGTGAGTCACCGGGACACGTGTCGCGCATGCATGAGCTTAGCTAAAGTAGCTTTACTGGTTCGCTTTTCTTTCACATGGATGATCCAAATGTTGCATTTCTCGAATTAATCTTGTTACATGTTACTTCCATGTCTATATTTAATCCTGTCATAATTTCAATCCTCAATCCATGATTCGTTCTCTTAATCGCTTAATCTCGTTATAAAGTATCAGCGGTTTCTAGTATCTTCGTTTCACTGTCTCAGTGGTTTTCGTTCTAATTTCTCAAATCAAATATAATAAAATTCCAAAATATTAAATCCTCAAATCCTCAATTTTAATATCTCATTTCTTGAATATAATAATATATAATTCACTGCCCGGTCAAATACTATACCAAAATAAAATTTGGAATTTCTGAATTCTGATCGTCTTTGCATTCACTTATTTACTCCGTAGATCACTAATATGACTTCGGAATATCCACACTACGTCTCGTACATAGATGGCATGAAAAATTTTCTTAACCCTCAAAATCACTATTCATCCACCAAATTCACTATTCACTGATGCACTTAATCATAATAAGAAAAGTTTTAAATTTTACCAAAAATCCGGGTTATTACAGCAGCCCTAGTGGACGAGTAAGGTCTCGTGAGGGTTATAGTAAATCTACCCACAAAATTTTATATTTGGTTTGACTGCCAAGTCTCAAACATGAAATATATTATAGCACTCCACACATGCAAACTTAACCATGTAATAGCTCTTATATATCATATACTACAATTCCTCAACTTTACACACCAACACGACTATTCAAGTACGTGCACATAGTCTGAAAGACTAAAAATATATCATGAATAACATCAAAGTCGCAATCAACAAGATAATAACATGCTTTAGATGGAAAAATGACCTCACAAACACTCAAAGCACACAAGTGTTTAGGTGTAACTGTATCACTCAAGTGTAATCAAGTGCACATGTGCTACCATAAGCTTGCTTGTCCACCAAAATCTCTAGACTTCGTGCTCGTATAAATCAAAAGGTCTTTGTCAAGGGTTGTAACGAAGCTTAGGTGGGGGGTAGGAAAATAAAAAGGCTGCAGTTGGCTAAACTTGACAACTAATAGAGCATAATGTTCATATACACTTGAAGCACTCAACATGAAACTATCATTGGGATATCATCCCACATAAAATATAAAACCCTTAAATTTCACATTGTAAGAACCAATGAACACAGACTCTCTTTTCCTTTTTTTCCCAATAGATAGATCTTTCTTTTTTCACTTTTTTTTTCAATTTCTTTTTTTATTGACCTTTGTGACTCTGTTTGAGGTGTCACAGACAAGAAGTAACCAAACCAATTCAAATCCCACCAAAATTCACACATTAACAAAGATATCCCCACACTCAATATTTTACCAATCTCAAGTATATATCACAATTCTCTACTAGTCAATCAAGACAAGAACAAATTAATAAGCTCAAGATTTAGATGGTGATATACAAAGAAAAAGGATATAGGCTCAAGGGGGCTCACTAAGGATTATTTTTCAAGGTACTGTTTGGGACAATACGGTTAATCCTAGTGCCTTTATCATTTTTACACAATATCAATATACGCACGACTTAGTATAAAGCAAGTTCTAGAGCAACATGTACAATGACGAATAGTTCACCACAAAAAAATAGATTGATAAAGAGATGTATCAATCATTAATTAAGGCTCAAGATCTCACAGGTGATAGCATGCTAAACTCATCAAAATTGACAATGACGTACATTCAAGTTTTGAAATTTTGCAAGCACATACAAGACATCATCATGTACAAGGTATTTTACGCCAAGGACACATACATGACACTCGCAAAATAAGTATACACGGTGGGTACTTATCCTTATTAACATGATATTTTGACAAGACAATCACTTTTTTAAGGTTTTCTAATTTTTTTGTGTTTTCTATTTTTTAACTATCCAAAAAAAATCTAACAAAAATTAAAAAAGAAAAAAAATCCTAATTTATTTATGTTGGAAACCTCTCCCCACACTTAAGCAGTTCATTGTCCCCAATAAATAATATATATACATTAAACTAACAAGATCCTAAAAAAATACAAAAATAAAATAAAAATAAAATGTATACAAAGAGAGGTTCAAAATACTCCCCTAGTGTTGCATGATGTGATGATTCAAAAGTGTTGTTGAAATTCCTTCCGGAGTTGCTGAAATTGCTGGTCCATATTCTTTATTAACTAGGCAAATCAACTTCTAATACCAACAACAATTTGGTGGAGTGGCTGAGGCCTTGGTATTGCATGCTAGAGGTCAGGGGTTCAAATCTCCTCTCCACCAATTTCTTGGAATTTTTGCAAAAGGGTAGAACTTGGACTTTAATTGATTCCACATGGCGGGATTTTCACACCGTGGAAAGACAAAAGTGCACCATGGGTAGAGAGCGCGTGAATTTGACGTGTGGCAGGAAAAAAATACTATTGTCTTAGCAGCAGGGATCCCCGCACTGCGGGAATTAAAATTGCATCGCAAGTCTGTATATTGAGCGCTTTTACAGAGACTTTCGCATGGTCAACACATCCGATGCATGCCCGTCACAAAATTTGTGCTTTTTTCTTGTAAAATCAGCATGACTGCTCCATAAATTGCACAACCAACATTTTTTTTTCTCAATTTTTTTTCCGAAAATAATTCCTTCAAGATTTAAATAGAACACCAGGTGTCCTAAATAAATTATTCTTGCATCTCATAATTTGTTTTTTAGCCTGAAACACTTATAACAATCATGGGTTACCTCCCAAGAAGTGTTTTTTTTACGTCTTTGGCTAGACATGAGACTAACCTTTTTATTTGACAATTTCACACCATAGTGTAAAATTCCACGTTGCATCTCCCAATGGCCATTTAATTATTTTGTTCGGGGCCACGTCTTTAACAACAAAATTCAGCTTCCTATGCTCATCAAAACTGCTTGTGACATTGTCCTCACGCCATAATTGTGTGCCAGAAAAATAGATAATATCCCGAATATTTGAAATCATCAATTTACTACCTTACTTCTGCTTTTGTGGAACCTCCAAAAATGATTCTTCTTTATCAGGGGGTAAATCTGCTGAGATAACGATGGACAAAGTTAGAGATGCCAACCTTCCCCGTTGCTCAAAGAAACACATTATGGTGTCCAAACGGCACACAATATCACGAAAATTTGAAATAACCCTTCCAATAGCTATCCTATTTTTCTGTAGAACCTCAAATAAATTTTCTTTCTTATCAGGAGGTAACTCTGCTGAGATGATGACGGACAAGATCGGGAATAAGCTCACATAAATCTCTTTGGAATGAGAGGACATCAACTTTAGTTCCAAATCAGGTGGTTCTTTAACAGATGCTTTTGGATGTTTGTCTTCTGCAAATAACACTTCCAAGGACTCAAAACAATGCACTATTTTTGCATCTTGTGAATTAACCTTCAACAAAGTTATATTCTCCTGTTCATTATTTTCATGTCCGGAATCTAGAATCATGGGTTGCTCCAAAGGATCTTCATAGGAATTTTTCTCTAGTTTATTAGAAACTAGAACATCCTTTATAGTTATTGTTGAAGAGTCCTCTACATATCCTTCATGATCAGATTTTGTCTGAGAGACCTCCACCTCTTTCTCGCTTTCAACAAACTCACCTTCAGAATGCTCGATATGAACTTCTTCACAATTTTCAGCATCAGTTGATAGAGAACTTAGCGTTTGATTTCTCATCTCATCAACTAGATCCCCAACTTGATTCCCTAAGTTCATCAACGAATTTGTCTGACTTTGGATAACATCTAGATTTTCAATAGCTTTCTTCAACAAAGCTTTTACAGAATTGTATTGATCTTCTTCATCAGGATCTTGCTGTTGAGGTTGCTGAAAACGCGAATAGTTAAAGTCCATTGATGAAGTTTCAAGATAAGCTCCTTCATTTATCCATGAATAATTCAGAAGTTGACTCCATGACTGGTTGTAAGAATTGGAATATGGGTCACTCTAATTTTGATTACCAACAAAGCAAATAGAGTCTGGATTGGAAGGACAGTAGTCATATGTATGAGCACCGCAACAATATACACACGAAACTCTGTCAGCTTGACTTCGTGGTGGACACTGTTGTTGCCATATAGGTTGATCCATTCCCATGCTCAAATTCTTTACCATCTCTGACACGGAAGACAATCTAGCCTGCAAGGAAAGAAATTCTTGATCTCGTGCAGCACACTCTTCCTCATACCACACAAAAACAAACCAAACTGCAAGATGATTAATTTTGCAAGATGATTAATAGTGGTAAGTATTCCCGCCTGTCACGCGGGTGACCCGGGTTCGATCCCCGGCAGCGGCGCCAAAAACTTGTTGTGTAAAATACTAATGTGCAAGTGTACACAATCGCAAACAAGTAATATAGTAATAAATACCAGATTTCGTTCCTCAAGGACTACAGATTTGTATTAATCGCAAGTAAAATCTCACAGTTCAGTTATCGAACACAAGAATTGATTGATGGTTTTATATCTAAACTAATTAATTAACTAACTAATATTATAATAGAAAAGAGAGTCTTACGAGATTCAGAGATGAGAAGATAAGTCAGGATAATTACTTCCCCCTAACATATGAGAATCGGTAAAATAGTTGCGTAGCACTATAACAATTCCATAGTTCATTAGCTAGAATTCCATGGTCATAGGTTTCTCTTGAAATCACTATGGTTTAAATCCTACCAAGTAAACTAACATATGTTTATGCCAATTTACTCCTCAGAATATAATTAAGCATCAATTAACAAAGCTATGCAAGGTCACAATATATGTCTATACCGTAACGATATTATAATCAAAGATATAAGCATGCACCATTCAAGTTTTATGTCAATTAACTATAACTCTTTCGATATTATAATTAACTCATTAACCCACTAAAGTTGATCAGACAATAGCAAGTATTAGCATGAAAAACACTTGAATGAATAAACTGTAGAACTGCATACAATACTCTTTAACAAAACACCAATAATCTCATGCTAGGGTTCCATAAAAATCCCAACTTTATACATTTAGTTCATATTCAGAGTATCAATATGATCCCAAGATAACCAACACATGTTCATAAGAAGAGATATAAAAAGCTAAGAGAAAACAAAGCCAATTGAATGTCTTCAATGGCTGAATTCTTCTTCGTTGATGACTTCTCCTCTTCCCCTGCACGGCTTCTTCTCTCTTGCGTTCTCTCTCTATCTCTATATATTAGGTCTGATCTATATCTAATAATCTCTAATATAAAAGTATTTTTAATTATTTAATACAAATACAAGGAGATTTCCCAAACAGAATTGAATTCCAATAATAGAAATTCGTAGCTGACTGTTGGGCTGTTTTTCTGGACTGATATGGTTGGGTTTTGATATCAAGACCACTTCTGAGATAAAGCCCTTCTCATAAGCTTTCTGTGGTGAATCGGACTTATAGAACTCCAATTATGGCCCAAACAGTGTGAACTGCGCAAGCGGGTCATAAAATCCGAATTTTAATTAAATTAATCTCCAACTCTTATTATTTAAAATCCAAGTCTTCCTTTATTAAAACTCCTTCATACCTACAATAAAACATTATAATTTATCAAATAAAAATCCAAATCAATATAAAATAACTTGAATATAGGGATAATATTAAGATAAATCACACGCTTATAAAAAATATAACCATATTTTTAGGATCTTATTTGAAATCGAATAAAACGGGCCTTTATTTTAATTAAAACACTTAAAAATCATTCAACTCTTTAACTTAATAATATCTCTATGATCAGTTTATTGACACGATATTAATTATTTAAAAAATTCACTATAACCAAAAAAATTCTAACAAAAATCAATATACAAAGATAATTTAATTCTATTTATATTATCATGCATGTCACATTATACAACTAATTCAATGCTATCTATATTATTATATTAAAACCAAAATATTGAAAAATTTTGGTATGTCGGTACTTGTATCGGGTAACAGTCTATTTATTTCAAACTTATTTTGAAGCGTAATCATTTTAAATTTTGGGCTATTTATTGTAAAGTTATTTTGATATTTATTTTGAACTTATGTTGCTAGCCTAATTATTTTAAGAAGTTGGTCTATTTATTTTGAACTTATGTTGATGGTCTTATTATTTAGGGATATTCCATTTGGTACCATTGTATAATTGGCTTTTCCATTTGGTACCACTCGAAGTTTTTGGCTTCCAAGTGGAGCAATCATACTTTTGGCTTCATCCACATGATACCACTCCGTTAACCAAATGTTAGTCGACCGTTACAAAATTATGAGATTGTCCATTTGGTACCACTCAAAGTTTTTGACTTCCAAGTAGTACCCTTCTACTTTGTGTTTCAACTCCAAAATACCACTATGTTAATAAATTCGATGAATCTGATCATTCTCATCAAACTCCTTGGCTTTTGGCGGGCAAAGGGATGAGAAACAATTTGTTTGAGGGGCATAAAATCAAGGAATTTGAATAGATTCATCATATTCATTAAAAAGTGGTATTTTGGAATTGAAGTCAAAAGTAGAATGATGCCACTTGGAAGTCGAAAACTTTGAGTGGTACCAAATGGACAATCTCATAATTTTGTAACGGCCAACTAACGTTTGGTTAACGGAGTGGTGTCATGTGGATGAAGTCAAAAATATGATGGCGCCACTTGGAAGTCAAAAATTTTGTGTGGTACCAAATGGAAAAGTCAATTGTACAATGGTTCCAAATAGAATATCCCTTTATTAAACCACATCTCTAAAAATCTATTTATTTGTGTCGATCTTCGAACTTATTTATTTAAAAACCTTTTTACTTGAATAAGGGTTATTTTATTTTAAAACTTATTAAAATGGTTCCAATTAATACTATTATACTAAATCTGACACATTAAATATTTTGGTCGGTTGGTACTTGGACCGAGCAAGAGGCCTATTTATTTTAAACTTATTTTGATACCCTAATTATTTTAAAAAGTTGGGCCTGTTTATTTTATACTTATTTTGATATTTATTTTAAACTTATTTTGATGGCCTAATTATTTTAAAAGTTGGGCCTATTTAGTTTTAACTTATTTTGATGACCTAATTATTTTAATTTAAAAAGTTGTTGTTATTAAAACATATTTGTAAAACTTATTTATTTGAGTCGGTCTATGAGCCATATTTACTTGAGTTGACTTATATATCTATTTAATTTAAAATCATTTTTGTTTAGGCCGGTTTATGCACCAATTTATTTTAAAACTTATTTAAATTGTTCTAATTATTTTCAAAGGTTAATTATTTATTTTTAACATTCTTAATTATTATAAATACGTATTATGATGAAAATAATCTTAAAGCCTATTTATTTTCTTAACAAAGTCAGTTAATATCTCATTATTAAAATACAAAAAATAAATTAACTATTAAAAGCAATCATGGTCGATCGGTACTTCGAAGTTGGACCAAGTAACATGTCGATTTATTTTAAACTTATTTTAAACTTATGAAAGACATATGCGGTGGCCTATTTGTAAACACCGAGGATTCGACTCAACTTAAACAAGAATGTAATAAGTAAATAATATATATACTGTCACGGGAATCTCAGAAGATATTATCAGTCAAAGTGAATGAAGATTAAAGTCAATCTACGGACTTGGAGTAATTCTACATTGAAAGAAGTTCATTTATTTGATCAAGCCTCAGTGAAGTATTCAAGAAAGTGGATCTATTTAGAGTGACAAAGATTTCAACAGTGTGACAAGAGTATACATGTTACAGAGTTGGTTAAAGAGAAAAGAAAAAGAACCACAACTTAAAGTCAAGAAATGAAGAACAGTCATTGTAGTTAGTCACTCATAAACCAGACAGTACATTGAGTGTCAACATCATACAATGAAAGTTCACCATTAATTTAAGTGGTTCAGAGAATGATTCTGCTATCAAAAAATTGTATTAATTCTCTTTTAATTAATTAAATCAGTTAGTTAATTTATTCAATAAATTAATTCAATAATAATTAATTTATTCCTTAAATTAGTTAAAAGGTTAATTAAATTAGAATTAATATAATCCTAGAAAGACTTTAAAAATAATCTGGTAAGACTATCCAGGATAATCTTGTTGATTGCCTTCCTAGTTCAGAAGGTAGTCTTGCTGAAAGTCCTATTGATTCAAATCTAGTCCTATCGATTGTCTTGCTAGGCCAAGGGTTGTCTTATTGAAAGTCATTCAAGAAACAATTGGTTGTCTTGCTAGTTCAGTGATTGTCTTACCAAAAGTCTTTCTAAGACATTTTGGATAGTCTTTCTGATTAAATATAGTTGGCGTACAAAAGGAAAGATAGAGACAGAAGCATCAGTACAGATGAAATTAAGACAGCAAAGCAAAACATATCATCTTTCTCCTGCCTTAAAGAAGAACAACTGCCGAGCTTTTATTGTATCACAATGAATTAAATTCTAGTCATTATTGTTTGATTCAAGCTACTAGAATTAGTTTACTTGCTATTTAAAGACTTTCTAGCGAATCATAATCCCTAGTATTTATCTCGAACTGCTTTTTAGCATTCGATCTTTTTATTACAAATATAGATAAGTTCATGTCGAATTTATTCTAAATTTGTTTTAATTAGTTTAATAATTAATCCTTGTAATATGTACTGTAACTGTAACACCTTTCAAGTTTAATATAAGTCATATTTAACTTGAATCTTGTTTCATTTTATTCCTCTTAAATTTGTTCTTGGATTATTATATCACGAACCGAACAAATTTGAGAAAACAATATAGTTTGTATTCAACCCCCCCCCTTTCTACAAACATATCCGGACCTAACAACTTATTCTGATGGCTATTTATTAAAATGTTTGTAATTAATTAAGATACATCTCTAAAATCTATTTATTTATGTCGAGCTTCGAATTTATTTGTTTAAAACCTATTTACTTAGGCTAGTATACGAGCATATTTATTTTAAAACTTATTTAAATGATTCTAATTGTTTTAAAAGGTCATTTATTTATTTGTAACATGTCTAATATATACAATTATAGTAAAACTGAACATTAAAATTTTGGTTTTCAATTTTTGATTTTTTGGTCCTTCCTTCTAATTAATGTATAGTAAAATAATATAAATAACAGTAATTAGTCGATTGTCTTTTCTAATTTAAAACATGTTACTTTTAATTTAAACATACTATCTTTTAAAAATATATCTAATACAAATTACATTATGAGTGATTCTAGGAAACCCGAAAAAATCTTTCAAAAAATATCCCAAATCGTGTGGCATTACATATAACACATTTTGATTTGGGACGCATATGTATACACAGTGATTCTCATATTTTTATTTGGATAGTTATCGATTAAATAGATGGCACATAAACATTTTGTACAAATTTTCGAACAACTTTTGGGTTCCCTAGCATTTTTCTTACATTATATATTTCAATCAATCATTAATATTGTGTCTTTCCAATTAAAACACGTTACCATTTAATCAAGCCATATTATCTTTTATAAACAAATCTAAGAATATCAATTGTATTATATCTTTCAATCATTAACATACCCCCAACCCCAAGAATACATTTTCTTATTATGCTAAATTAAGAATATATTAAACTAAAAAAATAACAATAAAAAATACATCATCTAGGGGGATACCCCGAGAGAAAAGAGCATAGAACAAACATGAATCGAATAAACAACGAAGTAGCTACTCGGCTCAAAGCTCAACAACAAATCCGACTAATACAATGCCAAAATGAGAGTGGGGTCTTATACAATTTTCATTTGAAACCAGGGACATGTTGACACCCTTTCTCGAACTATGACTTTAATTTTCTGGTAATTAAATTTGCAAGGCAGAACGCATATGCCCAGGTGTGTGAAGTCTTGCATTTCGCTCCTTCTATATAGAGTGGACTGCTACAGCTACGAAGAGATAGGCAAGGTGGATTCTTGCCTTTGAGGACCTTCCTGCTACAATGAAATCACCATTGATATAGTCTGCCCATCTACCCGATAAGGCTTCATCTTTTAGAACAATTTTAAAATAGGGACATTCCGCGAATAAATGAGAACTGATTCAAGCCAACATTGTAGAAAATACATGTAGCACCAACATTAACACCAAATCTTATCATGCGATCTTTTGTATATAACCTGTTTTTAAATGCAAGCCAAATTATAAAAGAGTATTTGGGTATAGACAAAGAGTGCCACACTACCTTGAGCCAGTGATGGTAAGTACCCGAGGCACGAATTGAATTTCATATAGAAGAAAGGTTAACATGAGATGCTTTAGTACCATTCTAGAAGATGTTATCTTGTCGACAAATACGAACTGCCCTTATTAAAATTTGTAGCTCAATAATCCAAACATGTTTAGAGGGAGGGAGATGCTACATTTGATTCTGAATGAAATCATTTAATGTTGCAAATTCCGTGGTTTGAGAGATAAAAATAATGTTGAGATCAAACCTTTTTATGAGAGGTTTATAATCAAACCATGGATCATGCCAGAATAGGAGAGTTGAATCTCCACTGGTATTAAAAATCACATGATTGAGAGCAGCAGGTCTAGCTTTGAAAATTTTCTTAACACACGATAAGATTACTAGGGATCTTCATAGTCTAAAAAGCCTTGTCTTTGATTACATTTATATGAAATCATGATAACCAAAAAGAGGAGCTGTGAGGACGAAAAACACGCCACAATTGATACAGAATAGAAGCAGTATTCCATTCGACCAAATCTCGAATACCCAACCCTCCTTCATTTTTGCCATGTCGTCCACAAGATCGCGCTTTCTTTAAGACATTTCGAGGCTATGTTTAAGTAGTGCGGAACAATCACTTTTGCCACGTCGTCCCCAGGATAAAACAACCCAAAATTTTTTTTACGATGATTTCTTGCACTTAGAAATTATCGGTCGATCTATATCCAAGAATATACTGCTCGAGACTTTGTAATAAGAAAACAATCTCCGAAAGTGAAACTACGAGGCTGAAAATTTCGGAGCTGGAGTGCAACAGAAGGTAACCAACCAGTGATCAAAAAATGGGTTAAACTTTTTTATATATGTAGAGAGATGAAGACTAGAGCAATAATATAAAATGAGATAGTAGTGGAGCTTAGCACTTGGTTGGTGTAACATAAAGAAAGAAACTAAACTCGGTGAGAGAGTGTGGTATGACCCTTGTAAAGACAAAATTTTGTTGTGTCTCAAAACTGACTATAACAACCTCTTTATATAGGCTCAAGAGGATCCAAAATATTAAATGAAAAGCAAACGACATGACCCCCTCCAAACATGCTAGTGAAAAATGCATCAGTTACGAAATGTATCTAGACACAAATAAAATAATTCAAAACATAACTGTTTGATTTTCATTTACTCTCACATTACAAAATATCCAAAAGAAAAAAAATATTTTTATTTTTTAAAATATTCTCAAAATATACAACAAAACATGATCACAAATTAAACCTCTTGAAAGTATCTTTCCAAATTGATATTACACATAATTTTTCGATGTAATTTCAATTTTTTATGATTTTTTAAAGTTAAGATGTTCTAATTCCAAAATCAAATCGATACCTTGTACATATTGCAGATTGGAGCTCGGTCCCCAACAATCGTTTGCTGGGGACGATTTTCGTAACAAACGACTTATGTGACGATTATGCGATACGGGTTAATTACCAAAATACCCCTCCACCCGTACCGCGGAAACTTTCCGCGGTACGTCCCGTGTTCCCTTATCCCCAACAGTCTATCGTACTGCATTTATTTTTACAAACATGTTCCCTATCCAAACTTAAGTGGGGGGCAACAAATTTTTACAAAGGCCCTCCCGGGTCAACAAGATCCTCTCAGATCGACTCGTCCTCTCGGACAAAACTACTACTTAAGTTCTTGGACCTATCCAAACTTAAGTGTGGGGCAACAAATTTTTTACCAAGTACTCTTTGGATCAACAAGTTCATCTCAATCTAGTTTGTCCTCTTAAGTGAAAATCCTACATAAATCTTTTACTACTCCCTCATCCCTCTAAAGAGGAATGAAAAACACTATAGAAACTAATGCAAGGCACAGATAATAAACTCCACATTTTAAATAAACTAACATATAAACCAAGTCATAACGAACATCCAAACAAACTAACATCCTCAGGACCTCAGCTGAATTTTAAGCGAAACCGAACAAACGGCCATATAGGTCCAAATTTAAATCAAGCCCAAGTCCAGAATAAGGACTGCAAGGTCTGCAAAGCCTACAAGGTCCACTAAGCCCAAAAGGATTGGATATGACACATCACACAACAGAAAAATACACACAAGACAAAGCTAACAAGGACAAGGCACTCACACCTACAAGAAAGTTAACACAAGTACATAGACTAGTATGTTTGTTGAATGATGACCACATCTTATTGGTCATAGGTATGGTGATACTACAGTCAAAACATAGGTGCATGTAAGAGTACATGACACTGGATTGACCTGCCGTGAGATTACACATGTTAATAGTGTCATAAGTAATTCTCATTGTGATAATGGTGTATTGATCCTTAGACATGAAATCATTATATTTCTATACGAAAATTAATATACTTTGATTACATTAAAAGTTACCTTTGGCCGGGTGATGATAAAAGTGGACATTGCGTATATTATAAATCGTATGAGAAATATGAATGATCTAGATGGGATTTAACCCTCCTAATTTTAGGAGCGATATTATTGGCCTCTTGTTTGAGTGGGACTATGAAATGCACGGTCGTGCTAAAATGTTGATTTGATTTATTACTCTACTCATCGATCAAGAAAATTAAGATTAAATTATGAAGAGGATGACACACTACATGCCTCGAGTTTAATCTATAATATTAAGGTTAAAAGGGATTATATTACATGGAACATTATTCACGAAAGGCATAATCGAATCACCGATTTAATTATTATTACTTGGGTAGCAATGATGTATTATTTGCATAATGTCTGTAAACAACGATTTATTATTTTTAGAATTCTGATTTTGATTTTCTGATTTACACTTTTTTTGATTTTTGTGACTGGATCATGAGAAATATGATATGGTATGATATGTTAATGCAATATAAGATGTTCTTAATTGTTATATGAGCATGGTGATTGGTTATAGCTTAAAAACCCACATGATAGTGGTTTTGTTTTTATGGTTTGGTTTCTAAATACGACATGCATGTCGTTATTCCTTGTAATGTTTAAATCTTGAATGTAACTCGAGTTCTACTTGTAAGTTCAGTATGATATGTTGTTTTATTTATGTAATGTATATGAAGACATCCAAGATGGAGAACCAGAGAAGCATTACAAGGAGGCAAGCAAGGAGGCAAGTTAAATCTTGAAGACTTGTAACATTGTATTGTATTTTGATACCACCATAGATTGACCTTGATTTTTCCATTAGCTTGGAAACATCACTTAGGTTGGGCCATAACCAAACACATTTATTTACGCACTTTACATATATTATGATTGCATGTGATGATATGTATGCGTAGATAATGATGCATGTTTTAATTAGATTAATCATGTATGTATGTATTAGATACAACACCCATGCCATGCCTGCTTAAACAAGATAAAATTTGTAATGATTCAAGATTTTAAAATTGATCAAAACGAACATGAGATTCCTGTGTTTATGAAACACATAATTAAGTATGAATTTTAAATTTTCTGATATGGGGCAATTTTGACAAAAATACAAGCAATGCTTGTAAGAAAGTTGGGTTTTAAACGAGACCGCTTGTGACTTTTCCGACGGTCTGGAAATCAAACCATTGACGAATTTTGATTTGAAATACCTAATTCAAGGAAAAATTGGGAATCGTTTGATGATGTGATCATGGTCGTTTTAAATAAGATTAACAAATCCCTAAATTAATATTAAGTTAATCAGATGCCTTCCAATGAAAAACACTCGTCAAAACCTAGATCGATAAAGAGTGGGCTCGCCAAAACGGGGTACTCCCATCTATCGTGGTAAGACGCGATGGAGTAAATGTGATACTCAATTGTTGGATAATTGGGTCCAACTTAACTAAATCATCACAATAAGATTGTGGATTTAGAGGCATAGGGTTTGGTGAGATTTATTGGATAAATGTGTACAAACGTTGTTCCACCAAACTATCCAAGAGTTATATATTATATAATTGACAAATGTTGTCTACCTAAATAATCATGTTTTAGGAGAAAAGCTAAAGCTGACCTAATGCATGACGAAATATGGATCCTGGCTCACTATAAAGATTTAAGAGAAATACTTTCCGAATTAATAGTTAGGGCTATTTATTTGATAAAAATAGTGGGAGGTATATAATGATATACCATAATCACTTAAACATAATAATTAATAAATATGCAACCTCCTATTTTAGGATTTAACCCTCCTATTTTAGGAGTGATATTATTGGCCTCTTGATTGAGTGAGACTATGAAATGCATGGTCATGCTCAAATATTGATTTGTTTAATAGTCTACTCATTGATCAATTAACCAGGATTAAATGTTGAAGAGGGTGACACAAACCATGCCTCGACTTTAATCTATAATATAAGGTTAAAAGGATTATATTACATGGAACATTATTCACGAAAGGTTTAATTGAATCACTAATTATTATTACTTAGGTAGCAATGATGTATTACTAGATGCCGATCATTGTTTATAATTTTATTATTAGATATTAAAATTATTGCCAACGTAATTAATAACCTAAAGGGTCACACACAAAGAACGTTTTAAACAGAGCTTTATTTAAATTACGAATTTAAATAAATTATTATTATTATATTGAATTATTGAATTAATTAAGTGGAACTTGATTAATTATACAATGATTCGAATTTAATAATAATACAACTAATAATCGGACTGGGTTTTGGAAGCCCAATCAGATTAGGGTTAGTCCATTCTTCTCTTCATATAAATACATAATGATGTATTATTTTAGGGTTGGTTCAGATAATTCGTTTTTCAGAAAAACCCTAGCAACTCTATATCAAGGAGAGGCTAGAGAGAGACAGAGAGATTCTAGGCTGTTTTCTTGGCTAGTACCAACTCCGGTGATCGTTGGACGATCGAGCGTTCATATGGACTGATTAGAGACATATATCGCAAGGCGGGATACGTGGTCATAGCAATGACCTCCATTAGTCATCCGTTTGTAAAGCTTCAAAAAGGTAAACAATACTATTCACAAATTAAATATCAGTTTTTCGCATGGATCCTGTGGAGAGTTTCTTAATTTTTATTGTTTTTCGCATTTTTCCGCTGTGTTTTTCATGCCCGAAATCCTTCATTTAATATGATTCAAAATTTAAATTCTTTGTTAATTTTTGAAATAGGTAATATTAATAAGTTATTATGGTGATTCGAAACTTACATTTTTGTTAGTATGTTATGAATATGAGAATAAAGACCCGACTTCTGAGGTAGTAATTAATCATTTAAGTGTATTATATTAACTATCTAATTACTCACTTTTCTAATTTATAAATAAATCAAAATATATGTTAAGTAAATATTTTACAATAGATGATTAGCTAGATTCATTTGTTTACATGTATTGTGATCTTAGAAAAAATATGTGGAGATTAACCTCATGATCCTTATTCTAAATTTGCAACATAAATTCCTGGATAAGACTTCTCCTGTCTCTTATAACATATGTGTTCACGTGTATTGTTGTTGACCATAAAATACATGAGCATTACATTGAGAATTTTTTAATTTTTTTGATATTTTTTTAATTAATATTGTAAGAAAGAGAGTTACGAATTTTTACATAGAAAATTCTATTTAATATTGAAAACCCAATTATGTTTGGTCTAAATTATTAAAATATACTTTTTAGTATTTAAATATAATCCTTCTATTAATCAAATACATTTTTTAATATTCGATCTAACGATTTTCATCTATCTATTGAAAATGTAACCGTCATTATTAATTGAAAAATGCTAAAAACCCAATTTTTTGTCCAAAACTTTTACCAAATATTGATGTAAACTTGGTAACTTTTCTAATAATAAAATAGGAACCCGCGTGTATTCATATGCATCCTCAAATAAAAATGAAACTAAAACCGCACCAAATCAAACTAGGCTCGTCCATACCTTGCACTACACTACTAATGTATGTTCACTGTATATAAAAATATACTAATGATTTGTCGGATTTAGGATTAATTTTTCGTTTTGTGTTTATTTTCGTGACCCCAAAGAGTGATATATATTTGGTAAATTAAATTGATTTAAGAAAACGAGGTATATTCCCAAGCGTTGATGACGGGACACGAATCTGGACACGGGTACTTAATGGTGTAGATCTATTGTTATTTTAAATATATTTTAAAGTAAAAGTAAAAATAAAAAGGGTAAGGAACAAGTACTTGGATGTTTTGAAACGAGTATTATTACAAGGACGGTAGGTAGGAACCCTAGTTTTGGAGTGGGCACGGCGGGAGTTTTGAATTGTTTTCATCGCAACGCAATTGGGGTCTTTTTCATACAGGTACTCCATAAACCCTAATTTGTTTTTAATTTTGAATTATTGTTTTGTTTATTGAAATAGTTTGGATTTGATTAGTGAGAGAGATGGTGGAAGACGGTGCCGTTTTGGGCGAATCGGGAGATGATGTTGATATTGGTTTGGAGGAGAATGAAATTACGAGGAGGGAAAAAAAACAGATGATCAAAGATGCTTTTATTGAAGAACTTGATGAATGTTTTCATGAATCACGCAAGAGCAGAACTAGTATGAAGCAAACTCATGATGCCAAGCGACGCCATCTCACAGATGACAATGTACGGACTACTTTTCTTTTTCCTACTTTATGTCATTATTCATCACTATCGTTATCGTTTCAACAGGGGGATCCGTTGTCAGTTATGTGTCATCAATGCCAGAGAAACGACAAAGGCCGGGTTGTCACTTGTGGAAACTGTAAATGGAAGAGATATTGTGTGCCCTGCATGACCACTTGGTATCTATCCTTTCCATATCTTGATTTCTTCGGACCATCAACACTCTACTGTCAAATTCTTGCCTATAATCTACTTGTTTTTTTTCTTTGGATTTGGATAGAGATTTCACTAATTGACCTCATTGCCAAACTTATGCAGGTACCCAAAAATGACAGAAGATGATTTTGCCAGGTTCTGCCCTGTTTGTCAAGTTAATTGTAACTGCAAAAGTTGCTTGCGTTTAGAAGTACTCAAAAAGGTTACTATCTTTGGTCCATTACACTTAAATTACTTATTGATGCTGTCCTTTTTGTAAAGCTCACATAATTCCTTTTTAAAATTTATTTCTAGGACAAGGAAAGGTTTAATTTGAAGTTCACCGTTGAAGAAAGAATTCAGTACTGCAAGTATATTATTCCGATGCTTCTCCCGTTCCTGACACAATTTAATAAGGAACAGATGAGGGAGAAGCAGATAGAAGCTGAAATTCAAGGTATATTCATTAGCTTCAATGTTATTTATGACAACTTAAAGCAGTCTTGTTTTGTAATAAAGAAATGTTAATATATATTATCCATGCCTTGCATTAGTTTCTGTAGTGTTTTCATCTGGAAAAGTGAAATGGTGACTGTTTGTATATCAAAATGCACATGTTGAATTCGTATTGTGTTTATTTCCATACTTATAAGTCGCTGCTTAATTTTGGTTACACGTCAAGATAAAAATGGTTCAGTTCCAGCCGTTTCTACTTTCTTTTTTGATTTATGTTCCTTATTTATGAAAGATAATAAAATGACAAGCTTGATGTTGCTTTACGAATGAAAGAAATATGTGATATTAACATTTTTTTTATGTCTGCACAGGGCTATCTTTTGCAAAGTTAAACGTAGAAAATGCAAACTGTGGCTTGGAAGAGCGTATCTACTGGTAGGTGTAGAGAAGCCATCTTTTTTTACTATAAAGCTATGTGTCCTGCCATTTCTGATGACCTACTTTTGTGTTTGTTGCAGCGACAATTGCAAAACTTCCATTGCTGATTATCACAGAAGCTGTTCCAGTTGTGGATATGATCTTTGCCTGATATGTTGTCAAGAGCTCCGTGATGGCTGCCTGCGAGGGTCTCGGGAAGAACTAAATATTCAATTTGTAGACCCAGGGTCCCCATACATGCATGCTAAACCACAAAAAAATCCAAAATCGGGACGAAGATCTGGCAGAAGGTCGGGAAATTTGGCTGAAACTAGCGGTGAAGGTTGTCATCCGGATTCAACATTGGGCACACCAGATGAAAGTAGCAACAAGGATCATACAGAGCCGGTATCTCAGTGGAAACCCCATGAAGATGGTAGAATCCCTTGTCCGCCTAAAACTTTGGGCGGTTGTGGTGAAGACATATTAAAACTAAAGTGTATAAGAGAAGATGATTCGGTTTCTGAAATTCTGCGTGATGCTGAAGAATTATTAGATATATACAAACTCTCTTCTGAAACTCTTGGACAAGGGTGCTCCTGTTTCGATTCAGTTTGTGGGAGTGGCACCTACAAGATGAAGTTATTGAAAGCCGCATCACGGGAAGATTCTGATGACAACTATCTGTATTGTCCAAATGCCGTGGAACTCAAAGCCAATGACTTGAGTCATTTTCAGTACCATTGGCTCAAAGGGGAACCTGTTATTGTCAGTAATGTTCTTGAATTAACATGTGGGTTAAGTTGGGAACCAATGGTCATGTGGCGTGCATTCCGTCAGATCAAAAACTTGAATCATTCCCAGCTACTGGATGTGCTTGCCATTGATTGTTTAAGTTGGTGCGAGGTGTGTTGGTCTCCCCATATACATACTTAAAAATTGTACTTCTTTTCGCCATGTCCCGTATACGATGATTGGCCATACCCCTTGCCTCCGTACTGTGTGCTTCCTAGTCAATCTCTGATCATTAATATTTAATACTTAATGTTAGTGAACATATACAGTAGCCTATAAAAAGGGTAAACCTGAAATGACTTTGCATTTGACATAACTATCCACTGCTTTTCCTATTGATCTATTACGATTAAGCAACAAATTATCCAGAATACCCGACTTAGTAGTGTTAAATACGTCAGATTACTGTTACCTTATTATAAATAAAAAAACTTTAATTGAATATTATCTGGATATAGATGCAACTTCCTGACACTATTATATCTCTGTCCCACCTCATCATACAGCTGTTAAACTGTGAATCATATTTTCTCAAACTTTTGATTCATGTATCAATTTTCCAGATATCTTTGTGTAACCTCTTGTAACTTTGGGACGTGGATTGTTTGTGTGACCTGCTAATTATCAAACTTTTAATGAAATTTTCACTTGTTTTTATGGGGTGCAGGTGGATGTTAATGCACGAACGTTTTTCAAGGGTTATCGGGAAGGTGAAGTTGATAAATACGGGTGGCCCCAAATTTTGAAGTTGAAAGACTGGCCCCCATCCAGTAAATTCGAGGAGCATTTGCCACGACATTGTGTCGAGTTTCTAAGCAGTTTGCCATTTAAGGAATATACAAATCCCCAAAGTGGGTATTTGAATCTTGCTGTCAAGTTGCCAGATAAGTCATTGAAGCCTGATATGGGCCCTAAGACATATATAGCCTATGGGATTGCTCAGGAGCTTGGTCGTGGTGATTCTGTGACGAAGCTCCACTGCGATATGTCTGACGCGGTATAATTGTCTTAAGTATTGATATTTTTATGTTAAATTATAATTTTAACATCTTGACAAAATGCGTAAATTAGCTTTTGTTGGAACTTGGAATGTTGAAGCTTAACAATAGAAGATTAAAAACATATCCTCTTGTAACAATAGAAGATTTAAATTCGTATACTCTTTGATTTTAGTTTCTATCCCCAACTGAATGTGAAATGTGATGGTACAGGTGAATGTGCTGACACATGTTCAAGAAGTTACTTATACATCAGCTCAACAGGCTGAGATAGAGAAGTTGAAGCAACAGCAATTTTTCCAGCATGAAAGGGAAATTTTTGGAAGAGAACATGTAGTGAATCATAAGGTTGAGAAACAGGAAGACGAAGTTGGTCGAGTGACTGGTGCACTGAATGGAACATTTCATACTGAGGGCCTAAGACATGAGAATGGAGATGGAGATGAGGAGGACGAGAGAAATGGTAATATTAAGAACCAAAATATTATGAAACAACAATATGCCAGTGAGAAGAGAAGTGAATCGGATGAATGTGCAGCAAATAGCGTTGTTGGATCTTTGGATGACAGTATAGAGGGAATTGAACACCCAGAGGGTGGTGCTTTATGGGACATCTTTCGGAGGCAAGATTCTCCAAAACTGGAAGAATATATAAGGAAATATTACAAAGAATTCAGGCACATATATTGCCGTCCTCTAGATGAGGTAAAACTAGCGCCTTTATTACCTTTTCGGAAATACCACAGTAAAATTATCATGAGTATAGAAGAATAATCAGTAATTAAATTCCAAGATGCAGCAATCTTCATCTTGATAACTATGATGATAAGTGAATTGGAAATTAATTTGTGGGTATGTTGAACAAGATGTTTTATGCTGTTAAACTGGTATTATATATGAAAGGGAAGAAAACTAGATTGTATGTTCACTTCTGTGAGTTCTTGGAGAAAACTGTTTGTAACTGAGTGTACTTCAGATTTTTGTTTGCTTCAAAGGTAACATGCTTATTGTTCAATCACTTTCCAGGCAAATAAAAATAATTTTTTTTGTAACAGCAACTTCCTAGCTGATGATCATTATATGGTCCTGGTGCATCTTTGAGTTCTATGAATGAAATACCAGTGCTGTATTTATGTTTTATCCTTTTTTAGCTTATAATTCTTTGGAAATATGCACAGCTATGCATGAGTATCTAACATGTTTGTAACATAGGTGGTTCACCCCATCCATGACCAGACGTTTTACTTGACTACGGAGCATAAAAGAAGGCTAAAGGAGGAATATGGTTGGTTTGACAACATAAAACGTGTTAACTACTACTTCTGTGTGGATGCTGTTACAATATATGTTTTGTGTTTTTCAGGAATAGAACCATGGACATTTGTTCAAAAAGTTGGAGATGCAGTATTTATACCAGTTGGATGTCCTCACCAAGTTAGAAATATAAAGGTAAGTTACTTTTTATTCTGTGTGTGTCTTGATTTACAAATTCAGAAGTCATACCTTCTCTTGTGAGTTGTTCCACTGAGGACCACTTAAGTTGCCATATTGGCCTCTTAAAGTATAGGTTGATTTGGTATTGGGTTACGTACCGAAGCTTTTAAGCAGGGTCTGTTGGAGAAAAAAACATTATAATAATCATGTTTGGATGAACTGTTAATTTCCTATATATTTTCCTATATGAACCTGGTTTAGTAATATCGTATTAACTTTCATGTTTTAATCCATTACTATCTATTTCAAATATATATGTAAAGAATGTAATATACAGTATGTATCAAGTTCTTCTGTTATTGCTAAGAAATGCATACAATTGTTCCTTTTGTTTGTATACATTTAATTTTTGGGTAATATGAATAATGGCCTGTTTGGGAACAGCTACTTCATTTTTTGGTGGTGAATATGAATAATGGCCTACCCCAGCTATCTCACGACGGAATTTGCTTAAATATCTTCTTTGGGAATTCAAGAAATTTTGATTTCACCAAATATTAGAGCATCTGAATTCAAGTGTTTCCAGAATTTGAAATGACATTTCAGTCATTGCCATTTGAGATTCTTTTTTTCCTGTTGTGATTCATATCTCTATTAGAACATTGTTTTCACCACCGGCCATTCCTTTTCCAATTCCCGACACGAATGATTCTTCCTCGCGCCGGTGGATCTGAATTCCCCCATAATACTCTGTAGCTATCTATTCTGAACTCCTTAAAATCAAACAGATAATATATGCATTTACACACACACACACACACACACACATGTAAGTATGTATAGATGAGGGAGAAGATTTCTGAGGACACAAAGAAGTGCAGATATTAACTCGAAGACCTTATAAAAAGGAATTTCGATATTTTATATTTTTCTTACTTGTTTATTTATCTATAATATCAATATTAATCATAAAATCATTATTGTAAGAATAATAAATTATATACTTAAATAAATTTGATTAATGTTGATATGTTTAAAAAATAATACTCCCTCCGTCCCATCCATTTCTTTACACTTTCCTTTTTGGGATGTCCCATCCATTTCTTTACATTCCAAAACTTTCCAAAAATAGTAAAGTTTTATAATATAAAAATCAACTACTTCCACTACTTTCCTCCACTTTACTTACTTTATACCTTAAATATTGACGGGTCCCACCACTGTACTCATTCTTTCTACTTTTTTCCCTACTTTACTTACCCAACCCAAATGTAAACAATTGGGCGGGACGGAGGGAGTATTGAATTAAAATTTATTAGCTTGTCAAAAAAAATAATATTTAAAATTTAAATTCTAGAATGTGAAATTCTAAAATTCAAATTTTTGTATTTCCCAAACATAGTATTTGGAATTGAAATTCAAGATTTGAAATGAAATCTAGGTTCCCGAACGCAGTCTAAAGGTAATCAGATTCTTAAACCCTAATCTTTGGAACAGTCCTCAACCAATGATTTAGGTAAGTTAAAATGTTTGTGGCTATTGGAGCAAGTCAACTATGAAAAGCTTGCAATTGTTTTTTTTTTCTACGTAAGACGACTTAGACTCGTTTAGAAACTTTTGATCTTGGAAGAGAGGGATTGGATACAGTTCTCAGTTTTTGATTTTAAGTATCTACGATCCAAAGACTGTGGCTACATGTCGGCTCTTGTTTGGTTAAAGTGGACGTGTGGGTTAATAATTTTTTTTGTAATGTTGACCGAGTGGATTGTTGGAATATAAGAGATATTCATGGTGCTGTTTCTTTATCAGTGGTATTTTGGTTCTACTTGGAAAAGTCGGAAACACTATGTGGTATCTGCTATTAATTTTAAGTCAATAATTTGCACGTAGGAAGATGTCCAATAGCTCATGTAAGTTAGGCTAGACTAGTGTTTACCAAGTAGATGGTGCACCTCCAAGGGACATGTTTGTTATTTTTGTTTATTGAGCATGACACCTTTGAAAATTAAATAGCATTTATTTTTAATGAATGGACTAAACTTAATAATTTGGTTACCAAATTCGTACATGAAAATATTGAAGATGTCATCATATTTATATGTCATATGAAGACAAGTGGATGATTTGTTTACCCGAGAAATCAAACAACTTGCAATCATAGCAATAGTAACATTAGTTGGTTACGGCTGACGACAAAGAAGAGAGGGTTGCAATCAAGTCGAATTAAGCTTGAGCAAGTTGTGCGTTGAGTCTAAGTCTAAGATATCAAACAAAGTGAACATTTTTTTTGCACTAGTGGATCCCACATGAACAAGAAACTTGCTGGCTTAGTGAGATCAGGGTTGCATGTGACTTTGCTCGGATTCAGGGGCTCAGGAAAAACTATAGTAAAAATTTGACGGCATGTGTTTATGGTCACATACTGATTCCAGATTAAAGAGTAAATTGTATTGTGCAGAGTATATAATTTAGGTAAACAAGATTTTAGAACTTCAGATATGTATGTCCCAACCTCTAGAGATTTTTTTTTTGTATTTTTGCATGGTTTCTCTCTCACAAAGTTTCCTGCTTGTTGCTGCACAACTCATTTTTCAAAAGGCCATGTGCTCCTTGTGGAGCTTGATTAGTTGACCATGGTTAGAATTTTTTGTTCAAAAGCAAATACATAGGGAAAATTCTTGCAAGTAGAAATGTGATTATGACAAGGAACTGCGAGGCATTTATGAAGGAGCAGCACAAAAATATTTTTGGTCGTCGATAAGCTTTAATGTCAAAAAAATAGGAGCTGAATGGTTTAGTAGATAGGAAGAGAAATTATTTGTCATGGAGTTCACTGAAGTTTCTAGAGTGGATTTCTGAATAAGGTTTGTTATGCAAGGTATATGTAAGAGCTCTATTTAAGAGCAATTGAAGGAGGAGGATGAGGAATAAGACGTTATATTGTTTTGACTTTGCTTGAGATTGTTGATGAAAATTTCTGGAGAGGTGTTTTGGAAATTTTGTAGATTTTATAATAAGTGAGGCCAAAATTTTCTAGTGAGATAAGAGCTCACTTATTGCCAAAAGTGTTTATTGTTTTTTAAATATGTTGATGTGTATTATAATATTTGAACATCAACAATTTATTCAATTAAACGAAGTCATTTATTATGTCTAAAACTGGGTGCTGTAAATCGCTGATTCTAGCTATTTAGCAGCTGATATACGGGAAATTGGAGAGCTGCCGATGGTATATGCTAGAATTGGTGGACTAAACGTTTTTCTACCGATTAGGTCAATAACCGGTCAAAATGGGAGCTACAGTGGGCAAAATCGGAGCACTTGTTGAGATTTGTGTGGCACGAAGGGGAATTCAGCCACCAAATCCTAGCCATTTATTTCAAAAATAAACGGTCAAGATTAAACACTCTCGCAATGTTTCATTGCGGGATGTAGGGGACATGTGAAATTACTTTTCTGCCCTTAAACACTCTCGCAATGATTCAATGCGGGAGTTGTGACCCCCCGCAATGATTCATTGCGGGAGTCGTGACCTGAATTAGACCCGGTTCTTCTTCGTTCGGATTATTCAACATCCAAACACATCAAAAATGATTTCTCAGGCGATTTAGGTCGATTTTCAGGCGATTTCTTCACAATTGTCATCATCATCATCATCTCTTCTCATCCAGGTATCGATTTTAAGGCGATTTAATTCGTACTTACACACATATACATACATACGCACACACATTATCATATATACTCGTGTTTTTGTTCGATTTGCTGTGGATTGGAATAATATGCTTGATTTTGTATCTGATTTTAGCCGTGGATTGGATGATTAATTCGTTTTTGGTTGCTATTTGGTTGAAATTAGGGTTTTAACCCCCAATTCAGTTGAAATTAGGGTTTTAATCCCCAATTCAGTTGAAATTAGGGATTTTCATCCCTAAATAAATAAGCTAATTCTTGGTGTGAATTTTTGAATTTTTAATTCGAATTTGGGAATTATTAATTCAAAATTTTGAATTATTAATTCGAATTTGAGTTGATTTGATTCGAATTTGTCCTAATTAGTTAAATTATGATTCGTACTCATCTAATCATATATACTACGAACAAGTTATGATCACTTACCAGATCATTGTTATATATTAGTATTTCTAGTGAAGTGCTATTAAGTCTCGTTATATATTAAAAAGAAATTTGAAAGTTAGTGGATGTTCTGTGACAGACTCAGGATTTTGAAATAGTTGGAACTAATATGAGTTATAACTAATTTTCAGATGTTAGCCGAACTTGAATCTTATTTTTCTTTTACTAATTTTGAACTATAAGTGGGGGTCTAAAAAAAAAATCTCCAGTGAAGAACCACTAGTTTAGCCAAACTTTCATCTCAAGTTAGTCCCTGGTTTCACCCCTGCAGGATAATAGATTTACTTCATACAATTAGTGGTAAGCTAATAATAAAAATTACCATATTCATATATTGAGCTCCACGTAGAAGAGTGATATGCTGCAAGTTCATAATAAATTTTTTTCATAGTAAAAAAATTAATTTTGACCATAATCAAATGTATGTGGCAAAGCTAGGTTTGTGTTTGTGTGTGGTGTTTGTACGATTTCATTTTCCAATTTAACTGGGCTTATATTTTACGCCACTGAAAAGAGTAAGGCAGTTCTATGCCTTTGGATATTGTACAAGTCTCACTATTTTGGTTTTGAGTGGCAGAAAACGTGAATTCAGAGCACTCCGATAATAAATTGTGATATCTACCCTCTGTGATTTACTAGTGTGTTATATATCTGTGATGTGCATATGTTACTAATTTTATGTCTTGAATAGGTTCGTTGATAGTGTGTACGTTATTATACATATGTTTTGATTCTGTTAGCTAAACATTCTTGTCATTGCGCCTTGCATTTTATGAAATTGAGGTTTGGAAGGTCTTCTTGGGTTTGATATTTTAACAACACAGTTACATACATGTATGTATATGCATATAATAAATTTGTAATAAAAAAAAAATATAGCCTTCGCAGTGATAACTCGCGACCTCCGCAATGATAGGTTGCGGGGTGGGGGCATTCTAGTAATTTTTACCTCCGCAATGTTTGGTTGTGGAGGGTCAGATTTAGTGGTTGTGCCCACTTTGCCAACCACCGGTGGTTGTGGACCAAAGCCCTATATATATATATGTATATGCATATAATAAATTTGTTTTTTGTATTTTTTATGGCCGTGAAAGGAGAGACATCTTCAGATAAGATAATGGGGGCGGGCGTTGGATTGATGTCTGGGAGGAGGAAGGAGGGGGGAGTAATTCTTTATAGAAACAATCTCTTTTGCGTAAGTTTGTGAACTTGAAGAAACTACTCCATATGGTTGATGCACGAATCCATAGACAAGATATACTATACAATAATAAGAAGGGAACAATAGTTAGGCAATTCAAACTTCAACCAATAATCAATAATTTAGTGACTTATGCGTAATACTAGTGGTACTAATTGAAATATATTTAGTTTAAATATTTTATAATAATCAAAACAATTAATTATATTTGTATAAAAAAAATAAATTAACATTTATATGTAATAAT
Source organism: Heracleum sosnowskyi (assembly GCA_030848705.1). Lineage (NCBI taxonomy): Eukaryota > Viridiplantae > Streptophyta > Magnoliopsida > Apiales > Apiaceae > Heracleum > Heracleum sosnowskyi. The sequence goes on from CM061239.1 coordinate 75,911,503, forward strand.
AATAATATTAAAATATACATGATTAACGTTCAATTAATCCCAAATCCGTACCTTGACCAATTAGTTTTCATTTTCTACGCTACTTAATTAGATAAATAATTTTAAAAATTTAATGTCAAAAATTCAAATGTATACTCTAATATTATTAAAATGATTCTTATATGTGTTAATATATAGGTCTTCTTGCAACATATATTACAAAATTGTTTTGGCTTAATTTAATTTTTATTTTGAAATAAAATTATTTAATTTAGAATTGAGAGCTAAAATTTAATATTATCAAAAGTAACATTTTAGTATGGTTGCTTGCTTAATTTAAATGTGTTTATGTGAAATCAATTGATTTATCAATTATGTGTGTAATCAGAATTTTTGTTTGATGTTATTTGTTAATCCTATTCCATTTATGTTGTTCGCGGATGAAATCCTACATTTTATTCCATTTTAAATTTACCAACACTTACTAGAAACATCTCTTATAGTTACGTAAAATAGAAAGCATATCCAAATTTGTTACTTGGTTTGGCATAATTTAATGTTGACAAAAGGGTTGGTGAAGTTGTTTAAAAAAAAAAAAGAAACACTATCTTCATGAGCGCATCACCTCAAATGCAACTCATGGATCTCTCTCCAACTTTAACTCTAATAGATGAAGATAATAAATGGAAGAGCGAGAATTTGTGGAGTCATAGATTGAGTATATTTTTTTGAATTTTTAAACATTATTGATTGATGCTTCATTATTGACTTTTCTATTATGTTATGTATACTTTGTTATGTTTTAAAGTTAGGACTAGGCTAAGTATCATTTTCTTGTAAATTTTGTGATTAATTTGTTTTTTTGGTAATTAACTGTTCAATTCGCACACTTCACCAGTCCCACTTCAAAGTTCAGTCATGAGCTTTATAACAATGTGCACCTTAGACAACACTTAATAGTGATGAAAATCTTTAAAGTCTTAATTGTGTAAATTTTATTAGATGTGCAACTTAATGAATTTTCTTTTTAGTTTGTAGAAAAAGTTTTTCCATACAAGGACTTTGTTTTTTTTATAATAGATCACCTTTAGGTTGCTTTCGCTCCAAACGTAATCGTGTCATATACTAGCTCTTGGAGCTCACAAAACAATAGTGATGAATGCCTTTATGTTTTGATTGTATGTTACCTAAACTCGTAAAGTGATTAAATTTTATGTCTTGTCACGATATGGATTCTAATCATTGACATGAGGATTTGCGGTCCTTTGCTCAATCCATTTGACCAAAGCTTGACGACTTATTTACGATTATAGTGATGGGGAGAGATGAGGATGGGAACTAGTATCGAATTATCAAATGAAGGGAACCAGTAAACAAGTGACGAAGACATTGTTGAGAAAAAAGATGGCTTTTCCTCGATGAAATGAAAATTGGATTCATGGAACAGGAGAAAGATTTCCCATTCCGGAGATATGTACAAGTAGTTGATCCATGAGAGGAGGTTGCGTCGACGTCTTGGAATCACGTTAACAATCCAGAAGAACTTGAAACTCGAAATGACTGGTCAAAGGACTTGAACCTTCGCTTTTAGTGTATCTTAATCTTAGAAGATGAACAACTCAACTTTGCTATCACACTTTTTTACGCAGGCCCTTGAAATATTTAGATGACAAACCTTGGCTTAATGTCTTAATTCTTGGGCATGGAAGTACGACATAATTTTAGAATGTTTTGCACAAAAGCAAAATTTAAAGATTGATGACTCAAATTGATGGAGGTTATTTACCCAATACAAGTTAACCGACCTCCTTTGGTTGTGCCTTCTCTTCTATCTTAAGTCCTCAATTATGGATTTTACAACTCACAGTCGCATGTTTAATTTTGTTCTTGTGAAACTATTTCGATGAATATCAAGAACATGAAATTTTTAGCCAAGTTGATTTTACAACTCGCAATCGTATTATGTTCTGGTTCTTGTGAAATGGTGTAGATAAATATCAAGAATATGATTTTTTTGGTAATTGTTTTGAGCTTCGTTCTTTTTAGGTGCCCATTTTTTTTACCTTTTAATTTCTTACACTAGAAAGAGGAGCGTTTATATATGTGCTTTTGAAGCAGTGCTTGGAATTATAGATGTGATTCAGTTAGCCATTGAAGTTTGAAAGGTTGAAATGTGAATTAGAACACTTCATATTAGGTTTTACATTCGAATTCGAATATTTTTAGTAGGTTTTACGGTTGCGCTTAGATTGATTGCTCTTGTAGACCAAATTTAAATGTCCAGTTAGGAAAGATTTGATCATGGGTGATTGTTATATTCCTAACATATATGGATAGTAATTTATTGTATTCAACTTTACATGACTCATTATGTTGGAATAAGTACAATTATAAATTGAATCGTTTACAACATAAATCATAAATCATATTCTAAAAACCTTTAGAAGGAAATGGGAAGCAAAGCATGATAAGCAAATTTTCTGGGCATGGAGACAATTGGAAGTGATGGGATGTAAAGATTTCACGAGGCTTATATGGAATACATTTTACGTAATCTTGTGTTTGTTAATGACATGAGTATGCAAAGTAATATATGTAGGGGTTTGAATAAAATTTTTGAAATTTCATGGATGGAATATTAGTTGATGCATGACTTTGGCATGCCATCTGGTTACTAGCCTATTATTTCCCCTCTATTGGTAAGGCTAGGGCTATCATAGGGTTTTGAGCAAAAATGTGGGTCCTATGTATTTGAAAAGGAGAAACAATCTTTGGGCCTTATTTAGGTTGTTCACTTGTTGTGTTGATCGTTCTCGTCAATAACTTGATGCGGATGTAGTCATCATAAATGTTCATTCTAGGCTATTGGCAAAGTTGTTGGCAAATAGTGTTTTCAAGAGAGCATAGACCATCTTCTCGTACCGCCAAGAGGGTAATTGCGCCATAACTTGTAAGATATATTTGTATTACAATTTCGTAAAGTTTGTTACCCTTGCCTCAAGGTAAAGGCATTGTTTTCTTAACCCAAGTTTGAATCCTTATAGGCTATCGATGTTACCTTTGCCCCCATGGTGAAGGCAGTGTTTTGTTAATCAAGTTCGAATCTCATCTCATTGTCTTCTTATAAAGGCTTTAACCCATTACAAACATTTGATTAATAGTTTGGTTTTTTTGTTCCTTTCCTACTGAAGGCAATTTGGATTTTTGTTGTTTTTTGCCCTTGGTAGGTAGATGGGAATGGGAATCCTAGATTTTATTTTTGCCTCCCATCTCGTATGTGAAATATTTCCATGTACGTGCCTAGCATCCCTACCCCCATGAATTTTTTTTCTTTATTCCCATTGTGGTTATTGAGTCGACAACTAGTCGATGACTAGTCGGCGACTAGTCGCCCAATCGCTAAATTGGAAAAAGTCTACAAGCGACTTATTACTTCTATCGTCCATGGGTTTTACCCGACCAGACCTAAGTAATAAAGATAAACTGAAGTGTATACTTTGTGGAAACGAAAATAGCGGAGGCGTTAACAGGTTCAAGCAGCATTTGATATTCTTGAACTTGATCCTGCCTGGGCCTTTCGAATAAGGGAGGACTTTAATGATGTGCTTGAGAAGATGGTCCCCGACCGTGATACAAGGAACAAAATAAGCAATTCTGCAGATGCTTATAAAAATTCAAGAGAGGGCTTTGCAAGGGAGATGGCAGTTGAGCACAGGAAGGAAAAAAGTTCTCGTAAGTCTATTTTAAAACTTAATGAAAATCTGAAACACATGTTAGTAGTTAATTAACAAAAAATGCTTATCTTGTGTTATTCTTAATTTTATTAGTCGATTGGTGGGATGCTTATGGAGGTCGTGCAATTGAGTTTCAATCATTTGCGAAGCATATTGTTGGTTTATGTTGTTCATCTTCCGGTTGTGAACGCAATTGGAGTACATTTGAATTTGTAAGAGCTTATTATTTCTTAAAGTGCTATAATTAATTTGCAACTATTTATAGTTAAGGCATAATTGTTTATTATTTATATGATTAATTTAGATACATACAAAGAAGAGGAATATGTTGGAACATCAACGTTTGAATGATTTGGTGTATATTCAATACAACCGGAAGATAGATTCAAGGTTCAAGAAGAGGCGTGAACAACGAAAGAAATTTAATACACTTGTACTTGATGACTTGGAATGGACTAATGAGTTGATTGGTGATATTGAGGAGACATTTTGGAGTGCGGTGAATATAGCATCTGGTGCATTAGAAGCACTTGAAGGACGCAATCTGCCAAGGAGAGCTACAGGCAGTTCTACTAGTGAAGTGCGTATTTATACTCGACGCAATAGTTCGACTCCACATGATCCTCTTGTTGATGAAGATGAAGATGAAGATGAAGACGATACTACTTATGATGATAAGGAAGTGGAGGATGATTATGGTTTAGCACTCGACCCACCCGTGGAGAACACTCAAGGAGATGGAGACTTTCATGATGATTTCATGATAGATGACTATGTTTGATTAGTTGATTTGACTCATTGATTATGTTTTTATTTGCTTAGATTTTAGGAATGCTTGACATTTGGTATTTGAACTTATTATCTACTACTTTTGATTTCAACTATGAATTTGGTATGTGTTGACCTATATTATGTGTTATAAATATTTTAAATATAGGTAATATAGGTATATGAACGACTTGTCGACTTTTTTCGACTAGTCGGGTGACTTGTCGACTAGTCGCTTCCAAGGTACCCGGGCGCCTAGCCTCGGCTTGGCATTATGATAACCTTGATTCCCATTTCCGCTGCAGTTGTAGTCAATTCAAATATTTAAAGTGAGACTACCATTGCATTGCCACATCAATTTGGCGTTCTTTAAATATTTTTGTAGTTTTATCTACGTTCGAGCATCATTTACAATTGCAATATGTTGATTATTTCAACTTTTATGGTATAATATTAAATAATATTAAATATATATGCCAATTGCATCAAAAATTAGCCGGTGTCTGTCAAATAACTGAGAAATATTGGGCGCAACTAAGAGCTCTCACCAGGTCTTGAGCACTTTTGTTCGGTCCAAAACCAAATGCAATCGAACTATTTAGTTCAAACTAATTTGGGGTTGAATGGGTCAGTTTATGATTAAACCAAAGTGCTTAAAAATGGTGTACCACTAAAAAACAAGGATCATAAAGTTATATACATGAATAGGCTTATGGCGATATACAAGTTAAGATTGATCTAATGAATGAGTATGCTTAGTAGTACTTCAAATTATATACGCATATGTACATGCAATTGCTCAAATGAGAACCTTTACTAACATGGGATGTGAGAAATCTCCTAACCACACAATTTTTAATTATTTTTAATCTGCCTCCTCTCACCCCACTTCCCACCTACCTACGAACAACCTTCGACCACCATAATCAACCTCTGGCCAACACCATTAATTCCAACAACTCTGTCTCTCTCTCTCCCAACACAAATCATCATTGGTGATTTTCTTTAAATTTTGGTGATTTTTTGGCTGATTTGTGTTGATTTTCCTTTAATTTCAAATTGTAATAGGTAAATATGTAAAAAGGGGTAGTGTGTATATAAGGAGGATGATTGCGGTTATGGTGGCAGCGGCGGCGACAAGATTAATGGTCACCGTGTTTAAATTTGGTGACTCTCTCTCATTCATCTCCAACACAAATGTCATTGGTGATTTTATTTAAATTCTGGTGATTTTTTGGCTGATTTGTGTTGATTTTCTGGTAATTTCGAATTATAGTAGGTGAATATGTAAATAGGGGTACTGTGTATATATGTGTATATAGGGAGGATGATGGCGGTTATGGAGGCGGTGTGGTAGTTGTGGTCACCTTGTTCAAGTCCGGTGATTTTCAGTATGATGTCGGTGATTTTTTGGTGGTGGATAGAGTTGGCAGCCGGAGGCCGAGGTAGTGTAGTGATTTGTGCTGGTTTGGTTATGGTGATTTCAATAAAATGTTGGTGATTTTTTGAGGTGGTCGCCGGAGGTGGTGGTTGAAGTAGGAAGAAGATTGTGGTGGGATGTAAAGATGTGAATAAAATTATCAAATTGGAGCATGACCCTCAATATATGTATGTGGAATACTAATTTAAAAATTCTTCTTCAGAACATAATCTTTTTTTAGTAAAAGAAATCAAAATAAACATTTTTTTGCATAACTAATTTTTTCACACATTTTATAAGAGTTAAAATGAAATTATTTTATGTGGAAAAATAATTTTCTATTTAAAAAGTATTGTGTAATTTATTAAAAAGAAATATTGCTTATTGTGGAAATACATCATATTCTATAATTTCGTACAAACATGATGTGTTCTGCAGCAGGACAGAAAACATGATATACTGTAGTAGAATGAATACATGTGGGTTGTCAATTAATTAATATTTAAGGTTGATATTGGTTCTAAGTTCTAATTTAAAATTAAGTTCTACTTTGGATCTGACCCTCTATATATAACATACAACGAAAACGGAGGTTGAGATAAATATGAAGAAATTAATGGATGTAGTGGGTTGTGAATGAAAAATAAAATAAAAAAGTATAAAGAAGGTGAACCGAAAAAGAAGATGGAACTAAAAGGAGATGAATGCTGTGTTCCGAAATTTTTGGGCAGTTCGGTTTAATCGAATTTTTCAGAACTACAGGTAGTTATCGGATCATATGCAATTTGTCTAACCTGCCTTCTTTTAGCTCAATTTTCTTAAAGCCTTTACAAGGATTACAGGGATCTTCGTACTGTACCAATTATCATTTCTGCATATGGTTGTACGTAACCTAGGCTTATAACAGAAGTTACCCATTCTCCTAAAACCTCAAAGTGTTGGGAGGATCACTTATTAGGATTTAATATTATATTCTACTAAGAGTAAATTGGCCGAATAGCATTATTCAGAACTACAGTTAGTCATCAGATCATATGCAATTTGTCTAACTGCCTTCTTTTAGCTCAATATTCTTAAAGCCTTTACAAGGATTAGAGTGATCTTCATACTATACCAATTATCATTTATGCATATGGTTGTACGTACATCTCCAAAGAGACATGTCGAGACATATCTGAGGGCATCTACTTTTTACAATCTGATTTTAATAAGTTGACTTATTCTTATATTTTCTTCTTTGCAGTCATGTATAAAGGTCGCACTGGACTTCGTTTCACCTGAAAATGTTCATGAATGTGTTCGATTGGCGGAGGAATTCCGTACTCTTCCGCTAAATCACAGAGCCAAGGAAGACAAATTGGAGGTACATTATCTTTGTTCAAGAATACCTTATTTTATGATCTGTACGTGTATCTTTGTTTAATGTTAAATATATTTACACCACTAATGAAGTATTTATTGTACAGTTTCAAATCTTCTTGCTCAAAGCTCTGTAAATTTCCTTATTTTGTAACAGGTGAAGAAAATATGCCTTTATGCAATGGAAAAAGCGGTAGATGACCTGGAAAATTTGCAGAAAACAGGCAAGTCTAATATCATATTCTATTAACCTTTTATACTTTTCAAGAGCCTCCTAGGTCATCTGTTCTACCTTTAAATTGTTTGTCAGTTCTAGAATTAAGTTTTACAGCTGTTTTTAATTTGTTTCTCTTAGATTGCCTCTATTAGAGTAGCTTTTTAATTGTTTTATTAAATCAGGGGAAGAAAAACCAGGAGTTGTGATCGCCTCAGGAATTTGTGACAACAGAAAGCAAACCAGTAAGATTATTGTTATTTTTTTTTTGACATTCTGCCTCTGAAGTGGTTTTTTAGTGGAAATATATTGTTGAAAATTTTAACTTTTGATTTTATCCTCTAATGGTATTTATATAAAGTAGCTTTGTAAATCTATGTTCTTTTGAAACAGAGAGAAAGAAACGTAGAACCTGAGTGCAGCTCTTGAAGGACTTGCACATCATACGGTAAATGACTAATTTATAATTAATTTTCTGGTTAGCTCATAGCTGACTAGTAGTGTGGCAGTGGCAGGTTTATTTTGGCACTTTAAAGGACTACAAATCCTGCTTTTGCAATCTTTTAAATTTCAGTAGATCATCTACATAGGAGTTTTACGTTTTATTGTGCTGAGTTATCTTCGGTCATATTGCAGTGGTGACTAGCTGTGCTGTATTTTCTTGATGTTCATTGTCCCTTAAAGTTGTGACCTCTGTAGTCTTTTCTGCTTCAGTCATCTTTGGATTAGATACAATTTTACAAATGCTGCATTAATAATATTGCTTGAAGATATGATTCGCTACTACCAAGTACCAACTAAATCTGAATCAGACGTGAATGTCAAGTTACTTTCAATTTACTTAGCAAAAAAAACAAGGAAGTTGTTTTTAAATCTTAAATGTTCAAACATCAAAACGTAATAATGATTGCGGATTTCCTTTCTGTTATTTATAACCATTATTACAATCTAATTTGGTATTCTCTTAATCATCATTCACTTCAGGTCTAAAGAAGTTAGAGGAGCTATTTTGGATTGCCTTGAGTTTGCTTATTAGGTCTTGAGGTTTTAAGGATAATCTTTTGGGTTTAAAATAGTAGCCCCTATGTATGTTTTATTTCCAACTTTATGTTTTACTTGGCATTTGGCTTGGTTACTTATATTCTGATATGTAATTTTTTGATTATGTATGAGATGAATATGGGTGAGGCTCCTTGAGGAACCTATTTAAATGAGTAACCTAGGAACTTTTTATCTGGGCCTTCCATTACCCTAATTATCGGCAAGGACAGTTAGCAACCACAGTTATAAAGATATACACTGTCACTAAACTTTGAAGTTTGAACTGCATCATTCTTGCTATTTAAATTATTAATACAGAACTTGGGTCATGTTTAAGAATCCTTAAAAATCTAACTTATATTTTAAAATAATATATATTTATTATATGTAGACCAGGGGTAAAGTTGTCTATAAACGCAAAATACACAATTTAGAGCTAATTAATATTTGATTAACAATTATAACGATGATATCGATCACAAAATTTTTCATCATCATCATTAAATTTCTCCATTATTTGTATCAATTTTTGTGAAAATATTTAAGTTTTGGTATGAACACAATATGAGATAAAAGTGTTCAACAATTGAATATTTAAAATTTAAAATTTATATGTTTGACTTCAAATTTAATTGCATGACTTTTATGTTCAACGGTAGAATACGAAAGTTAGGGTATGAAAATAATATGAAAAACATTGTTATAGAAAAATCAAGTTCACTTGTAGAACTTTGCAGAAAAAAATAAATAAGTTCTGTTGTTAAACTTTGAAGTTCATGTGCATAAATTTTAAAATTTAGTAGCAGAATACTGTATTTAACTACGAAACAAAATAGGTTTTGAAGTAGAATCCTTTTATTTGAGAAATTTTTTTGCGTATAAAATTTTGAATAAAATAAATAAATCATTTTTAAGAAAAAAATTAAAATTGAAAAAACAGCCAAAAGATATGTGTGATAAAAAATTAAAATAATAAAAGAAGAATTTGAAAAATTAGTAATCGATTAAACTTCTTTATTTTAAATTAATTGAACTAATAGTATAGTTATTTTATTTCAACAATACAATTATAATGATTTTGTATATAAAAATGAGTTGAATCCGTACAGTTGATCTAGTAATAATTCAACAGCTTATAACAGTTCTAACGTTCTTTTTTAGCATGTAGTTCTCTGTTGATCCTAACCCGGGTTGATCCTAACCCGGATCATGTTCGTTGTAGAAACCTTAACCTAACCTAAGAACCCTTAAAACTCTAATTTATATTTTAAAATAATATATATTTATTATACGTAGATCATGGGTAAAGTTGTCTATAAACACAAAATACACAATTTAGAGTTAATTAATATTTGATTAACAATTATAATTATACATTGATATTGATCACAAAATTCTCCATCATCATCATAAAATATTATTATTATTATTATTATTATTATGGTATCTGTCCTTTTTAATTTTTCTTAAAAGTTGGATTACGTAAAACATTTTCTTAAATTATTGACACGAAAACTACTACTACTACTACTACTTCTCCATCATCATCATAAAATATTATTATTATTATTATTATTATTATGGTATCTGTCCTTTTTAATTTTTCTTAAAAGTTGGATTACGTAAAACATTTTCTTAAACCACCACCACCACCACCACCACCACTACTACTACGACTACTACTACTACTACTACTACTACCACCACTACTACTACCACTACTACGACGTAGTAGTAGTAGTAGTAGTAGTAGTAGTAGTAGTGACTTTATAAAAGCATGAATGATTAAAGGAAATTTTCCTCTGCCGACTTTATTAATGGCAGACAGCTTTTCTTCAGCACTTAACCTGTAAGGTTATTCCAAGATAGAGATCTAATTGTTAAATTATTTTTCTCATAGAGTCTTCTTTCGAGCTTCAAATGTAGAAGCTGAGAGGTCTCAAAGATTTCTCTGATTCCCAATTTGAACGCCTTCTTTTTTCTGCGAAAGAGGCTTGATGACATTTTTTGAATAGATCATCTATTTGAACTCGTAGCCTGGAAATTTTCCTGTCTAGCTTTCTGATACGGTAGAAGGCCTGATTAAGAGGTGTCATTATCCTGTCAGATTGCAAATATGGAGAAGATATTTGTTAAAAGAATTTCTTTCATCCTTTAAGTCTCTGATTCTTCTTGAATAATTTCTGGAGGCCTTAAAGTAATAAAGGGATAGATACTTCCTTTGCTGCAAAGATACTTCAGTATGATGAATACGGAGATCATCTAAATTGTTCTGAAGATCATAAATTTTTTTATCAAGCTCTTTTAATTTGTAAAAAAGCTTATAGTGAGGAATCATAATTTTAATTCGCTAATCGGACCCTTTCCTTTATTGGATTTAATTGATCCAATTAAAGCATCCCATAAATCTTCTGGAGTGGGATCGTCAGGATTAGATTCTTCCGCTTGAGATTCGCCTGCTAAACAATTGAAGGCGTTAGAATCCATGGATCCTTGAGATGAATTATCTTTCATTGATTCGTCTTCTTTTGACGCTTGACTCGGAAAAGTGTTAAAAAATTGATTTTTCATCTGGTCAAGGATTCTGACCATAATTTGATCCTCAGAATCATTTGGATATTTTTTCTGAAAGTATTCTTTCATTTTTGTCATAAACTGTTGCTGGATTCCGGCATCTTTTGTTCCAGTCTTTTCGTCATTATTAATGACTGATCGAATGTTATTCCTGATATCTTTGATATTTTCAGGACTCATCTTGTTCCACCATTTGAAGAAAAAATTTCTTCTTAACATTGGAATTTCCAAATTATCTTTAGAGACAGAAATGGTCCATCTCCATATCCAGGGAATTTGGAATTTAACAAAGAAAAAGAAGGGACATTGTCCATAGATTAAATTTTCAGATGGCCTTTTTAAGACCAAAGGACTATTTTTACACCATGGATCATATAATTCCATAATTTCTTCGGGAAGAATTTCCAAAGAAGGACCAAACATTGCCCACCATTTGTAAAACTAATTTGGAACTGATTTATCCAGAATTTCTGGATTTATAGAGAAAAACCAAGAATGTTTATTCTTGGGATTTTGATAATAAAAAGCTTTGGAAAAAGCCTGGATATAATCCCAATAATTGAAGTAAATATATTTACCTTCAGCAACTTTGATGGCCTTTTCTCCATTGGGGTTTATTCCCCATTCTCTTGGAAGGAGAACCTTATTAACGTGACATTTACTGAAGCTTATAAAGCTTTCAGGGTTATTATTTTGAAAATGATGGGTTATTGTTACCGACTCGGTAATTGTTAGAAGAATTTCTAAATGTTGCCTGGCTTTACCATGCAACGCTGCATATCCTCTTGATTCAAGATATCTTGTCTTTAAAGACCATCCACCATTTTGGGTCAATTGAAGATCTTCATCTTCCAAATACATAATATGCTCAACAACAGGATTTTCAAAGTATTCTTGTTCCTGTGTAGCCTCATTAACAATGGCATCTTTATATGATGGCAATTTATTAGAAGAGGAAGATGCTTCCTTTTGTGGAGGTGCAGGTAATTGCTGCAAGGGTCTAGTTCGACCATGATAAGCTGTCCAATCCCCTATTAGAGGAACTGTGACATCTGGACGAGGTAACATATTGTTACTCCCGTAGGATCCTCTACCACGGTTATAACCGCGACCTCTTCCCCTATAAGGGGTTGTCATATTCCCTGTTAAAATTCTCGGGTCAAAAAATCAGCAAGAGAATTATTTTCTCCTTTTATATATTGGATATCAAATTCAAAGGCAGATAATTGAGCTTGCCAATTTGCAAAGATTTGCTTTGCTACTAGATTCTTTACATCCTTTTCAATAATTGATTTTGCTGAACTACAATCAATTCTCAGCAAGAATTTTTTATTTAATAAATCATCTTGAAATTTAGATATGCATTTTATAATCGAAAGCATTTCTTTCTTTACAGTCGAATATTTTGACTGAGTAGGATTCCATTTTCCTGAAGTAAATCTAACTAATACTTCTTTAGAATTATTAGGATTTACTTGTTTTAATATACCACCATACCCTATATTAGAGGCATCTGTTTCCACTATTTTGAAATAGGTGGGATTTGCTAAAGATAAACAAGGTAGACATTTTACCTTGGCCTTTATTATTCTAACAGCTTGAGAATGTTTCTCAGTCCATGGCTCAGGATTTTTCTTAAGCCTAGCATATAATATAGCGGTATCTTTTGCTAGATTTTCATAATAATCTGTAATATAATTGAGACTTCCTAGGAATCTTTGTAACTGTTTAGTATCAGTTATTATATCAGGGAATTTAGAAGCGAATTCAATACTTCTATCTATAGGAATAATTTTTCCTTGATATATTAGATGACCTAAAAATCTTACTTGAGTTTGGAATAACTTCATCTTTGGGGCAGATATAACTAACCCATTTTGTTTTATTAGATTTTTAAATATTTTTAAATGTTTTAAATGTTGATCTATTGTTTTAGAGAATACTAAAACATCATCAATATAAATAATAATAAATTCTGAATAAGGGTTGAAAATATCATTAATTATATTCTGAAATTCAGAAGGAGCATTCTTTAAACCAAAAGGTAAAACATTCCATTCATAATGTCCAAATGGGACTGTAAAAGCAGTTTTATATCTATCAGATTCTTTTATCTGAATATGCCAGTATCCTGATTTCATATCAAATTTTGAAAAGATTAAAGCATTGTTTAATCTGTCTAATAAATCTTTTTTATTAGGAATTGGGTATCTAATCCATTTTAGTACCTTATTAAGAGGTTTATAGTTAATAACTAATCTTGGCACACCTCTTTCCTTCTCTGCTGCATTATTAACATAAAATGCAGTGCAACTCCATGGAGATTTAGATTTTCTAATTAATCCTTTTTCTTGGAGAGAATTAATTTCTTTCTTACATAGCTCTAAATATTCATGATTCATTTGAGCTGGCCTAGCTTTAGTAGGAATTTGATTTTCATTAAATTCTTCTATATAAGGTAAAGAAATAACATGTTTCTTTCTATCCCAAAAGGCGTTGGGTAAGTCATTACAAATCTCAATTTTAAATTGATTTTCTATTAATTTTATTTTATTCCGAGTGTCACTCTTTTTGAGTTGTTCATTAATATTTAATATTTCAACTTCTTCTTTAAGAAAACATAATTGTTTTTCTTTGTTAAGAAGAATATCTCTAACCTCATTAATTAATCTAGTTTGAGGATCTGCTATAAATTCAAAAATTATTTTTCTACCATTTATTATAGTAGATATACCATTTTGATCAATATTAGTCATTGGCATGATCTTATGAAGAAACGGAGTTCCTAATATAATTCTATGGGTAAGATTCTTAACCATAATAAAAGGTGTTGGAAGACAAATATCTTGATTACAGATGTATGCATCTGATAATTTATATTTTACTTGAAGTTTATCTCCTACTGCTTGAGTCAGAGATTGAGCAGTTTTAGAAAAATATTTAGAAGGAATTATTCCTTCTTGGATGCAATTAAGATCGACTCCACTATCTATGAGAGCTATCTCATTTTCTAAAATAAAATCTCTGCTAATTGCTAGAGTTATTTTCACATACCATTTTTGTGATGTAACTTGGTCTAATAAATTAAGATAATCATTATTATCGGGTTTGCTAGTACCAATAATTTCTTTATTGTCTTCAACCTTTGAGGGAGACTTAGTTTCTAACAAAGTTATTCTTTGAGATAATTTTTCAATATTAAAATTTCAGATTTTAAAAGATTAACTTCACCTTTTAAGTCATTAATAGAAACAAGTGTTTCTTTTGTATTGGATTGTTGAAATCTACTTAAAACCTCACTTAATTGGTAAGGTGCTTCCATTATTAAGGGAGATTCTTGTTTAGCATTTGAGTTCTCTATAAGAGTTTCTATCATTTTACGCTTTAGATCAGGATCTGTAATAGCCTCTATTACTTTTAAGGCTTTGTCTTGATCTGCTGTTAAAACATTTAATCCATTCATTTCTACAATGGATTTCCAATAATTTATTTCATTACATTGACAATCATTGTTGTTAGGAGACAAAGATTCTTCTGAAGAATCTGAAGAGGTTTCGTAAATTAATTCTAGATCTTCTTCATTAGAAGATTCTATATCTGAGTCAGAACTATTAATCATAATTTTTTCTAATTGTGAGCGTAATTGCTCATCCTCAATCTTATTAAGGGCTTTTTTAGTCCAACATTGATTGGCATAATGGCCAACCTTACCACACTTATGGCAACTAATATCAAGCTTTTTAGCTTTTCTTTTTCCTTTATTAGGAACAAAAGGTTTTTCTTTTTGTTTATTATAGTAATTTCTTTTATACCTTTTTTATAAGGTTTTTCATAGTATTTTGTTTTATTTTTATAAGATTTATTCTTATAGGGTTTATTATTTTTATAAACAATCTTTTTCTTTTTATTTTTATCATTAGGAAAATTAGGATTTCCTAAATCGAACGCAAATTGTTCACAGAATTCACCAAGTTGATGTTTTTCTGAAAGCTTTTGCTTTTTTAATTGATTTCTAAGTTTTATGTCATTACATAAATTTAAACCTTCATTAATACAAGTACAAATAATTTGACCATATGTTAAGTCAGAGTAGTTAATATTTACTCCATCATTCTTTGTTCTTAACGACTGTCGCACCTTTTCAGCGAAAAGATGTGGTAATCCATCCACAAATTTGGATTTCCAATGGGTAGAATTGGGGTTATTAAGTTGATAAACCCTTGATAAGTAGGTATCTTTATACCATCTAAAATGGGTTAAAGATGGACATCTAAGATTCTGTAGGAGCGTTTGTATTTTTTCTCCTATTGGTGTTGTAGTTCCTACAAAATGTTGTAGAATAGAGAGACACAGTGTATAAACTGCGTCTTCCTCTCCCGTAGTCCTAATTTGACTAGTACTAGGATTTTTATCCTCGATTTTAACCAATTTCTTGTGAGTTAAAATCTCTGTTTTTTGGGCTTCATTAAGATAAGAATCCCACCATCCTCTTAATTGTCCTACAAATCCAGTAGTTATAAAGGAAGCTATAGCACTATCACTATTTCCATGTTGTTTACAGATAGTAGAATACATAATCATTCTGTGTATTACATCTATGATTTGTTTGTCATTAAGACCATCTATATTCCATTCGTAGATAGCTTTTCCATTATAGGAATTTTGAAAAGATTCCGGTTCTTCAAAAAGAAGATCCATTGGAGAAGGTCTCTTGTAGTAATATTTATCAAGAGGCTTTGAATCATAAATATGGTTTAATTCATTAATATTTTGGTTAGCAAACATATTTGCTAATTGATTTATGTCTTCTAGATCTTCAGTGGGTTCATAACCCTCTGATTGGTTAGCGGAGTCAATCTGAGATAAAACTCCTAGATGGAAATTTTTTAATTTACTCTCAAGAATTTTAATAAATTCTTCGTTGTCATTTTCCATTTTAAATCCTGTAATTGGAGTTGGAGGTTGAATTAGTGGGGTCTCTGGGACTTCCGAAATTACTGGTTTTGTTGTGAGGAAGAAGAAGTCGAATCTGACTTACTTAATTGATTAACAATTGTTTGTTGTAAAGCGATTTGCTCCTCTATAAGTTTTTCAATGCTTATTAATTGATCACCTAAGCATATTAAAAAGGTGTTAGTGTAATTATGCGATTTTATTATCGTGTTTAACTCCTTAATGGTTACTTGAGCACTTTCAAATTTTTGAAGACTCAAATAAGCAGTAGCTTCTGTGCTAGGATCCAAACTAATTGTTTGTTCTGGAGGAAATGGTGATTTAATCGTTTCTCCCCTAGTAGTCTTCCAAGATCTTTGTAAGACTAAGATTTCATTATTAATGTTATTAATGTAATTGTTTACAAACCATTGAACAAATGATATATAATCTTCTGTTTTTTCTAAAGAAAGATAATATTCTTTTTTAAATGTTTGTAATTCCTCATCTGAGTATTTATTAAAATACCATTTTCTAAATTCTTTATGTTTTTCTTGGTAAAATTCCTTATTAAGGATTTCCCTCATAATACTTCCTGGGGATAAATCAATCATTTAAATGGAAGCTCATTTCAGATTGAGTAGGGGATTCTCTACTCTGAAACTCTTGTTTCTGATAAATTCCTTGAGGAATTTTATTTTGACTCATTCTTATTGTTTCTACTGTTTCTTCTCTAATTTGAGGAGTAGACGTAGACGCTCTAGAAGTAGAGGCTCTACTTGGCTCTATTTGAGCAGTGTAGTAGTCACTTGCTGTGGAATACCTAGAAGATAACGATCTGGGTATCCTAACGATTCTTTGAGGCGTAAATTTTATTTCTACGTCGCCTTCAATAGTTTGAATTATTTGATCAATGTCTTTATTGACTATTGGTTCTCTTTCTACTTCATTAGAAAGAGACCAGGTTGTTGGGAAGTTAATTTCATCCCATTTTATTAACCTATTGGTTACTATGTTAGAAGTTAATAAATTAGTTTGTACTACAGTAGTAGTTCCTGGAAAGGATATTTGTTTAGCTTTTGGATTTAAAGTATTTAATACTTTATAATAAATTCTATAGCATATTGCTATTATTTCACTTCCTTGTTTAAAATTATAACCATTCGTATGAATTGTTAGTTACATAGCGTCTAACAAATTATCATCAGATAAAGATAAATTTAAATTTGGAGACACATCAAAATAGACGGGTCCATGACATAAACTCGTTTCTATTAACACAGCTAGAGAGGGTTTAAAGTCTTTACATCTACCATCTCTAACATAAGCCATTATACTAGAATTTAAACCTAACAGTGTTAAAGGTTTAAAAGCAATTTGAATTAATCCAATATGGATAAAGCTATAATCTCTAAAGGGTACCAAGTCTTTTTTGGTAATCAACCTAATTGTTTGATTTTCTCGAGATATTCAGATTGTTTGCTCTATTGTTTTTACAGCAAATCTAGATTTTAAATCAAATAAACCAATATTATAAATTTTGGTTGTAGGAATTGTTGGAATTGTCCATTTATTAAGCTTATCCAAATTGTTTGGATATTCTACCAATTCGGCATTTTTAATATTTTCATTATCTCTATCAAATAATTCCATCATTGATGAAAGCTTTAGAATGTTGTGGCTGGGTCAAATATCTAATCGTAGTCTGAGTATGTCTTTTTTATTAGAAATTTAAACGACTGGAAAAATACAATCTTTTTGTTATCTTTGCAAATGATTTCTCATTTAACTATCAACCCTCGGGGATAGATGGATTTCTCCAAAATCAAAGATAGAAAAAATGTTTTTTAGCAAAAATCTTCTCTTTTTCTTATCATCATAAAAACACCCTTTTTTCATCATCGGGATAAAAGATGATTTCTGAGAAAACACTAAAAACATTTTCATTTTTTCATTCTTTACTTTTTTTTTTTAAAACTCAGACTTACTCGGACTACTGACATCCTACCACCCACAACAAATAAATTAGCTACACATTTATTTAAAAAGAATAAATAGAGATATGTACCTGTGTCACCAGGGCTCGAATGGAGTGTTTTCTCAAAGATCATCTTTTATCCCGATGAAGAAATAAGGGTGTTTTTATGATGATAAAAAAGGAGAAGATTTTTGCTAAAAAACATTTTTTATCTCTGATTTTGGAGAAATCCATCTATCCCTTAGGGTTGATAGTTAAATGAGAAATAATTTGCAGAGATGCCAAAAAGAATGTAATTTTCAGGTCATTTATTTTTTAATAAAATAGACATACTCAGACTACACTTCGATATCTGACCCATCCACAACACTTTAAAGCTTTCATCAATGATGGAATTATCTGATAGAGATAATGAAAATATTAAAAATACCGAATTGGTCGAATATCCAAACAATTTGGATAAGCTTAATAAATGGACAATTCCAACAATTCCTACAACCAAAATTTATAATATTGGTTGATTTGATTTAAAATCTAGATTTGCTGTAAAAACAATAGAGCAAACAATCCGAATATCTCGAGAAAATCAAACAATTAGGTTGCTCACCAAGAAAGACTTGGTACCCTTTAGAGATTATAGCTTTATCCATATTGGATTAATTCAAATTGCTTTTAAACCTTTAACACTGTTAGGTTTAAATTCTAGTATAATGGCTTATGTTAGAGATGGTACATGTAAAGACTTTAAACCCTCTCTAGCTGCGTTAATAGAAACAAGTTATGTCATGGACCCGTCTATTTTGATGTGTCTCCAAATTTAAATTTATCTTTATCTGATGATAATTTGTTAGACGCTATGCAACTAACAATTCATACGAATGGTTATAATTTTAAACAAGGAAGTGAAATAATAGCAATATGCTATAGAATTTATTATAAAGTATTAAATACTTTAAATCCAAAAGCTAAACAAATATCCTTTCCAGGAACTACTACTGTAGTACAAACTAATTTATTAACTTCTAACATAGTAACCAATAGGTTAATAAAATGGGATGAAATTAACTTCCCAACAACCTGGTCTCTTCCTAATGAAGTAGAAAGAGAACCAATAGTCAATAAAGACATTGATCAAATAATTCAAACTATTGAAGGCGACGTAGAAATAAAATTTACGCCTCAAAGAATCGTTAGGATACCCAGATCGTTATCTTCTAGGTATTCCACAGCAAGTGACTACTACACTGCTCAAATAGAGCCAAGTAGAGCCTCTACTTCTAGAGCGTCTACGTCTACTCCTCAAATTAGAGAAGAAACAGTAGAAACAATAAGAATGAGTCAAAATAAAATTCCTCAAGGAATTTATCAGAAACAAGAGTTTCAGAGTAGAGAATCCCCTACTCAATCTGAAATGAGCTTCCATTTAAATGATTGATTTATCCCCAGGAAGTATTATGAGGGAAATCCTTAATAAGGAATTTTACCAAGAAAAACATAAAGAATTTAGAAAATGGTATTTTAATAAATACTCAGATGAGGAATTACAAACATTTAAAAAAGAATATTATCTTTCTTTAGAAAAAACAGAAGATTATATATCATTTGTTCAATGGTTTGTAAACAATTACATTAATAACATTAATAATGAAATCTTAGTCTTACAAAGATCTTGGAAGACTACTAGGGGAGAAACGATTAAATCACCATTTCCTCCAGAACAAACAATTAGTTTGGATCCTAGCACAGAAGCTACTGCTTATTTGAGTCTTCAAAAATTTGAAAGTGCTCAAGTAACCATTAAGGAGTTAAACACGATAATAAAATCGCATAATTACACTAACACCTTTTTAATATGCTTAGGTGATCAATTAATAAGCATTGAAAAACTTATAGAGGAGCAAATCGCTTTACAACAAACAATTGTTAATCAATTAAGTAAGTCAGATTCGACTTCTTCTTCCTCACATACAAAACCAGTAATTTCGGAAGTCCCAGAGACCCCACTAATTCAACCTCCAACTCCAATTACAGGATTTAAAATGGAAAATGACAACGAAGAATTTATTAAAATTCTTGAGAGTAAATTAAAAAATTTCCATCTAGGAGTTTTATCTCAGATTGACTCCGCTAACCAATCAGAGGGTTATGAACCCACTGAAGATCTAGAAGACATAAATCAATTAGCAAATATGTTTGCTAACCAAAATATTAATGAATTAAACCATATTTATGATTCAAAGCCTCTTGATAAATATTACTACAAGAGACCTTCTCCAATGGATCTTCTTTTTGAAGAACCGGAATCTTTTCAAAATTCCTATAATGGAAAAGCTATCTACGAATGGAATATAGATGGTCTTAATGACAAACAAATCATAGATGTAATACACAGAATGATTATGTATTCTACTATCTGTAAACAACATGGAAATAGTGATAGTGCTATAGCTTCCTTTATAACTACTGGATTTGTAGGACAATTAAGAGGATGGTGGGATTCTTATCTTAATGAAGCCCAAAAAACAGAGATTTTAACTCACAAGAAATTGGTTAAAATCGAGGATAAAAATCCTAGTACTAGTCAAATTAGGACTACGGGAGAGGAAGACGCAGTTTATACACTGTGTCTCTCTATTCTACAACATTTTGTAGGAACTACAACACCAATAGGAGAAAAAATACAAACGCTCCTACAGAATCTTAGATGTCCATCTTTAACCCATTTTAGATGGTATAAAGATACCTACTTATCAAGGGTTTATCAACTTAATAACCCCAATTCTACCCATTGGAAATCCAAATTTGTGGATGGATTACCACATCTTTTCGCTGAAAAGGTGCGACAATCGTTAAGAACAAAGAATGATGGAGTAAATATTAACTACTCTGACTTAACATATGGTCAAATTATTTGTACTTGTATTAATGAAGGTTTAAATTTATGTAATGACATAAAACTTAGAAATCAATTAAAAAAGCAAAAGCTTTCAGAAAAACATCAACTTGGTGAATTCTGTGAACAATTTGCGTTCGATTTAGGAAATCCTAATTTTCCCAATGATAAAAATAAAAAGAAAAAGATTGTTTATAAAAATAATAAACCCTATAAGAATAAATCTTATAAAAATAAAACAAAATACTATGAAAAACCTTATAAAAAAAGGTATAAAAGAAATTACTATAATAAACAAAAAGAAAAACCTTTTGTTCCTAATAAAGGAAAAAGAAAAGCTAAAAAGCTTGATATTAGTTTCCATAAGTGTGGTAAGGTTGGCCATTATGCCAATCAATGTTGGACTAAAAAAGCCCTTAATAAGATAGAGGATGAGCAATTACGCTCACAGTTAGAAAAAATTATGATTAATAGTTCTGACTCAGATATAGAATCTTCTAATGAAGAAGATCTAGAACTAATTTACGAAACCTCTTCAGATTCTTCAGAATAATCTTTGTCTCCTAACAACAATGATTGTCAATGTAATGAAATAAATTATTGGAAATCCATTGTAGAAATGAATGGATTAAATGTTTTAACAGCAGATCAAGACAAAGCCTTAAAAGTAATAGAGGCTATTATAGATCCTGATCTAAAGCGTAAAATGATAGAAACTCTTATAGAGAACTCAAATGCTAAACAAGAATCTCCCTTAATAATGGAAGCACCTTACCAATTAAGTGAGGTTTTAAGTAGATTTCAACAATCCAATACAAAAGAAACACCTGTTTCTATTAATGACTAAAAAGGTGAAGTTAATCTTTTAAAATCTGAAATTTCTCAGATTAAGAAGAATAATGAAAAATTATCTCAAAGAATAACTTTGTTAGAAACGAAGTCTCCCTCAAAGGTTGAAGATAATAAGGAAATTATTGGTACTAGCAAACCCGATAATAATGATTATCTTAATTTATTAGACCAAGTTACATCACAAAAATGGTATGTGAAAATAACTCTTGCAATTAGCAGAGATTTTATATTAGAAAATGAGATAGCTCTTATAGATAGTGGAGCCGATCTTAATTGCATTCAAGAAGGAATAATTCCTTCTAAATATTTTTCTAAAACTACTCAATCTCTGACTCAAGCAGGAGGAGATAAACTTCAAGTAAAATATAAATTATCAGATGCATACATCTGTAATCAAGATATTTGTATTCCAACACCTTTTATTATGGTTAAGAATCTTACCCATAGAATTATATTAGGAACTCCGTTTCTTCATAAAATCATGCCAATGACTAATATTGATCAAAATGGTATATCTACTATAATAAATGGTAGAAAAATAATTTTTGAGTTTATAACAGATCCTCAAACTAGATTAATTAATGAGGTTAGAGATATTCTTCTTAACAAAGAAAAATAATTATGTTTTCTTAAAGAAGAAGTTGAAATATTAAATATTAATGAACAACTCAAAAGGAGTGACACTCGGAATAAAATAAAATTAATAGAAAATCAATTTAAAATTGAGATTTGTAATGACTTACCCAACGCCTTTTGGGATAGAAAGAAACATGTTATTTCTTTACCTTATATAGAAGAATTTAATGAAAATCAAATTCCTACTAAAGCTAGGCCAGCTCAAATGAATCATGAATATTTAGAGCTATGTAAGAAAGAAATTAATTCTCTCCAAGAAAAAGGATTAATTAGAAAATCTAAATCTCCATGGAGTTGTACTGCATTTTATGTTAATAATGCAGCAGAGAAAGAAAGAGGTGTGCCAAGATTAGTTATTAACTATAAACCTCTTAATAAGGTACTAAAATGGATTAGATACCCAATTCCTAATAAAAAAGATTTATTAGACAGATTAAACAATGCTTTAATCTTTTCAAAATTTGATATGAAATCAGAATACTGGCAGATTCAGATAAAAGAATCTGATAGATATAAAACTGCTTTTACAGTCCCATTTGGACATTATGAATGTAATGTTTTACCTTTTGGTTTAAAGAATGCTCCTTCTGAATTTCAGAATATAATGAATGATATTTTCAACCCTTATTCAGAATTTATTATTGTTTATATTGATGATGCTTTAGTATTCTCTAAAACAATAGATCAACATTTAAAACATTTAAAAATATTTAAAAATCTAATAAAACAAAATGGGTTAGTTATATCTGCCCCAAAGATGAAGTTATTCCAAACTCAAGTAAGATTTTTAGGTCATCTAATATATCAAGGAAAAATTATTCCTATAGATAGAAGTATTGAATTCGCTTCTAAATTCCCTGATATAATAACTGATACTAAACAGTTACAAATATTCCTAGGAAGTCTCAATTATATTGCAGATTATTATGAAAATCTAACAAAAGATACCGCTATATTATATGATAGGCTTAAGAAAAATCCTGAGCCATGGACTGAGAAACATTCTCAAGCTGTTAGAATAATAAAGGCCAAGGTAAAATGTCTACCTTGTTTATCTTTAGCAAATCCCACCTATTTCAAAATAGTGGAAACAGATGTCTCTAATATAGGGTATGGTGGTATATTAAAACAAGTAAATCCTAATAATTCTAAAGAAGTATTAGTTAGATTTACTTCAGGAAAATGGAATCCTACTCAGTCAAAATATTCGACTGTAAAGAAAGAAATGCTTTCGATTATAAAATGCATATCTAAATTTCAAGATGATTTATTAAATAAAAAGTTCTTGCTGAGAATTGATTGTAGTTCAGCAAAATCAATTATTGAAAAGGATGTAAAGAATCTAGTAGCAAAACAAATCTTTGCAAATTGGCAAGCTCAATTATCTGCCTTTGAATTTGATATCCAATATATAAAAGGAGAAAATAATTCTCTTGCTGATTTTTTGACCCGAGAATTTTTACAGGGAATATGACAACCCCTTATAGGGGAAGAGGTCGCGGTTATAACCGTGGCAGAGGATCCTACGGGAGTAACAATATGTTACCTCGTCCAGATGTCACAGTTCCTCTAATAGGGGATTGGACAGCTTATCATGGTCGAACTAGACCCTTGCAGCAATTACCTGCACCTCCATAAAAGGAAGCATCTTCCTCTTCTAATAAATTGCCATCATATAAAGATGTCATTGTTAATGAGGCTACACAGGAACAAGAATACTTTGAAAATCCTGTTGTTGAGCATATTATGTATTTGGAAGATGAAGATCTTCAATTGACCCCAAATGATGGATGGTCTTTAAAGACAAGATATCTTGAATCAAGAGGATATGCAGCGTTGCATGGTAAAGCCAGACAACATTTAGAAATTCTTCTAACAATTACCGAATCGGTAACAATAACCCATCATTTTCAAAATAATAACCCTGAAAGCTTTATAAGCTTCAGTAAATGTCACGTTAATAAGGTTCTCCTTCCAAGAGAATGGGGAATAAACCCCAATGGAGAAAAGGCCATCAAAGTTGCTGAAGGTAAATATATTTACTTCAATTATTGGGATTATATCCAGGCTTTTTCTAAAGCTTTTTATTATCAAAATCCCAAGAATAAACATTCTTGGTTTTTCTCTATAAATCCAGAAATTCTGGATAAATCAGTTCCAAATTGGTTTTACAAATGGTGGGCAATGTTTGGTCCTTCTTTGGAAATTCTTCCCGAAGAAATTATGGAATTATATGATCCATGGTGTAAAAATAGTCCTTTGGTCTTAAAAAGGCCATCTGAAAATTTAATCTATGGACAATGTCCCTTCTTTTTCTTTGTTAAATTCCAAATTCCCTGGATATGGAGATGGACCATTTCTGTCTCTAAAGATAATTTGGAAATTCCAATGTTAAGAAGAAATTTCTTCTTCAAATGGTGGAACAAGATGAGTCCTGAAAATATCAAAGATATCAGGAATAACATTCGATCAGTCATTAATAATGACGAAAAGACTGGAACAAAAGATGCCGGAATCCAGCAACAGTTTATGACAAAAATGAAAGAATACTTTCAGAAAAAATATCCAAATGATTCTGAGGATCAAATTATGGTCAGAATCCTTGACCAGATGAAAAATCAATTTTTTAACACTTTTCCGAGTCAACCGTCAAAAGAAGACGAGTCAATGAAAGATAATTCATCTCAAGGATCCATGGATTCTAACGCCTTCAATTGTTTAGCAGGCGAATCTCAAGCGGAAGAATCTAATCGTGACGATCCCACTCCAGAAGATTTATGGGATGCTTTAATTGGATCAATTAAATCCAATAAAGGAAAGGGTCCGATTAGCGAATTAAAATTATGATTCCTCACTATAAGCTTTTTTACACATTAAAAGAGCTTGATAAAAAAAATTATGATCTTCAGAACAATTTAGATGATCTCCGTATTCATCATGCTGAAGTATCTTTGCAGCAAAGGAAGTATCTATCCCTTTATTACTTTAAGGCCTCCAGAAATTATTCAAGAAGAATCAGAGACTTAAAGGATGAAAGAAATTCTTTTAACAAATATCTTCTCCATATTTGCAATCTGACAGGATAATGACACCTCTTAATCAGGCCTTCTACCGTATCAGAAAGCTAGACAGGAAAATTTCCAGGCTACGAGTTCAAATAGATGATCTATTCAAAAAATGTCATCAAGCCTCTTTCGCAGAAAAAAGAAGGCGTTCAAATTGGGAAATCAGAGAAATCTTTGAGACCTCTCAGCTTCTACATTTGAAGCTCGAAAGAAGACTCTATGAGAAAAATAATTTAACAATTAGATCTCTATCTTGGAATAACCTTACATGTTAAGTGCTGAAGAAAAGCTGTCTGCCATTAATAAAGTCAGCAGAGGAAAATTTCCTTTAATCATTCATGCTTTTATAAAGTCTTTTGTTTGTTTGTGTTAAAGAATCATTATCTGATATGACGATGGGGCCCAAAGAGCACCCGGTATCAATAATGTTTACTTTTTCTTTACCTTTTTTAAAGTTGTTTGTTTTATTTTGAATTTTGTAAAAGTTTATTGTGTTGGCTTGAATAATAGAGCCATTGTATTCTCTATATAAAGAGAATTTTGTATCAGTTCATAAAAAGCTTGTTTTTGGCAATAAAAATTCTTCTTTCTTTCCCTCTCTTACTCATGTGCTGAGTTTGTTTCTTCTTCTTCTTCTTCTTCTTCTTCTCACTATTACTATTATTATTATTATTACTCCTATTACTATTATTACTATTATTACACTATTATTATTATTATTATTACTATTATTATTATTATTATTATTATTATTATTATTACTATTATTACTATTATTATTACTATTATTATTACTATTATTATTACTATTATTATTATTATTATTATTATTATTATTATTATTATTATTATTATTATTATTATTATTATTATTACTACTATTATTATTATTACTATTATTATTATTATTATTACTATTATTATTATTATTATTATTATTATTATTATTATTATTATTATTATATCAGTCCTTTTGAATTTTTCTGAAAAGTTAACTTGCGTAAAGCATTTCTTAAATAATTGACCCAAAACAGCATACCATGGAACACCCGTAAAATGAAAAATACGTAACACAACATATCTTAAAATATAAATAGAATTACGGAAATATGTAAAGTACAAAACATAAAACAAAACTGAACACACAAAATACCGAATATGTAAAGTACAAAACATAAAATAAACACAAAAAATATACTTACAAAATATAGGACACCTAAATACAGTACTGAACACAAAAAGAAATTAATTAAGTGTAATTAATACGGAACAAAAAAATACAGAACCTATGCTTAGACCTGCAATTCGTTTCATTCGTGTACTTTCTGTCGTGTACTTTCGTGTTTCGTGTACATGAATACTAAACCGAAACACGACCCATTAAGAATTCGTTTCGTTTCGTGTACTATGGTTTCGTATATTTTTCGTTTAATTTTTACTAGTTGACTCTTAAGTTAATAATTCATAAAGAGTCAATTGTGGTCGAATCTTGTTAAACTTAAATTTGAAACTATTTTCTTTTTTGTTATTGTAAAAATAATATATACAACATTTATTTATTATATGTATTTATATAATTTTAAAATTTTTATTTAATTATTTAATTAGTTCGTGTACTTTCGTTTCGTGTCGTGTACCCAAGGGTAAACCCAAAACCGACACTATAATTATTCATGTAATATCGTGTTCGTATACTTTCGTATTCGTGTACCGAAAAGGTGAACACAAACCCAATATTATCGTGTATTGTTCGTGTCGTGTACGAAATTGCCAACTGTACCTATGCTTAACCCTACCTAGAGAACATGTGTACACGTGTGATGTATAATCAGTTGAGTATTTTTTGTAATATTTTGTATTTGTGTGTTCGTTCTAATTTTTTAAATAAAAAACTTTGATTAATACAAAATGTGTGTTCTATGAAAATAATTTTGAGAATTTTGATGCTCTGTAAATATTTTATATTAAATTTTACATTTGTGATATTTTCTGGTATTATAACTATATTAAATTTTACATTTGTGATATTTTCTGATATTAAATTTACACTCATAAAAGATTAATACGTTTAAAACTAATGTTACATTTTCAACAAATGAATTTTTATTATTGGATAAAAGAATTTAATAAGAATAAAAATATTATTATTTTCAGAATTTGAGAATAGACACACGTGTGATATATGTAACAGAATTGAAACGTGACTCATGTAGTTTTAGGATTTTATTCTGCCGTTGATTTCAATTCTATCGTAAGATTTTTTATATTTAGTTACCAATTAGCTAATTGAGTTCCTAACTGAGCCGACCTTGTATATATTCTTACGACTAGCAATATGCCCGTGATTCACACACGGTGATGCTTTATTTTTTGATTTTTTTTCTATAATAAAATATAATGATCTGTTTATACATTCGAATATTGCTTATTATGGTGTTTCTAACAAATTTTAAAATATAAAACAATGAATATAAAATGTATTGTGCACACGGTAAACATTCTTGAAATATTTTGTTATTAAAATGTGTCTGTACGCACAGATTAAATTATAATTTATTTTAATTTTACAGAATAATTGGAATATCTAATTATATTTTCTTTAAAATTATGCAAAAATAATTGGGATACAAATGAATTTTTAGTTAGTAAAATAAGAAGTTGAAATTACCACAGTTAGGAAAATAATAAAATAATAGAAAACTTCAAGTTGACTATTTAAGGTTCATTAATTGTCATAAATAGATGTTTGTTAGGTTAAAACTCATAGGGAAAAGTGTAGGAATATAAATATAAATTTTTAAAATTAATGTAGTAATAATATAAGTAGATAAATCAAAGTAAAAGACAATACAACTATACATACTGAGCAAGAAAAAGGGAATCGATATAGGGGATAGCCTTGCATGCCAGAAGGGACGATTTCTCTTGGTTTTGGAAGCAACTGAATCAGAATTGAAGTATTTCGAAGTCGATTATTCAGTAATGGAGGTATGTTATCTTCAATTTGTTAGGATTAGTAACAGATTCATCACATCTCTATACTTAATTTGTAAAATCTTGCATATACTTACATATCCGGAGTAATATATGTCTGTATGGATTTGTTGTTTGTTAACATTCATGTTAGAATCATGATACTGTTGTATGATTCATAATAATGTTGATTACTAATGTTTTGGGCAACATATGATTTGATTATGAATCTGTAGTGATTGGTAAAAAAAGAATTACATGCATATGTTTTATTAAGGTTTGTATTGATTAATTCATGATCAATAATTGTGTTTGTATAATCAATGTTGTTTGTATAGATTTTAATTTGATATCCATAGTGTTGGTGTATGGGTTTACGTTGTATGTTTAAAAGTTTATACTGATTGAACTATATGTTTGAAAATTAAAACTGAACATCTCGATAGTATATTTAGGTATATTAACAGATTCTTTTGATTTGGGTAAATACAGGGAAGATCAAGTTCAAAAATTCTAAGAAATAACTGTCCAAACAATGGTATGTTAATTGTTTTTTTTTAGATTTTGGTTTCGCATTTAGCATGTTTAGTTAATAAATTAAAGATTTGTATTGTAAACAGCACGGGGACTACTCTTGGGAAGTTTTGTTTCGGCTAATATTCATAGGAAATGTTTTGGATCATTCGTAAGTTTGAATCTTTTCTGTATTAGTTTACTTAATATAATTAGTTAAATGTTATATGCATTAATTACATAGTTGTTTCTTGATACAGAGTATTCCAAAGTCATTTTATGATGAATTCGGAGAACACCTATCTCCAAATGTCAAGATTATGTGTAAGGATATTACCTGGGAAGCTAAAATTGATATGGAGTTGGGGAAAATATGTGGTTTAGGAAGTTTCATGAAGTTTTACGAAATTAAGATATACAACCTTGTTCAATTCGACTTCCATGGAAAAAATTTCTTTTTGGTTAAATTTTTTTAAAGAAATATCCAATAACAAATCAAAACACTTTTATGGATAATGAAAAGTTGCATACTGTTTGGAGAAAATAGCAATACGTAATTGACGGGTGGTCATTAGAGTATGACAAAGCACATGCATTATGGTCTTTCTATTCATCATAATTACGTTAATTATTTTGAGAAGAAGATAAAGTTTTTTGATATTGATGAGAATGTGAATAACACGGTGAGTAATTTTTAGCTTATTTTCAGATTTCAAAAATACTATCCTTTAATATAATTATGATATATATTTTGTATTCTAATTGTAGTTTATTAAACACAGTGCTTGAATCTAGAGTTGGAAAACCTGTACAAAGATTGGAAACATGTTACAATGGTATACCTGACCTTTGTTGAAAGATCATGGGAGATTGGCATTGAGTGGGTTGCTGGAAAATGTTACTTTGGAAAAGGATGGTCTGAGTTTGTTATAGAAACAGAGCTTGATGTTGGAGATTCTCTGTTGCTGTTTAAGGAGCCTTTATCTAGATATGACAATATCAATGTAGGCATCTTTAAAGGCAAAGATAAAGTGATCGACATGAGTCAAGGTAACGTTCGTAACAAACTATTTAATTATCTACTAAATTGTTTTTTTAATATACTGAAAAAATGTATTTTCATAACTGTTTGTTCATGTGTAGGAAGTAAAGAATGCAGTGCTTCTTTCTACAAAGTTCTATCAGAATTTTCTATCAATGATTCTGTTCTGGTATGCAGCTACATACATATGTTTCATACTTAAGAATCTTTGTATCTAAAACTTGTATTTAAAATTATACACAAATACAATGCAATTAACAAAATTATGTGAATTAGGTTGTTCCCAAATTGATCAAGGATAATTATGGTTGGAAATTGAATGATATCAGAAAAGTTAAAGTGGGCGGAGAAAGTTCATTTGTGTTTTACAATTATAAGCGTGGATATTTCTCAAACCTTGAGAAATTTATGAAATACTTCAATCTAAAGGCAGGGGAGACTGTGATTTTTACAATGGATAGTAGTAATGTACTAAACGCAAGAATATATCAAGTGGATGGGAAAGAAATAGATTACACGGGTCAGTGTCATGGAAATTCAAAAATTTGTGACAGTAGTTGGATTTGGAGTGTTGATTACAATTCAGAAACATGTATTACCACCTACTATGTATATATATATATATATATATATATATATATATATATATATATATATATATATATATATTTATGTAGAATAGTTCATCATAATAATTGTGATTTTTTTTAAGATTCTGAGGAGGAAAGTGGAGAGGAGAAAAATTATATGGGTATTAAAGTTGCTGAGTCAAGATCCATAAAATTAAGATTTATAAATTATATTTGGTGCTTAACGTAATAGAACTGAATGATTAGATTAATGAAAAATAATTAAATACATGATTAAAATTATAAAATTTGGTACAGGTGAACTTGTTGAACGGTAGGTTTCCTTTATTTGTGGTTATTTTGGACCGCTTCACAATGGATTGCAATGAACTGATATAATTTACTTTAACTGAAGATTATTATACTGCATTTGATCCTTTATTATTAATCAGAAATAACAAATTATTTAAAACATAAACAGATATTGCCAGAGAGATTTCTTCTGGAGTGTCATAAGAAGATACCATTTCATGTTAAACTACAGATGCCTAATGGACATCAAATCCATGTCCATTTTAAAAAGAAGGAAAATTCTCTTTTTTGTGTGTTTGCATTTATGAAAGATTGCAAAACACTGTTTGGTTGTGTTATGGTTTACTCTTATAAGGGAGAAGGAATTTTTCTTGTAAATGTGTTGAAGGATGACTTTTGTGAAGTTGATTATTTTGAATTTAGAACAATACCACGGGCACCAGTATATATTCAAGGTGCATTATGTCGTTATCTTCAATATAGCTTATATTTATATAATTATACATAATTCTTTTTTGTTTTAAAATAAACTGTAAATTGTTCTATAGATAATATAAATGGAGTTGGTTGGAAATTTCTTATCCGTGCTTCCCAGAATGCTATCGAGTCTGGAGAAATCGTAAGTTCTAACTGAAATCTTAATTTATATCTATAGTTCTTTATAAATTTTGTAATATGATATCAACAAATTTTTATAAAATAGATAATATTTGTTGAGATTTTTATAATAATATAACTACGCTATGTTTTTCTTAGGAAATACCGCGAAGATTTGTGAGAAGATTTGGAAAAGGTATTCCAGGAATTGTCTCATTTGGTTTGAGAAATGGCAAAAATTTTAGTGGTCAATACTTGCATAATGAAAGAAAAATGCTTGAACTGGTTCAAATTATAATGTATACACATTTAGAGGAAGAATTATGTTTGTTCACTTATTGTGGAAATGGTAAATTTGAGATTGTAGTATTTGACATATCAAAGGCGAAGAAGATTTTTGAATACACTGTTACTGGTAAAGTTATATATTGTTAATTTTAAGCAATTCCGAGTCCATATTTATTTACATACCAAGTATTTGTGATATATAATTTTAATCGCAGAAGAAGACGATGTTAACAATTCTGAAGAGGTATTGTTGGAAAATACTGCTGGAAATGAGATTATTGATGCTGAAATGACTGATGAATCTATGGATAGTGATACAGAGATGGAAAATGTTAATGGAGAAACAATTGTCCAGGTTGAAATGGATGATCCAGTATTGACATTTTCTGCCGTGATGACTATGTCGAATATTAACAACACATCACATGGAACAATACAATATATACGATAAGATTTAACTGTATACTAAATACAACTAATTTGTTATGTAGATTAAATATTAAAATTGTTAGTACATGTATATTTAGCTTTAGATGTGAAAATGGAGAATGGGAGGTTGCAATAGTCTTCTCAAATGGAATTCCAAGGTTTTCAGCAGGTTGGAATCAATTTGCAAAATATAACAAATTGTCCTTGAACGAAACAGTCGAGTTCACAATGGTGGAGGAAGAAGATGGATTAGCATTTCAGATTGGATTCCCAGGGCGTGTTTGAGATTTCTGTTGGTTTTCATATCAACTTATGAAAAAATGTTTTGAGAATTTGCTATATCAGAATGCTTCTTTGTATAATTTTCTATATCAACTTATGCAAGGTGTTGATGAATTTTATCTCAGTGCTACATCAAAATGTTTCTACGTATAATTGTTTATTTAGTAATGTTCCATATGAAGAGCAGGAATGCTCTTAACTTACATAGTGGGGTGGAACTATTATAAATCATATAATTGTTTCTACACTATTGCTCATTTATCTTACATAGTGGGGTTGAACTAATTATTCTACTGATGGCATGTAATAACCACTTGGATAAGGTTAATCCTTGGATCCAGTGTTTGTGACTTACTCGTATTTCAATTATGGAGTGACCTTTTCTATGTGGATTTACAACTACTATAAAGAATGTTGTTTAATTTGGATTTTTGCATAACAAACCAAAATTATGAATTTTGGACCAAGATTCCCTAAACGGTACCTAGAAAGATTTATTCCGATTTCCAAAATCAGCTACCATGTATTTGAGTAATTAATTGGTGGCAATAAATTTATAACCATCCAAATAAAATAGTTAATACATTGATTATCCAAATAAAAAATTATCTACATGATATACCAATAGATATAAACTATAATAATTTATATGAAAAAATATACGACGCAAAACTTGTATATATAACGATTATAAACCTTAGATTTAATTGAAATTTCTGTTTTTCTTCATGTTTGTTTCTTTTTCTCTTGATATATTGTGTTGGTAATAAATTGTAGGAACATCAATGAAGTACTGAAGGGAAATCTTGATGCAGCATTTGGTGAATCATCTACGGCAAATGTTCAAATTGCCAGTGACTATGCAGGCCGAGAAAGTAGATTCTTGGAAGATACGTCGAATTCTATTCGTGGACACGTGAGGCTACTCAGAGAACATTTGGAAGAGATGTTGACAGGTTTTAAAAACTTTGAAGCAGACTGGGTGAAAAAAATAAACGACTGGATAATCAAGGCTGGAGAAATCGAGGATCAGAGCAAAACAATGTGTGCTCGAGTCAATGATCTAAGGCGAAATATTTGATTTTGCTTTAAGCCGTAATTCAGACATGTGGTTGTATTACATGTTTTGTTCAAGTAAAGAAAACTTAGTATGTTTAGTACGACTTACATTTAGGCTTTACACTCATTCGAAGTATGTTGTTTAGGTATATGGATGTGTTTGTTACTAATATTTGTAAGCTTAACAATTTATGAACTCTGTTTTATTTCAAACATCTGAAAGTATGCATCAATATTGTGATTTATAAAACAAATATTAATAAAAATATATGATTATAATGAAAACTTGGAAAGATTCTTCCTCACAGAATATATTGATGTGCATGTAACATAATCGATCACTCAATCAACATAGTTGCTATGTATTCGGAAGAGCATAGAGTTCATAACTGGACCTCTATGGATTCTGGAAAGAATATGAAAATATAAAGTGTTAGATCAGAATTCAATGATCGTCAGGAGCTAGACTCAACTGATCAGGATTGCTGACGTCATCAGGATTACATGGTCGTCAGGATCAGAATACATATCAGGACTGGGATCAGGTTTGATCATCAGGACTGGAAGCTGATCAGGATTCCTACTTCGAGTTATATTTGGAGTCTAGTTAAACATGGAAGTTTATTCTGTCGGTTCCTGGTTTGTAGTATGTAGCTATCAATTATGGATAGTTTTCAATCTTTGTAATTGATTAGGACTTATCATTGATAGAGAAGCTGTGTAGTATATAAACACAGTTTTGGTTTCGATTTATGTACGTGAACATAATCGATCATACACTCGAGTATTTGTGTAACTTAGAAGCTCTCAAGAACATAGAATTTCTTGAGAGAGTTTTTGTAAGCTAGCAGCTCTCAAGAACATCAGAATTTCTTGAGAGAGTTTGTAACAGTTTTATATCAGATTTAATAAAGCTGTTATCTTTCTTTCATATTTGTGATATATACATTAAGAAGTCGATTATCTTATACTATTGTATTCAACCCCCCTTCTACAATAGATTATTACTGGGCAACAATTGGTATCAGAGCAAACTGATTTAATTCTGAATCAGATACGATCTAAAGATGTCGACAACCAAGTATGAAAGCATGAAGATTCCCATCTTGAAGAAATCAGAATATCCAACATGGAGGGTAAAGATGCTGATGTACCTGGAGGCTATGGATCCTGACTATTTGGACAGGATTCGTGATGGACCATATATTCCTACAAGGATTGTAGAACGAACAGATATAGTACCTGAACATTATGTGGTCAAGGCTAAAAGTGAATGGACTCCAGAAGAAAAAGCTCATGTACTCAGGGAACCAAAGATAAAGAATATCTTGCACAGTAGTCTTGATGCTGTCATGTCAAACAAAGTGATTGCATGCAAGTCTTCAAAAGAAATCTGGGATACATTAGAAACTCAGTGCCAGGGATCTGCATCTGTCAAGAAAAACAGAAGGGCTCTTTTGATTCAAGAATATGAACAATTTGATGCAAGACCTGATGAGAGCCTAACTGATCTATATGATAGATTTCTGACACTATTTAACAGTTTATCTTTAGTTGACAAGGAATATGAAACTGAAGATTCAAACACCAAGTTTCTAAGAGCTTTACCTGAAGAATGGGACACTCAGACCTCGATCATTAGACATCAGTATGATCTGAACACTGTGTCTCTTGATGAAGTCTATGGGATGCTAAGAACTCATGATCTTGAAGTTCGACAGAGAAAGAACAAGAAAAGTAGCAAGGCAAAATCAATTGCTTTGAAAGCAGAGGCTAAATCAAAAGGAAAAATTATGGAGGTCTCTAGAAGTAAAACAAGAATAGTTGAGTCAGATCCTGATGACTCTTCATCAGATACTGATGGCAATCCTGATGCCAATACTGATGATGATTCTTCTGACTCAGACATGGAAGAGATGGTTGCTATGATTGTCAGAAACTTCAGAAGGATGAAGTTCAGGAAGAATAGAAGACAAGGCAACTTTCAGAAAAAGGCTTTTAATGCAGACAAAGATAAGTATATAAAAAAGGACAGCAAGGGTAGCAAATTTGACAAGTCAAAGGTTAGATGCTACAAGTGTAATGGTATGGGTCACTTTGCTTCTGAGTGCAAGAAGACAAAGGCACTTATCACATCAAGCAAGGATTGGATGGACTCTTCCTCAGAATTTGATACTGAGGTAGTCAACTATGCTCTAATGGCCAGTGTTGATGTAACTGCTGCTCCTGATGATAAGGTACTAAATACTATCTTTGATTTTGATACTGATAATGCTTCTGAGTTAAGACGTTTTCTAAAGTCTTTACATATTAGCTTTAGAAGTCAAACTGCTGAAAATTCTAGGATCTTATCTGAGATGTCTGAACTTAGAAAAAGGAATGATATACTAGAAGCTGAATTTTCTCGTATGCAAGAAGTACAAAAAGAATGTGATAATGCTAAACACATGTACTTAGAGATGAAATCTAAATGTACTTCTCTTGAAAAGGAACTTGAATATGCTAATGAGAAAATCAGAACCTGGACAGACTCTGGTAGGAAATTTTATGAGATTAATACCTCTAAGAATTGGAAAGAGTGTCTAGGATATAAGTCAGATGAGGATAAGAAATTGAAAGAGAAAATTGTCATTGATGAGACAGTCAGTCCAAAGACCTATAGACATGTTATAGACGCAACCAAATCTAAGATTACTCCTGTTAATTTTGTTTTTGGTAAGGATTCCAATTCTACTTTTGAAAAGGGATCTACTTCTACTCAAGGAATTAAAATTATAAAGTCTAAACCTGTCATGAATAAAGTCATTAAGAATGTAGGACTATTGTCTCAGAAACAGCTTAAGGATAAAATCTGTGAGGTGACAGATAGGAAAAAGGAAGCTACTGTTAAGAGAAACAGGAATGGTAAAGTTGGGATCAATAAAGAGAATGGTTATAAATATATCCCAAATGCACCTAGAAAGTGTTGTTTTAACTGTGGTAACTCTAATCATCTTGCTATTGATTGTAAGAAGATGATTGCTGATATTTCTAAGTCTGATGTTAGGAATAGATCAGTATTTTATAAACCGCAGAAGTCCTGTTTTCATTGTGGTAGTATATGGCATTCTATTTATACTTGTAAAGATTATCATGAGTTGTACTATAACTTTTATGATCCTTTGCCTAAAGTTGATAAAAATAGTGCAAACTCTGGTAGCGTTAAGAATGTCAAGTTGGAACATGCTTTTGTTAATACTGATACTGACAAAGTAAATCCCGATGGAGTAAATCCTGTCAGGACTGCTAAGGTCAGAAAGTCTTCTGCTGTGAATGTTAATAAAATGCATGACAAAGGGACCCAACAAGTGTGGGTTCCTAAACATTCTAATTAGTGTTTTGGAATTCTTATGCAGGGTAAAAAGAAAAATGTGTTAGTCATGGATAGTGGATGTTCTGTGCACATGACTGGAACCAAAGCCCTGTTATCAGAATATGAGGAAAAAGCTGGCCCAACTGTGTCTTATGGAGATGGCAACATTGGACAAACTTTGGGATATGGCAATATAATAATTGGAAATGTCATCATTGAAAAAGTAGCTCTAGTGAAAGGACTGAAACACAACTTGTTGAGTATTAGTCAAATCACTGACAGAGGTTATCATGTCAACTTCTATTCCACACATTGTGAAGTAGTCAGTAAAGCAACATGAAAGATAGCTCTGACTGGCTACATGCATGGTAACATATATGAAGCCAACATTCAATCAAATACTGATGACTCTCCTACCTGTCTGATCAGTAAAGCATCAGTAGATGAAAGTTGGAATTGGCACAAGAAGCTTTCTCATCTCAACTTCAGCAATATCAATGAGTTGGTTAAGAAAGATTTAGTGAGAGGATTGCCTAAAGTTTTGTATACTCCTGATGGACTATGTGATGCATGTTAGAAAGCAAAACAGAGAAGGACATCATTCCTGAGTAAATCAGAATCCTCTATTGAAGAACCATATCACATGTTACATCTTGATCTATTTGGTCCAGTCAACATCATGTCCATCAGTAAGAAAAGGTACACTCTTGTAATTGTTGATGAATATTCTAGATTCACCCAGGTGTATTTTCTGCACAGAAAAGATGAGACTCCTGAAGTTCTGTTGGATCATGTGATAATGATTGAGACAACCACAAAGTACAAAGTCAAGATACTGAGAAGTGATAATGGTACTGAATTTAAGAATTCAAAGATGGAAGAGTTCTGCAAATACAAAGGAATCATTCAACAATTCTCTGCTCCTGGCACACCCCATCAAAATGGAGTAGTTGAAAGGAAAAATAGAACTCTTATTGAAGCTGGCAGAACTATGTTGGAAGAAGCAAAATTACCTACATATTTCTGGGCAGAAGCAGTCAACACAGCATGCTATACTCAAAATGTCACATTACTAAACAGACATGGCGTGACTCCTTATCAATCTCTCAAGGAGAAGAAACCAAGTCTGAAGCATCTGCATGTGTTTGGCTGTAAATGTTTTGTTCTCAGAACTCATCCTGGACAGCTAGGGAAATTTGAAACAAAGGCTGATGAAGGAATTTTCATAGGCTATCCTGCATCAAGAGCCTTCAGAGTTTTTAATTTGAGAACAAGAACTGTCATGGAGTCAATACATGTATCTTTTGATGACAAGAAGATAACTGGAATCAATGAAGACTCTCATGATAGATTGATTTTTGAAAATGAAGCTACCAAGGAACCTGAAGAAAGTGAATCAGATCCTGTCAATACATCAGATCCTGATGGGTCACCAAATCCTGATGACACACCAGATGCTGATGGTTCTAATACTGATGATGCAATCAATAGTGATACTTCTAGTAGTGCTAATGTTGAGGGGGAGCAACAGCATTCTACTACAAGTTCAGAGTCAACTCAATCATCAGGACATAATTCTTCAGATACTGATTCAAGTGATAATCCTGATAACTTATCAGGAGAAGATAACAATTGTTAGTGCTTGTGCCCTAGAGACAATACTATAATGTTCTTAGGGAAGACATTTTGATTATTAATAAATATGTTCTATGGATTTTCTTTCAATTATTTATTATGTCTTTATTAACTGCGATATAAATATTAGAATAATAAATGTCCTTGGAATATAAGCATGAATTCTATATCTCTAAGTATGTGACTTAGAAATGAGATTATATGAGTAGTGTTTATAATCCTAAAAGATCCCTAGTCGAGTATTATTATTTGAGGACAATAATAATACATTAAGACTAGTATGTTTGTTGACTGATGACCACATCTCATTGGTTATAAGTATGGTGATACTAAAGTCAAAGACATAAGTGCATGTTAGCAGAACATGGCACTGGATAGACCCACCGTGTGAATTCTTCATGGTAAATGTTATCAAGTGTCATAAGCAATTCTCACAATGATAATGGTGTAATGATCCTTAGACTTGAAATCATTATATTTCTATATGAGAATTAATATACTTTGATTCTACTCAAAGTTACCTTTGACCGGGTAATGATAAAGGTGGACATTGGGTATATTATGAATCATATGAGAAATATGAATGATAGATATAGGATTTAACCCTCCTATTTTAGGAGTGATATTATTGGCCTCTTGATTGAGTGAGACTATGAAATGCATGGCCATGCTCAAATTGTGATTTGTTTAATAGTCTACTCATCGATCAAGTAAACCGGGATTAAATGTTGAAGAGGATGACATAAACCATGCCTCGAGTTTAATCTATAATATAAGGTTAAAAGGATTATATTACATGGAACATTATTCATTAAAGGTTTAATTGGATCACCAATTATTATTATTACTTGGGTAGCAATGATGTATTACTAGATGCCGCTCATTGTTTATAATTTTATTATGAGATATTAAAATTATTGCCAACGTAATAATAACCTAAAGGGTTACACATAAAGAACGTTTTAAACGGAGCATTAATTAAATTTCAAATTTAATTGAATTATTATTATTATTGAATTATTGGATTAATTAAGTAGGACTTGATTAATTATATAATAATTCGAATATAGTAAATAATACTACTAATAATCAGATTGGGTTTTGGAAGCCCAATCAGATTAGGTAT
The DNA here is from genome assembly GCA_030848705.1 of Heracleum sosnowskyi. Taxonomy (NCBI): domain Eukaryota; kingdom Viridiplantae; phylum Streptophyta; class Magnoliopsida; order Apiales; family Apiaceae; genus Heracleum; species Heracleum sosnowskyi. Next base: position 75,951,125 of record CM061239.1, read on the forward strand.
AGGCCAAGAATTCTCTCCATATAAATACATTAAGATGTATTATTTTAGGGTTGAGAAATTGAAAAAACGTTTTTCTTAAAAAACCCTAGCTGCTCTACATCAAAGAGAGGCTAGAGAGAGAGAGAGAGAGAGAGAGTTCCGAGGGCAGTTCTTGGCTAGTACCAACTCCGGTGATCGTTGGACGATCGGGCGTTCGTGTGGACTAATTAGAGACGTGTATCGCAAGGCGGGACACGTGGTGATCATATCAAAGGACCTCCATTAGTCAGCCGTTCGTAAAGCTTCAAAAGGTAAACGATTCTATTCACGAATTAAATATCGTTTTTCGCATGGATCCTGCGGAGGGTTTCGTTAAATTTTCTATTTTACGCGTTTTTCCGTTGCGTTTTCATGCCCGAAACCCTTCAATGGCATCAGAGCTACTTGCGAAAAGTGTTTAATTCGTTTATATGTTTACTGTTTTGATGATAAAATCATGTTTGTGACTATCATGATTGATGCGTTGTTTTTATGAAAACATGAATATTGTATTGATGTATATACATAAATTGTATAATAATGATGATTGAGATGATCATATGATGATCATGTATACTGATATATACATGATATAGTTTTGTTCTTGTTATGAGAATCGTGTTCGATACAATTTCTGATTGGTTGCGCAGATTTGGTGAAATTTGCATAATGTTTCAGAATTTCGCCGAAAATACCTTTTCGGAAAGGGAAACGGGCGTCTGAACAATACTGACAATGTCACTCGTTCATCTGTAAGGCATTTGACGTCGTTTACTGTCTGTAAACAGCGATTCATTGTTTTCATAATTCTGATTTTAATTTTCTGATTTACACTTTATTTGATTTTGTGATTGGATCATGAAAAATATGATATGGTGTGATATGTTGATGCAATATGAGATGTTCTTAACTGTTAATTGAGCATGGTGTATGGTTATGGCCCTAAGACCCATAGGTTAGTGGTTTTTGATTATGGTTTTGGTTTTAAATACGACTTGCATGTCGTTCATTCTTGTAATGATTAAATCTCGAATGTAACTCGAGTTTCTCTTGTAAGTTTATTAGATTAACTTTTCATATTATGTAATTGATGATATGAAGACATGGAGGCATGCCAATGAGGCGATCAAAGGAGACATTACAAGGAAGCATGAAGACATGTGTAATTTATTATGTTGTATTTGATACCACCATAGATTGACCTTGGTTTTTCCTTAGCTTGGAAAAATTGCATAGGATTGGGCCATAACCAAGCACGTTTACTTTACGCACTTTACATGTATGATGCATGTGATGATGATATGTATGCGTAGTGATAATGATGCATGTTTTAATTAGATTAAACATGTATGTATTAGATACATCACCCATGCCATGCCTGCTAAACAAGATAAAATCTGTAACGATTCAAGATTTTAAAATTGAACAAAACGAACATGAGATTCCTGTGTTTATGAAACACAGAAATAAATATGAATTTTCGAATTTTTGATATGGGGTGATTTTGACAAAAAATACAAGCAGCGCTTGTAAGAAATGCTGGTTTTAAGTGAGACCACTGTGACTCCTCCGTTGGACTGGAAATCAAACCATTGATGAATTTTGAATTGAAGTACTTAGTTCAAGGAAAAATTGGGAATCTCTTGATGATGGGATCATGGTCGTTTTAATAATAAAATCCCTAAATTTAAAATATTAAGTCACTTAGATGCCTTCCAAAGGGCAACACTCGTCAAGACCTAGATCGAGAAAGAGTGGGTTTGCCAAAGCGAAGCACTCCAATCTATCGTGGTATGGCGCGATGAAGTAAATGTGATACTTAACTGTTAGACCATTGGGTTAGACTTAACTAAGTTACCACAATAGGATTGTGAACTTAGAGGCATGGAGTTTGGTAAGATTTATTGGATAAATATGGACAAATGTTGTTCTACCAAACTTTCCAAGAGTTATATATGATATAATTGACAAGAGTTGTCTACCTAAATAAATCATGTTTTGGGAGAAAAGCCAAAGCTGACCTTAAGCGTGACGAAATATGGATCTTGGCTCACTAGAAGGATTTAGAGTAATGCCTTCCGAATTAATAGTTAGGGCTATTGATTTGATAAAAATAGTGGGAGATATATATTGTGAATATATATGGATAATCACTTGAACATAATTTAATAAATCTACAACTAACTTATTTTATGCATTTTAACATTGTAGATATCTAAATGGCAAACTCAAACAATTTCTCTGTGCGATCAGTCCTTGAGAAGGAAAAGCTGACAGGAACCAACTTCCTTGATTGGCAAAGGAATTTGAGGATTGTCCTCAGGCAGAAGCGAAAGCTTTATGTCCTTGATATTCCTCACCCTGGACCTCTTGCTGCTGAAGCAACCGAGGCTCAACAAAATGCTTATCAGAAGCATCTTGATGATTCTACGGATGTCTGTTGTTTGATGCTAGCGACTATGAGTCCTGAGCTTCAGAAACAACATGAGCGTATGGACGCTTATGACATGATAGAGCACCTCAAAAGGATGTTTGAGGGTCAAACTCGTCAAGAGAGGTTTGATGTAAGCAAAGCGTTGTATGCATACAAACAGGGAGATCGTGACCCGATTGGACCGCATGTTCTAAAGATGATAGGGTATTTGGAAACCCTTGAGAATTTGGGTTACCCGGTTTTACCGGAACACCAAGCAGATTTGATCTTGCAGTCTTTGAACAACAACTACACTCAATTTGTAATAAACTATATTATGAGTGAGATAGACAAAACACCTACCGAACTATTGGCATTATTGAGGACTGCTGAGACCAATATGTCAAAGGCTAACCCTGCTCCCATAATGATGGTGAATAAAGGGAATGCCAAAGGAAAGGGGAAATGGAAAGGCAAGAAGAAGATTGGATCTAAATCTGCTAATCTGAAGCCTGCTTTCAAAAAGGCTTTGAAGCCTACTAGAGGTGTTGCAAAAGGTGCTGCAAAGGGTGATGTATGTCACTTTTGCAAGAAGTCGGGTCATTGGAAGCGTAATTGTCAAGCTTATTTGGAAGATTTGAACCTGAAGGGAATGAAGTCTGTGAAGATTTCTGATTCAGGTATGTATGTTATAGAAGTCAATTTGTCTACTTCTACATCATGGGTATTAGATACTGGATGTGGTTCTCACATTTGTATAAATGTGCAGGAACTACAAAGGAGTAGGACTTTGGCGAAAGGAGAAGTCGACCTATGCGTTGGCAATGGAGCAAAGGTTGCTGCTTTGGCTGTAGGGACTTATAATTTATCGTTGCCCACTGGGCTTATTTTAGAACTTGAGAACTGTTTTTACGTGCCTGCGATTTGCAGAAACATTATTTCTGTTTCTTGTTTGGACAAGAAAGGTTTTTCCTTTACAATTCAGAACAATAGTTGTTCCTTTGGTTTGAATAATGTTACCTATGGGGTTGCACGTTTATTTATTGGTTTATATGTTCTTGATCTTGATATTCCTGTCTATAATGTAAATAATAAACGTATTATAATGACTCAAATCAAACATACCTTTGGCATTGTCGTTTAGGCCATATAAATGAGAAACGCATTTCCAAGTTACATAAGGATGGATACTTGGATAAGTTTGATTTTGAATCATACGAAGAATGCGAACCTTGTCTCATTGGAAAAATGACTAAAGCTCCTTTTACCGGAACTGGTGAGAGGGCCACCGAAAGATTAGAACTCATACATAGTGATGTATGTGGTCTAATGCGTACGATGGCAAGAGGTGGCTTTTATTACTTCATAACCTTTACTGATGATTTTAGTAGATACGGATATGTGTATCTTTTGAAGAACAAATCCGAATCATTTGAAAAATTCAAAGAGTACAAGGCAGAAGTGGAAAAGCAAATAGGCGGAAGTATTAAAACTCTACGATCTGATCGTGGAGGTGAGTACTTAAGCTTAGAATTTAAGAATTACTTAAAGGAGTGTGGTATTGTATCACAGCTCACACCTCCTGGAACACCACAGTGGAATGGTGTATCTGAAAGGAGAAATCGTACCTTGTTGGACATGGTGCGATCGATGATGAGTCTAGCGGATCTTCCAATTAGTTTTTGGGGTTATGCTCTAGAAACGGCTGCACACACACTTAACCGAGTTCCTACTAAATCGGTTCAAACTACACCATATGAGATATGGACTGAGAAACGTCATAGCATGTCCTTTTTGAAAGTATGGGGATGTGAAGCGTTTGTGAAACGTTTAGTCACTGACAAGCTAGGACCGAAATCAGACAAATGTAATTTTGTGGGATACCCAAAAGAAACTAAAGGTTATTATTTCTATAATCGTACCGAGAGCAAAGTGTTTGTTGCTCGAACTGCTGTATTTCTTGAAAGAGAACTGTTTTCTAAGAAAAACAGTGGGAGTATAATAGATCTCGATGAAGTTCGAGAACCACAGAATGACATTGAACCAGAGTTGGAACATGAGCACGAAGTACATGAAAATGTTACTGCTCAAGAAACACAGGTTGTTCGTAGATCTGGTAGGATTCGCCACAAGCCTGAGAGATATTATGGATTTCTCTTAACTCAGACTGGCGATGTAATGCTTATGGATGAAGATGAGCCTCTTACCTATCAGGATGCTATGAATAGTCCAGATTCTGAGAGATGGCTGGAAGCTATGAAATCTGAGATGGATTCCATGTATGAAAACAAAGTATGGACTTTGGTTGAACCACCTGAAGGGGTAAAACCTATTGGGTGCAAATGGGTTTTCAAGAAGAAAACAGACATGGATGGTAATGTAACGACCTATAAAGCAAGACTAGTGGCGAAAGGTTTCAAACAAATTCATGGTATTGACTATGATGAAACTTTCTCACCAGTAGCTATGGTCAAGTCCATCAGGATTTTGCTTGCGATAGCAGCTTACTATGACTATGAAATCTGGAAAATGGATGTCAAAACCGCTTTCTTAAATGGGAGCTTAGAAGAGGATGTGTATATGATACAACCAGAAGGTTTTGTCGATCCGAGATTTGCTAGAATGGTCTGTAAGCTACTACGATCTATTTATGGATTGAAGCAGGCCTCAAGGAGTTGGAACATTTGTTTTGATATAACAGTCAAAGAGTTTGGCTTTATTCAAAATGAAGATGAGCCTTGTGTTTACAAGAAGGTTAGTGGGAGAAAAGTGGCATTCCTAGTATTATATGTTGATGATATATTACTAATAGGGAATGACATACCTTCTCTTCAGGCTGTTAAGACTTGGTTGGGAAAAAGTTTCTCAATGAAAGACTTAGGCGATGCTACCTATATATTAGGGATCAAGATCTATAGAGATAGATCTAGAAGATTAATCGGCTTAAGTCAGAGTACATACATTGACAAAGTATTGCATCGTTTTGGGATGCAAGAGGCAAAGAGGGGATTTGTCCATGTGTCTCATGGGATAGTGATCTCAAAAGAAAACTGTCCTAAATCATTAGATGATAAGGACCGTATGAAAAAGGTACCATATGCTTCTGCAATTGGTTCAATAATGTATGCCATGATATGTACTCGACCTGATGTTTCGTATGCTTTGAGCATGACGAGCAGATACCAGTCTAATCCAGGTGAAGGTCACTGGACGGCAGTCAAGAATATTCTTAAGTACCTCAAGAGAACTAAAGATTCATTCTTGGTATATGGAGGAGATGAGAAGCTAGTTGTAAGAGGTTACACTGATGCTAGTTTCCAAACAGACAGAGACGATACTGTGTCTCAATCTGGGTTTGTATTTTGTCTAAATGGAGGTGCTGTAAGCTGGAAGAGTTCGAAGCAAGAGACAGTAGCTGATTCTACAATGGAAGCTGAGTATATTGCTACCAGTGAAGCGGCCAAAGAGGCTGTTTGGATTCAGAAATTTATTGAGGGACTTGGAGTAGTTCCATCGATCGCAGATCCAGTTGATCTTTATTGCGATAACAATGGACCTATTGCACATGCTAAGGAACCAAGGTCCCATTCCCGAGCAAAGCATATACTTAGACGATATCATCTACTTCGAGAGATTACAAGGAGGGGAGATATACATATATGTAAAGTGCATACTAATGATAACGTTGCAGACCCACTGACTAAGGCTTTGTCGCAGCAGAAGCACGAAGGTCACACTAGTTCCATGGGTATTAGATACATGGGTGATTGGCTCTAGTGCAAGTGGGAGATTGTTAGTGCTTGTGCCCTAGAGACAATACTATAATGTTCTTAGGGAAGACATTTTGATTATTAATAAATATGTTCTATGGATTTTCTTTCAATTATTTATTATGTCTTTATTAACTGCGATATAAATATTAGAATAATAAATGTCCTTGGAATATAAGCATGAATTCTATATCTCTAAGTATGTGACTTAGAAATGAGATTATATGAGTAGTGTTTCTAATCCTAAAAGATCCCTAGTCGAGTATTATTATTTGAGGACAATAATAATACATTAAGACTAGTATGTTTGTTGACTGATGACCACATCTCATTGGTTATAAGTATGGTGATACTAAAGTCAAAGACATAAGTGCATGTTAGCAGAACATGGCACTGGATAGACCCACCGTGTGAATTCTTCATGGTAAATGTTATCAAGTGTCATAAGCAATTCTCACAATGATAATGGTGTAATGATCCTTAGACTTGAAATCATTATATTTCTATATGAGAATTAATATACTTTGATTCTACTCAAAGTTACCTTTGACCGGGTAATGATAAAGGTGGACATTGGGTATATTATGAATCATATGAGAAATATGAATGATAGATATAAGATTTAACCCTCCTATTTTAGGAGTGATATTATTGGCCTCTTGATTGAGTGAGACTATGAAATGCATGGCCATGCTCAAATTGTGATTTGTTTAATAGTCTACTCATCGATCAAGTAAACCGGGATTAAATGTTGAAGAGGATGACATAAACCATGCCTCGAGTTTAATCTATAATATAAGGTTAAAAGGATTATATTACATGGAACATTATTCATTAAAGGTTTAATTGGATCACCAATTATTATTATTACTTGGGTAGCAATGATGTATTACTAGATGCCGCTCATTGTTTATAATTTTATTATGAGATATTAAAATTATTGCCAACGTAATAATAACCTAAAGGGTTACACATAAAGAACGTTTTAAACGGAGCATTAATTAAATTTCAAATTTAATTGAATTATTATTATTATTGAATTATTGGATTAATTAAGTAGGACTTGATTAATTTTATAATAATTCAAATATGATAAATAATACTACTAATAATCAGATTGGGTTTTGGAAGCCCAATCAGATTAGGTATAGGCCAAGAATTCTCTCCATATAAATACATTAAGATGTATTATTTTAGGGTTGAGAAATTGAAAAAACGTTTTTCTTAAAAAACCCTAGCTGCTCTACATCAAAGAGAGGCTAGAGAGAGAGAGAGAGAGAGAGAGAGAGAGAGAGAGTTCCGAGGGCAGTTCTTGGCTAGTACCAACTCCGGTGATCGTTGGACGATCGGGCGTTCGTGTGGACTAATTAGAGACGTGTATCGCAAGGCGGGACACGTGGTGATCATATCAAAGGACCTCCATTAGTCAGCCGTTCGTAAAGCTTCAAAAGGTAAACGATTCTATTCACGAATTAAATATCGTTTTTTCGCATGGATCCTGCGGAGGGTTTCGTTAAATTTTCTATTTTACGCGTTTTTCCGTTGTGTTTTCATGCCCGAAAACCTTCAACAATAATTCAGGGGGAGCTTCAAATCAAGCAAGTTCTTCAAATCAAGATAACACCAATCTAGGGGGAGCATCTACTTCAAGAAATAATTTAACACCAGCAAGGAAATGGACTGCAAGTCATACTCCTGATTTGATCATTGGGGATCCTGATGCAGGTGTTCAAACAAGAAGTGCAACTCAGAATGAATGTCTATACAATAACTTTCTATCCAAGGTGGAGCCAAATAAAGTTGAAGATGCACTTAAAGATGCTGATTGGGTTACTGCAATGCAAGAAGAACTGAATGAATTTGAAAGAAATGAAGTCTGGAAACTGGTACCAAGACCAAAGAATAGATCAATTGTTGGTACAAAGTGGATTTTCAAGAAAAAGACTGATTCTGATGGAGTAATAATCAGAAACAAAGCTAGACTAGTTGCAAAGGGGTATTCTCAATAAGAGGGAATTGACTATGATGAAACTTTTGCTCCTGTTGCAAGATTAGAAGCCATCAGGATATTTCTTGCTTGTGCAGCACATAAGAAATTCAAGGTTTTCCAGATGGATGTTAAAAGTTCTTTCTTAAATGGAGAACTGGAGGAAGAAGTCTATGTTGAGCAACCTCCTGGTTTCATTGATCCTAAATATCCAGATCATGTCTACAGATTGGATAAGACACTTTATGGACTAAAGCAAGCTCCAAGAGCATGGTATGAAACCTTAGCTCTATTCTTACTGAAAAGTGGATTCAAAAGAGGTGCTATTGATAAAACTCTATTTTATTTGAATCATGGTAAGGACTTGTTGTTAGTTCAGATTTATGTTGATGATATCATTTTTGGGTCAACAAACAATAAGCTATGTGAAAAGTTTTCCAAGCTTATGTAGTCAAGATATCAAATGAGCATGATGGGAGAAATGAGTTACTTTCTTGGTCTTCAAGTTAAACAGACTGATGAAGGGATTTTTATCAATCAGTCCAAATATACAAGGAATTTATTGACAAAGTTTAACATGCAAGATAGTTTTCCTGCTACAACTCCCATAGCTACAGCTACCAAACTTGATCCTGATCAAGGTGCTGAGGTAGATGTAACTCACTACAGAGGAATGATTGGCTCTTTATTGTATCTCACTGCAAGTAGACCAGATATCATGTTTGCAACCTGTCTGTGTGCAAGATTTCAAGCAAAACCTAGAGAACCCCATCTGATTGCAGTCAAAAGAATTTTCAGATATCTCAAAGGCACTTCTTCACTTGGCCTTTGGTATGCAAGGGAATCAGATTTTGGGTTGTGTGGTTATTCAGATGCTGATTTTGCAGGATGCAAAATAGACAGGAAAAGTACTTCAGGAAGTTGTCAGTTTTTGGGTGGAAGACTAGTTTCATGGTTCAATAAGAAGCAAAAATCCATTTCCACTTCAACTGCAGAAGCTGAGAAATCAGTTGTTAGATTATGGCCTGTCATACTCAAAAATCCCTATTTATTGTGATAACCAAAGTGCTATTGCAATGACAGGAAATCCAGTTCAACATTCTCTTACTAAACACATCAGTATTCGATATCACTTCATAAGAGAACAAGTTCTGGAAGGAACAATTGAACTTCACTTTGTTCCTACTGATCAACAACTAGCTGATATATTCACGAAGCCACTACCTGAAGCTACTTTCAATAAATTGGTGAATGAACTTGGAATGATGAACTTTGAGAATTCCTGAGGAAAGCTACAGAGAGGAAATCCTGATAACTGTCAAATCCTGATGGTTATTCAGAAAGGTATGTATTTTTGATCTATTCCTGATAGGACTCTATCCTGACAGGAAGTCAACTGGTCCATCCTGATGCTCAGTTATTGAAGCTGGTATGAAAACCAGAGGTTCTATGCTACTTTGTCATTAACAGTTCTGGTAAACTCTGGAAAATAAGATTTTTACTTAGTCTTTGATTAAGTTTTCAGTCTTAATTCTCAATTTCAATTATATTTCTATCAGAGTTTACTATTCGTCATTTTATATGTCAATATCAGTGTTACTAACAAATTTTGCAGGTAAGTACAGAAAGAAAAACAGTTGAGAAAATAGACAAATTTCATTAATTCTTGAAGATTCATTACAAATGAAAATGGAAATTACATATTTTTTCCTAGTCTATTTTTCTACTCAGGAACACGTGCCCTGCAAATTAGCATGAATGCTCCTGAGCAGCTTCATAGTCCATCAGGATTGGAAGGTCTCTTGTTCCATCCTTAAAGGACGAGAAGAGGAGCTGATGCACTTGAAGGCGGATCGTCACCGTGTCCACCGGGACTCTTCCGTGCCTCCACCTTGCATGAAGCACATGCATCAAGCACTCTCTTCCTTCTTCTCTCAAGCTCGAGCTCGAGCTCCTCATCCTCTTCATCATCCTCATCGTCTTCATCCTCTTCATTGACAAAGATGAGATTTTCAAGAGGGTTCCAATCAGGATTTGCCTGATGGAAGTTGTGAAGAAGTACTTCAGCCATTGCGTTAACAAAGGCTTCATGTTCCTGAGGGTCAGGAACTGGTTGAGGCTCTTCATCTTCTGCGATCTCAGCCAGTGCATCGAACATCTCTTGCCAGATTTCATCGAGATTTTCGACTTCTTCGTCTGGTAAGTTGTTTTGTTGTTGGTTGGCAGCCATTGAAAAACAAAGGAGGTGAAAGGTTTTCGTAAGTTTTTCTATGGAGAGGGTTTGTGTTTTAATAGATAGATGATGTTATGTTTAACAGTTCTATTTTATAGAGAATGTGTGTTAAGGATGCATGTCATTTTCTCAATATCGAGGCGACTGTTCAGTTTCTCATAATTACTTTGCCTCGTTAATTGGTAAGAATGGTTACATGGGTATTATGCTATTTGTTTTGTAATCATTTTAAAAAAAAAACAGCACTTATCAGGATTATCAAAATAAATTTTGTTTTCTTAAATAAAATTTTATTTTACTTCATATTAATTTTTTTTTTTTGCATTTTTCAATCCTGATAAGGCAAATGGTTTCATAGGAAATGCTTTTATTCCTGATGAGGTTAGGTTTTTCTTACATAGGAAAATGCCTACTCGTTATGGTTTAATTTCTAATGCTATGGGACAAGGCCAATCACACCTTGTTCCTAACCCAAGCATTCATCCTAAACAGTCTAAACAGTCAACTGCCACCTCTATTGTCTCTCAAAAGACTTTAGTTGAAAAATCAAAGAAGTCAGCTAGAACTGATGTGTCAGGAAGGCAATCAGGTTCAAAGGATTTTTCCTCTACACCACTCACTAAAAAGAAGTTACAAGGGGGTGTACAAGGGGTCCTGGTGAAGAAAGCTGCAAAGGGAGGTGAGGCTGTTTCTGTTAAAAGAAAATTAGTTCTCAGGGATGAGACTGATTCAGAGGATGACTTACCTATATCCTCTGTGATGAATGTGAATAAGGAAGTTGCTGATACTGCTACTGCAGCTGTGGTTCCATTGTCTACACCACAGAAGAAAAGGAAGTTATCAAAAAGCAGGTATCATATTCCTTTAGAAAAGAAGCAGGATACTGATGTACAGGACACTTCTATTCTGAATGAGCAATCAATTTCTACTGCTCAAGCAAATCCTGATGTTAGTATTCCTGATGCTGCACCAAGTCAAGTGGTTTCTATTTCAGACTCTCCAGCACATGACTCTCCAACAAAAAGACATGTTGATATTTCATGGGAGAAGTATGGTGCTGCTGCTTCCAAACTTGGGATAAAACATCCAATGGAAAGGCTAAGGAAGGCAGAAGAGTTAGTCTATCAGAGACAGAAGAAACTGAAAGGATCAAGCCCACAAGAACCTGAACCTCAAAGTGGTTCAGCAGCTCTTTCTGATGATCCAGCCACACAAGAACCACTCAATCAAAGTTTGCGTGAAGGCTTAGCTAGTGGAATGGTCCCACAAGAACCATTTTCTCAAAGGGAGAATGAAGACATCAACATTCCAGCTACACAAGAACCATCTTCTCAAAATGAAGATGCAGGCCAAACTACAGTTTCTGAGAAATTTCCTGACACAACTCAAGGGATTTCTGGTGCAGATGAAGTTCAAAGATTGGTCGAGGACATTGTCAATGAGGGAAGCACACAAGAACCTTTGACTCAAAGTGTTGAAGCAGCTTCTGAACCTCAAGCTCCACAAGAACCATTGGTAGCAAATACTGATGCAAGCATATCAAATCCTGACGGTGTTCATCCTGACGCTAGTGGTGCTCCTGATGCTGAGCCTATCCTGATACAGCCACTTCGTTCAAGACCAATGGATCATCCTATCACAGATTCACAGGATAAAATGAAAGGTATATCTATTCCTGATCCCGATGTTACTCATAGTACTGATGATGATGACTCTGATGATAGTGATGATGATGAGAATCGAAAAGAGAAGGAACAGCTTGCTACAGCACTCAAAGTTAGTCTTGGAACTAATTTTGGTTCATCAAGTACATATATGGCTGGCAAAGCTTCCACTGGGAAAGATCAGAGACAAGATTTTTCTATGCCTTCCTTTAATCCTACTGAGGCACTTAGACAGAATGAATGGAACAATTCATGGCACAGATCTGATGAATCTGTAAGTTATTCTTCTGCTTTGGAACATGCCTATGATGCAGTGAAATCTATAGAGAATCAAGACTTGAAGAATCATCTGAAGGCTACAACTCTGTTATCCAAAAGTCTAAAAAGTGAGATTGATTCTATCAAGAACTCAACTGAGTTGGTGAGGAATGATATTTCTCAAAGTTTTACAAAGGTGCCTACTGCTTTTCAGCTAAGGGTAGTAGAATCCCAAGTGAAATCTGTCATTTCTGAACAGACCTCCATCAACAGAAGGATTGATTCTCTGGATACCAAGGTAACTAACATTCAAGCCTCTCTTTCCTTAATTTTGAATTTATTGTCAAATCCTGGTGTCAAAAAGGGGGAGAAGGTTAGTCAGACAAAATGCACACCTGATCTAGTATTAAGGAATAATGATGATGATACTAGAGATGATGGTAGTGACAAAGTGATACAAGGAGAAACCTCTGATGCTGCTGTTATGAAGTCTACAATTCAAACTTCACAAAGTCAAACAACGCAGTCAACTCATGTTTCTGATTCTGGAGTTAAGACAGTAAGAACGTTGGTGCAATCTCAGATCCTGACGGAAGAACAAATCCTGACACCTGGTCATGGACATACTCTTGCTACAATTCCTGAAGGTGATGAAGATATTTTTATTGATAATCCTGAAGATGCATCAAATTTATTCCAGAAGTTTACTACAAAGGATGGCAGAATTGTTACTCTATATCACACTGATAAAAGAGTTCAATAATTATTTGCAAGAAAAGCACTCTCTACAGCAAGTGAAGAATATCCTGATCTCTCACATGAAGAATTCTTAAGACAACAGAGAGAAATGATGGAAAGTTTTAATAATCCTGCTCCTGCTAGAGGTAGAGGAGGCAGAGGTAGGAGAGGAGCTAGAAGAAGTAGAAGAGGTTCTTCAACTCAAACAGTACCTAGACAGACAAGGTCTAGAGGGTTAAGAATTGAAGAAATTCCTGAACCTATTCAAACTCTAGTAGTTCCTGACAGATCTACTTTTGGCGATGATGGAAATATCGAAGAAGAACCTGAATTGAGAAGAAAATCAAGAAAATCAACTCTCTGCAATACAAATCAAATTGAAGAATCTAATCCTGATGTTGTTCCTGATAATATTCAAGATCCTGATGATTCTGAAATTCTGCAAGAGATTGATTTGATAATCTTATCTACTGTGGTTGATTTTCACAACAAAGAAGTAGATGAAGAAGAAGAAGCCAAAAGAAGAGAAATTACAAGATCAACAAATAGAGATTTCAATCTCTATGTACAAAGGCTTAAACTCTCAAACAGAAGAGTGTGGAGGAACCCAAGCAGACAAGAATGTTTACTGGAAAGAAGCTATGCCTTTGAAAAGGAAAAGGATAAGAAGTGGAAACATATTAGTACACTGAGGTGTGATACACTTATCAATTTTCAGTCTGGAGGAATTATTACAAGAGCTTCAAGTGTTGTTGATTTATCTGAGATGGTTAGATCAAAAGCACTCTGGTTAAAGATGTTTCCAAATATGAAGCAATTGACAAGTAATTCAAGAGGAGGTATTGGACACAGGGATGCTGAATATCTGAATATGTCATATGTTGATCCATACTCCTTGACTGAAATTGGAGGTACTTTAACTTCTGAAAACCTGAACAATTTACTAGTTGTTGATATAGTTATAGATTGTCATGATGGTTTTGACAAGAAAGAAAAGCTTCTGTACTTCATGAAAGATGGTAGTGTGAACATTCTATCTATTCAAGATCTGCTGATGAAAACTACACAGGAACTGAAATATGTTCATTATCTTTTGAGATCAAAGAATCTAATGTGCAAAGAATGGAGTGACATGATTTTGTCAACAATAAGAAGAAGACTGGATGGAAACAGTAATTTCAATGGTAATTATACTCCCATGTACTTAAATCAAAGAGGTCAGGATGTGGAAATGCAAAGGGGTACTACTGTTAAAGAAGTAACTTTTGGCATGACTCAACTTACTCTCAATCCTGATGGAAAGGAAATTGCTTATCTTTTGCTTGAAGAGCATAGTCTTCAGAAAAGCTCCATATTGAATCTCAGAGCAGCTATCTACCAGATTAATGAGGAAGATGAAGAACTCAGAAATCTTAAGGAAAGACTGATTCAAATTCTTGAAGAAAAAGAAGAAAATTTGTTATCCAACTTCTTGAAGATGAATCTGTTCTATCAAAGAGTTTAAACAGATAAGTTGTTGCTGCAGATACTTGTACATTTTGTATATATGTTTTTGACATAATTGAATCTTAGGAATCTATACTTTATTTCACAAAGTATGAGATTGGGGGAGATTGTTAGATCAGAATTCAATGATCGTCAGGAGCTAGACTCAACTGATCAGGATTGCTGACGTCATCAGGATTACATGGTCGTCAGGATCAGAATACATATCAGGACTGGGATCAGGTTTGATCATCAGGACTGGAAGCTGATCAGGATTCCTACTTCGAGTTATATTTGGAGTCTAGTTAAACATGGAAGTTTATTCTGTCGGTTCCTCGTTTGTAGTATGTAGCTATCAATTATGGATAGGTTTCAATCTTTGTAATTGATTAGGACTTATCATTGATAGAGAAGCCGTGTAGTATATAAACACAGTTTTGGTTTCGATTTATGTACGTGAACATAATCGATCATACACTCGAGTATTTGTGTAACTTAGGAGCTCTCAAGAACATAGAATTTCTTGAGAGAGTTTTTGTAAGCTAGTAGCTCTCAAGAACATCAGAATTTCTTGAGAGAGTTTGTAACAGTTTTATATCAGATTTAATAAAGCCGTTATCTTTCTTTCATATTTGTGATATATACATTAAGAAGTCGATTATCTTATACTATTGTATTCAACCCCCTTCTACAATAGATTATTACTGGGCAACATAAAGCTTTCGGATTGTACATTGTTTCTAACTAAAAATATCAACCCAAAGCATATCACGACATTGAATTTAAAATAAGAACATGATTCAGGAAAAACATATAGATAATATGAATTTAAAAATATGCCATTATCATATATTTCAATGTTCCATAGCACAAAACAGGATTCTAAACACAATAAGTTGAAGAGAGCATTTTTTACATTTTGAGTTCCAAATGTGTGAAATGCTAAGTCTGTTGCTCCAGAATTCACCATCTTCCTTGTAATTTCCTTCAATAACATTATTACAAAGAGAATTCCACATGTCTTCTTCGAGCGGAGGACCATCAATCATATTAAATGGTTTAGTATCCCTGGCTTCAGGACAAAATTTAAAAACAGGCAATAAATGATCATTCAAAAAAAGATACCAGTACATGTCACATATCAAAGTCATCAACTCTTCGATTCTTCCTCTCATGACTGTATTGTGTATCATGGTGATCATTTCTTCTACACATTGATCAATTTCTGTTGGCCTGAACAAAGCTTTAAAAAATATGAAGGAGAATTGAGATGGAACATGATTAACTGAAAGAGCCGACAGAACCCGGAGATTTCCTTCAAAATTTGATCTTGATAAAAGATTCTGAACTGAGTTTAGAAACATAGCTTGGTGTACATTGTGTCCAACACAATATTTCACAAAACCATGGAATTGGTCTCTTGTTACCTCAATAGAATGATGATGATAGTGATAAATCTTGTCCCAATTAAGAGATTCAAGCACAAATCTGACATGATCGGTATGCTTGTCTTGAGCCCAAATAAGCAAAAGTTTTGAGAAAGAGGAAAAACTTTCAGCATCAAATATCAGATGAGAAAACACCAGACTAGTGACCTCTGGTTGCACATTCATAATATTGACGTCTGCCATGCAAATTGATACAGTAGAAATTTTGGTTTACTGATATGTATACTGGATATAACTTTTGCTGTTGTTGGAATATGTAAAGACGTGGTTTCAATCTTGTTTATATATATATATATATGTTTTTATAGTTATAGATTTAACAATGCTTTAGCAAAACTTAAAATCTAAAACTTTACAACTTCCAACATGTAAGTAGGGCTGTCAAACGGATAATTCGGATACGGATCTGCCTGTATCCGAATCCGAAAATCTGAATTCGTATTCGGATCCGTATCCGAATCCGAAAATATTTAAATAAAAATATCCGAATCTAAATCCGTCGGATACTATCCAGATACGGATAATATCCGAATCCAAATTTCAGTCAGAATTTTTTAGTTTTTATATTAAATTTTAATTCAATAAAATTGAAAAAATAATAAAAATTAAATTTTTTTAAAAAAAAAAAGTAAACTAAACTAAAACTTAAATTTATTAAAGACTATTTTATTTTCAAAAATTTACTTTTTAGTATAATTTTGTTTATTTTAAAATATTAAAATTTTAATATATATATATAGGGTAGTGATCAAATACAAACCTTTTTTAAAATACAAACTAAGAACCAATTTAAGCCCTTAGATTAATCTAATCTAATGGTCCCCCTATATACACACACACAACTAAAATACACCCTCCCACACTCAATCACACATATTCCCTTCGTTTTTAATTTGACTTTTCCCGTCAATCGGAGAGTTTTTTTTGAAATCCGACTTCACCGTATTTTTTTCCATCTCCCAACGATCGATTTGCATACCATATGTGCTATGTTTCGACGCAATTTGAAAAACAATTATTTAGTTTGTAGGTTTGTAGTATAAGAGTGGTTTGTAGTAGAATAGCCCTCTATATATATATATATATATATGTTTACAATTATCTACAACTTATATAAATATATTGTTTAATGATTAAATTATATATATATATTCTGTAAACTTAAAATATAATTTCTAAATAATATGTAACTATATATAATATATATATTATTTATTTATCATATTTATTTAATTTCGGATTCGGATATTACCGGATACGGATGCGCCTATATCCATATTCGTATCCGCAACTACCGAATTTGAATACGGATAATATCCGCTATATTTCGGATACGGATAAAATCCGCTTTATTCCGGATACGAATACAGATATTTCGGACGAATATAGGATTTTTTGAATTTTTTTGACAACCCTACATGTAAGTATGATTAAAGTGCTGATAATAATGTCAATCTAAAGTGTGCTGTCAGTCTGACGTAATGAAATCTTTTGATAAGATTTTTTGAAATAAACCTAATAATTATAAAATATCTGACCAGCTATTGATAACATGCTTTATTTAAAATAGTACTAATATCTAATTTAATTCATAAACAAAAATATATTTTTTGAACGGATACTATAACATTTAAATTTATATTAAATAAATATTAATTCGTCATTAGAAATTTTATTTTTATTATTAAAATGATTAAATCAACAACTAAACATGTGCAATGAGAATACCAATGATATGTACTCATGAAAATATAAATTGTATCTACATTGTAATTTCTTTTAAAAAAAATTCTTTCAAACTAGTTTTATTAAATTAAATATTGTTTTTCAACTTTTAACTTATAATAAAATAAATTGCAGAAAACATTAAAAAAAGTAATTATGGGGTAGTTAACTTATAATTTTTTTTACAAATAAACAGTTTTTTGATCAGTGTATAAATTATTTATCTATGTGGTATCGTTCTTGATAAAATAAACTTTTTAGCCACGTTCAAATAATATAATTAATTTTCTTTAAAATTAAATGGTTTAAGAAAATGATTGTAAAGATACAAAAGATCAAATTCCATAGTATTGTGCATTACATAAAAAATACAAACAAAGTATCTGTCATCAAAGATATACCAATCACTGTGTAGTTAAATGGAAGTTATTTCATTTGCAGTTTTCTGGAAAATAACTGACGCAGTTACTACTTCATTCTATTAATCAGTTTTTGCACATACACCACTATGTGTAAACTACCCATTGTTAACCGAAATTTTTTATCTATAAATTCTCATGCCACTTGTGTGCATATGTATTATATATTGCACAACTTTCTGCAAAATGAGTTCAAGATCCGCGAAAAGAAAAAGATTCTCAGATATGAAAAACATGTTGGTGAATGACATGAATCAACTAACCCACACCTCTGCTGAATTCAATGATGATCTCCGTGCAACAAATATGAGTTTTAAGATGTTTTTCAAGAGCATGGAAAACAGGCAATCAGAACTTTTTGCTCATAACATTGGGCTTGAAACTCAATATGGGTAAATCATATCAAATTGTTTACTTATATTATCGATTTTTTGAATCATCACATTTTTTGTTTGGTTCTGGTACTATTGCAATATCCATATTTTTCATTCTTGCAGGGATATGATTGATGCTTTGAAATTCTTGCAGGGATATGATTGATGCTTTGAAAGGTGATAGACCAATAAGTTCTGGAGAAACATCTCAACATCAGCCTTAAATTGCAACTTCTTATCAGGAAAATGTGCGGAAGTTCTTTGATGATTCTTGTTCTTTATTAAACGGCCATGTAAACCAATTTAAAGAAAACATGGATGAAATGATAAATTCATTCCAGACTTTTGAAGAGGAGTGGAAGAAAAAGATGAATGACTTGAAAACAAAAACAGAAGAAATGGAGGAACAGAGAGCAATTTTACGTGCACGAATCATGGATTTCAGTCGTAATATGTAGTGCATTGTTATATGTATGTGCAAGATACAATTTCGGTAGTTATGGTTTGTAATTTATTGAAACTCTTATCAAGTTATAAGTTGTTGTTTACTTAGTGCAGTTACGTTCTATGGACAAATGTTTAGTATGTCATAGGTTGTTATTTATAAAGTTATAGGTTATTTATCAAAGCCATTCCATTATCTATAACTTGTACTACTTGTAGTGTTGATATATCAGTTACCAAACCTTTAGCATATCATAAAATTTGTAGAACTTATGCACATAAACCACTCACAAAACAGAGGATGCAAATATGTAATTGAAACCAACAAAATGACCATTGTTAGCAAAAGAAGGCCACATCCTAGAAACACGCACGGTGATACTCCAGTCAATCCTGCTTTGATCCAAACTATTGAGTCTATTAGACATATCTGCATAAAAATCCAAAAAATAATTAAAGGTGTATCTTTAAAACTAATAAAGAAAGTAAGATGTATAGCATTAGACATGAGTGCTATTGATTATATAACAGCGTAAAACAAAGAGATAACCTTTGTTTCTTTTGACGATTTTAGTTAATTTTAAATCTTTAAATTTATTAAACTTATTTTTAAACTTGAGTAAAGCAAAATTTTAGTTGTAGACTACAAAATACGTGAATCTTAAAATTGATGAAATAAAAAACGTTTGAAAATGGTCTGTAAGTTAAATATGTGTTAGTATTATAAGAGGTGAATCGAAATAAGATTAATATTTAAAATTTTAATTATACTAAATATACCTATAAAAAACTTTACAAATTTCAAATTAAAACTAAATTGGAATATGAGAAATGATTATATGACAGAGAAACCGATAAATAATAAACCAAAACATATCTAACAATATAGAAGTTTTCCTGAGAAATTGCTTGAATCTAGTTACAAACAATGAAAATTTTCAAATATAATGTAAGCGGATCATGTTGGTCAATCATGTTGCCTGATATCTTTCTCAAGGAACCTATTGAAAAAAAAGACAGTTATAGATTAGATAGTAAATTATCTAATGATTAATTAGTAAAAATAAAAGTAAATGTTTGCAGTAAATACCTTCGCCTCATTGAAATAACATCTTCTTGCTCTAGATTAATATAAATCCTTGAGAATGGAAGTGTATTGATGTGAGCAATGTCTTTAAAAAATGAATGTATTAGTACTATGTTAAGAAAAGAAAGTAAAATAAACATTTTAAATTTACAAAAAATTACAGCAGAATGATATCTCACCGGATTCCAAACATGGCCAAGTACTTGTTAAGATCACTATAGGAGGACTTTCAGGATTACGTTCCAATAGTGCATGTAAATTTATAACGTGTTCATGGTTTATAGTTACTTTCATTCTGCAACTATTATAAAAAGTATAAATGTAAAAATTTGTATTTCATTTAAACAGATAAATATTTATCAAAGTCAAAATTCTTAGTGAAACACGTACCTTCCATCAGATATCACAAAACGAACAACCTGATTCTTTCTACATTTAGAATCTGAAGATGTCACCGGCTGGAGTTCCTCCATGACTCCAATGACATCTTTATTTTTTTTGTTGATAAGGATTACAAATCAAAATAAAACAAAGATATTAATACATAAATTAAGGACTGAACTTTTGAAAACATACCAAAAGCTTGGTCAGGTGTGCCATATTGTTCATGACTGGAGCAGAATTTGTGAATTTGCTTAAAATCAACAAATTCAAATTTATGCATTGGTATTTGCAAATCATCGATAAGTATTGGTCGGACTACAGTAGAATCCGTGAAATAAATTTTGAACTCAGAAGAAACAGATCTTAAGTGTCCTTGTGCTCTTTTTGCATAAAAATATGATATTTCATATAATCTACCTTCGAGGATAACAGTTAAGAACTTATTCCAATCCTCCGGCAAAGCAAAAGCGTGAACGTGATGATTCTGTATTGTTAAAAAACACAATTGGATAACGTTATTCAATGTATACATTAAAGGGAAACAATCAAAATATGTATATGCATAAAGTTCATGCCTCATCATCTATGAGAATAAAATTAAAACCATGCAAGATATCTTGACTGTATGATATTGATGGCCACATTCTTGTGACACGAACCTTGATCTTCCAGTTAGATCTGGATTCGTCTAAGTTTTTCAGCTTGTCATACATTTCTTTGAATTAAACACTTGAGTATAATGAATATACTTTGTTTGTTTGAGAAGTAATACATAAGACATAAGCGTTATGTGTAGTAAGGCTGTATAACAATATTACATCATGTGTATTCATTTTGTTCAGTTATCATTATTTTATTTGATAAACACAAATTCCTGAAATGAGTGAATCTTCTAGGAAAATGATTTGCTTGTGATTCAGTTTGCATAATAGTAGGATTACGATAGGTATGATAGTGATGGTATTTTTATATAATGAAATATGATAAAGTAAATCAATTATCAATTATGTGTCTAACATTTGTTGGTATGATGAATAAGTAATATATCATAATATGATTATTTGTAGAATGTAGTTTTCTCTATTAATAACTATATAATACAATATCTTGAAGATTTGTTTGATATGTGATATATTATTTGATGGAGTGGTACGTATATTTTTCAAAGCACCATTATTTGGACCAAAAGACACCAGCATATATCCAGCAATTAAACTTGAGCGTCAGGCAAATGCATCTGATTTGCCATGGACACTAAACCAGCAGCCGCATAGTATATAAAATAAAAACAAAGAGTAGTTCACAACATATATAAATACAATCGGAAGGAGTTTGTATTGAAAGTCGAGGTATATACATAAGGGGAACATATTTCTATAAATTTGAATATTAAAAAATTATCACAAACTACATCGACTAATATTCACTCCTTCAGATTCAGGTCAACCAGTTTCTTTGACAACAACAATGGATTATCCACCAAATCTCGCCGCAATGATCCAAAAGAAAAACTTGAGTTCATCTCCAGAAGATCTGCAGCTATTATGGCACGTATATTACATTTCCAAAGCACCATTTTTGCAGGACAACAACAAATGTAGGAATCAATAGCACTTAAGCAAAATCGCATTGCACTGAAACCTTTAACACCATCGACACAAAAACAACATCAGCAGCATATAACTGAAAAACAGAATGACAATATTTGAGATAATGTTGATTTCATGTAATCCGCAGTGGATCCTTCATGATAGCAGAATAACTATATGTTCTGCATAAGATCCAAATTCCTTCTCCTCCTTCCTAGTAAAACACAATCCATGGTAAAACAACATTGACAGAAACGTACATTTGTTTGCATATAATAACCTTTGAATAAAATACCGAAACAACAATTATTATAAATGAAGTTAAAAAAAAAACAATCCTCAAACCAAATGAAGATTTAAAACCACATTGTATCAAAGTTGAATAATAAAACCACAATCCAATCCATTGATAACAAAAATATGACTATTTATTCTTGCAAAATAGTGTAAATTTTGGAAAATGATTTGAAGACTTGAAGCAGCTAGTACATCAAGCAAACAACTCCCTATATCATCGAATCTTCACTCCTCCTGCATTAAAAGGATTTAAAATTGCATATTAATTAGTTAAAAAAAGTTTACGGCTGATAATAAATATACATGAATGTAGTTATTAACCATTTTAATCTTCTTCGAGCAGGATTTTGCAGATTCTGGAGTGTCTCCATACTTGGAGAAATCAAACATATTCTGAAACAAATGGTAATGCACCAACAGTTAGGTAAATAGAGAAAAAGTGATAAATTTATAGTAAAGTCTTATGCCATTAAATTGTAGTTAAGTTAAACTATTACCTCTGAGATGCTGGTAGTAGTGAAACCATGCATTGTCGCCTCTGATGTTGATGCGCTTAAGCATGTTGAAGAATTAAGGCAATCATATCATAGCATCAATCACAGTGAATATTTTACTGTTGAGCAAAATGTTATCATCGTTAATTTGAATAGTGAAAGTTAACTCCTTTCCGACAATGGCAGTAATTTCGGCAGGATATGCAGTGTTTTCTCCATCCTAAAATCATACAATTTATAATTTTCTTGTAAATATCAGAATTAACAGATAAAATCATACACTATATTAATTACTGATAAATAAATTAGAAGATTGTACCTTCTTCTTATTAGCAATTAGTTTTGTCGCAGTAAAACCAATTGCTCGCTTTGCAGCACGATCCTTGAGAATAAAATTAAATGCTTCCGTGGCATCTTCAGCAAGAACAACAATTTTGAACCTGCTTCACCAAGATACAAAATTGGTAACTTAAATAATTAAAATGTAAGACAAATATAAACGTTTATGTACATACCTTTTCTCTGGAAATGGAATATTCCTCGGACAGTTTACACATTTAAACTTTCCGTCAATTTTGTAGACTTATGATTCACAAAAAGTACAACTGTTGTACCACCAACTCTCGTTTTCTTCCACATTTGATATCCTCACAATGCACATATAAAATTTCCGCAGTTATATTTTATGGAAAATTATTAAATGAATTTAAATTAAACATTTGTAACTTTCTATATATAGTTCTATTTTTAAAACCTTAAGTTCCTCAGTGTTTGTCTTCTCGCTTAACTCTTTTAGTGTTATTGTTTGAATGACTTGAGGTTCAAAAATGGGAAGTTGTGTCGGTTCAACATTCTCAGGAACTTTATAGCCCTCGTCCTCCAGCCTGCAATTCATATAATAGATACTAATATATCAAATAACAGAATATGGTAAATTTGTAAGATGACATTTATGAATTAAGTTATAATTTCACATAATCCTCATAGCAGCAACACATTCATCATCGAGATTAAGAAATATCTTTGATGATGGCAAAGTACTGATCTGAACGGAACCTATACAAAAAGGAATAAGTGAATAATGAATAATTTAAATAAATTATATCAATGGTCATAGTACATGAATCGAATATATGATACTTACTCCTGGATATCTTCATCTTGCAGCTAGTAACAATTGCAATAATTGGCGTCTCCTTCATCTTACTATGAAGTTCATCAGTTGTTATCGCAAGTTTTCCCCAAACACTTACTTTGTGTGAGTACCTACACAAATTAAGAAAGATTTAAAATATGGAAAAAGGATAATCTAATAATATTATGGAAAAATTAAAATCTAATACCTTCCGTCAGTTATCCTAAATTTTACAATGTTCCTTTCTCCAAACATTGTCTTGATCAGTTTCACATTTTCAAAATCCTCGACTACACCAATGATATCTATGAAATATGGTATATATCACGAATATTTTTGTGTTAAATATAAAGAGGACAAACTAATCATAATAGCCAAACTATAAATTCAAGGAAATCACCTGTCGAAAATTCTGGAGCATCAGGATTTTCATAGTTGCTAACTATTCCAAACAACTCGCTCAAGTCAACAAACTCAAACTTATGCATAGGAATCATGAAGTCATCATCTTCAACTTTTTGAACGTGTGTTGAGCTCGAAAAGTTGATGATAATCTTAGAAGTGGTTGGCCTGAGAGTTCTCATAGCCTCCCTTGTGTAAAAGTTCGAAATGATATAAAGACCACCCTCTACAATTTCATTGGAATACGCTCTCCAGTTATCAGCATACACAAAAGCTTGAACATGAGTGTTCTGATTGAATATAGAAAATGGTTGTAAGATTATATATTAATGGAATGCTAGAAAAGAATACTAAATTAATAATAAAGCATACATTATCATCGAGCAAAATCAGATTGAAGCCTTTAAGACCATCTTTCCCTTCGGATCCAGCAGATACAGAAGCCCACATCCGTGTAACGCGAACCTTGATCCTCCAAGTAGTACGTGATGTGTCCAAAAAAGACAACGAATCATACATTGCAGCCATGAATCTGCTGAAAATAGGTATAGTTATAAACAATATGTGGAATAACTTTATCATTATGATTCTTTTTACTATTTATCATAAAACAAAAAAAATTAATAACACAACGTCTACGAACTTACATAAAGAGTAAAGAACAGAGATTGTAGTCAGACTATTTAGTTGACATGCTTAGTATTGCAATGACTAATGGTCTGTGGTATAACTATATATACAAGATTGATTGTGTATGTATTTACTTGGTAATGTAAATCTTTTAACGTGCAATCAGGAGCTAATTAACATCAAGTGTACTTTAGCTAATATCTTAAATAGGGTAAATCGGATCCCATAGAAAATGTAGAAGATTACTATCATTTCATACATTACGTAGATATGTAAATAAAGAATGATATGTGTTTGATAATGTGCATAAATAAAAAATACTACGACTTATTCTCTGTATTGATTGATTTTGATAATAGAGATTTTGGTGATAAATTAGTGCATATTTTAATGAATTATATATAACTAAATTCGGTTATTGTATTAATGAAAGAAATTTGGAATATCTCATTGTAATTTTGCAAAATCAATTTAAGTAAATGATCATTAATAAGAATGATACAGAGAATATTTGTAACACCCCCAGACCCGGGGTCAGGAATCTGGGTTGTCACGCTCCATCAATTATACAATACCTGTATTACTTACAACATTCTAATAATATAACTCCAAAAGACCCCAATCACTTACGCACACACACACAAGTTATAGCCTTGGAAATGAGCAACAATAAATAACATTTGTTATTACCAATCAAATGTACTATCCAGGATCTCATCTATCATTTACAACCTCTACCTGAAGTTAAAATAATAGACCTCACAATTCTATACAAGGTTTAATAATACAAACCTATTCGAAAACAATTCTTACTAACTCAGTCTACAGCTGTTCTGCTAAATCCGACAGTATCCGTCCTGCTGAACTAACTCAAGGGTGGTCTCTCCATTCCCTTGCTCTCGTAACACGAGGTGAATCGGTAATGTTTTCTTCATGCTGAAATATTTAATAAAGCAAGAATGAGCTAATAGTGCTCAGCAAGAAATCTATCCCAGTTTAAATCTTTAAACCATTCAGGTAGATAATCCATATAGGACCTATATTTAAAAACTACTAGGGTTCGACCCCAAAATAGTATACCGTTCAAAATACCGTATGTCTTATAATCATACTCAATTACTTTTCGTAATTCATTTAGGAATCCTTGGTATCGATATAATGAACCAAGATTCAAAACATATCTTTTAAAATATATATCAAATAATGGAACCAAGGCTTAAAGCCTATCCCTCGATTCAAAATACTATACAGTTCAACATACTGTATATCTTAAATACCTTTTCAACATATACACTCGCATATCTATTTAGATATCTCATACTGTTCAAAATACTGTAGAATATCAGTAATGAACACCTTTTGTAAAGGAAGCAAGAATGAGCACTATAGCTCGACAATCAGATATAGCGGCTTAATCATATATGTGGGCTGATATCACAGCTGAAAGCTTTTAAAACCTCATTCGTATATAGAATGATATATTGGATACTCTTTTCGTCAGAACATGCAATGTAGTTCAAATACTATACACGGAACATCACTGTTCAATTTCTGTCACATTATCGGTAACTCAGCACCTAGGCTTTCGTTACAATGTGCAGCACAATTCCAAGTGGAAGAAGGGAATATACTGGAATACACAATACACACGGTGATCAGCCGTTATATCGCAACTTAACTTTCCTACTAGTAGAAGGACGACTTCCTATTCGGTTATCACCCTGGCCGCATTTGGACCCTTCATGCTATACTGGCACCTGTTTCATTGCCGAACATGGAGTCATACTATACTGGCACCTGTTTCATTGCCGAGCATGACTTCGTACTATACTGGCACCTGTTTCATTGCCGAGCACGAGTTAATTCCAGCCCCAGATGAAAATCAACGTCACGGGAAATGGAAGTTAATCCTGTTTTCCCCAAGTACAATTATTTGTCAAAAACTTTGTAACCGTTCAGATGAAATCCATGACTCTGAAAAGTAAAGATCGTCCTCCTTTCTCCAAGTGTAATACTTGTTGATACGACTCCACTAAGTAGTTATATCTAGGTTGGAAAGGAAGATTCTCCAATATTTCCCAAGCTGTTGCTTGTTAATGGATATCGACTTGTTCCATGAATTTACCCCTCGAGCGTTGAGGTGGTAATACAATATTAGACTAGATGAAATCCATGACTCTGAAACTTAAAGATCGTCCTCCTTTCCCCAAGTGTAATACTTGTTGATACGACTCCACTAAGTAGTTATATCTAGGTTGGAAAGGAAGAGTCTCCAATATTTCCCAAGCGATGCTTGTTAATGGATATCGACTTGTTCCATCAATTTACCCCTCGATCGTTGAGGTGGTAACACAACATTTGACTTGCAGCAATTAAATTGCTCCGAGAAAATATTTGTCCCTTGACAGTTTTAAGTTGAGAGTTTAAAAAGAGTAGCAGTCACTTAAATCAGGTTTCCCATATTTTTGGTAGTTGAGCGAGCATTTAAATCCTCTTAAAAGACAGATTTAAATGGAAAACAGTGTTATGGGAACCTCCTTTTTATTTGAAAATACTTAACAATACTTATTAAATAAGTAACCTTAAACGAATATTTGAAAATAATATTCATTAAGTAAGTAACCCTCAAATGAATATTTGAAAATAATATTCATTAAATAAATAAATAAATAACCTTCGAACGAATATTCAAAACTAGTATTCATTAATTAAATAAATAATCTTCAAATGAATATTCATAAATAATATTCATTAAATAATCCCCAAATGAATATTCACAATAATATTCTTAAAGTCAATAATCCTCAAATGAATATTCATAAATAATATTCTTTAAGTCTATAATCCTCAAATAATAAGTATTGAATCATTATTCAATATAAAACACTTAAGTGAATATTCAAAATAATATTCGCTTATTTAAATAATATTCAAATAATAAATATTGAATTACTATTCAATATAAAACACTTAAGTGAATATTCAAAATAATATTCACTTATTTAAATAATATTCAAATAATAAATATTGAATTATTATTCAATATAAAACACTTAAGTGAATATTCAAAATAATATTCACTTATTTAAATAATATTCAAATAATAAATATTGAATTATTATTCAATATAAAACACTTAAGTGAATATTCAAAATAATATTCACTTAATTAAATAATATTCAAATAATATATATTATAATATTATTTAAATATCTCGCCTTAAATATCCAATTATATAGATATTGGAATATTTAATATACCCTTAGAGTATAACCGTCCCTGGAACCTTCCAGCTTCTGACAGTAGTTTAAAACAAAATAATAATTTGACTCCCGGTCTAAGTTTTTAAGACCATCGTACAAGTACTCTATACTTAGAGTCTTTAATCCTTAACCTTGGTATATATCTAGTACTTAGCTAGCATATAAACCTTATACCTTATACCGCTTTTTATTAAAAAGCGAAAACAGTTATTAAGTCCTTTCACAGCATAAAGCAGCATGTACAGCGATACCACAACATATATCAGAACCGCATCATTATATGGTATAGGGTTTGAAAACTTGCATAATATTGTATGCATATAATACATTTGAAAGCATGCATCTATCATATGCATATTAACATCTTCATAGTTTAAAATCCAAACACATCCATATACGAGGTACGGTTTGAAAACATGCATAATATTGTATGCATATATTACATTTGAAAACGTGCATCTATCATATGCATCATCAGAATATGGTACTTTAAAACATAGCATGGAATAAGAAAACTTGCCTCGGGTCCTTGGTTGTTATGGGTTCGAGAACTTGCCGGGAAATCTATAAACAAAGAAATACCCGATCAGTCCCCTGGCTTAATCATTTAAAGTGCATTTAACTTAAGCACTAACGTTCTATTAACGAACATCAAATGTCTCGCTCTTGGCCGCTTATAACCTTATGACATTCCTTAAACTCTTAAGTCAAAAGTTTGGGTGGAAATCCATTCACAAAACCCATGTACTTTACCATTACTAAACTTATCGTTTTAACCATCCCCTTAAGGGTATTTCACTCGCACAACCTTTGTTCACGCATTTTTATAAAATCACAAACTCATCTTTTTAACACGAAACCTTCTAGGTTCCTTTCCTAACTGTCCATACTAGTATCCATTTTAATATCTCAATCCAATTCCAATTTTAAAGGGCTTGATCCCTACCTCAAAGTTCATACAATGAACTATCTAGTTACGCGAAACCGCTTTTACTAAAACGGCCGTTTCTCCTAAACCGTAAATCGAAACGATACGATTCTTTCGCTAAAATAATCTAGGAAACAGAGCCTACATGATCATGGTCAGAAACCTCAAGTTTATGCCCTGCTTTGCAGTCATGGTTTCTGTCTAAACTACCTAAGTAAAATCCGACATGGTAACGGTGCTATTTTAAGATTCCCGTGTTTTCAACACTCCAAAACAACACCAATCAACCAACCAACCCATCAATCATCAAACCACAAGCTAATACTAGTTATAATCTGCCTAAACATGATCTCATACTCCACCATCTATTTATCCACAAATCATATACTAAACAACCTTAAATCATACAAACATGCTCCATTAACAACATCAACTTCATACAATCACTATAACTTCAAAAATCAAAACTTAACCACAAAGGGGAGGAGTTTTATACCTTCTTGGGAACTGAATACAAGCTATATAAGATGGATATTAGGCTTCCTTGCTCCTTGATTAAGCTAATTAATCTAAAAACTACAAAACAAAAACATGTTCTTAGCAAAAGTACTATTCATTACTATTCATCATCACTTTGTAAAAATCCATATAAAATCGAAAACTGAGAGTTTGGTTCTCAACTTTTTACCACACCTTCTACTATTCAAGGGCTTTCTTTTGAGTCCTATCGCATCACCAGGGGATGCTTAAAACTCAACTTATTGGCTTTCTAAGGTGAGTGGTCAGATCTGGGAAAACTGGACAGTTTCGGTCCTCCGACTTGGGGAAGGGATTTGACTGGGCTATACTCCTTTGTTGGCCATAACATTTTAAGCATCTGTTCTCCATACAATGAAGGAGCTATGGTTAAAATTTGGTGATTTTTGGATGAGTAGGGTTTGAGATATAAATTTTTCTTTCCACCATGGTCAAGCTGAGCAGATTTTGAAGAAAATGAAGAACATGGTTATTTGCTTGGTTTTTCTTTTGGTTTTCTTTTCTTTTGCTTTGTCAAATAAACACTAATACTTTGCTGATTAATTGTGTGGCTAATAAGAGTGCTTGTCATCAATGACAAGGCTCATTTTGAGCTTGTGGTTGTGGTGAAAGTGGTGACAAGGTGGTGATTCATCACCTTGTCATCACTTGTCATGCTTATGTCATCTCCTTGCATCATGCTTATGTCATCCTTTGCATCCTCAATTCTTTTATATATTTCACTTGATGATCTCATATAATACTCCTCCTTTGGTTAGGGTTTAATCCATAATTTATTACGCTTTTGTTTCGCGATAGCTTCCAGTGGTTCTAAAGACGTTTCTCTTTACCAAAGCTAGGGTACTTCCTTTATCCTTCCATTACCTTGTCTAATATATGATCCTAGATTTCTCTCCTTGGCTTAAGATATGATCATGGATTTCTCATCCTACACGCTTTCTCAAAACGATCAAATCAATACACCCTCGATTGTCCGATGAATAGTGATAAAAATTCAAAGTTGGAATCTCCCGGTTCTGATCGCGTTTACATTCACTCATTCTCCTTATACATCAATAATATAACTTCGAAACATTCATTCCATGTCTTCTATATAGTGTGGTCTGAAAAATTTTCCATCACCAAATTTACTATTCATCAGGGGCAATTTTACTATTCATCAAAATTTTTTAACTAAGTCCAAAATTTGGGGTTATTACAGTCTCCCCTACTTAAAAGGATTCCGTCCCGGAATCTAAGAAAATAGCCGAGGTTACTCTTTCAATATAGAAATCTCCAGTCTCCAGGTTGACTCTTCAACCCTCAGGTTTCATTACGATACTTACTCATTCCGGTTTGTGATAACTACCGGACGCTTTATATAAGCCAATTCTAAGTCATGCGTAGGGTATCTAATTTCGTTCTCCTTTAACTGTCTGGATGCATACGCAATTACTGTTCCGTGCTGCATAAGCACACACCCTTATCCTCTATGCGATGCGTCGCTGTAGATCACCAAATCTCTCTTCCCGTCTGGCAGTACTAGCACAGGGCAATGATTAGTCTCTTCTTTAATTCTTGGAAACTTTTCTCTCCGCATTGCTTCTAACACCGTCTTCAAACGTTCTGCGTGTTCTTCCTCTGTCTAGGAGCAGACTAAAATATCATCGATAAAACTATGACACACTTGTCCAAATACTTCTTGAAAAGTCTATTCAGCACGTCCGTGAAAGATGCAAGACATTCGTTAGCCCAAACGATATCACTAAAACTCGTAGTGTCCATTCCTAGTGCGAAACGCAGTCTTGGGCACGTCCTCGGGTTTAATCTTCAATTGGTGGTATCCAGTTCTCAAATCAATCTTCAAAAATTTAACCGCATCGCGTAGTTAGTCGAACAAATCATCGATCCTTGGCAGAGGTATTACTTCTTAACAGTTAGCCTATTCAGCTTTCGATAGATTATGCACAGCCTCATGCTGCCGTCCTTTTTCTTCACCAATTAACACTGGCGCATCCCACGGTGACGCAATTGGTCTTATCATTACTTTCCCTAACAATTCCTACAGTTGAGCGACTAATTTCTTCATCTCGACTGGAGTTAGTCGGTACGGGGCCTTCGATACTGGCGCCGTTCTCGGAGCTAATTCTGTAGCAACTCTATTTCTCTATCGGGTGGTAACCCCGAAAGATCTTCTGGAAATACATCCTCGAATTCGTTGATGACAGGGATATTCCGCATACTAGGTGCTTTCCGTTTCGTATCCATCACAGTCGCTAAACAAGTTTCATCTTCTTGGAGGTCAAACATTTCCTCGTCCGACAATCTGAATTCTTACATTCTTTCTTTCTCAATCTATTCGCGTTTCATACTCTATTTTCTTTATACCCATTCCTTTCTCGTCCACTTACTTCCATTTCTATCACAGTCGGTTCATTAACCACGGCAACATAATCAGTCGTTTCAAACGTTTCGTTATTCTGAATTCGCATCATGCGAAACAAACCTTGGCAATTTTCGTAAACTTCGATTCATAATTTATTGGACTCATTTGTTTTAGCTCTCAGCTTCAACACTCTCTTTTTTCCAAATACTAAGGAAAATACTTGCATGGTACCAAGAATACTTCAAGCAACTGAATGCTTTATATAAAAAAAACTTTGTAAAATTCTCGCTGAGGGGGCGACCTGGTTAGGTCTCAATCAAATTATCGTTTGAAAATCTTCCCACCATACTTCACTGCATACAAATGCATCGTGAATTCATTTATATAAATTTGACCGAAAGTTGAACTTAGTGATACAATAACTAGTTCATTTCAATAAACATTAACAACTAGCTGAACAAAATTTTGCTAGTTTGATTAGTTTGGGACGCAGCATCTAGCTAGGATGATTAGCTAGATTTTCATCATATCATTAAAATTTCAACTAGTTAGAACAATTAACTAGTAAATCGTAATGGCACATACAATTAGCCAGTTTCAACTTAATAGTACAAACTCTCAACATCGTAGTCAAAGAAGAAACACAATTTTGACTACTCGGATAACGAATTAAAAGAAAGAGTAAATAAGTTTGGGACGAACAAGGTAATTATAATCCTTGAATAAAATGTATGATCTGAATAGAAAATTCTTGGTATCGGAACAATCGATAACCTCTCAATAAACATTTCTTATCAGTGAAACGGTCCACCCAAAGGTGTCTCCGTACATAAACTTTGTCAAATTCTCCAATAGGATTGAATTCGGACTATCAATATCAAATTGATATCCTTTCTACGATTTCAACGTCAGATGTACAAATCTCATCTTAAATAGAGAAAAGAATTCTCGAGTAATTTCTGAAATATATATCATCCATGTTTTTAAATAAACAGTTTGATATTTATGAACTCGACTGAGGAGTCCAAGTATGAAAGAAGAAATCACATTTCAAGATAATCGTTAAAGAATACTCGTCAAATAATGAAGGGAATATTAACTGAACATTCCTTGAATAAATAAAAAGAATAAAGAATGAAATATAGACCTAGAAGGATAGATGAAAAATGGTTCCCTCTTCAGGTCGTCCTGGAACATGAACAATATGCTCCGGTGAGTAATGGTAACTTAATTCTGCGTATTTAACCTTTAAGGTAATGAGTGGAGGAAAGAAAATGAATAAACTGAATATAACAGTTGTTGGTTGCATCCCAAGTTGAAGTAGGAAATTAGAAGGGTTACCTGACATGAACTATTCAAGGTAACACGGGCAGGAACAGTTTTAGATTGAGTAGTGCACCAGCAAGTAGATACCAAGAGTCAATGGTCATCATAATTTCTAACATCACCCGTGCGAGGATGATCTTATCTTTCTACCTTTATGGCTTAGGGTACTAACCAACGGTACCTCAAAATCGTACAAGTCCTTAAATAGGTCGGGAGTTCTAAACATATTCGCCATTCCCCGATAATCGTTCAGAGATTGGGCCTCCTACGACCGCATCAACACATCCTCAAAAGACGAAGGTCGATTAACGTATATGTAATTTCTTAACACTAGTCGTATCGAATGAATCCAACCCCAGGCCACCATAGGTCTCGTTCCTCGTAGGTCCTGAGATTGTCGCATTGCTCGTTGCAACCATACGTGTCTGTATTAGAATCACGCTATCCATTCTTCATATCTTTGATTTCCGAGTTGAGCCATCATGGCCTATCGTACGAAGTATACTCGCGATGCGATTTAGCACGTTCGTCTCACGATAACGTTCTGGTACTATATGTACGCAAAAGTCTTCCTCTTAGGTAACAAAATACCCATTGACGGAAAAGACACCAACTCTGGTGGAATCGTTGTTCTCAAGGCTTGGACCTCATACACAAGATAATGCCTTAACTAGTCCACATAGTTTGGTAACCCGGATTGCGTCAAGAAATGTAAACGTCTTGATCTTCACATGTGCTGCCTCCTCATGGCAACTACGATGAACTACTAACACTTAGGTTCTCACTAAGTCAAGTTATCCATTGGTATTGGCCATTCCGACCTTACCTCAACTGCACAGAGACTCTGCTCCACTTCTTATCTTAATGTTTTTGATAATCCGGGTATAATTCTAGACATTCGTCTCATCATTATGATGGTCTTCAACGATCCTATTGATCCTCCAACAAGTCTTTTACTAAACTCTTTAACCTTGACATCCTCAATGGCACTACTTCTGGTAGTCCACTTAACGAGCTCTATATGAGTCCTCGCATCATTCTCTTACTTATAACTCTTAACACTCTCATATCCAAGTTTATAACTTAACGCTCTGATACCATTTCTATAACACCCCCAGACCCGGGGTCAGGAATCTGGGTTGTCACGCTCCATCAATTATACAATACCTGTATTACTTACAACATTCTAATAATATAACTCCAAAAGACCCCAATCACTTACGCACACACACACAAGTTATAGCCTTGGAAATGAGCAACAATAAGTAACATTTGTTATTACCAATCAAATGTACTATCCAGGATCTCATCTATCATTTACAACCTCTACCTGAAGTTAAAATAATAGACCTCACAATTCTATACAAGGTTTAATAATACAAACCTATTCGAAAACAATTCTTACTAACTAAGTCTACAGCTGTTCTGCTAAATCCGACAGTATCCGTCCTGCTGAACTAACTCAAGGGTGGTCTCTCCATTCCCTTGCTCTCGTAACACGAGGTGAATCGGCAATGTTTTCTTCATGCTGAAATATTTAATAAAGCAAGAATGAGCTAATAGTGCTCAGCAAGAAATCTATCCCAGTTTAAATCTTTAAACCATTCAGGTAGATAATCCATATAGGACCTATATTTAAAAACTACTAGGGTTCGACCCCAAAATAGTATACCGTTCAAAATACCGTATGTCTTATAATCATACTCAATTACTTTTCGTAATTCATTTAGGAATCCTTGGTATCGATATAATGAACCAAGATTCAAAACATATCTTTTAAAATAGATATCAAATAATGGAACCAAGGCTTAAAGCCTATCCCTCGATTCAAAATACTATACAGTTCAACATACTGTATATCTTAAATACCTTTTCAACATATACACTCGCATATCTATTTAGATATCTCATACTGTTCAAAATATTGTAGAATATCAGTAATGAACACCTTTTGTAAAGGAAGCAAGAATGAGCACTATAGCTCGACAATCAGATATAGCAGCTTAATCATATATGTGGGCTGATATCATAGATGAAAGCTTTTAAAACCTCATTCGTATATAGAATGATATATTGGATACTCTTTTCGTCAGAACATGCAATGTAGTTCAAATACTATACACGGAACATCACTGTTCAATTTCTGTCACATTATCGGTAACTCAACACCTAGGCTTTCGTTACAATGTGCAGCACAATTCCAAGTGGAAGAAGGGAATATACTGGAATACACGATACACACGGTGATCAACCGTTATATCGCAACTTAACTTTTCTACTAGTAGAAGGACGACTTCCTATTCGGTTATCACCCTGGCCGCATTTGGACCCTTCATGCTATACTGGCACCTGTTTCATTGCCGAACATGGAGTCATACTATACTGGCACCTGTTTCATTGCCGAGCATGACTTCGTACTATACTGGCACCTGTTTCATTGCCGAGCACGAGTTAATTCCAGCCCCCAGATGAAAATCAACGTCACGGGAAATGGAAGTTAATCCTGTTTTCCCCAAGTACAATTATTTGTCAAAAACTTTGTAACCGTTCAGATGAAATCCATGACTCTGAAAAGTAAAGATCGTCCTCCTTTCTCCAAGTGTAATACTTGTTGATACGACTCCACTAAGTAGTTATATCTAGGTTGGAAAGGAAGATTCTCCAATATTTCCCAAGTTGTTGCTTGTTAATGGATATCGACTTGTTCCATGAATTTACCCCTCGAGCGTTGAGGTGGTAATACAATATTAGACTAGATGAAATCCATGACTCTGAAACGTAAAGATCGTCCTCCTTTCCCCAAGTGTAATACTTGTTGATACGACTCCACTAAGTAGTTATATCTAGGTTGGAAAGGAAGAGTCTCCAATATTTCCCAAGCGATGCTTGTTAATGGATATCGACTTGTTCCATCAATTTACCCCTCGATCGTTGAGGTGGTAACACAACATTTGACTTGCAGCAATTAAATTGCTCCGAGAAAATATCTGTCCCTTGACAGTTTTAAGTTGAGAGTTTAAAAAGAGTAGCAGTCACTTAAATCAGGTTTCCCATATTTTTGGTAGTTGAGCGAGCATTTAAATCCTCTTAAAAGACAGATTTAAATGGAAAACAGTGTTATGGGAACCTCCTTTTTATTTGAAAATACTTAACAATACTTATTAAATAAGTAACCTTAAACGAATATTTGAAAATAATATTCATTAAGTAAGTAACCCTCAAATGAATATTTGAAAATAATATTCATTAAATAAATAAATAAATAACCTTCGAATGAATATTCAAAACTAGTATTCATTAATTAAATAAATAATCTTCAAATGAATATTCATAAATAATATTCATTAAATAATCCCCAAATGAATATTCACAATAATATTCTTAAAGTCAATAATCCTCAAATGAATATTCATAAATAATATTCTTTAAGTCTATAATCCTCAAATAATAAGTATTGAATCATTATTCAATATAAAACACTTAAGTGAATATTCAAAATAATATTCGCTTATTTAAATAATATTCAAATAATAAATATTGAATTACTATTCAATATAAAACACTTAAGTGAATATTCAAAATAATATTCACTTATTTAAATAATATTCAAATAATAAATATTGAATTATTATTCAATATAAAACACTTAAGTGAATATTCAAAATAATATTCACTTATTTAAATAATATTCAAATAATAAATATTGAATTATTATTCAATATAAAACACTTAAGTCAATATTCAAAATAATATTCACTTAATTAAATAATATTCAAATAATATATATTATAATATTATTTAAATATCTCACCTTAAATATCCAATTATATAGATATTGGAATATTTAATATACCCTTAGAGTATAACCGTCTCTGGAACCTTCCAGCTTCTGACAGTAGTTTAAAAGAAAATAATAATTTGACTCCCGGTCAATGTTTTTAAGACCATCGTACAAGTACTCTATACTTAGAGTCTTTAATCCTTAACCTTGGTATATATCTAGTACTTAGCTAGCATATAAACCTTATACCTTATACCGCTTTTTATTAAAAAGCGAAAACAGTTATTAAGTCCTTTCACAGCATAAAGCAGCATATACAGCGATACCACAACATATATCACAACCGCATCATTATATGGTATAGGGTTTGAAAACTTGCATAATATTGTATGCATATAATACATTTGAAAGCATGCATCTATCATATGCATATTAACATCTTCATAGTTTAAAATCCAAACACATCCATATACGAGGTACGGTTTGAAAACATGCATAATATTGTATGCATATATTACATTTGAAAACGTGCATCTATCATATGCATCATCAGAATATGGTACTTTAAAACATAGCATGGAATAAGAAAACTTGCCTCGGGTCCTTGGTTGTTATGGGTTCGAGAACTTGCCGGGAAATCTATAAACAAAGAAATACCCGATCAGTCCCCTGGCTTAATCATTTAAA
The DNA here is from genome assembly GCA_030848705.1 of Heracleum sosnowskyi. Taxonomy (NCBI): domain Eukaryota; kingdom Viridiplantae; phylum Streptophyta; class Magnoliopsida; order Apiales; family Apiaceae; genus Heracleum; species Heracleum sosnowskyi. The sequence continues at coordinate 75,989,006 of CM061239.1, forward strand.
GTGCATTTAACTTAAGCACTAACGTTCTATTAACGAACATCAAATGTCTCGCTCTTGGCCGCTTATAACCTTATGACATTCCTTAAACTCTTAAGTCAAAAGTTTGGGTGGAAATCCATTCACAAAACCCAAGTACTTTACCATTACTAAACTTATCGTTTTAACCATCCCCTTAAGGGTATTTCACTCGCGCAACCTTTGTTCACGCATTTTTATAAAATCACAAACTCATCTTTTTAACACGAAACTTTCTAGGTTCCTTTCCTAACTGTCCATAATAGTATCCATTTTAATATCTCAATCCAATTCCAATTTTAAAGGGCTTGATCCCTACCTCAAAGTTCATACAATGAACTATCTAGTTACGCGAAACCGCTTTTACTAAAACGGCCGTTTCTCCTAAACCGTAAATCGAAACGATACGATTCTTTCGCTAAAATAATCTAGGAAACAGAGCCTACATGCTCATGGTCAGAAACCTCAAGTTTATGCCCTGATTTTCAGTCATGGTTTCTGTCTAAACTACCTAAGTAAAATCCGACATGGTAACGGCGCTATTTTAAGATTCCCGTGTTTTCAACACTCCAAAACAACACCAATCAACCAACCAACCCATCAATCATCAAACCACAAGCTAATACTAGTTATAATCTGCCTAAACATGATCTCATACTCCACCATCTATTTATCCACAAATCATATACTAAACAACCTTAAATCATACAAACATGCTCCATTAACAACATCAACTTCATACAATCACTATAACTTCAAAAATCAAAACTTAACCACAAAGGGGAGGAGTTTTATACCTTCTTGGGAACTGAATACAAGCTATATAAGATGGATATTAGGCTTCCTTGCTCCTTGATTAAGCTAATTAATCTAAAAACTACAAAACAAAAACATGTTCTTAGTAAAAGTACTATTCATTATTATTCATCATCACTTTGTAAAAATCCATATAAAATCGAAAACTGAGAGTTTGGTTCTCAACTTTTTACCACACCTTCTACTCTTCAAGGGATATCTTTTGAGTCCTATCTCATCACCAGGGGATGCTTAAAGCTCAACTTATTGGCTTTCTAAGGTGAGTGGTCAGATCTGGGAAAACTGGACAGTTTCTGTCCTCCGACTTGGGGAAGGGATTTGACTGGGCTATACTCCTTTGTTGGCCATAAACTTTTAAACGTCTGTTCTCCATACAATGAAGGAGCTATGGTTAAAATTTGGTGATTGTTGGATGAGTAGGTTGTGAGATATAAATTTGTCTTTCCACCATGGTCAAGCTGAGCAGATTTTGAAGAAAATGAAGAACATGGTTATTTGCTTGGTTTTTCTTTTGGTTTTCTTTTCTTTTGCTTTGTCAAATAAACACTAATACTTTGCTGATTAATTGTGTGGCTAATAAGAGTGCTTGTCATCAATGACAAGGCTCATTTTGAGCTTGTGGTTGTGGTGAAAGTGGTGACAAGGTGGTGATTCATCACCTTGTCATCACTTGTCATGCTTATGTCATCTCCTTGCATCATGCTTATGTCATCCTTTGCATCCTCAATTCTTTTATATATTTCACTTGATGATCTCATATAATACTCCTCCTTTGGTTAGGGTTTAATCCATAATTTATTACGCTTTTGTTTCGCGATAGCTTCCAGTGGTTCTAAAGACGTTTCTCTATACCAAAGCTAGGGTACTTCCTTTATCCTTCCATTACCTTGTCTAATATATGATCCTAGATTTCTCTCCTTGGCTTAAGGTATGATCATGGATTTCTCATCCTACACGCTTTCTCAAAACGATCAAATCAATACACCCTCGATTGTCCGATGAATAGTGATAAAAATTCAAAGTTGGAATCTCCCGGTTCTGATCGCGTTTACATTCACTCATTCTCCTTATACATCAATAATATAACTTCGAAACATTCATTCCATGTCTTCTATATAGTGTGGTCTGAAAAATTTTCCATCACCAAATTTACTATTCATCAGGGGCAATTTTACTATTCATCAAATTTTTTTAACTAAGTCCAAAATTTGGGGTTATTACAATATTTTTAAATAAAGACCAGGAATTTGGGTTCGATTCTCGCTTATCCCAATTTATCTACGAAATCTAAGGCATATAAGCCTAAATAGTAAAAAAACACAATTCTTATTGGTAATATCAATTAATATAATCGTCAAACTAATAATAAGAATATAGTTCGATAGTCAACAATATATATTGATTCCGAAATACTCTTTATCGTGGATGGAAGAGCTGTCAATATATATTGTTTGTGCATTGCGTATAATAAGAATATACTTTGTTAATATTTAATATTAGTTTATGGATTATCGTATATTGATGTTCTCATTCTAACTAAGAATACGCATATTTGGCTCTTAGGTAATTATTTTACTTCTGTCATCGTGTATATTTTAACTGTGGATATGTGATAAATAGTGGAATACTTGAAATTTTCTTATAGATAATATCAATAAATATAGTCGTCAAGCTAATAATAAGAATATAGTTGGATAATCAACAAATATATTGAGTCTGAAAAAGGCTTTATTGTGGGTGAAAGAACTGTCAATATATATTGTTTGTGCATTGCAAATTTGTAACAAATTTTATAATATTTAATATATCGATGTTCTCTTTTAAAATAATAATACACATATTTTGGATTTTAGGAACTTTTGTTTAACAATTGAGGTTAAATCTTAAGTATATATATTTCAATTTAAACAATGTCGCCTATTTGATTTAGCCATATTTAAGGACTAGAAATAACGTGTATTATGATGACAGATATCTTAATGGAATTTTGTTATGGATTACAACTTATAAATGGAAAAATCCGCAAGATTATATTATGAAAATCATAATATGGAATTGTAATTTGTATTTTTTTTATAATCATAGAACTAAACTCCTGCGTTTTGCATAAAGAATGACAATCAAACAAATTGAAATCATAATACACAATTTTACTTTTTAATTTTTTTAAATTAGTATAGCGTGATAAAATTGTCTATTTTGAATAAGGTATATGTTATGTTTTATCAGCATAATTATAATCATAACAGTTAACGATACAAACCATAATAATAAAAAACAATAGACAATAGACAACCATAACAATGCTAAGAGTTATTATTAAAGAAATGTTGACATGTTCACAAACAAACCATGAAATCGTAATAGAAATTATTAAAGATATTGTGAAATGATTTCAAAACTATTAAATTGAAGACTAAAATGAAGTAAAAAAACGGGTGCAACAAATTTAGAAGCAACTGGAATAATAGTTATTGTTGGAACTGGTTCATGGATCATTATGTGCATCGTTGTTTGCTTGGTCAAAGAGTCTACAAAAAAAATAAAGGTAATAATTAGGTATAAGAAGATTAATTGTTGTAGCAAGTATTTAATTAGTCAACTGCTTACCTCCGTCTCATAATCGCAGTGGATGCATCTTAAAGATTAACATAAATCTTGGTTGATGGTAAGCTGGTTATGCGAATGGCACCTATTAGCCAAAATGGAAAATTAATTGAATTATGATTATATATTATTTGTAAAAAGTGCGATTAATAATATTAAAATGTCAGACTCTCACCAAAATGACGGTTGGCTTTTACACTTGCCAATACCAGAACTGGTGGAGTGTCAAAATCACCTTCGAGTAACGGGGACAAATTTGGAATTATGTCATCCCAGATAGAAACTTTCATAGTGATTCTGTGTAATTTATAAGGAGTAAAGGGTTAACCTACTTAAAAAAAATTATACACTATCATGAAGAATGATAATTGTATAAAATTTACCTCCCGTCAAACATCAAGAATTGTGCAACATTTCTAGCACCATATCTAGTTTCAAAGGCTCTGACGGGTTCAATGTCATGAACAAAACCAATAATATCTAAAAAAGGTATAAAGACATCAATGTCGCAAGGGTATATTAATATATTTTGAAGGTAATATATAAGCAAAAGATTGACACATTCACCTATAGAATTGGTAGGACTCTGGAATTGAGGATATGACTGTGTAAGTTGGGGAATATCCCCAAAACTCACAAATTCAAACTTGTGATTTGGAATAGCAACATGAACATCCATTAAAGGTTGAACAACGGTGTACTGTGTAAATATTATGGACCATGGAGATGAAACCGGCCTCAAACTACCATAAGCCTCTCTTACATTAAAATTGGTTATGGTATACGTATTTCCTTCATGTACATCATTTTGTAAAACATTCCACTCTGCCGGATAAACAAACGCTTGCATATGGTAATCCTGGATAATGAAGAATTAAATAATCTTAAAGTTCATATACTACTCAAATTTTATTCTTTATTTATGTAAGTTGTTTATAAATGTACCTCAGAGTCAAGTACAATCAGATTGTGTATTGTTATAACTCCATTGTTTGCAATTGCAGGCCAAGATCTAGTAACACATATTTTTACGCTCCAGTCGTTCCTCGTTAGACGAATTGCTTGAAGGTTTGAATACATAGCTGAGATGTAAAAAAATGAAAAATGTGAAAACATAATATCCCAAAAAAAAGATTGACTGTACCACTTATGATTTGGGAATAAAGGATTTCAGTAGCCGCGTACATGTAACATAAACTAACCTGCTAGAGAACGTGTAAAGCAGAATGTGTTTGTGCTTCTATGTTCTCCTATTTTATAGTGATTTTGCTGTATCGTGAAATAAAGTTGGAAAATTGAGTAGATAATATCATAGGAGATATTTGATAATGATTCGATAAAGGAAGATAGGGCAATACTGAAGATATGATTTGATATAAATACAATCATATCTCTTTTGTAATTTGGTTTGATTTTTTATAATATGACTGGGAATATAAATACAATCATATCTCTTTTGTAATTTGGTTTGATTTTTTATAATACGATACTATAAGTTGTTAGGATGTGTTCAATGCTTAAGATTTATAATTTAACTTTGAAGCAATTAATATTATTGTACATAGTAATCAACAATTATACGGAAACTACATAATTGGTGTTTTTTTGTTAAAAATTATATCTAATAAACTAATAATTAAATATAATACTTAAATTTCTGAATGAGTACCTAATTATTATTTTACACAAAGATGATACTTAGGATCACAAATTCTAATTTATTATCATTAAAATTCACATCTCATTTTGAAAAATTTGAAAACTCCGTGTAAGATGTTACAAAGTAGTAAAATAAACCTACTAATCAGGAACCACAGGTAGATTGTAAAAAACTTCATCAAAAACGACATTAGCTGTATAATTATTTGATCTTCCAGAATCGCCTTCAATGAGAATGTGAAGTCCATCCGGCGAAGTTACTCTTGACACATCCACATAAAACTGACCATGCGAAAATACCGGGCGTGGAAGAAATAATCCAACTCTATCCAAAGATTGACCTTGGCTCTTGTTAATTGTCATGGTATAACATATTTGCAAGGGAAACTGTATTCTTTTAAAAACAAAAGGCCATTTTGTGTCTGTAGGTTGCATCTCGATTCTTGGAATTAGATGTTTTGTACCAACATGAGATCCTGTTAATATCTCACACTCAACACTATTTTTCAGACATTTTTAGAGTACCATCCTCGTACCATTGCAGAGACCAGTAATTTGATTGAGATTTCTCATCAGCATTACTACTGCTCCAACTTTAAGTTTTAATTCATGTTTTGGAAGGCATGGCATATTGATTGAATTCAGATATTCAATAGGGAAAGAGGACTCATAATCATCCTCACTATATCCATATACATCATCTATTGAATCTTGGCTCAAGTAAGTATGTGATGTACCTGGAATAAGGTCTAATAAATGAGAATTGATGTCGTCCACAATTGCATTTGTAGGAGTGAGGATTGCTCTTTCTTTCAAGTATGCTTGAGAACTCATATTTTTGGTGAAATCTGGATACGTGACATCAATGATACTCTTGACAGAACTGATGTAATCTTCAATTAGATACTGCCTTGGAATGAGTATTTCCGGATTTGAATGAAATTCATTTGGATGGATGTTTGGAATTTTTCCATCACCAACATCGAGAACCCACTTACTAAATTCAGCAATCTTCTTATTATGTGCATGAGAAATACCAGAACCCAAACGCATGTTTCTCAGTAGGAGAAATACTGTACAAAAATCCCACAGACGCGACTGATTCAATGAAGCATTCACAACTTCACTCCTCGATGCTTTCGGAATAACTGGGAGAATCTGACGAAAATCACCACCAAACACAACCGTAATACCTCCAAATGGAAGCTTCTTTCTTTTTGGATCAACGGATGACATTATATCTCTAAAAGAGCGATCAACTGCTTCAAAACCATATCTGTGTTGCATTGGAGCTTCATCCCAAATAATCAGACTTGTCTTCTTTATTAACTCAGCAATATCACTTCCATGCTTTATGCCAGCAACGGAATATTGATCCAGTTTTATGGGAATCTGAAATAGAGAGTGTGCGGTCCTGCCACCTGGTAGAAGAACTGCAGCTATACCAGCCGATGCAACATGTAACACTATTTTACCTTCACTCCGTAATCGACAACATAGAGTTTTCCACAAATAGGTCTTGCCACATCCACCGCTACCGTAAACAAAATACAAACCTCCATATTGGCTGTTAACGGAAGTTATGATGGATTGATATACTTTAAATTGTTCACTGTTGAGATTTGAATGTAATCTATCACGCTGTGTCTTCATGTCAACCTTGTCATAAGAGGTTTCTTCTTCAATTAGACGGTTACACGAATGTTGTAAAAAAGCTTCATCTGGATACAACATTGTTGAATAGTCTCTCAAAGATTTACCAACCTCATTCAATAACTTCTCAACCTCTGTGAAAATTCGACAAAATTATATTTATTTATTGACATATTACATGAAAAATAATATAAATAAATAAATAAATATATATATATATATAATATTCATACAGTTATCAAGTATAATGTAAAAGAGTTTTGTACGCTGATCAAAGTTTTTGTAATTACCTGTTAAAGCATAATTCTCAATTTCGTATGCAGTCATTGTGAGTGCCTGGTTACCAGTTTTTTTCCGTCTTGAATATAGAATATCTTCGGACAATTTTGACCAATGATTATTCCACAATTTTAGAGGATCTGCTACTGGACAGTTGTTAGATATAATTGCTGATGTTTGTTTATCAGTTGTTTAAGCAACAGGTACTGATCAGAGTTTATCGGAAGCCGGTCAGAGTTTATTTAAAGTCTGACAGGGTGAAGAGTTTAAAGGAAGCCGGTCAGAGTTTGATAAAGTCTGACAGGATGAAAGTTGACTTAGCTGTCGGTGCAAAGATAAAGATTCTAGAAGCAATATATTCTGAAGATGGAAAGAAGCAGAATATATTGATACAGCTAAGGAGACTGGACAGAAGACTGAAGCAATCCTTAATTGATATCAATTGTATAGCTAATTTTTAGGAGTATCAATTAGATAAGGATTGTATGTAACTGTGTACTATATAAACACAGATAGGTTATCCCTAGAAGGGACGCGAACATTGAATACATTATTCTTGTAACCTAGTAGCTCTTTGTGATTCATTAACATCACTAAGAGAGAATTATTTAATATAATTCAGTTTGTTGATTTACAAACCTGTGTTCTTAATTGTGATTCTCATACATACTTGATTATATATTGTGTATTCGGCCTAACAATTGGTATCAAAGCCAAGGCTGTTTAATATATACAGTTTTACGATTCAAACACAGTATTAATCATGTCTGAAGAAAATCAAACTGCTCCTAAGGCTGAACAGGTTAAGCCCAATTCTGTGAGTCGATATGAAACAATCAGGGTTCCAATTCTCAGGCCAGTAGAGTATCCTATTTGGAAGGTTAAGATGACCATGTTTCTGGAGGCTACAGATCCAGAATACCTTGACAAAATCTATGATGGTCCTCATATGCCGACTAAATTGTCCCCTGTTGTTGATGGACAAGAACAAAAGACTGTTCCAAAGGAAAAGAAAGATATGACTCCTGAGGACATCTCATCAATTGCAAAAGATGCAAAGGTTAGACATCTTCTCCACAGTGCTTTAGATAATGTTATGTCTAACAGAGTAATTGGCTGTAAGACTGCCAAAGAGATATGGGATGCTTTAGAAGTCAGATGCCAGGGAACAGGTGCTATCAAGAAGAACAGAAAGACAATACTCACACAGGAGTATGAGCACTTTGATTCAAGAACTAATGAAACCTTGACTGAGACTTATGACAGATTTTGCAAACTGTTGAATGATCTGTCTCTGGTTGATAAAGAATATGAGCTTGAAGAGTCTAATCTCAAGTTTCTGTTATCTCTACCTGAAAAGTGGGATTTGAAGGCAACAACAATCAGAGATAATTATGATCTTGCTGATACAGATCTTGATGAGATCTATGGATTGTTAAAGACTCATGAACTTGAGATAGAACAGAGAAACAGGAGATCCAGCAAGAAGACAAAATCTGTTGCTCTCAAAGTCGAGGAGAAGCCCATCAAGAAGGAATCATCAAGGAAGAAAGCCAAGGGAAAGGCTTTAGTCATTAAATCTGAGAGTGAGTCATCAAACACTGATGATGACTCAAACTCTAGTGAAGCTTCTGACTCTGATGATGATGAAGAACAGATGATGCAAATGGCTGCATTGATGGTGAAGACCTTCAAGAAGATGGGGTTCAAGAACTTCAAGAAGGGAAAGAGATTCTCAAGGAGAGATTCAAATTCTGAGAAGAAGAATTTCAGAAAGTCTGATGGAAGGGATACCAAGTCTGGAAAGAAGGACAAATCTGAGATCCAGTGCTACAAGTGCAAAGAGATGGGTCATTATGCCCCAGAGTGCAAGAAAGGCAAATCTGAGAAAGCACTCATCTCTAAAGGAAAAGACTGGGCAGATACTTCAGACTCTGATGATGGAGAAAATTATGCTCTTATGGCAACTGTCAGAGATGAGACTGAATCATCTGAAAATAAGGTACCCCTAACTACTTATGCTTATGATACTGATAATATATCTGAGTTAAGAGTATATCTGAAAAGTGTTCATGTTAGCTATAGGGATCAGACTTTAGAAAATGAAAGAATTAAATCTGAGAATCTTAGTCTTAAAGATAGAAACAAGTTTCTTGAAGGAGAACTTGAAAGTATGAAGCAGATTCAAAAAGAAAGAGATGATGTTGTTTATGTTGAACAGGAGTTGCTTAAAAGGTATAGGCAACTAGAATCTGATTTAGAAAAAGAAAGAAAAATAATCAAGACATTGACAGATTCTGGAAGAGACACTCATCAAGTGTTTCAGACTGATTCTGTAGGTTTAGGTTATTGTGAAAATGATGAACTTAGGTTTAAAGACAAGGTTAAGGTAAAACCACAACTTAAACCTGTGAAATTTGTTCCAGAAGCCAATAAGTTAAAATCTGTTGTAATAAGAGAAGCTGATATGGAATCAGATGAAGCCTGTGAAAAACAGGAAAATATTATAACAGAAAAACTTATGGAAAGAGAAGCTGTTAGAAAGCCAGTAAAAACTTGTGAAAAACAGGTTAATGTTGGTTTGATGACAGGAAAACAGTTTAATCATAAGCTGAAAGAGATAAAATCTGCCATGAAACCAAAAGGGTCCAAGAAGAATAGGAATGGAAAGATAGGCATAAATAATAGAAATAATCATTTGCCTACTGGTGCTGCTCCAAGGAAACCATGTTATAATTGTGGTAGTTCTAATCATCTTGCTAGATTTTGCACTAAGAACAAACATATTAATTCTTTATCTTCTACATCAGGAGTAAAGAATGATTATGTAAGGGTTAAACCACAAACTTTATGCACACACTGTGGGAGCACTTGGCATTCCATTTATACTTGCAAGAGTTATCATGCTATTTATCATAACTATTATGAGCTAAAACCCAATCTGAAGTGGGTTAAAGCAAACTCTGTAAGTGTAAAGTCTGACAATGTTAGCTTAAACTCTGTTGATAGTACTTCCGCTGCAAAAGCTAACACTGTTAAGAAAGACAAAGGATCCAAGCAAGTCTGGGTCCTTAAAACTAACACTTAGTGTTTGTTTGTGATTGCAGGGTATAAAAGAGAGCACACTTATCTTGGACAGTGGATGCTCAGGACATATGACTGGAAATAAAGCCCTGCTATCAGACTTTAAGGAGAAGGCTGGCCCAAAAGTTTCCTATGGAGATGGCAACATAGGACACACTCTGGGATATGGCAATATCAATGTTGGAAGTGTCATCATCACTAATGTAGCTCTAGTCTCAGGACTCAAGCATAATCTGCTATCTGTGAGTCAAATCTGTGACAGAGGAAACCATGTAGATTTTCATAGTGAATACTGTGAAGTTATCAGTAAATCTACTGGAAAAGTTGTTCTAGTTGGACATAGGCGCAACAACATTTATGAAGCAAGTTTGGTAACAAACTCTGATGGAAAAACAGTGTGTCTGACTGCAAGAATGTCAAATGAAGAGAGTTGGAATTGGCACAAGAAGCTCTCTCATCTCAATTTGAACAACATCAATGAGCTAATAAGAAAGGATCTTGTAAGGGGACTTCCAAAATCTATACTCAGTCTAGATGGCTTATGTGATTCTTGTCAAAAAGCCAAGCAAAGGAAGTCATCTTTCAAGAGCAAATCTGAATCTTCAGTAGTGGAACCTTATCATCTTCTACATGTTGATCTCTTTGGACCAGTGAATGTGATGTCCATGGGCAGAAAGAAATATGCTCTAGTAATTGTTGATGAATATACTAGATATACATGGGTGTATTTCTTGTCAAAGAAGGATGAAACTGCTCAAACTCTGATGGATCATGTAAATCTACTGGACAAAGGATCACAGCACAAAGTCAAAATTATAAGGAGTGATAATGGAACTGAATTCAGAAACTCAATCATGGAAGCTTTCTGCAAGGAAAGAGGAGTGAAACAAGAATTTTCTGCACCTGGAACTCCACAGCAAAATGGTGTAGTTGAAAGGAAGAACAGAACTTTAATTGAAGCAGCCAGAACTATGCTTGATGAAGCAAAATTACCAACATATTTCTGGGCAGAAGCTGTTCAAACTGCTTGTTTTACTCAAAATGCTACACTGATCAACAAGCATGGGAAAACACCATATGAGATGGTGAAAAATAAGAAGCCAAATTTGAAATATTTTCATATATTTGGATGCAAATGCTTTGTGTTGAAGACTCATCCTGAACAGTTGACAAAGTTCGAGTTAAAAGCTGATGAAGGAATCTTTGTTGGTTATCCATTGTCAACAAAAGCATTCAGAGTTTACAATCTAAGAACTAAGGTGATCATGGAATCCATACATGTGTCATTTGATGACAAGAAAATAATTGGACTTGAAGACAAGGATGGATATGATCAACTACGTTTTGAAAATGAAGATCTATTTTCTGATGATATAAACTCTGATGAAGCAGGGTTGACAAACTCTGACGAAGCATACTCTGAACCTCTACTGGTAAATACTGGAGAAACTGGAAATTCTCAAATTGAACAAAATAGAGAACCAGTTGAGGGGGAGCGTGAAGAAGCTCAACAAGACAGAGCAAGTGAGTCAGTTGAGGAAACTGATTCAAACTCTGACAGTTCAAACTCTGAGCCATCCAATTCAGGGGGAGCCTCAGATGCTGCAGAAAGTCAACATATGAATCAGGAGAGCATGGATCAAGGGGGAGGATCCAATAATGATGCAAGAAACCACTTACCAACAGCAAGAAGGTGGACACAGGCACACACACCTGATCTCATAATTGGAGATCCTGATGCTAGTGTGAGAACTAGAAGTGCAACAAATAATGAGTGTCTGTATCATGCTTTCTTGTCTCAAACAGAACCAAAGAAAGTGGAGGAAGCTCTTCAAGATGCAAACTGGATAACAGCAATGCAAGAAGAGTTCGTTGAATTTGAGAGAAATGAAGTCTGGACACTTGTACCTAGACCAAAGAATAGATCAATTGTAGGTACGAAGTGGGTTTTCAGAAACAAGACTGATAGTGAAGGTGTGATTACAAGAAACAAGGCTAGACTTGTGGCAAAAGGATATTCACAACAGGAAGGAATTGACTATGATGAAACCTTTGCTCCAGTTGCAAGATTGGAGGCCATAAGAATCTTTCTGGCCTATGCTGCACACAAGAAGTTTAAAGTCTTTCAGATGGATGTAAAAAGTGCTTTTCTCAATGAGAAGCTTGAAGAAGAAGTATTTGTTGAACAACCACCAGGATTTGTAGATCCCAAGCATCCAGATTATGTCTACAGGCTTGACAAGGCATTATATGGACTAAAGCAAGCACCAAGAGCATGGTATGAAACTCTTGCTCAATTTCTTTTAGAAAGTGGGTTCACAAGAGGTACAATTGATAAAACCTTGTTTTATTTCAATTCTGGTGATGATTTGCTTTTAGTTCAAATTTATGTAGATGATATTATTTTTGGATCTACTAATGACAAACTCTGTAAGAAGTTTGCAAAGCTTATGCAATCCAGGTATCAAATGAGCATGATGGGAGAGCTTAGTTATTTTCTAGGCTTACAGGTCAAGAAAACAGATGATGGTATTTTTATCAATCAAGCAAAATATACCAGAAATCTTCTCAAGAAATTTGGTATGCTTGATAGTTCATCTGCTACAACTCCCATGGCTACAGCAACAAAGCTAGACAAAGACACAGGAGCCTCAGTAGATATGACAAACTACAGAGGAATGATAGGGTCATTACTGTATCTTACTGCAAGTAGACCTGATATCATGTATGCAACATGTCTTTGTGCAAGATTTCAAGCAGATCCAAGAGAGCCTCATCTAACAGCTGTAAAAAGGATCTTCAAATATCTCAAAGGAACCATAACCTTGGGTTTGTGGTATCCTAGAGAATCAGAGTTTAAGCTAATTGGTTACTCTGATGCAGATTTTGCAGGCTGTAAGATAGACAGAAAAATTACAAGTGGAAGCTGTCAATTTTTAGGTGACAGATTAGTTTCTTGGTACAGCAAGAAACAGAAGTCGATTTCCACATCCACAGCTGAAGCAGAGTATATAGCAGCTGGTAGCTGTTGTGCACAGATTTTATGGATGAAGAATTAATTGCTGGATTATGGGTTAAGGTACTCTAAAATACCTATTTTCTGTGATAACCAAAGTGCTATTGCTATGACAGGAAATCCAGTACAGCACTCCATGACCAAGCACATCAGCATAAGGTATCATTTTATCAGAGAACATGTGGAAGAAGGGGACATTGAGCTTCATTTTGTGCCTACAGACCAACAACTTGCAGATATCTTCACCAAACCTTTGAGTGAAGCTACTTTTACAAGATTGGTAAATGAACTTGGGATGATCTCTGGTTCTGACTAGAGATACGGGTTAGACTCAAAATCTATACATGTTTGATTTTTAATGCTCATGATTCCTTGCATGTATTAACTGTTATGAGTACCAGTGTCATAAACTCTGTCGGTTAAAATCTGATGCTAAACTCTGTTAGTCCTAAAATGTTGGTCATACTCTGATTGTTACAGTTTAATGCTATACTCTGATTGTAATTTTGTCTGAAACATATGGACCAATGAAGAAATTTGTATGAAGCATAATTCTCAGTAAGTAATTATGAATCCTTAAGAGTTGTATAGATTCTGATCTCAAACATGTGCAGTAAGTTAACACAGCATGATACTGTCTCTGTATTTATACCATCTCCTAGTTTATTAATCCTATACACTGAGTCTGTATTAGCTGTTTGCATTTTCTCTCATAAATTAATTGTATTAACTGATGAAAAGTCTAAACTCTGATTATTAATTGCAAATAATTCACCCTCAAATCAAAAGATGCCAAAAAGAGCACAAATTCCTTTGAGATCATGTTGTGCCTAGGAAGATCCAGGAACTTATTGTATGAAATAAGGGCTAAAATCTTTGATTTTTGGTGACTAGTGCCAACCACTGATTACTGGAAAAATAAAAAAATAAAAAATAAAATAAAATAAAATAAAATAAAATAAAAAAATAATAATAAAGAAAGGGGGTGAAAAATAAAAGAAATATCCAAATGAAAGGATATCAGTATACAGAGTTTAGATATAAATTCAGATTTTATGTTATACATGAGAGTTTAGGCAACCAGTTTTTACTACTTTAGTTTGTGGATTTTATGCACTTTGAGATGATCTAAATATTGATTTCGGTAAACTCTGCTATTACACACACATATTTTCACACCTGTACAGTTTGAGAAAAGAGTTTATTGACAAAGAAGGACAAATGGTAAACACTGATGTATTGTGTGACATATGCCGAGGTAACTTTGTTTTAATCTCTGATGGTTAAAATAATTTCTTTGTTTCAGACATTTTATAATTTTGAGATTAGACATTTGTTTTTCGAAAAAGTATGATTGGTAAAGGATCTATTTTGCATTAAACAGAGAAAAGAAAGAGTGTGTTTGATAAGTCCTGATGGTGATTAGTAGCGCTGATGAGTATGTTAGTTTACTGTTTAAAGTGATATCATTTCTTTCACTTTACAATTACTATGAGATACTGATATGTAAAGCAAAACAATGATTTTTTTTATTGATTCAAACTTTGGTTACATTCAGAAAATTTCATAATCTTATCTAGCTACTTGTTCGGTTATCTGATCATTATACCATCTGGGATTTTCAAGGTTTGACAACCCCCTGATGTTGAATCATCATCATCATCCTCTCGACTTCTCTTTCTGGTCTGCAGCTTGCAGGATTCCAAGAAGAAATTCTTTTTCGAACCCTTCAAGTAGCTCTGATAGAAGAGCATCATACAAATCTCCACCGCCTGATCATCTGCAAGGATGGGCACATCATATGGCCCAGGGCGGATGATGTGCACATAGGGATTGGAGATAGGTCCTTCCGCTATTTCATCATCAGCGATAAGCCCTTCATCATTCAGAAATGACAAAACAAGAAACTCATCGATGATATAGTTTGCTTGTTGACGCCAGTTCATGTTCAAGAATGATTCTACATCCATGAATTCAAAGGTTCCTGCCATTTGATGTATGGTATTTTTTTAAGATATGGATTGCCTGTTGTTACAATGCTCTAGCTTTTATAGCATCCAACAGGGCAAATGAAAGGTTTTGCTTGGCTCGAAGCTCTGGGAACAGTAAAGTACGGAGTTCCAAGACAGTCATTATTCTTCTGACTGTTGAGCTACTTCGATATTATGTTTCTGAGATATTAAAATCGATAATTTTATTATTATTGATTTTGTTTGACAATAAGCGGAAATTATGAGTGTCTTATGTGATATCAGGTGTCTCCTCGTCTGCCGTGTAAATTGGAAAGTTGTTCAAGAATATTTTAAACAGAGGAGAGAGGTTAATTGCATAGAAAAGTGTAACAGGCGGTAATTATTGCTGTTTTTACTGCGCATGCGCATTGGAAACTGCCAATTATATGCTGTCAGCGTATGCACGTTTGACATGTGTCCCATTCACATGATTACAGGAGTAAGACAGTTGTGTATTGATGATTAAAAACTCTTCAGTTTTTAATCTTTAATTTTCTTTAAACACAATACACACATCTTCAGTTAAACTTTTCACATCTTACTCATACACATCTATTATCACACACACATAGTCACAAACACCTTTCTACACATAAACTCTGTTAAGCTTTCGCATCAATTACTTGTTCTTTCTTCAAAATCTTCTAATGGCAACCACAGCTTTCGTTTCGTCTGGGTTAGAGTTCGTTCCAAACAACTATACCGCACCAGAAGCATTTCATGTGATTCAAAAGTTTCTTGCTCAGTCAGCGATTGGGCGTGCTTTAGTTGAACCAACCAAACTTTCTGGTTTACAAATCAAGGCGTTCTGGGAGACAGGGGTTTATGATGATGGTGGTGAAACTGGGAGCCCATCCATAATCTTTGAGTTTGAAGAAACAGAGTATGTTATTACTGCTGGTACAATTCGAGATGCATTGGGGTTTCCTGAGTATCCTTCTTACACTGTTGGAATGGGTGATGAGGATTTAATACGAATGATGCGAGAGATTGGTTACTCTGGGCCATTGACAAAGATTGGGCAACTCAAAAGGCCGTTTCTGCGCAAGGAATGGAGTTTCTTTTTCGATTGCATCACGAGGACATTTGGAAAGAAATGCACAAATTGGGATGCTATTCCCACAAACAGTCTGCAAATCGGGTATTCTTTACTATATGATAATCATTTTGATTTTGCACGACTTGTTTTGACTAACTTAGGGGAGAAGATGATAGAGAATAGAGGAGTTGTTTATTTTTCTAGATTCTGTCAGCTTTTGGTTTCTTACTGTGTTGAAGGGGTAGATGTTGTTAATGAAGATGTTTCTTGTTTTAAATTACACAAGAGAGTATTTTCTGATCTCATTAACAAAGATGTTAAGAAAGGAATTGTTGGAGATCTTTTGCTACCTGCTTCTGTGCAACAGTTTGTGGATGCTCAAGTAAATCCACAAACACAAGCTGAATATCAACCAGAACCTTTAAACACAGAGTTACCTCCATCAACTTCTGTTAAACCTGCAAGGGGAGGTAGGACCAAACATATTGGTACTAAACCTGCGAGGAGACCATCTACTGAAGCTGGGGTATCTAGACCTGAAGAGATGCCTCAGAAGACAAGGCTAAAGAAAAGAAGAGCCAATAGGGCAAAGTCTGTTGTTGAAGCCTCAGAGACTGAAACTGATGAAGAAACTCTTCATCAGAGAAAAAGAAGACTAGTGGCTGCACATCTTTTTGGTGCTATAAATGTCAATATGGACAGAGTCTCTAAGGAAACTGAAGCTCCTGCATCAGAGAATGAGGAGATTGTGGCTGAAGCTGTTCCTCAAGCTACTCCTGCAATTGTTGTTGAGGAGGATATTCTAAATGCTGATGAGGACAGAGTGTTTGTAAACACTGAAGCTCCTGAAGTGTTTGTTCAGGAGGATGCTGCATATTCTGAAGCTGTCAATCTAGACAGGATAAATACTGATGATAAGATGATGGATTTGGATATAGAAACTCCTACATCAATGGCTAATGATGTAGTTGAGGAAGCTGCTACTCATTCTGATAGCAGAGTTTTTGATTTTGAAGCACACACCTCTATCCATTCTGATCATTATACAGAGGGTGTGGAAGCTGATCAAGTAACTGATCAGGTAGAAGAATCTCTGGCCACTCACACTGAAATTATTTCTTGTGATCTTGACAAAGGTGAGGAGGTTAATCAGATTCAAAGAGAAGCAGAGGTTTTTGCTCAGGTTCACTCTGATAATCCTGAAGCTGTAGAAGAGGAGAAAATTGATGAAGCTGCACAGTTTACTGCTGAAAATATTCTTGTTGAAAATGAAGCAGACAATAATGAAGAAGCTGGAAATGATGCTGAGGGTTCTCATTCACACCCTAGTATTCAAGTTTCATTGGCTGATGATGTTAATAGTGATGAAGCAAGGGAAGTAAATAGACAGACCAATGAGCATTTCCAGAATATGTACTACAACAATTGGGCTGATGCAGATTGTGTCTTCTCAGCACAAAGGGCTGCAGATTTGCTATCTGATTCTGTCAAGAAGATCTCAAATACTGATGTACTTACAAGCTTACAGGCAACTGTTGTTCAAGTCAAATCTCTTAATAATAGATTTGATGAGAATCAACAGATGTTTACAAATCTTAGGAATGAATTTTCTATCAGGGATACAACTTTGAAGCTTGACAGATCATTTTACTCTACACAATTCATGCAGCAAGCCAAGGATTCTGAGGAAATCAAGAAGAGGCTTGGAAAAGTTGAGGAGAATCAGGCTGAAATGTCTACTCAATTGAATTCTATTTCTAATGCTCTAGAATTGCTGACATCAGTATTACTTTCTGATGATGTCAAAAAGGGGGAGAGTGTACCTAAAGACAAATGCAAAAACACTCAAGCTCTGAGACGGAGGGATGATTCTACTGATGGGGGAAGCAAAGAAAATAAAAGAAAGATTCTTGCTCAAAGGCAAAGCAGGAAAAGAATAAACTCAAACTCTGACAAGATAAACTCTGGTGGCCAATCTACTTCAAAACTCAAGAGTTTAGTTGTTTCAACTAATCCATCTACTGATGAAGAGATTGCTGCTAAAATATTCATTAAAGAGCATGGAAAGAATGTAACTATGGAAGATATCCAGGCTGAAGAGCAAATGCTTGCTGAGGAACACAAGAAAAATCTTAAAGCTGGAATCTACAAGAAAAAGGAAATCAAGGCTCCTAGAAAGAAAGAAGTTGGTATTTCTATCAAAGAGAATACACAACAGAGTATACAATATACAAGGAGACCTGTGATTGGAAACACTGATAAGGGTAAAGGCATAATGATTGAAGAGCCTAACCTGAAAAAGAAAGATAATTCAACCTCTGACATTGCTCAAGTTGAAACAAGATTAGCAAAATCAACCTCTGACGCTGCTCAAGTTGATGATACTACTAAAGTTATGACAACCTCTGACGTTGCTCAAGTTGTACAGAAATCTACACAACTTCCAGGATTCAGCAAACCAAAAATTCTTGAAGACTTAAAGCTTGAAGCTGTGAATTTCTCAGAAACCAGAACAGTATTGGGAAAAGAAGCCTTTGACAAATCTGGACTGGGTTCACACAGAGAGAGAAGAACTAATAACAGATCTCAAGACAAGTTTTCATTGGCAGAATTTGGAGTTGGAATTACTCAAGAAGGCCTTGACAAACTAGAATCTATACAGATGATTTTTCACAAAGGAATCAAAAAGGAATTCTTGTTATATTTTATGGCTGATGGCAGAGTGTATAGAGTTGGTGAATTTGATATCCAGTTAAAACTCTGGGAAGAGCTAGAGTATGTTCTATATCTACTTGAAGTAAAGAATAGAAGTACTTATGATGCTGCTCGAGTTTTGAAGGAAAGGATGATGAAATCCAAAGTTTTGAGTGGAGCTGGAGTATCAAGTGCATACATTCCTAAATACAGAGATGCACATGGAAAGTTGGTAGAAATGAAAAGGAATAGTGCTAGGTTCAGAACTGCACTAAATAAAAAGGTTCTTGAGTTCAATCTAGAGTCTGATAAACCTTTTTATATCAGACTTGGCAATGAAATGGACAAAAACAGCATATATTCTTTGAGGCTGCCATTTATCAAATTGGTGAAGATGAACCAGAAATGAAGGAGCTGAAGAAGATTATGATTGCTGAACTGAATAGAGCTGAGAAGAAACTACTGTCAGATTATATCAGGACAGTGCCTGATATTCAAGAGATTAAGTAAAGTCTGACTGTAAGTTTTTATGTTTTCTGTTCTAAGTTAAATTTAAACTCTGTTTTAAATTTAAACTCTGACATATGTTAAACACTGCATTTGTTATATGTTTTGACATCATCAATTATCTTTTTAACTTGTACATTTTATTATGAACAAGTTGGGGGAGATTGTTAGATATAATTGCTGATGTTTGTTTATCAGTTGTTTAAGCAACAGGTACTGATCAGAGTTTATCGGAAGCCGGTCAGAGTTTATTTAAAGTCTGACAGGGTGAAGAGTTTAAAGGAAGCCGGTCAGAGTTTGATAAAGTCTGACAGGATGAAAGTTGACTTAGCTGTCGGTGCAAAGATAAAGATTCTAGAAGCAATATATTCTGAAGATGGAAAGAAGCAGAATATATTGATACAGCTAAGGAGACTGGACAGAAGACTGAAGCAATCCTTAATTGATATCAATTGTATAGCTAATTTTTAGGAGTATCAATTAGATAAGGATTGTATGTAACTGTGTACTATATAAACACAGATAGGTTATCCCTAGAAGGGACGCGAACATTGAATACATTATTCTTGTAACCTAGTAGCTCTTTGTGATTCATTAACATCACTAAGAGAGAATTATTTAATATAATTCAGTTTGTTGATTTACAAACCTGTGTTCTTAATTGTGATTCTCATACATACTTGATTATATATTGTGTATTCGGCCTAACAACAGTTGGTCAATATATGCACAAACATTGATCTAAGTTGACCGGGAAATGCAGTTTGTGCATTTTCACAAAGTGCGTCATCCCACTGGTTGTCATCTTTAAGCAGACCAAGTGCATCACAGGATTCTTTGAATGTTCCGTAAACTTTACCATCGATGGTACGCAAATCATCATAACATGTAGCACCTTTATTTCGTATAAGAAGCATACGCAAATCAAATGCGTCACCGCTTGATGCATGGACCTCGGATAACCTGCCAACAACAATACCTCGTTGTCTCTCTTTCCAACTGCAGGATCGTGGCTGCCATGTAAAACCTTTGGGAAATTCTTGATATGTATATTCTCGAGCCTTTGGAATTGTTTTGTTGGCAATGAACCAAGCTTCTAGTTTACTTTTTCTAGAATTTGCCTCAGATGCAATCTGTTCCAATTTCTTTCCAGTGACTTTAAAGCTTACACTCTTCCCTCCAGGAACATGAACTGGAAGTCTCTCAACATATGGATATCGATAGTCAATGTCGTATCCTAGTAGTCTCCAAGCAGCTTCAGAAGCACAAACATAACGTCCATCCAGATAATGTTTAACCTCATCAACCGTCTTTGTTTTTGCATTTTGCTGTTTGGATGCACTATTTCCGTTCTTCCTTTGTAACAACATTGTGGCATTGTCGTGTCCTTTCAAACAATACTTGAATAAGTAATTCAATGATCTGGAACTATTACAAACCTCCAAATTTATATGACACTGAAATCTAAGTAACAAATCTCTGTTGTACGGAACAACAAATTGATTGTCAAGAGAAGTACCATTTTTAACAATACTCCTGTTCATCTTCCTTCTACGATAAACCGGAAAACCACTATCATCAAAGAACGTGTGGCCATTATATCTAGAAAATAAAAATGTGATATTGCAAATAATATAAGTGGTGTAATTCATAAAATGATAGAATGTGTATATGTGTTAGAAGAAAGCTAGGTATGAAAGTGTTACTATTGTTTTGGTGTTAGCAATGAATTAAAATGTTCTTATTGATCATCAACTTGCAAACATAAATCTACAATTGGAAAGGTGTACTGGTAACTCTTACATATCTCTTTGGAAAATGACGAATGCATTTTCCATTTGCCATGCACGGTGAATAGGAGTAGTCCTTTCCACATGGACCATGAACCATATAATTTTTGACAGCATTGTAACAGATTGGATCAAAATCCTTGTCGGGAATTTCAGCTGAAACTAACTTGTCAATGTCCTCTATATTTTTTGGACGATCCTCTGGATGTAACCATAACAACATATGGGTGTGTGGCAAACCACGCTTTTGAAATTCAATTACATACATGACTGTTAGGAAAAAGAATGTCATTTAGAACTAATGAACCATATGAGAAAGTGAAAGGCATATGAAATAGCCTATTTGTAATTCGAGGATTCTACTCAACTTAACAAGAATGTAATAAGTAAATATTAGATCAGATGTCACAGGAATCTCAGAAGATTATATCTGTCAAAGAATGAAGATTAAAGTCATCTACAGACTTGAAGTGAGTCTACATTGAAAGAAGCTCAATTTATTGATCAAGCCTCAATGAAGTATTCAAGCTCAATGGATTTATTAAAGTGACGGAGATTTCAAGTGGTGACAGAAAAAGATACTGATTACGGAGTTCTTGAATGAGAAGGAAGTGAATCACTGCTTAAAGTCAAATAGATAAAGAACAAACATTGTCGTTAGTCACTCATGAACCAGACAGTGCATCGAGTGTCAACGTACTATTGTGTTTGTTATTTATCTAAGTTTTAAGTGATTCTGGAATTAATTGAGAAGTCAACTAATTCTATTTATTCTCTTATAAATAATTAATACTATTGAGTAAATTATTTATTAAATTAATTCTGTAAAGAATTAATTTAATACATAATTTATTTAGTTAATTATTTAAATTAGAATAAAAAGAAATTAATTGAGAAGTCAACTAATTCTATTTATTCTCTTATAAATAATTAATACTATCAAGTATATTATTTATTAAATTAATTCTTTAAAGAATTAATTTAATACATAATTTATTTAGTTAATTATTTAAATTAGAATAAATTTGAAATAGGAAGACTTAGGTTTGAACTAGGAAGACTTAGAAAAATGAACTAGGAAGACTCACCCGATTGTCTTCCTAGGCCAACCATTGTCTTACCGATTGTCTTCCTAATGTAATCCATTGTCTTCCCGAAAGTCTTCCAAGAGTAAAAGTATTGTTTTCCTGCAAGTCTTCCAAGGCTTAATTCTATTCTGAGTTAGTGGGTTGCACGTGGACAAAAGAAAAGCAATGCACTGTGTTTATTTATAAAGACAATTAGAAGACAAGTCGAAGGCATCATCATTCATTACATTTCAACAGAAAGAAAGACACAGAACTCAACATTACATTTTTCTGTCTTTATTTCTTCAACTGCAAAGCAAATCATTTCCGGCCAGAGATTTAATTCTTGTATTGATTCTTAACATTTAATCCATAAGAATTGTATCTCTTGTACTGCTTTGTCTTTCTAGCGGATCATAATCCCTAGATTTTATATCGAACTACTTTTTAGTATTCGATCCTTTTTATTACAAAAATAGATAAATTCATGTCGAATTTATTCTAGATTTGTTTTATCAAGTTCTTTGTAATCAGTGATCAAAATTGTAACACCCTTCAAGTTTAATAGAGTTTTATTTAACTTGAATATTGTTTCAGTTTTATTCCGCAATAATTTGTTCTAAATTGTTAAATCTTAAAAGGACAAATTCGATTAAACGGTATCGTTTGTATTCAACCCCCCTTCTACAAACTTATCAGGACCTAACAATTGGTATCAGAGCCTTTTGATTGATATACAAATCAAAGATCCAATTGTTTTGAGATTTTTCTTAAACTCTGAATTTTTTATTATTCCTAAAAATCTCAAAAGATGTTTTTAGTCTCTGAGACTGTCCTCCATTCAACCTGCTAAATAAGGAAACCTTCAAAAGATTCCATTACATAGATTTGTTTTCCATGTTGAATGAGATGAACATCAGTAGGCGTATTAATTCCATATCTGTAGACTACCATTTTATGTCAATTATCCGTAGAAAGGTGATCTCAGAATATCCGTAAAAGTAATATTCCATAACCGTATCCATAGATGAGACATGACATCCTTGACTGCATCCATAGATAGACCATGACCTCCTTAACTACATCGATAGATAAAACATGACATCCTTAGTTGTATCTGATGATCAACTTCCTTCAGCTTTTATCCGTAGATATGATGTCCTCAGCTTTTATTCGTAGATGGGATAAGATGTCCTCAGCTTCTATCCGTTGATGAGATAAGATGTCCTCAGCTTCTATCCGTTGATGGCATATGATGTTTTCAACTTGTATCCGTAGATGAAATAAGATTTCATAGCTTGATCCGTAGAATGGATACACTTAGCTTCATCTTTAAATAAAACATCTTGTCGTCTTTATTGATTCACTATTACTGAGTTGAATAGGCAGACTTACCACTGAAACACTTGGTGCTTGATTAGACGTCCGTTGGCTTGCTTCTTGAATTGCTTCCTAACTTGATGACATAAAATCTTCCAATCATTTGATGTGGCTTTTAGACCTTGGATAGATAAAATTCCTTCTAGTTAGCTTCCCGATTTAGAGTAAAGTGCATTTTGTGTACTCGTATTTTAGTCAAGACATCATTTGCAATACTATAGTTCAAAATCGAGCAGTTGCAATATCAATGTTTGTATTTCAATGCACTTTGTTGCATTCCGTTAACTGAGGTTAACTCCGTTATTAATTTATGGAGTAAAGTGCATTTTGTGTACTCGCACTTTACTCTAAAGTGCATTTTGTGTACCCGCACTTTGCTCAATACATCACTTGCAATAATTTAGTTCAAAATTTAGAGTAAAGTGTGAGTACACAAAATGCACTTTAGAGTAAAGTGCGAGTACACAAAGTGCACTTTACTCCCTAAATTAATAACGGAGTTAACCACAATTAACGGAATGCAACAAAGTGCAATGAAATACAAATATTGATATTGCAATTGCTCAATTTTAAACTATAGTATTGCAAGTGGTGTCTTGACTAAAATACGAGTACACAAAGTGCACTTTACTCCCTGATTTATCAGCTTCTGTGAACTAGCTTTCTGACAATCAGCTTCAGTGTCAAGATCAAATTCTTGTCTTGAGCATTTTGTTATCATCATTCCAAATGGGTCAACCCTAACACTTACTGTCAAGGGCATGACATTAGTCTTTATTCTTGTTGTCGACCTGCTATACTCCTTGAGGCTTGAACAATTAAATGAACTTCTTCCAAGATGTACACACAATTTTATTACAGCAAATTAATTGGCTACAAGAACATACTCTGGCTGTGACAGTATGTTCTACTTAATAAAATTAAGTATTACAAAACACAAAGTTAAGTTGCCTCTAAGCTATCACCCATAAATCCTAACACCACATGTAAGTTACCTATGTGCAACCATTTTCTACAATTATGCAATTCATATATTATAAACATGTCAGTTAACTTGTTTTCGTTAATGTGCCACAGGTTAGGGAATTACGAAATTTAAAAGTGAATACCATTATAACAATGGTTAATGACGAATATAACCACAATGTATGTTACAGTAAAGCATGGTGAGGCAAGAAGTTGGCTATTGAGGATGTTTACGGTAACTGGACAACGATTTATGAAGCACTACCACAGTTTTTCATGGCCATTGTACATGCCAATCCTGGAAGTGTCATCGTGATCGATGTCGTTCCTCACGAAACTATTAGAACCAGTTCTGTTTGCAAGTGGTGCCTTCACGCAATGATAGATGGTTGGAAACATGCCCGCCCAGTACTTTCGATTGACGGTACCTTCCTCAAGGGAAAATACAACGGGAAATTACTCGTTGCCATGGGTGTGGATTCTAATAATCATCAGTATCCAGTTTGTTTTGCCCTGGTAGACGAGGAATCCGAGAGAAACTGGTCTTGGTTTCTTAAACTGCTACGTAAACATGTATGCAAGGAAAGGTTGAATGTCTACATAATTCACACCACCTTTTGGGATTCATAGGTTTTGCCTATTTCACGTCAGAAGTAACTTTTCCAGTAAACTTCCCGGTGGAGAGTTGAAACTATTGATGTGGAAAGTTGGAACTACCCCCCAATACCTGAAGCACAAAGCCTACATGAAGAGGATAGATGAGATATCAGTACCCCCTGCTTTGAAGTACCTGACAGAAATTAATCCTGAATTGTGGACCTTATGTTGCGATATTGGTGGTGCTCGTTACGGACAAGCCACGACAAACTTTATGGAAGGCTTCAATGGTAGCATAATAATGGCACATTTTCTTCCTACTACAACAATGATGGAGTATATCTTATACAAGACTGTGAGAATTGTGAATACCCAACGAAATCAAGTCGTCGATGCAATGCAACGGGGTCAACAATTATGCCAAAGGACGGACAATATGATAAGCCAATATATGGAGAAGGCTAAATCACATAAGGTCCAAACATTCAGTAAACAACGAGGCATTTTCAAAGTTGTTACGCAACGGTATCGGGTCAAAGGAGTAACAAAGGGGGGCGAGTTCAAAATATGGACATGACTAAAAAATTTTGCACTTGTGGGAAATGGATCACCCACCATTTGCCTTGTTCTCATGTATTGGCTGGTTGTTTGGCAGATAATCTTGATTGGAAAAAGTTGATAGAACCTTACCACTACACGTCTGAATTGTATAAGTTATGGGAGCCTATGATCTTTCCATTGAAACCTACAGAGTGTTGGAACTACGTCTTACCGGTCAAGTGGCAAAGGTATGGTAAGTTGGTACCCGATGAAGCCTGCAAAAAATTGAAGAAAAAACGTGGCAACAAGGGGGAGTCTGTAAGAATACGTACTGAGATGGACCAGTCGCGTTCGGGGATAAAGTGCAGCCGCTGCAACCAAGAAGGACATACGAAACGGAGCAAACTTTGTCCACAGCGTACCGATAGGGTTTGACGTTACTAAATTTACTTTGCATTTTTTCATGGCCAATTTGTACTACTTGCTTTTTTTGATTTAATTTCCTACATGTACTTCTGTTATGTAGTTTTTCATTCCAATTTGTGTGCTTCTAATATCAAGTGTTTGAAACTTAATGACATGCAAATTTAAGAACAATGGAAAAGTAGTCATAAATTGAACTATTATTCATACTTGAAATACAAAAGTACAATAGTTTAGTCATCGTCGGATATGAAGCTGTCTGAGTCATTATCAGCACTTATGCTCAATTGATGATATTGTCTTGCACGTAGCACGTCTCCGTCTTCTGCAAACATCCTTGCATCTGCTGCTAGACCGTGTCGATGTATGTGCAATCGCATTCGGTTCTCTTCCTCTCGTGCACGGAACAATGCAGCTTCAAGTTGTTGTGGAGTATTGCGTTGCATCATTATAGCGCGTTGTTTCGGTATTCTAAGTCATAGCTGCCGACATTGCTCAATACAACAAGAAATGCATTGTGTACGCCATTCCCACTCCCTCTGCATTGTTGTTATTGACTGACTTGAGTAACGATCATTAGGATTCATCGAGTACACAAAATCATCGTCACATAACCATTTACTACCCATGGCTCTAAAAATATCACATGTACTATAACTATTTACCATTTTTTCAGATTTTGATAATAATGACCATAAGCAAGTGCACAATCATGGGAGTATTTATAGCAGAGATGAGTATTAAAATTCGTAACAGTTCAAACAAATAATTTTGATCACGAGACAATTTCCTGTGGATTCACGGACCAATTTCATGTTCAACTGAAAAGGCAATTATATTTTATAATTAATAAATAAATTTTATAATTATATTTTTTAAACCCTCAATCTTTTACTAAGTTTTTATAATAAATAAGTTTTTATAATCAATCTTTTACTACTTAACATTTTTACTAAGTTAACACACGGGAAGAAAGAAGAAAGGAAAAAAGGGATATATATATATATATATATATAGGGGGTCGCCACTTCATGTGGCGTTTTATTCAGGGGTCGCCACATGAGGTGGCGCCCTATACCATTTTTTCACACAAAAGTTCAGCTGTACCATTTTTGCACAACATTCGTTGTACTATACCAGAAATCTCAAGGAGCCTCAATATAGCAGTAGAACCCTCTAAAATGATATCATTGAAACCCGGAAATTTATTATTTTAAAAAAGTTATCACAGAAGAGAAGTTTATATTTTTTCAACTTTAAATTATTTAAAATTTATTTTCTACACAATTATATACATAATGTATATAGTTTTTTGAATTCTAAAATATATACCAAAAATTATATTATTTTTTAAATAAATTAACATAATTAGCATTTAAATTACCATATTAACTGAATGAGGACAAACAAAATAGGAAATATGGCCCAAATGATTGGGATGGAAGGAGTATTAGACAAGAAAAATCTCTGCCAAAATATTATCATAAAATACTAGTAAAGTATATAAAAAGTGTATTTTATCAAAGATATCACTTTATGCGAAAGTTGGGACAGACATTTAACACTATAATTTTCTTAAAAAAATATTAATTATCACGATAGAGAGGTTACATGTGAGGTGTGAAGCTGTTTATATATTCAAGTGACAGCTCCTTATAATTTGCTAACATGTGACTTTTCCTTAAATGTATACTAGATTGTCTAAACATAAACCATAAAACAATCTAGATACATTCCTTTTGTAGCATACTCAATCTCAGTTGATGTAGATCTTGCATACCCCTGAATTGGTAAGCTTTGTCTTGTTTCTCTCAAGCTCCCGTCATAGTCTTTCAGGATTATGGCAGAGTCATGTGAATTCTGCATCACCTGCTACTGAAACGTCTTTGAAGACAAATCAAAAGATCTTCCAGTGAAACAGTGTACCGTGCTCGCTAAGTTCTACTATCACGGTATGTTCTAAAGCTGACAACAATATTATCCTAGGATTGGGGTGTCACACAAAAATCTATTGTCGTGACCTTGCAGATTGTGCTGACGGTAAGGTACAAAGTTGTTGTCTACGGGCTTCTGCCAAAGTTGTTGTCAAGACTGAAAGTTGTTGTCTCGTAGGTACATCTGGTCCATCACGAATCCTGTCCCAATAATCAGGATTTGTGGCTTCCAGGTAAATCAGCATCTTTACCTTCCATGTAGGGTATTCAATTTTCTTCAGGATGGGAATCTTCATGCTTTCATACTTGGTTGTCAACATCTTAGATCTTTTCTGATTTAGATTTAAATCAGTTTGCTCTGATACCAATTGTTGCCCAGTAATTAACAATTGTAGAAGGGGGGTTGAATACAATTGTATAAGATTCTCGACTATAAACACAAATATGAAAATACTAACAGCTTTATCAAATCTGATATAAAACTGTTACAAAACTCTCTCAAGAAATTCTTATGTTCTTGAAAGTTGCTAGGTACAATAATACTCGTGTATGCGATTGATTACAAATCAAAACCTAAACTGTGTTTATATACTACACACAACTGCTCTATCGATTACAAGATAAGACCAAATCAATTACACAATATTGATACATTTCCTAACCGACAGCTTCATACCATAAACTAACAACCGACAAATAATCTTTCCTTATATTCTGAACTTTATAGTTATCTTGAAGTAACAATCCTGATCAGCTTCCAGTCCTGATGATAAATCCTGATCACAGTCCTGATAGAAATCCTAATACTGACGCTCTTGCAATACTGATAACGTCAACAATCCTGATCAATAGTTCAGATCCTGACGATCATTGAATCCTGATCTAAAAATCTCCCCCAATCTCATACTTTGTAAAATAAAGTATAGATTCCTAGATTCAATGATGCCAAAAACATATATACAAAATGTACAAGAAATAATAGTAGCAACTTATCTTTTTAAATTCTTTGGTAGAACAGATTCATCTTCAAGAAGTCTGATAATAATTTTTCTTCTTTATCTTCAAGAATTTGAATCAGTCTGTCCTTTAAATTTCTGAGCTATTCATCTTCCTCATTAATCTAGTAGATAGCTGCCCTGAGATTCTGAATGGAACTTCTTTGTAGATTATGTTCTTCAACCAGGAGGTAAACAATTTCCTTCCCATCAGGATTAAGAGTCAATTGTCTCATACCGAAAGACATTTCTTTAACAATAGTGCCTCTTTGCATTTCAACATCTTGATCTCTCAGATTTAGATACATGGGAGTATAATCACCATTGTAATTCTTTCCTTCATCAAATCTTCTCCTTATGGTTGATAGAATCATATCAGACCATTCCTTGCATACTCCATTCTTCCACTTGAGCAGATAATGAACATATTTCAGTCCCTTTGTAGCTTTAACTAGCAGCTCCTGAATGGATATTACCTTCACACTTCCATCTTTCATAAAGTACAGAAGGTTCTCCTTCTTTTCAACACCATCATGACAATCTAACACTATATCCACAGCTTGTAAATTGTTCAGGTGTCCAGAAGTTAAATTACCTCCAATTTTAGTCAGTGAGTGAGGATCAACATGTGGCATGTTCAGAAATTCAGCATCTCTGTGACCTATACCTCCTCTTGAGTTGTGTGGCATCTGCTTTAAGCTTGAAAACATTTGTAACCAGAGTGCTTTAGATTTTTGTAACTCAGAAAAGTTTGCAACACTGGAGACATTTGTTATAGTACCACCTGACTGAAATATGATAGGTCTATCACACCTTACAGTGTCAATGTGCTTTCACTTCTTATCCTTTTCTTTCTCAAGAACATAGCTCTTCTCTAGCTTGTGTTGTTGTCTTCTGAAGGGTTTCGAGCACATAAACGCAACGGAAAACGTAAAAATAAATCAAAATTCGAAACCCCTCCGCAGGATCCATGCGAAAACAAAAGATTTAATTCGGAGATTAAGAACAAATACCTTAAGAAGCTTTAACAGTTCATTAATGGAAGATTAATGGAGATCCAAAGCTTGTTCAATCACCATGTATCCCGCTCTCGCGATCTACGCTCTACGGTATCCACACAAACGCTTTTCTTGAAGGATTGATGTGTACTAGCACCCGAAAACTGCTTCTTTCTCTCTCTCTTTTCTTGCTCTCATAAGCGGCTAGGGTTTTAATATAAAAACATTTTTCACACATTAAAATCAGCCCTCTTTTAAAGTTTATATAGAGAGGAAAATAAGTTTTCTAATTATAATCCAATTATAATAAAATACTAATCCGAAATTTCAATTTATTATTTAATTAAGTCGCACTTAATTAATTAATAACTAATTTCAGAATTAGTTTAAGTAATTCCATTTTCTATTTAAATAATTAATCGAGTCATACTTAATTAATATTATAAATAGAATAAATTACTTATTTAAATTTAAATTCATAATTTAAATTATTTCTCCTTCAAGCGTTCTTTGTGTGTGACCATGTAGGTTATTATTACGTTGGTAACAATTTTAATAACTAATTAAAATTGTAAACAATAAGCGGCATCTAGTAATACATCATTGCCACCCAAGTAATAATAATTAAATCGGTGATTCGATTAAGTCTTTCGTGAATAATGTTCCATGTAATATAATCCC
The DNA here is from genome assembly GCA_030848705.1 of Heracleum sosnowskyi. Classification (NCBI taxonomy): domain Eukaryota; kingdom Viridiplantae; phylum Streptophyta; class Magnoliopsida; order Apiales; family Apiaceae; genus Heracleum; species Heracleum sosnowskyi. Next base: position 76,019,758 of record CM061239.1, read on the forward strand.
TTTAACCTTAGTATTATAGATTAAACTCGGGGCATGTAATGTGTCATCCTCTTCATAATTTAATCTTATTTTTCTTGATCGATGAGTAGACTAATAAATCAAATAAACATTTGATCACGGTCGTGCATTTCTTAGTCTCACTCAAACAAGAGGCCAATAATATCGCTCCTAAAATTAGGAGGGTTAAATCCCATCTAGATCATTCATATTTCTCATATGATTCATAATATACCCAATTTCCACTTTTATCATCACCTGGTCAAAGGTAACTTTTAATGTAATCAAAGTATATTAATTCTCGTATAAAAATATAATGATTTCAGGTCTAAGGATCATTACACCATTATCACAGTGAGAATTACTTATGACACTATTAACATGTGTAATCTCACGGCGGGTCAATCCAGTGTCATGTACTCTTACATGCACCTATGTTTTGACTTTAGTATCACCATACCTATGACCAATGAGATGTGGTCATCAGTCAACAAACATACTAGTCTCTGTGCATTATTATTGTCCTTAAATAATAACACTCGACTAGGGAAATTTAGGAATAAAGATACTATTCATATAATCTCATTTTTAAGTCACATACTTAAAGATATCGAATACGTATCATAATTCCAAGGACATTTATTATGCTAACATTTATAACGCAGTAAATAAAGACATAATAAAATAATAACAATAATCAATAAAACATAATTTATAATAATAAAATGTTTTCTTTAAAACATAAAAGTATTGTCTCTAGAGCACTAATACTAACAATCTCCCACTTGTACTAGAGCCAATATCCCATGTATCCAATACATTTGGAACTAGTGTAACTTACATGCTTCTGCTGTGACAAAGCCTTAGTCAGTGGTTCTGCAATATTATCAATAGTATGCACTTTACATATAAGTATATCTCCTTGATCATTAATCTCATTAATAAGGTGATATCGCCTTGGTAAATTCCCAAAACATCCTTTTTCGCTACTTCGCTAGTATCAATATACTAAGCCTCGATTGTAGAATCATTTACAGTTCTTGCTGTGAACTATTCTAGCTTACAACACATCTTTTTAGACAAAACACAAATCCAGACTAAGACACAAAACCGTCCTGTCTGTCTAGAAACTAACATCCGTGTAACATTTTACATCCAGCTTCCCATCTCCTCCATATACCAAGAATGAGTCTTTAGTCCTCGTCAGGCACTTAAGAATATTCTTGATTCAAATCAAGTGACTATCACTTGGATTAGACTGGTACCTGCTCGTCATGCTTAAAGCATATGAGACATCATGATGAGTACATATCATCACATACATTATGAAACCAATTTTCGAAGCATATAGAACTATACTAATGTGGTCCATATCATCCAATGATTTTAGACCATTTATTTTGAGATCACTATCTCATAGACATGGGAACATTTCCCTTTTAGCCTCTTTGCGTCCCTAATTGGGGCAATACATTGTCAATATATGTACTCTGACTTAAGCCGAAAAATCTTCGTGATCTATCTCTATAGATCCTGATCCCTAAGATATAGGACACAGCTCCTAAGTCTTTCATCAAGAAACTATTTCTCTACCAAGTCTTAACAGTCTGTTGAGAAAGAATGTCATTATTTATCTGTAATATATCATCTACATATGATACTAGGAATGCCACATGGCTCCCACTAACCTTCTTGTAAACACACGGTTCATCTTTATTTTGAATAGAGCCAAACTATTTGACTGTTTCATCAAAACATATATTTCATCTCCACGAGGCTTACTTTAATCCATAAATGGATCGAATTATCTTATAAACCATTCTAGCAAAACTTGGATCTACAAAACCTTCAGGTTGTGTCATGTGCACAACCTCTTCTACGCTCTCATTTAAGAAAGTAGTCTTGACATCCATTTGCCAGATTTCGTAGTCATAGTAAGCAAGCAAAATCATGATGGACTTGACCATTGCCACTGGTGAGAAAGTTTAATCATAGTCAATACTATGAATTTACTTGAAACCTTTTGCCACCAGTCGTGCCTTATAGGTCTGTATTACTATCCATGTCAGTTTTCTTCTTGAAAACGCACTTGCACCTTATAGGTTTTACCCCTTTAGGTGGATCAACCAAAGTCCATACTTGGTTTTTCATACATGGAATCCATCTTAGATTTCATGGCCTCCTGCCAACTTTTAGATCTTGGAATGTTCATAGAGTCTTGGTAGGTAAGAGGCTCATTATCATTATTCACAAGCATTACATCACCATCCTGAGTCAAGAGAAATTCATAATATCTCTCGGACTCATGGTGAATCCTACCAGACCTACGAACAACCTATGTTTCTTGAGCAGTATTGTCATTAACATTTTCTTGCACATTCTGCTCTTGTTCCAACTTTAGTTCAATGTTATCTCGTGGTTCTCGATCCTCATCGAGATCTATTTTCCTCCCACTATTTCTTTTAGAAAGAAATTCTCTCTCAAGAAATACAGCAGTCCGAGCAACAAACACTTTGTTCTCTGGAGGATTAAAGACGTAATACCCCTTTTGTTTTAATTTGGTATCCCACAAAATTACATTTATCTGGTTTTGGTCCTAGCTTGTCAGAGGTTAAACATTTCACAAACGCTTTGCATCCCCTAATTTTCATAAATGACATGCTATAACTTTTCTCAGTCCACATCTTATATGGTGTCTCCTGAACCATTTTAGTAGGAACACTGTAACGCCCCCAAATCTGGGGTCAAATGATTTGGTCGTCACACTGCACTCTTAATCCAAACAACCTGTTCAATATAAAATCAACACAATAATAATAATATCTGTGACCCCAACTCTACCAAGAATCTTTAAAGGTTATAGTGCTAGAAACAAGAATCCAAAATTTCCATTACATAAAATTTTTCCTCTTTACAACCATTCTCTTTACAAAAATTCTAATACACTAGTATAACTTCGATAAGAAGTATACCAGGCAACTAATCTTATACAATATATTATTCAATAGAAAACATCTATATACAAAACCTCTCACTAGCTCCAATGCTCTGGATCAAAACGTCTTTACGCTAATGTCTTTCCCCATCTCTGATCAGCTACGCGGACAACTCTCGCCAATACACCTTCTTACCGGCAGGCTAAAATATATATAAATAAAACAAGTATGAGCGAATGAATTGCTCAGCAAGCGCATGATCAAATATAATACGAAAGGTTTCCAAAATAAACTTTGGATTTTCAAATAACAACTTTTGTTTTTGAACAATTAAAATCTCTAAAATTTTCAAATTAAGTTTGGTAATTTACCACAATTTCTCATTCAGTTTCTCGCAACCGAATAGTTTTAAAACACAAAAGATTTATGTTGGTCGTTACAATGACCGAATCAACAATAACTACAATAGTATGTAGAAAATATGAAATAAATATAACTCATACGTCTTCAAGACCATAGCTTGTACAAAATACTAATTTTTAAGATAACAGATCTATTCACAACATTTTCTGAAACCAACAACTCTGGAAGGTTAGAATAATCAAGGGGTAAGAATGAGCCAACACGCTCGGTCAAGGAATAAAGAACGCACTTCAAGACTTCAACATGGTACCGACTGGATATGCGGTATGAATAAAACTCATCAAGATAGATATCTCACGACTGCCACTGGAATCAAGGAAGTGGATTTCGACTATTTGGAATCCAAATGTATTAAGAGTAAGTGATTTCATCAAGATTGAAACCACTATTATTAATCAACGAACCAACAACTTCACGCAACGAATAAACCTGAGAATCAGGTCATAACTCACACGAACAAAACATATGGATGTAACTCATCCCAAAAATAACAACTTATTCTAGAATTGGATTTTCACATTTTATCAAATCAAAGGTTGTGCTGCTGGCCAGCCACGCAACAACCCCAGACTAGCTCATGCATAGTCCTCTACGGATCCAAGGCCAATCTGGGCCTAAATTACATCGACCATAAATGGCCCGACCAATAATTGGTCCATTTTTAAAAACATTCCAATTCTATATTATATACGTCAGGTGTCAGAACAATTGACAACCTTACTTCGACAATCAGGTGTCGGAAGAATCGACAACCTAATACAACAATTGCTGGAAAACTCACGTTCCAGGAAACAGTTCAATTATGAAGAATCAATAAAGGGATAGCAATATAATCTAGTATCGACGAGATCGACACAACAATGGGGAGTACACATGGCAAGTAACAACATCATAAATATCGACGAGATCGATGCAACAACTGGGATAATAATGAAGAATAAACAATGACATGCTCAACAAGGTTAAGTCTGATATGAAACAGACAATATGATATCAACAGAAAGTGTAACAAGTCAATATAGAGTAGGGTTCAAAGAATAAACAATAACATGCTTAACAAGATTGAATCTGATATGAAACAGACAATATGATATCAACAGAAAGGGTAACAAGTCAATATAGAGTAGGGTTCAAAGAACAGGCTCTAGATGGCCTCAATAGTTCAAATCATCACATTATGGAAGAATTAATTAAGGTTTACCAATCTGGTAAATGACAAGAGAGTCAAGTTCAAGTTTAAGAAGAATTCAAGGTGAAGTTTATAAATGAAGAAAACAAGGGTTTATCAACTTCTGACAGAAATAGTTCAAGTCCTTCGAACATGTACTTATACTAGATAAGCCTTGTACTTGAAGGAAGTAAACTAAATCATGCACAACATATATGAATTTGAATCAGGGAATGGATCAGATGATCGCATTAACAAGAAAGGATAACAAGGTTTGCATAGGTGCAAGGTGAAAAACGGAATACTTGAAGGGCAAGCAACACCACTTCAGAATTTCAGAATAAGTTTTCCCTCATAGGGTTCACAAGTTCCCACTCATCTAGGGTTGGCAATATTCCAACCTAATGTTTTAAAATCATGTCTTTTAAAAGAAAGCCTTAGTGTACGGCCCATAATTATCTCTTCAAACTTTTCAATATAATAAGTATATCTTTCCAATCAATATGAAAATATGAATCTAAACTCAAAAGGTATAGAAGAGTACTCGTCAGTTTACGAGATTAAATAACATACTTGCAATTCAATGCAAAGAAATCAACATTTGAAAATTCAGTAATAAGCATTCAACATGCATACTAATAATTCAAGATAATATCCCTCAATTTATAATCAAGGGTATAAACACTTGCCTCTGGTCCTTAGCTATTTCGTAACGCTGAAACAATACGATTCCCTCCTTATCCTGTCTTATCGCACGATTCTCTACTCCCGTCCTTCTTTGCTTTAACGTTCTTGCGAATACCACTAGTCTGCTTCTACCATTTCGAATCCATGTGCCAGCCTCGATAGTCAAACATGAGACGGTACTTAGTCTTCAACGTATAATTCTCATATTCCATAAATGATTGTAACTTAACTTCGACGCACTTACCGATCTTACCGATATCTCTGTTGCATAAACATCCACATCTCAATTGATAGACCAATCGCAATCAACCACATAAGTAATCCACGTAACTCGCTTGACGACAATCCCCATACTATAAAAAGTCAACATCCAAGTCAACGGCCTCGTAAATCTCACTTTCTAACATAACCGACAAATTTCTATCCCAACTACCCCTCGTGATGATATTAGACACGACCAAATACTCAAACAAGTCTCAACACAATTTATTCGCATGCATGACTCAACACAGATAATTCACATCATTCACATAACATATTTAAACAAGTAACCGGTTACGTATCGGACGCCCGGTCTAATTTACGATATTTAAAACTCAGACACTAGCCCTAGTACGGGCATATACGGACTATAAAACACATTACACAACTCATACAAACCATATAGCACTTATAACTATTTTTAAAACATCACACGAAACTTATTTGAATTTTAAATAAGTCATTACTAATTTTTAAATCAAAAATCGGATTTTTAAATCCAATATAAACATTTAAATGCAAATAAATCAATTAATAACATTAATTGACACTCTTTAAATGCTCAAACTATTTTTAAATAAATAAATAGGCTTGAAAATAATTAAACTAAATTTTAAATTAATTAAATCTAATTAATAATCAATTTTTAAGAATTAACCGATTAAAAGAATTAATCAATTAATTAAATTAATTAATTATTAATTAAAAATAATTAAAATAATTAAATTTAATCAATTTCTGAATTTAAAATAATAAATAAGATTTTCCAGAATTTTCTGAATAATAAAATGTATTTTTAGATTAAAGATATGATTTTTAGAATTTTTAAAACCATTTTTGAATTATTTTAAAAATTAAAATCCAGAAACAGTTTTTAGAAATGAATTTAGGGTTTTTGAAATCAAAACCGGGTCAAGGAATTGGGTAAACGGGTCGCCAAGAACGGATATGGGTCGCCAAGAACAACCCGCCGTCGGCGGAGTTCCGGCAACCCGTTTCCAGAATCCGGCGAACCCAACCCACACGCTTTCGATCTCCAATCATCCACAACTCGATACCACACATAACCAAACTCAAACATACCAAGAATCAACCGGAATCCGACTTAAAGCCGGCCGTTTCGCGAAGAACACGGCGACCGTCGCTTTTCCGGCAACTCAAAAATAAACACCAAACTCTGATTTCTTTATATGCAACTACTCTAAATTACACGATCTACACATTGGTATAAGTATCAACATCAACCGCTTCCCGGAAATGAAAATCCGGCCAAAATCGCAAGAACTCCGGCGAGTTTATAAAATTTACGATCTAATCGATTTACAACACCCACATCCACAAATATGGTATCAAAATACTCCTTGAAACTTGTACAATCTATCCCAATCATCAATTAACAAGAACAATCAAGAACAAAGATTCCCCCAAATTAAAACAATTAATTCGAAATTAATAAATTAGTTAAAAATTGGAAAATTTTAAAGATCATACCCACATAGATTTTGATGATGGATTTAGGTAGAGGATGATGAGAGATTCATTTTGGTTACAAGAACATCGAAATCGGATTCCGATAATGTGACGCCCTCCCGACCTGGGGTCATGATCGGGGAGTCACTACCACCTCTATACGTATTAAACCCATAACAATATATAATAAAAGCATGCAGACTTGACCCCAACTCTACCCTGGATCTTTAACAGTTGATGGTGTGAAACAAGCATCCACTATCTAATTCATTAATACATAAGTCTCAAAAGTTATTACAACAAAGTCTTAAGAGTTCTACGTTCTCTATTACAAAACACCTTCTAGATATGGCCATCACCTACCTGAGCTGGCATCCCAAAAACAACCCTATAGGAAGACTTCCTAGCTGTCTGAAATGTACGTACCATCTTCTCGTTTCACTGTGGGTTAGAATAGGGAAAAAGAATGAGCCAAATGCCCAGCAAGTAATAATAATATGACCATACAGTTATCCACTGGGAAACAGTTTCAATATCAATATGTACGACATGGGTATAGCAAGATCCGTATCAAGGGATTATCAAAACAATGAATTGAATATATAGCTTCAAAACAGTTTCCAATATCAATATATATGGCATGGTTGTAGCAGAATCCACATTAGGGATTTATCAGAACAATGGCATAAATATGCAATTTCAAAGGGTAAACCAATTTCATTTTCAAGATATCCGTTTCAAAAACAATAAGTAATTTTGGAGATTTTTCACAACGCACCGGACAATACGGGTGATCAGCCACGTAAAGTCCCCATACCGGACACACAGTCCCTCTGGTCCTTGAATTGGGTCCCATTAGGCAACACATTGGCCTTTAGACTAGTCCATCCCTAGTCCATTTATTATAATTAAAAAGTGCTGGACCGGCGTTACTCGGCCTCTTACGCCTCCAATCTTAGGAATCCGTGGAAACCATAAATCAGAATTTAAATGAGTTCAAACTTTATTCCTTTTTAAAACATCTTCAGATATGAAGAAGTCCTTTGGAAATCAGATAAGTTCAATCAAAACAATCTGGATTTCTATTAGTGGAATATAAGAAATATTTATCATTGGGTATGTTCTGGAAATGTACTAAAATGAGAGTTAGGTGTATTCACTTTCAGGTATAAAAGGGTTTGAATAAGTATATGATCAAATTCAGGTTATAGAATCATAGGTCATCAGGTTTCAATTCATGGATATGATCAGGGTATAAAGTTTAAGGATAAAGAACTAAACAAAGTAGGGTATACAGATCAACATGGTATATATGAACAAAGATAAGGGTTATCAATGAACAATAGGTGTTTTCAGAATTAAAGGTATATCAAGGCAAGATAACAATTCATATGTGTCAAAATGAAACAATGGAATCGAAATACGAAAGCAAGTTTGTATTACTTGCCTTAAGTGGATAAAGGGTAATGAGCAATCACTGGTTTTCCACCTTAGTCTTTCCCTTGTCCCTAAGTTCCACTTCCTTGAACTCTCTAAGTTCCACTTCCTTGGACTCTACAAAAGAATATAATCTATCTTAGAATTCCCTCTCTAAGATGTCAATCCTTTATTCTAAACTACCCAAACGCATCCTAGCGCGTAAACATATAATAGTTATACCACAAAATAATTATAACCACGTAATAGGCAATCAACCATATAAATGCACATTGTCATTTAAATACACATAACATGCTCCTTATACATATATACATATAATAATATAGTTTTCAAATCATACCACACTTGGTATCCCTTAAATCAATTTGATCAAGCCAACCATATCCTTAACTCTTTTTAACAATGTTTCATCTCAAAAAGCAGAAAAATCAACTGCGCATACTTTACTAAAACATTTTTCATAATTCCAAAAATAATCAAACAATTACCAAATTTGACAGGATACTTCCTGATTACAAAACCAACTTAGCATAAAAGTGTCAACTTCAGAACACTTTATTTAGTATAAAAACGAACTGTATAAAGTAGGTACTAAGCACAGAAAAATCTCAGCTGCGCAACTTTTAGTAAAACAAGTATAACTTTTTATTCGTAAATCCTATCGACACAAAGTTAGCACGTGCACAAACTAGATTCAATTTAGAACATTGACATCCAAAGACCTCTGTCTAAAACAGGCAGCAACATTTCGAAATATGGCAAAACAAAACAGGCAGTTTTTCTGGAAAAATTCAGCATGGTGTTTTTCTTTATAAATCATTCCAAACACAAACTTATTCACAACTAACCATCCAATATTACAACTAGAACTCATGTTCTCAAGAATCACTAAACTTATACATGCATTTATCAAATAAACAAGTTAACAATTCCATTACTTGGAATTTCACTACAATTCCCAAATCAAAACTTTTAATTATCAAAACTTCATACTAACCAAACTTAACCCAATAAATCAACATGCATCCCTTATAAACCGAAGTTAACAATTAAACAACATCATAAACAAATTTCCAAAACCGAATTCTAAAAAGGGGAAAAATCGAATTTTGAACATGCATTTCGATTTCTTCACATGCAACTCAAAATCGAACTAAATATAGGTATTAACACAATAATCGGACTCAAAAGCATCATCATCGTCCCCGTCGGCTCGCCGGAGCTCATTGCCGACGGCGGCAATGGTCGGAGGTGCCCGGAAAATATGAAAAATCCGGGTTTCCTTCCCAACCTCACCAATAAGTAATATTAATCAACCAACTAATCACAAAATCATCACAAGCAAGCTTTTGGGTTCGAATTAAAACAAAAATTTCCGAAACCCCTTGCATGCAACAATCGGTACACACAATACACACGGCATACACATACACACACGATTACACATATATATATATGTATGTATAATCATAATCATCAATATAGTTGATAGAGAGAGAGATTTTACAAGAAAAATAGAGAGAGAGAGATTTTGCCGAGAGAGAAGAGAGAAAAGAGAGAGATGAGAGTTGAGCCGGGAGTGAAGAAGAGGGGAAAAGAACTGAGTGCTGGGTTTTATAAGCCCAGGGGTAAAATGGTAATTTCATAATTAAAAATCTGATTTTCTAATAACCAAAACCAATATAAATACCTTTCTAAAATTCGAAATAAACTGAAGGGAATATCTAAAAATCACAATTTTATTTTTAAAACAAAGAATACGAATTTACAAGCTCCCCCATATTTTTAAAATATTTTTATGATCAAAATTGAATTAAATATGAATTTTCAAAGTTTTGATCACTTAAAGGACGTTTAGCTCATAAAATCAGTTTTAAATCCTTAAGGCCAAAAATAAATTCCTCCACTAATTTTAGAAAATACTAGAATATAAACTAAAGGTTGTGAAAAAGATTTCACAATAAAAAGAGTCTCCGTTGATTTTATAAAATTCCCGGAAGGTCAAAAAGTATTGATTTTTAATAAGAAATTCACATAAAATGCATTTAAAAGCATACACATATATTTTAATCCATACCATTCACCAAGTAAACATCTAATTATCACATTTCCAAATATCCACCTTTCACACAATATTCACATATTATAGATTTCAAATATTATTTAAATATTAATATAGTACAAGCGTTTTTCCGAGTCGTTATAACCTTCCCCCCTTAAAAAGATTCTGTCCTCAGAATCTAACCTTATGAAAATAGATGCGGATACTTTTCAAGCATCTCGCTCTCAAGTTCCCAAGTCGATTCTTCAACTTTAGGATTCCTCCACAAAACCTTAACTAGCTTAACAATCTTATTCCTTAATTTTCTATCCATATGATCCTGAATCTCTACAGGTTGTTCTACATATGACAAATCTGGTTGAATCTCAAAAGGTTCATATTCGATCACGTGATTTGCATTAGGATTAAATCTCTTAAGCATCGAAACATGAAAAACGTTATGAATATGTTCCATGTGCGGTGGTAACGCTAACTCATATGCAACCTTTCCAATACGTCTCAGTATCTCAAACGGTCCTACATATCTCGGGCTAAGTTTCCCTTTCTTGCCAAATCTCGTAACTCCTTTCCATGGCGACACTTTTAGTAACACTTGATCTCCTTCTTCAAAGCTTATATCTTTCCTGTCTTGGTCCGCGTACTTCCGTTGTCTGTCTTGTGCCGTAACTAGTCTTTTCCGAATGATTTCAATCTTTTCCTTCGTTTGTTGTACTAGCTCGGGTCCTAAAACTTTTCGTTCTCCAACTTCTTCCCAATATACAGGCGATCTACATTTCCTTCCATACAAAGCTTCATACGGGGGCATTCCAATACTCGCGTGATAGCTGTTGTTGTACGAAAACTCTACTAACGGTAAATGCTCATCCCAACTTCCTTTAAAATCCAGTGCACAAGCTCTAAGCATGTCTTCAATGGTTTGAATCGTTCGTTCACTTTGGCCATCAGTTTGTGGATGATAAGCGGTACTCATCTTAAGCTTGGTACCCAGACATTCTTGAAATTGTCTCCAAAATCGGGAGTTAAACCTTGGATCACGATCAGACACAATGGTTACTGGAACTCCGTGGCGTGTCACAACTTCCTTCAAATATAGCTGTACTAGCCTATCCAGTGAAAATCTTTCATTGATTGGGAGAAAATGTGCAGACTTGGTCAGACGGTCTATAATTACCCATATGGCATCATGATTAGCTTTTGTCCTCGGTAGTCCAACAATAAAATCCATGGCAAGATGTTCCCACTTCCATTCCGGAATATCCAATGGCTGCAATAGTCCGCTCGGCTTCTGATGTTCGGCTTTGACTCGTTGACAAGTATAACACCTACTTATCCATTCAGCAATTTCTCTTTTCATATCCGGCCACCAGAAATGTTCCTTCAAATCTCGATACATTTTCGTGCTACCAGGGTGAATTGAGTACTGTGAACTATGGGCTTCCCGCAAGATTTCATTCTTCAATTCTGTCACATTTGGAATCCATATCCTCGTAGAAAATCTCAAAATTCCTTTGTCATCCCTTTGGGTGCAGATCTCTTCACCACTCAATGTGTTCATCTCTTGATTCATAATTTCCTCCTGACATCTTCGTATCTTTTCCAACAGTTCCGGTTGAAACGTCATAGCATTGAGAACTTCGTTGGTAACTTCCGAATCATAGACTTCTAGTTTCAACTTCTCAAATTCTTGAAGCAATTCCTTAGGTATCGTGAATAAATTCAATCTCTCCTTTCGACTTAACGCATCCGCCACAACATTCGCTTTTCCTGGGTGATAGTTAATACTACAATCATAGTCCTTAATTAGCTCCAACCATCTCCGTTGCCTCATGTTCAATTCCTTCTGAGTGAATATATACTTTAAGCTCTTATGATCCGTGTAGATTTCACACTTCTCTCCGTAGAGGTAATGTCTCCAAATTTTCAGTGCGAACACGATAGCTGCTAATTCCAAATCATGAGTTGGGTACTTTCGTTCGTGCGGTTTGAGTTGTCGTGAAGCATACGCGATCACTTTTCCATGTTGCATTAAAACACATCCTAATCCTTTGTGTGAAGCATCACTGTAGATAACAAAATTTCCTTGATCATCTGGTAAGACTAACACGGGTGCAGTCACTAATCTTCCTTTCAGCTCTTGGAAACTTTCTTCACATTTCTCAGTCCAAACAAACTTCTCATTCTTCCGAGTCAGTGCAGTTAACGGTGTAGCTATCTTTGAAAAATCTTGAACAAATCTCCGATAGTATCCAGCTAATCCGAGAAAACTTCTCACTTCAGTAGGGGTCTTTGGTCTTTCCCAATTAACCACAGCTTCAATCTTGGCAGGTTCCACTCTCACTCCTTCTCGACTAATGACGTGTCCAAGAAATTGTACTTCTTCTAACCAGAATTCACACTTCGAAAACTTTGCATATAACTTTTCCTTTCTCAAGACTTCCAACGCGATCCTTAGATGTTCCGCATGATCTTCCGAAGACTTTGAATATATCAAGATGTCATCAATAAATACAATCACAAACTTATCCAAATACGTTCGAAACACTCGGTTCATCAAATCCATAAATACAGCCGGGGCATTAGTTAATCCAAATGGCATCACTAAAAATTCGTAATGTCCATATCTCGTGCGAAAAGCAGTCTTCGAAACGTCTTCAGGCTTGATTTTCAGTTGATGGTATCCAGATCTTAAATCAATCTTTGAGAAATAGGCTGCTCCTTTGAGTTGATCAAATAAATCATCGATTCGCGGTAACGGGTACTTATTCTTTACCGTCAACCTGTTAAGTTCTCGATAATCTATACACAATCTCATACTTCCGTCCTTCTTCTTGACAAACAAAACTGGCGCTCCCCATGGCGATATACTAGGCCTTATCACTCCTTTATCCAAAAGATCTTGTAGCTGCGTAGCCAATTCCTTCATCTCTGCCGGTGCCATTCTGTAAGGTGCCTTTGATACTGGTTCCGTTCCAGGTGCCAAATCAATCGTAAATTCTACTTCTCGATCTGGAGGTAATCCGGGTAGTTCGTCAGGAAAAACTTCAGGGAACTCATTTACAACCGGTATCTCCTCCATCTTCAACACTTGCTTCTCCACATCCACAACATGAGCCAAATAAGCTTCGCAACCTTGTCGAAGTAGTCGTGTCATTTGCATAAACGTTAAGAATTTCCTAGTTTGTCTTTGACCTTGAAATACCACTTCTTGATCTTCGTCCACACGCAATCTTACTTGCTTTTTTCCTACATTCAATCTGCGCATCGCAATCTACTAACCAATCCATTCCTAGGATAACATCGAATTCTCCCATTTTGAACGGTATCAAATCCGCATGAAAAAGATATCCACCGATCTCTATTTTACAGTTAGGACACACTTGGTCTACGGGAACTCTATCCTGGTTAGCCACTTCTATTACTAACGTCCTTTCCAATGGTTGTATCTCACATTTCAATTTATCAAGGAATCTTTCAGATATAAAAGATCTAGTTGCTCCAGAATCAATTAACACTTTAGCTTTAACAGAATTTACAGGAAGCGTACCTGCTACTACATCTCTGTCCTGAACCGCTTCATTGATTGACATATTAAAAGTTCTTGCTCGAGGTTGAGATGACTGTGACCGTGTTGGTGGTGCAGTGAGTCTCAGTACATTAGCAGACTGGACCGGTTCCTTACATTCTCGCGCAAAATGTCCCGCTTTTCCACACTTGAAACATGTTAGTCCTCCTGGTTTTGAACTTGGACATCCATCAGCATAGTGTCCCTTCTTGTTGCATTTAAAACAGGTGATATTCAACTTGTTACAGATTCCTGAATGCCTTTTTCCCACACGTCTTGCACTCTGGTATAGACGGCTTCCCCGTGATAGTTGGTGGCTTTCCTCCTTGAGGTTTCTTGTCTGAACTTCCAAATCCACTCCTCTGTTTCTGAAAATTCCTATCTCCTCCTGATTGATTTCCAAACCTTTTCCTATTCTGAGAACTTCCTTGTCCTTCATCACCTTGGCTTCTTTCAGATCCTCCAAACTTTCGCTTCTTTCCAAATTTCTCCTTTTGAACTAATTCGCTCTCGCCCTCAATGATCATCGCTTTCTGTACTATCGCAGTATAATTTCTCAATTCAAAAGCCGTAACTCTACTCCTTAACCATGGCTTTAATCCGTGCTAAAACTTCCTAGCCTTACTGACATCATCTCCTACGTACCTAGGTGCAAATCTTGCCAATTCAGTAAATTTGGCTTCGTATTCCGCCACACTCATCCCTTCTTGTTTTAATTCTAAGAATTGAACTTCCAACTGATCTTGTAGGTACCTTGGTAAATACTTCTCCTGAAATAGTTCCGTAAATCTTTGCCAAGTAATTTCTCCTTCTCCTAACTTCACAGATTCCCACCAAAAATTAGCTTCCGCCTTCAAGTAGTAACTAGCAAACTCAGTTTTCTGATCTTCCCCAACCTTAACTAACGCAAACGCTTTCTCAATGTCGATTAACCATGATTTCGCCTCAACAGGGTTTAGAGTACCTTTGAATTCAGGTGGGTGGACAGCTTGAAATGATTTAAAAGTTGTCAATGGTTGAACATTTTGTTGTTGTTGTTGTTGTTGTTGAGTCAAGGCAGCAGTTTGTTGTTGGAGTAATTGAAGTATCTGAGTTATAGTTGGGTCTACCGGGTTCTGAGCCTCGGTATCAGTTGTTTGTTGAGTAGAAGCAGTAGTCTTTTTCTTTGGTGGCATTTTTCTGATAAGAGATAAGCAATTTATGAAACAATATGCATATATATACCACAATGTAAACTCTTTTTGAAAATGTTTATAAAACTGTATGCAACATAAAATTTTTAAAATCTTTAGTCATATTGTTAGATAACTTGCTCGTCTCCGTAACAGGGTAAACAGGGTAAACATAGGTATTATAGGAACAGGTTAACAATAAAAGGGGTAACAGTTTGAAGCAAGGTATAAGAAAAGTACGTGCATAATGTAAAGATATGAGTCTGGTACAATAGATGATAGGGTACATGATCACCCCAAAAATCAAAACAGAGTCAATGTCAAAGCAGATAATATCATAATGTCTACTGGGAAAAAGGGAAAATATCCTAATAGCGAGTAGTCAAACGTGCAAATGATCAATACTAAAACCAATGGGCTCTAACAGATGTCCCACTCTCAGAATCCAACCATAGCTAGTCTCGTCCACCACGAACAGCTCTCAGCTCACACAGCATCCAGCTAACAATCCTAGTCACTCTCCTGGCCTCCTCTAAAGCATCAACAGTGAATGGTCCCTCAGCTAGGCGCTTTCGCGCTGACTCCTCTACAGTACGGATCCTATCCTGCCACTCCGCCTCAGTAACAGCAACACGACGGTCTGCCTCATCCGACATCCGATCTACAAGGGCCTGAAGCTCGGCATTCTGTCCTGAAAGGGTCTCTAGGTCTCTAGCAAGGTCTACATGTGCATAAAGAAAAATAGGTGCAGGATCTCCCATGACTGAAACACGAGAATCAACAGATGCTGCTCTCCAGGGGATAGTAGTCTGAACAGGTACAGGTGCAAATGGTGTCTCAACGGACTGAACACTAAGACTACCTATCTCCACTGGGTCAGATAGTGTGATAGAGGGGTGAGGGGGTGTGTCTCCACCGACAACGTCCATCTCCTGCGATAACAATATAGATATAGATACTTATATAATAACAGGTTATCTCAATCCTAAAGACTTAATCTTAAAAGAAAGTACTTACGCCTACCGTTGCTACTTAGCATTTATCCATCTAATATCCTAACATATTCCTACTCCTTACATAACTATCGTAATCATCTATTATTAATAGGGATCCTAATCTTTTATTAATAGGGATCCTAATCCTGGCTTGTTTCAGTGACCAAAAACTGACAGCTCTGATACCAACATGTGACGCCCTCCCGACCTGGGGTCATGATCGGGGAGTCACTACCACCTCTATACGTATTAAACCCATAACAATATATAATAAAAGCATGCAGACTTGACCCCAACTCTACCCTGGATCTTTAACAGTTGATGGTGTGAAACAAGCATCCACTATCTAATTCATTAATACATAAGTCTCAAAAGTTATTACAACAAAGTCTTAAGAGTTCTACGTTCTCTATTACAAAACACCTTCTAGATATGGCCATCACCTACCTGAGCTGGCATCCCAAAAACAACCCTATAGGAAGACTTCCTAGCTGTCTGAAATGTACGTACCATCTTCTCGTTTCACTGTGGGTTAGAATAGGGAAAAAGAATGAGCCAAATGCCCAGCAAGTAATAATAATATGACCATACAGTTATCCACTGGGAAACAGTTTCAATATCAATATGTACGACATGGGTATAGCAAGATCCGTATCAAGGGATTATCAAAACAATGAATTGAATATATAGCTTCAAAACAGTTTCCAATATCAATATATATGGCATGGTTGTAGCAGAATCCACATTAGGGATTTATCAGAACAATGGCATAAATATGCAATTTCAAAGGGTAAACCAATTTCATTTTCAAGATATCCGTTTCAAAAACAATAAGTAATTTTGGAGATTTTTCACAACGCACCGGACAATACGGGTGATCAGCCACGTAAAGTCCCCATACCGGACACACAGCCCCTCTAGTCCTTGAATTGGGTCCCATTAGGCAACACATTGGCCTTTAGACTAGTCCATCCCTAGTCCATTTATTATAATTAAAAAGTGCTGGACCGGCGTTACTCGGCCTCTTACGCCTCCAATCTTAGGAATCCGTGGAAACCATAAATCAGAATTTAAATGAGTTCAAACTTTATTCCTTTTTAAAACATCTTCAGATATGAAGAAGTCCTTTGGAAATCAGATAAGTTCAATCAAAACAATCTGGATTTCTATTAGTGGAATATAAGAAATATTTATCATTGGGTATGTTCTGGAAATGTACTAAAATGAGAGTTAGGTGTATTCACTTTCAGGTATAAAAGGGTTTGAATAAGTATATGATCAAATTCAGGTTATAGAATCATAGGTCATCAGGTTTCAATTCATGGATATGATCAGGGTATAAAGTTTAAGGATAAAGAACTAAACAAAGTAGGGTATACAGATCAACATGGTATATATGAACAAAGATAAGGGTTATCAATGAACAATAGGTGTTTTCAGAATTAAAGGTATATCAAGGCAAGATAACAATTCATATGTGTCAAAATGAAACAATGGAATCGAAATACGAAAGCAAGTTTGTATTACTTGCCTTAAGTGGATAAAGGGTAATGAGCAATCACTGGTTTTCCACCTTAGTCTTTCCCTTGTCCCTAAGTTCCACTTCCTTGAACTCTCTAAGTTCCACTTCCTTGGACTCTACAAAAGAATATAATCTATCTTAGAATTCCCTCTCTAAGATGTCAATCCTTTATTCTAAACTACCCAAACGCATCCTAGCACGTAAACATATAATAGTTATACCACAAAATAATTATAACCACGTAATAGGCAATCAACCATATAAATGCACATTGTCATTTAAATACACATAACATGCTCCTTATACATATATACATATAATAATATAGTTTTCAAATCATACCACACTTGGTATCCCTTAAATCAATTTGATCAAGCCAACCATATCCTTAACTCTTTTTAACAATGTTTCATCTCAAAAAGCAGAAAAATCAACTGCGCATACTTTACTAAAACATTTTTCATAATTCCAAAAATAATCAAACAATTACCAAATTTGACAGGATACTTCCTGATTACAAAACCAACTTAGCATAAAAGTGTCAACTTCAGAACACTTTATTTAGTATAAAAACGAACTGTATAAAGTAGGTACTAAGCACAGAAAAATCTCAGCTGCGCAACTTTTAGTAAAACAAGTATAACTTTTTATTCGTAAATCCTATCGACACAAAGTTAGCACGTGCACAAACTAGATTCAATTTAGAACATTGACATCCAAAGACCTCTGTCTAAAACAGGCAGCAACATTTCGAAATATGGCAAAACAGAACAGGCAGTTTTTCTGGAAAAATTCAGCATGGTGTTTTTCTTTATAAATCATTCCAAACACAAACTTATTCACAACTAACCATCCAATATTACAACTAGAACTCATGTTCTCAAGAATCACTAAACTTATACATGCATTTATCAAATAAACAAGTTAACAATTCCATTACTTGGAATTTCACTACAATTCCCAAATCAAAACTTTTAATTATCAAAACTTCATACTAACCAAACTTAACCCAATAAATCAACATGCATCCCTTATAAACCGAAGTTAACAATTAAACAACATCATAAACAAATTTCCAAAACCGAATTCTAAAAAGGGGAAAAATCGAATTTTGAACATGCATTTCGATTTCTTCACATGCAACTCAAAATCGAACTAAATATAGGTATTAACACAATAATCGGACTCAAAAGCATCATCATCGTCCCCGTCGGCTCGCCGGAGCTCATTGCCGACGGCGGCAATGGTCGGAGGTGCCCGGAAAATATGAAAAATCCGGGTTTCCTTCCCAACCTCACCAATAAGTAATATTAATCAACCAACTAATCACAAAATCATCACAAGCAAGCTTTTGGGTTCGAATTAAAACAAAAATTTCCGAAACCCCTTGCATGCAACAATCGGTACACACAATACACACGGCATACACATACACACACGATTACACATATATATATATGTATGTATAATCATAATCATCAATATAGTTGATAGAGAGAGAGATTTTACAAGAAAAATCGAGAGAGAGAGATTTTGCCGAGAGAGAAGAGAGAAAAGAGAGAGATGAGAGTTGAGCCGGGAGTGAAGAAGAGGGGAAAAGAACTGAGTGCTGGGTTTTATAAGCCCAGGGGTAAAATGGTAATTTCATAATTAAAAATCTGATTTTCTAATAACCAAAACCAATATAAATACCTTTCTAAAATTCGAAATAAACTGAAGGGAATATCTAAAAATCACAATTTTATTTTTAAAACAAAGAATACGAATTTACAAGCTCCCCCATATTTTTAAAATATTTTTATGATCAAAATTGAATTAAATATGAATTTTCAAAGTTTTGATCACTTAAAGGACGTTTAGCTCATAAAATCAGTTTTAAATCCTTAAGGCCAAAAATAAATTCCTCCACTAATTTTAAAAAATACTAGAATATAAACTAAAGGTTGTGAAAAAGATTTCACAATAAAAAGAGTCTCCGTTGATTTTATAAAATTCCCGGAAGGTCAAAAAGTATTGATTTTTAATAAGAAATTCACATAAAATGCATTTAAAAGCATACACATATATTTTAATCCATACCATTCACCAAGTAAACATCTAATTATCACATTTCCAAATATCCACCTTTCACACAATATTCACATATTATAGATTTCAAATATTATTTAAATATTAATATAGTACAAGCGTTTTTCCGAGTCGTTATAGATAACGCCTTCAAAAGTTGGGTTGATTCTCAAGAACACGAAGAACACGTTTCAGGGGTTTTTAGATTTTTAACTGTAATTAAGCTTTATTATACGCAAAACAAAGTACGATTTGCCTTTTTATATTAAACGGAAAATAATACCCCAAACGACATTTTTGGATCGATACTGATCCGATAGATCGCTTTAAATACAATTTAACAAAATAAACGCTTTAAATCTTTAATAAAGCAGAATACACGTTTCACGAGACGATAAGCATCCATAAAGTACGGATAACTACAAGTATCGTTTAATTCAAAATATACGAACCAAAATACCTTTATTGCGAATATTTTCGAATACTTCCTACTTTAACGAATGAAATATTGGTACGAACGATATACCAATCTCCCGAATAATTTGGGAACGATCCAAATTTTCTTTTCTATAATTAAAATAAAATAAAATAGTATGACACCCTTTTCAAAATAATTTCAAATTCCCCACACATTTCACATAGCACCACAATATCACATATTCAATCATTTAACGAATAACTTAGCACGTTTAAACAGATAAATCATTTAATAACTCTTAATATGAAATTAAAATTTCATTTCACATCATATAATAACACGTAATTTTCCCGGATCTTACAAACACGGTTTAGTGTATATGCACCTGTCTCTAGGGTATAACCCCAGAAACTTATTGGAAGATCCACTTGACTCATCATCCATCGCACTATGTCCAACATAATGTGATTTCAGCTCATAGAAACTCCTTTCATTGAACCTTTTTACTTCAGCTTAGTATTCTTTGAACTTTTCAAACAATTCGGATTTTTTCTTCAAAAGATATCCATTTTCGTATCTACTGAAATCATCAGTAACCGCTATGAATTAGTAAAACCTACCTTCTACCATCGTACATATATGACCACATACATCACCATGTATAAGTCTTAATCGTTCGATGGCCCTTTCACCATTTTCAGTAAAAAAGGCTTTTGTCCTTTTGCCAAATAAACCAAGATTCACATTCTTCGTATGATTCATAATCAAACTTATCCAATCATCCATCATTATGTAAATTAGAAATGTGTTTCTTATAAAATGGCCTTAATTACAGTGCCAAAGGTAATGTTTGATTTTGAGTCATTTTAGAACATATAAATTGTTAACTAATTGTGCAACAACATTAACCTTTTCATTGAAATGTAATAAACAACAATTGTTATATATACAATTAAAATGAAAAACCTTTCTTGTCCATACAAGAAACCAATATAATGTCTCTACTCTTAGAGGCACATAGTTACAATTATCAAGTTCTAAACTTAGCCTTATATGCAAAATTAAGTAACGAGTTACTTCAACTAGAGCAACAACTTTTGCTCCAATTCTAACCCGAAACCTGAATCTTGACCCTCACCGGTCTTCTTCTTAGATCTTCCAAATAAGCATGACAGTTTAACTTCCAGTCTTTCGGTTTTCCACAGAAGCGACAATCGTCTTCTTTAATTAGCAACACCTCATTTAGGCGACAAAACTTCTTTGGGATTGGAGTTTAATATGGCTATAGAATTAGATCAAATCTTCTTCTTTCCATTCCATTTTCCTTTCCCAAAACATTCCTACATTCACCATCATTATGGGAGTAGTCCATGCATTTATCATGTTGCTTACAGCAGTTCTCAACGTGCTTCACAACTTAATGGTGCTATGTCTATCTCATTTATTTCGTTGTTCACTAACTAATTGAGAATAGTTATTGTTCAAAGATTTGTATGATCAAATCATTCTGAGTTTCTAGACCAATCTTGAGACCCAAAAATAATAATCAAGGTACTCATTATACCCCTATCATCTTTAGAACATCTGGACCAACCGAATCTCACTTTCCCTACTTGTAGGTGTATGGTGTCTTGCTATTGTCAAATCCTTTTGACGAGCCTTTTCCTCAAAAATCTTTTAAGGTGCTCAAATATCTCATAAGCATCCATATGCTCATATTGTTTCTTAGGCTCAACATTCATAGTTGCAAGCATGAGACATGAAGCATCATCAGTCGAATCATCAATTTGCTTCCAATAAGCATTATGTTCGGCACATGTTACATTCTCAGCTAAAAGGTAAGGGAAGAATTTGACTAACATTGTGGTGCCTGAGGACGATCCTCAAGCTCCTATATCAGTCGAGGAAATTTGTTCCTGTCAGCTTGTCCTTCTCAAGGACTGAGCGCATAGAGAAGTTGTTTGTGTTATTTGTCATTTGATAGCTACAATATTAAAGTGCATAAAATTAATCTAGGTTGCAAATTTATTAATTATTATGTTTAAGTGATTATGGTATATCATTATATACCTCCCACTATTTTTATCAAATAAATAGCCCTAACTATTAATTCGGAAAGTATTTCTTTTAAATCTTTCTAGTGAGCCAAGATCCATATTTCGTCATGCTTAAGGTCAGCTTTGGCTTTACTCCCAAAACATGATTTATTTAGGTAGACAACTCTTGTCAATTATATCATATATAACTCTTGGAAAGTTTGGTAGAACAACATTTGTTCACATTTATCTAATAAATCATACCAAGCTCCATGACTCTAAGTTCACAATCTATTGTGGTAACTTAGTTAAGTCTAACTCAATGTTCTAACAGTTAAGTATCACATTTACTTCATCGCGTCTTACAACGATAGATTGGAGTGCTTCGCTTTGGCGAACCCACTCTTTCTCGATCTAGGTCTTGACGAGTGTTGCCCATTGGAAGGCATCTAATTGACTTAATATTTTAACTTTAGGGATTTGTTATTATTCAAACGACCATGATCCCATCATCAAGAGATTCCCAATTTTTCCTTGAACTAAGTACTTCAAATCAAAATTCATCAATGGTTTGATTTCCAGTCCGTCGGAGGAGTCACAGTGGTCTCAGTGGTCTCACTTAAAACCCACTTTTCTTACAAGCGTTGCTTGTATTTTTGTCAAAATCGCCCTATATAAAAATTTGAAATTCATACTTATTTTCGTGTTTCATAAACACAGGAATCTCATGTTCGTTTTGTTCAATTTTAAAATCTTGAATCGTTACAGATTTTATCTTGTTTAGAAAACATGGCATGGGTGACATATCTAATACATACATGTTTAATCTAATTAAAGCATGCATCATTATAACTACGCATACATATCATCATCACATGCATCATATATGTAAAGTGCGTAAAGTAAACGTGTTTGGTTATGGCCCAACCTAAGTGATCTTTCCAAGCTAATGGAATAATCAAGGTCAATCTATGGTGGTATCAAAATACAATACAATGTTACAAGTCTTCAAGCTTTAACTTGCCTCCTTGCTTGCCTCCTTGTAATGCTTCCTTGGTTCTCCATCTTGGATGTCTTCATATATATTACATAAGTAAAACAACCTATCCTACTGAACTTACAAGTAGAACTCGAGTTACATTCGAGATTTAAACATTACAAGGAATAACGACATGCAAGTCGTATTTAGAAACCAAACCACTAAAACAAAATCACTATCTTATGGGTCTTTAGGCCATAACCAATCACCATGCTCATATAACAATTAAGAACATCTCATATTGCATTAACATATCATACCATATCAAATTTCTCATGATCCAATAATAGAAATCAAATAAAGTGTAAATCGGAAAATCAAAATCAGAATTCTGAAAACATTAAATCGTTGTTTACAGACCGTAAACGACGTCAAACGCCTTACAGCCGAACGAGTGACTTTGTCAGTTTTGTTCGGAAGCCTGTTTCCCTTTCTGGAAAGGTATTTTCGGCGAAACTCTGACACAGTATGCAAATTTCACTAAATCTGCGCAGCGTGTTCAGAAATCGTATCAAATACGATTCTCATAACAAGAACAAACATATATCATGTATATATCAGTATACATACAGATTATATGATCATCATATAATCATCCCAATCATCATTAATGTAAATTTTATGCATATACATCAATGTTATCATCAAAACAACACATCAATCATGATAATCGCAAACATGCTTGTATATACATCAAAACTTTAAACATATAACCGAATTAAAACATTTTTGCAAGTAGCTCTGATACCATTGAAGGGTTTCGAGCACATAAACGCAACGGAAAACGTAAAAATAAATCAAAATTCGAAACCCCTCCGCAGGATCCATGCGAAAACAAAAGATTTAATTCGGAGATTAAGAACAAATACCTTAAGAAGCTTTAACAGTTCATTAATGGAAGATTAATGGAGATCCAAAGCTTGTTCAATCACCATGTATCCCGCTCTCGCGATCTACGCTCTACGGTATCCACACGAACGCTTTTCTTGAAGGATTGATATGTACTAGCACCCGAAAACTGCTTCTTTCTCTCTCTCTTTTCTTGCTCTCATAAGCGGCTAGGGTTTTAATATAAAAACGTTTTTCACACATTAAAATAAGCCCTCTTTTAGAGTTTATATAGAGAGGAAAATAAATTTTCTAATTATAATCCAATTATAATAAAATACTAATCCGAAATTCCAATTTATTATTTAATTAAGTCGCACTTAACTAATTAATAACTAATTTCAGAATTAGTTTAAGTAATTCCATTTTCTATTTAAATTATTAATCAATTCATACTTAATTAATATTATAAATAGAATAAATTACTTATTTAAATTTAAATTCATAATTTAAATTATTTCTCCTTCAAGCGTTCTTTGTGTGTGACCCTGTAGGTTATTATTACGTTGGTAACCATTTTAATAACTAATTAAAATTGTAAACAATAAGCGGCATCTAGTAATACATCATTGCCACCCAAGTAATAATAATTAAATCGGTGATTCGATTAAGCCTTTCGTGAATAATGTTCCATGTAATATAATCTCTTTAACCTTAATATTATAGATTAAACTCGGGGCATGTAATGTGTCATCCTCTTCATAATTTAATCTTAGTTTTCTTGATCGATGAGTAGACTAATAAATCAAATCAACATTTGAGCACGGCCGTGCATTTCTTAGTCTCACTCAAACAAGAGGCCAATAATATCGCTCCTAAAATTAGGAGGGTTAAATCACATCTAGATCATTCATATTTCTCATATGATTCATAATATACCCAATGTCCACTTTTATCATCACCCGGTCAAAGGTAACTTTTAATGTAATCAAAGTATATTAATTCTCGTATAAAAATATAATGATTTCAGGTCTAAGGATCATTACACCATTATCACAGTGAGAATTACTTATGACACTATTAACATGTGTAATCTCACGGCGGGTCAATCCAGTATCATGTACTCTTACATGCACCTATGTTTTGACTTTAGTATCACCATACCTATGACCAATGAGATGTGGTCATCAGTCAACAAACATACTAGTCTTTGTGCATTATTATTGTCCTTAAATAATAACACTCGACTAGGGATATTTAGGAATAAAGATAATGTTCATATAATCTCATTTTTAAGTCACATACTTAAAGATATCGAATACGTATCATAATTCCAAGGACATTTATTATACTAACATTTATAACGCAGTAAATAAAGACATAATAACAATAATAACAATAATCAATAAAACATAATTTATAATAATAAAATGTTTTCTTTAAAACATAAAAGTATTGTCTCTAGAGCACTAATACTAACATCTTCTTGAATTTCTCCACAACAATCTGTTTGAATTTTTCAGCTTTTGCACATAGGAGATTGGAATCTCTATTTGTTGTTCTTGTGATTTCTCTTCTTCTAACTTCTTCTTCTTCATCCACTTCTTTGTTATGAGAATGAACCACATTAGAAAGAATTAACAAATCAACCTCTTGTAGAATTTCAGATTCATCAGGATCTTGAACAATGTCAGGATTAAAATCTTCAATTTGAGTTGTATTACTGATGAGAGTTGATTGTCTTGGTCTTCTCCTCAAAAGTGGTTCATCATCTTCATCTATTCCTTCATCATTAAAAGTAGTCCTGACAAGTTGAGCATCAGGAACTATTGGAGTTTGAATGTCATCAGGAATTTCTTCAATTCTTAGACCTCTAGACCTTGTCTGTCTAGGCATAATTTGATTTGATGAGCTTTTTCCTCTTCTAGCACCTCTTCTACCTCTGCCTCCTCTTCCTCTAGCAGGAGCAAGATTATTAAAACTTTCCATGATTTCTCTTTGTTGAATCAAAAATTCTTCTTGTGAGAGATCAGGATATTCTTCACTAGCAATAGAGAGTGCCTTTCTAACAAACAATTGTTGAACTCTCTTATCAGTATGATAAAGAGTAACAACATCACCAGCTTTTGTCTTGAACTTCTGGAATAGATTAGCAGCATCCTCGGGATTTTCAATAAGCACATCTTCATCACCTTCAGGAATTGTAGATAAGGTTTGTCCATGACCAGGCGTCGGGATTTGATCACCTCTCAGGATTTGCTCTTCCGTCAAGATCTGAGATTTTACCAAGGTTCTTACTATTCTAACTCCAGAATCAGAAACATGAGTTGACTGCATGGATTGACTTTGAGAAGTTTGTCTTGTAGACTTCACCATAGCAGCATCAGAGGTTTCCCCTTGTCTTACCATGTCATCACCATCATTTCCAGTATGATCATCATCATTATTTCTTCTCAATACTAGATCCGGTGTACATTTTGATTGACTTACCTTCTCCCCCTTTTTGGCATCAGGAATTGATAACAAATTTAAGATTAAGGAAATAGAGGCTTGAATGTCAGTTACCTTTGAATCCAAAGAATCAATTCTGTTGTTGATGTGAGACTGCTCAGTAATAAGAGACTGGACATGAGAATCCACTACTCTGAGTTGAAGAGCAGTAGGTGCTTTTGTCAAGTTCTGGGAAATATCAGTCCTCACCAAATCAGTAGCAGCCTTCACAGAATCAATTTCATCCTTGACGCTCTTAGATAAAAGAGTTGTAGCCTTCAAGTGATTCCTTACATCCTCATTCTCAATTAGATTTGCAGCATAAGAAGCATGGTGTAGAGCACATGAGTAACTGACAGGATCATCAGACCTGTACCAATCATTATCCCATTCATGTCTTCTTAGCTGTTCAGCAGGATCAATTTCAAAAGGACCAGAAAAGTCTTGTCTAGAATCTTTTCCATTAGTAGCCTTGCCAGCCATGAAGGTGCTTGAAGAACCAAAATTAGTTCCAAGACTAGATTTTATTGTTGTAGCAAGCTGATCCTTCTCAACATCATCATCACCATCATCATCACCATCATTATCACCATCATCAGAATCATTATTATCAGAAGGGTCAGGAAATACAACACCTTTTAGCTTGTCCTGTGACTCTGAGATAGGAGCTGTTATTGGCCTTGAGCTAAGTGGTTGTATCAGGATTGGCTCAGCATCAGGAGCAACACTGTCAAGATTTGTTTGGCATGCATCAGTATTTGCTACCAATGGTTCTTGTGGAGCCTGAGGTTCAGAAGCTGCTTCAGCACTTTGAGCTGAAGGTTCTTGTGTACTTCCCTCATTGACAGTGTCCTCGACCAATCTCTCAACAACATTTGCACCAGAAACCCCTTGAGAATTGTCAGGAAATTCCTTAGAAACTGTAGCTGATTTGCCTGCATCCTCACTTTGAGAGGATGGTTCTTGTGGGGCAGGACTGTAAATGTCTTCATTCTCCCTTTGAGAAAATGGTTCTTGTATGACCATTCCTTCAGCCGGGACTCACACTTTGAGTAAGTGGTTCTTGTGTGGCTGGATCTTCAGTAGCTGCTGAACCACTTTGAGGTTCAGGTTCTTGTGGGCTAAATCCCTTCAGTTTCTTCTGTCTTGTAAAAACAAACTCATCTGCCTTCCTTTTCTTTTCCATGGGATGAGTAAACCCAAGTTCGGAAGCAGTTTCACTAACCTTCTCCCAGGATATTTCTAGAACTCTTGAAGTGGGAGAGGCTTTTGCTGGAGAGTCTAAGATAGATACAATTTTGCTTGCAGTGGCATCAGGACTACCAACGTCAGGATTTGCATGAGCATCAGGATTTGATGGCTCATCAGGAATTGAAGTAGCCTGAACATCAGTATCCTACTTCTGTAAAGGAATATGATACCTGCTTTTAATCAACTTTATTTTCTTCTGTGGCTTAGCAGATGGTGTCACAGCTTCACTAGCAGTAGCAACTTCCTTGTTTATCTTAAACTTAGAAGATAGTGGCATAGCATCCTTAGAATCAGAATCATCCCTCAAAACCAACTTTC
Source organism: Heracleum sosnowskyi (assembly GCA_030848705.1). Classification (NCBI taxonomy): domain Eukaryota; kingdom Viridiplantae; phylum Streptophyta; class Magnoliopsida; order Apiales; family Apiaceae; genus Heracleum; species Heracleum sosnowskyi. Next base: position 76,047,900 of record CM061239.1, read on the forward strand.
TTTTAACAGCAACCTCCTCAACCTTATCAGCCTTCTTCACCAGGACCCCTTGTACACCCCATTTTGACTTCTTTTGAGTGAGTGGTGTAGAGGAGAAATCCTTTGATCTTGATTGTCTTCCAGACACATCAGATCTAGCCGATTTCTTTGATTTTACAACTACAATATTTTGAGAGACAGTAGAGGTGGTTGTAGAGTGTTTAAACTATTTGGGTGGAATGCTTGTGTCAGGAACAAGGTGTGTTTGGCCTTGTCCCATAACATCATAAACTGATCCATATTGAGTATGCATTTTCTCTTGCAAGAAAAGCCTGACCTCATCAGGAATGTAGGCATTGCCAGTAAAACCATTTGCCTTATCACTGTTGACTAAGGACTTAACATTGTTCTCGGTAATTATATAAATTGGTAGAATTACATCCTCTTCAAAAACAGCATTAGGACATAAGTGATTAAAAATCAATTGGAAAAATCTAACAAAACATACATAACCTAATTTATCTGCTTTTCTATCACTCAAATCTTTAAACACAAAAGAACCATAATCAAAGACTTTAGAGTAGAGAAGAGAATACCCAATCTTTAATGATCCTGATGGTAGAGCATCAAAATTAGATGTCTTGTTCAGGAAACATCTGCTAATTGTGTCAAAGAAGAAATTCCACTCCTTCTTAAGCTTTGTTCTGAATAAGCTGCCATACCTCTTAACTTCACCATTGTATCCAAGCTTAGCAACAAACTCAAAGAGTGTTGAGTCTATAATTGTGTCAGGAACATTGTCACCCAGAATTGGCAAATGTAGTGCCTCTTCTATTACAGCAGGAGTGACATGATGAGTAACACCATTGAATTCAAACTGCATCAAAACAGTTCCTGACGGGCCTTTTCCAAACACAGCCGTGTTTTATACCTGCATTACTGACTTAAACGAAACACTTACAGGTTCTGTTAGAGCATACTTCAATGGGCTTCAAGTTAAGAAATCCTGTATTATGTGAAACTCAGTAGGAAAATCCTGATGATTTAAGACGACCACAAAATTATTAATGGCAAAAGTAACACCACTAACTACTGTCTGTTTGTTCATGAATGATGAAGACGCCATTGATACAATATAGAAAACTTGAGAATTTGAGATTTAGAAATTAGGGTTCGTAAGCACAGAGAATGAATATGAAAAACTGATGATGAGAGAGTAAACAACAATTTAGAAAAACAAAATGTATTTTGTTAAAACAAAGTTTACTCTCAGTGACAGGTGGCAAAATATGATTCGTGCACAAATAATTAGTGGACCAAATTACGTGCGTAATTAAACATAACTGCACCGCTTTTTATGTGTTTTTATATGTATATATATATATATATATATATATATATATATATATATATATATATATGTGTGTATATATATATATATATCGGTGTAACACACGCGCGCATACAGTTGTCCAACTAAAACTCAAACGTTTCTCATCAACTACTGACGAAAAATTAGGCACAAATTAAGCAATGAAATACTGACCTGTCCATCAGGATTGACCAGTTGACTTCCTGTCAGGATTGTGTCCTATCAGGATTAGATCAAAAGTACATGCCTTATTGAATGACCATCAGGATTTGACAGTCATCAGGACTTCCTCTTTGTAGCTTTTCTCAGAAATTCTCAAAGTTCATCATTCCAAGTTCATTCACCAACTTGTTAAAAGTAGCTTCAGGCAGTGGCTTGGTGAATATATCATCTAGTTGTTGATTAGTAGGAACAAAATGAAGTTCAATTGTTCCTTCCAGAACCTGTTCTATTATGAAGTGATATCTAATACTGATGTGTTTAGTAAGAGAATGCTGAACTGGATTTCCTGTCATTGCAATAGCACTTTGGTTATCACAATAAATAGGGATTTTGGAGTATGACAGGCCATAATCTAACAACTGATTTCTCATCCACATTATCTGAGCACAACAACTTCCTGCAGCAATGTACTCAGCTTCTGTTGTTGATGTAGAGATAGACTTTTGCTTTTTACTGAACCAAGAAACTAGTCTACCACCCAAAAACTAACAACTTCCTGAAGTACTTTTCCTGTCTATTTTGCACCCTGCAAAATCAGCATCTGAATAACCACACAAACCAAAATCTGATTCCCTTGCATACCAAAGGCCAACTGAAGGAGTGCATTTGAGATATCTGAAAATTCTTTTGACTGCAATCAGATGAGGTTCCCTGGGATTTGCTTGAAATCTTGCACAAAGACAGGTTGCAAACATGATATCTGGTCTACTTGAAGTAAGATACAATAGAGAGCTAATCATTCCCCTATAGTGAGTTACATCTACCTCAACACCTTGATCAGGATCAAGTTTGGTAGCTGTAGCTATGGGAGTACTTGCAGAAGCACTATCTTGCATGTTAAACCTTTTCAATGAATTCCTTGTGTACTTGGACTGATTGATAAAAATGCCATCATCAGTCTGTTTAACTTGAAGACCAAGAAAGTAACTCATTTCTCCCATCATGCTCATTTGATATCTTGACTGCATAAGCTTTGAAAACTTCTCACACAGCTTATTGTTGGTTGACCCAAAAATGATATCATCAACATAAATCTGAACTAAGAAAATCCTTAACATGATTCAAATAAAATAGAGTTTTATCAATAGTACCTCTTTTGAATCCACTTTCTAGTAAGAATTGAGCTAAGGTTTCATACCATGCTCTTGGAGCTTGCTTTAGTCCATAAAGTGCCTTATCCAATCTATAGACATGATTTGGATATTTTGGATCAATGAATCCAGGAGGTTGTTCAACATAGACCTCTTCCTCTAGTTCACCATTTAAGAAAGCACTTTTCACATCCATCTGGAAAATCTTGAATTTCTTGTGGGCTGCATATGCCAGAAAGATCCTGATGACCTCTAGTCTTGTAACAGGAGCAAAAGTTTCATCATAGTCAATTCCTTCTTGATGAGAATACCCCTTTGCAACTAGCCTTGCTTTATTTCTGATTATTACTCCATCAGAATCAGTCTTGTTCTTAAATACCCACTTTGTACCAACAATTGAACTGTTCTTTGGTCTTGGCACTAGTTTCCAGACTTCATTCCTTTCAAATTCATTCAATTCTTCTTGCATTACAGTACCCCAATCAGCATCCTTAAGTGCATCTTCTACTTTCTTAGGTTCCTCATTGGATAGAAAGTTATGATAGAGACATTCATTTTGAGTTGCACTTCTTGTTTGAACACCTGCATCAGGATCTCCAATTATCAAATCAGGAGTATGGCTTCTTGTCCATTTCCTAGCTGGTGGTAAATCATTCCTTGAAGTAGATGCTCCCCTGGATTGGTGTTGTCTTGATTAGAAGAATTTGATTCACTAGAAGCTCCCCCTGAATTGTTGTTATTTCCTCCTGATGGGTTATCAGGATTATCACTTGAATCAGTATCTGAAGAATCTTGTCCTGATGATTGAGTAGACTCAAAATTAGTAGCAGTTTGATGTTGCTCCCCCTCAACATTTGCACTTCTAGTAGTGTCACCATTATTTGTGTCATCAGTATTACCACCATCAGTATTACCACCATCAGTATTTGGTGCTTCATCAGGATTTGGTGTGTCATCGGGATTTGGTGACCCATCAGTATCTAATGTAGTGTCATTATCTGATTCTTGTTCTTCAGGTTCCCTGGTAGCTTCATTTTCAAAGATTAAACCATCATGTGAATCCTCAGCAATTCCAGTTATCTTCTTATCATCAAAAGATACATGAATTGATTCCATGACAGTCCTTGTTCTGAAATTAAAAACTCTGAAGGCTCTGGATGCAGGATAGCCAATAAAAATTCCCTCATCAGCCTTTGTTTCAAATTTCCCTAGCTGTTCAGGATGAGTTCTGAGAACAAAACATTTACAGCCAAACACATGTAGATGTTTCAAACTAGGTTTCTTCTCCTTGAGCATTTAATAGGGAGTTACACCATGTTTGTTTATCAGTGTGAGATTTTGAGTATAGCATGCTGTATTGACTGCTTCTGCCCAGAAGTATGTAGGCAATTTAGCTTCTTCCAACATAGTTCTGCCAGCTTCAATAAGAGTTCTATTCTTCCTTTCAACTACTCCATTTTGCTAGGGTGTGCCTTGTCATTATCAGTATTGAAAAATGCATGCTTCACAATGACATTCTTAAGTTTACCAGAATTTGCACCTTTATTAAACTTAGGTAAAGGATCATAAAATTTATTGTACAAATTATGGTATTCTTCATAAGTATAAATAGAATGCCATTTACTGCAACAATAAAAATAAGACTTATGTGGTTTATAAAGTACTAATCTATTCCTAACATCAGACCTAGGAATCTCAGTAATCTTCTTTTTACTCTTCCTGCAATCAATAGCACGATGATTAGAGTTACCACAGGTAAAACAACATTTTCTTGGTGCATTTGGGATAAACTTGTAATTATTCTCTTTATTAATCCCAACTTTACCATTCCTGTTTCTTTTGACAGTAGGTGACTTTTGTTTACCTGTTTGATCACTCAATTTTTCCTTAAGTTGTTTCTGAGACAATAAACCTGCATTCTTCTTTTCAGTTTTCTTGACAGGTTTAGACTTAGCATTTGAGACTAGTTGAGTAGAAGTGGATCCCTTTTCAAAAGTTGAATTGGGATCTTTACCAAATACAAATTTAACATGCTTAATCTTCGATTTGGTCTTGTCTATAACATGTCTATAGGTCTTTGGACTGACTGTCTCATCTATAACAACTTTCTTTTTCAATTTCTTATCTCCATCTGACTTGTACCCTAGACATTCTTTCCAATACTTAGAAGTATTGATTTCATGAAATTTCCTTCCAGAATCTGTCCAGGTTCTGATTTTCTCATTAGCATACTCAAGTTCTTTTTCAAGAGCAGTACATTTAAATTGCATCTCAAGTTTCATGTGTTTATTATCACACTATTTTTGTACTTCTTGCATAAAAGAAAATTCAGCTTCTAAATGTTCATTCCTTTTCCTAAGTTCAAACATCTCAGATAAGATCCTAGAATTTTCAGCAGACTGATTTCTAAAGCTAATATTCATTGACTTTAGAAAACATCTTAATTCAGAGACATTATTTGTATCAAAATCAAAAACAGTACTTTGTACCTTTTCATCAGGAACAACAGTCTCATCATTATTGGCCATTAGGGCATAGTTGACCACCTCATTATCAGATTCTGAGGAAGAGTCCATCCAATCCTTGGTTCATGTGATGAGTGCTTTAGCCTTCTTGTACTATGTTGCAAAGTGCCCCATTCCATTACACTTGTAGCATCTGACCTTGGACTTGTCAAATTTGCCACTCTTGCTGTCCTTTTTGTTGTACTTGTCTTTGTCAACATTGAAGGTCTTTTTCTGGAAGTTGCCTTGTCTTCTAGCCTTCCTGAACTTCAACTTCTTGAAGCCCTTGACTATCATAGCAACCATCTCCTACATGTCAGAGTCAGTAGAATCATCATCAGTATTGGCATCAAGATTGCCATCAGTGTAAGATCAGGGAAAATTACGTGTTAATATTTGATGTGAAATGAAATTTTATTTTCATATCAAAATTTATTAAATGTTTTATCTGTTTAAATGTGTTGAGTTATTCGTTAAATGGTCAAAGATGTGATGTTGAGATGTTATGTGAATATGTGTGGTGATTATAAATTATTTTAAAAGGATGTCATTGTATTTCATTTTATTTTAATTATCGAAAAGAAAAATTATTCCGTACCCTAATTATTCGGGAAATTGGTATATCGTCCGTACCAATATTTCATTCGTTAAAGTGTGAAATATTCGGTAATATTCGTGATAGAGGTATTTTGGTTCGTATATCTATTATTAAACAATTCTTGTAGTTATCCATATATTCTGGATAATTATCGTCTCGTAAAACGTGTATTCTATTTATTCATATTAAAACGATCCAACAGATCGTTATCGATCCAAAAATGTTGTTTGGGGTACTATTTTCCGTTTAATATAAAAAGGCGTATCGTGCATTATTTTGCGTATAATCAAGCTTATTTATTGTTAAAAATCTAAAAATCCCTAAACCGTGTTCTCCGTGTTCTTGAGAATCAAACTCGATTTTGAAGGCGTTACCGGAGTCCGATTTCAACGCTCTAGTAGTCGAATCGAAGCTCTCATCACCCTCTATCTAAATCCACCATCAAATTCTGTGTTGGTATGAATTTCGAATTTCTTGATTGTTTTAATAATTCGAATTTTTCTTTTAATTTGGGGGAAACTTTAATTTTCGTTGTCCTTGTGAATTGATGATATGAATGAATTGTACAAGTTGTAAGGAGCATGTTGATGATATTTTTGTGAATTGTGGAGTCTAAAATCGAGTTTTTAAAAGTTCACCGGAGTTCTTGATATTTTTGCCGGATTTTTAGTTAGAATGATTGGGTCTTGATGATGTTTATACCAATATTTAGATCGGGGTGATGGGGAATCAGTGTGTGTAAGTAATTTGAAGTTTGGAGTCGATTTTCCCGTTGGCCGGAGAAAACCGCCGCCGACGGGGGTGCGAATTCCATCCAGTTTGGGGCGATTTCGTAGTGTTTGTTTGTGTTTTTGTACATGTTTTGGTTAGCCCATGAATTCCCCAGTAAAAACCCCGTGTTTTGGAATGGGTTGGAGTTGATTCCGGTGGCCGGAATCTGGGGAAGGTGGCCGGAAACTGGGTGGTTTTCTTGGAGACCCACCCATGTTCTTGGCGACCCGGTTACCCGATTCCCGACCCGGTTTCGATCCTCCAAACCCAATTGCATTTTCAGAAAAGTGTTTTTGGGTTTAATATTTTTCTAAAAATCCAAAAATTAGTTTTAAATTCTAAAAATCATATTTTTGATTTAAAAATAAATTTTTTTATAAATTTCTAAATATTTATTTAAATTCGAAAATTGATCAAATTTAATTATTTTAATTATTTTTTATTAATAATTTATTTATTTAATTAATTGATTAATTAATTTTAATAATCAGTTAATTCTATTAAATAATTATTAATTAAATCTAATTAATTTAAATTATATTTAATTATTTTCTTGGCTTGGTTTTATTCATACAAATTATTTAAGTGTTTGGAATTAGTCAATTAATTTTATATTAATTGATTAAATTGTTTTTAAATCTTTATATTGGGATAAATGATCCGATTTTTGATCTAAAAATATTTTGAGGTTTAATTCCTTTGAAACGAGAGTCGAATATCTTTCTAAAATTATTTCTTGGACATTACGAGACTTATGTGATTTATTTATCACAATTAAATGACAATGTGTGTTACGTGAAATATGTGAATTATTTATTTATTGAGTCATAAATACGAATAAGTGACTGGAGACTTGTTTAAATACTTTGGTCATGTCTAATATTATCACGAGGGGTAGTTGGAATAGAAATTTGTCAGTATTGTTAGAAAATGAGATTGACGAGACCGTTGACTTAGATGTTGACTTTTATAGTATAGAGATTTTCGACGAACGTGATACGTGGGTTATTTATTTAGTTAATCGTGATTATTCTATCTATTGAATATGGTTATGTAGGCAACAAGGGCTATTGGACGAGACGAGCCAGATTACCAAGATATGTTAAATGAAGGAAGTCAGAGATATCGATGCGTGGATTCAAAACGGTAGGATCAGATTAGTGGTATTCACAAGAGCGTTAAATCAAAGAAGGACGGAAATAGAGAATCGTGCTATAAGGCAGAATAAGGAGGGAATCGTATTATCTCAGCCTTACGAAATAGCTAAGGACCAGAGGCAAGTGTTTATACCCTTGCTTATTATTTGAGTGATATTCTCTTGAATTATTATTATGCAATTGGCATACTCTTCACTAAATTTTAAATGATGACTCTTTTGCATTGAATTGCAAGTATTTTATTTAATCTCGTAAATTGACGAGTATTCTTTCATACCTTTTGAGTTTAGATTCATATTTCCATGTTGATTGGAAAAATATAATTATTGTATTGAAACGATTTAAAAGATAGTTATGGGCCTTATACTAAGGCTTTCTTTCAAAAATCTTGATTTAAAAATATTAGGTTGGAATGTTGCCAAGAACATTGTAAAATAATGCAGCATAATTTATTGGATTTTAATTGGTTTATATCAATTAGTGATATTTAGTCGATTTTATTCTAAGAAAATTGTGAGATTTTTGTTGGCTGTGAATTTTGTTAAAATTTTTTATCAAGAACAAATTCAAAAATGAACAGAAAACAAAAATCAAGAAGTTCTTTTTAAAACTAGGAACATGTTCGAAATGGACTGAGTAGCAAAATCTATCGAAAAAGGAATTTCGATAGTTTTCTGAGTATTTGACAAAAAGTATCAATAGTAACTTTCGATGGTTTTTGTTAAAGAAAAGAAAAACTATCGAAAAAAAGTCTCGATAGTTTTTCTGAAATTGGAAATGAAATCTATCGAAAGAATTCAATTCTTTAATATTCGAATTTCTCGATAGTTTTCAGAAAGAACAACTTCTCGATAGTTTTTTGTTTTGTAATTTTAAAACCTTCGATAGTTTTTGATAAAAAGTTTGTTCAAATTCAAATGTTATCAACTTCTAAAGTTTTTCAAAAACTATCGAAGTGTGATTTGACTTTTATACCCCTCAGAAAAACTATCGATAGTACATTTTTAAATCTATCGAAGGTGAAATGTCTAAAATGCCCCTATAGTTTAGTAGGTATATAACAGCCCCTTGGACGTTTTTCATTCTTATTTCTCAGATCTAAGGAGTTTTTGCATATACTTACATATACACACACAACCAAGAACACAGACCTCGACAGATTCTCTATTTTTTAACCGATTAAACTTGACAAAATCATTCTTTTTACCACAGTAATTTCATTTTTACCGTGAAAGTACTGTGTGTTTGTGATTAGTCTAAGTTTTCATCTCGGTTTTTAAAAAGAAAAGAATCGAAAGTGACATTTGGATCTTAATATTTTGTTAACAATGTTCTTACTTAGGAGTTGATTGTTATTTAATTGATTTCTTGAGTTTAAGTGAAAATTCGAAAGTTAACAAATTAGGGTTCTTAATTTGGGATTGTTTTTGGTTCGAATTTTAAGTTAAAAAAGGGTTATTTTAAATTTCATTAATTAGAAATAATTAATTAAGAAAATTTTGGTTTTAATTTTAATTTTCTGGAAATTCTGAAAATACAATGGCCGGAGAATTTATTATTACCAAAACAAATCACATCTCGTTTCAAAACGTGCAATCCATCGCGAACCTTTAGTTTCGTGCATGGGCACAGTTTTTGAACTCACACTCATTGGTGGCACATGCATTAAGTACTCCTGCGGTTCTTTGCATTGATCAATTAACTGTATTGTACACTACTGCCACTAACACATCAGAAAACAATATCTTATCCTTCAGTTTTGTTTTGCTAGGGGGCAGAACAATAAGGGTGAGGGAACATGATTTGAAAAGAATTCTTCATTTTCCAATGGAAAATCTTGTTCCGGATCCCACGACTGAGGAGATACATGCTTTCTTCACTCTCATAAGAAGTCAACAACCTAACTTCTTTGTGGGAGAGTTTCTAAAGCATTACCTAACCAAGCCATGGAATTTCTTCTTTCACACACTCATCCATGTTTTTACTGCTAAAACGACAAATCTACATGGTATTCCTTTGTTTCTTCATAAACTAGGGTTTGCTATTGCTAACAATAGGCATATTAACAAAGGGAGACTTGTGATTGAACAAATAATCATGTGCATGGGACCTTTGGAAGAAAGAACAGGCCTAGATGATATGCTTTGTTTCTATCCAAGGTTCCTACAGTTAATTCTAAATGATGTGTTAACAGCTGAGGAGAGAGAGATTTTTGTAGATGAGGAAACTATGGAGTGCATGAAGATGAAAAGCAATGCAATAACAGCTTTGATAAAGAAGAATCATCTTCCAGGGGTGCCTACTGTTCTCACGGACTATCTTCGAATGGTACCCCTACCACTTCTACCCCAGGGGAACAGGTAAATCAAGGTATAATTCCTGAACCTGTTGTTCCACCTTAACCTGCACCAATGGATATTGATCCAGAGCCCTCAGTGGCCATTCCTGACCAGGAGGTTGAAAACCAACAACCTCTAACCATGGTCATAGAGCCTTTGGAAGAAGCAAATGAAACAATAACTGAAGCTCCTACCCCTACTATACCAATCATTCAAACAACCGAGAGTGTAGAGGGAGATAGTGCCAAAGCAGCAGCACATAAGGAGATACACCTTTCAACAACAACTTTGCCTTCCTATAAATGGAGAAGAATTGAAACTGAGGCAACTGTTGATACTTCATTTCCATCCTCCAAAGAGCCTTTCACTGATTTTTCTGATGTTGATTGGGAAGCTCTTACTAAAGCTATATCTGAACCCATCACCCAAATAGGCAAAGAAGAATTGACGGAAGCAACTAGTTCTCTGACCATATTACGGTCAGGACCACTGGTTGAAGGTTCTTTAATGAACCAAGAGTCTTCACAGACGTCGAGAGAAGGTTCTGACCCAAATGCAAAATTTGAAGGGTCATTTCCTAGCTCCCCAGATGGAACATATCTGGATCCTGTGGGTATAGGGTCTGACGTAGGTGCAGATCGGCAACTTGGTGACAATGAATCTATTTCATTTGAGGAGTTACCTGAGGAAAAGTCTTCACAGACTATAGAGGGAGCTTCAGGATCTGTGATGTTAAAAGAGACTGATTCTAACCCCTAGAGATTCAAACTCTAGATCCTGTTAAGGATAAATCATCGAAAGATGATCAACAACTTGGTTTAACCAAGGACGGGGACTTGCGAAGCCCCATTGCACCACCGGTGACCTCCTTAAGGATGGCTACGGTGATTTCTGTTGCAAGTACTCAAAGCGGAAAGGGAATGAGTGAAACAAAAACACTTACACCTGGCCTGAGTGGGAAAGGTAAAATGAGTGAAACACCAACAGAAACGTTGAGTGAACACCCAGAGCCAAACGTGAGGAGTGACACCCAAACCCTGACAAATATAGATGATATGCTACCACCAACAGAAAGAGAAATACAAGTACAATCCACTCTCAAGGAGATGACAGAGAGTGACAGAGAGTGAAATCCATTATTCAAAGTCCCTCTCAGACCTTCCTTTGCCCAAGGGATCTCCTCCGGTCAAGTTGATAGCTCTTTAACTTCAATACAATCAAAGATTGACTTGGCTGCATCTGATTCCAGAAGAACTTACAGAGCGTTAAGTCGTGCATCTGGCACAATAACGGGTACAAAGAAGGCAGTGGACTCACTGAAGAAGGAAGCTATGGAGAAACTAGTCGAATTGAGAGCAGAGACGTCAAGGACTTACGAGATGGATTTGTGAATGAAGTACATGTTGTTCAACAAGGTCAAGAAGCTCTAACTGAAGACATTCTAGTTATCCGGGATGGTCAAGCCAGGGTCAAGGATGTCATGAATACATTGTCAAGAGTGGAGTCTCGCCTCAAAAAAAGATTGGACAGAATCGAGCAGACTACCAACTCAAGACTAACTGACATTGATAAAAAGATTGCTTCTGTGGAAGAAATGAACAAGGACATTACTTTATTCATGGAAAATCAAGGTGACGGTCTGGAGTCGATCTGGAATATGATAAGAAATCAACAACCTAGACCTTCTGCCTACTATGCTGAGGATTACTACATGGAGTATTAATCAACTAAGGGGGAGAACGGATGGGAAACAACAGCTATTCCGGTGAGACAATACTGGATTGAAGGACTTGTGGAAGAAGAAGAAGTTGAAGAGGCATTTGAATTCATGCATGAGCAACCAATAGAAGAGCATGAACCATATTATCCAGAGCCAATTGAACATCCTATCTTGGATGATAATATGGATGAAGCAAATCCTCTGTCAATGGAACAAGAAGCTGCCTTGGAGAGATTGAAAGCTGAGAAAGCAAAAAGAGAAGCCAGGCAAGCTGAAAAGGAAACACATCGAGCAATTCAAAGAAATGAGAAACTAAAAAGGTTTAAGATGTATAATGAGATAAGGAAGAAGAAGTTGATTGATTTGGCACAGAAGCAAGGAAAGGAATGGGAGATGGCTTACAAAACATTTTACGGAGTTGAAGACGGATTAGAAGTCAACGACAATGCTGATGTGGAAGTTATCATTCAGGACATCAGAAGTGCAAATCAAGACGATCAGACTTATTTCACTGCATTGAGACATTCTCTTATCTACCTGAAGGCTGGGTTAAAAGCAAATGGTGCCTGGAACATAGTAATCAGTTTCATTGATAGAGTTACATTTGTGATCTCCAAAAAGTTTTTTGAACAAGGAATTTACACAGAATTGTAGATGATGCTCATTAAGATCCAGAGAACTACAAGGCTAAATGAACTGCTCCGTGCGCATGTTAAGGAGATCTTAATGAAAGTTAGTACAGAGGTAACTGAAGATCCTCCAATGGTGAGATTCATGAAAAATGACTTGTTCAGAATCTGCTATTTGACTGAGGACAAACTGAAGGATTATCCAAATAACTATCTAATATCAGTTGAGAAGTACCTTAGGTCCACTGGATTCATGACTACTGAGAAGGATAAAGCAGCAGACACTCTGAGAAGCTATCTTATGGAGAATATGCCTTATTATAGGAAGAGAGTGGAAAGAGGATTGGAAGTGCATCCCAGACTACCTAACATGCCAAAGCAAAATCAGAAAGATGTTAGCATTGCATGGGTGTGGGCTGGAGTGGGTCAACAGGTTGAATATATTGGAAGACATATCAGAGGAGCAATCCTTAAACCTGGAGAACCACTACACTGTCCATCTGTGATTGATTATCAAGTTGCAAATTCTAATCCTGTAGCTGAAGAAGGTGAGATCTTATTGGACTGAAGATAAAGCAAAGAACAATCTGCTCAGGCTAGAGGAGCAACTTCATTGTAAAACTTTTACTGTTCTTTGTAAATTAGAAATCTGGAAATGTAAATATTTAATCCAGAATGCATTTAATATTATCAATCTATCTTACTTTAATTAGTTTCATGTTTCCTTAGTTAGTTGAGTTATCCTCGAGGTATTTGCTTGTCGAACTCTAACAATCAAATAGAGGGAGATTGTAAAGCATAATGTAACATAATATGTAACAGAGATAACTACAACTCAACAAAGGAACAAGACAGACTATAATATTAACAGAAGCATAGGAATCCAGAAGAATAAAAGAAATTGTAAACTCAAAAAATCAAAATATGTTATGTATTCTTGAAGTCCGTAAACATGTCACAGAAAGAAGTTCATTAATATGTTTAAGCCTCAGTGACAAATAAAGAAACAAGACTTTCAAGACTACAGAAGTATTTGAATGATAAAGAGTTAGTACAAGAGGATTTCAGTGATTTTAATGAAGCAACCAGAACGACAAAGGACTTATCAACAATATTGTATTGAAGACATAGAGGTATTGATCAAGTGTTAGTCATTTGTGAACCAAACCAGTTGCACTAGTTGTCAGCACTAAAAAGATCAAGAAGTTTATCATCTCTGAAGAAATTGATTTAAGTCAGAACTGAAACATCCTGGAAGTGAAAAGAATATTATAAGGTATGTTTAGGTTTAATTGTAAATACACTATGCTTGCTGCAAAAAGAGAGAACCTTCAAGGATCAAAATGCAATAAGAAGACATTCGATAGTTTTCATTTATGAAAAACTATCGAAAGTGATGAAGGAGGTTTAAATAAAAAAAACCATCGAATTACTTTTAAAAGTAACAATTACAGAGCATGAAGACTACAATTACAGAGTTGAAGACAGTGTCTTCTTCAGTTGTTGGTATAGCAAAAGATCATTTACAAGAGAGAGTTAAGAGCTTGAAAAATTCACAGAGAAATTAATAGTGCTTTAAATTATGTCATTGTATTGATTTTGTGTACCCTGAACTCATTGAAGCTAATCCTACGGATTAGAATTGTAGCACCCTTCGTGGTTTATATTTATAAAACGATATATTCCCCGACTCGTGTTTTGATTTGGTATATTTGATTTCGGACAAGAACACAATTAATTATCCGCGAACAGAATCGAATAATTTGTGAGTATCGTATTCAACCCCCCCCCCCCCCCCCCCTTCTACGATACTTTGGACCTAACATTAAATAATAATATTACTTATTTATAACCAATTACCTTTTTCAACTAAAATACATTACTTTTTTCTATTTTTTCTAACAAAATCCCCTCCTTTTACAAAAATATCACGGGTAATTACATTTTTCAACTAAAACATGTTACCTTTTTTCCCTTACTAAAACCCCTCATTTTCCAAAAATATCACGGGCAAACCTTTAGTTATTTTTTTTAAAACTTATTTTAATTATTTTAAAACATTTACCTATTTTATCATGACTACTTTTTTTTCTTTACAAATGCAATTAATGAAAATATTAAAATATAAATAATAAAATTACAACTATTAAAAATAACCCATGCATTGCACGAGTTTTAAGCTAGTATATGTAACATGTATTATTTTTTTTGTAAAACATCAAATTTTTAATAAATAAAATGGGAATCCATGACAGATACCCAACCCCATATAGGAGAAAAGTTCACGCTTATTCCAAGGAACGAGCAACGATCATAATATTACAAACCATAATAATGAGTCTCAGCTGTCCCAACACGGACCTGTTGAATAGGTCCGTTGCCTTAAATGTGTCCGGTCTCGCCGGTCCCGCTAGTGCTAGCACTTTCCCTCGTAAAAACCTCCATATCGCTCTCATGAACTATATTGTCCCAACCTCTCATGCTGCTACCTCAACTCTTGTTAATCCCATTGTGACTATTCCCTGAGCGAGATAAAAACTCCTTCTGTATGCCCCGTCTACCAAGGCCATTAGGCCTAGCCTTAGCCTTAGCCTTGCGTGCATTACGCTTAACAAAAGTGTGAGCATCAGTCTCGGAGTTAGAATAATCAAGACCATCAAAGGAAATAGGGCAGCCCATGAAAGTGGATGATCCGAAGAGCATCTGATCGTGCTTATTGGGGTAAAACCTAGAACCCAAAGGCTCGTTAGAAATTTCATGATAGACAATACGGACAGGGACCTGTACATGATCAGTTAAATCCTCATTGGGAATTTGGACCCAGAAACATGGAGGTTTGTGGTTTACACAGTCGAGTTAAACCAACATCTTTGCGCCTTGTATCGCTTCCAACTCAGGAGTTGATTGTTCAGAGCAGATCACTTTGCCAATAGCACTGATAATGTAACCAATGTCTTCCGTTGACATCAGAGAGAACGGTATATTGGATAAGGTGATCCAGACAAAGTTGTCTACTATCTCAGTGTAATTGAATCCAACCCTACTTTGCCAAGGTTTGAAAACCATCGCACTGTCACTCAAAATTATGTATCCCATCGAGAGGGCTTCATTTTTTGAATGTTCACAATCAAAGGTGAAAGAAAAGAAGCCTTCAACATGGTAATTCATATCATACAATCCTTTCCAGCGTTTAAAAACACAAACGCGCATAAATCGGTGGAGAAGAGAATCCCCGACCACGAAACCAATCATAGAAACATCACTAGTATTAATACAATCATCAGTATTGTTCACAATCACATTCTTATCCTTTCCACCAACTTTAACCATGTCATTCGTAGTTGTAGTATTATGAAATCCAGAGTCACTATCCTGATATAAAAGCAGGAGAAAAGAAAACAAACCCGTTATCGTCCACTTGACGATTAGCAAGAGTATGGTCCCTTGGAAAAGTGTAACGCACCCTAGCTGTAACCGATTCATCAAGCCTAAGCCATCTCTGATTCGAGCCTTTGGGTGCATCTTTGAAGTTATTTCCGATGCTAGTCATGCAAGAATCAATTGAGAGGTGAGCGGGTAACGTCTCTATAGCTAACCATTTACCTTTCCCAAAACAACCTTCACAATTCACTTGTGGAGAAAGATCCACAAAGTTATCATCCAACGATTCTGGAAACGAATCATCAATAATGTTCGGGGATCCCACCATAAAGGGTGTCTCATTCCAGGTCAGGGCGTCGCCCGAGTATGAGGAACCCGGGGAAGAAGGGGTGAAATTATGAGGAAGCGACATGGTAAGAAGGTTAAAGAGGAGAGAATTAGGAGGAAGGGTATTGGAAAGAGGGCGGCTAGGGTTCAGGACGGAGGGGAAAGAGGGGAAAGGAGGAAGAAAAGAGGGGGAAAAGAAAAAAAGGATTTAGAAAGGTAGAGAGAGAAAACGACTCTCATTTGGACAATTTTTCTATACATCTTTACTTGTTTACATTGGGCAATTTATAACCGACATAGAAAACCAAATTCAAACTTGAGCTCGAAAAAATGGTAGATCCAATTTATCAGTCATGCAATTAATCGGTACAAAAAATTAGTGTTCATGTCCTGGGAAGGAGCCCTACAAATTTGTATATGGGCAAGCATGACTTTTGTAATAACCCTAAATTTTATAATATTTTGAAACTTTGATGAATAGTGAATTTTGCTGTCTAAGAAAATTTTCAGACCACCTTATATACGAGACAAGGAATGGATGTTTCGAAGTTATATTAGTGATGTGTAAGAGGAATGAGTGAATGTAAACGCGATCAGAATCCGAAGATTCCGACTTTAATTTTATTCCACTATTCATCGGGCAATCGAGGATTTATTAATTGATCAAATATTAAATCAAAGCAATAAAAGATCAAGAGGATATCCACTAACACTAGTGCAACAAAACGTTTTCGAAATCACTCGAACCTATAGCGATATTAAGCGACAAAGCGAAAGCGTAACGAATTATGGATTAAACACTAACGAAAGGAGAAGTACCATGCAAGATCATCAAGTACAACATATGAGAGCATCCATGTGAAACCAAACAAGAAAGAGAAGTGGTTTAGTGATGACAAAGTGATGAATCACCACCTTGTCACCATTCTCAATGTGAGTTTTGGCTAAAGGAAGTTCAGTTCTTAGGACATGTAGTCAGTAATGAAGGAGTGTTGGTCGACCCCTCTAAGATAGAAGTTGTCTCGAACTGGGAAAGACCGACCACACCAACCGAAATGAGAAGTTTTGTGGGTTTAGCCGGATATTACCGTAGATTTGTACAAGATTTTTCTAAGATAGCAGCCCCGCTGACCCAACTTACTCAAAAGACCGAAAAGTTTGAATGGACCGAGAAGTGTGAGAAAAGTTTCTAGGAATTAAATAAGAGACTAGTCACTGCCCCTGTTCTGGTACTGCCAGACGGGAAAGGAGATTTTGTGATCTACAGCGACGCATCGCATAAAGGATTAGGGTGTGTGCTTATGCAACACAGTTAGGTGATTGTGTATGCATCTAGCCAATTGAAGGAATATGAAATTAGGTACCCTACACATGACTTATTTACACGGATCATAAGAGCCTTAAATACATTTTTACCTAGAAAGAGCTCAACATGAGACAGAGAGGATGGCTAGACCTAATCAAGGATTATGACTGTGAGATTCTTTACCACCAAGGGAAGGCCAATGTGGTGGCCGATGCCCTTAGTAGGAAAGAGAGACTTAAGATGATAACATCTTCAGATAAGTTAATCCAAGAATTTGAGAAAATGGAAACTGAGGTTAAGATAACTAGAAATGGTACTTAGAGACTATTTGAGATTGCAATGCAACCAGAATTGCTATAGAAGATCAAGTTGTGTCAAGAACGAATGATGAGCGAAGGTAGAGATTCAATGTTGGGAGAGGAATTAAAGACTGAGAAAGATGATAAAGGAATCATGAGGTATTCCTACCGAATTTGGGTTCTTAATGTTCAAGAGCTAAAGGATGAGATTTGATACGAGAGTCATAGCTCAAGGTATTCGATTCACCCAGGAAGCACCAAAATGTAAAGGGATTTGAAAGAGTACTATTGGTGGCCTAACATGAAAAAGGATTTAGCACAGTGGGTAAGCAAATGCTTGACCTGCCAAAGAGTAAAAGCAGGGAACCAGAGGCCTAGCGGACTCTTACGACCCCTAGAGATTCCAGAATGGAAATGGGAACAAATAGCCATGGATTTCGTAGTAGGTTTACCAAGGACCAAAGCTAACCACGATGCCATATGGGTAATCGTAGATCGGTTGACAAAGTCAGCCCACTTTCTTCCGATCAACGAGAGGTACACTCACTGTGAGCTTCTTGATGTAGGTGGGAATCCCATTCCAGCCGGTGGTCTTGGTAGAGAACACCTTCACCATTGCATCAAACACCATGCTCCACTCCTTTCTGAGATACTTCCTGTCCATTTCACCAGAAGGGTACCATTTTGTTGTTCCCTCTTCAAGAATGGGTCCAGAATACCCAATTTTCAAGAAGATCTTCTTTAGGGTCTCATCACTAGCAAGCTCGGTGTAGGTCTTTCCTGGTTCTAGTACAATTCCCAAAGCTGCATTGATGCCCTGAATAGTGAGAGTGTAGCTGTGCTCTTTGATTTTGAACTGGATGGTGGTATGGTCTCCATCTTCTTGAGCAGTAGCAGACTCCCAGAAGTTCTCAATCCTATCTAGGTCAAGAACAGGAGTTGAGGTGATAGCATACCCGAGATAGGACTTATTCAGGAAAGATATAAGCCCTTTGAATTCTTCACCAGCATCACTAGGAGAGTAAATGCCAGAAAAGTTAGACTGGGAAATTGATTGTTTGGGTGTCATTGTTGGTATGAGAGAGAAAATGAGTGTGTTGAGGGTGTCTTGTCTGATTAACTGATGTATAAAGGGCAGTTCAAGCGTTATACTGAAAAAGGGGATATTTGGAATCGTGCTAATACCCAATAACACCACCACGTGGGTTACTCCCTTTAATTTCTGTCAACGTGGAGGTTGAATTAGCGATTTAATTAACGGTCCACTAGTGTTGACAGTAACATGTGCGCTGAAACAAGCTGTCAGTGACATTTGGTGATGATAGTAGGTTTGTCTTGACAGTAACATTGTCGCGAAAAACTTACTGTCATCGTTAAGTACTTCAGTGACAGTATCTTTTAAAACTCTTGACAGTATGTTATTTACTGCTTTCAAGAAACTAACTATTATGAGATTTCGTGACAGTTCTTTTCTTGATGACAGTAACGTTTGAATTTTAATTTATGTTGTCATTAATGTAATTAACTCAATAAACACCATTCACAATTATGCAATTTTGATTCCAGATTCATTATTCATGCACATTAGTTTAACGAACTGCAGAGTAAAATTGATAAATTTTATTAAAAAGAGGAGGGTTAAACTTCTACAATTGACAGATACAATTATTCATTACAGGTTTTCTTAATCAATTCTAGGAAGTTTGCCCTAGCCTCTTCTACTGTGGTTCCTTCTTCCTTGAGGAGTGCTTGATACTCCTTCTCCCGTTCTTGCCACTTAGCCTCTTCAGTGGCTTTGGCAGCAAGTTCTTTCTCCTTTTCCTCATCAAGAAGATCCTCCATCTCATCGAATAAAGCTTCAACTGCTTCTTTATATGGAGACTCAGTGCTAATCTTAGGCATGTATTCGATTCCTACTTTGTTTTCCATTTTATCTTTTCTGAATGATTAACTAATATGACCTAAGATTCATTTTATAGGCATACTAGGTAAAAGGAAGGTAAATGGTCAACAGTTCATAATACCCATACAACTACCACGGATTGCAATTAAGAGTCATGTTCGCCACTAATCTAACAATTAACACACAGCAACCAATTAATGCAAAGTCTTTGACCAAAGATTTCAGACTTTGAGGTTATCCAAGTTATTGACACAAAGTTTTATTATTGACAGTATGACTAACACAAAAATCAATTTAGCAAAGTCATAGCAAATACGCTGTCAACAAGAATAAGAACTTATGTGACAGTAACTTCTCATGACAGTAACTTTGAGGTCACTGTCACAAGCTGCATGCAGAAATGAAAATGTAAAGACTAGTAAGTTAACATATCAGATTTAGCATTCCCAATTCACTTACCAACCTGTTAAAGGTGGCTTCATCCAATGGTTTTGTGAAGATGTCTGCAAGTTGCTTTTCTGTTGGGACATAAATCAACTTCACATTTCCTCTTTCAACATGCTCTCTTATGAAATGATGTCTAATGTCAATGTGCTTTGTCCTAGAGTGTTGAACATGATTGTCTGAGATGGCTATGTCACTGGTGTTGTCACAATAGATAGGGATATTGTTTAACACTAGACCATAATCCAAAAGTTGATTCTTCATCCACAGAATTTGTGCACAGCAACTTCCAGCTGCAATATATTCAGCTTCTGCAGTAGATGTAGACACTGAATGCTGCTTCTTACTAAACCATGACACCAATCTTCCACCAAGAAACTGACAGCTTCCCGTTGTACTTTTTCTGTCAATCCTACACCCAGCATAGTCTGAATCAGAATACCCCACTAGCTCAAATCCAGTATTTTTTAGGATACAAAAGGCCTAGATTAGGAGTGCCCTTGAGATATCTAAAAATTCTTTTGATAGCTACCAAGTGTGACTCCTTTGGATTAGCTTGAAACCTTACACAAAGACATGTAGCAAACATTATGTCAGGTCTGCTAGCAGTTAGATAGAGAAGAGATCCAACCATGCCTCTGTAAGCACTAGAGTCCACTTTCTTCCCTTTGGAGTCTAGATCCAAACTAGTTGATGTAGAGATGGGAGTCTTGGCAGGTGATGAATCTTCTAGGTTAAACTTCTTGAGAAGTTCCTTGACATACTTTGCTTGACAAATGAAGATTCCATCATCTTTCTGAAGAACTTGTAAACCAAGGAAGAATGATAGTTCTCCCATCATGCTCATCTCATACTTATTTCTTATTAGGGATGAAAACTTCTCACACAGCTTCTCATTTGATGAACCAAAGATGATATCATCAACATAAATTTGAACCAAAATGATGTCTTTTCCATGATGCTTGTAGAATAGAGTTTTATCTACTACACCTCTTATAAACTGGTTTTCCAATAGAAAGGCAGAGAGGGTATCATACCAAGCTCTTGGAGCTTGTTTCAATCCATAAAGTGCTTTGAACAGCTTGTACACAAAATCATACAATTCAGCATCTTCAAAACCTGGTGGATGTTCAACATACACTTCTTCCTCCAACTCTCCATTTAGAAAAGCACTTTTGACATCCATTTGGAACACCTTGAAATTACAGTGTGCATCAAAGGCTAGAAAAATCCTAATAGCTTCAAGTCTGGCAACAGGTGCAAATGTCTCATCATAATCTATTCCTTATTGTTGACAGTAACCTTTAGCTACTAGCCTTGCCTTGTTCCTTGTCACATTCCCATTTTCATCCAATTTGTTTCTAAATACCCACTTTGTCTCAATAACTAATTTTCCCTTTGGTCTTGGGACCAGTTTCCATACATTGTTCCTTTCAAACTGGTTGAGTTCCTCTTGCATAGCAATCACCCAATCAGAATCCAACAATGCTTCATCAATTGCTTTTGGCTCCACTTGAGACAGGAAGCAGGAAAACATACTGTCAGCAGAAAAATTGTTCCTGGTTCTTACCCCAGAAGAAGGATCTCCAATAATTAGGTCATTTGTGTGATCCTTGTTCCACCTTGTGGTTCTAGGCAAGCTTCTTGTTTGGTCTGAAACAGTAGCCTCAGTTTGGGGTACTGAGTCTTCACCACGTCAATTGTCTCCACCATTTTCTTCAATATCTCCAGAGTCACCATCATTTTGATGATTCCCTAAAATATTCTTTGACTGAGCTGGAGTTTGATTAGCATCATTTTCAATGACAGCATCTTTTTCAAGATCAATAGTTTGAGTAAATGTGGGTTCTTCATCAACAATTTCTTCTTCCTCCAAGTATCCTTGATTCTCAAATCTAAGAATCTGCATTTGACCATCCTCATGCAGTCCTGGAAACTTGGTTTCATCAAATGTGACATTTACACTTTCATCTATGATCCTGTGTTCCAAGAGGTAGACTCTGTAAGAAGCCCTTTCTAAAGCATAACCCATGAAAATACCTTCATAAGCTTTGGTGTCAAATTTCCCTTTCTTTTCATGGTTGTCTTTCATCATGAAGCATTTGCTACCAAACACATGAAAATACTTGACAGTAGGTTTCTTCTCATTTAGCAAATAGTAAGGAGTGTTCCCATGAGCCTTGTTAATCAAGGTTTTGTTCTGTGTATAACAAGCTGTGTTAATACCTTCTGCCCAGAAGTATGTAGGTAACTTTGTATCATGTAGCATAGTCCTGGCAGCTTCAATGAGAGTTCTGTTCTTCCTCTCTACAACTCCGTTCTGCTGTGGTGTCCTTGCAGCAGAAAATTGTTGCACAATTCCTTCATCCTTGCAGAAATTACCAAGAGTGGCATTTCTGAACTCAATACCATTGTCACTTCTCAGAATTTGAACCTTGGCATTTGGAGTTCTGTCAAGAACTCTTAAGTGATCAATGATGACTTGAGCAGCTTCATCTTTTAATTCTAGATACTTCACCAAAGTATACATAGAATAGTCATCCACCATAACTAATGCATATCTCTTCTTGGCTAAGGATTGAACATTTACTGGGCCAAAGAGATCCATGTGAATTAGTTTTAGTGGTTCTGTGTTGGTGTTGACTTGCTTTGACCTATGCACAGCTCTCCTCAGTTTTCCCATTTGACAGTCCTCACACAGCCCTTTTTGACAGAATTCCTGTTGAGGTAGTCCTCTTACCAGTTCCTTCTTCATCAGCATATTCATTGTTTTGAAGTTTAGGTGAGAGAGTTTCCTGTGCCAAAGCATGTTGTCACCAACAGTAGCTTTACTGTAGAAATAGTAAATCTTGTCCTTCTTTGTTGAACTCAGATCAACAACAAATAGGCTTCTTTTCCTTACCCCTTTCAAAGAGAGGCTTCCATCTTTCTTGTGATAGATATTGCACACCATCATGTCAAAATCAACCTTGAATCCTCTGTCACTGAATTGGCCGACACTGAGCAGGTTGTGCATCAATCCATCAACAAGTGCAATATCATTAATGACAACATTCCTAATTTCCAAACAGCCATATCCCACTGTGTAACCTTTGCTGTTGTCTCCAAAAGTTATGATTGGACCAGCTTTCTCCACAAATTGTGATAATAGGGCTTTATCACCAGTCATGTGCCTTGAGCAGCCACTATCAATGATCCACATGACCTGCTTCTTATTCTTGCCCTGCAAAACAAATTTTATTTAAGAGGCATATGGTACCCAATCCTTGTTGGGTCCTGCTAATTCAGTATCACAAGAGTATTCATCATTTTCAACTTTAACAGTCACATCAGGAATCTTCTGTTGGACTCTTTTCTTCACCCACTTAGCTTTAGAATTAGACTTGGTCTTCTTCTTAGTGGATGTAGCCTTCTTACTATTTCCAGTAGGCTCAGAAGTCTCAACAGTTTGCATATAGAGACATTGTTCAGTAGATGAAATAGGCAGGTTGAAACAAGTACTCATGGCAGTTATTTTACAAGGCATGCAGTCAGTGTTATTGCATACTACCATAGATCTATGCATAATGGGGGTTCTATGTGAGTTACCATCTATCTTGGTCACATTGTTCTTGACCTCTTTTGGTTTCTTACAAACATGAGTTAAGTGATGTGAAGAGCCACAACTATTGCATAGTTTTCTTGGAGCACTACCAACATTAGCATTGCCATTTCCTAACTTACCATTCCTGTTTTTAGACTTGTAGGTAACTGTGTCAACATGATGTTCTGAAGTTGTTGTCGAGCTCTTCTTGACAGTACTTTTTACACTTACTGTCTTGAAAATATGTTTAGAGGTTACTGTCTTCGAAGCTCTCTTGACAGTATCTTTGAAAGTTTTTGTCTTGCCATTACTGACAACATCTTTAGAACATTCTGTTTGATTGTCTGGGGAAGTTACTGTCTTGAGGGTTTTGACAGTATCTTTTCCATCAATTGTTGTACTGTCAACACACTCATCATCATCATCAAGTTTTTGCCTGATGAGCATGGCTTCCTCATCAAACTCAAGTTCAGAAAGTTTAAAAATTGGTTTGTTGATCTTTTTGAGAACATGAGGTTTGACCGAATCATCAGTTGAACAATCCTGATCCACAATCTCCTTACCAGGTCTTCTACCATACTCAAAACCTATCCCTACTTTTTGATCCTCTGTGTGTTTCTCATGATAATCCTGAAGTTGTTTAGAATATTTTCTATAGGCCTTAATCTTGAATTCATTTTCACTAATTTCATTCCTTAAAAACTTTTCTATTTCTTTAGCACAGACTAATTCATTTTTAAGTTTAGCATTTTCTTATACTAGAGACTCTAATCGACTGGTCTTAAACAAAAGCATGTCATTCTCAAAAGTGAGTGTTTCATTTAGTTTAGTTAACCTAGCAATCTTTTCATTAGCTGCAGTTAAACTAGTATGAACATTAAACATTTCAGCACTCAACTCCTCAACAGTTTATTTGTATTCTTCTTTAGACATTTCAAGTAAGACAAGTGAGGGTACCTGACTTGGAGAGCTAGAGGAGACCTCATCAGACTTAGCCATGAGGGCTAGATTCACATATTCCTCTTCCTCTTCATCATCAGTATCATCCCAACATTTTCCCTCAGCCACATAGGCTTTTCCCTGTCCTTTCTTGAAGTGTCCACTTAACCTTTTATCCATCCTTTGATTCTACTTTGGCCTTCTGCATTCAGTAGCAAAATGACCAAGCTCATTGCAGTTGTAACACCTAAACTTGGATCTGTCCACCATCCTTGTTTTGTAACCACCTCTTGTGGCACCACCTTCAACCTTGGAGGAATTCCCTTTGTTGAACCTTGATGTCTGACCTTGAGACTTATATGGCTTATTTCTCTTGAACCTTATGTTTTTGAACTTCTTAGCCATGTAAGCCATAGTTGGATTATCCATCTTTTCCATTTCTTCTATAGAGTAGAAGTCTTCATCCTCAACATCAGTTAGTTGTAGCACTACCTTCTCATCATCATCCACAACCTCTTCAATCTTTATAGAAGGTACTTGAGCAGGTTGGGTGATTTGGACTCCTTCACTAGGTTGAGTGATTCTTGGCACATGAGCTACAAGAGCACCAGACATATTTGCCATCTTTCCTCTTAATCCAGCTTGTATAGCTCTTTTTTGGAAAAATTCAAGCTCATATGATTTAAGCACACCATATAATGTTTCAAGGGAAACATTGTTTAGATTTCTTCCTTCTCTTATGGCTGTGATTCTGTGCTCTAGATGCTCAGGAAGTGTGAGTAAAAAGTTAACATTTAACTCTTTCCTATCATAGTACTTGCCATGTATCTGTAGCTCAGTCAGCAGTTTACTAAACCTCTCAAACATTGTTGTTAGATCTTCTCCTGACTTTGCCATGAAAGCTTCATACTGTGAGATAAGAATTTGTCTTTGATTGTCTTTTACCTCTTCACTTCCTTCACGTAACAACTCAATCTTATTCCACATTTCCTTGGCTGATGAGCATCCAATGACGTTCCCACACATGGCTTTGTCCAAAGTGAGAGCATCCAGTAGGATGAGTTTCAAGTAATCATCCAATGCCACCTTCTCTTTTTCTGGCTCCAGAAACTCTGAAGGTGATTTAGCAATCCAGTTTTCTGGAATAAGAACACCATCCACAGTCGAGGCTTCAATCTCCTTCTGTGGAACAAAGGGACCATTCTGGAGGATACCCAAGTATAATGGATTCGCAGCTTTGATAAACAACAAGATTTTTCTTTTCCACACATTGTAGTTCTCTTTATCAAATGTTGGAATCTTTATGCTACTTGACTTCTGCATACTTGTCATGATCTCAGATTTGTAGAACAATCTGTCTGCTCTGATACCAGTTGTTGGTCCTTGACTATTGTAGAAGGGGGGGGGAGTTGAATGCAATACTGATAAATCTCAATCTACGTTCCAATAATTAAACTAAGATTAAAGTTTATCAGTTTACGAATTGCAAATACAAGTAGACACAAGAGATTTTCTCACAAAATAAATTTTTTATTTATTTTGCAAAGTGTTGCTACAACCTCAAGAAAATATCAGTTTTCTTGAGCTTCAATTTCTCGAGTGATACATAGAATGAATTGGGAGATAGTCTAAGTAAACTAATCCTATCTCTATCATCACGGGTTTGTGAAGCTGTTGTCATTTTCATGTGGCAGCTTCTTACAAATTGTCTACCCGTGAGTCTTACCTAAATTGCTATACAAACAAGTTTATCATTAATGGAAAAAGCAATCTAGATACATTCTATATTTAGCTAACACAATTCAGTAGATGTTGATTTGTCATACTCTTGAATTGGTGAGCTTTGTCATGTGATCTCTCAAGCTTCAGTCGTAGTCTTGCAGACCTGATGCAGTGTTGGGATACTGCAGCACGCCTGTTTCTTGAACATCCAAAGTGTCACATGTTTGACTGGGTAGATCCCCAATACAAAGAATATCCCTTTCCGACATTATCCTGATCCTCAAGCTTGCTATCACAAGAGTGTGCTTTTGGTGACAGTAAGAAGTCCCCGTAATAAATGTTGTCAGGATTTCCAAACTTGTTGTCAGTCTAAGGTAAAGTTGTTGTCTCAGGGCTTCCGCCAATGTTGCTGTCAGAGTGGATATACTGTCGTGACTTGCAACATGCTGTCTTCTTGTAACCTTACTGTCAATGCCATGACAGTAACATTTATTTTTGTTGTCCTCCTTGAGCACTTCTTGAGGCTTGAACAAATAAATGAACTTCTACCAAGATGTACTAAATTCTTATTTAACAACAAACAAAATGGGTACAAGAACATACTCTGGCTGTGATAGTATGTTCATACTTAACAAAATTAAGTATAAAGAAAAATATCTACTTAAGCTGTCTCATAGCTATCACCCATAAATCCTAACACATTAAGATACATCTTATGCCCACAATGAGAGTCCCTACCCCTCCAATGCCCCCATTGAGCCCGTTACCATCTGATGATGACTATGACCTCGCCCCTGAGGGATATGAGGAGGACCAGGCCATGACTGACCCAGACACACCACCTCCCTCACCTATTGTTGTGCCCGTTGTTATCCATGATTGGATGATAGGCCGACTTACCACTGACTTGACAACAACAGAGGCTAGAGCCGATGAACTTAGGAGGTAGTTAGCCGCAGAGAGAGAGAGACCCGTCGTTCCTATCAGGACGGGATGAGGTTTACGACCCCTAGTGGGCTGAGGAGTGAGATGACCGGCATAGAGGTACGAGCTCGAGTTAGCATGAGGTGCCTACCTGTTACTACTGAGGGACTGGTGTCCCGTCAGGATACGGAGATGATTTGGATAGATGTCATGGTGCGCGTCAGGAGCGCGTCAGGAGCCTGACCCTCCCGGCGGAGGAGCCTTTATAGATGACAGATAGCTTAGTTCTCTAAACTCGGATGGCCATTAGTAGTGCCAATTTTGTGGGATGGTTACGATGTATAACAGTATCCCTTCTGGGTTAGAGATAGGCTGACCAGACAGACTTTTGTGGATGGTGACTAGATGACATGTAGTACTTTTGCTTGTGACCGTTATTCGGATTATGTAGTTCAGCAATGTATTCGCTTTTGTTGAAAAACTTTGACTTTCAGTACCTCGTGACTTTATGTCACTTGTGTATATATTCACACATTTCAGTTCTTAAAAGAATTCAGTCTTAAATTTGATATATCCTGTTATTTCAACTGTTGTACAAAGTTATCAGTCTTGATATATATATATATAGAACTATGAAACCTTCGTTTTGACAAAAAAAAAATTTGGATCTTCCAACTTCGAAAATGATTTGAAGGATTACTACTGGTGGACCAGACGGTTCCATGTACCCTGTTTTGAAAAAGCAAATAATCTTGATGAAAATTTTTCTTGTTTAACTATCAGAACAATGTCACCCCGGTGTATGGGAACACGAGCACGCCCTGCCAATACTGTGGCCCAGGGTAGTGTTAATCAGGGAGGAATAGGACAAAATTTTCATAGTGAAGAAGAGGAAGACCCAGATTACAATGAGTTCGAGGAACAGAGTAATGAGGAAGAGGAGTACGAAAGTACTCAGGATGTAGAGGATCCAGGTAAAAACCCGATGGACCAGTTCATGCACCTGCTTAGGTAGAACTTTAACCACCACCCACCGCCACCACCACCATGCCCCAATACTACGGGGCAGAATGCTTTTACGGCCTTCAAGTCCCTTAGGCCCCCGGAATTTCAGAGATCTGATGATCCCGTTGAGGCAAGAGCTTGGCTGAAAGAAACGGAGAAATCATTTGAAATCCTAGGCATAGAGGAAGCCCAAAAGACCATCTTCGCCACCTACCTCTTGAAGGGAGAGGCTAACTACTGGTGGGAAGCAAAGAGGAACCTAGAGACGGATGCCATTATCACCTGGGTAAGATTTACCACTTTATTTCTGGAAAACTATTTCCCCGTGTTCATGGAAACACAACTGGAGCGAAAGTTTTTGGAACTAAAACAGGATAACATGACTATGGCAGAATATGAAGCCAAGTTTACCGAGCTGTCTAGGTTTGTACCGGACTTTGTCAATACAGATTTGAAGAGATCAAGGAGGTTTCAGCAAGGATTGAAAAAATGGATTCAGAATATAGTTGTCGTGTTGGAAATAACGGACTATGTCGTACTAGTGCAAAAGGCGACCATCGTGGAATCAAGCAGTGAGCAGAGTCAGAAAAACAAGGAAGAGAAAAAGAGAAAGTTTGGTAGTCAGGAAGGGAACTCTGCGAGCGAGAGTTTCCTAGCTAAGACATTCAGAGGGACAAGGTCCCAGTCAGTAAGGAGTTTAGGATTCAGAAGGACATAGAACAGGAGCATAGGCCAGGGCGGCAGGCAGACCGGGGTATCTCATTTTAGCCAACCCCGACCCCCTCTGCTAGATTGTAAGACTTGTGAAAAGAAACACACTGGAATTTGTGCCCTGGGTACGGTAAACTGTTACAAGTGTAACCGGCCGGGACATTATTCTAACACTTGCCCGCAGAACAATATGACTTGCTTCCGGTGTGGGAAGACTGGACACGTGAGGAAGGATTGCAAGAGTGTAAACCAACCACATCAGGCATGAGTAGGGCAGCTTCTAACAAGCCCCCAACTGCTAGGACGTTTAACATGACTGTTAAGGATGTCGTGAGAGACAGGAATGTGATAGCAGGTACTCTTCTACTTAATATCGTCAATGTAAATGTTTTATTTGACTCGGGATCTACTAAGTCTTTTATTTCTAGAGATTTCGCGAGTAAGTTAAAACTTAGAGCGGAACCATTAAAAGAGGTGTTAAAGGTAGAGATAGCAAATCGGGAAGTAATTCCATTTAGTCAGGTACACCTAGACTGTAATCTAGAAATAGAAGGTCAACAATTTCATGTAGACTTAATCCCATTTAAATTAGGGGAATTTGATGTTATCTTGGGAATGGACTGGTTGTCAAGCAACGGCGCTCAGATTGATTGTGAAAGAAAGAAAATTAGGTTGAAAGTACCCGGAGAGCGGGAAGTCGTGTTCAAGGGAAAACGACAGACCCGTAAGTTCTTGACCATGACCCAGACCAAGAGGTTGTTGCGGCATGGGTGTGAGGCTTATTTAGCCTATGTGATAGACACGAAACGAGAAGTACCTAGTATATAGACTATCCCTGTTGTAAATGAATTCGAGGATGTATTCCCAGAAGACCTCCCAGGGTTACCACCCGATAGAGAAATAGAGTTTGCTATAGAATTAGTTCTAGGGACGGCACTAGTTTCGAAGGCCCTGTACCGACTAGCTCCAGTCGAGATGAAAGAATTAGCCGCACAATTACAGGAATTGTTAGAGAAAGGAATGATAAGACCAAGTGTGTCACCGTGGGGTGCACCAATGTTATTTGTGAAGAAAAAGGACGGCGGCATGAGGTTGTGCATAGACTATCGAGAACTGAATAAGCTAACTATTAAGAATAGATATCCCCTGCCAAGGATCGATGATTTGCTTGATCAGCTAAAGGATGCATTTCATTTCTCAAAGATTGATTTGAGAAGTGGATACCACAAATTGAAGATTAAACCCGAGGATATACCCAAGACTGCGTTCCGCACTAGGTATGGACACTACGAGTTTTTAGTAATGTCGTTTGGGCTAACGAATGACCTTGCAGCTTTCATGGACTTGATGAATCGAGTTTTCAAGAAGTATTTGGATAAGTGTGTCATAGTTTTCATCGAAGATGTTTTGGTTTACTCAAAGACAGAGGGAGAACATGCAGAACATTTGAGGATATTGTTGGAAGCACTGAGAAAGGAAAAGTTCTATGCCAAATTCTCAAAGTGCGAGTTTTGGCTAAAGTAAGTTCAGTTCTTAGGACATGTAGTCAGTAACGAAGGAGTGTTGGTCGACCCCGCTAAGATAAAAGCTGTCTCGAACTGGGAAAGACCAACCACACCAACCGAAGTGAGAAGTTTTGTGGGTTTAGCCGGATATTACCGTAGCCCCGCTGACCCGACTTACTCAAAAGACCAAAAAAGTTTGAATGGACCGAGAAGTGTGAGAAAAGTTTCCAGGAATTAAAGAAGAGATTAGTCATTATCCTTGTGTTGGCACTGCCAGACGGGAAAAGAGATTTTGTGATCTACAGCGACGCATCGCATAAATGATTAGGGTGTGTGCTTATGCAACACGGTAAGGTGATTGTGTATGCATCTAGACAATTGAAGGAATATGAAATTAGGTACCCTACACATGACTTAGAATTAGCAACGATAGTTTTCGCTTTAAAGATTTGGAGACATTACTTGTATGGAGAGAATTACGAGATTTACACGGATTATAAGAGCCTTAAATACATTTTTACCCAAAAGAGCTCAACATGAGACAGAGAAGATGGCTAGAGCTAATCAAGGATTATGACCGTGAGATTCTTTACCACCCAGGGAAGGCCAATGTGGTAGCCGATGCCCTTAGTAAGAAACAGAGGCTTAAGATGATAACATCTTCAGATAAGTTAATCCAAGAATTTGAGAAAATGAAAATTGAGGTTAAGATAACCGGAAATGGTACTGAGAGACTATTTGAGATTGCAATGCAACCAGAATTGCTACAGAAGATCAAGTTGTGTCAAGAGTGAATGATGAGCGAAGGTAGAGAGTCAATGTTGGGAGAGGAATTAAAGACTGAGAAAAATGATAAAGGAATCATGAGGTATTCCGACCGAATTTGGGTTCCTAATGTTCAAGAGCTAAAGGATGAGATTTTATACGAGAGTCATAGCTCAAGGTATTCGAATCACTGAGGAAGCACCAAAATGTATAGGGATTTGAAAGAGTACTATTGGTGGCCTAACATGAAAAAGGATGTAGCAGAGTGGGTAAGCAAATGCTTGACCTCCCAAAGAGTAAAAGCAGAGCACCAGAGGCCTAGCAGACTCTTATGACCCCTAGAGATTCCAGAATGGAAATGGGAAAAAATAGCCATGGATTTCGTAGTAGGTTTACCAAGGACCAAAACTAACCACGATGCCATATGGGTAATCGTAGATCGGTTGACAAAGTCAGCCCACTTTCTTCCGATCAACGAGAGGTAAACTAGTGGATATTTATATGAAAGAGATTGTGGTGCGACATGGAGTTCCAGTCGCCATCGTATCAGACCGAGACCCTAAGTTTAACTCCAGATTTTGGAGGAGTTTCCAAGAATGTGTGGGAACCAAGCTGAACATGAGCACTGCCTACCATCCCTAGACGGATGGACAAAGTGAAAGGACTATCCAGACGCTAGAGGATATTTTAAGAGTCTGTGCCATAGACTTTAAAGGAAGTTGGGATGATCACTTACCACTGGTTGAGTTTTCCTACAATAATAGTTTTCATGCAAGCATATGGATGCCCCCGTACGAAGCCCTTTGTGGAAGAAGATGTCGATCTCTCTTGTATTGGGACGAAGTTGGTGAGCGAACGATGCTCGGGCCCGAAGTGGTCCAACAGACTAAGGATGTAGTAGATCTTATTAGAGGACAGTTGGTAGCAGCCCAAGATAGATAGAAGAAATATGCAGATTTGGCTCGAAAGGACAAAGAATATGAAGTAGGGGACCTTGTGCTGTTAAAGGTATCCTCGTGGAAAGGATTGATGAGGTTCTGGAAGAAAGGGAAGTTAAGTCCCAGGTATATTGGACCATTCAAAATCTTAAGATGCATCGGGGAAGTAGCTTACGAGCTATCCTTGCCCCCAGACCTGCAACAAGTTCACAACGTGTTCCATGTGTCCATGTTAAGGAAATACAATCCGGACACCAGGCATGTAGTAAAATACAAGCATGTAGACATACAACTAGACCTGTCCTACGTGGAGCAACCGGTGGAAATCATTGACCGGAAAGATCAAGTACTTAGGAATAAAGTTGTTAAACTAGTGAGAGTTTTGTGGAGGAATCATAATGTTGAAGAATCCACCTAGGAGCTAGAGGGCGCAATGCTGTAAAAGTACCCCCACCTATTCTCGACTTGATTTCGGGACGGAATCCTTTTATGTAGGGGAGACTGTAATAACCCTAAATTTTGTAATATTTTGAAACTTTGATGAATAGTGAATTTTGCTGTCTAAGAAAATTTTCAAACCACCTTATATACGAGACAAGGAATGGATATTTCGAAGTTATATTAGGGATGTGTAAGGGGAATGAGTGAATGTAAACGCGATCAGAATCCGAAGATTCCGAATTTAATTTTATTCCACTATTCATCGGACAATCGAGGATTTATTAATTGATCAAATATTGAACCAAGGCAATAAAGGATTAAGAGGATATCCACTAACACTAGTGCAACAAAACGTTTTCGAAATCACTCGAACTTATAGCGAGATTAAGCGACAAAGCGAAAGCGTAACGAAATATGGATTAATCACTAACGAAAGGAGAAGTACCATGCAAGATCATCAAGTGCAACATATGAGAGCATCCATGTGAATCCAAACAAGAAAGATAAGTGGTTTAGTGATGACCAAGTGATGAATCACCACCTTGTCACCATTTTGTGCAAGTAACCATCACAAGCTTGACAAGTGTTTTTGGTGATTAATTAGCATTTTTACCACAAGATATTTTGTGTGTTAATTAGATTTTATTAAGTCAAAAGAATAGAAAGCAAGCAAGTAACCAAGCAAAGATACTCCCCCCCCCCCCCCCATTTCTTCATCATTCGGCCCAAATAGTTCCTCCAAGGAATTGGAAATTTTTCTCCAAGCTAGCCTCCACCAAAAATTGCAAGGTTGGACTCTAAAGTTCCTACATTTCCTAATTAAGGTAACCTCTAAATCCTAGCTTCATCCATGAATTGTATCTTGTCCAAATCATGGACTAAAGATGAGCATGAATAGTGTTTTGAATAGTAACTTTTGTTGTTCTTGATTTTGTTCTTGAAGTTTAAGCAAACTAAGGTTGTATAAAGCTCAAGAAAGGATAGTTAAGCTATTGTTAGTGTATACTAAGCATCGAAGAAGGTATAAACATCTCAAACCTTTAGTTATACTTTGATTATTATGATTAGTTTGGTGTTAGTTTGTGTTAGTTGAATGAAAGATTGAATCTTTGGTTTTGGTAGATGTTTAGTGATTATTTTGATGGATGATCTTGTAGATGTTGGTTTTGACTTGTTGATTAAAGATCATGAGTTAGTTTAGATGATGTATATGAAGTACTGATGATTGGGTTGTGTTGAATGATTGCTTGGAGTAGTATAAATTTGGGAAAAGTTAGATATACGCCATTGTAATGTCGAAATTTACTTAGCCATGGTTGGACAGTAGCCTCGGGTTCCAAACTTACATGACACAGATACCAACTTTCCATTTTAGTATAGATCTTGTCTTGTAGTTTGTTTTGGCGAAAGAATCGCATCGATCCGATTTACGGTTTAGGAGAAACACCCGTTTTAGTAAAAGTAGTTTCGGGAAAAGACGTTGTCCAATATGTGAACTTTGAACCTATGGTCAAGCCCCTTAAAAATGGATATAGACCATGAAACTAAGGTGAAAAATAGTATGGACATCTATCAAGGTAACCGAGAAGGTTTCGGGTTAAAAAGATAATGTTTTGATTTTATAAAAATGCGGGAACCAAAGTTGTGCAAGTGAAAAAACCCTTAAGGGGATAGTTAAAACCATGGACTTAGAAACATTAACCCTTAAGTGTTTAAAGACTGTCATGGGGTTATAATTAACCAAGAACGAGACATTTGATTTTCGTTAAGAGTTACGTTGGTGCTTAGGTTTATAACACATTAACTGGTTCTAGGGGACTGATCGGAATTTGTATATCTTATTATAGATTGTCGAGCATACTCACGAGCCCCCATTACCACTACTTCAGGAGTTTCAGGCAAGTTTCCAAACCCTACATCTTATATAGATGTTGTGTTATTTAAACTGTTGTGATTGTAATATAAACTGTTTAAATGTTTTAAATGTTTTACGAACTGATTTATATGCTGATTTAAATCTTTCGTAATAGTTAGCGGTTTATATGCTAGGAGTATATTAGATATAAACCAAGGTGTATAAAGGCTCTAAGCGTAGAGTACTTGAATAGTATTTTCAAACTTAGACCGGGAGTTAAAATATTATTTTGTTTTGAATTACTGTCATAAAAAGCTGGAGGTTCCAGGGACAGTTATATTTCAATTTTTGATTTAAATAGTCCAAAAATAATATCTTGGATATTTAAGGTGAGTTATATTTAAATAATATTTTTAAAATATTATCTGAATATTTATTTGATTAAGTGAATATTATTTTGAATATTCATTTAAAAGGGGATTTAATTGAATAATGATATAATATTTATTACTTGAATATTTACTAATTATTTCAAATATAATTAAAAAATCATAGAACCTTGTTTAAATATTATTTAAGGTTCCAAAAGTTATTTAAAATATTTTCTAACCTTCAGAAAATTTATTTGAATATAGTAGGGGTTCCCAAATATTTTATTTTGAATTTAATAAATTCTTCCGAAAGAGAATAAATGTCCTTTGACTTATTAAAAATTGGGAATCAAATCCAGGGAGTGAACAGATGATTTCACTTTCCTCTTTCATCGAAAGTAATTATGTTTTGGGTTTCTGAATTATCAGAACTAAAGATATTTTACAATGAACTCTGAGGTCGTGATTTCAAAGAACTATACTCGATAATCGAGGTCAGTTGACAACGGTCAACCCACATTGTGACTTACTTCCAAACATTTCTTAGAAGTAAGAATATAGTTTATAATAACCTATCAACAAGCATGTGTTTGGGGAACTTGGAGTAATATCTGTTCCAGTTATAGATAGGATTCTTCGGGGTACTAGAAATCGGCTAGTGTAAGTGGAGAAGCAAAACACGGTCTAGCTAATAATGGCCTTGTTGTCGCCATGTGTACGTAAGCGGCTGGGTTGACACCGGTCCAGTGGTGAAGAAATCAGCTAGTGGAAGTGGCCAAACAAAGCGCGGTCCAGCTAGCTATGGCCTTGATGTCGCCATGAATGCGTAAGCGGCTGGGTTGACACAGGTCCAATCAAATTAAAAGCCCATATACGGCTTAGGGTAATGACCTTCGGGATTATCCATCTACTAGTAGAGAAGTTAAGCGGTTATACAACTGATCATCGTATATCGAAATGCGTGTCCCTGTATAGTTTCCCCTTTCCAGTTGGAATTCAGTAGTGCTTTATAACTTGGTCATATACCAATTACGGAAAATTGTTAATAATATTTTAACAAGTATCATACCTCATACAGTACTTGAACTATATGGAAATGTTTTGATGAAAAGATTACTTTTAAAACATCATTCTGTATACGAATGAGATTTCAAATCTTTCAAATGATATAAAAAGCTTACGGAGTTTATTTAAACTGCTTTATATTATTGATGGGCTATAGTGCTCACTCTTGTTCTTTTATATATATCACAAAACAACAGCTAGGATAGATGGCCGGGACTTTCCTCACCGCGCGGAAGCGCGTCAGTGACGTGCGGACATTCCGGAGAGTTGTTGTGGCAGCACCGCATGTAGGAAGGCTGAGTTGGTTCGGAGTGCAGCTCTTGTTGCTCCGACTTATTTATAAGTATGACTTATGTATATTAATGAACAAGAACAAACGTTTGCGCCGCCTTTATGGTTTCATGTAGAAATCATATTAGTAGCAGGTTTCTAGTGCAATTGATTTTGGGTTGTAATAACTTTACATTATGGATCATATGACTGCTATTTATGTAACTTCGTTTCTGAGAATACAACTGGTGTGAGTATATATATTGTGGGGCCCAGTGTGTGATGATTTGTTATTATGATTCAAGTATCAAGTGTTTAAGTTGACAAAAAAGAGCGTGACAACCTAGATCTCCGACCCCGGATCTGGAGGTGTTACAACTTTTGTCACTGCTCCTTCCTTCACCAAATCTATATATATATATATATATATATATATATATATATATATATATATATATCACGGTGAAACAATTTCCTTTTCAGCAAATAAAATATTCAAACATATCAAATCTTAAATATATTCGAAACAATATTATTTTTTAGCCTTTTATAACAATGTTCAAATATGTTTAACTTGTATCTTGCGTAAATATTTGTTGAATCTTGCTTATATATGTTTATTCTTAATAAAAAAAACCATCGTCGTCATTATTGCTCATGTTTTTAAAAATTTACTAGCATACAAATTCTATTCAATTTATATTTGTATTTGATATAAATTCTTACACTTTTTAATAATTAGATTCAAAGATTTTCATCTATCTCTTATCATCTAACGATACTTTCTTTGGTGGTACATGACCAAAATTCTAGATAAGATCTCCCCACCCTTATTATATCCTTATCTAGACTATAGTATATTATTAAAATCGAAACATTGAAAGTTTTGGTTTTCGGTTTTCGGTCGGTTTTCGGTCTTTTATTCTATTTAATAAATAAAACAAATATTAGTAACTATATGATTGCCTTTTATAATTAAAATATATTTTTTTCTAACAAAATCTACTCATTTTCCAAAAATATCATGACAATTATCTTTAAATTAAAACATATTACCTTTTATATTTGTTATCACTAAAATCTCTGTTTTCCAAAAATATGAGGTGCAATCCTTACTTATTTATTTTAAAACCTATTTTAATACTCTATTTAATAAATAATAAAATAATATAAAAATAGTAACTAGCTGATTGCCTTTTATAATTAAAAAAAATTCTAACAAAATCTACTCTTTTTCCAAAAACAATTACCTTTAAATTAAAACATATTATATTTTATATTTGTTATCATTAAAATCTCTATTTTCCAAAAATATGAGGTGCAATCCTTATTTATTTATTTTAAAATCTATTTTAATACTCTATGAAAGGCATATGTAAAGGCCTATTTGTAAATACCGAGGATTCTACTCAACATAAAATAAGATGTAATAAGTAAATAATAAAAATCATATGTCACAGGAATCTAAGAAGATAATATCTGTCAAAGAATGAAGATTAAAGTCATCTACAGACTTGAAGTAATTCTACATTGAAAGAAGTTCAATTTATTGATCAAGTCTCAGTGAAGTATTCAATCTCAGTGGATTTATTAAAGTGCCAGAGATTTCAAGATGTGACAGCAATTGTGCAGGTTACAGAGTTTAAGGAAAAGGGAAAAGAAAGTGGATCACTGCTTAAAGTCAAACAGATGAAGAACAAACATTGCCGTTAGTCACTCATGAACCAGACAGTAAATTGAGTGTCAACGTTCTACAAGTGTTATTTCTTCATCTAAGTTTTAGTGGTTCAAGAATTAATTGTGAAGACAAGGATTATATTTATTCTTTTCTAAATAATTATTACTACTAAGTAAATTATTTATTAATTTAATTCTGTTAAGAATTAATTTAATATATAAATTACTTAAATAATTATTTGAATTAGAATAAGAAATGAACTAGGAAGACTTAGTTTATTAACTTAGAAGACTAAAAATGAGTCTTCCCGAATGTCTTCCTAAGCCAAAGTGAGTCTTCCTGATTGTCTTCCCAAGCCAAGAGATTGTTTTCCCGAGAGTCTTCCCAAGCCATTTCATAGTCTTCCCGGTTGTCTTCCTAATGCAAATTCAAGGAATGGTTTTGGCACGTGAAAGACAGGATATAGTACATGTATTAAAAGACATGTGTGATCAAAATGAAGACAGTACAACTTTACTGAACACAAGACAAAAGCACAGAAACATTTCATTCAAAGCTTCTGCCTTTACTTCTCAACTGTCCGAGCAAAAATTAATCTGTGGATTTAATTCTTGAATTGTTCTTAACATTTAATCCATAAGAATTGTATCACTTGTACTGCTTTGACAATCTAGCGGATCATAATCCCTAGAAATTATATCGAACTAATTTTTAGTATTCGATCCTTTTTATTACAAAAATAGATAAATTCATGTCGAATTTATTCTAGGTTTGTTTTATCAAGAACTCTGTAATCCATACTCAGATTGTAACACCTTTCAAGTTTAATATTTGTTATATTTAACTTGAATATTGTTTCAGTTTATTCCGCAGTAATTTGTTCTTAAATTGTTTAATCTTTAAACGAACAAATTCGATTAAACGGTATAGTTTGTATTCAACCCCCCCTTCTACAAACTTATCAGGACCTAACAATTGGTATCAGAGCCTTTTGATTGATAAACTAATCAAAGATCCATTTTTTGTGATTTTTTCTTAAACTCTGAAATTTTTATCATTCATCAAAAATCTCAAAAATGTCTACAACACAGAAAGTTGGTACAGTAAAGATTCCCATGTTCAGTAAGGAGCATTATCCTATGTGGAAGAAGAAGATGTTCCTGTTTCTTCAAGTGGCAAATGTTAAATATCTTGGAGTGCTGAAGAATGGTCCTAAGCTTCCTATGATTTTTGAGGAAGAGCAGATAGAGAATGATGTTGTTACTAGAGCTGTTAGGATGTACCCTAAGGATCCCAAGGACTACACAGCTGATGAGAAAGAGGATGCTTCCCTGGATGCCTGTTTACAGTTGATACTGGTTGATTGTCTTGATCCTGTCATGCATAATCATGTTCTAAACTGTGTTTCTGCCAAACACATTTGGGACACTATAGAGATAATCAATGAGGGGAAAGAAGAAGTCAGAGAGAATAAGATGGAAATTCTCACCTCTTCTTATGAACATTTCAGATCAAACCCTGGTGAAGGTATCTCTTAGGTTTTTGAGAGATACAACAAATTGATAAATGATCTGAATCTCCATGGAAAGCACTATACTATCAAGGAGATTAACAAGAAGTTCCTCCTGACACTTCCATTTCATTTGGAGCACGGAATATCTGCAATTAGAGAAGCAAGAGATCTTGGAGAGATTTCTTTGGAAAGACTCTATGTTGTTCTGAAGACCTATGAGCTGGAGCAGATTCAGCAAAAGGAGATTTATGGAACTGGAAAGGTAGTTAGTACTTCTACTGCATTGGCAACAGAAGTCCCACATCAACTGGAAGTGAAGGTTGGTCAACCTTCCAGTTCTGACATGGATGTTATTGTGGCTGAATATGGCTTAACATCCACTAATCAATCTGGTGGTGACTTCTATTCTTTGGAAGAACTTGATCAGCTAGAGGATGGGGATATGGCAATGATAGTGAGGAAGTTTGGCAAATTCAGATTCAGAAGGAATCCTAATCTTAAGTTCAAGCCCAGGTTTCAGAGAGGTGGTTCTTCCTCTTCAAATAGCACAAGAGGTGGCTATAAAACTGTAACTGTGGACAGAAGCACAATCAGGTGCTACAATTGTAATGAGTTGGGTCACTTTGCTACAGAATGTAAAAGCCAAAGCAAGTGAGAAGGAACTCATTTGATTCTAGCAAGAAGAATAAGATTGGGAAAGCTTATGTTGCCGAGGGAAAGAGTTGGGATGATACAGATAGTGATGAAGAAGCTGGTGAAATTGGAAACCTAGCTTCAATGGCTAATGAGGCAAGCACTTCATCATCATTCATGTCAGAGGTAAAGTTTACTGATGCTGAAATGATCTATCATCTTAGTACTACTGTTTCTTGTGCACGTAGAGAAAATGATAGAATAATTCTTTTGAACACGGCTCTTGAAAAGGAGGTAAAAGAATTAAAACTTGTGCATGTTAATCAGGGTGAACTTACTAATAAAATAGCATTTCTTGAGAATATGGTTAATTGTTATATTCAACTAGAAACCATTCTTAAGGATCAGATTAGTGAACTTAAAATCAAGGCTAATGCTTACTATAACTCTTGTAAGACTGCTAAAGAAATCATCAATAAACAAAGTATTGGTTATACTGTAGGAATAGGGTATGACTATAATGAGTCTATTGAAGAATTAATCATAAACACCCCTAATAGAGTTAGTGCTGAAGAAAGGGGTGTACCATATGTGCTTAAGGGTATTGAAACACCTTTCTTTAAAGAATCCTTGGCAATACTTCTGAATGAATATTCTATCATTATTCAAGAGGAGATGTGTATTGAGGATCTTGCTTTTGAACTTGATCAGTCCAACAAGTGTATGTCTGATAATAAATTCAAAGTTGTTTCAACAACAGAGACTAAGTCAGACATCCATAAAGTGGATCAAAACAACTGTAGAACCAACATGCCTGCAGTTAATCTTTCTCATAAAGCATGTGGTGTGGTTAATTGCATGTCTTGTGCTTTCAATGTTATGTATGCTTATTTTAATAGTAAGCATGTATTTGATAATAAGACTGCTCCACGTCAACATGTTAATAATAAGAAGCATGTTAGATCTAAGACTACTAGTCCTCCAAAGACTAGAGTGGATCCATTTATCCCTAAGCCTACTCAGAAATGTGTTAAGGCTGGCTATAAATGGAAACACTCTTTTGTGAAAGAGGTTGAAGTAGTTATAGTTAAAAATGTTGTTTTGCATGACAAAGGCTAGTTCTTTAAGTATGCCGGACCCAATCAAGTTTGGGTTCCGAGGAAGGACTAATCAATTTGATATTGTAGGGTGTGGCACAGGTAAACCGTGTTATGTGGATTCTGGACAGTGGTTGTTCAAGGCATATGACCGGAGATAGAGCCCTGCTATCAAATGTGGTTGAGAAAGTTGGCCCAGACGTTACCTTTGGAGATAACAGAGAGGGTATTACCAGAGGATATGGCTGTTTGGAGTTTGGAAATGTTATCATTCAAGATGTATCTATTGTGGAAGGTCTGAAGTTCAATCTTCTCAGCATCAGTCATTTCTGTGACAGAGGATATGTTGTTTCCTTTGATACAGAGAAGTGTCAGATCCTTCACAAGAATAATGGAAAGCCTGCTCTTCAAGGAGTAAGGAAAGGTGATTTGTTTATAGCTGATCTCTACTCTGGATCCAAAGATGAAGTTACTTGTTTTTATGCTAAAGCTTCATCAGATGAAAGTTGGCTATGACACAAGAAGTTGTCTCACCTTAACTTCAAAACCATGAACTCTTTAGTCAAGAGGGAATTGGAGAGAGGTTTGCCTCAGATGAAATTTACACAGGAAGGACTGTGTGAGGCATGTCAGAAAGGAAAGTCAAATAAAGATTCTCACAAGGGCACTGACACATCATCTATAACTGAACCACATCAGCTACTGCACATGGATTTGTTTGGTCCAGTTAATGTGATGTCCATGTCAAAGAAACAATATGCACTTGTGATTGTTGATGATTATTCCAAATATACTTGGGTTTTATTCCTACATTCCAAGGATGAGACCCCATAGATGGTGATTGATCATATAAAGTTGATTGTGCTGGATTCTAGATTCCCTATTAGAGCTATAAGGTCAGATAATGGAACTGAATTCAAGAATGTAGTCCTAAATGACTTTTGTGCAGATAAAGGAATAACAAGACAATATTCAGCCCCTAGAACCCCTTAACAGAATGGAGTGGTGGAAATGAAGAATCGTACATTGATTGAAGCTGCAAGGACTATGTTAAGTGAATCAAGACTTCCAATGTACTTTTGGGCTGAAGCTGTGAATATTGCTTGTTATACTCAGAATCGAACTTTAATCAACAAGGACTTAATGAAGACTCCTTATGAGATCATGAACAACAAGAAACCAACTCTCAAATACTTTCATGTATTTGGTGCTAAATGCTTTGTGCTTAAGGATGACAATGTTAAACGTGGCAAGTTTGAGGCCAAGGCATAAGAATCTACTTTTGTTGGTTATTCCAGAAGATCTTATAGGGTGTACTTGATTGGTAGTCACCAAGTGAAGGAAAGTGTCAATGTTACATTTGATGACACTAAACTCCCTAGTATCCAAACAGAAGATTCATTTGAAGAACTGAAGTTTGATACCTTTCCAGACTCAGAATCAGATGATGAAGCTCCACCTGAGGTTGTTGCTGGTAATGAAAATAACAATGATGATAATGATCATGGTGGTGGTGGTGGAAACATTGGTAACAATGGAGATACCACCAACACTGGAGAAAAATCATCAAGGCAATCAAGCAACAACTCAGGGGGAGGAAATGGAGGGTCAACTAGTCATTCACAACATCAGAATGAATTTCAAGGCGAATCATCAAGATCAAATCTTCCAAGACAGATTGTGTGGAATAGAGCTCATCCTTTTGAGCTGATCATTGGTGATCCAGATGTTGGAGTTAGAACTAGAAGTGCTACTCAGAATGAATGTCACTATTCAGGGTTTCTATCTGAGATGGAGCCAAAGAAGACTGAGGAAGCACTGACTGATCCTGATTGGGTGATTGCTATGCAAGATGAACTCAAT
Organism: Heracleum sosnowskyi; assembly: GCA_030848705.1. NCBI lineage: Eukaryota > Viridiplantae > Streptophyta > Magnoliopsida > Apiales > Apiaceae > Heracleum > Heracleum sosnowskyi. The sequence continues at coordinate 76,090,820 of CM061239.1, forward strand.
CAATTTGAACAACAGCAAGTCTAGAAGCTGGTACCCAGACCAAAGAACAAGAAAGTAGTTGGTACAAGATGGGTATACAGAAACAAGCTAGATGAGGATGGCATTGTTACAAGGAACAAGGCAAGACTGGTTGCTCAAGGGTATTCACAAGCTGAAGGCATTGATTATGATGAAACCTATGCACCAGTGGCTAGGCTTGAGGCCATCAGGATGTTCTTAGCATTTGCAGCTTACTCCAATTTTAAAGTCTATCAAATGGATGTTAAGAGTGCATTCCTGAATGGTGAGCTGGATGAAGAAGTGTATGTGGAACAGCCCCCTCGCTTTGAAAATTAGGAGTTGCTGGACTTTGTGTACTTTCTCTTCAAGGCTATCTATGGTCTCAAACAAGCCCCAAGAAAATGGTATGACACTCTCTCTGGTTTTGTTTTAGAAAATGGTTTTATTAGAGGTATCATAGACAAACTCTTTTTTCAAACAAACACAAAAGTGATATGATATTATTCCAAGTCTATGTGGATGACATCATATTTGGGTCTACTAATGATGATCTCTGTAAGAGATTTGCTAAGCTAATGCAGAGTAAGTTTGAAATGAGTATGATGGGTGAGCTGAAGTTCTTTCTTGGATTACAAGTAAGTCAAAGGTCAAATGGTATATTTATTTGTCAATCCAAGTATCTCAAAGAACTCCTCAAGAAGTATCACATGGAGGATTCAGCATCAGCAAGGACTCCATCTTCAACAGCTGTCAAACTTGTAGCTTGTGATAACTCTATCAAGGTAAATGTTACAAGCTACAGAGGTATGATTGGCTCCTTACTCTATCTTACTGCAAGTAGACCAGATATTATGTATGATACACGCTTGTGTGCAAGGTTCCAAGCGGACCCTAGAGATTTACATCTTGTTGCTGTTAAAAGAATATTGAGATATCTTAAGGGTACACCTAATTTAGGTATCTGGTACCCTAAAGATTCTGGTTTTAATCTTGTTGGATATACAGATTCTGATTATGCAGGTAGTGTTGTGGACAGAAAGAGTACCTCTGGGAGTTGTCAATTCCTAGGAGGTAGATTGATTTCCTGGTATAGCAAGAAATAGCAAACAATTTCCAATCCAACAGCAGAAGCTAAATATATTGCTGTTGGAAGCTGCTGTGCTCAGATCTTATGGATAAGGAATCAATTGAAGGACTATGGCTTTGTATTAGACAAAATTCCTATTTTATGTGATAATACAAGTACCATAGCAATCTCCAATAACCCTGTTCAGCACTCGAGAACGAAGCACATTGATATCAGGTATCATTTTATCAGAGAGCATGTCATGAATGGAACTGTGGAGTTACACTTTGTACCCACAGAAGAACAAACTGCAGATATATTCACTAAATCTGTTGACGAATCCACATTTACCAGGTTAGTTGGTAAATTGGGTATGTTGAACAGTCTTAGTGATTAACAATATATCTCTTATGTTTGTTCTCAACAAATATCATTTTCTCTTGTTGATATTAAATGATATTTATTGCCAATTCTTACATGTTGTAGAAAGCTTGTTAATTTAAATGTTCTTGAATAATATATTTTCTTTAAAAATATTTTTCTATTTTTTTAAGTGGAGAAATGTATTTTTATTGAAAATTTAATTATTTAGAATTATTTAGATTAGTTTCAGATTTTATATATTGTTGTTAGAATTTTTCTGCAGGTTTATATTAATTTATTGCACTTATGTAATTTACTGCATATTTTTCTAGGATTTGTAGAATTTTCTATGAATTTTTCTGGACTTGTACATATTTTTTTTGCATTTTTGTTAAAATCTGTACATTTTTAATTATTTGTTTTGCATTCTTCTGTTAAATAACTTAGTTTTCCTAAGTTTTTCTCTAAGTCTTCCCAGTTTTTATACTGAGAAGACTTAGGTATTTTTCTTTTTCTTTTTTGTTTTTTCCTTTTTGTTTTAATTCTATTTCTAAGTCTTCTCGATCTTTTTACTCTTAAAAGATTATCGGGAAGACTTAGCCTTTTATTATTAAATTCTGTTTTATTTTTGTTTTTTTTATTTTCAGAAGACTTTCTTTTTGTACTAGGAAGACTCTCGGCAAGACTCTCCTAAGTCTTCCCGATTGTCTTCCCAGTTCATTTTTCAAAAAAAAAAAAAAAGTTTCAGTAGTCTTCTTGTTTATCCTTGACAGTTACTTTTATTTATATACATATACTTACATTTTCTTTCTTCATATCATTTCATTCGCATCAGTTTTTTTTTCTCCTGAACAATTTCCTTTCGGATTCTTCAAGTGTTCACAGTCTCAAATCATTGCTTAAGTCTTAACTTAGCAAATTAATCACTACTTTCATATATTAAGAAACTTAGTCGAATTCATGCTAAAAAAAATTTCATTTCGAATTGGATTGTGTTTAAGTGCTTAAGTGATTGGTTACCTGATTTTGATTAAGGCAATTCGTGTATTTGGTATTGGATAGTGTGTGTGTTGATTTTGTACCCTTTAAGTTTTGTTCGAATTAAGGATCATAATTTTAAAATTAGTTAATTTTTAGTGAGATTTTAATTTTGTGGATTTTAATTAATTTTGATTAATTTTTAAAAAAACCCTAAAATTCGAATTTTGTTTTAAATTAAATTAAAATTTCTTGTTTTTCAATGGATCCTAATTTTGAACTTGTTTTAAACAATTACATTGGGTATTTTGATCCGTCAAAGTGTAAGGTTGAGCGGTTTAGACCATGGATTCAATTTTTGAACAGTCGGATGTGTCAGTCATGCTATGTGTGCATCTGCTCTTCTAAAAATTGATCAATTACGTCTTATTTGTTCTAGTGTTGTTATTGCTGAGGACTCGAAATCTTTTACATTCACTATTTTAAACCAGCAATATACAGTCACTTTAGATATTTTTTGTGATGTGTTGCAGTTTCCAAAGGACAGGTTTGATCCATTGCCCTCTGATGATGAGTTATCTCAGTTCTTTTTGAATATTCATTATCAGGGACCCCTACAAATGGTTAAATTGTCAAAAAGTTTTCTTGTTAGGGAATGGGATTTGTTCTTTGATACAATAGCAAGAGTATTTGGTAATTGCACTAAAACAAACTTTCATGGCATTACCAGTTTAAATCAATATATTGCTTATGCTATTGTATTTGGTCGTAGATTAAATTTTGGTGAGTTACTTTGGAATGTTATGGTCAACAGACTTGCTCACTTTAGGAGAGATTTTGATAATCATGTGAAAGTGAAGTGTTGGTACCCTCGCTTTCTCACTCTTATCATAAATCATCTTCTCACTGCTGAGCATGTTGAATTTTTTAGAAATGCCAGATTTGAAACCTCACAAACCACTGATTCCAAATTCTACACCAGATTGGATTGCTCACTCAAATTTCTTAACACACATGTTCTTGTTTCACCATTGATGAGTCAATTCATTAATCTTCCAATCTTTGGTGAACAAGTTCCTCAGCCACATCCAATTCCATTACATGTAGTAATTCTTAACCCTGGTTCTTCTTCTGGTACTCATGTTGAAACCCAAGTGGTTGGTAGGGCTGACCAAGAGGTTGTAGAACCACAACCTCTAACACATGTCATAGAGCCAAACACAGAGTCAAACTCTTCAAACCAACAACCTGGGCTTAATTTACAAACCAGTCAAAGAAGTGTTAGAGAAGAAACTACAATGAGTGTTCCCAAAGCTCTGTCTCCACCACTTAAGAAAAGAAAAACCTATAGGGAGCCATCTGTAACCTTATCCTCCCAACAGGATATGGACATTGATATGGCCACTGAACAGTCTCTAGAGACATCCTCTCAACAGGATGAATCTATTGAAATTCGCCATCGGGCCCTGGCAACTTGTAATGAGTCAAGCACACTCCCATTACTCACAATGGGAGAAGATATCCATATAGATGAAACTCAGGACACGCTGTCAGGAGAGCACTTTGATTTTGATACAGTACCTACCATAGTTACGGTAGAAGTGCCTTCACATGCATCAGAGGGAAAATCATTTTCTCCCCTCCCAGAGGGAACATCTCTGGCTCCCCTAAGGGATTTTTCACTCGCAGATTACACTGGTGAAAGTGAAAGGCAACCAGGTGAGTCTGTCACTGAAGCAATTCAGTTTACAATGTCAAATATTTTGACAGACTCAACCAGGGATTGGGATTTGCGAACTCCCATTGCACCACCACTGACCTCTCTTGAAGGGGCTAGGGTGATTTCTATTGCAGGTACGTCATCAGAAAACATGGAAAGACGGGTAGTTATTAGAGATGACAGTCAAACACGGAGTGATACACAAGCACGTGAGTTGAGTGAAACACCACTGAGAGAAATTGAGGTGAGTGCACACACTGACACAAACACTGCTTTGTTGTTAGCTCAAATAGCTGCTCTTCAGAAATAATTACAAGAAACCCAGGCTGAAAAAGAAATTCTCAAGGCACAAGTGGTTGAACGGTCTTCTTCTTCCACCTCTGTAACAAATCAGCTGGGTATGATTAAAGATGACATTGAAGGCTTGAAGACTTCTCTCCTACCGAAGATCAATGCAGTTCAGCAATCTCAAGTACTTATGGCTTCGGATGTCTCTGATCTTACAATGTCAAATGTTGATCAGTTTGCTTCCATTACTGCTCAAGTGGACTTCATTCAAAAAACTGTTGATGAAAATCAATGGCTTAATGAACAGAGGTTCTCAAAGATTGAAGGTGGAATGGAGCATCTCAATGATGGGATGAAGCATCTGTACTTTATGATAAAGAATTCACATCAACCCACGGCTGAACAGAAAACATTCTTTGAGGGTGATTGTGACACCCCCATTGTCATACAATTACATACACTTATATATATACAATCAAAAAGCACATAGTGTCTTTACAACTTTAGTCGACATTTGGTCACTTAGCAAGAATATAACTTCACAAAGCATTCCTTATCCTTATGATGGAAAGACCTCAAGATAAAGTACTTTGGTAACTGTATCTACTCTGTTTGACAACAATAACACTTAATCATATAATCCACTTATACCCACAACATGTTTAGTTAACCAATACATAACAACTTACGACCAATTCATAGTTGACTAACCAAGTCTAGATTTAAGTTGCTATAACAATGCTAATTCTAATTAAAGACAACCATATTGGTTCAACACATATGTAATTATTCAAATTACATCATAGCGACGTCTTATACCAATTAAAATACAATTAAGCAACTAACACATAATTGACCATGTATACCGCATAAGATCAAACTACTATACGACGCCACCAACTCAACCAATCTTCTCCGCTCTACTTCCTTCTCTCCCTCTTTATTTCTCTCTTCTCGACCTCTCGATCTCTCTCTCTATCCCTTCACTCTCTCTCGGCCTCTTGGCCTAAACCAAAACCAAACACACCTAGACACACGCACTTGAACAACACACACTCATATTCTTCCATCTCTCATACTCACCTTTTTCACACAAGAACACACAATTTTAGAAAAAGACATACTCACACACACCATATATTTTTGAAAGAAGCACTCACACGTAAAAATATAATTTTTAAAACAAGACACACTCACACGAAATATATTTTACGAAAATGAAACACTTCATTTGTAAACATACCCTCAAGAACATAGTTTAAAAAGAACTCACCCACACAACACACTTTGAAAGATCACATATATACTCACTAAAATCATATTTTTGTATAGCACACTCACACCTTTAGAAAATCATGTTTTTGAATAACTCACACCAAAATCACATTTTTGAAGTAACACACACACAAAAACAGTTTTTTGAAAGTACACACACATACTCACTCAAAATCATATTTTTGAAACTCATTTTTTCCTTACTCTCTCAATCTCTCCTTCTCGGTCTCCCTCAATCTCTCACCATCGTCCTCTCTTTTCCTTATTTCTCCATTTCCCTCTCGACCTCTCTCTCTCTCTCACCACCTCCCTCTCGGCCCTCTTTCTCTTTCTAAAACTCCCTTCCACCTTAACTCCCATTTCCCAATCCAAAAATCACATCACCAAGCGATAACATTTCAATAAAAATTAAATTACTAAAACTAACAAAGCTTATCATGAAACTAACATGCAAGTTTAAATCTTCAACATAAACCACTTTCTCAACACATACACCACTTTTATAAATACAACCCATTTACAAAACTCATACTAATTACTCAAGAATCCTTAAGATTACTAACATTCACTTCATAAGAGATTGAATTCATACTACCCATATCACATACACCTCATATTCTTAACAAAAATCAAAACCCACTTCTAATCTATAACTAATATCACCAATTATCATAAAATAAATGACATGCATCAACTTATAACACTCAATCAAGCAAGAGTTGACTTGAATCAAACTTGTAAACACAAAACCAAGACCATGGCTCACAAGGATCATTGCCAATGGTCGGGTTTCTTCTCGGATGAGCCCAAAAATAATGGGTCTCATCGAGAATGACCCCTATTACCAATAATCAACCATTGCATGTAATTTTTAAACAAAGAGATGTCAAAATCCGAAAAATCCCAAATTTAAAATTGAATCAAAACTTGAAATTAACACAAGAGGGTTGTAGAGATTTGAGAGAGGAGTGTTTTGGTTACTCACGCTTGAAATTTGGATAAGAGAATCACAAGTTTTGGTGGGTTTAATTTGTGAAGAAATGAAGAACAATGGAGAGTGTTTGGGGAAGGAGAGAGCCTCGGGAGAAAAAAAGAAAAGAAAAAGGGGAGTGGGGAAGAGTGTTGGCCGAGAGAAATGAGAGAGAAGTGGGCTGGGTGGGCTTTTAAAGAAGTAAAATAGAAGTGTGTAGAAAGTGATGTAAAATTAATGTAAAAGTAATGTTATCTAATACATATTTCTAGAATTACATCATAAGATTACAAAATAGCCCAACTAATAAAAATACTTAAATGATAAAATCAAGGACTATGGTGTAAATTCATAATCCCACTTCTAGATCAAGTAGAAATATTATTCTACAAATAACTTTTGTAGATTAGATAATTAAAATTGCATTTACATAGAAATAATCAAATAAAATGTCTTTTTATCTCAAAAATAATTTTAAATAGAAATTTACCATTCCCTAGGCAAATAAATAAATTACCCATTGAAAATAAATAATCTAGAAGGTGTTGCATCCTTCAAAATAAATAATTAAAATAATTAAGTGATTATAAAATTTAAATCATGAGTTTAAAACTAAAGTAGAAATAAAATAATCCTAAGAAATATTTTATGCTATTAATTAAATAATTAAAGCATTCTCTAAATTTAATATAAATATTTTATAACCCAAATAAATTCTCAGAGCACTTAAATAAAATTTAGAAACCACATTCAAAATAAACTAATTATTCACCACGCACATAATTCACATTTTAAGCACGTAACAATTATGGCACATAAAGAAATTTCAAAATTATAGGACTATATCAAAGAAATATTTTTTTTATCTCAAATAAGTATAACTAAAATATGAGCTTACACATAAATCACATTATACCAAGATCATCATTGCTAAATAAAATATCAAAAATAAAATCTCAATTGTTATTACTAGCAATAAATGAAAAATAATTTTAAACAGCTCTTATTAACAAAATAAATTTAAGGCTACTCTAATTAACACAAAGAGCCTATTAAACAATTATCACGCACATATAAAAATAAAATTAATCGTATTCACATACTGGTAATAATTTATACGTCAAAAATTCTAAGGTGTTACAACCTTTCCCCCTTAAAAGGATTATGTCCTCAGAATCTATTACGTAAACAGCTGAGAGTACTTTTCTAACATTCTAGTTTCTAACTCCCAAGTTGATTCTCCAACCCTGGGGTTTCTCCACAACACTCTTACTAGTACAACTGTTTTATCTCTAAGCACTTTCTCTTTCTGATCTAAAATTTCTACTGTTTGATCAACATAGTACAAATAAGTTTGAATCTCTATCGACTCGTATTCTATTACATGGTTAGAGTCGAAATAATACATCTTAAGCATAGACACGTGAAATACATTATGGATATGTTGCATATATGGAGGTGAGGCTAGCTCATACGCAATCTTACCCACGCGCTTTAATATCTCAAAAGGTCTAACTAATTTTCGGACTCCGCCGTCCTTACTTACCAAGTCCTGTTAGTCTTTTCCATGGTGACACTTTTAATAGGACTGACTCTCGTACTCTATAACCTATACCTTTCCTTTTCTAGCTTCTTCTGTTTGTAATCAATAACTTTACTCATAATCCATGACCTTGCTTCATGTTGGAGTCTCTTAACTCTCTTCTCATCGATATTCACATATTCGAACACGAACCTCGCTAGCTCTATAAACGTTGCTTCATACTCCGCTATGCTCAACTTATCCTGCTTCGGTTCTAAAGTTTATGTCCAACATTTGGTCTCAAGACGTTCAAAACCTTGTAATGATCTAACTACCATATTCAAAGTGAAATATAGAATAAACGGGTGCGTATATATATATACTTGCCCGACAAGTAGAATAACAGTCTTCCATCAACAATAACCAATGCCTCTCCAATATCACTTTATTCATACTTCATCATGATTAGTATTGGTATATCCTTGTTACCTTCTCCTTATCCATACCTAAATTCTCGGTAATAATAAACCTTGTAATTGTGTTGTAAGTCTAATGAGCAATCTGACTCGACGTTCAGTCCTCCTTTTAAAACAATTTTCAAAATAAATTTCCAGTCAATGTAAGTACAGCTTAACACTCAGAATGCCGTCATTTTCGCCTTTGCGACTTCTAATCTTTGATACCTCTAAGAGTCGTAAGAGTTTCCGACAAAATGAACCAATAGATACGAAGGTGTCAACAAATATGGAAATATAACCAGCATGTTTAGTAAGAATTTCTGATAAAAGGAATTTAACTAAGAGATCAAGATGATCATCGAACTTTATCAGGTTGCATTTGTCATTTTAAACAACATATACAAAAGGTGGCCAACCTTTAGTACTTCCATGACAAACACACAACCAGTGGCGTCCCACCGGACTTCTATCACGCAGATAGAAAGTCCCTGAATCCCCTATATATATAGGGTTGTTCATCTTAGTTACAACAAGTAGGATCAAAAATTTAAGAGGAATATATGAAAGGTTTAAGAGTTTCAAAAGTTTATATAATATTGGATCAAGTAGCCCCTGAACAATAGAGGTATTTCGTAAAGAATAAAATAATAGAAGTGAAAAATTAAATCTTTGAAAAAGGTAAATTGAATAAAATCAATGACTAGTTGTAAATAGACTTATCCTTACATAGAACGAATGGAGGTAATCACACCTTGTCTCATGTAGGTGGTCCTTAGGGAAGTAAATTTCTAGTATGAGCTTATAGGTATGTCCCGCTAGTAAATCAACTTGTGCAATCTTGTATAAAGAAGGAATTTACACTTTAGCCGCTCCTCTGGATGAATGTCCTTATCACGGGGATAAAATCGTTATCATATCGCAAAGAATCTATCTAAGTCTTTCTAGACGTTATCTTAGAGCTTCTACTCTCAATCGACTCTAACTATACTTGGTTCGGAACTCTGCGCGGTGTTTCCTATAGCGTTCGCGATGTAGCCGAAGTTGCAAATGAAATTCGGAAAGTACATAAAGATTTATAGGTGATGTCTTATGAACTGGTAGCTCTGACGCTCCGATTGACTCTTCCAGCTTCGAATTAGTTTCCTCGTCCGTAACCCGATTTTCAGATGGTTCCAGCGTATACTCTCTCGATATGTCGGAATACGATATAACATGGAAGTGCGTAACTTAAGTTAATATTTCTACAGAAAATTCGGCATGACCTATTCGTAAAATGGACTATGCCCTGTTATAACAATATCTCAAATACTTACTCAATCATCCACACATAATCCATAGTTCGTTCAATATTCCATCCATCTCCAATCCCTTTCATTCTATACGTAAGAAATAACTCTGCCTTGCCATGCAGCTATACTATAAGAAAATAAATTTACCCAAGGGGTAATGGAAATCTCCACTTGGTCGGGTGCATGCACTGATACTGATATTGACGACTCTGGCTTAGGAAAGGGATCTCAGATGAAGGTTAATCTCTCAAAACAGCCATTATCTATAACCACACAATAATAAACCAAGAAGATACTTAAACGGTAAAGGGTTATCTTAATTCTACTAATACTCATCCTAAAGGTAACCTACATCTACAAATCCTATCTTACCTATGAAGCTTAAGTCCTAGAGCGAACCTATCCTATTGGTCAAAACTATATTCATAGATCCTAACTCAAACTCTATGTGAGTTTTCTCATTGTTTTTCCTATCTTAGACTCTTCTACCTATTCTTGTTTCAGTGACCAAAACCTATAGCTCTGATACCAACCTGTGACACCCCCATTGTCATACAATTACATACACTTATATATATATAATCAAAAAGCACATAGTGTCTTTACAACTTTAGTCGACATTTGGTCACTTAGCAAGAATATAACTTCACAAAGCATTCCTTATCCTTATGATGGAAAGACCTCAAGATAAAGTACTTTGGTAACTTTATCTACTCTATTTGACAACAATAACACTTAATCATATAAGCCACTTATACCCACAACATGTTTAGTTAACCAATACATAACAACTTACGACCAATTCATAGTTGACTAACCAAGTCTAGATTTAAGTTGCTATAACAATGATAATTCTAATTAAAGACAACCATATTGGTTCAACACATATGTAATTATTCAAATTACATCATAGCGACGTCTTATACCAATTAAAATACAATTAAGCAACTAACACATAATTGACCTTGTATACCGCATAAGATCAAACTACTATACGACGCCACCAACTCAACCAATCTTCTCCGCTCTACTTCCTTCTCTCCCTCTTTATTTCTCTCTTCTCGACCTCTCGATCTCTCTCTCTATCCCTTCACTCTCTCTCGGCCTCTTAGCCTAAACCAAAACCAAACACACCTAGACACACGCACTTGAACAACACACACTCATATTCTTCCATATCTCATACTCACCTTTCTCACACAAGAACACACAATTTTAGAAAAAGATATACTCACACACAACATATATTTTTGAAAGAAGCACTCACACGTAAAAATATAATTTTTAAAACAAGACACGCTCACACGAAATATATTTTACGAAAATGAAACACTTCCTTTGTAAACATACCCTCAAGAACATAGTTTAAAAAGAACTCACCCACACAACACACTTTGAAAGATCACATATATACTCACTAAAATCATATTTTTGTATAGCACACTCACACCTTTAGAAAATCATGTTTTTGAATAACTCACACCAAAATCACATTTTTGAAGTAACACACACACACACAAAACATATTTTGAAAGTACACACACATACTCACTCAAAATCATATTTTTGAAACTCATTTTTTCCTTACTCTCTCAATCTCGATCTCCCTCAATCTCTCACCATCGTCCTCTCTTTTCCTTTTTTCTCCATTTCCCTCTCGGCCTCTCTCTCTCTCTCTCTCTCTCTCTCTCTCTCACCACCTCCCTCCCGGCCCTCTTTCTCTTTCTAAAACTCCCTTCTACCTTAACTCTCATTTCCCAATCCAAAAATCACATCACCAAGCGATAACATTTCAATAAAAATTAAATTACTAAAACTAACAAAGCTAATCATGAAACTAACATGCAAGTTTAAATCTTCAACATAAACCACTTTCTCAACACATACACCACTTTTATAAATACAACCCATTTACAAAAATCATACTAATTACTCAAGAATCCTTAAGATTACTAACATTCACTTCATAAGAGATTGAATTCATACTACCCATATCACATACACCTCATATTCTTAACAAAAATCAAAACCCACTTCTAATCTATAACTAATATCACCAATTATCATAAAATAAATGACATGCATCAACTTATAACACTCAATCAAGCAAGAGTAGACTTGAATCAAACTTGTAAACACAAAACCAAGACCATGGCTCGCAAGGATCATTGCCAATGGTCGGGTTTCTTCTCGGATGAGCCCAAAAATAATGGGTCTCATCGAGAATGACCCCTATTACCAATAATCAACCATTGCATGTAAGTTTTAAACAAAGAGATGTCAAAATCCGAAAAATCCCAAATTTAAAATTAAATCAAAACTTGAAATTAACACAAGAGGGTTGTAGAGATTTGAGAGAGGAGTGTTTTGGTTACTCACGCTTGAAATTTGGATAAGAGAATCACAAGTTTTGGTGGGTTTAATTTGTGAAGAAATGAAGAACAATGGAGAGTGTTTGGGGAAGAAGAGAGCCTCGGGAGAAAAAAAGAAAAGAAAAAGGGGAGTGGGGAAGAGTGTTGGCCGAGAGAAATGAGAGAGAAGTGGGGTGGGTGGGCTTTTAAAGAAGTAAAATAGAAGTGTGTAGAAAGTGATGTAAAATTAATGTAAAAGTAATGTTATCTAATACATATTTCTAGAATTACATCATAAGATTACAAAATAGCCCAACTAATAAAAATACTTAAATGATAAAATCAAGGACTATGGTGTAAATTCATAATCCCAGTTCTAGATCAATTAATAACTAATTTAAAAGAGAATGTAAATTCAATAAATTAATTACTTAATTTATTTGTTAAATTAATTCAGAAGAATTAATTTAATAAATAAATTAATAACTAATTTAAAAGAGAATGTAAATTCTTGAAAGGTAGTAAAACCAGTCCTTGAACCACTTGAACTTGATGAAGAAAATCCACTGGATGTAGTTGTCACTTGATGCACTGTCTGGTTCATAAGTGACTAACTGAAATGTCTGTTCTTCATCTTGACTTGAAGCTGTTGTATTTGACTTTATTTGTCAAATAAAATTAGGAAATATAAATATATTGATTGTATTATTAATCTATAGATGGGAGTTACAAATATTTTACATTAATATGTTGGAGTTACAAATCAATATATTAAGTACATTAATGACAAATTAATCAAGGCAGTTTATATTTGGGGTGTAAGAAAATGTGTGAATTGCCTATATATAGTGGATTAATATCCAAAGAAAAGTTGTACACATAAACACTTGTTCTACACATTTTGCTGGAACCCCAAAAATCATCTTTATCTCTTTGTTCTTGGATATCCAACTAATATCATAAAATATTATTCTTGTAGGTTTCATACTTCATTGGAATCAGAGCTGCCTAATCAGATTTTTTCGCATCGGTTGTATGATTATTTTGTTCACCGTGTTCGCTGCTACTTCTGCTGCTTGCCATATTGCTTGCACTTAATAAGATAGTAGATATTTCTTACCTCAGGTTGTCTCATTCTGTTTATCAACTTGCCTACCACATGTCTTGCATATAATCCATGATTGACCGTCTCACGTGTTTACATCTCATGATGTGCCCTTTAGTTAATTTTTTTTCAAGTCTTTTGCCATATTTCAACTCTATACCCTTTGATTGTTTTTTTTTGTGTAGTTATTTTTCGGCTCTTCTTTCTTAGCATATCATATAATACCTTTTATTTGTTCTTTTTTTTAAAATTCTCATATTATGTGTCCATATGTTGCTAAACCAAGTGCAGTTTTTTTTTTACGCATTTTATTTATATGTTTTGATCTTTATGTGCCTAACCTAGTTCTACATGTGTTGATATTCTAATGTTTTTCCATTTCATTTATTAATCTTTGACAGTGCTTGTAAGATCCGGGAAAATTACGTGTTATTATATGATGTGAAATGAAATTTTAATTTCATATTAAGAGTTATTAAATGATTTATCTGTTTAAACGTGCTAAGTTATTCGTTAAATGATTGAATATGTGATATTGTGGTGCTATGTGAAATGTGTGGGGAATTTGAAATTATTTTGAAAAGGGTGTCATACTATTTTATTTTATTTTAATTATCAAAGAGAAAATTTGGATCGTTCCCAAATTATTCGGGAGATTGGTATATCGTTCGTACCAATATTTCATTCATTAAAGTAGGAAGTATTCGAAAATATTCGCAATAAAGGTATTTTGGTTCGTATATTTTGAATTAAACGATACTTGTAGTTATCCGTACTTTATGGATGCTTATCGTCTCGTGAAACGTGTATTCTGCTTTATTAAAGGTTTAAAGCATATATTCTGTTAAATTGTATTTAAAGCGATCTATCGGATCAGTATCGATCCAAAAATGTCGTTTGGGGTATTATTTTCCGTTTAATATAAAAAGGCAAATCGTACTTTGTTTTGCGTATAATAAAGCTTAATTACAGTTAAAAATCTAAAAACCCCTGAAACGTGTTCTTCGTGTTCTTGAGAATCAAACTTAATTTTGAAGGCGTTATCAGAATCCGATTTCGATGTTCTTGTAACCAAAATGAATCTCTCATCATCCTCTACCTAAATCCACCATCAAAATTCATGTGGGTATGATTTCTGAGTTTTTCCGATTTTTAATTTAATTATTTATTTCGAATTTTTGATTTAATTTGGGGGTTTCTTTATTATTGATTGTTCTTGATGATTGATGGCTTGAATATGTTTGTTATGTGATTTAGAACATGTTGGTAATTTTTAATTTGATTTTTGAGTTAGAAATCGAGCTAAACGGAAGTTTTATAGCTCGCCGGTTTTCTTTAAGTTTTGGCCGGACTTTTAATCCGTTGATGGGTTCTTGATTGTGTTCTAGCGATTAGATAGATCGTGAGACGAGGAATTGATGGGTGTTAATGGTTTTGAATTTGGTGTCTGTTTTGAGTTGGCCGGAAAACGAAACTCGCCGTCGACGACGAGAATTTCCAGTCAGTTTCGTGCACGTTTTGAGCAGTTTTTGGTTGAGTTTTGTTAAGAATTAGAAAGCAGAAAGATTGGTGTAGCTAACGGCAGGTTTGGGTGAAGATTCGGGCTTGGTCGAACGTTTCCCGGTGGCCGGACGTCGGCCGGAAACTGGGAAACCCAGTTTCCGGTGACATGTTCTTGGCGACCCGGAAACTGTTCTTCATGACCCGTTTCGTAACCCTAACCCGACCCGGTTTGATCTTAGAAACCCTAATTCCATTTTCTGAATAGTGTTTCTGGATTTTTATTTTAAAAATAATTCAAAAATAGTTTTATAATTCTAAAAATCATATCTTTGATTTAAAAATACATTTTATTATTCCGAAAATTTTATAAATTCATAAATATTTATTTAAATTCGAAAATTGATTAAATTTAATTATTTTAATTATTTTTGATTAATAATTAATTAATTTAATTGATTGATTAATTCTTTTAATCAGTTAATTCTTAATAATTAATTATTAATTAGATTTAATTAATTAAAATTAAGTTTAATTATTTTCTAGCTTGGTTCATTTATTTAAAAATAGTTTGAGTATTTAAAGAGTGTCAATTAATTTTATTAAGTGGATTACTTATGCAATTAAATCAATTTGTGAGAAGGGAGTGGTGAAAGGGAAATCAATGCAGCTTTGGGGTTCAAGGTTGAGGGTCATGACCAAGAAGCTACAGATGCTCAAATCGTAGATTTCATGACCTTCATTCGGTATGCTGAAGAGATAGATACTAGAAAGCTAAATAAGAAGTTTGTGAGAAGGGAGTGGTCATTTCTGTTTGACGCACTCCAGAAGGTGTTTCTCTGTAGGAAGACAGGATGGGACCATATCAGTCACATTGCTGTGAAGCTAGCCTACTCCTTGGCCAACAACCAGGAGATCAATGTGGGAGCCATAATTCTCAAAGAATTGGCTCAGAGGCTAGGCAGGACTGTTCGTGGTAGAGGTAATGACATCTTTTACCCTCGTTTCCTTCAAGTAATTTTAAATTTTCTTGATGCAAATGTCCATGAATTAGAGGGTATAGATAAAACTAAAATGGCTTATTCCAAGTCCATGTCCAAAGTTCTATTTGGCTCATTGGACACAAGGAATCAAGTGGATGTGATTCTAAGTGTGACCAAGCATATGCAGGACACATTTGAGTCTTATCCACTTGATAAGCCAATATACCATGCACTTTCCTGGACAGGGGAGGCTGAGACTGAAGGAGCTACACAGTCTAACCCCAGCCTTCCCATCCCATCCAGCAACCCCACTGTAAACAGTACCATAGAAGTTAGGCAGCCAAGTGCATCAATCTCTCAAAAGATTGGTGTTACTAAAAAGAAGTCAAAGAAGAGAGCCCTAGCAGTGATAAATGAATCTGTAGAGATAGCTAGTGAGAATCCTGAGTCACCTCTCACCAGACAAAGTAAGAAATTCAAATCCAAACCTACCACTGGATCCTCCCAACAGGATTCCGATGTGGAAAAAGGGGTACACCTGTTACTGTCCATGGCCTCTCAACAGGTCATTGGCATTGAAAAGAGCAGTCTCCCCACTGCACCCTGTACAGAGTCTGCACAGGGTCAAGAACTCACTCTTGACCCTAGGAGTGATAAGGCTGATCATACACAGAGTGGAGAGCACATCACTGTTGAAACTCCTCCTATTTCTCAGGGGGAGTTGCCACAATCTAATCTAAACCCCACTTCTCTCTCAGATTCTTCCATAAAAATTTCTTCTGAACAAGAAAGTCATTCCAATGACAATCTTGCCTTTGATCAATCACAATTCTCTCCTGTGATTGAGCCAATTTCAAGTGACATTGTGCATGACACTATGCTCACCACCCAGGACCCACATCTAGTTGGACAGGGAATGCATGCTGGGGCATGTCCTAATGACACCAACAAAAACATGGAGGATTCACCAGTTTTCACTGGAGACTCTATGCCAAATTCTCCCATCCTTAGGGATGTGGAACTGTCTTCACAGACAAATAGGGCTAATGTTGTAACACATCCCATTTCAATGGAGACAACATTAGACCCTACAGCCATTCCAAGGCTGGAGGAGACTCAAAATCCTACATCTCATGAAGTGCCTAGCACTAGCTCTCACTTGGCTCAGGCCACAATGTCAGAATGGCTGAAGCCTGTGCACCATGACAGGCCTTCAGGATCATCATCTGTGCCTTCCACAATGACAGAAGAAGCCATACAAGATCTCCATGTGGCACAGATTGATGAGTTCTCAAAGATAGCTCAACATCTCCTCACCTCAAATCTCCCAAATGCTGATTATGAAGCCATTTTACTCTGCCACAAGGAGGATGTTGAAGCTCAGCGGGAGAAGATAGTGGATGCAGCTGAACCAGAGGGAAATGTGGATGCCTGGTTGGATGCTAAGAGGACTCTCAAGCTCAAGGATGCCCTAGCTTTTCTAAGAGAAGAATACCTAACTTCTCTGGGCTCCAATGCAAAGGATCTCTCTCCTGCTGCCATCTATGATGCTGTTAATGACGTCTACCGGAATCAATTAAAGGCTCTGCACTATCTTGGGAAAGGGCTTCAATCAGAGATTTCTTCTATCCAGGAGGCGACAGACAGATCCCTCACTCAGCTCAGAAATTCATATCTCTCTGATTTTCCCAAGGTGGAAGGCATCCTTAAAGAAATCCAGAAGACAAACTCTACTGTAAGCATGATGGACCTCTCTCTGGCCATGGTCACAGACAACATCAGGAAGCTGGCTACAACCCTGGAAAATCAAGTCAAGGCCAATATCAACTCAAATGCAATGCTGAATGTAATTTGGAAGAATCAGTATGGTGACAAATTGGTGGATGAGGTCCCTCTGTCAACCATCTCCAAATTTGACTTTGCCAAGCTCAAGGAGCAATCTCTTAATTCTTTCAAGTCTCAACAGCTATTCTCAAAGGTGGATGGTCTTGAAAGAGAAGTGGCCTCTCTGAAAGATGAAAACAAGGAGCTTGCCAACTCTCTAAAACAGCTCAATGACAAACTGGATGACCAAGGCAACAACACCTCCAATATCCTGCTGGTGCAACAACAGATGCTGACTTCAATGATGAAACAAATGAACCTGCCTATCCCTGGGGAAGCTCAAGTCATCTTGTCTGATCCCAAACCTAAGGGGGAGAAACAAAAGGAGGTCATTCTGAAACAAAGAGGGGGAGTACCTGCCAAGCAGTCAAAGCATAAGGGCAAGGGCATACTAATTGAAGAAACCATAAAGCCAATCATTCTTCCCCCTGTAGAGGTCATAAGTGCAGAAGGTCAGAAGAGCACAATCTCAACCACCTACTATCCATCAACAATGCCTAAAGATATCTCAAATCCTCAACCTACTCAACCTACTTCCAATGCTAAACCTGTCAAAGCTGATATAATCACAGAGGCCAAGCTACAGGAAGTTGCCAACTCAAACATCTATCATAATGAGGCCTTTCTGGAGTTTCTGAAAGCCATCTACAGCAGTGCTCAAGGAGATGCAAGGATGTACAGACAGAAGATCAAGGAAAGCATCAAGTATTTCACAGTGGCAGTAAGGAAAATCAAGGATGTCCATCTAAGAGAGATAATCATGGTGTGCAAGGACAACTGCTTGTGGCACCTAGCTTTTCAAACTCTAGAGAAACTGAGATTTACTGAGCTGTCAATCATTCTGGAGTTGATTGAAAAGCATGGGATGAACAATGAAAGTCTTTATAATGACTTGAAGATGGACCAGAATAAAAGATTGCCTGAGGTTATATCCAAGCCAAGGACAATAATTTACCAAAGCCTATCTCAAGACAGTAGTATTGACCAACTAGTAATTCCCTCAGACCTTTTAATGAAGAACAATGCAAAGATCAACCAGGTGCTGCAAATGCTGAGAGCTAAGAGAGGAGCTAGGACAGCTGAGGAACTAGAGATGATTCGAACTCTACAATCTTTTCTGATTCATGGAGTCATTCCTGAATCTGTCAAAGAAAAGAGCAAAAAGAAGGATGGGGAGGATGATGATGAGGAGAAAACCTATGAAAGGAGATCTCAGACAAGGAGAAATAAGGATGGATCTAGTGAGAGCAGCAGGAGCAAATATCAAAAGAAATCAAAAGATGCTGGTGATGACAAGAGGGACTCAAAAGGGACAAAGGAAACGACCAGGAAAACAAGAAGTGGAATTCAGCAAGTCAAGGACATTGCCAGCAGTACTTTAACCACAACACAAGACTCTAAGTCTAGGGTGGGTACTGTTAGCAATGATCCTCCAAAATCATTATCCATGACTTCTGAACCTGAATTGCCACAGAAGAAAGATAAAGCCACTAAAGTAATTTCAAGAAAACACTTCCACAAAGTTATAGCTAGTGGAGTGTTACAGTGGATAAAGGGGAAAGGAATGAAGCTACTTCCAAGTGATGTGGCACTGAAGACTAATTCTCCTTGTTCCAGAAAGGTATCTCTTGTGAAGCATTTGAAGATCAAGAGTGTACCCAAAAGGATAAGGATAACAAAGAAGACTGGAAAACTCACAAATGTTATTGGCATCAATGTGCTTCCACTAGATGAGGACTATGATGAAGATGCCCTAGCATTTTTGAGGGCTCAAAGGATCTTTGAAGTCAAAGTGAAGTTGGATCATCTAGAGATCAAGTACACTGATGGAAGAGAAAGGATAATGAAGCAAGGAAGCTGGCAATATTTCTATAAGTATGAGCTTGAAAGGATAAATGCCTTACTGAATTTTGAAGAAAAAGAAGAAAGAACATGGAAGATAGATATTGCCAGGTACTTAAAGATGCATGCTGATTATGAAGAAAACATGAGGAAAGAGAATGAAGAGAAAAACATACAGAGAGAGAAAGAAATGGCTGAGATGGAGAAGAGGGCTAAGGAGCTAAGGCAGAAAGGGATGTGCAGGGTCAAGCAAAATCCTTACATTGTGGAGTACAAAAACTCACATGGAGGTCAAAGCAAAATAAGGATGGAGTTTCTTGATTCCTATGTAGAGAGTGCACTCAAGGCTGCAATTGATGATTTGAAAGGCTCACCTCTCATTGAAGAACTGATTGCAAGAGAAGAACTTCAAGAAGCCATCATAGACATGAAGAGAAAAGAAGAGATAAGGAAAAAGAAGATATATGATGATTTGCTAGAGAAGCAATTGGAAGCTGAAGCTGCTGAGCAACAAAAGTAATCTGTAAGCTTTCAATTTTTCTACGAAATCAAATTTCTGATCTCAATGTTCATGAATTGTTCTCTCTGTTACTGAATTTCCTTTTATGTTAGTTAGGCTTGTTATCAGACATGAAATTGTGCCTAAGGGTCTTACTCACAATTTGGGGGAGATTGTTAGGCTCAAGACATGTCTGAACACCACTATTAACAAGCCTACACTTTGTGACTATGTCACATTACATGACCTAGTGAGTTCTATCACTGGGATGTAGTATAGGTCTCTAAATGTACTTGTCTTGTTCTCATGAACATTAGCTTGACCATGTATGCTCAAAGTTATAATGAGCTTAGTAAAGTTTCTTGCATCTAGATTGTATATAGGCCATTGAATAATTATCCTGGTAGAAGTTCAGAAGTGTTCATGCAGCAGGATAGAGATAAATAAGGCTATGAAGAAATAAGTTGCAGAAATTTGTCTAAGGCATTATATAGCAAAGTCAGAAGAAAGCTATGTCGTGAAGTCACCAATATCCATGTCGTGAAGTACTATATCGCATAGTCCATTTTGTACTATGTCGAGAAGTCCTCAAGACACATGTCGTGAAGTGTTGAAGTCAGCAAAGTCAAAGAAGCCTAGATCGTGAAGTCCTCAGAATCCCTATGTCGCATAGTCTTCAAATGACCTATGTCGCATAGTCTTCAAATGACCTATGTCGCATAGTCTTCAAATGACCTATGTCGCAAAGTCTTCAAAGGCTATATCGCGTAGTCCTCACAAGGGAGATCGCGAAGTTAGGAATAAAGTGGAGTTCACGATCTCAACACTTAGCCGTTTACAACAAGACAAATCAAGGTACAGAATCAAGAATCAAAAGAGACAAATACTGAAGCATTTGTTCTGGCAAGGTGGTCCAAAGAACAGATGGCAAATCTACAGCTAAACTTGGAGAGAAAGATAAGAGACAAGCAGCTACAGAAACGGGAAAGACTCTGAAAAGCAAGTGGTCCTTCCTGACACAGTTAACGTCTTATGACAGGACAAGTTGGACTTTCAGCAAGGGGTAACTGTGTAAAAATAGGTGTGTGCACTAGTTTGTATAGGGCTTATATATATCATGCACATCCTATTGTTAGCTGCAAGAGAGATACACATAGTTATTTGCTAAGCTCTTTTCTCTGTAAGCAAGCAAGTTCAAACTGTTCTTGTTTAGAAGCCAGAAATTCTATTGTGAATTTCTTGGAAAGCTGTAGTATTTAATTTGCTTATACAAAGTAGATTAAAGTGATTGTGTGTGTTATTTACTTTCTGCATATTACATATCATAATCATATATAGTCTGTTACTTAGTTTTCAAGAATCGAAAAATATATCAAACTATCCATTCACCCCCCCCCCCCCTCTGTCTAGTTTCTAGTAGTATTCATTTCTAACAGATTGTCGTCAAGCGAGTTACGTGGATTACTTATGTGGTTGATTTCGATTGGTCTACCAATTGAAATGTGGATGTTTATACAACAGAGATATCGGTAAGATCGGTAAGTGCGTCGAAGTTAAGTTACAATCATTTATGGAATATGTGAAATCATACGTTGAAGACTAAGTACCGTCTCATGTTTGACTATCGAGGCTGGCACGTGGATTCGAAATGGTAAAAGCAGACTAGTGGTGTTCGCAAGAGCGTTAGAGCAAAGAAGGACGGAAGTAGAGAATCGTGCGATAAGACAGAATAAGGAGGGAATCGTATTGTTTCAGCGTTACGAAATAGCTAAGGACCAGAGGCAAGTGTTTATACCCTTGCTTATTAATTAAGGGATATTATCTTGAATTATTAGTATGCATGTTGAATGCTTATTACTGAATTTTCAAATGTTGATTTCTTTGCATTAAATTGCAAGTATGTTATTTAATCTCGTAAATTGACGAGTACTCTTTTATACCTTTTGAGTTTAGATTCATATTTTCATATTGATTGGAAAGATATACTTATTATATTGAAAAGTTTGAAGAGATAATTATGGGCCGTATACTAAGGCTTTCTTTTAAAAGACATGATTTTAAAACATTAGGTTGGGATATTACCAACCCTAGATGAGCGGGAACTTGTGAACCCTATGAGGGAAAACTTATTCTGAAATTCTGAAGTGGTGTTGCTTGCCCTTCAAGTATTCCATTTTTTCACCTTGCACCTATGCAAACCTTGTTATCCTTTCTTGTTAATGCGATCATCTGATCCATTCCCTGATTCGAATTCATATATGTTGTGCATGATTTAGTTTACTTCCTTCAAGTACAAGGCTTATCTATTATAAGTACATGTCAGAAGGACTTGAACTATTTCTGTCAGAAGTTGATAAACCCTTGTTTTCTTCATTTATAAACTTCACCTTGAATTCTTCTTAAACTTGAACTTGACTCTCTTGTCATTTACCAGATTGGTAAACCTTAATTAATTCTTCCATAATGTGATGATTTGAACTATTGAGGCCATCTAGAGCCTGTTCTTTGAACCCTACTCTATATTGACTTGTTACCCTTTTCTGTTGATATCATATTGTCTGTTTCATATCAGATTCAATCTTGTTAAGCATGTTATTGTTTATTCTTTGAACCCTACTCTATATTGACTTGTTACACTTTCTGTTGATATCATATTGTCTGTTTCATATCAGACTTAACCTTGTTGAGCATGTCATTGTTTATTCTTCATTGTTATCCCAGTTGTTACATCGAACTCGTCGATGCTTATTATATTGTCACTTTTCATGTGCACCTCCCCATTGTTGTGTCGATCTCGTCGATACTAGATTATATTGCTATCCCTTTATTGATTCTTCATAATTGAACAGTTTCCTGGAACGTGAGTTTTCCAGCAATTGTTGTATCAAGGTTGTCGATTCTTCCGACACCTGATTGTCGAAGTAAGGTTGTCATTGGTTCTGACACCTGACGTATATAAAATAGAATTGGAATGTTTTTAAAAATGGACCAATTATTGGTCGGGCCATTTATGGTCGATGTAATTTAGGCCCAGATTGGCCTTGGATCCGTAGAGGACTATGCATGAGCTAGTCCGGGGTTGTTGCGTGGCTGGCCAGCAGCACAACCTTTGATTTGATAAAATGTGAAAATCCAATTCTAGAATAAGTTCTTATTTTTGGGATGAGTTACATCCATATGTTTTGTTCGTGTGAGTTATGACCTGATTCTCAGGTTTATTCGTTGCGTGAAGTTGTTGGTTCGTTGATTAATAATAGTGGTTTCAATCTTGCTGAAATCACTTACTCTTAATACATTTGGATTCCAAATAGTCGAAATCCACTTCCTTGATTTCATTGGCAGCCGTGAGATATCTATCTTGATGAGTTTTATTCATACCGCATATCCAGTCGGTACCATGTTGAAGTCTCGAAGTGCGTTCTTTATTCCTTGACCGAGCGTGTTGGCTCATTCTTACCCCTTGATTATTCTAACCTTCCAGAGTTGTTGGTTTCAGAAAATGTTGTGAATAGATCTGTTATCTTAAAAATTAGTATTTTTGTACAAGCTATGGTCTTGAAGACGTATGAGTTATATTTATTTCATATTTTCTACATACTATTGTAGTTATTGTTGATTCGGTCATCGTAACGACCAATATAAATCTTTTGTGTTTTAAAACTATTCGGTTGCGAGAAACTGAATGAGAAATTGTGGTAAATTACCAAACTAAATTTGAAAATTTTAGAGATTTTAATTGTTCAAAAACAAAAGTAGTTATTTGAAAATCCAAAGTTTATTTTGGAAACCTTTCGTATTATATTTAATAATGCGCTTGCTGAGCAATTCATTCGCTCATACTTGTTTTATTTATATATATTTTAGCCTGCCGGAAAGAAGGTGTATTGGCGAGAGTTGTCCGCGTAGCTGATCAGAGATGGGGAAAGATATTAGCGTAAAGACGTTCTGATCCAGAGCATTTGGAGCTAGTGAGAGGTTTTGTATATAGATGTTTTCTATTGAATAATATATTGTATAAGATTAGTTGCCTGGTATACTTCTTATCGAAGTTATACTAGTGTATTAGAATTTTTGTAAAGAGAATGGTTGTAAGGAAGAAAGATTGTTGTAATGAAATTTGGATTCTTGTTTCTAGCACTATAACCTTTAAAGATTCTTGGTAGAGTTGGGGTCACATATATTATTATTATTGTGTTGATTTTATATTGAACAGGTTGTTTGGATTAAGAGTGCAGTGTGACGACCAAATCATTTGACCCCGGATTTGGGGGCGTTACAGTGCTAGTATTCAAGATTAGTGTCGGTGTTATCTATTGTTATACATTTTTTTTGTCTCATGCCATTTTGTTTTTTTAAGGTTCTTGCCATTTTGTTTTTGTAGTACATATATATCATATCGGTGTTTATGTTATATATTTGTTTGACGTCACGCGTTATATTTTTGTGTGGTGTAATTATCTTGTCAGAACATTTTTTTTTGTTATTTTAAAAAGATGTTTTGATATGTATTGATAAAGATTAAAATATTGGATGACGCCAATTATGACATGGTTGAATACTTCTTTCGAAATCGGTAGTTAGATTTTTTTATGTGAATATCCAATGTGCTTCATTCCATGTTACATGAATCAACAAGTTGTTTTGTGTTGATATTTATTCCCCCTGTTTCGAGTGTTTTTTCACCCATTAAAGTTTGGTTCATAATAGTTGCTCGGCTGCTTCGTCTGGTTGCATAATATTGACAAGATATATAGTGCTTTGGTTCTCTTGTTCTTAGCCTAGTTTCGATATTATTTTTTGTTGTTGTTTTATTCGATAAATGTTTTGGTCTATCGAATATTTAATTTTATTTATGGCAAATAAATAGTTATTGCGTAAATCGGAAAATGTTTTGTACTAGAAGAAAATTCTAGTAATGCTCGGAATATAGAGCAAGTAACACATCAGTTTGTTGGAGTAACTGAATGGAATATTGATTATACGATCAAGGACATAGATGGTTAGTGGGTTGATTCTAGTGTGACCCACCGCATTACAAAGACCAAGAATGATTTAATTGAGTTTGTAGAACTCAAGAAATGGAAGCAAATAAATTTATATGAGAAATGCTACCGACAAGAATGTGTTATTTATCTCGGAATTTTGTGATAATAATTTTTTAATCGAAAAGAATAATGAAATGGTTGTCGTGGGCATGTATGAGCCTGAATGCGGGTTGTTTTAGTTATCGATTGTAACCAAGATCGAGAATGATGAAGTGGATTTGAATATTAATAATGAGCCATTGAATGTGGTTGAATAGAAGAGATCGGGAAATTCATCAAAGTGAAAAAAATGACTATTGTGTATATAATAGTGAAATATCGTATTTATTTGTGGACATGGTTGTAGGAATCAAATTGGATTCATAATTTATTTAAGTGATGAAATTTCAAGAAATTGGCTCACGGATAAAAGCCATAAAATGAAATTGAGATTGTAGTATAGAAACAAATGTGGGAATTAGTTTAAGAAAATATTGTACGTCTTAATGGTATGTCGTGAGACTAAGTTGGTACTTAGTAGAAAACTTGAGATTGAATACATGGGTGAATTAATGTTTGTTAAGGAAAATCCGAATTAAGGGATAAGAATACTAGAATGTTGAGTTTGAATTCTGAATTAATTTTTTTTTTTGAGATAAAATTGCTTAATCGTTCTAGGATGCAGAATTGCAGTCCAGCAACAACCCTATTGGTGATGGGAAATGTTTATTATAGAGAAAGAACTCCTGAATATATTATGTGCAAGTAGTCAGAAATTCGATTTATTTTATGTTGCGTAATCGATTGACTTGACATTATTTAATTTTGTAAGTGGATTGTGAAGCAATTTTGTTTGAGCCCAGTGAGAGGCTGTAAAGAGGATCATGATCATGTACTTAAAGAGTACATTGTGTACCAAATTGGTGAAACAGGCAGACGTGCCTAGAGTTGTTGTTTATTGAGATATAAGTGTCAAAGTTGATGATATTGGTAATAAGAGTTCAACTTCGGAACACCAATTTGATTTTGGTGTTATTGAAGTGGAAAAAGTAAGAAACATAAAAGTGTTGCAAGAAATGAAAGCGACGATGTGATATACATTTTTATCAGTGATATAATTGTAGTTCTTTCGATGAAAGAGATTTTTACGATAATGTTTGTCAAACATGTTGGTTAATGTAAAAGACTTTAAATATTTAAGTTGTGACAAATGTAATATCATCCCGACGAATGGTGGGAGCGAATGTTAAAGTCATGTTCATTTTTGTGAAAAGTGGGAGTCATAAAATATAGTTGGAAATGACGTTAAGTGAATTTTTAAGATAGTTTTAATTGTTATACACTCCATGAAAAGTGGGAGTGAGATAATTAGTTTTAATGGTTATAGACTCCGCGAAAAGTGGGAGTTGAGAAAAGTATTTGACAAAAATGTCAAGTGGGAGATGTTGTATTTGACTTTATTTGTCAAATAAAATTAGGAAATATAAATATATTGATTGTATTATTAATCTATAGATGGGAGTTACAAATATTTTACATTAATATGTTGGAGTTACAAATCAATATATTAAGTACATTAATGACAAATTAATTAAGGCAGTTTATATTTGGGGTGGAAGAAAATGTGTGAATTGCCTATATATAGTGGATTAATATCCAAAGAAAAGTTGTACACATAAACACTTGTTCTACACATTTTGCTGGAACCCCAAAAATCATCTTTATCTCTTTGTTCTTGGATATCCAACTAATATCATAAAATATTATTCTTGTAGGTTTCATACTTCAGAAGCTGTGGTCCATTGTCTGCTTTTGACTGTTTGTTCAACCTTTGTAACCTGTACATTTGCTGTCACACATCTGAGATCTCTGTCACTTTAATAAATCCACTTCCTTGAATACTTCACCGAGGCTTGATCAATAAATTGAACTTCTTTCAATGCAGTATTTATTCAAGTCTGTAGGATGACTTTAAACTGTATTCTTCTTACTGATGTGATCTTTTGAGATTCCTGTGATAGTGTGACAATTGAATTATTACTTACTTATTACAAACTTGTTTAAGTTGAGTTGAATCCTCGATGTTAACAAATAGGCTTAAACATATGTCTTTCAAAATCGAACTCCAATCATAAACCCTCAAATTTTCAACTTCTCCAAAACTCTAAAACAATTATATGGCTTTGTAGAGCCTCGAAAGATGTTCGATTTGACTATTTAAACATGAAATATGGACTATAGAATCATAAAAAAAAATTGAAAGAAGAAAGAGAGAGATTAGAGAGAGACGAGAGGCAGAGTCGAGAGAGAGAGATATTACAGGGAAGAGAGAGAGAGAGAGAGAGATAATTATTTTTACAAATTATTTTATAAATCAAAGATTAGAGATATAAGTAAATAATTATAGTTGTTTGTAATTCTCCTTTTACCCCTGTCAGTTACCGATAAATGTTACTATTTAACAGAAAATTGTCAAAAGGATGCGAACTGAAATAAATATCAAAGTTTTGGGATGCATTTTGTTAAGTTAAAAAATTCGAGACCAAAATGCAAAAACACCTATAGATAAGGGGTGCAAAGTGCTATTTACTCTACGTAGAATGGTCTAAGGTTTGAATCTACCAATCACATATTAAAATTTAGAGGTTTTTTAAAAAATACAACTTTTTAAAAAAGTTTTTTTTAGCAAAAAATAGGTTATTTTATATTATTTTTTTTGCAAAAATTCAATTTGCAACCTAATGCAACCACAAACAACTGCAATTATTTTTCATAAAAAAGTTGTATTTGGTTCCTTCCGGTTGCAAACTGTATTTTCACAAAAACTTTCAAAAGATAGTAAAAACGCAAATAAGTTATGAAAAAAATATTCTTATTGGTAATTTCTCTAAAATTTATCATTTACAATATTAGTTTTAAAAATATAAATAAAAATAAAATTCCATGAAATATATACTTTGCATGAGATATAAGATAGTAGTAAGTTTAAAAGATATCATACTGAAGAAAAGTACCATACTAACCGATTACCGAATTTTTAATATTTTGATTTTAATAATTTACGGTTTATGTGGGTTAAAATAAGAGAAAATGCCCAAAATATCTATTTTGGGCTCTTTTTGCCCAAAATGCTTATAGACGGAATTGATTATCCAAACTACCCACTACATACGCCGACTAAAGAAGCGTATCAGAAGAGTGTATATAGATATGTATAATGGCTTTAGATTGTACCATAAATAGACTTGCAATCGCTTGTTGCCAAACTGTTACATGGGTTGTATTACTACCAAGTTCATTTGCTTAAGAGAATATGTTGGAGTAGATTTTACACACAAGTCATAAAGTTAATATATTAACATCCCAAAAGGGCCGCCTGCAAATTCCTATATAAGCTAAAGAAAATTGGGGGTAATGAGTGCTCAGGTGGTACTCATGCACGGGGTTCGTTGCCCATATAAAGTGAAAAAGTTATACCATTAATTGAGATTTACTTGAGATGAATCTTCAACTTGTTAACCAGTACGCCTTAGATGGTAACGTGTTAGATTGATACGACTCTGTGTGCGGCGTATTTGTATAAAAAATGTGATGTTTTGGTGGCGTATCCAAACACTACGCTTTCAGGAGTGACGTATTTAGTGGATAATGCTTTCATAATGGCGTAACGGATTGATAAGATTTTTGGTCCAGCATGTCTGGTGGGTAGTTAGGGCAGTCTTTACCGACAGTTGGTATTTCGGGAAGTATTTCATGAAAATAAGGCATTTAAGGCTTGATAAATGATAATAAGTAATCAAATATTGTTTTATTAAATAATTAATTATACGCTAATGGTGAAAAATAATAATTTTGATCAGAATGCAGCTCCTAAAAAGGAGACATAATTTCACTATTAGTAAATTTTTAAAATACATTTTTTTATTTTAGACGGGCCTCTTATTTTTCATTAAACCCGACCCGAAGCACAAACAACCCAGGCTTTTGAAAAGCCCGGTTCAGTCCGAAAAAAAGCCCGAACATTTTAAGAAAACCGGATAAAAAACTGATTTTTAATAGATAAAATCTAAAAATATTTAATTTTTTAATAAATTTTAAAAATATTAAACTTAGCAATATAGGGGTTGTGAAGGATCACGAGGCTGAGATGAATGAACAATATGCAAGACAATCCCTTCTTTCTAGAAGACTTATTAAGTGTAGAGATTGTTCTTATAGAATTGGCCATGCACAATGAGATTCATATGGCTCACTGTCAGCTTAAGTCTAATAATGTAGATTATGAGTAGAAAGTTCTTGAATTACAGTGATGTTTGTATGATAAAACAAATAGTATGCTAGTAGTTTTTTAGTATTATGTTTTGTGGTATCGCTTCTAATGTATTCTGAATTCTAGTAGCTCAGGGTGTAGCTCTTTAGGGATTGTTTTTTTTTGTAAACCTTTGCTTTTTCTTTATATTAATACATTAGGTTTGCAAAAAAAAAACGTATGTATAAATAAAAAAAAAGCCCAGATAAAAGCTTGGCCCGGCTCGAGGGCCTAAAATGGACCTCATATTTTAGAGAAAGTCCGACCCGATTTTTGAAAAAGCCTGACATGGTCTGGTTCTTTAAAAACCCGAATTTTTTAAAGGTCGAATAAAGCCCGATCGGAAGTGTTTTTTTTCCATATCTGGACAGGGTACATAAAGCGCATAGAAAGAATAAAATAAAAGGATAACATAAATATTGATGGGGTGGGGTGTATTCATTCCGAATTTTTTTGGATTCTTAAAATCCTGGTGTATTAAATCCGGATTTTAAAAAGTCCTTTAAAATTCGGGTGCATTCAACTTAGATTTTTAAAAGTCCATTAAAATGTTGTTGTATTCAATTTGAACTAGCGTAACAGCCCGTGCAAGGCACGGGCCTACATAGAGATGTCAATAATTTTTATTGTGAAAAAGTTGGTCGTGATCGATTTATTAGCTTAAGGATTGTGTAGTCTTAAGTTTGAGAGCGTAAAATGAGAAGTATGGTTCATGCATAGTGAGGAGTAAAGAATTTTGTTGGCGAATAGTGTAATTACTTTGAATCACAAACGTAACTATGACAAGGCTCTAAGACTTGTTTATAGTGACTATTATTGATTTTGAGACCAGATTGAAATAATGTAGAATTTGAAGCACGAGTGTACTATTGTTCTTCTTGCGATTATAAGCAGGTTTACCTGAGTTTTGTGTGTCAGAGAAAGGATAGTTTGTAGATTGGTAATTTGCGTTAGAGAGCGGTTGTTATCTGTTTTTCAGGAATTGATTGGGTTTTTTTTTTTTTTTTTGCAATCTAGATTATGAATAGGTTATATGCATACAATGTTGTTGTAATATAATCGAACATGCATGAATGAGATAGAGGATTTTAAAAAGAAGCTGAAGGCCAACACATCTTTGCACACCTTCACATCACCCAAGTTTGTGATAAACACTTTGGGAGATGAACTCCTATTACAGTTTGGAGTATTATGTCACCTATTTGTTTTTGGTTTTTTACTTGGGAACTGATTCTGCACTCCTCTCATGTGTTCATCTTTATATTAAATTATATTAACACACTTAGTAAATGCATTAATAATGTGTTTGGAATATCGTTTTACAGTTACACATTTTAATCCAATTTATTACTATATATTAAACCTCAACACAAGGGCAAAAGTTTCCAATTAAATGGTCATCACAAAAATGTCACTTATATATTATTATGCAAAAATATATTAATAGTTGTTAGTACAAAGAAACAAACCTCAAACCTCCTTCTAAGATGTTCATGGGTTTAACCACTATTCTACATGCCTGTTTGAGTTTACTTCAAAAAATTTATTAGATAATCCACGTCTTTCCTCTTTTATCTTATATTATTTTTACTTTGATGTTTAAATAAATAAAATATTGGTTTGTATTATTTATATAAATCGGTTTTTCTTTTCATCTTTTCGTAATTTTGGTCAAAAAGTGTATTTTCCGGACACCCCAACCGGTATCACGCCAGACCCTAGAGTGTAGGAAGAATTTTCCACGCTCCCATGAATCGAACATTGAATGCTTTGGTCAATACCCAGTGCTCTCACCAACTCATCTAGAGGCCCGGAGGCTTATTTTTGTAATTTTATATACCTATATATTCAATTACTGAATTTTATTACAGTTGTATTTTCGATTAAATATATATTAATTATGTTGTTTAAAATTCATACTTTTATATTATATATCTTTATTATACTTTATTTGAATTAAATTAATTATTCATACATAAAATATACTATTGAAATTCGACCTAATATAAGAAATATTGTATATGTTGTAGAGGATGTCGTCAAGGATCCACAAACCCTATTTAGAATTTCATTTTATCAAAATGATTATATGACACTACGAATGAATTTAATGTATTCTATAAAGTTCTACTATTATTATGAAAGATTATACTTTTTTTTAACATCGTACAATAATTTTTAGAATACAATTTGAAATTCTATTTTCAAAACTTGTAATTTTCAATTTTCCCAAACTTTATCGTCTACTAACAGTCTGACTGATCATTATGTAATTATATACTATGTAATATCCTATATTTTAAAAACTCACCCCGATTTTTGACACGAACGTCACTGGGGTTGAGGGGGAGGGTGTTAGAAAGGTGGAAAAAGATATAGATTAGTTAATAAAGAATGACATGTTACTTTAGAAAATGTTAACAAATGAACAATACATTATGGAAAAGAAAATTGTTAAGAAATGGATGCGACGAACAGAGTAGGTAGACAAATTTTTTGTATAATTTGAATGCTAATGTTCTTAATTTAAAAATTATAGAAATAACTAATAATGAGAGATATAATGTGTATAATATTTCTTATATTAGATCGAATTTTAATAGTATATTTTATGCATGAATAATTAATTTAATTCAAATAAATTATAATATAAATTATGAATTATAATCAACATAATTAATATATATTAAATTGAAAACATACAACTGTAATAATATATAGTGATTGAATATATAGATATATAAAATTACGAAAAGGAAAAAAGAAAAACAAATTTATATAAATAATTCAAACCAATATTTTATTTATTCAAACATCAAAGTAAAAAAAAATAATATAAGAGATAAAAGACGTGGGAATCGAGGTTCGATTCTTTGTAGTAATACATCTATTAAAACATTTTTGTATAATAATATACGCGTGACATTTTTGTTATTTTTCAAAAAAAAAAGGTAAAACAGTAATTTCGCGGCCATTTAATTGGCAACTTTTGCCCTTGTGTTGACATATAATATATAGTAATAGATAGATTTTAAAACATTCTTTAAAATTTGATGGAATTCAAAAATTCACAGATTTTTTTATACTTGATAAAATTGTAGATTTTGAAAAATTTGCTAATGTATTTTGTGTTATTTGAAATCTCATCAAAATCCATGAAATTTTGAAGAATTTATCAAAATTTATATTTAATTTCACGAGACTGTGCGAAATTTTAAATCAACTCCGCCAACCTTTTAAAATCCATAGATTTTTATTTACCCATCAAAATCTAAATCGAATGCTCCTTACGGGTCGTTTGGTTCGTAAAGTGGTATAAAATTAGAATCAGGAATCGGGTTAACGTGGTATGAGTTGAGGTATCATTAATGTGTTTGGTTCGAAACTGAGATGAATATATTTTATTTATAATATTTTTAATTGACTAATTTAAATTATTAATTTAATTATCTTTTAAATATATTTTTGAGATATTGATTTATTTTTGTATTAAAATTTTACATTCATTTATTTAAATAAATATAAAAATAGTAGAAAAATCATTAATTCTCAGTAAGTCTCTCTCCCTTCTACCCACTTTCCCATGGATATCAAAAACCTATGCTTCGTGGTTTGAAGAATGAATTTAAAAAAGATATTTTTTAACCAAACACAAAGTATGGACCCTTAATATTTTGTCGACCCCTTGATATTTTGAAACAAAAGAAGACAGTTAAAAGAGGAAAAAGAGCATCGTGTTCGCAAAACAGAGTATAAAAAAATGGAGTCGCTTCCCGAAGAAACTAGTAACAGAAGCAGCAGCAGCTCAGGTGGAGGTGGAGGTGGAGGTGGAGGTGGCGGTGAAAAATTACCTGTTCGACCTCCTATTCAGTAACTCTCTCTCTCTCTCTCTCTCTCTCTCTCTCTCTCTCTCTCTCTCTCTCTCTCTCTCTCTCTCTCTCTCTACTTATATAGATTGGGATTGTTTCATATACAACCGAACGATCGATCGCCTAAAAAGAAAACCTTCCCTTCACATATAGATATTTTCTGTGAATTTTTGTTTGTATATGTAATTTGTCTGTGGAACTTACCCTAACAAACTATACCAACTTCCATGATTCCCCAACTATGTCTACACAATTTACTATATGTAATGTGTATACATGAGATTCGCGTAAATTCACCAAAGCAAGATTTGCTAAATTAAAAACAAATGTATGTCTTCCCTCTTGTGGCCTAAGATGATTTTTGTATCTTATACATCTGGACTCATTACTCCACTATAAACCAACCATGTTAGTCATGTTTGTAGAAGCTACTTAAACCATATGATTATACATAATTGACAGTTGTGATAAGTTTTCAGTTTTCATTTCCTCACACACCTTTCTATTTATGCGTTACTAGTTTAGTGTTGTTACTAAATGTGCTTGCACTTATAGGCATTGTTTTGATTATATTTTTATATTAAATTTACTTTAGTTAAATATTTGCCTCCTCAACTTATTTTGAAATTAACAAAATATACATTTCTGAATGTGTTTTTTTGTTGAATTGTGTTCTCCGTTTGTCATTTTTTGCTGCCTATATTTTTTTTCTCTTGTCACGGAAAACATTGAAAAAGTGCAAATTGAATTTTTGTTTCGGTTGGCGGATTAGCTTCCTCGTTGATAATGTAGATGGTAAAAGAGCTTAATGTCATTTAGGCTTCAAATTAATATCTAAGTGTATTGCACATTAATAAATTATTGTTGGTTAGGTTAACGTTAACCAGACCTCCATTTTAATAACTAATTGATCTTAACTCAGTTCTCTCTCTCTCTCTCTCTCTCTCTCTCCCTCTCTCAATTTCTCTCTCACATATGTCAAGGCTACCATCCTCAACTAAAATTACTAGCCAAAGAAATTCATAAAATAGTAAACAACTTAGAAAACAACTGGTAAGTGGAGACGAAGTTGGGGGATCCCCCAAACTCCCAACCAAGCCATTTAGTTTTTTTTTGCCTACAATGATTACTTGATGCTGGTTGCTTAGGGTGCTAATTTCATATTTTCGTTACTTCCAAGTCTTCATTTGCTTTCCTTTGTATGATTATTTTCTGGTTTTAACATGAGATTTATCTCTCACACATGTTTTTCTTTTAGACCGCCATCAGAGAAGTACTCTCCGTTGGATTGGTCTGCCTATTTTGACCAAGAGGCTGATGTTTCCATCCCAGAATCAGAAAATGTTGGTGACATCCTTCATTTAACTCAATACGCTTCTTTAAAAAACAAAATTGAATTAAACTTCTTGTTGCAATTTATTACTTTGATGCCGCTAATGTGTCTTGCAAATAACTGAATCTAAAACGCATTATTATCCACTAATGTGCCTCATCATGTAGGTCTTTCATGTATATACGGCTGGAAAGGAAGGACCAGTTGTCTTTTGTCTGCATGGAGGCGGTTATTCTGGGTATGATTAGAATGCAAGATGTTTAATATTTACTCGCCGTATCTTGTATTATAGCAATTCTATAGTGACTGAAGCATATCACCCTATTGGGATGAATGCAAAAGTTTGCAAAGTAGTAGTGCCTGCAGCTCAGTGATTGCATCAACAACTGTAGCAGGAAGCATGGATTTACCTAATACAAGGATGCCAATTTCCCTCCAAGTCTCTAATAAAATGGAAATTCAACGTACCATGTCAGTGTATATGTAGATATACTAGACAAAACCAACAGGCATCCAACAAACAACATGCTTTTAATTGATATAAAAACATGATTCTGTAAACAACAATAATTCTAATGCTATGAAGTTCATGTAAATAAGAATTCCCCTTGGTTGCTTTGTCTATGCTCTATGTGTTTGTCCATTTCGGGTGGATTGGAAGTTTCTTAACTCTGGATGTCAAAATGATTTCCTATGTACGAGTTTTTAATAATTTTTACGCTGATTTAAAGCTTAGTTAAAATTTGTTCTACATCATTTTTATGTAATTAATTCTTGTTGTCTTCTTCTTGTCATTATGCTTGCACGTCTATTTACATCAGGTGTATCTTATATAAATGAATTTTATGGATAGAAAGAATCTTGATACTTTTTTCTCAAAAGGAGCATGTGCTGCCGAGCGATAATATTAGATTTGGAAGTAAATCATTTATTATCTGCAAATTTGTACCCCCGTGTTCCCCAATAATCAGTTGGAGACCACAAATATCACTAGTCAAATCCGGCAACATAGAAAATATGTGTTTTGATATTCTTTTCTGACAATAAATTGTCTTGAATATGGTGGTCTAATCTTTATTACTCCTTACCTTGTCTACTTTGTTAAATTCAATAAGACAAATGATAAAAACTGTGTTACCATAACCAAAAAGGTATTTTTGTTGAGAATCAAGAAGTGGCTGAGCGGTGGCTTCCAAAAAAAAAAAAGAAGTGGCTGAGCGGTGGCTTCCAAAAGAAAAAAAAAGATGTGGCTGAGCGGTGGCAATGCCATTCCGTTCGTACCCCCTCCCACCCCCCCCCCCCCCCCCCCAATTCTTATGTATATACGAAGTTAAAAGAAAAAGAACGTAGTTTGTATTTTTTCCTCATTCAGTATTATATGTTATTTTAATTTTAATTGTGGAGAAGACTGGGACAATTACCCTATCAAAATGTTACTGTGTTACTACACCATTGGCGCAGCCTGGGTAATAAGATTTAAGAATCTGGAAATTTTGAATTGTTTTAATATTTTCATCTTTAGTGTATATTCATTAGGTTATCCATTCAGACAATATGTTTGGGCGCTTTTCAGCTATGCTTCATAAATGCCTGAATAATGATATGCACTTGTACTGTGCTGCATAAGTTGCCATCCTTTCCTAGTTGGCTATTTTAAAGTTAAGGCTTTAATATCTTTTTTCTCTGATCCTAATTTTTTTTTGTTATTCCAACGGTCTGTATCTGCCTATTTTTTTGTGTACAAAGGTAACCAAAAAAACTAGTGGATAGATGAAAGACAAAAAACCTTCCTGACCAGTTGTATTTTTCTGATCATGACTACTAATTTTTCTGATCTTTGTCACATAAGTTGTCTTTCATGTAGTCATGATTGTGTCACTTTAACTTTGTTGGGAACATCGATAAACTCAAAGAGTGTTTTTAGATTAGGGTCACCTATATTTTTAGTGCTCGTATGTACACATAGAAACAATAAACTCATCAACAATTTAATGTATCTCCTTTATTTTTCAAGGCTATCATTTGCATTAGCAGCAAGAAAAATTAAGCAGGAAGCAAGGATAGTAGCTATGGATCTGAGAGGGCATGGAAAGTCATCTACTGAGAACGAGTTAGACTTGTCTATTGAGGTATGAATTCTATTAATTTGTCAGGTCCAAATTTTCTTAAAAAATGTATTTTGCTCATAGGTAAAACAAACCATTTTTTACCATTTAATTTCCAATTTGTGTCTGCATAAACATTAAAGTACTTGCATGAAAAGACTCCGCCCCATACTTTTGAAGACAATTTTCTTCAAATTGATTTATTTTTAAGCAATTGTTCAAATACGGAAAAGTGTCTTCATTTCTTAAGTTAAAAGCGGGATTGATATTTTATTTTTACATGTATGCAGAGTTTATGTGGTGATGTGCTTGCTGTTTTAAAGACAATGTATGGAGATTCTCCTCCTGCAATTGTGCTTGTTGGTCATAGGTTGGTGCCTAGTTCAAGTACCTACTTCTATGCAGTTGGTTCTCTAGCTTCAGAACAATGCACAATGTTAAAGTTATAGGGGTGTTTGGTTTAGCATATATAAGAAATATAAGAGCAAGTCCAATGCAATGCCAAACTTGGATGCATGCTATAATTTGGCACCAAATGCAAAAAATCTGAATTCCAAAGGAGTTGCATATTTAGATGCAAATGTGCATAAATGCATACTTGGTGCTATATATCTAGCCACATCATCAATCAAACCATAAATGAGAAGCAAGTTGGTGCACTTTAAATGAAGTTAAGTTTGAAATTATTTGGTTGCAAAATGCTACTAGTGTTTGAGTGCAAGTTCTATATTAGCATAAAAAACCACTTTTGATGCCCATATTATAGCAATGGCTATAGTCATTTTGCATCTAGTAATCCCCGACCCCGCCCCGATCCCCGAAGGAGTTGCATATTTAGATGCAAATGTGCATAAATGCATACTTGGTGCTATATATCTAGCCACGTCATCAATCAAACCATAAATGAGAAGCAAGTTGGTGCACTTTAAATGAAGTTAAGTTTGAAATTATTTGGTTGCAAAATGCTACTAGTGTTTGAGTGCAAGTTTTATATTAGCATAAAAAACCACTTTTGATGCCATATTATAGCAATGGCTATAGTCATTTTGCATCTAGTAATCCCCGACCCCGCCCCGATCCCTGATTTTTTTCTATATTTCTCCCCGTCCCCCCCCCCCCCCCCCCCCCGAACCCGAAAAATTTCCCGAATTCCCCACCCGAACGGGGCGGGGTCGGGCGGGGCGGGGCGGGGTGGGTGAAATGACCATCCCTACATAATAGGTACTTTTAGAGCAAAATAGTTATAGTTCTTATGTCCTTTACTATCTATGTTGTGAAAATGTCATGTAAAATCATATTGCTTATTATCTACTGAAATTGTAGCTCTCTGTTGATGTTTTTTGCACCTCTTAGTTACATACAATTCTAAATTATGTAATGGCATATGCAGCATGGGAGGTTCAGTTGCAGTACACGTTGCAGCTAAGAAAGTTTTACCTAGTTTGGCTGGATTGATTGTTGTGGATGTAGTAGAGGTTTGTTTATATAAGTAGCTTCAAGAGTTCCATTTCGTGATATTGAATGAAATTACTC
Organism: Heracleum sosnowskyi; assembly: GCA_030848705.1. NCBI lineage: Eukaryota > Viridiplantae > Streptophyta > Magnoliopsida > Apiales > Apiaceae > Heracleum > Heracleum sosnowskyi. Next base: position 76,129,086 of record CM061239.1, read on the forward strand.
ATTATTGACAAAGGACAACAAACTGGAATTTCAGGGAACAGCCATGGCTTCGTTGATGCATATGCAGAAACTTCTGTCAAACAGAATGCAATACTTTCCTACCATTGAGAAAGCGGTACTTGCGCTTTACGATTTAAACTATTTCCCTTTTATAGGTTACTGTTGTTGTTATCAATTTTGTTGACCATGTGCATTTATATTCCTGGGGCTTATGTGTAAATTTTCTCATACACATTTCTGTTTCACTTCCGACAGTATATATTACTTAATCACCAATCATATCCAGTAATCATGTTAAAATTCAGAGCCTCTTTATTTGACATTCAAGAAAGGTATTAGTCAAGGGTTGGTAGGTAATTAAAATTTACAGTTGACTAGAATTTTCTATACATAGCTTTGTGAATAATTATTAAATTTTGATTATGCACAGACGTGTTGTGTTGTTCTTTTTGGCTGCTCCTTCTGTGTTATGTATGCGCTTAGTAATCTGTTAATTTTTTTTTTATTTCATTCACAACAGGCTATGTGTCTGTAAGAAGATTTAGCTATATAATTGTTCAATCAATTAGCATGATTACTCTGTGGAGTCAGGATGTTGTAGTAACCTGATTTTTCCCAAGGTTAATTATGTAATAATAAGTTTAGGATATAAATAATAAGAAATTTAGACCCTTTTAACTAATTTTTTAATGCAAAAGAAACAAAACTATAGGAGTGCTCAATGGAAAGTTCAAATATATTGGCACTTGTGTCCTTTGTTATTTATAAAAAGGTGCTAGAGTGGAATAACTAAGACAAAGAAAAGTGACTGCTGAGAGGAATGAAAAAAGAAAAAAGATAGACAATGAGAGGGAAAGAAACAGAAAGAGAGACAGAGAATCCAGAAAATTAAAAAAAGAAATAGGGAAATGGTGAAGCAAATCAGAGAAAAATGATTACATCTTGCAATCTGGTTGAGATTTCATTTTGCATATATTATCGCGAGTAGTTCTCTCTCTGAACTCTAGATATTTTTCTTACCTAAATATATAAATAGAATTTTTCAGTATGGGTGTCGTGTTACCTAAATATGGACAGGAAAGTACATGATTCTGGCTTCTTAGAAATAGTGTAGCTTGAAATAACTGTTGTTTTGATCTTGAGTGAGTTATGTTTAATTAAGTGACAGTTGTTCTAGATTCTTGTTATTTCTTACAGGGATCATGGACTGTCCTATCCTAAATAGTTATGTTTGTTTATGCCTTTTGAAATGTAATAAGTTAAAATGCGCTTTTACAGTACTTTTTGTTTTTTCAACTCTCTTTGTCTCTGATGATGTGTCCTTTATTTTCATTGTCTTCCAATGTGGGGGGAACCATAATATTATCCTATTAGCTTCATTGTAATTTTCAAGCGTAATTGTTGTGATGAACTTCTGAACAGATTGAATGGAGTGTTAAAGGAGGAACCTTAAGAAATATAGAGTCTGCACGTATATCGATTCCCAGTACAGTGAAGTATGATGATTCAAAAAAGTGGTAAGTGTGACTAATAAACTTCCTATAGCTACTTAATTTTTTTTTTTTTCCCTCTGGGAAGGCCTTTAATCAGTATTCTCCAACAGTTCCTTTCTATTTGAGCTCGAGTACGACTAATCCCTAACTTTTTGGATAGGCTATGAATAAAAATAATGTCCATAATATATAAGCATTAGCAAAATTTCATTTGTCCTTCTCATATGACTTTTTCTTTAAAATACAATATTCGTTGCTATTTGGAATTTACAGTTACGTTCACAGAGCACGTTTGATGGAAACAGAACAATACTGGAGAGGCTGGTATGATTTCAAACTCCAAATTTATGTCAGTGGCACATGTTGACTTGATAAGTTGTGGGCAGTAAATATTTACGTAAAATGCCTTATTTCTGGTAAAACTTAATTGTAGCTAGTGTTGTTGCTTTCTCCAATATTAGCTACTGAAATGATATCAATTGCTATCACTTCTTGTTTCCTTTAGTTACCTGTTGTTTTTTCATGATATTGATTAAGGAATTTCTCGTATCTCATTTTTGTCTTTTGTGGCAATGGTTGTTCTGATCTGAACTTAAGATGATTTTTATTGAATGTAATAGATTCCAAAAGTATGTTGTTACTGACACTCCTGATGAAGTAAATAACCTATAGAAGTTTGTAGTTACTGACCAATAATTAAGCCACTGGACTCCTGCTGAAGTTAATAACCTATAAATTAGCCAGTGGGCGTGAATTGTAAATAAACGTTACTTGTTATTAGGTTATCTATTGAGTGATGGTTTAAAATAAGAATGGTCGATGAAGAGTACTTCTGTTGTCATCCATGCAATACTTGAACATTTTATATATTTTAAATTGGATGCTCCTACTGTAATACTTGCGTGAACGGAGCTGTTTAGTGTGAATGCTAAAGAATAAAGCTGATTTCCAGGACTTAAACTAAATCAATAATCGAATATGTACAGTTGTGGTAGTGGAATTGGACAAGAGTGGAGTGTACTAATACTGTACTATACTACTATTGTACAGCTATGCTTATCTTTCCCTATATTTTTAAACTTTATTCTTGACGAGCTTTTTACCCCTTCTAATATTAACAAAAGTAAGAGAGTGTGCGCCTGCGCTCGTGCTTCTTAGGCGCACATCTAAGTTCTTACTCTCCCAGACCCTGCTCTACGAGCGGGATATACTGGGTATATTTGGATTGATCTATCATTTTATAGAGGTAGAGATATTTTATGCATGCACACCAACTGTTTCATTGCACTATTTTTTTAATTTCCTTTATATGGTCTGTTATCTTAGTATCTACCATTTGGAAAAAGTAATCAAGTAGAAGTTTCATACTTAAATTTCAGGTATGAAGGTCTATCAGAAAAGTTTTTGTCATCACCTGTTCCGAAGATATTACTGCTAGCTGGAACGGATAGACTGGACAGGTTTTCATCATCTACTATATTGAGAAAGTATAATGATGTTATTGCTCCTCATAATACCTTCATTATTAGATATTTAAAAAGGAAAGAGAGAAAAGAGTGTTTAACTTCAACATATGTTTATCTTTTTGTTAGCTTCCTTAATAGTTGGCTCATCTCTGTCGTCTTCCTGGGTCTGCAGCGTAAACTTTCTGTTTTTGTGTTGAAACTATATTGGAATATATGATTTGTATTTGACAATCGCATTGCAAGAATGTCACTTGTTTTCGTTAGTACAGTTCTGTACATGATTTTACATATGTTACTACTGTTTTTGTGGTCTAGTTGTCCCAGTTTGTTTGGCTAACCAATAGTGTCTAAATCATCAATTCCTGAATATAGAGGCTTAATATGCTTGTCATTCTTCTCGTCACCTTCAGCAATATTAAGTTGATTGCCAACACAGAGTAAGAGTGTCTTGTACAATTTATTTGAGTGAAAATATTCTCTGGAACATTATTTTATCCAAAATATGAACCTTTTTCTGTCTCCATTTTTTCCTCTTGCCAGTCACCTAAGAAGCACTGAAAGTCTGAAACTATACATGGCAGAAGTATCGCATGGGCAAAGATAAACTAAATTTGAAGACTAATGGCATGACATGAGAATAGTTTCTAGTATATGTGAATTAACACCTTCATTACCAAGATACGAACAATAATACTATGATAGTGAAGGCATAATTAAGCAAGAAAAGAAATTAGGAACGATTTCGTTATCGTTGCTACAAATGTACGCCTTCGAGTTTTCTCGTAAAAGTTCATCTCACATATTAATTGTGTATGCAAGTGCAACGGTTAAGAAGTCTTTATTTCATTTATGCAATAAAAGCAGTTCATATTTAAAAATTTTAAATTTTGTTGAGAAGTCAACTGAGACATTTTTGCACTGAAGAAACATCTGGTTCTGTTAATAATCAAAACTTTGCAACATCTATCAAATCTGTGGACATACATAAGCTCTAGGTCCTTGAGTTTTCTTATTTTGGTCTTTTGTTTCTTGAACTGAGCAACATTTAATCAGCCTTCCACATGACACTTAAATTGTGTTTAGATGCCACTTGCATTAAAAAACCCATATCTCAAAGCTTTTGCACTGCTTACTCTGTTTAACGTTACAGGGCTCTTACTATTGGTCAAATGCAAGGAAAGTTTCAAATGGTACTAGTTAGACATACCGGCCATGCTATACAGGTCTATATCTTATAATTCATGAGCTTTAGTATTATTAATATTAATATTATTATTATTATTATTATTATTATTATTATTATTACTATTATTATTATTATTATTATTATTATTATTATTATTATTATTATTATTATTATTATTATTATTATCTTTACTAGATTATAACCCGTGCAATGCACGGTTGTTTTTTTAAAATTTATAATTATATAAATTAACGAAATAATGTTTAATTTAATGATGATTCATTCATTATTATTCAACTAAAATTACTCACAATCCCGAATAGAAGATAAACTTATGAATTTTTACATTGACAATTCTATTCGACTTAGAAAACCTACTCATTTTTTGTTTATATTATTCAAATTCAGTTTTTAGTATTTAAATATAATTCCAATAACAAACAAACACACTTTTTAATATTAGATCTGACGGTTCTTATTTATCTATAATTAAAGTAATTTGTATTTTTTATATATTTGTGTGTTATTAATTTTTGGGCTTTATTTATTTGATTTTATACCCTCAATTAACTATTTGTACTTTAACTTGAGTTCTAAAAATCACATTTAGACTTTATTTATTTGATTTTATACGCTCAATTAACTATTTGTACTGTATCTTGAGTTCTAAAAATCAGATTTGACTGTTTAGGAAATTTGAGAATTCTATTTGATTTAGGAAATTTTCATGTATTTGGTTTGAATTATCAAGATATTTTTTTTAGTATTTTTTAATATAATCCAACTAACAATCAAATACACTTTTTCATATTTGATCAAACGATTTTCATCTATTTATTTTAAAATCTAACCATCCTTATTATTTTGATATGTAATAGTTATAATTACTTAAAATCCAATTCTAATACTAATACCTTCACTTTTGACTTATTTTTAAGATAATAATTTCCATTTTATATGATATAATCTTGATCGTTTATTTTTAAAAATATAAGATCTAACGGTTGAGATTGTTTTGGCGGTACTGAGGACCAGACTACCAGGATCAAAGTTTTGGAAAAGATCTCCTTTACGCTTATTATATATAAGGATATAATTATTTTTATTTTTATTTAGTGCTATTCTTATGTATTCATGAAACTTTTTGTTTTTTAACCAACATGTCTTATGCATTGATGTCAATATGTTGCAGGAAGATGTGCCTGATGAGTTTGCCACCGTTGTACTTAATTTTATCTCACGTAACAGGATAGGCCCTAATGGCGTCGAGGTTGGTCATTATTTCATCTATACATGACACTTAACCCAATTTTTCTTTTCGAAATACTGACAGGTCTTTGTGATCAATTCTGTAAGTTGTTTATTAGTATTCTTCTTAGATAACTTGTTTAAATTCTGACTTGTGAATATAAAATATATAGACTCTGATATATGTAAACAGCCTACAAGTTGTAATGCTCTCTCATGATTTAGGAGGTAATTCGTTTCCCTAAATAATATAACTTGGAAATGAATAAGGATGTTCAGAACTTGCTAGATACAGAGTGGACAAATGGCATTTTAGCATTCCCCTTGCTGTAGTGTGGATCCTTGGTGGCATCCGCTAGGATCCTACTGTTTCATGAATCACGATTCAATAGACTTGTTCGCCTTGGTTGGGGAACTGAGCTGATGTGGCATCATGGGTTGCATACTGCTGAACATTCATCTTCTTAAATAGCCCTCACGGTGGCAGTGGGGGCAAGGTACAGCTGCTATTCCTCCACTAAGGCATTGATTCTTGCAGGGAGCTGTGGGGTACCATGTTACAACTACAAAATTATCCTTCTTTGCCTCCATTTAGAGGAAATCTAAATAGAGGCAACGTGTGTAATTTGCTGTGTAGGCATGCTCCTCAGAGTAAATTATCCTCTTGGGTCTTAGTTGCAACACTTGGGTAGTAGGTATATAGGACAAGTTTATGACAGATTTGTTTTAGGCAAGGATATTTTCCCGAGGACTGATGCGTTTGAGTTTCAGATGCACTACTTTTTGAAGTCAGAACCATATCATAATTATTATATATCACCTAAAATTTTCATATCCTTCTAATTAGTAATCTTCATTGTGAAAGAGTTGCTATTGTTCATATTGAAGTCCCTACAAACTGTCTTCCTTGTGAAGAAAAATTAAAAACACGGAATTTTTTTGGCTAAATATTGTTGCAGATACCTGGACTGCGTCGACCAATGAAGTCACAGCAGTAAACAGATGTGAAAGAACTTAAAGCTGGCTTGTAATGATCTGAGATTGGATGTGTTTTAGGATGCTGATGATCAAGGTTAGGCAAGATAAAGATTCAACTCGGTGAATTTGTATCTTCCTTTACAGTTAAAAAGCTTAGGAGTCAATTTCACACTATATCAAGATTGGGCTCGAGTTTTTTATCATTCAAATTGCCAAAATGCCATGACATTTTGCTTTGGTTTTATATTAGCCGCATGTCTAGACTTGATTGACAGCTATATCTACTGATTAGGTTGTGATATGTATGTCACTTTAGCAATATATGAACTTATACATGATGTAGAAATTAAGGAGATAATCGGGGATGTTTGTTTTAGCATCTTTTGAAAAAAATAAACTGGGGAAACAAAGATTGATATCTGAATATCTACTTGTTTAGTAGTATCAATTTTAGGCAGGAAATGTTATTTTTAATATAAAGAAAATCCAGCTGGGCCTTGTTTGTATTGAAAATAGTTCTTTGTATCAATTTTATTTTTAATTGTGCATTTTCGCATCTAATTTCAGTAGCCCACCAGAACCTGGACCTAAACTTCGACTCCATTCCCTGTATACCCTGGTTTCGGTACCCATTTTCCAATCTACCCCGTTTTCAAGTACCCTAAAATCTGTTCAACTCACTCGCTTTCAAATTAAATACATTTTCTTCCAACAATTACAACACTATACTTTTAATCAATTTCTTTACATTGCATAAAACACTACAGAAGACATGCCTCTAATTATTAATGTACACAAATAATGAACACAAAAGTGGAATTAAAACAGGTAACTTATTTTATTAAAATTAATTTATTTTAATTTTTAAAATTAAACACGATTAAAGTAAAAGTGAACAATTTGCAACCCTTTACAATGATCATGACAATCTATAATCTTTATTAATAAGCGAAATTCCCAAATTTGATTTGCACCTTTTTTTTTTTTAGTTTCATCCATAAAATCCCACCTCACCTAGAAATCATATTCTCGCATAAAATTCTATATTGTATTTAATAAAAACAAAATTTTATTTTACGTAAAAATTCTATCTCACATAAATTTTATGTTTAAAAAATATTAATATAAAATAAATTATAATACTATTATTGTATTAAAATATAGATTATAATCTAAAAAAAACCCAGGGGTATATGTAATTTGTACATCAGTTATTATGCAGAAGGTGGGATTGTTTGGTTTTAATAAATTTTAACCAAATGCGCGTGAGATGAATAGATTATAGAGCTGCTGGGTCCCGTAAAACAGTAAACTAGGGTAATGAATGAACAAAACGGGGTAGATTGGGAAATCGGTACCGAAATCAGGGTATACAGGGAATGGAGACTCTGACCTCTACTTTTCATCCTTTTTCAAAAGCAAATTAACTAGAGCCACATGGCCCACATCTCCTTCGGCGGTGGTTTCCCCACCAACAGGGGTTTCTCTACTATATATCATATTTTAATACAAAACTAGTTTACTAAGCCGAAGCCGACTTATAATCATTTCTCTAATTTTTTTTAAAACATTTTATGAAAATATGTTTTTAAATAAAATAAATAATTATATTTTTAAAATAAGTATTTTTTTATTTTCTGTGTTGTCTTGATCATTCACGAAAATTCTAAATAAATATAAAAAATGCAATTGTTTAATATTTTATCAAATATTATTATATTGATTACCTTTTATAATTTTTTTTTTCAAAATTCAATTCCCAACTTAAATTTTAAATACATAATATGATATCAAAATTTTATTCTAGCATATAATACGATGCTATTAATGAACCGACATCCCTTTAAAATTGTTTACTCCCAATGAGTCGCTATCTCGTTGTTAAGAAATTTAACAAATAACACATTAAAATTACTCTAGAGAATAAATTACATGATTTTTAAATTTGTTTTGTATTCTTGACACATAATACAATAGTTACAAAAGTTTACCTTTATTGTCTTGAAGATAATTTTTTTAAATTCTTTTGAGGAATTTTGGACCAAAAACTATATTCAATAACGATGAGATGTAATGCATTGAAGAATCATAGAAAATTCGGGAAAAAAACATACAAAAAGAGAGAATAAATGTAACGCCCCAAATCCGGGGTCAAATGATTTGGTCGTCACTCTGCATTCTCTAATAAAACAACCTGTTCAATATTAAACCAATACAATTATGTCATCTGCGACCCCAACTCTACCAAGAATCTTTAAAGGTTATAGTGCTAGAAACAAGAATCCAAAATTCCATTACACAAAATTTTCTTCTTTACAACCATTCTCTTTACATAAATCCTACAACACTAGTATAACTTCGACAAGAAGTATACCAGGCAAATCTAATCTGATACAACATAGTATTTAATAAAAATTCACTTTATACAATAACCTTACACTAGTTCCAAATACTCTGTATCATAACGTCTTTACACTAACATCTTCTTCGTTCTCTGCCCAACTACGCGGATAACTCCCGCCAATATGCCTTCTTACTTAAAGGCTAAAAATATAAAGAAAGCAAGTATGAGCGAAAGAATTGCTCAGCAGGTGCATTATCAAGTATAATAGGAAAAGTTTCCAAAATAAGCTTTTGGTTTAAACATTTGTAATCTCTAAAACTTTTAAATCAAGTTTGGTAATTCGCCATAATTTCTCATTCAGCTTCTAGCAACTGAATAGTTTAAAATACGAAGGAATTTATATTGGTCGTCACGGTTACCCGAACCAAAATATCTACAATAGTATGTAGAAAATATGTAATAAATATAAACTCATACGTCTTCAAGACCATAGTTTATACAAAAATACTATTTTTAAAGATAACAGTTCCATTCACAACATCTTCTGAAATCAACAACTTTAAGAAAACGAATCAACCTGAATATCAAGTTATAACTCACCAGTACGGAACATATGAATGAAATCAATCTCAGATAAAAGAAATGATATTAGAATTGGATTTTTATACTTTTATAAATCACAAAGGTTGAGCTGCTGATCAGTCACGCATCAACCCCGGACCCGCTTATAGCAAAGTCCTCCCCTAGGATCCTTGGCCATCTTGGCCTTAATTAATTCCGACCACGAATCTTGTCCGATCATTATTGGTCCATTTAAAAACATTCCAATTCTATTTTCTATACGTCAGGTGTCAATACAATTGACAACCTTACTACGACAGCCAGGTGTCAGAAGAATCGACAACCTTAATACAACAATCGCTGGAAAACTCACGTTCCAGGAAACAACTCGACTATGAAGAATCCATCAAGGAATAACAATACAATCTAGTATCGACGAGATCGACACAATAATGGGAGGTGCACATGAAAAGTGACAATATAATAAACATCGACGAGATCGATGCAACAACTGGGATGATAATGAAGAGTAAGCAATAACATGCTCAATAAAATTAAGTCTGATATGAAACAGGCATTATGAGTTCGAATCAAGGACTGGATCAGATAATTGCATCAACAAGAAATGATAATAATACTTGCATAGGGGCAAGATGGAAAAATAGAATACTTGTAGAACAAGTACCACAACTTCAGAATTTAAAATAACATTTTTACCCTCATCGGGTTCACAAGTTCCCACTCATCTAGGGTTGGCAACATTCCAACCTAATATTTTTAAATCAAGATTTTTGAAGGAAAGCCTTAGTATAAGGCCCATAACTATCTTTTAAATCATTTCAATACAATAATTATATATTTCCAATCAACATGGAAATATGAATCTAAACTCAAAAGGTATGAAAGAATACTCGTCAATTTACGAGATTAAATAAAATACTTGTCATTCAATGCAAAAGAGTCATCATTTAAAATTTAGTGAAGAGTATGCCAATTGCATAATAATAATTCAAGAGAATATCACTCAAATAATAAGCAAGGGTATAAACACTTGCCTCCGGTCCTTAGCTATTTCGTAAGGTTGAGATAATACGATTCCCTCCTTATTCTGTCTTATAGCACGATTCTCTATTTCCGTCCTTCTTTGATTTAACGCTCTTGTGAATACCACTAATCTGATCCAACCGTTTTGAATCCACGCGTCGATATCTCTCACTTCCTTCATTTAACATATTTCGATAATCTGACTCGTCTCGTCCAATAGCCTCTGTTACATAGATAACCATATTCAATAGATAGAATAATCACGATTAACTAAATAAATAACCCACGTATCACGTTCGTCGAAAATCTCTATACTATAAAAGTCAACATCCAAGTCAACGGTCTCGTAAATCTCATTTTCTAAAAATACTGACAAATTTCTATTCCAACTACCCCTAGTGATAATATTAGACACGACCAAAATATTTAAACAAGTCTCCAATCACTTATTCGTATTTATGACTCAATAAACAAATAATTCACATATTTCACGTAACACATATTGTCATTTAATTGTGATAAATAAATCACATAAGGCTCGTAACGTCCAAGAAATAATTTTAGAAAAATATTCGACTCTCATTTCAGAGGAATTAAACCTCAAAATATTTTTAGATCAAAAAATCGGATCATTTATCCCAATATAAAGATTTAAAAACAATTTAATCAATTAATATACAATTAATTGACTAATTCCAACACTTAAACAAATTTGTATGAATAAAACCAAGCCAAGAAAATAATTAAATCTAATTTAAATTAATTAGATTTAATTAATAATTATTTAATAGAATTAACTGATTATTAAAATTAATCAATTAATTAAATAAATTAATTATTACTCAAAAATAATTAAAATAATTAAGTTTAATCAATTTTCGAATTTAAATAAATATTTATGAATTTATAAAATTTTCTGAATAATAAAATGTATTTTTAACTCAAAAATATGATTTTTAGAATTTTTAAAACAATTTTCAATTTATTTAAAAAATAAATCCCAGAAACATTTTCAGAAAAGGGAATTAGGGTTTGAAAGATCAACACCGCGTCCGGCCATCGGAAAACCTTCGATTCCTTCACCCTTCGACCCCAACAACATCAACAACACTGCAGCAAACCAAAACGAATCAACAATCCACAAAATCACACCGAAACGGCGTAAATCCTCCCGCCGCCGGCGGGCCGCCGCTTTCCGGCCACCATAAAACAACCACCAACCTCAGTTTTGTTTACATGAATCGATTTGTTAACTCACGATCTAAACAATGGTGTAAACGTATTCAAGCTTTATTCAACCAATCAAAGTTCCGGCTAAAATATAAAAAAAAATCCGGTCAACTCGATTTACACCTCAAAAATTTGATTAAAAATCATCAATACATTCACCAGAACACATACAATCCATTTAAACAACCAATTATCAAGAACAATCAATAATATAGATTTCCCCAAATTACAAATAAAAATTCGAAATAATTAAAATTCAAGAAATTCGAAATTCATACCCACACGAATTTTGATGATGGATTTGGATAGAGGGTGATGAGAGATTCGATTCGACTACTAGAGCGTTGAAAACGGATTCCGGTAACGCCTTCAAAAGTTGGTTTGATTCTCAAGAACACGAAGAACACGGTTCAGGGATTTTTATATTTTTAATAATAAATAAGATTGATTATACGCAAAATTATGTACGATACGCCTTTTATATTAAACGGAAAATAATACCCCAAACAACATTTTTGGATCGATATTGATCCAATGGATCGTTTTAATATGAATAAATAGAATACACGTTTTACGAGACAATAATTATCAAGAATATTTCCGAATACCTCTATTACGAACCAAAAATACGAACCAAAATACCTCTATTACGAATGTTTCCGAATATTTCTCACTTTAACGAATGAAATATTAGTACGAACGATATACCAATTTCCCGAATAATTAGGGTACGGAATAATTTTTCTTTTCGATAATTAAAATAAAATGAAACAGAATGACATCCTTTTTAAAATAATTTCTAATCACCACAAATATTCACGTAACATCTCAACATCACATCTTTGACCATTTAACGAATAACTCAACGCATTTAAACAGATAAAACATTTAATAAATTTTGATATGAAAATAAAATTTCATTTCACATCAAATATTAACACGTAATTTTTCTGGATCTTACAATAAATACCAAAACTTTTATCAAAATAAGATAAAAACTAAATCAGATGGCGTGAAAATCTCCACCTTATAATCTGGTTTGAGTAGATTTGTATGAATTAGATTGATACGTGCACAATGTAATAATACATGTATCGCCTTTATTTGATAATACAACTAATGTCATCAAATTCCTATTTTTTGTAGTATAACAGAACTTTGAATTAGGTTCCTGTATCTTTATAAAATCAAAACCAAGAGTAGGTGAGGAAAAGTTCGGATATGAGAATATAAATATTCTAAAAGTAAACACAAATATGAGTTCGATGAAATAAAGAGCAAAAACTTTGGTCTTTATTTATATAGATTATAGAATTTAATAAAGTTTATAATCATAGGATTTTATATATAGTCAATTGACCGTAGAATTTGATTAAATTTATAATTTTTGAAGAATTTATCTTGTATAAGTTTTCCTTTTTTTGAATTATGAGTTAAAAAAGAAAATTTTTATTTTTATTATTTCAAATTTTTTATGAATTACGAGTTAAAAAAGAAATTTTAAAATTTTATTATTTCAAATAAATGTGCTCTAGAAAAATAGATAAATAGAATAAAGACGATCTGAGAGCATAAAAAAAAATTCTTTATATAAATATAAAGATAATAAAATAATAATAAATATAATGATATTGATTAGCAAGTATATTAACAAATAAAAAATTATAAAAATCTTAAAATTGTATATTTAATTTTCTCCATTAATAAATATTTAAAGGCGAGAATATTAAAATTGTATATTTAATTTAATGCATTACGAAAGATTTAAAAGGCAATTAAGATATTTTCTAATAAAAAATTTAGAGAATATTTAAATTGTAAATTTACTTTTCTCCATTTTTAAAGATTTTAAAGGCAATAACATTAAAAATGTATATTTAGTTTCCTTGGCAAACGAGACTTTTTCTAATTTTTTATCTAATTAATTCAAAATTTAAAAAAAAAATTAGAAAGCGATGTAAGAGCCGCACCTTTTTTTAGTTTCATCCCTAAAATTCTATCTCACCTGAAAATCATATCTCACATAAAATTATACATTGTATTTAATAAAAAACAAAATTTTAACTTACGTAAAAATTCTATCTCACATAAATTTATGTTTAAAAAATATAAATGAAAAATATATTATAATATTATTATTGTATTAAAAATATATTATAATCTAAAATTTATCAGTGTACAATATTAAAATTTTTAATTAAATTATCAGTTCAAATAAATTTTCGGTCCAATACTTGAATTATATAAAACATTTATATAGGTTTACATGGTTATTTCCGTTAAAAATCCGAGCAAAAAAGTAATATGGATGCTAATGGAGAAATTGACCAAATTCACACAAAAACACGAGTCACTTGCCCGAATTACCCATTTTCGGTAAATGTGCCCTTTTTACGCACTCACACTCGCATGCTGTAAATGCGTATACTTAATTAAACAAATTTCCCCCGTCTGTTCAATCACTATCCCATCCTCTCACCAGTGAATCTCTCTCTCCCTCATTGCATTATATATGGGTAACACATATATACACACACACCATTTTCATCTTAAATATCAAATATCTCAACCATCATAGTTTCATCTATACAAGAAATTATAATAATAGATCACCCATCAATTCCTCTACAAAACGAGTACAATCTTGCCTAGGTTTTGTTCAATAAAATTATATTTTGTATTTTGGAGATTTGCTTAATTCTTGATTATATGGTAAGAAGAACCATACGACGGTTTGTGATTATTAATATGCAAGTATATGATTGTGTTGTATTGATGCTATTGATTATATTAGGATTTGTAATTTTGATTGGTAGGGTGGTGTTGGTGACACAGATAAATAGTTCGCAACTTGGCAAGTCATCCTGCGTGTTTGGTTTGTATTGTACAGATTGTAAGTATACATGTTCATGTGTAACTTACGCATTTAAAATTAGGGCCGTAAACGAACAGAGCCGGACCGAGTTTTTTCCGAATCGAGCCGAGCTTAATTTTTTTTTAAAATGAACCGAGTCGAGCCGAGCTTTCTAATCGAACGAAAAGTGATGTTCAAGATCGGCTCGTTAATAAACGAGCCGAACACGAGTTTGATCACGAACATTTCGAGTCGAGTCGAACACAAACCGAACTCGAGTCGAGTCGAGTTGTTCACTTATAGTTCGTACTTTTATACTCAACCAAATTCAATTTTTAAAATTATTTACTCGATTTACAGTTTCACGCCTAAAATCACATCTTAAGAATAAACGATTATGTTTGAATTTCAATACTAAAAGTTAATTTATTTTCTTCTAATAATCATATTAGGTTAATATTTATATTTATGAGTAATCAAATTTTACTCACTTCACTTAATAACAATAGTTAAAAATAAAACAATTTTATCACTAACTTATAGCCTCTATAAGAGCCTCTTTATCTTGGCCCTTAACTTGAAATTTGAGGAGGTTTACAACTTTTTTTTCTCCAAGATACTCTAATTAACATTTAAATTCACTAAAAGTCTCATTTTTCTCCTCAATTTTAAGAGGTACAACCCACTTTTAAATAATATTATATAATAAATTAATAAGACAAACTCTCTTTCTCTATTCACTTTCTTTTGTAATTTTATGAATGCAACTTTTAAATTTTAATCATGAAAAACTAATTTAGATTGGATATAAAGAGTTTAACTTTTGGTACTATGTTGATGTTATACCTTTTAGATATAACAAATACAATTTCCTATTCAACCACAAAATAACTAAAATAGATCGCAATTAAGTTTTATTTAACATATTCAAATTGTTAAGGATATTATGAAATTCACAAATTTATAATTAGTTAAACGAATCGAGCCGAGTTTAACGAGTTCGAGCCGAGCTCGAGCCGATCCCGAGCAAAACGAGCCGAGTTCGAGTCGAACAGGTGTAAAGCTCGGCTCGAGCCCATTTACTAACCGAACACATTTTCATGTTCAAGCTCGTGTTCATTTAGTAAACGAACCGAGCCGAGTCTATCTAAACCGAGCCGAGCTCGAGTTTTGTTCACGAACGGCCCTGTTCGCTTACAGCCCTATTTAAAATATGCGCATACAAGCAGACATACGCAAACACTAAATGCGTATACGGGTCCACGCATATAAAAAATGCGTATACAAACCCACGCATGTGAGAAATGCGTGTTCAAAGTGTGCTTTTGGGCACAAATCGCGCAGGCTGGTATATTGGGCAGGTCAGAATGAAAAAGTGTTATAAAGGGGATTCGCCCATGCTAATGTGGCATGAAAATAAAAGGTTAATAGCAAATTTATCACTTAAGATTTTGTCATTTTCAATTAGATCAACTAATTTTTAAGATTAATTAAATTGAAAATTTAATATACTCATATAATTCATATGCTTAAAAAAGTCAAAAGATACAACATTTTCTTAATTCAATTTATTTTGATAGTTTTTGCAAAAGTATATGTTTTTGAGTTTTTATTATTTCCTGAATGTTTACAATTTATTTACTTATAAATTTATATATACTCATTCATACATTTTTTAAAAATTGATATAAACAAATAAATATTTATAGATTACACGTTTCTAATCCAAATTAAATTGTACTAGAGGTGTAAATTTTTTTAATGTTTGATCTTTAAATGATTACACTTTAATTAAATTTAAAATTATACATACCCATTTTAATCCATATACTTATAAAACAATACAAGCGAAAAAATATTCAATGATGCATACCACTTTTCCGTGATAATAATGATATGTATAAAAAATGCACAGTTTTAGAATTAAGTAATTTCAGTTCAACAAAAAATTTTAATGGAACATATCAATTTGATTCATATGCTTGCAAATTGATAAAAGGGAACAACTTTTATTTTTTATTTTTTTATCATTAAACTGAATTAAAAAGATCGTAACAAATTTTTGAAAATGAAATTCAATTTTTTTAACGATCTCACTTTTCACACTCGAATGACCTAAATGAACGTTGGTAAATTGTTCAGTGATGAATTTGGTTTAGAAATTTAAGTTCTTACGTAGTCTGAAATGGCAAAAATGTCGCTATTGATGTGGCATTACTTAACGGTCTTCCATTAAGTAGTCAATGGTTAACCGCCGTGCAAATATTTTGGAGTTCAGTAATGTAATTGCATGTTAATTGTTGTTTTATGATACGAATGTAAATCTTTTTGAGCTGGTGATTCAACTGAAAATTTTAGTATAATACAATATATGATTTAGTACATTTTACCTTATAATTTCGTAAATGGCTATCTTAAACTTTTTGTTTTAAAAAAAAACTCTTTTGAATATCAAAATTCAAATATAAGCGTCTTTAGAACCTCTAAAACTAGTATCTTAGCTTGATTCAGTTGTTAGTTACTTAGTGCTGAAAAGAGAATTCATTAGATAGAAGTTAATGAGAATAAGGATCTTAAGGTTAACCTTAAGATACTTTTCCTGAGTTACTATTGATTTGCGATTATTCACTTTCTTGATTTAAAAATATACTAAAAACATGGTAAGTAAATATTTGGTAATAAATGACTAGATTTATTATTCACATGCATTTTTAGTGTATTTCAGGAAAAATATCCTAATTATATATGTATCATTAGAATGATGGTAATAAAGTGAGAATCACAACCAAATACTTTGCTTCTAATACAATTTTGGTAAAATATTACATTTGAAGATCCAAGAATACAAGATTATTTCATTAAATAAAGACTTAATTGCACCATTGCACCATGATGTCATGAACTATTTTATTTTTAAATAAAAATGACTCAAATATAAAAATAGCCACTTTATGTGCCTATCTATATTTTTTTTTTGTAACAAATGATTGCATTTGGTGAAGTTGAGTAGAGTTGCGTTAACTTTTTAGGACAAAATTGTCTACTACATTTACAATTGTAGTTTTAATACAGGTAATGAGTATATACGTACATATAAATATACATCCTCAATTATATTTATACAAATCCAAAACATGTAATCCATCATAAGGCAGGAATATCATCTAAGACTTACTTTTTTGATTGCAAGGTAGGAGAAAGTCTTAGATGTCAACTTGTTATATTTATCTAATGGTGAAAAGTTTATCTAGCTATAAAAAGGTCTTCTGAGCCAAAAAAGAAAAAAAGATTTAACTGTTATAAATGATACATGACCGATATTTATTAGCTAGTGAAAAGAATGATGTTTCACAAGAGAGTCAAAGACTCCCGACAATGGGGATTCTGTAACCATCCACAATTTGGTTAATGAAGAATATTTGGATACTTGTGAAACTACAAAGGATGCCTCTAATATTGGAATCCCATCGCACAACAACTACCTGTAACATTGTAACACCAGTAAAGCAGAGCTTCGTCCCCCATTATCTCTTTGCCCGTTATTGGAACTAGGATTTATTCCCGCCATGCTGGGCGAATTATTTTATTTCAATTTTTATAATTTGAAGGGAAAAAAATATTGGCATTAGAGTTAAATTTGAAGGGAAAAAAATATTGTTTTCAAGATGACATATTAATTAAATGCGGATGCAAGTTAAAGTTCATTACAAATAAGTTCATTACACATAAAAGTTAAACAAAAAAGAAAATTCTGGTTCTTCCTTCTTGTTGTTGCATTTTGTTTTCCTTTCGTTAAGTTGAGTTCAAATTGAAGTCTGAAAGTCCTTTTACTTGATATGTTGATGATGTTGCCTGTTTGCATTTTCAAAGATTCAATTGTTAATGATGTAATCTTGTTATTTCAATAAATGATTTGTTATGTTTTTGAAATTTTATTACCTGGGATGTTGACGTTTCCGGTATATTGTCATCTTCTACCTTTACAAATCCGTTGCATATGTTTGTAGCCCAGTACACTTGATAGTGATCAACAACGTTTATTTCTCTAATTCGTATTCCAACAGTGTAATCCTTTTTTTCAATATCTTTTAGAGTTTGTGGGAACTTGTCCTTGTTCTTCATCTGCAATGGTTATTTTTTCAATAAACTACACATAAATTTGTAGTGATGTAGTAGCATATTAAATTTATACCTCATCAAAAACATAACAAATCATTTATTGAAATAACAAGATTACATCATTAAGTCATAATTTGTAGTAGAAATTATGTATCATAATTGAATGTATTAAGAAATTCATAATTTTCTGATATAGTGTTCATACTTTTTGTCAGGATGTTGAACTACTCTTGGACAATTTGTGCAGATCATTAACCCATTCTTCAGCTCTGTTTCTCTTTCACAGGTTGTGCATATTGTCATAAACCACTTAGGAGTCTCCTCCACAAATTTTATTGTGACATGAGTAAAAACCTGACTCTATTAAATCAAAGTTTAACTTTTCTTAATTAGTAATGAATCAGTTGATATGAGTTGTTGGTAAATGATTACCTGTATGTATTCTTTTCCAAGCTTTACTATTTGATCAACTGTTAGTAATTCCTTTTTTGAAACGTTTTGCACAGCCTTCTCAGCAAACTGTGGTTCATTCAACCTGTAAAAGGATACCAATTTAATTGTATTAGCTAAGTTTAGTTGAAAACATTATCTTTTAATTTTAGTAGATAATTGTTTGAACTTACTTTCTTCTAAGTTGCAGCACACTGTGATGCTTGTAATTTAGGTAAAATGTGGTTGGTGCGACATTTGAGATTTCTACTTCGTCTGCCAAACAAAGTAAAACTTTAAGGAAAAAGTTGAACGTTATAAAAAGGTAGAGTTTAGAAAATATACCATTCCATAAACCCACTCTTGCACATGAAATGATAATGATAACAGGTTTATCCACCTGCTGATTCATGCTTGCTTCCAAATTTCTGGCAAATTCGTCCCAGAAAGTGCATTTGACATTTGAACTATTTAAAAAATGTGAAGACATAAGTGAACTATTTAAAAAAATGTATAATTGAATTGTTTATTAACATTATTCTAACTTTCCATCTGTAACGGTTAATTTACCCTGTTTCTGCATTTTCCCTTGGCTGTTTTTGAGATCTCTGAAGTCACTTTTCTTGATGATACCTACAACATCTGAAAATTTTATGGTTTAAACAATTTTGTTTCACTTATACTGTAATGTCAACCATTAGCTGCTCCAGTTTCAACCTAAAGACTCGTGAAATAACATCATGACAGTTTTTAATCTTACAACCAGGCAGAAAAGCCATCATCTTCTGAATTTCATCCCAAAGAGGATTGGTGGTCATGGTGAGGAAGACATCGGGGTGACCAACATGACGGCAAACTGCAAGCGCATCCTGAAAATTCTGATGCATATAACGTTTGGAACCAACAAAACCGGTAGGTAAAATTACACCCTTTCCAACATTAGACGTGTTGTCATCTCCGTTACGAACTGAATCACATATGTGAGTATATAATTCATTCCTAAGAATTGTTTGGCTCTCACGAAACCACCATAACCGAGTTTGTTCAATTGTTGAGAATGCATCCACCATGTACTGTTGAAAAAGTCTACCACCCAACCGAGGTGTCATTGCTGCATCAAAATCTGAAACTGTTCAATTTATGATTTAAGGTAGTAATTAATAATACAAATAAAGAACATGTAGTAAATTATTTGCTACCTTCATTATCTCGGACTTGAAAACGTAATACAAATAAAGAACATGTAGTAAAATATTTGCTACTTTCATTATCTCGGACATGAAAACGATACGAATAATAAGTCTTTATTGAGATCATGTCACTATCTTTTAGATTTTCTGGGTCAGTAGATTCTTTTGGAATTTGATCGTGGTAACCATCTTCACCTTTAGGAAACAAAAGTGGATATTGAAGCACCATCATTTTTGGATGAATGTATGATACACGTTGGAATTTCCCCATCCTAGGTTCAATAATTATGTCCCTATTAGGAGTAGTATTTGAAGTACTACCAACCATCACACCAACAACCTCATCAGAAGGACAAATATGATTTTCCCTACCACTCTCAGATCGGGAAATCTTTAATTCCACTTTCAAATCAACTAAATCATTGTTCTCAAAACGTTCACGGGTCGTGCGGAATTCTTGAACTAATTCATTTATTTCATCCAACATACGAATAAGACCTTCAACTGCATCTACCAGTTCTTTATTTGATACATTCACCCAACGCATCTGATTATTAACCTCATTTGTAGTGTCATATATGTACAGTTGGCAAAACTTTGGAGTGTCACCATCATCAGGCATCAAAGACCCAAACACATGATGATTTTGACCATTCAACCTATAAATATAAGGACCTCCGCCTTTATTTATAGAATGATCAATATTTCCACCAGTAGAGGTAAAAGAGAACATGGCATTATACAACCTAATATTCCGTTCAAATGCAGCACTTTTATACAGTTCCAGGAGATAAGCAGGAGGGGCAGGAGTTGGTGGCAACTTCACTTCACCTTTCTTACAACACATGGAGAATAATGGAGTTCCACAAGTCACATTTTTATTTACGCGTTCTTCTTTCCACATTCTAGCATTGCAGTTTGTACATTTTACAGATGGACACCCCAAAGAAGCGTAATCTTCAGGAATGACATGTTGAGCACATGTTTTTCGCTTCGAACGTACATCTGACCTCATGTTATCCTCATTATCTGAAATTACATAAAATAGCTGCAATTAGAGAAGGTTAAAACACATAAATCTTTAAGACAATCTACATACCGTCTGAATCCATCTGAACAAATCCTGAACAAAATTCTTCTACAAATAAGTAACCAGTTGAGAATTGTTATAGTACAATTTCAGATATAATTATTAAACCATTTCATGAACAAAATGTTTAATGGTTACCATAAGAGTCATCAGAATCAAATAGACCATCATCAGGAAAAGAGCAACCATCAATAATGGACTCATCTGAACATATGTTTACACATGAATGTAAACATATTTTAAAAAGATACTAAAATTGGTTTCAAACAAACCAATTTCATAATCAGTTAAGTCAGGTTTTCATCCTCTGTATTTGCAAATTCCTCCTCGAATAAATTGTAAGTTGTTTCTTCAAAAACTTGTTTTGCCTTATGCTTCTCATTCGTATTAAGGAACTCTCTTCGGCTCCCATCATTTAAATTAGTAATATTAGATAGTGGAGTCCTAAACAAACCGTCATGCTCTTCAATATTGTGCACGTTGTTCACCTTTTTTTTATACGTTCTGAGAAAATTCGAAAGTATTGTCAATAGAATGATCAAAATAAAGGTGCACCATGTTACAATATAAAAACTATTTACGTACCTGACGGTGAAGTACTAAAAGGAGTTTTGTCAGTATTAACTACAAAAAAGTTATAACAAATTCATCTTGATTAAAACATTAATTCTGTTTTGTTCATATTGATTTATAGTATGGAACATCATTTAGTAAGTGCAATAAATAAAATTAATTTGACACAATTATAGCAGGAAATAGGTTATTACCGCAGACATATTTATTAGGTGATGATTGAGAGTCTGAACAAAAAGAAGAACTCTGCATTGTTGCGCCATTCACAACCATGTTCTCTTTGTTGGAATTGTTCTTCCGTTTTTGAGGCTTCTTTGTAGACTTCTGACCTACAACACAATTATGTTTACGGTTAAATAATCAAGAAGATGAAATTTACAAAAAAAATTAACAATTGACTGGCTCTGATATTTACTATTGAAAACATGGAGGAGATCATCTGAATTGAACAAATGCCAAGGTTTCGATGCATCCTCTTCCTGCGAACAAATCAAATAAATTAAAACAAATAACAAAGACAAAAAACAAACCATAAAGACAAAGGAAGTATAAAGATAAAGGAAGAATAACTACCCCGTTCATCGGATTTGAGGGAAGTTTAAAATTTGAGATGAGAGGAGATGAGATTTAGATGAGGTTTAAGGTTTAAGATTAAGATGCATTTGTGTTTTCAGATTTAGTTTCAAATTTGAATGGTAAAGCAAAAAGTTAATCTGGTATGGAAAACTGAACTATAGAAGAAGCTTAGTTTTTTTTAACCATTTTTTAACAAAGATTCTGTTTTAATAATAGCATTAAAGTACGAAGCACACATGAGTACCTGCCAACAAGGCCTACAAAGCAAATCGAACTGATCTTTGGTTGCACATGTAAGCGATGACATTTTTGAAATTAAGTAGAAAAGTAGTGGCAAAGTTTTATTTTGAAAGTTACTGTACAAAAGGGGGCAACAGACACTATTATATAATAGATTTAAGAGCTCCTTGTTATTTAGGTATATGACAATTTCTCAAACCCATTATAATTTATAGTTTTGTCCTCAAGAAATTAAGGACATGTGCCGAACTTAAAGGAATGCAATTATTTATTACGAAAAAGTAATAAGATACATAAAATGATTATTATTATATTTGAGCCATTTATGTGTAGAAATAAAATAGTTGAGGTCATCCCTGCGCATTTAAGTCTCAAATAAAGGTTATGAGTTCAAATTTTCTCTATTAAAAATAACTAGCTTTATAACCCGTGCGAGGCACGGGTTTTATTCTAGATTATTTTATAATTTATCATTAATTTTGATATATTTATTTGTGATATATTCGTGTTGACAGTTTGACGACCGAGATATTTGAAAATTTAAGTTATCAATAGATGTTGTAAGGTTAATATTCCTATTTTTTTATTTTATTTTAGTTGTTTAATTGGAAGTTCGTGGGATACACGTTTATGATCTGGATATGAGTAATTTGTTGTCGATTTTCGAGTAAGTAAGTTTTGATGTTTCTTTATTACATAATTTGTTTTTTTTAAAACTTGATATGATTTTATATACATATTGTTAATTAATGTTGTTGGTTTGATGACTGGGATATTTAAAAATTTAAGTTAGCAATAGTTGTAAAGTTAATATTTCTCTCTTTTAATTATATTGTAATCGTTTCATGTGATACATAGAAATGGCCGACGGGTCACTTTGGACCCGGGGAATGCTATCCCCGTCCCCCAATCCCAACCCCGGAACCCATCCCTGAACCCGTCCCGATCTCGAATTGGGATTATACAACTCCTCGATCCCTGCCCCGAACGGGGAATGGGCCCGCGAGGAATCGGAAACTTTTTTTAATTTTTTAAAATTATGAATAAGATTTTTTAATATAAATTAACATGATAAATCATATATTTGTTTTTATTTTTATATTAAAAGAACAGCTTAAACCTTAATTTTTATTTATACTATTAATAATAAACAAAAATAATATTATTAGAATTAAATTATATCATAATATGTAACATTTTTATTATTGAGTGGATACAAAATTAAATTTATAACATTATATCTATATATTCTTAATAATTTATTTAATATACATATAAAATATATTTATTTTTTTAAATAAATAGGGTTCGGGGGGTCGGAGATGGGGTTGTGAAGACCCTAATCTCCAACCCCGCCTTAATCCCCAAAATTTTCATATATTTGTCCCCAGTTTTTGCCCCGTTTCCGAAAAAAATCCTGATTCTCCGCCCCGTTCGGAGTGAGAATTGGATCGGGGTTGGGCGGAACGTGACAGGGTGAATTCCCTTTCTTAGTGATACATGTCTATAATTTGGATGTGAATAGGTTGCTGTTGATTTTCGAGTAAGTGAGTATTTGATATTTCTTTACTCGATAATTTTTTTTAGAAAACTCGATATGATTTTACATACATACTTTTATTTAGTTAACAATGAATAACTTTCTTGCAAATCAGGTCAACCACAATGAAGATAATATGAAATAATGACATATTACTAACCATTTGATATCACAAATTCATGATATTTATATATTTATTTCAGTATCATTAATATTTTTAAATTATATGTTATATTTTTTAATAATATATACTCCCTCTGTCCCTTTCATTTCTATACGGTTTCCATTTTGGGATGTCCCTCTCATTTCTATACATTCCAAAAATAGTAACTTTTAATAATATACTCCCTCCATCCCATTGAGTAATATACGTTTGGTTTGGACACGGAGACCAAGAAAATGTATAAAAAATGAGTAAAGTTAGATGAAAAGTGGGTAAAGTGGTGAGACATATCAATATTTAATAATATATTTGAGATAGTGGATGAAAATAGGGGATGTAATAATGTTTTATATTATTATAGAATAGAGATAGTGGAGAAAGTAGTAGGTGTAATAGTGTTTTATATTATTAAAAGTTACTATTTTTGGAATGTATAAAAATGAGAGGGACATCCCAAAATGAAAACTGTATAGAAATGAATGGGACAGAGGGAGTAAAACACATTACACCCACTACTTTTCTCCAATATCTCTATTTTATAATAATTTAAAACACTATTACACCCACTATTTTCCTCCACTGTCTCAAATCTATTATTAAATATTGATAGATCCCACCACTTTACCCACTTTTCATCTAATTTTACTCATTTTTTATATATTTTCTTGGTATCCGTGTCCGAACCCAGTGTATACTAATCAACGGGACAAAGGGAGTATCATTTAAAAATATCATGCATATAAAAAATATTAATTACAAAACAATTAATATACTTTAATGAAGATTAGTAATTAATGTGTAAATGTATTAATAAATAATAATAGTAGAGTGTTAATATGAAATAAATAAGGAATGGGAAATAATGTCATTTTATGATTCAGAGGGTATAATTGTCATTTCAATATTGATTAAATTGTCTCACAAACCCCCTAGTTGCTCTATTATTAACTCCTTATATATATTATTAACTCCTTATATATAATAAGCGTAAGGGAGATCTTATCCAAAACTTTGGTTGGTCACTGTACTACCAAAAGTATACGATCCGTTGGATTATTAAACTATAAATCTTCAAATCAATGAGGACCGTCAGATATAATATTAAAAATTTTATTTGATTATTAATAGGATAGTATTTAAATACTAAAAGATGTATTTTGATAATTTAAACCAATAATAAATAGGTTTTCTATATTGAATAGAAATCTTTATGTAAAAATTCGTAATTATCTTTTCTCTTTGGTTTATGGATAGTTCCAGTTAGATAATAAGTATTAAACCATCATTAAATTAAAGATAATTTTGTAAGCTTCGCGTGGGCTGTAAAATCGTTAAAATCTGTTATTTAAAACTCAAGATAGAGCTCAAACAGTAAAGTTATTATCTAAATTTTAATAAATATATTTTTATTATTGTAGCACCAATTTAATTTTTTTTCCTAATTTTTTAAAAATTTTACATTCTATTTTTATTTCAATAAAATATTAAAACCAATTTAATAAAAAATTAAAATCGATCGTCCGTGTACGATTACGACCAAATTAATAATTATAGTTAGATCTTAAATAGATCGATGAGAATTGTTAGATTTAATATTAAAAAGTGTATCTGATTAATAACAGAATTATATTTAAATACTAAAAAGTGTATTTTGATAATTTAAAATTTTTTTATGTAAAAATTCTTAAATATCTTTTCTCTTGAATTTATGTATAGTTCCAGTTAGATAATAATTATTAAACCAAATATCAAAATAACAATTAATATCGATTACAATGATACACGTGGACCCTACGTTATAACAGACTGAGGAGAACTCCTGTACATGAATAAATTTAAACACTTTTTTTTTGAACGAACATAACAATTTGATTAATCCAAATTATAATTATATTATTTTACATATAACAAACATAAAAGGATAATATCAAAATATTATTAAAATATTGAGGGTTTCATATTCATAAACAATAATTTTGAATATAATACTTATATTAAAATGTGTATTTGATTAAAGGTAGGATTATATTTAAATACTAAGAAGTGTGTTTTGATAATTTAAACAAATTATGAATTGATTTTCTATATTGAATTGAATTCTTTATGTAAAACTTCTTAACCATCTTTTCTTTTCAGTTTATTTTATGAGTAGGTCAACTGGTCAAGTTAGATAATAATTATTAAACCATCATTAAATTAAAGATTATTTTGTTAGTTTCGCATGGGTTGTAAAATCATCAAAATTCAATTTCTAAAACTCAGGATAGAACCCAAATAGTAAAGTGTGTATCTAAATTTTAATAAATATTTTTTTATTATTGTAGCACCAATTTATTTATTTTCCCACTAATTCTTTTAAATATAGAGAAATTTTATGTTTCTTTCAAAAAAGTATAAAAATTAATTAAGAACAAATTCAAATCGATAAAGAATATAATAATATGAGAATAAAATTTATATAATCATAACATAATTTTTATTCTGTTTAATAATTTTTAAGTAATAATGTATTTTAAAATTTTATATACACTGTAAATAAAACCGAAACATTAAAGTAAAAGCAGTTAGTATGATACTTATATCAGTATACACTTGATATCCTTATTATATTAATTCTTTATATATAATAATCATAATAGGGATCTTATCCAAAATTTTGGTCGTAGACAACCAAATTAATAAGGACCATTAGATCTTAACTAGATAAATGAAAATCGTTAGATCAAATATTTAAAAAGTGTATTTTATTAATAATAGGATTATATTTAAATTCTAAAAGGTGTATTTTGATAATTTAAACCAAATATAAATAAGTTTTCTATATTAAATAAAATTCTCCATGTAAAAAATTCGTGACTTTCTTTTCTCTTCCATGGATAATTCCAGTTAGATAAAAATTGTTAAACCATCTTTTAATTAAATATAATTTAGTTATCTTCATGTGGGGTATAAAATCGTCAAAAACTGATTTTTAAAACACAAGATAAAGCCCAAATTAGTAAAGTGAATATTTAAATTCTAATAATAATTATTATGTCATCATTATTTTAATACCAATTTAATTATTTTTTTCTAATTATTTTAAATTTAGAAATCTATGTTCAAAAATTAAAATCAATCTAAGAAAAATTCAAATCAACAAAGAATATAATAATACCAGGATAAAATTTTATAAAATTGTGCATATTTGTAATCCTATTTTATTAAGTTTTAGATCATAACTAATCAAATATTATTTATTATTAAATAATAAATTATACGTAAATGGTGATTTTGTTTTATAAGAACTCATAGGATTTTCATTGTTAGGAGGACTATATTCATATTAAAAAAAACCGTATTTTAAAATTTTAGACTCAGCTACAAAGGCCAAACTTTTTTAACATATATACATTGTAAATTATTAAATTCGAAATTTTAAAAGTTTCTTAATCAATTAGTATAGTACTTTTCTGAAAAATCGTACTTTACAAAAAATATTATCAAATAACCTATGTCTGCAAGAAAAAAAATGAATTTAAAAAAAAAAAAAAAAAACCTATAAATTTTAATATGTTGTTGGTAGATTCAAACATTAGATCATTCTACGTGATAATTTTACTGTTATATCTAACGTTTTTCAACAATTTAATTTGAAACATCCAACAATTATGGATTGAGTGATCAAACAAAGCGACCAAACTTATAAGGAAGCTTTCATTATTTAGTCTTTAATATAATAACATAGATATTTATAGGATATACTATAAAAATGAATTTTATACAGAATTTTGATCGTCACAGTGTACTACTTTAAAAGAAGAACTATTACAAAAAAATTATATTTTAATTGATAATTTATTTTCTCAAAGTTCAAAGTTCCCACATCTTTAACATATTACAAAAAAGAGTATATTATATTTTAGCAATAAATATTTAAAAAAATAAAAAAATAAAAAATTTATAAATATTAAGAAAAATTAATGATGTTATCATGGTAGTTTGTTTCTAAATACCGCCAAAACATTCTCAACCGTAAGATCCAATAATTTTAAAAATAGATGATCAAGATTATATCATATAAAAAGAAGTTATTGTCTAAAAATGATATAAGTTAAAAGATATTATATTAGGATTGGATTTTCTAAAAAGTCAAAACATAAAAATAGTTGTAATTAAATAAAGAAACTCATTTTATATCAAAATAATCAAAATCGTTTAATGTTAAATAGATAGGTGAAAACCGTTAGATTTAATACATTAAAAACTGTATTTGGTTAATGAAGAGTATTCTAATAATCTAAACTACATATAAGTAGATTTCCTAAATCGAATAGAATTCTCAACATTAAATTTCGTCACTTTATTCTCTTTTTAGTTTTAGAATAGTTTAGCGTGTAAAATATAATAAATATCAAATTTTTAACTATAATTTTTTTGGCTAAATCTTTTTTAACAATAATTTAATCATGTAAACTAATAACTTTTAAATATTAAAATATTCATAAATAAATATAATTATAAATATTTAAAAAACAATCGTATGTTGCATGGATAATAAAAATATAATTATCAACATAATAATTATAAATAAAATTTAAGTAACCGTGCATGACACTAGTCTATACTATATTATTATAAGCAAACTAGCCTCTATTTGGTTGGTTGGTTGTTGGTTAGTTAGTATTTTTAATAACAACCGTTAGATTGAAAGAGAGATAAAAGGAGAACCGTTAGATGTAATGTTAAAAGAATATT
This sequence comes from Heracleum sosnowskyi, assembly GCA_030848705.1. Classification (NCBI taxonomy): domain Eukaryota; kingdom Viridiplantae; phylum Streptophyta; class Magnoliopsida; order Apiales; family Apiaceae; genus Heracleum; species Heracleum sosnowskyi. The sequence continues at coordinate 76,158,147 of CM061239.1, forward strand.
TCTTTCTTGATATTCAAAATACTCTCACGGGTTCAAGGTTCGAATCCCGTCAATAACATAGTTTAAAAAATATTTCTTTTTAGATATCTATACTATATTATTATAAGGGTTGTTTGGTTGTTGGTTAGTTAGTATTTTTAATAACAACCGTTAGATTGAAAGAGAGATAAAAGGAGAACCGTTAGATGTAATGTTAAAAGAATATTTCTTTCTTGATATTCAAAATACTCTCACGGTTCAAGGTTCGAATCCCGTCAATAACATAGTTTAAAAAATATTTCTTTTTAGATATTTAAAATGTTCCCACGGGTTCAAGGTTCGAATCCCGTCAATAACATATTATTATTAAATATTTATATTACCTATTTTTCTAAGTTATATCCCGTCAATAACACATTATTATTAAATATTTATATTGCCTAAGCTATATTCAGAAGTTCAAGATAGTATTCCTGTCGGCAATATATTAAAAACATTTATCCTCAAAATACAAAGACATGCTTACACCAACATCATACATACATTATTAATTTTAAATGCTAGTATATATAATAGATAGATAGATAGATAGATAATAGATGCATTTTATCAAAAGAACGAGAGGACAGTTAATTTAGGAGGTAGTGAACCTCCACTTTTCTTCTGTATATGTATGTATATATATCATGTTTCATCAGAAAATTGTGTTGCACTACAGAGGCTTCTAGCTCAGCGCATTTGATGCAGAATAAATGAAGTCCAAAAATCCTGTTCCCTTGAGGAGACCTTCACCAGTCAAGAGTTCGAAATCTAGTAGGCAGAGCAACCCAATTATAGCAGCCTTCCCATTAATTAATTCATTTCTCTCTGTGAATCCAAAACCTTGAGCCTCCTCATCTACCACCATCCTCACCTGAATCACAACATAATTTTGGAAGGTTAAAACATATGTATACCAGCAGCACCATTCTTGGAGGACTTTAGTTGTAAATGATATTATTATTACTCGGGGCCGGTCCTGATCATGATTCGTTCATCCTGTCCTCAATCTTTCTTAGGCTCTTTTTGAAGAAAGTATGTAGTAGAACAAACAACTCAATCTTTCTTACCTCTTCCACATTAACATTAGTAGCCGTAGCACCAGGCTGTGCTCTGCCACTGAAAACAATCTCTGCAGATGCATCTGAGCTGGCTCCTCCTCCCAAGCTAATGTAAATGTTCTCACCATCAGTTTTCACTGGGTATATATATAAACTTCTCAATATTGGTGTAAGGGCTCTTAGCACTGGATTCTTCGGGTACCAATCCCTCACAGCTCCAGTTCGCAAATCAAAAGTGCTATCTGTTGATGGGCAAACAATGCAGCCATCCTGCGGGAAAATAATAACACAACTCATTGCTTCTATATTGGGTAGATAAAAGAAGAGCCAATCAGTAATCTAGACCTTTGTCAAATAAAATTAGAAAAAAGCCTAGTGACAAAGCATCATGGGTAAGAATCCTTGACCCCTTCCCTCTTCAACTTCAAAAGAGTATGTCAACTATTCAAACAAATTTAAATTCAGTGTCATGCTCAAAAATTTATACAGTCCAACCCTTCTGTCCTCACAAATAAAGATCCTAATAAAACAGGTAAATAATTGAGGGTGATGATATATATGCACACCCTAAATTCCATTCTATTTTTTACTTTTGATTTATATTATTATTATTATTATTGATTACATTTTTGACACTCATATGAACATCTACCCCTACTGTTATTATATTATGTTATTTTTTAAATCCATAACAGTAATATATATAATTGAGAAGAACAAATTTCAATATTAATATCTTAAATATTAGAAAATTTAGAGTAAATTCCAGGGTGGTGGCTAAACTTTAACTCAATTTTCGAAACATTGGCCGAGGTTTCAGATTTTCAATTTTTTGGCTGAGGTTTTACTTCGCCTTTCAGGAAGTTGGCTCCCGTCCAAGTACGTTAAGTATGCGCCGTTAACTTAAAATAAATATAGAGTAAATTTTAGGGTGGTGGCTAAACTTTGACCCCATTTTCAAAACATTGGCCGAACTTTCAAATTTTCAATTTTTTGGCTGATGTTTTGCTCCGCCTTTCAAAAATGTGGGAGTTTTGTGAGGGGATATTGTTAAGAAGTGATGTTGTTGTGATTTTAGAGTGTGCGTTTGAGGCCGTTAAGAAGTCGATTGAGGCGTATGTTAGTAGAGCGGGCGGGGAGGTTGTGGTTGTCGAATTGAAGTTTTCGGTTTTGAGTGAGGAGGAGATTGTGGAGAGGTTTAGGGTAGGGATTAGGAAAGGGAAGGAAGGAGGGAGGAGAATTAGGTTAGCGATAATTGATCATGTTACGTCGATGCCGTGTGTGGTTGTTCCGGTTAAGGAGATGGTTAGGGTTTGTAGAGAGGAGGGAGTTGAGAATGTGTTTGTAGACATGTAGGTGTGTGTTTATTTGGAGAGAGAGGGGGGGAGGGGGAGCGGAGAAACCAAGAAAGAGCACTGTGAAGTCATCAAACTTGTTAGGGGTTCAATTTTAATAACCCAACTTTACTTTTTTGAAAGGCTGAAAGGCATATGCAATAGCCTATTTGTAATTCGAGGATTCTACTCAACTTAAACAAGAATGTAATAAGTAAATATTAGAGTAAAGGTCACAGGAATCTCAGAGAGTTTTATCTGTCAAGAGAATGGAGTATTAAAGTCATCTACAGACTTGAAGTTATTCTACATTGAAAGAAGTTCAATTTATTGTTCAAGCCTCAGTGAAGTATTCAAGGAAGTGGATTTACTACAGTGACAGAGATTTCCAGTTGGTGACAGAAGAAGTACAAGATACAGAGTTTAATCAGAGCTAAAGAAAAGAAGCCACGGCTTTAAATGTTTTAAAGATGAAGAATTATCATTGAAGTCAGTTATTCATGAACCAGACAGTGCATCGAATGACGACATCAATCAGTGGAATTCAATCATCTACATTCAGTGGTTTTAAGAAGAAAGAGAAATGCCTTGGTTCTTAGTTATCTTCTTTTATGTATTAATCAATTTAAGTAATAAATTAATTCTCTCAGAATTAATTTATTTATTAAATTAATTAGTTTAGTTATTTAAATTGTTTATTAACTTAATTCTAGAAAAGAATTAATTTAATCTAGAATTTAAATAAACTAATTTATATAAAAGAAAGTAACAGAACACTAGTATGACCTAGCTTATTTTCTGGGTATGACCTTGTATATTAACAGGTCATACCGAGTCTTTTAAAGGGTCATACAAGTGTTCTGTTAACAGGTCATACAAACTGCTTTTCAGGTTCTACTGAATAGTTGGTAGAAAAACCCAAGGTCATACCGGACAGTTTTTAAAGGTCATACTAATGAAGCAAGGTTCTACCGAATGTATTCCTCAGGTCATACAAGTGTATGAATTGTTTTATTAAATCTTATTGATTTAATAAACAGGTCATACAAGGCTAATTGCAAGCGTATTAATTCTAGGAGTGCAGACAGAACAAGACAATTGATTATCAAAAGAAAACACACAGAGCATTTACTCTCAAGAACAGAAGAAGCATTTAATCTCATTTCTTCTCAAGCAATTAATTCTAGTTTGTATTGTTAAATCCAAACCACTAGAAGTTGATTACTTGTATTGCTTTGATTATCTAGCGGATTTTTATCCCTAGAATTTATCTCGAACATTGCTTTTAGCATTCGATCTTTTTATTACAAATATTAGAAAAGTTCATGTCGAATTTGCAACACCATTCAAGTTTAATATAAGTTATATTTAACTTGAATCTTGTTTCATTTATATTCCGCATTAATTTGTTCTTAATTGTTAAATTATTCAAAGGACAAATTCGATAAAACGGTATAGTTTGTATTCAACCCCCCTTCTACAAACTTATCAGGACCTAACAAAGGCGGAGCAAAACATCAGCCAAAAAATTGAAAATTTGAAAGCTCGGCCAATGTTTTGAAAATTGGGTCAAAATTTAGCCACCACCCTGAAATTTACTCTACATTTATTTTAAGTTAACGGCGCATACTTAACGGACTTGGACGGGAGCCAACTTCCTGAAAGGCGGAGTAAAACCTCAGGCAAAAAATTGAAAATCCGAAACCTCGGCCAAAGTTTCGAAAATTGAGGTAAAGTTTAGCCACCACCCGGGAATTTACTCGAAAATTTATTAATATAATTTTGATCGAAGAAATTTAAATATATAACTTGAATTAATATTATTTTATTTCATAACTATATTTGATAACCAATATAGTTGAAATGGTATTACGTTATATTAGTTTCATCGTAAACATAAACAAAAATTCTATTCAAAATATCTCAAACAAAAATTAAAAATCACTCCAATATATAACATGGTTGATTGATCTAGTTATATACGTAGTGGGCGTTTGAGGTATCGAGAATAAGTTGACTTATAGCTTAAAATGAGTAAGTGCTTTATAAGTGATAAGTAGAACTGAGCTTATAAATCCCTAGAGTGTTTGGTAAATCAGAACTTATAAGCAGTAGAGTGTTTGGGTAAATCAGAACTTATAAGTTAACTTTTTTTTATTATTTTTAAAATATTTATTTTTTAATATATATAAATGGATATCAATGGATAGATCTCGATGAGTAGAGAAATTTGATATATACATATCAATTTTTTAATGAACGGATCAAAAGATATATGATTTTGAAGATTTGAAGGATATTATATATTGCGTGTATCGAGAATAAGTTATAAGTTATAAGTTGAATGTTAAGGATTCTTAACATTCAACTTATCCATTTTAAGTAACCATAAGTTGGTTTCATTTATTTTGACAAACAACCCTCATAAGCTGAAATGAGTTTATAAGCTATAAGCTTATAAATAAGCTGATAGCCAAACCGGCCCGTAATCTAGTGCTACATTGGACAAATAGTCCAAGACAAATTCTTAGCAACTCTGCCTAGTTTTTACACTAAAATGAAGAATCCAGCTTCCACAACTTGCTAGAATGTCAGACAATGGTGCTTACTGTAAAGTACAGATTTGTACGCTACAACTTCACTGATAAAGTCGCGAGTGTGAGATGGAACAAGATGTGGAATTATATTTTAGTATAGATGTATAATGTTACAATGTGCAATTCCCATTAATTCAAAATTAACCAATTTATTAAAATCAATATATATAAAGGATAATATTATAAGCAAACCGCCCTCTAGGTTGGTAGTTTGGTCATTTGGTTTGTTTCTGTAAATAATAATTGTTAGATGCAAATATAGGTAAATAAGAACCGTTGGATGTAATATTAAAAAAATATTCTTTTTTTTTATATCTAAAATGCTCCCACGGGTTCAAAGTTCGAATCCCGTCAATAATATATTAAAAAATTTTAAGATCAAAATACAAATAAATGCTAATAAAATAAGATAAAAAAATACTAAAAAATCATATAAAAAATACTATGAGGAAGGGCCGAAGGGGGGAGGGTTTGTTCTGAAAATTCTAATTCTTGGAAAGATATTCAGGTTCTTAAAAATGCACAATCTGTTGAGCCTTACAGAATTCGAATTATGTTAAGTAGGTTGTTATATTTGTATGATTATAATGAGTTACTGTTGTTTGATTTGCATGTTGAGGTGCTTCAATTATATCCGTATCTAACTCTGCAGCATAAAAGTAAGCCTAAACTGTTGAATATGAATTATAGTTCTCTAAATAATAACCAATAACTGTTAGATACAAATATAGATAAATGAGAATCGTTTGATGTAATATTAAAAGAATATTATTTTCTTGGTATCTAAAATACTCCCACGGGTTCAAGATTCGAATCCCGTCAACAACATATTATTATTAAATATTTATATCATCTATTTTTCTAAGCTACATTCAAAAGTTCAAGATATTATTCCGTCGACAACATATTAAAAAATTTTAAAATCAAAATACAAATAAATGATAATAAAATAAGATAAAAAATAATAATAAATCATATAAAAATACTAAAATAATAAATTAAAAATACTAAAATTCATCCATGCATCGCACGGGTTACTATCTATCTATACTATAATATTATACGCAAACCACTCTCTATTTGGTTGGTAGTTTGGTCATTTGGTTTGTTCCTCTAAATAATAACCGTTAGATGTAAATATAGGTAAATGAGAACCGTTGGGTGTAATATTAAAATATAAGCAAACCACCCTCTATTTGGTTGATAGTTTGGTCATTTAGTTTGGTCCTCTAAATAATAAATGTTAGATGTAAATATAGGTAAATGAGAACCTTTGGATGTAATATTAAAAGAATTTTTTTTTTTGATATCTAAAATGCTCTCACGGGTTCAAGGTTCGAATCCCGTCAACGACATATTAAAATTTTTTAAGATCAAAATACAAATAAATGCTAATAAAATAAGATAAAAATACTAAAAAATCATATAAAAAATACTATTATAAGCAAACTACCATCTATTTGGTTGATTGGTTGTTTGGTTCTCTAAATAATAACTGTTAGATATAAATATAGATAAATGAGAACCGTTTGATGTAATAGTAAAAGAATATTATTTTCTTGATATCTAAAATACTCCCACGGGTTCAAGTTTCGAATCCCGTCAACAACATATTATTATTATTAAATATTTATATCATCTATTTTTCTAAGCTACATTCAAAAGTTCAAAATATTATTCCGTCGATAACATATTAAAAAATTTTAAGATCAAAATACAAATAAATGATAATAAAATAAGATAAGAAATAATAATAAATCATATAAAAATACTAAATTAATAAATTAAAAATACTAAAATTCATCCGTGCATCGCACGGGTTATAGGCTTGTATATATATATATAAAGGATGATATGCGGGAGGTTAGTTACGTCTCTAAAACGGTCTCAATTTATTTTTCTAATTTTATAGAATTTTTGAATTCAAAATACTAATAAATTAAAAATTATACTTTAATATATTAGAAGTATAAGAGGTGCTCGAATTAATGGGTGTTGGCCCTCTTTATCACAAATTAAAGTCAAAATACCCAAAATATCACAACCCAGGTAAATGGCCCTTTCTATCACGTAAAAACGCATTTTCGTCATGCGTTTCTTTGAAAACGCTTTTTTAACATGCGTTCACCTAATTGAAATAATTATTTCGACAGAAAACGTATGTTGAATTGACGTTTCTTCAAAATTTAAAAACTGTGGAAACGTCATTTGTATTTGCATTTTTTGAAAAAAGTTAGAATTTGAAAGGCAGCCCATAATGCCCAATGGCCGGAGGCCCAAGAAGAAAGCACGGGTTTTCAAATTTTTTCCAAAAACGTGTTATAAATATACGTTTTGTTGTGATACATTGGGCCATATTTTCAAATAGTGATATTTTGGGTATTTTAACTCTAAATTGTGATTAAATGGACCATTTCTCCGAATTTATAGAGCAGAAAAGTAACAGATATTTATAAAGGAAATTATAATATCATTGTATATATTCATCTATAAATTGAAACCAAAACTTCAGTACCCATTTTTGTTACCTGGTGTTGATTAAGCGTGTCTATCTAAAATAATATCACCCTAGTTTTTTGATTTTATTCCACATGCATGCGTGCTATATTTCACATACGCCATTACATGACTTATAATATCTTTTTGGCATATCAGTTATCACCAATATTTAGTTAATTGGCTAGTGTATGTTTTAGTTTTCGATATTTTTAATTATTATTTTTGAATTTCTTGATACAGTACAGCTTAAAACAGATAAAGCAGGGGATGCAGAGACATGTATGTAATGTAGCACCCATCTTTCACCCATTATTAACTTGAAAAAAGGTATGATACGTATGGGATTATATTCTTTTAGTTCATACATTTAATCTTATATTTTTATTGTAAGATAGTTTGTTAAATTTAATTTATTGATGAGTTGCAGAAAAAGTAACGTAGCTCTTTAAGATGTATAAAAAGTCCTTTTATATGGAATGTATGAATGATCACGACAATAACTATAGTATATAATCCTAAATTAGCCGCCTCCAAGATCGTCTTAATTTATTTTTTTAATTTTTTAGAATTTTAGAATTTTAAATATTACTAACAAAAAAAATATCCTTTTGCATATTTGAAATAGAATATATGTTCGAATTTATTGAGTAGAAGTGTTCGAATTTCTAGGGAAGACATATAAATAAAATTTTTATTTGAAGTATAATAGGTATTCGAATTTATAAAGCATAATAATTCAAATTTATAAGTAAGACATATAATTAAAAGTTCTATCGGAAGTAGAATAAGTTTTCGAATTTATGGAGTATAATAGTTCGAACTTATAAGAAATACATATAATTAAAAGTTTTGTTGGAAGTAGAATATGTGTTTATAATACATATTTAAAAGTTATATTGGAAGTAATATAGGAATGCGAATTTACATAAGTGTTTTTTTAACAAGAGAGCTGCTGAAGTAGAAAAGGTGTTCAAATTTATAGAGGAGGAGGATACGCGGGAGGTTAGGTGACGCTTCCAAGATCGTCTTAATCTATTTTTCTAATTTTTTAGAATTTTTGAATTTTAAATACTACTAAAAAAAATCCTTTAGCATATTAGAAGTAATTCGTGTTTGAATTTATAGAGAAGAAAAGTTCGAATTTTTAGGGAAGACATATAAATAAAAAATTTATTTGAAGTATACTCCCTACGTCCACTCATTTCTATACAGTTATTTTTCACTGCTTAACACGTATTTTAAGGTGTATTTAAAATATTGTTCAATAACTTATTTTTAAATTATTTTTTCTTTGAATAAAAATTTAGATGATAAATTTTAATTCAGAAGAAAAAAAATTAAAAAATAATTTATGGAACTATACTTTATAGTAGCTTTAAAATGCGTGCCGAGCCTCTGTCTCCCAATGTATACAATTCAGTGGGACGGAGGGAGTAATAGTTATTCGAATTTATAAAGGAGAATAATTCATAAAGGAGAATAATTCAAATTTTTAGGTAAGACATATAATTAAAAGTTCGATCGGAAGTAGAATCGGTTTTCAAATTTATGGAGTATAAGAGTTTGAATTTATAAGAAATATATATAATTAAAAGTTCTATTGGAAGTAGAATATGTGTTTGTAAGACATATTTAAAAGTTATATTGGAAGTAACATGGGAATGCGAATTTACATAAGTGTTTTTTCAACGAGAGAGTGGCTCATATTAGAAATAGAAAATGTGTTCGAATTTACAGAGGAGAACAATTCGAATTTATTGGGAAGACACATAAATAAAAGTTAGATTTGAAATAGAATAGGTGTTCAAATTTATAGAGGAGAATAGTTCAAATTTATAGGTTAGACATTTAATTAGAAGTTCTATCGAAAGTAAAATAGATTTTCGAATTCATGGAGTAAAAAGTACGAATTTATAAAAATACGTATAATTAAAAAGTTTCATTGGAAGTAGAATATGTGTTTGTAAGACATAATTAAAAGTTCTATTGGAAGTAAAACAACATGAGTGCGAATTTATATATATGCTTTTTCAACGAGAGAGCGACTTTAAAAATAAATATGTTAACATGAAAATTAATATATAAGATAAATATTCAATATATCAAACTTGAGATTTTGATCTTAATAAAAAAAAGTGTGTTTAACGGAGGACGACTTATTCAAGTAATTGTTGTAATTTTATTGATAAAGTTTTTAAAAAATTCATAACGTCGCTGCGAAGCGGCTTTATCAACTACTCCCTCTGTCCCAGCCAATTTTATACATTGGGGCTGGGCACAGAGACCAAGAAAAGATATAAAAAATGAGTAAAATTAGATAAAAAATTGGTAAACCGGTGGGATCTATCAATATTTAATAATAGATTTGAGATAGTGGAGAAAAATAGTGGGTGTAATAGTGTTTTATATTATTATAGAATAGAGATAGTGAAGAAAATAGTGGGTGTAATAGTGTTTTATATTATTAAAAGTTACTATTTTTGGAATGTATAGAAATGAGAGTGACATCCCAAAATGTAAAGTGTATAGAAATGAATGGGACCGAGGAGTACTTGATATATAAAGTGACAACACTCAAGTAGTCATTCAGAAAGAATTCTATGAACAAGGCACCTGCAGGCTGACATGACACATATGACAGACCAAAAACTGGACTCAATATCGACACAATTATATAGATAAAACCCCGAAAATAATACGGCCTGACTAAATTAATCTGGAATATGACCCAAACTGATTGGTTGATTTGAATTTTTTTTTTTTTTTGCTAAGTGGTTGATTTGAATTTAATTTATTTAAGTATAAATCTAAGGTATTTATGAAATTTTAACTAATCTACAACATGCAATTGAGTCAGGACGATACTAGTTTGGTTTGGGAGGGGGTAAAAGGGGTTTGGTTACCTGAGTGAGCTTAGCATTGAGGAGGCCTTCAGTGTAAGCACCCTCAGCAGGTGATCTATTCTCAATAGCCAAAACCTCATCTTTATACCACAACAACAATATACTTTCATCATTCTGAATAATCACTCTCCTCTCTCCTTTAGGCAACGCAGCCAACGGAACCACCGGAATCCAATTCTTACCATCATCACTTACACTAGAACCACCACCTGAATCCTCAGTCACAGATACTTGTGTAGCCTGGCAAACAACTAGTGCATTGTTCTTTTTTCCCAACTGGGGTGTGCTTGAATTATATAACTTGTTTGAAATCTTGTTGCAGTTTCTTGAAGTTGTTGAGATGAAAGATAGAAGATTGAGAGGTAATTTTGAAAGTTGTGAAGGTGGGTAGGAGTGGAAACTTGAGCTCAGCTTTGGAGCTACAGAGGCCATTATGTTTATTTATGTTGTTATGGTTAAGACTTAAGAGAGAAGAGAAAGCAAGAACTTGGAAACAGAAGAAGAAGAGGTTGAGAGAAGAGTAGCTGCATTATTTTCATGGCCACAGAAATAGGATAATATTTACATATATTGTTGACCTTTTTACTGGTTGAGTTTTGGTGCCAACACTTTAAAATTGTCAAACAAATTAGTGTAATATTATAAATTATACTAGTTTTTTTTACAGTATTCGGAACATCATTGTAAAAAAGTTGTATCGGACTTAACGGGTGGACTGAAATTGTTGGGTTTTAGTTTCTATATATGAAATTGTTGGAGTTCTACCGGTCGGATCGTCCTAAATTTTGGACAGCATCTTCCTTACACCGATATCTAAATTTTGAACGGCGGAGATCGGATTCTGAGGTCCAGAGGTCAGTTGTCAAGGGGCTAAACAGTGGCTGTTTGCACCACGGTGAGGGTAAACCTCCCCGCGGGTATTTTTTTTCATTATTGTCTTATTTTGATTTCATACTTTTGACGACTTATTTCAAGAGTGTGAAGGTGATTGTATTCCTCTAGTTTTATCTAGAGAAGACTTGGTGTATTCTCAATTTGTGATAGTGAATTGTTTGGGTGGACTACGGTCCCGTGGTTTTTACACCTTATCTTTGAGGAGGTTTTCCACATATAACTTTTGGCGTCTTGTTTTTCATTTAGTGTTGCTTTACTTGTTTGTTTCATCGAAGGTTCATACGAGTAAGTATAAGTATTGTCCAACGAAATTAATTCTGCACTTAGTTGTTACCATTGTGGTCACTTTTTTCTCATCAGATTGGCATAAGAGCTTGGTTGTTATTGGACTTGTTTGAACGATGGAAACGAATTCAAGTAAAATGATTAATTTGAATGGTTCTAGTTATCATGTTTGAAAGGGAAAGATGAAAGATCTTCTTTATCTGAAGGAATATTATTGTTAGGTTCTGATATGTTTGTAGAAGGGAGGGGGTGGGGGGGTGAATACAAACTATACTATTTTCTCGAATTTGTTCAGTTCGTGATATAACAATCAAGAACAAATATATGCGGAATAAAATGAAACAAGATTCAAGTTAAATATAAGTTATATTAAACTTATTTCTTTGACGGTGTAGTACTTTCTATGAAGGTTCAGATCATTGATTAATTTGTTTGTATCTCTCCAAAACTTCAGAGATACCTCCTCCTGAATTTGATCTGAAGTGCTCATATGTAGAGGTTAGAATTTCCATTATGTTCTCTCTTACTTCTTCAGTCCCTTCATTGATTATCTCAATTGTTTCCCAAATATGTTTGACATCTTTACAATTCAAAACATGATTGTGCATAATGGGATCCAAACAATCAACCAAAATTAATTGCAGGTTAGCATCCAGAGAAGTATCTTCCTTTTCATCAACTGTAAAATCTTTTGGATCTTTAGGATAAGTCCTTGCAACTTGAACAACAAGGTTATTCTCAATACGCTCCTCTTTAATAACCATTGGGACTTTTGGGCCTTTCTTCAAAACACCAATTTACTTTGGATTTGCCACTTGAAGAAATAAAAGAATCTTCTTCTTCCACATCCCATAGTGCTCTCTACTGAAAATAAGAATTTTGACGGCTCCAACATTTTGAGTAGATATCTTGAATTTTTAAGAAAAATAAAAATTCACTTGTTCTTGATAAATCACAAAAGTATGGATCTTGATTTGTGCGTCAATCAATAGGCTCTGATACCAATTGTTAGGTCCTGATATGTTTGTAGAAGGGGGGTTGAATACAAACTATACTATTTTCTCGAATTTGTTCGGTTCATGATATAACAATTGAAGAACAAATATATGCTGAATAAAATGAAACAAGATTCAAGTTAAATATAACTTATATTAAACTTGAAGGGTGTTGCAAATACATTACAGATTACAAGGTTTGAATCTCAAACTATTTAAAACAAATCTAGAACAAATTCGACATGAATTTATTTATTTTTGTAATAAAAAGATCGAATACTAAAAAGTAATTCGAGATCGAATACTAAAAACTAATCCGAGATCAATTATAGGGATAATGATCCACTAGATAGTCAAGCAATAACAAGTAACTAACTTCTAGTGGTTTAGATTTAACAGTAAGTCTAGAAATTAATTGCTTGGAATTTAAAGCTCGATAGTGGAAGTAATGGAAGAGAGAGAGATATATATAAAGTTTTGTGTGCCTCTGTCTTGTTTTTGATCCACTGATCTATGTCTTTTATATATGTACGCCATTTACCCTTTTTAACCAACAGTACTATCCGTAGTACTAACCAAAGGCTTGGCAGTACTATCGGTAGTACTGTCCTTAGCCTTGGAAGTACTATCGGTAGTATTGTCCTTAGCATTGGCAGTACTTTCGGTAGTACTGTCATTTGGCTTAAGAGGACAAACGGAAGTACTACTAGCATTATATTAATTCCAATTTAATTTATCTTTTAATTAATTTATTCAATTAAATGATTTAATAAATTAAACGAGAATTAATACAATTTCTTGATAGCAGAATCAATCTGTGAACAACTGAAAATAATGACGAACTTCCACTGAATGACGTTGACACTCGATGTACTGTCTGGTTCATGAGTGACTAACTGCAATGACTGTTCTTCATCTTTTGACTTTAAGCTGTGGTTCTTTTTCTTTTCCCTTTATTAAACATTGTAATATGTACACTTGATGTCACACTGTTGAAATCTCTGTCACCTAAAATATATCCACTTTCTGGAATACTTTACTGAGGCTTGATCAAATAAATGAACTTCTTTCAATGTAGAATTATTTCAAGTCTGTAGATTGACTTTAATCTTCATTCTCTTGACTGATATTATCTTCTGAGATTCCTGTGACAGTTTAACTTATTATTTACTTATCACATTCTTGTTTAAGTTGAGTCGAATCATCGGTGTTTACAAATAGGCTAGTGCATATGCCTTTCAATCTTCCTCTATTTGTTTGTTAGAGAATAACAACCAAATACCTAGAGGATCACTCAACTAAAAACCAAGAAAAAGATGAGACTCTTAAGACTTAGTAAATAATAAAAAGTTCTTGATCAAATATGACATTTCCAGATTCAACCAGTAAAGATAGATACAAGAAAGATGTTCCTCTAGACTGAACATATGATAACATTGTTCATGTCTTGATCTACCTAAGTTCCCTTTACTACCCTGAAACTCCTCATTTTTCCTTTTATGTCTTTTTCAGCTATCTCTTCCTAATTTCTCCCCCTTAGTTGATGAATTCTCTACAGATGTAACCTTTTGAGTTTCTGAAGCCAGTAGGAGTTGAGATTGTTGAATGGAGTTGATCTTGGGGAGTAAATTTATCTTCAAATTTTCCTTGAGCAGTCCCAGCTGATTGTTGACAGAGGTGGAAGAAGAAGACCGTTCAACCACTTGTGCTTGCAAAAGTTCTTTATCAGTCTGGGTTTTGTATAGTTGTTCCTGTAGATCGGCTATTTGAGCTAACCACATTACAGTGTATGTGTCTGTGTGTGCACTCACTTGAATTTCTCTCGTAAGTGTATCACTCATCTCACGTGCATGTGTTTCACTCAGTGTTTGCCTTAAATCACTCAATACTAGCTGTCTGTTTGCTCCTTTTTGATCAGTACTTGCATTGAAAATCACCCTAGCCTCTTCAAGAGAGGTCAGTGGTGGTGCAATGGGAGTTCGCTAATCCAGATCCTCAGTCACATCTATCAAATCACTTGGATTTGAAGTCTGAATTGCTTCAGTGATATACTGACCAAGTTGCCATCCACTTTCTCCAGATAAATCTGCGAGTGGAAAATCCCTTAAGGGAGCCAGAGATGTTCCCTCTGGGAGGGGAGAAAATGATTCTATTAAATTTGGCAAAGAATCAGATTTTCCCTCTGATGTCTATGAAGGCACTTCTACCGTAACAATGGTAGGAACTATAACCAATTGCAGGTGCTCTGCTCTCACTGTGTCATGAGTTTCATCTAATGGTATGTCTTCTCCCATTGTGAATAATGAGAGTGTGCTTGACTCAGTACAAAGTGCCATGGCCCTATGACGAATTTCAATAGATTCATCTTGTTGAGAGAATGTCTCTAAAAACGGTTCATTGGCCATTTCAAAGTCCATAGCCTATTGGGAGGATACAGATGGGCTGACAGATGCCTCAGTATATGTTCAATTCTTCTTTAGAGGAGGCAGAGTTGTGGGATCACTCAAAGTTTCAATCATATTACTTCTTTGTCTAAAAGTTAATTTTTGTTCAGACTGAGAGGTCAAGAAAGTTGTAGACCCATTGTTTGGCTCTAAGACCTGGGACAGGGATTGTGGATCTACAATCCCTTGGTCAGCCCTAACAACCACTTGGGTTCAGCAACAGTAAAAGAAGTAGATTGAGAGATATGATAAAATACCTGTAATAGAGATGACACATAAGTTCCAACTAAGCAAGAACTAGAGCAGAAAAGACTAATATACAATATAATTACAAAAACTAAAACAAATAGAAAATAAAAGATAATAAATAATAAAAATAAAAATAAAATAATATATACAAAAACTATCAGTAGAAAACTAAAGAAAGAAAGTGAATTAAAATGTAGAAAATATTTACATGAACTATACAAGAATATTCGTAAATATTTTAAAATAAAAGATTTTCAATAAAAATAGATTTCTCTACATTTTTAACTTGTAAAATTTGAGAAAACTATTTTTAGAGAAAATAATTTATCTGAACTTACTCAAACTAAGAAGCTTAACAATTAGACAAGACATGACAATAATCTACAATCAACATACAATTAAGAGAAAATGAGATGATAAAATAAATTTACAAGTGATTTAAAAATATATACAACAAATGAACACTTGTAAGTTTAATTAAGAACAAACATAAAAAATAAACAGAGTTAATCCCTAAAACTATTTAACATACCCAATTTACCAACTAACCTGGTAAATGTAGATTCATCAAGAGATTTAGTGAAAATATCTGTTGTTTGTTCCTCTATGGGTACAAAGTGTAACTCCACAGTACCATTCATGACATGCTCTCGGATAAAATGATACCTGATGTCAATGTGCTTGGTCCTCGTGTGCTGTACAGGGTTGTTGGAGATTACTATGGCACTTGTATTGTCACATAGAATTGGAATTTTGTTCAATACAAAGCTATAATCTCGTAGTTGATTCCTTATCCATAAGATCTGAGTGCAACAACTTCCAGCAGCAATATATTCAGCTTCTGCCGTAGAATTGGAAACTGTTTGTTGTTTCTTTCTGTACCAGGAAATCAATCTGCTAACCAGGAATTGACAACTCCCGGAGGTTCTTTTACTATCAACAACACTACCTGCATAACCTGAATCTATATATCCAACTAGGTTAAAACCAGATTCTTTAGGGTACCGGATACCTAGATTAGGTGTACCCTTAAGATATCTCAAGATTCTTTTTACATCAACGAGATATAAATCTCTAGGATCCGCTTGCAACCTTGCACACAAACATGTAGCATACATACTATCAGGTCTACTTGCAGTAAGATAGAGTAACGAGCCAATCATACCTCTGTAGCTTGTAACATCTACCTTGATAGAATTTTCACAAGCTCCAAGCTTGACAGCTGTAGATGATGGAGTTCTTGCTGATGCTGAATCCTCCATGTGATATTTCTTGAGGAGTTCTTTGAGATACTTGGATTGAAAAATAAATAAATCATCTAACCTTTGACTTACTTGCAATCCAAGAAAGAATTTCAGCTCACCCATCATACTCATTTCAAACTTACTCTACATTAGCTTAGCAAATCTCTTACAGAGATTATCATTAGTAGACCCAAATATGATGTCATCCACATAGACTTGGACTAATATCATATCATTTTTATGCTTTATAGAAAAGAGAGTTTTGTCTATGACACCTCTAGTAAAACCATTTTCAAGTAGAAAACCAGAAAGAGTGTCATACCATTTTCTCGGGGCTTGTCTTAGACCATATATAGCCTCGAAAAGAAAGTAGACAAAGTCCATCAATTCCTGATTTTTAAACCCAGGGGGTTGTTCTACATACACTTTGTTAGGTCCTGATATGTTTGTAGAAGGGGGGGGGGGGGGGGGGAAGGGGGTTGAATACAAACTACCGTTTAATCGAATTTGTATTGTTCTTGATTTAACAATTTCAATAACAAATTACTGCGGAATAAAATGAAACAAGATTCAAGTTAAATATAACTTATATTAAACTTGAAGGGTGTTACAATTCAGTCTACAGATTACAGAGTTCTTGTTAAAACAAATCTAGAATAAATTCAACATAAATTTATCTATTTTTGTAATAAAAGGATCGAATACTAAAAAGTAGTTCGATATAATTTCTAGGGATTATGATCCGCTAGATTGTCAAAGCAATACAAGTAATTAAATTCTAGTGGTTTGGAGATAATAGTAATGACTAGAATTGATTACGATGTTCAAATTGAAAGCTTTGCAGTTGGTTCGTTTAATGGCAGAAGTAAATGAATTTGATCTTGTATTCTTTCTTTCTGCCTGTCTTGTTTGTTTTGATCACACTTCCTCTTTTTAAACAAGTCAACAACTTGACATATATGCACCAACCTTTTCTTTTTAATACAAATACTATTAGCAGTACTACCAAATCAGTTGGTAGTACTATCAGTAGCACTAACCAATTGACTTGGTAGTACTATCGGTAGTACTAATAACATATAATACTGCTAGAGTAAATGTTAGTACTACTAGTATTATCTTTTTAATTCATTCGAAATAATTCAATTAATTTAACAAATACATTAATTCTAAGTGAATTAATTTATAGATTAAATTAATTAAATTCTAACTTAATTAATTTAAGGAATAAATTAATTTTTATGGAATTAACTTATAGTTTAAATTAATTAACTCATAGAATAAATTAAAGGAAAACTAGTACTAAATTGAAGAACCACTGAAACTAATGACGAACTTCCACTGAATGACGTTGACACTCGATGTACTGTCTGGTTCATGAGTGACTAACTTTAATGACGGTTCTTCATCTTTTGACTTTAAGCTGTGGTTCTTTCTCCTTCTATTAAACAAAGAACTATAACCTGTACGTTTCCTGTCACACATCTGAAATCTCTGTCACTTTTAAATAGTTCCACTTCCTTGAATACTTCACTGAGGCTTGATCAATAAATTGAACTTCTTTCAATGTAGAATTACTTCAAGACTGTAAACAATAAATATAAATACAAGATAGATGTTCCTCTAGACTGAACATGTGATTAAATTTCCTATCTTGATTCACCTATGCTCTAAACATATTACAATAAAAACTGAGCTCTATTCCTCATGCCTTAATCTCTAATCTCACCTTCTTCGGCATCTTGAAAGGTGTTTAGAAGATCTTTCTCAAGGACACGATCACTTTCTGAAACAACACCACTTGGCTTGACTGGTTGAGAAGTGACTTTCTTTAATCTGTTCTTCAATTGAGAATACCTTGGAACATTTTCATTGCAGTAGTCTGAAATCATATCAGCAACTTCAGACTTTGCTTCAGTAGTAAACCCAGAAGTTCTCAGAAGATTCTCCAATTCACCAGCTGTATAGCAGTTTGTAACTTCAAAGAATCAGGATCCAGCCTAACTGTCTCCAGAGTTGTACCTCTATAGATTTTAACTTCATACGGAAAGTGTACAACTTGAGGGTTGGCCTTCATAACAGAATCTCTGAGCCGGTCATAAAGAAGTTCATTCAAGCAGGAAGATCTTTTCACTTTGCTCATCAGAACCCAAAGCTCCGACAGAGATCTTCTTTCAAGGAGGTCAAGAGAAACTGTGAATGACCCTTCAAGGACACTTGAAACATAGATATACAATTCCTGTCCGACTTGATCAAATGCAGATGTAATCCTTAAGATATCTTCCTTCAAAGCCTTCATGTATAATGAATTATCTGGATTAACTATTATGATCTTCTCAAGCAATTTAAGAAAAGAACGATCATTGTTTGTACCTCTCTGAGGGATATCAAACATCTCCCTTGCTCCATCCCACTTGCTTCCCATCTTCATCCTGACATCTAATCTCCTTTCCTTCACATGAATACTATGAAGACGTTGTTTTTCTTCATGTTCAACTTTTTGAATTTTAAGATTTTGAGATATAATGTCTGAGATCTTGACATTTTCATCTTCCTTTCTTCTCAGATCTGCTTGTTGTTTCTTCAATTCTTTCTGAAATAAGGGATCAGGAGTGTACATGTCATCTTCATCTTCCCAGTCATCAAAGTTGGCCACTTCTTCAACCTCCTCTACACCAATAGTTTCTTCAGGGATAGTCTCCTCCAGATCACCAGACATATCATATTGAAAATCACCATGTTCACCATGGTAGTAGAAAGCATCATCAAAGTAGACTCCTCCATTGACTGTGTAAAGCAAAATGTAACATAAGATGTAACAGAGATAACAACTCAACAAAGAACAAGACATACAATAATATTAACAGAAGCACAGGAATCCAGAAGTAAAGAAGAAAAGAAGAAAAGGTAAACTCAAAAAATCAAAATATGGTATGTATTCTTGAAGTCCGTAAACAGGTCAAGGAAAGAAGTTCATTAATATGTTCAAGTCTCAGTGACAAATAAAGAAACAAGACTTTCATGACTACAGAAGTATTTGAATGATTAAGAGTTAGTACCATAGGATTTCAGTGATTTTATTGAAGCAACCAGAACGACAAAGGACTTATCAACAACATTGAATTGAAGACATAGAAGTATTGATCAAGTGTTAGTCACCTATGAACCAGACCAGTTGCACTAGTTGTCAGCACCTAAAAGATCAAGATGTTTATCGTCTCAGAAGAAATTGATTTAAGTGTAAATCTGAAACATCTTGAAAGTGAAAAGAATATTACAAGGTATGTTTAGGTTTAATTGGAAGTACAATACGCTTTCTGAAAAAGGAAAGAATATTCAAGGATCAAACTGCATTAGAAAACATTCAATAGTTTTCTTTTAAGAAAAACTATCGAAATTGATCAAGGGGATTTGAAGGAAAAACCATCGAAGAATTGATTTTTCATTCGATAGATTTTTATTAAAACTATCGAAGGAAAGAAAAATTAATTCATTCGCTAGTTTTTTTAATTAAGGAGCTGGTGAGAATTTGTATAGTTGTCAGGTTGATGAAGAACATGGACGGCCAGGATTAATCCTAAAAGCATTCGATAGTTTTTCCAGACTACAATTTGAAGAGTGAAGATAGTGTCTTCTTCAGTTAGGATTTTCACAAGAACATTTACGAGGAGAGAGTTTGAGCCAGAGAAATTTACAGAGAAATTAATAGTGCTTTGAATTCTATCATTGTATTGATTTTGTGTAACCTAAACTCATTGAAGCTAATGCTACGGATTAGAATTGTAGCACCCTTCGTGGTTTATATTTATAAAACGATATATTCCCCGACTCGTGTTTTGATTTGGTATATTTGATTTCGGACTAGAACAGAAATATTTATCCGTGAACGAAATTCAATAATTTGTGAGTATCGTATTCAACCCCCCCTTCTACGATACTTTGGACCTAACATACTGTTTCTGCTTACCCTTACCCTTATCTTTTCCAGAAGCTCCTCCAGCTTCTCCTTCACCTCCTTTCTTCTCCCCCTTAGTTGAGGAATCCTCTATAGATGTAAATTTGACAGCTTCAGGATTGACCTCACTTGTTCCCCTTATATCTCCTTCATCTCCTCTATCTCCTCCTTGATCAACATCATCTTCATCATCACCCTCAAAGAATGTTTTCTGCTCAGCAGTGGGTTGATGTGAATTCTTGATCATATAGTACAGATGCTTCATCCCTTCATTGAGATGCTCCATTCCACCTTCAATCTTTGCAAACCTTTGTTCATTAAACCACTGATTTTCATCAACCGTTTGCTGAATGTAGTCCACTTGAGTAGAAATGGAAGCAATCTGCTGAGCATTTGAAGTTGTAAGATCAGAGACGTCCGAAGCCACAAGTACTTGAGATTTCTGGATTGCATTGATCTTGGGTAGGAGAGTAATCTTCAGACCTTCAATATCATCCTTTATAGTACCCAGCTGATTAGTTACAGAGGTGGAAGAAGAAGACCGTCCAACCATTTGTGCTTTGAGAAGATCTTTTTCAGCCCGGGTTTCCAAAAGTTGTTTCTGTAGAGCAGCTATCTGAGCTAACAACGAAGCAGTGTTTGTGTCAGTGTGTGCACTCACCTCAATTTCTCGCAGTGGTGTTTCACTCAACTCACTTGCTTGTGTATCACTCTGTGTTTGATTCTCATTTCTAATCACTAGTTGTCTATCCATATTTGGAGATCTATCCATATTTGGAGATGATGTACCTACATAAGAAATCACCCTAGCCTCTTCAAGAGAGGTCAGTGGTGGTGCAATGGGAGTTCGCAATTCCCAATCCCTGGTTGAGTCTGTCAAAACATTTGACATTGTAAACTGAATTGCTTCAGTGACAGACTCACCTGGTTGCCTTTCACTTTCTCTAGTGTAAACTGCGAGTGAAAAATCCCTTAAGGGAGCCAGAGATGTTCCCTCTGGGAGGGGAGAAAATGATTCTATTAAGAGGGGCAAAGAATCAGATTTTCCCTCTGATGCCTGTGAAGGCACTTCTACCGTAACTATGGTAGGCATTGTGTCAAATCCTAAGTGCTCTCCTAATAACGTGTCCTGTGTTTCTTCTATTTGAATGTCTTATCCCATTGTGAGTAATGTGAGTGTGCTTGACTCATTACAGGTTGCCAGGGCCCGATGGCGAATTTCAATAGATTCATCCTGTTGAGAGGATGTCTCCAGAGACTGTTCAGTGGCCATTTCAAAGTCTATATCCTGTTGGGAGGATATGGACGGGCTAATAGATGGCTCCCTGTAGGTTTTTCTTTTCTTTGGAGGAGGAGACAGAGCTGTGGGTGCACTCAGTGTTTGTTCACTACTTGACCTTTGTCTGACAAGAGAAGCAGTTTCAGGTTGAAGGGTTAAAGGATTTGACATTGTGTTTGGCTCTATGACCTGGGTTAGAGATTGTGGTTCTACAACCTCTTGGTCAGCCCTATCAACCACTTGGGTTTCAGCAGAGGTGCCAGATGATCCAGGGATAGGATGAATTACCTGTATTGGCAGTGCCTCTGAAGTTCTAGCTGCAATGACTAATTGTTGCTCATGAACAAAAGGTTGAAAATCAGGAAGTTGAATGAACTGTGCCATGAATGGGGTGACTACCACTTGAGTGATGTTCAATTTAAAAGAAGTGTGGAGTCTTTGATAGAAATTACAATCAGAATTAGGAGAAGGAACATATAAAGCATTTCTAAACATCTCCTTATGAGCATCAGATAGCACATGATTGATTAAGATAGTGAGAAATCGAGGATAGAAACATCTGACTTTCCTATCACTATCATGATCAATCCTGGCATTTGCTACTCTTCTAACTATAAGACTCCAAATAAGATGACCAATGTTAAGTCTAACATTAAACACAACAGCATAAGCAATATATTGTAACAGTGATGGAATATTTTGAAAATTGATTTTAGTACAGTTGCTGAAAACCTTAGCCAATGTATCAAAGAAAACATCCCATTCACAGACCAAATTAGCTTTACTGAGTTTGGGCAACTCCAAAGGACCTTGATAATGAATACTGTTGAAAAACTGAATTAATTCAATATCAGAGGGAGTCCTATCAAAGTTGTCCCTAGGAAGTTGAAAAACTTCACAAAATAGATCCTTAGTAATAGTGTACCTAGAATTATCAGTAATCACAGCACTAGAACACAGTAACATCAATGGTTCAATTTTTAAATCAGCAGATAGACAAATAGCACGACTGACACAACACTGCGTATTTAAAAACTGAATCCAAGGTCGAAAACGATCAACATGGCATTTCAAAGGATCAAAATACCCATTATAATCAGTTATGTTCAAACATGAACTAGTAGTACTATGGTAAAAGTAAAAAACAAAAGTAGTATATATATATATATAAGAGAATTGGTAGTACTAAGGTAAAAGTAATAAAAAAAACGGTAGTACTATTGAAAAACTCGGTAGTACTAACAAATAAAAAGGAAAAAACAAAAAACAAATAAAAGCTAGTAGTACTGACAAAATAAAAAAGGAAACAACAAAAAATCAAATAAAAATAGCTAGTAGTACTATCAAAGGATAGTACTACCGAAAGTACTACAGGTTAAAAACGCTGACAGTACTTAGAAAATGAAAAGAAAAAGAAATAAAGAAATATATAAAAAAAAATAAAAAAGATAAACTCTGGTAATACTATCAGGTAGTACTATTGGATAGTACTACCGATAGTACTACTAGTATAAACTGCAAGTAATACAAAAAAAAAATATATAAATAGAAATACTAATAGTAAATACTGTCAGTAGTACTTAGATAGTACAAAACTAGTAATACTAACGAAAAATATGAAATAAAATAGAAAAAACATATTTTAATTAACAGAAAATGCAGAGAATTAATAAAAATTTACAGAAATTGTCTAAAAATGCAGAAAAAATATGTACAAGTTCAGAAAATTCACAGAAAAATGCATAAGTAACAAACAAATATGCAGAAAATTATTGAAGTGCAATAAAATAATATAAACCTGCAGAAAAGTTCAAGCAACAATTTATACAATCTGAAACTAACTTAAATGATTCTAAATAATTAAATTTTCAATAAAAATAAATTTCTCTACTTAAAAGATATGAGAAAAATATTTTTAAAGAAAATAAAATATTCAAAAGTATTTAAGTTAACAAGCTTTCCACATTTAAACAAGAATGCAATATTTAACATTTAATATCAGCAAGAGAAAATGATATTTGATAAGAACAAACATAACAGAGATACAGTTAATCACTAAGACTGTTCAACATACCCAATTTACCAACTAACCTGGTAATTGTGGATTCATCAAGAGATTTAGTGAATATATCTGCAATTTGTTCTTCTATGGGTACAAAATGTAACTCCACAGTACCATTCATGACATGCTCTCTGATAAAATGATACCTTATGTCAATGTGCTTCGTTCTCGAGTGCTGAACAGGATTGTTGGAGATTGCTATGGCACTTGTATTGTCACACAAAATTGGAATTTTGTCTAATACAAAGCCATAGTCCTTTAATTGATTCCTTATCCATAAGATCTAAGCACAGCAGCTTCTGCTGTTGAATTTGAAACTGTTTGCTGTTTCTTGCTATACCAGGAAATCAATCTACCTCCTAGGAATTGACAACTCCCAGAGGTACTCTTCCTATCTACAACACTTCCTGCATAATCAGAATCTGTATATCCAACAAGATTAAAACCATAATCTTTAGGGTACCAAATACCTAAATTAGGTGTACCCTTAAGATATCTCAAGATTCTTTTAACAGCAACGAGATGTTAATGAGCATCACCTGTAATTCAGTGTAGATTCTTTGTTCGAAAAACTTGGTGGATATCACAAATGTACCTCTGTCAATGAAATTGATTAATATGTTCCAGGCACCATTTGCTTTAACCCCAGCCTTCGGGTAGATAAGAGAATGTCTCAATGCAGTGAAATGAGTATTGTCTTCTTGATTTGTACTTCTGATGTCCTGAATGATAACTTCCACCTCAGCATTGTCGTTGACTTCTAATCTGTCTTCAACTCCGTAAAAAGTGTTGTAAGCTACCTCCCATTCCTTTCCATGATTCTATGCCAAATCAATCATCTTCTTCTTTCTTAATTCACTATACATCTTAAACCTTTTCAGCTTCTCGTTTCTCTGAATTGCTTGGTGAGTTTCTTTCTCAGCTTGCCTGGCATCTCTTTCTACTTCTCAACTTTTAATCTTTCCAAGGCAGCTTCTTGTTCTATTGACAGAGGATTTGCTTCTTCCATATTATCATCCAAGATAGGATGTTCAATTGGCTCTGGATAATATGGTTCATGCTCTTCCATTGGTTGTTGCTCATGCATGATCTCAAATCCCTCTTCAACTTGTTCTTTTTGTACAAGATCTTCAATCCAGTACTATTTCACTGGAATAGTGGTTGTTGTTGTTGTTGTTTCCCATTTCCCCCATCCTTCTTTCTCCCCCTTAGTTGAGGAATCCTCCATGTAGTAATCCTTAACATAGTAGGTTGAAGGACCAGGTTGTTGGTTTCTCATCATATTCCATATGGACTCTATACCGTCACTTTGATTTTCCATGAATAAAGCAATGTCTTTGTTCATTTATTGCACAAAAGCTATCTTTTGGTCAATGTCATTCAGTCTTGAGTTGGTAGTCTGCTCGATTCTGTCCAATCTCTTGTTGAGGCGAGACTCCACTCTTGACAATGTGTTCATGGCATCTTTAACCCTTGTTTGACCATCCCGGATAACCAGAACGTCTTCGGTTAAAGCTTCTTGACCTTTTTGTATGACATGCAGTTCATTCACAAATCCATCCATTAAGTATTTGACGTCTGCTCTCAATTCGACCAGTTCTTCTAAAGCTTCCTTCTTCAGGGAGTCCGCTGCCTGCTTTGTGCCAGTTATAGTGCCAGATGCACTGCTTACAGCTCTGTAGGTTCTACGAGAATCAGCTGCAGCCAAGTCAATCTTTGATTATAATGAACTTAAAGAGCCATCAACTGGACTGGAGGAGACCCTTTGGGCAAAAGAAGGTCTGAGAGTGACTTTGAATAATGGATTTCCCTCTCGATCATGAACTGTCATCTCCTTGAGAGTGGATTGAACTTGTATCTCTCTGTCTGTTGGCGGTAGCAAATCATCTATGTTTGTTAGGGTTTAGGTGTCACTCCTCACATTTGGCTCTGGGTGTTCACTCAACGTTTCTGTTGGTGTTTCACTCATTATACCTTTCCCACTCAGGCCATGTGTAAGTGTTTTTGTTTCAGTCATTCCCGTCTTGTTATGTGTACCTGCAACAGAAGTCACTATAGCCATCCTTAAGGAGGTCATTGGTGGTGCAATGGGGCTTCGCAAGTCCCCGTCCTTGGATAAACCAAGTTGCTGATCATCCTTAGATGATATATCCTTAACATGATCTAGAGTTTGAATCTCTAGGAGGTTAGAATCAGGCTCTATTAACAGCAGAGATCCTGAAACTTCCTCTAAAGTCTGTGAAGACTTTTCCTCAGTTAACTCCTCAATTGAAATTGATTCATCGTCACCGAGTTGCCGATCTGCACCTACGTCAGACCCTTTACCCGCAGGATCCCGATATGTTCCATCTGGGGAGCTAGGCAATGACCCTTTAGATTTTGCATTTAGGTCAGAACCTTCCCTCGACGTCTGTGAAGACTCTTGGTTCATTAAAGAACCTTCAACCAGTGGTTCTGACCGTAATACGGTCGGAGAACTAGTTGCTTCCGTCAATTCTTCCTTACTTAATTGGGGTATGGGTTCAGATATGGGTTTGGTAAGCGTTGCCCAATCAGCATCAGAAAAATCAATAAAGGGCTGTTTGGATGATTGAAATGAAGTATCAACAGTTGCCTCAGTTTCTATTCTTCTCCTTTTAGAGGAAGGCAGAGCTGTTGTTGAAGGGCGTATCTCCTTATGTGGTGCTGCTAAGGCACTATCTCCCTCTAAACTCATGGATGTTTGAATGTTTGGTATAGTAGGGGTAGGAGCTTCGTTTACTGTTTCATTTGGCTCGTCCAAAGGCTCTATGACCATGGTTAGAGGTTGTTGGTTTTCAACCTCCTGGTCAGGAATGGCCACTGAGGGCTCTGGATCAACATCCATTGGTTCCGGTTGAGGAGCAATTACAGGTTCAGGAATATTACCTTGATTTACCTGTTCCTCTAGGGGTAGAAGTGGTAGGGTACCGTTCTATGATAGTCTGTGAGAACAGTAGGCACCCTGGAAGATGATTTTTCTTTATAAGAGCTATTATGGCATTTCTCTTCATCTTCATGCAGTCCATTGTCTCCTCACCTTCAAAAATGTCTCTTTCCTCAGCTGTTAACACATCATTAAGAATTAACTGTAGGAACCTTGGATAGAAACAAAACACATCATCTATGCCTGTTCTTTCTTCCAGTGGTCCCATGCACATAATTATTTGTTCAATCACTAGCCTTCCTATGTTAATATGCCTATTGTTAGCAATAGCAAACCCTAGTTTCTGGAGAAACAGAGGAATACCATGCAGATTTTTAAGCTTAGCAGTAAAAACATGGATTAAAGTGTGAAAGAAGAAATTCCATGGCTTAGTCAGATAATTCTTCAGAAACTCTCCTACAAAGAAGTTAGTTGTTGACTTCTAATGAGAGTGAAGAAAGCATGTATTTCTTCAGTGGTGGGATCCGGAACAAGATTTTCTGTTGGAAAGTGTAAAATTCTATTCAAGTCATGTTCCGTCACCCTAATTGTTCTGCCCCCTGACAAAACAAAACTGAAGGACAAGATATTGTTCTCAGATGTGTTTGTGGCTGTCGTGTACAGTGTAGTCAATTGATCAACACAAAGGACCACAGGAGTACTTAAAGCATATGCCACTAAGGAACGTGTGTTCAAAAATTGTGCCCATGCACGAAACTGAAGGTTCACAATGGATTGCACATTTTGAAATGAGACATGATTAGTTTTGGTAATAATAAATTCTCCGGCCATTATATTTTCAAAAATTCCAGAAAATTAGAATTAAAACCAAAACTATTTTAATTAATTATATCTAATTAATTAACTTTTAAAATAACCCTTTTTCTTAATTTCACAAATTCGAACAATTTAAATCAAGAACCCTAAATTGTTAACTTCGAATATTCCTTTTAAAACTAAGAGAAATCAATTGTTTTAACAACTAATTTCTAAAGATGAACAGTCAACAATTTTTATGAGTTCAAAAGGTCACTGTCGATGGTTTTCTGCTTCAAATAGAGTATAAAACTCAAAGCAATCACAATTCCACAGTTAAAAACAAATAATAGTGGTGAATTAGTGACTGTATCAAGTTTAATCGGTTAAAACTCAAGAAAGCTATCGGTGGTGATGTTCTTGTTTGTATCTATATTCGTAAGTATATAAAACAAAAGCTTAGATCTGAGAATAATGTAGAAAAAACGTCTAAGGGGCTGTTATACACACTCTGAACTACAGGGGTATTTTTGTAAATTCACTTTGGATAGTTTTTAAAATTGTACAATCGATAGTTTTTCTGAGGGGCATAAAAGTCTAATCACACTTCGATAGTTTTTTGAAAAACTATCAAAGTTGATAAAATCTGAATTTGAACAGACTTTTACCAAAAACTATCGAACATTTTTAACTTTGAAAACCAAAAACTATCGAGAAATGCTTTGTCTAAAAACCATCGAGAATTTTAAATATAAAAGAATTAAATCATGTCGATAGATTTCATTTTCTATTTCAAAAACCATCGAGATATTCCTTTGATAGATTTTTCTTTTCTTTAACAAAAACCATCGAATATTTCTTTCGATAGTTTTTTGTCCAATACTTAGAAAAACCATCGAAATACCTTTTTCGATAGTTTTTGCTGCACAGTTTATTTTCAAACCTATTCTTGTTTAAAAATGAACTTTTCTGTTTTTTGTTTTCTGTCAAACTTAGAATCTGCTTAAAAATCAACAATTTTACCAAAAATTCAAAGCCCACAGAAAACTCACAATTTTCTTAGAATAAAATCGACTTAATATCATTAACTGATATAAACCAATTAAAATCCAATAAATTATGCTTCATTATTTTACAATGTTAAAAACAAAGTAAAATAATTCGAATTAAATAAATGCTTAAATATTTAGGACAAATATTAGCACTTAAATAATTTCAAAATTATTAACTAATTAAATTCCAGAAGATATATCATCCCTAAATATGACATAAAATTGGTACAATAATTCTAACTTACGAGAATTGCTCTTGAAAATAAATTCACAAGTCCTAAGGATATAGAAATTCTAAAACTCATGTATTTACTAGGACTATCTTGCAGTTACTGACTTCTAATTAAAATCAGTTAGAAAGATTTAACATCCCAAGTTCACCAACCAGCTTAGAAAAAGTGGATTCATCAAGCGGTTTAGTAAAGATGTCTGCAATTTGTTCCTTTGTGGGTACAAAGTGTAACTCCACAGTTCCATTCATGACATGCTCTCGGATAAAATGATACCTGATATCGATGTGCTTCATCCTCGAGTTTTGCACTGGGTTGTTGGAGATTGCTATGTCACTTGTATTGTCGTAGAATATTGGAATCTTAGTCAACAAAAGCCCATAGTCACGGAGTTGGTTCCTCATCCACAAGATTTGAGCACAAGAGCTACCAGTAGCTATGTATTCAGCTTCAGCTGTTGATGTGGATACTGAGTGCTGCTTCTTGCTATACCAAGAAACTAACCTTCTTCCAAGAAACTAATAGTTTCCTGAAGTACTCTTCCGATCAATCTTACAACCTGCAAAATCTGAGTCTGTATATCCAATAAGATCAAATCCTATATCTTTAGGGTACCAAATTCCAAGATTTGGAGTCCCCTTAAGATATCTAAATATTCGCTTAACAGCTATTAGATGAGATTCTTTGGGATCAGACTGAAACCTAGCACACAGGCATGTTGCAAACATTATATCTGGTCTACTTGTAGTGAGATATAGTAAGGAGCCTATCATACCTCTGTTGCTTGTGATGTCAACCTTCTTAACAGTTTCATCCTTATCAAGTTTAGTGGCAGTTGGCATTGGAGTCTTTGTTGTAGATGAGTCTTCCATTTGATACTTTTTAAGAAGATCTTTGATGTACTTGGACTGCCAAATGAATATTCCATCTTGCCTTTGATACACTTGTAGTCCAAGAAAGAATGACAATTCACCCATCATGCTCATTTCATATCGACTCTGCATTAACTTAGCAAATCTCTTGCATAGATCATCATTAGTAGAACCAAATATTATGTCATCAACATATACTTGCACTAATATCAAATCATTTTTGTGCATCTTGTAAAAGAGAGTTTTATCTACGACACCTCTTGTAAAGTTATTTTCAAGTAAAAATTCAGAGAGAGTGTCATACCATGTCCTTGGAGCTTGTTTGAGTCCATAGAGAGCTTTGAACAGAAAGTATACAAAGTCTGCCAGATTTGAATTCTCAAAGCCTGGAGGTTGTTCCACATACACTTCTTCTTCTAGCTCCCCATTTAGAAAAGCACTCTTCATATCCATTTGATATACTTTGTCATTAGAATATGCTGCGAATGCCAGAAACATTCTGATGGCCTCAATTCTTTCTACTGGTGCATAGGTTTCATCATAATCTATACCCTCTTCTTGAGAGTAACCTTTAGCAACCAGTCTGGATTTGTTTCTCGTTACAATGCCATCTTCATCCAACTTATTTCTGAATACCCACCTTATTCCTATAACAGATTTTCCTTTAGGCCTGGGTACCAGCTTCCAAATTTCAACCTTTCAAATTGATTGAGTTCATCTTGCATTGCAATCACCCAATCTGGATCTTCTAGGGCATATTCAACTTTCTTAGGTTCTGTTTCTGAAAGAAACCCAGAATAGTGGTATTCATTTTGTGATGTCCTTCTAGTTCTCCTGCTCCCCCTGAGTTGTTGTCGGTGTGATCTGTTGACCCTGTTGATTGACTAGTGGATCCAGTAGTAGTTTGAGGATCTCCACCACTGTCACCACTTGGTCCAAAATCATTATCATTACCATTATTATTATCACCAGGAACAACTTCAGGTTCTTCTTCAATTCCAAAGAGATCTCCTGATAGATTTTCAAATACCAAGGATTCAGAGTTCTCTCCAGTTTGCAGGCTTGGTTTTTTGGTGTCATCAAATGTTACATTAATGCTTTCCAACACCTTCTTATCTTCAATCACATACACCCTGTAAGCTTTAGATTCCAGAGAATAGCCCAGAAAAATGCCTTCATCTGCTTTGACATCAAACTTGCCTAGATGTTCTCCATCTTTTAATACAAAGCACGTTGCACCAAACACATGAAATGAAAGTACTTCAGTGTTGGTTTCTTGTCGGCCATTAACTCAAATGGAGTCTTTTCATGATCTTTATTAATCAGGGTTCGATTCTGAGTGTAGCAAGATGTATTCACTACTTCAGTCCAAAAGTAAGTGGGAAGTTTTGATTCACTTAACATTGTCCTTGCTGCTTCAACCAAGGTTCTGTTCTTCCTTTCCACTACTCCATTTTGTTGAGGAGTTCTTGGTGCTGAATACTGTCTTGATATTCCTTTCTCTGTGCAGAAATCATTTAGAACTGCATTCTTGAATTCAGTTCCATTGTCTGATCTGATTGTCTGCACAGGTAGCTTAGCTTCCACTTCTATCTTTTTGATGTGATCAATGATTAGTTGTGTTGCTTCATCCTTTGACTGTAAGAATAACACCCACGTGTACTTGGAGTAGTCGTCAACCATCACTAATGCATATCTTTTTCTTGATATTGACATAACATTCACTGGACCAAATAAATCCATATGAATCAACTGAAGAGGTTCAGAAATGCTTGTCAGTTCTTTGCTTCTGTGTGATACTTTCTTAGACTTCCCTTTTTCACATGCTTCACATAGTCCCTCCTGATAAAATTCCATCCGGGGCAACCCTCTCACCAACTCTCTCTTTACCAAAGAGTTCATAGTTTTGAAGTTCAAGTGTGAGAGCTTCTTATGCCATAACCAACTTTGTTCTAATGAAGCCTTGCTGTAGAAACATTTAACTTCTCCATCACTGGTAGAACTTAGGTCAGCTATAAACAAATTTCCTTTTCTTACTCCCAGTAGAGCAAGCTTCTCATCTTTCCTGTTTGTGATCAAGCACTTGTCCTTTCTGAAATCTACATTGTATCCTTTATCACAGAATTGACTGATACTTAGAAGATTGTGCTTTAATCCTTCTTCAAGAGAGATGTTTTCAATGATTACATTCCCAATTCTCAGATTACCATATCCCGTAGTGAATCCCTTGTTGTCATCTCCAAAGGTTACTATCAGGCCAGTCTTCTTAACCACCTATGTAAGCAGGGACTCTTCTCCTGTCATGTGTCTAGAGCAGCCACTATCCAGAATCCACACAAACTTTGAGCTATTAACCTTACCCTGCAATCACAGATTGATTAAGCGGACTTTGGTACCCAAACTTGTTTGGGTCCTGAAGGTTTAGATACTTTAACAGGAGTAACATTCAAGTCAGTCTTAACTTGTTTGACTTTTATGTTGTCTGTGGATTTATCATTTACAGTATTAGTGCTACTAGATGCATTCATTAACTTAAAATAAGCATGCATGATATTGTATGTACACAGTAAGCACTCTTTCTTTCCAAAGGGTTCATGAAGATCAGGCATGTCAGACATGTTATGCATACCAGAAGTAACAACAGCTTCTACTTTAACCTTTTTACATGCATGTGTAAGGTGTCGAACAGAATTACAGTTAGTGCACAACTTCCTAGATGCAATGGGAGAAGATGAAACAATATTTTGATTAATAACACTTGCTTTCCCATTCCTGTTCTTTTTAGCCTTACTAACCTTATTGCCTATATCAGTTTTAGGTAATTCAGTTTTTACTAACTTCCTAGGCAACTTAGTTTTTATCTCTACTTCCTTCAATAGATCCTCCTCAAGCAATTCTTGTCTAATGATTAAGTCATTCCACTATCTTCTTTCCATTTCTCTTGCTGTAGTCAAATCCTATAGCAGTTTTATTCCCTAAGGTCTGAGTATCAATTATTTCCTTAGCAATTAGGGCGGAGTTCTTATATGCATTCACTTTCAACTCTAAGTCTGAAATCTGCTTCCCGAGGATTGTCTCTATCTCACCATTACACTTGACCTTGTTCTCTAAGTACTCATTCCTCTGTTTAAGATCTTCTAATGTGACAGCTACAAGCTCTAGTTCTCCATTCTTAGATTCTAGATTTTTAATCTTAAGAACTAGTTTAGCATTTTCCATTTCTGATGCTAGCATGCTTGTGTGTAAATTAAAAAATTCTACACTAAGATCTTGCACAGTTTTCTTATACTCAGAATTAGACATGTCAATTGTTGTTAAGATAGGTACCTGAGATGATTGTAGTGATTCCTCTGAAGAGTCAGCCATTAGGGCAAGATTTACATACTCTTCCTCTTCATCTGAATCAGTATCATCCCAGCTTTTTCCCTTTGCAATATAAGCTTTTCCTTTCTGCTTTCCAGATAAGGCTTCCAGTTGCTGTTTCAGCTTGCCAATTTCTCTTTTCAGCTCATCATAAGAATCCTTCTTCTCATAGACACCTTTCTTGTCTCTTGCTTGACGAGGCTTCTGGCATTCAGTGGCAAAATTCCTTAACTCATTGCAGTTGTAGCATCTTGATTTGCTTCTATCAATCATGCCTGTCTTGTAGCCTCCCTTAAAGCTAGAGCCTGATTAATACTTGTTCTTCTGAAATCTGTTTGTTGAGCCCTTGAACTTGTACTTAGGGTTTCTCTTGAAATGAATGTGCCTAACTTTGCAGCTAAGTACGTCATGGTTTGGTCTTCCATTTGCTCAAGTTCTTCTAGGGTGTAGTAATCACTTTCATCAGCACCCAGAATTGCAGAATCCATTTCAGCCTCTATTATCACTTCCTTTCCAGCTCTAGGGGTATGAACCTGAATATCAGAAGTTGTTGGTTCATTCACTACAAGTGTAGCTGATCTTGCGAGTGCAGTGTTCTTGTTGTCCACTGTCCCTGGTTCGTAGATTATCACTCTTTGTTCTTGCTCCATCTTATAAGTTTTAAGCTTGCCATAGATCATTTCCAATGACATCTTAGGAAAGTCTATTTTTTCCCTTATGGATGAGGACTTGTGTTCTACATGATGGGGCAGTGTCATCATGAACTTCCTGTTTGTCTCTCTCAGAGGATAGGTCTTCCCTTTCATGGATAATTCATTCAGCAGCTTAGTATACTTCTCAAAGACCTGAGTTATACTTTCTCCAAGAAGTGACCTAAAAGATTCATATTGAGATGTCAGTGTTGGGTTTCGGGGCATCATACGCAGCGAAAACAGTCGTAAAAACAATAATAATCCGAAACCCTAACCCTAGGATCCGTGTACAAGACATGGCTGATTATGGAGAAACGAAATCATACCTTAATTGAGCTTATAATATTCAGAAACTTGGAGGTCCTTGTTGTAACCACCACGCAGCCCTTGTTCAAGATCTGCGTCGCCAAAGTAGTCCACACAAACGCTTGATCGTCCAACGATCACGGAGTTGGTACTAGCCAAATAAAAACGCCCTCAGAACCTTCTCTCTCTGTTTCTAGCCTCTCTAATATGCAGAGCTGCTAGGGTTTTTTCTGAAAATGAATTTTTGTAACTTAACCTAAAACAATACATCATAATGTATTTATTGAAAGAGAATTTTGGGCCTTGCTTAATCTGATTGGGCTTCCAAAACCCAATCTGATTATTAGTATTATTAATTATTATATTCGAATTATTATATAATTAATCAAGTCCTACTTAATTAATCCAATAATTCAATAATAATAATAATTCAATTAAATTCGAAATTTAATTAATGCTCCGTTTAAAACGTTCTTTATGTGTAACCCTTTAGGTTATTATTACGTTGGCAATAATTTTAATATCTCATAATAAAATTATAAACAATGAGCGGCATCTAGTAATACATCATTGCTACCCAAGTAATAATAATAATTGGTGATCCAATTAAACCTTTCGTGACTAATGTTTCCGTGTAATATAATCCCTTTAACCAAATATTATAGATTAAACTCGAGGTATGTTATTAGTCATCCTCTTCAACATTTAATCCAGGTTTCCTTGATCAATGAGTAGACTATTAAAACAAATCAATATTTGAGCATGGCCATGCATTTTCATAGTCTCACTCAATCAAGAGGCCAATAATATCTCTCCTAATAATAGGAGGGTTAAATCCTATATCTATCATTCATATTTCTCATACGACTCATAATATACCCGATGTCCACTTTTATCATCACCCGGACAAAGGTAACTTTTAATGTAATCAAAGTATATTAATCCTCGTATAAAAATATAATGATCTCAAGTCTAAGGATCATTACACCATTATCACTGTGAGCTATTCTAATGACTTTATTACCATGTAGAATATCACTGTGGGTCAATCCGGTGCCATGTAGAATATTACATGCACCTATGTTCTTGACTTTAGTATCACTATACCTATGACCAATGAGATGTGGTCATTTAGTCAACGATCATACTAATCTTTATGCATCATAATTGTCCCAATTCATAATGCTTAATTAGGGATATTTTAGGAATATAAACACTATTCATATAATCTCATTTTTAAGTCTCATATTTAAAGATATAGAATACGTGTTCAATATTTCAAGGACATTTATTACTCTAACATTAATATCGCAGTAAATAAAGACATAATAATTGTTGTCGAATAATCAATAGAACATAATCATTATTAAATAACAAAATAGTGTTTCCCAGAAGTACAATTGTATTGTCTCTAGGGCACTAATACTAACAATCTCCCACTTGCACTAGAGCCAATCACCCATGTATCTAATATCCATGGAACTAGTGTGACAATCGTGCTTCTGCTGCGACAAAGCCTTAGTCAGTGGGTCTGCAATGTTATCATTAGTATGCACTTTACATATATGTATAACCCCTCTATTATTTATTTCTCTAAGAAGGTGATATCTCCTAAGTATATGTTTTGCCTTGGAATGGGATCTTGGTTCCTTAGCCTGCGCAATGGCTCCATTATTATCGCAATATAGATCAACTGGGTCTGCGATCGATGGAACCACTCCAAGTCCCGTAATAAAATTCTGAATCCAAACAGCCTCTTTGGCTGCTTCACTGGCTGCAATATACTCAGCTTCCATTGTAGAATCAGCTACTATTTCTTGCTTTGAACTCTTCCAGCTTACAGCACCTCCATTTAGGCAAAACACAAATCCAGACTAAGACACAGTGTCGTCCCTCTTACAACTAGTTTCTCATCTCCTCCATATATCAAGAAAGAATCTTTAGTCCTCTTAAGGTACTTAAGAATGTTCTTGACAGCTGTCCAGTGACTTTCACCTGGATTAGACTGGTATCTACTCGTCATGCTCAAAGCATACGAGACATCGGGACGAGTACATATCATTGCATACATTATAGAACCAATTTCCGAAGCATATGGTACTTTATTCATACGGTCCTTCTCATCTGATGATTTAGGACAGTTTTCTTTTGAGATCGTTATCCCATGAGACATTGGGACGTAGCCCCTTTTAGCCTCTTGCATCCCGAAACGATGCAATATCTTGTCAATGTATGTACTCTGACTTAAGCCGATCAATCTTCTAGGTCTATCTCTATAGATCCTGATCCCTAATATGTAGGATGCATCGCCTAAGTCTTTCATCGAGAAATTATTTCCCAACCAAGTCTTCACAGCCTATAGAGAAGTAATGTCATTCCCTATTAGCAATATGTCATCTACATATAATACTAGGAATGCCACATGGCTCCCACTAACCTTCTTGTAAACACACGGTTCATCCTCATTTTGTATGAAACCAAACTCTTTGACTGTTTCATCAAAACGAATGTTCCATCTCCTCGAGGCCTGCTTCAACCCATAAATGGACCGTAGTAACTTACAGACCATCCTAGCAAATTTTGGATCGACAAAACCCTCAGGTTGTGTCATGTACACATCCTCTTCTAAGCTCCCATTTAAGAAAGCAGTCTTGACATCCATTTGCCAGATTTCATAGTCATAATAAGCTGCTGTTGCAAGAAAAATCCTGATGGATTTGACCATAGCCACCGGTGAGAAAGTTTCATCATAGTCAATACCATGAATTTGCTTGAAACCTTTCGCCACTAGTCTAGCTTTGTAGGTCTGTAAATTACCATCCATGTCAGTTTTCTTCTTGAAAACCCACTTGCACTCGACGGGTTTTACCCCTTCAGGTGGTTCAACCAAAGTCCATACTTTGTTTTCATACATGGAATCCATCTCAGATTTCATGGCCTTCAGCCATCTCTCAGAATCTGGACTATTCATAGCATCTTTGTAGGTAAGAGGCTCATCATTATCTACAAGCATTACATCACCATTTTGAGTCAGCAGAAATCCATAATATCTCTCTGGCTCATGACGAATCGTACTAGATCTACGAACGACCTGTGTTTCTTAAGCAATGTTGTCATCAACATTTTCAGTCACATTCTGCTCATGTTCCAACTCTGGTTCAACGTTAATCTGTGGTTCTCGATCCTCATCGAGATCTATTGTCCTCCCACTATTTTTCTTAGAAATTAATTCTCTTTCAAGAAACACAGCTGTTCGAGCAACAAACACTTTGTTCTCTGAAGGATTATAGAAGTAATACCCCTTGGTTTCATTTGGATATCCCACAAAATTACATTTATCTGATTTTGGTCCTAGCTTGTCTGAGGTTAAACGTTTCACAAACGCTTCGCATCCCCAAATTTTCCTAAATGACACGCTATGACGTTTCTCAGTCCATATCTCATATGGAGTCTTTTGAACCGTTTTTGAAGGAACTCGGTTTAGTGTTTGTGCAGCCGTCTCTAGGGCATAGCCCCAGAAACTAATTGGAAGATCCGCTAGACTCATCATCGATCGCACCATGTCCAACAAGGTACAATTTCTCCTTTCAGATACACCATTCCACTGTGGTGTTCCAGGAGGTGTGAGTTGTGATACAATACCACACTCCTTTAAGAAATTCTTAAATTCTA
The DNA here is from genome assembly GCA_030848705.1 of Heracleum sosnowskyi. Taxonomy (NCBI): domain Eukaryota; kingdom Viridiplantae; phylum Streptophyta; class Magnoliopsida; order Apiales; family Apiaceae; genus Heracleum; species Heracleum sosnowskyi. The sequence goes on from CM061239.1 coordinate 76,195,853, forward strand.
AGCTTAGGTACTCACCTCCACGATCAGATCGTAGGGTTTTAATACTTCCGCCTATTTGCTTTTCCACTTCTGCCTTGTACTCTTTGAGTTTTTCAAATGATTCAGACTTGTTCTTCAAAAGATACACATATCCGTATCTACTAAAATCATCAGTAAAGGTTATGAAGTAGTAAAAACCACCTCTTGCCATCGTACGCATTGGACCACATACATCACTATGTATAAGCTCTAATCGTTCGGTGGCCCTTTCACCAATTCCGGTAAAAGGAGCTTTAGTCATTTTTCCAATGAGACAAGGTTCACATTCTTCGTATGATTCAAAATCAAACTTAATTATCCAAGTATCCATCCTTATGTAACTTGGAAATGCGTTTCTCATTTATATGGCCTAAACGACAATGCCAAAGGTATGTTTGATTTGAGTCATTAGCCTTAATACGTTTATTATTTATATTATAGACAGGAGTATCAAGATCTAGAACATATAAACCATTAAATAAACGTGCAACCCCATAGGTAACATTATTCAAACCAAAGGAACAACTATTGTTCTGAATTGTAAAGGAAAAACCTTTCTTGTCCAAACAAGAAACAGAAATAATGTTTCTGCAAATCGCAGGCACGTAAAAATAGTTCTCAAGTTCTAAAATAAGCCCTGTGGGCAATGATAAATTATAAGTCCCTACAGCCAAAGCAGCAACCTTTGCTCCATTGCCAACGCGTAGGTCGACTTCACCTTTCGCCAAAGTCCTACTCCTTCGAAGTTCCTGCACATTTATACAAATGTGAGAACCACATCCAGTATCTAATACCCATGATGTAGAAGTAGACAAATTGACTTCTATAACATAAATACCTGAATCTGAAATCTTTACAGACTTCATTTTCTTCAAATCCTCCAAGTAATGTTGACAGTTTCTCCTCCAATGACCCGGTTTCTTGCAATAGTGACAATCACCCTTTGCAGCACCTTTTGTAACACCTCCTGTAGGCTTCAAAGCCTTCTTAAAAGCAGGTTTTGGATTAGCAGATTTAGATCCAATCTTCTTCTTGCCTTTCCTTTTACCCTGTTCTTTGGCATTCCCTTTATTGACCATCATAATGGCGTTAGGGGATGCCTTCTGAATATTGGTCTCAGCAGTTTTCAACATTGCCAACAATTCGGAAGGTGTCTTTTCTATCTCATTCATGATGTAATTCATTACAAACTGAGCATAGCTGCTGTTCAAAGATTGCAAGATTAGATCTATCTGGGTTTCCTCACCGATGGTTGAACCCAGAGTAGCAAGGTACTCCATATATCCAATCATCTTTAGAACATGCGGTGCAACTGGATCACGATCACCCTGTTTGCAGGCATACAAGGCTTTGCTTGTATCAAACCTCTCCTGACGAGCCTGTCCTTCAAACATACGTTTAAGGTGCTCAATCATCACATAAGCATCCATATGCTCATGTTGTTTCTGAAGCTCGGGACTCATAGTCACAAGCATAAGACAGGTAACATTTGTGTCATCATCGATATGTTTCTGATAAACATTCTGTTGAGCAACCGATGCACCTTCAGGCAGAGGTTCAGGGCGAGGAATATCAATGACATAGAGCTTTCTCTCTTGTCTGAGGACAATCCTCAAATTCCTTTGCCAGTCGAGGAAGTTTGTTCCTGTCAGCTTGTCCTTCTCAAGGACTGATCGTACAGAGAAGTTATTTGAGTTATTTGCCATTAAATATCTACAATGTTAAAAAAAGGCATAAAATAAGTTAGTCTACGGATTTAATAGATAATGTTCAAGTGATTATTCATATATATATTCATAATATATATCACCCACTATTTTTATCAAATTAATAGCCCTATCTATCAATTCAGAAAAGTTTCTTTAAACCTTTCTAGCGAGCCAAGATCCATATTTCATCATGCTTAAGGTCAGCTTTGGCTTTACTCCAAAAACACAATTATTTAGGTAGACAACTTTTGTCAATTATATCTTTTATAACTCTTGGATAGTTTGGTAGAACAACAATTGTACGTATTTATCCAATAAATCTTACCAAACTCCATGCCTCTAAGTTCACAATCCTATTGTGGTAACTTAGTTAAGTCTAACCCAATTGTCTAACAAATAAGTATCACATTTACTTCATCACGCCTTACCACGATAGATTGGAGTGCTTCGCTTTGGCGAACCCACTATTTCTCGATCTAGGTCTTGACGAGTGTTGCCCATTGGAAGGCATCTAAGTGACTTAATATTTTAAATTTAGGGATTTTATTATTAAAACGACCATGATCCCATCATCAAGAGATTCCCAATTTTTCCTTGAACTAAGTACTTCAATTCAAAATTCATCAATGGTTTGATTTCCAGTCCAGCGGAGGAGTCACAGTGGTCTCACTTAAAATCCACCTTTCTTACAAGCGCTGCTTGTATTTTTGTCAAAATCGCCCCATATCAAAAAATTGAAAATTCACACTTATTTTTGTGTTTCATAAACACAGGAATCTCATGTTCGTTTTGTTCCATTTTAAAATCTTGAATCTTTACAGATTTTATCTTGTTTAGCAGGCATGGCATGGGTGATGTATCTAATACATACATTAATACATGATTAATCTAATTAAAGCATGCATCACATTGTATCCTACACATGCAATCATACATCAATATGTAAAGTTCCGGAAGCATGTATCATATACATACATACATATCCCAGTTTGCAGATCGTGTCCAAACATGATCTGTCTCACAGTTTATATCCCTATATAAACCAGACAACATGCATAACATACAATCATCGCATATTAATCAATCATATCACTATATTAAGCATAACAGTATCATATATAAGCGATATAACATATTATAATCGATATATCTCATAACTGTATCAAGGCAGATTCATAAAACATGCATACATGCATCGAATACAGTAAACACATAACCAAATCAGCCCCTTATACACGTAGCTCTGATACCATTGTTGGGTTTCGGGGCATCATACGCAGCGAAAATAGTCGTAAAAACAATAATAATCCGAAACCCTAACCCTAGGATCCGTGTACAAGACATGGCTGATTATGGAGAAACGAAATCATACCTTAATTGAGCTTATAATATTCAGAAACTTGGAGGTCCTTGTTGTAACCACCACGCAGCCCTTGTTCAAGATCTGCGTCGCCAAAGTAGTCCACACAAACGCTTGATCGTCCAACGATCACGGAGTTGGTACTAGCCAAATAAAAACGCCCTCAGAACCTTCTCTCTCTGTTTTTAGCCTCTCTAATATGCAGAGCTGCTAGGGTTTTTTCTGAAAACGAATTTTTGTAACTTAACCTAAAACAATACATCATAATGTATTTATTGAAAGAGAATTTTGGGCCTTGCTTAGTCTGATTGGGCTTCCAAAACCCAATCTGATTATTAGTATTATTAATTATTATATTCGAATTATTATATAATTAATCAAGTCCTACTTAATTAATCTAATAATTCAATAATAATAATAATTCAATTAAATTCGAAATTTAATTAATGCTCCATTTAAAACGTTCTTTATGTGTAACCCTTTAGGTTATTATTACGTTGGCAATAATTTTAATATCTCATAATAAAATTATAAACAATGAGCGACATCTAGTAATACATCATTGCTACCCAAGTAATAATAATAATTGGTGATCCAATTAAACCTTTCGTGACTAATGTTTCCGTGTAATATAATCCCTTTAACCAAATATTATAGATTAAACTCGAGGCATGTTATTAGTCATCCTCTTCAACATTTAATCCAGGTTTCCTTGATCAATGAGTAGACTATTAAAACAAATCAATATTTGAGCATGGCCATGCATTTTCATAGTCTCACTCAATCAAGAGGCCAATAATATCTCTCCTAATAATAGGAGGGTTAAATCCTATATCTATTATTCATATTTCTCATACGACTCATAATATACCCGATGTCCACTTTTATCATCACCCGGTCAAAGGTAACTTTTAATGTAATCAAAGTATATTAATCCTCGTATAGAAATATAATGATCTCAAGTCTAAGGATCATTAGACCATTATCACTGTGAGCTATTCTAATGACTTTATTACCATGTAGAATATCACTGTGGGTCAATCCGGTGCCATGTAGAATATTACATGCACCTATGTTCTTGACTTTAGTATCACTATACCTATGACCAATGAGATGTGGTCATTTAGTCAACGATCATACTAATCTTTATGCATCATAATTGTCCCAATTCATAATGCTTAATTAGGGATATTTTAGGAATATAAACACTATTCATATAATCTCATTTTTAAGTCTCATACTTAAAGATATAGAATACGTGTTCAATATTCCAAGGACATTTATTACTCTAACATTAATATCGTAATAAATAAAGACATAATAATTTTTGTCGAATAATCAATAGAACATAATCATTATTAAATAACAAAATAGTGTTTCCCAGAAGTACAATTGTATTGTCTCTAGGGCACTAATACTAACAGTCAGGATGTCTAATATGTTTTCCTGCACGTCTTCAGTACCTTCCATTATAAGATTAATGGTGTCCCACATTTGTTTCCCGCTTACACAGTTCATAATCTGATAACTCATTTCCTTGTCTGCGGAGTCTGTTAATATCAGCATCAGGCCTGTATCCAATCGAATCAGTTCTTTATCTGTATATGTGTACTCAGATGGTTCCTTTGGGGTTGAAACTTGAGGAATTCTGGTACCCTCAGGAGTTGTCGTTTCGCTAACTGGTTTCATTGGTACAAACGGCCCGTTCTCTAAAATGCCAATATACAACATATTAGATGCCTTGATAAATAACAGCATCTTCATCTTCCACAAACCGAAATCATCTCTAGTAACGGGGGGAACTTTGATACTAGCAGTTGTCTTTGGAGCACTCATGGTTTCTGAAAATTTCAAACTATTTAAGATTCAAGAAATTCCAGTAAAATGAAAAATTTTGAAAATTAAAAAATTTGCTACAAATTTTCAAGCCTTGTTTGATTCTGGTCTCATTCACCGGATCTGATTTGTATGTCAATCAAGAAGCTCTGATACCAATTGTTAGGTCCAAAGTATCGTAGAAGGGGGGGGGTTGAATACGATACTCACAAATTATTCAATTTCGTTCACGGATAATTATTTATGTTCTAGTCCGAAATCAAATACACCAAATCAAAACACGAGTCGGGGAATATATCGTTTTATAAATATAAACCACGAGGGGTGCTACAATTCTAATCCGTAGGATTAGCTTCAATGATAGAATTTAAAGCACTATTAATTTCTCTGTAAATTTCTCTGGCTCAAACTCTCTCCTCGTAAATGTTCTTGTGAAAATCCTAACTGAAGAAGACACTGTCTTCATTCTTCAAATTGTAGTCTGGAAAAACTATCAAAGGCTTTTAAATAAAATCTATCGAATGAAAACTAGTTACTTTTTAATACTTCGATTGTTTTTCTTCCAAATCCCCTTGATCAATTTCGATAGTTTTTCTTAAAAGAAAACTATCTAATGTTTTCTAATGCAGTTTGATCCTTGAAGATTCTCTCCTTTTTCAGCAAGCATATTGTACTTCCATTTAAACTTAAACATGCCTTGTAATATTCTTTTCACTTTCAGGATGTTTCAGATTTAGACTTAAATCAATTTCTTTCGAGACGATAAACATCTTGATCTTTTAATTGTTGACAATTGCTGCAACTGGTCTGGTTCACAGATGACTAACACTTGATCAATACTTCTATGTCTTCAATTCAATGTTGTTGATAAGTCCTTTGTCGTTCTGGTTGCTTCAATAAAATCACTGAAATCCTATGGTACTAACTCTTAATCATTCAAATACTTCTGTAGTCTTGAAAGTCTTGTTTCTTTATTTGTTAATAAGGCTTGAACATATTAATGAACTTCTTTCCATGATCTGTTTATGGACTTCAAGAATACATACCATATTTTGATTTTTTGAGTTTACCTTTTCTTCTTTACTTCTGGATTCCTGTGCTTCTGTTAATATTATTGTCTATCTTGTTCTTTGTTGAGTTGTAGTTATCTCTGTTACATCTTATGTTACATTTTGCTTTACACAACCAACAGAGGTAATCAACGGAGTAGTTCTAGAGGTAAGTATTCTAATGTTGAGTGTTATAATTGTGGTAAAAAGGAGGATACAAAGAAGTTCTGCAGAAATTTGAAGAGAGAAAATAAAAAAGGTTCAGACAACGATAAGATGAAAACTGACGGTGGTAATGATAATTCTGTGGTGACTGCTACTACTGATGAGCACCTGATCTATTGTGATGGAGATATTATTAACCTTACACAAGATGATTTGAGTTGGACAATTGATAGTGGTGGTTCGTGTCATGTTGCGTCACGAAGGGACTTCTTTACATCTTATGCTTCTGGTGATTTTGGAGATGTTAAGATGGGTAACAGTGATATAGCAAAATTTGTTGGCGTTGGAGATGTATGTCTGAATTTTGATACGGGCATGGAGTTATTTCTTCATGATGTGAAGCACGTTCCAGACATAAAAATGAGTTTAATTTCTACTGGCCTTCGTGATAATGAAGGGTATGTCAACATCTTTGGTAATGGTCAATGGAAGCTCACTCTGGGTTCTTTAATTGTCGCAAGAGGGAAAAAGTGTCCGAAATTATATATGACACAACTGCAAATCTCCAAGGACAGTGTTAATGCAGTTGAGCATGTTGATATGATTGAATTATGTCATAAAAGACTTGCTCACATGACCGAAAAAGGAATGAATATGTTGTCAAAGAAAAAGGTATTATCTGGTTTGACTGATATACATTTGAAAAGGTGTTCGCAAAGTTGTTCACAATGTGTGGCTGGTAAGCAGAATAGAGTTTCTTTTAAGAGTCGTCCTCCCTCTCGTAGAGAGCATATACTTGACTTGGTGCATTCCGATGTTTGTTGTCCTATGAAAACCAAAACTATTGGTGGTTCATTATATTTCGTTACATTCATCGATGATCATTCAAGGAAGTTGTGGGTCTATACCTTAAAGACGAAAGACCAAGTGTTAGATGTGTTTAAGCATTTTCAGACTTTAGTTGAGAGACAGACTAGGAAGAAACTGAAGTGTATCCGGACAGATAATGGAGGAGAGTATACATGTCCCTTTGATGTGTACTGCAGACAACAGGGTATTCGGCACCAAAGGACTCCACCAAAGACACCTCAGCTTAATGGTTTGGCAGAGAGGATGAAAAGAACATTGGTGGAGAGAGTCAGATGTTTACTTTAAGATGCTGAGTTGTCGATCTCTTTTTGGGGTGATGCACTAAATACTGTGGTAAATGTGTTAAATCTCTCACCTTGTGTTCCTTTAAAGTTTGATATTCCAGATAAAGTTTGGAGTGGTAATGATGTTTCTTATGATCAATTGCGTGTCTTTGAATGTAAGGCTTTTGTGCATATTGTGACAGCCTAGAAACCTGGTGTCACTAAATAAACAACATGCATACAATATAATTACCTATACTCTCACAAGCTAGGATCTTTTACACGTTTTGGCATTAGAAACAAGACTACAACATTAAAATTATTACAAGCCTGAGAGTTACTGGCAAGACCTCGAAGAGAAGTCAACTATTCACCCAAAAGTCTAGCTGATTAAAGTTACCAGTCTACATATTTTTAACAAAACTAATATTAGTACACTAGAAGCTTTCTCCACCAAAAGCTTCCTACCTGAACTAGCGAGGCAGTGAACCTGAACCTATATAGCCTACCGGGACCTCCGACCCGCTTACGAGCGATGGTACGGGTGCGAGCCATCAGTGCAACTAGTTGTAAAGATAATAACAAGGAAAAGATGAACAGAAAGCTCAACAAGTGACAAACATTAAATATACAATTTAAGAATAAATATTTGGAAAACAATGTCTTGATACTCATAATAATAATGGATACACGTTCCTAATAAACAGTGTTCTCATTTAGAATTTTGATAATTTCTCTAAACTCAAATTTCTGAAAGACAATATATTTCCACATTTGTAAATCAGTTACTACTGTATTGATATGTTACGTTTTAAATCAGGAATCAAGGTAGGATGTAATGCTCTATCTAAAGCTTTAAAAAAATTCTTTGATATAAAATATGATTGAAAAACTATGAATTTCATTTCTCAAAACCTTGGACCGTTTTAAATTTGTATAAAGTGGATCTATGACACAGGTTAAGCTGATGATCAGTCACACTTAACCCACTCATAACACAGTGTTCACTAACAAAGTGTCGAATAAATAATAGGGATCCGGTAGCTCTTATTGACATTGGCTATAAATGCTGGGCTGGTGTCTGCATTCCTCTTACGCGCACGAAAGTCACCCTTTATATAAAAAAAACTATAGCACTGGGTTATAATCTAACCCTCTACAAAATGAAGTTATGTTTCTTTATCGATTAGAAACCATTGTCAAACTCATTTTTATCTAAACAAGTATCGTTCAAAAGCATGGGTCTAATTACCGCAAAACATTTATCAGGACAAAGTATTTAATTGCACTAACATACTACAATAACAATTCTCAGAACATTTGTAAGGCATGCATAATTACTGAATAGTTAGTCATGCATTGAAAATAACTCAGTAGGAATAAATAATATAGAATGTCACTTGCCTGAAAATAGTAAGCTAACAGGGAAAGGTGATATCTAATCCGAGCGTCTAACTCACGTCCTTGCTAGTACTTGATCCTATCATACCAAAAAGTAACTCAACGTTAGTCGTCGAATTAGTTACTTGAACTAATTATAATTGACAACTCCAATCATCCCTATCTACCCATCGACATATTATATACACATTATATCACACAAGGTTAATTAATTATAACTCACTAATGTACATGCTTAGCTTCTACACATACCATATACCAACTACTATTCAACATTACTCCATACATACCACATAAAGTCAAATAATTTCATAATTCCCTATCCGTATTTTTGTAAAATTTGAACACGGGATTAAATCAAAATAAGTTTAAAGTCGATTAGTACCAATTAATAAAATTATTCACATAATTTAGAATAATTAAATTAATTAAATACCATTCAATTTTAAAAGAAAATATTCAAATTTAAATTCGAATTTCTTAAATAAAACAAATCAAAGTAATTAAATTTATTTAAAAATAATTAATCTTAATTAATACTTAATTTAATAAAATTTACCAATTAATCTTTCGAATTAACTGATTAATTAAATTAATTAAGTCTTAATTAATAATTAATTAAATTTAATCACATTTTTGAATTAATTAGATTAAGAAATTGATTAAAAAATAATCAATTAATTAAAGTAATTAATTTCTAATTTTCGAATTTAAAAATAAATAGTTTTCGAAAATAATTTTCCAAAAACAATTTACAAAAACAGAGTTGGGGACTTTAAGATCAAACACACACACTGCACACACACACACACGAAGAATACAATGAATGTTCACCGAAAAATCGCCGATGACCCTCCGGTCAACATTCTGACCACTACCAACCCCCAAATTGACCCCAAACAACAACATACCAATCTGAATTAACCATAACAATTAACCAACAACACAATCAAACCAAAAGCAACCCATCGGAATTCAATTTTTCCGATTATCAAACTCAAATTTGACTTTCACCAATCAACAACTCAAAAATCAGACTAAAACATGGCATGCAATCGAAATTAACTCAGGAACACAAATTAAACTTTATAATTCCTACCCTATCCACATATGATTCATACGAAATCCGAACCAAAAACGAAAGATTAACTTACTAAACTAAAAACTAATAAAATCATTACATGCAACACAAATTCACCACATATTCGGACTATAAACTACTCTAAACACACAAACACAACGAATCGAAGGTCACCGGCTCACCGGATTTCATCGTCGGTGACTGGTCGATCGCATTCAACCCCCAAAACGGGTGGTTTCTCTACGATTCGACCACCAAATCACTCCTCTGCATCTTATCTATCCATGTATATCAACTAATCATCAAGAATAACAAGAATTACGAAACCCTTAAAAATTCCCCTAATTTTTGATTCTCACGAATCTCTACAAAAATGGTACGGTTTTGTAGAGCTTCAAGAGAGGGTCGATTTGATTACTAATACTATAAATTAAACTGATGAAATCATAAGGAATTTGAAAGAAAAAGAAAGAGATTAGAGAGAGAGACAGTAGAGAGAAGAGAGAGAGTTCATACGGGAGAGAGGGTGAAGAATGAGAGGAAAAAAATGAAATTATGAAATGTAAAAATTATTTATATTATCCCCAAAATTGATTCGTTAAATAAACTAAGTTTCGTTTAAATCATAAAATGTTTCGTTATTGAACACTAAATTCTTTAAATCACATATAAAAATGCCAGAGTACGAATGAATAAAGTTTAAATCAACATATTATTAAATTATATTTTGGAATATATTTAATATAAATATCCAAAACTATTTTTAATAATTAAAGGAATCAATTAAATAATCATTTTTAAATCTCAAAATATAAAATAAACATTTTAAATTCTAAATAATAAAATTGTAACACCAAGAAAATTTTTCTAAAATATTTTTAGATTTTTAAACTATTTTAAACAACTAATTCATGACAGAAATTTTATTAATCAAACACATTCACAAAATTAACACAATCTCAATCAAATGACTCGAAAGATAGACCAGACTCAACATATGTATAGCAGATGATACATCAAATTGGAACAAGGCTCTTAATAATATTATTCTACTAGTTTGGCACATAAAGAAGAATAAATATGATTAAAATTTTAACGTTGTTACACATATTCCCAAAGATGAGAGGTCTAAACTTGATGTGAAGACTAAAGAGTGTATATTCCTTGGTTACAACCAAGATGAATTCGGCTATAGGGTCTACAATCCAGTTTCAAAGAAGATTGTGAGAAGCCGAGATGTTATCTTTATTGAAGATCAGACTTTGAAAGATATTGGGAAGGCAGAAACAGTTCCTCAATATAACAATGATCTGGTTGATTTGGATCCAGTTCCTCCAAGACATGTGGATTCACATTTTGGAGATGATGTTCATGATGATTGCCAACATGGTACAAATACTTATACTCCAAAAAATAGTGACATGGATGATAATGCCCATGAGGAGTCACCAGTACAAAATACTCCACCATTCATTCCACTCAGGAAGTCTACCAGAGATCATCATCCTTTTAACAGGTATTCTGCTGATGAGTATGCTCTATTGACTGACAGTGGTGAACCTGAATCTTATACAGAAGCTATGAGAGATGAGCACAAGAAGGAGTGGGTTTATGCCATGCAAGATGAGATGAAATCCTTGTATGAGAATAATACCTTTGAGTTGGTGAAGCTACCTAAGGGAAAACGAACTTTGAAAAATAGGTGGGTTTATAGAGTCAAGCAAGATGAGCATAATTCACAACCATGGTACAAATCTAGGTTGGTCGTCAAGGGATTCAGTCAGAGAAAGGGTATTGATTTTGATGAGATATTTTCTCTAGTTGTTAAGATGACATCAATTCATGTGGTTCTTGGTTTAGCAGCTAGTCTTGATTTGAGCACGGTCGTGCATTTCATAGTCTCACTCAAACAAGAGGCCAATAATATCGCTCCTAAAATTAGGAGGATTAAATCCCATCTAGATCATTCATATTTCTCATACGATTCATAATATACCCAATGTCTACTTTTATCATCACTCGGTCAAATGTAACTTTTAATGTAATCAGAGTATATTAATTATCGTATAGAAATATAATGATTTCAGGTCTAAGGATCATTACACCATTATCACAATGAGAATTACTTATGACACTATTAACATGTGTAATCTCACAGCGGGTCAATCCAGTGTCATGTACTCTTACATGCACCTATGTTTTGAATTTAGTAACACCATACCTATGACCAATGAGATGTGGTCATCAGTAAACAAACATACTAGTCTCTGTGCATTATTATTGTCCTTAAATAATAACATCCGACTAGGGATATGTAGGAATAAAGATACTATTCATATAATCTCATTTTTAAGTCACATACTTAAAGATATCGAATATGTATCATAATTCCAAGGATATTTATTATGCTAAAATTTATAATGCAGTAAATAAAGACATGATAAAATAATAATAATAATCAATAAAGCATAATTTATAATAATAAAATGTTTTCTTTAAAACATAAAAGTATTGTCTCTAGAGCACTAATACTAACAATCTCCCACTTGCACTAGAGCCAATATCCCATGTATCCAATACATTTGGAACTAGTGTGACTTATATGCTTCTTCTGTGACAAACCCTTAGTCAGTGGTTCTGCAATATTATCAATAGTATGCACTTTATATATAAGTATATCTCCTTGATCATTAATCTCATTAATAAGGTGATATCGCCTTAGTAAATTCCCAAAACATCCTCTTTGGCTACTTCGCTAGTATCAATATACTAAGCCTCGATTGTAGAATCATTTACGGTTCTTGCTGTGAACTATTCTAGATTACAACACATCTATTTAGACAAAACACAAATCCAAACTAAGACACAAAATCGTCCTGTCTGTCTAGAAACTAGCATCCGTGTAACATTTTACATCCATCTTCCCATCTCCTCCATATACCAAGAATGAGTCTTTAGTCCTCTTCAGGCACTTAAGAATATTCTTGATTCCAATCCAGTGACCATCACTTGGATTAGACTGGTACCTGCTTGTCATGCTTAAAGCATATGAGACATCAGGATGAGTGCATATTATCACATACATTATGGAACCAATTTCCGAAGCATATAGAACCATACTAATGTGGTCCATATCATCCAATGATTTCAGACCATTTATTTTGAGAACACTATCTCATGAGACATGGGAACATTTCCCTTATAGCCTCTTTGCATCCCTAATTCGTGCAATACATTGTCAATGTATATACTCTGACTTAAGCCGAAAAATCTTCGTGATCTATCTCTATAGATCCTGATCCCTAAGATATAGGACACATTTCTAAGTCTTTCATCAAGAAACTATTTCTCTACCAAGTCTTAATAGTCTATTGAGAAAGAATGGCATTCCTTATTTGTAATATATCATCTGCATATAATACTAGGAATGCCACATGGTTCCCACTAACCTTCTTGTAAACACACAGTTCATCTTCATTTTGAATAGAGCCAAACTATTTGACCATTTCCTCAAAACGTATATTACATCTCCTCGAAGCTTACTTTTATCCATAAATGGATCGACGTAACTTATAAACAATTCTAGCAAAACTTGGATCTAAAAAATCTTCAGGTTGTGTCATGTACACATCCTCTTCAACGCTCCTATTTAAGAAAGTAGTCTTGACATCCATTCGCCAGATTTCGTAGTCATAGTAAGCAAGCAAAATCCTGATGGACTTGACCATTGCCACTGGTGAGAAAGTTTCATCATAGACAATACCATGAATTTACTTGAAACCTTTTGCCACCAGTCGTGCCTTATACATCTGTACATTACTATCCATGTCAGCTTTTTTCTTGAAAACGTACTTGCACCTTATAAGTTTTACCCCTTTAGGTGGATCAACCAAAGTCCATACTTGGTTTTTCATACATGGAATTCATCTTAGATTTCATGGCCTCCTACCAACTTTTAGATCTTGGAATGTTCATAACGTCTTGGTAGGTAAGAGACTCATTATCATTATTCACAAGAATTACATCACCATCCTGAGTCAAGAGAAATTCATAATATTTCTCGGACTCATGGTGAATCCTACCAGACCTACGAACAACCTATGTTTCTTGAGCAGTATTGTCATTAACATTTTCTTGTATATTCTGCTCTTGTTCCAACTTCGGTTCAATGTTATCTCGTGGTTCTCGATATTCATCGAGATCTATTTTCCTCCCACTATTTCTTTTAGAAAGAAATTCTCTCTCAAGAAATACAACAGTTCGAGCAACAAAAACTTTGTTCTCTAGAGGATTAAAGAAGTAATACCCCTTTGTTTTAATTTGGTATCCCACAAAATTACATTTATCTGATTTTGGTCCTAGCTTGTCAGAGGTTAAACGTTTCACAAACGCTTTGCATCCCCTAATTTTCATAAATGACATGATATGACTTTTCTCAGTCCATATCTCATATGTGGTCTTTTGAACCGATTCAGTAGGAACACGGTTAAGTGCATATGCAGCCGTCTCTAGAATATAACCCCAGAAACTTATTGGAAGATCCACTTGACTCATCATCCATCGCACTATATCCAACATAATGCGATTTCAGCTCTTAGAAACTCCTTTCTTTGAACCTTTTTACTTCAGCTTAATATTCTTTGAACTTTTCAAACAATTCAGATTTGTTCATCAAAAGATATCCATTTTCGTATATACTGAAATCATTAGTAACCGCTATGAAGTAGAAAAACCTACCTTCTACCATCATACGTATATGACCACATACATCACCATGTATAAGTCCTAATCATTCGATGACCCTTTCACCATTTCTGGTAAAAGGGGCTTTTGTCATTTTACCAATAAACCAAGATTCGCATTCTTCGTATGATTCATAATCAAACTTATCCAATCATCCATCATTATGTAAATTGGAAATGCGTTTCTTATTGATATGGCCTAAATGACAGTGCCAAAGATAATGTTTGATTTGAGTCATTTTGGAACATATAAAATGTTAACTAATTGTGCAACATTATTAACTTTTTCATTGAAATGTAATAAACAACAATGGTTATATATCCAATAAAAATAAAAAACCTTTCTTGTCCATACAAGAAACCAATATAATGTTTATGCTCTTATAGACACGTAGTTACAATTATCAAGTTCTAAACTTGACCTTATAGGCAAAATTAAGTAACGAGTTATTTCAACTAGAGCAACAACTTTTGCTCCAATTCTAACCTGAAACCTGAAGCTTGACCCTCACCGGTCTTCTTCTTAGATCTTCCAAATAAGCATGACAGTTTAACTTCCAGTCTTTCGATTTTCCACAGAAACGACAATCGTCTTCTTTAGCAACACCTCCTTTGGGCAACAAAGCCTCAACGTGATTGGACTTTGATTTGGCTATAGAATTAGATCAAATCTTCTTCTTTCCTTTCCATTTTCCTTTCCCATTCACCATCATTATGGGAGTTGTCCATGCATTTATCATGTTGCTTACCGCAGTTCTCAACGTGGTTCATAACTTAGTAGATGTAATGTCTATCTCATTTATTTCACTATTCATAACTAATTGAGAATAGTTATTGTTCAAAGATTGCATGATCAAATCAATCTAAGTCCCTAGACCAATCTTGAAACCCAAAAAATCAAGGTACTCATTATACCCTATCATTTTTAGAACATGTGGTCCAACCGAATCTCAATTTCCCTACTTGTAGGTGTATAATGCATTGCTATTGTCAAATCCCCTTTGACGAGCATTTTCCTCAAACATCTTTTGAAGGTGCTCAATTATCTCATAAGCATCCATATTCTCATATTGTTTCTTAAGCTCAACACTCATAGTTGCAAGCATGAGACATGAAACATCATCAGTCGAATCATCAATTTGCTTCCAACAAGCTTTATGTTCAGCACATGTTACATTCTAAACTAAAAAATAAAGGAAGAATTTGACTAACATCGTGGTGCCTGAGGACGATCCTCAAGCTCCTATGGCAATCGAAGGAATTTGTTCATGTCAGCTTGTCCTTCTCAATGACTAATGGCATAGAGAAGTTATTTGTGTTATTTGTCATTTGATAGCTACAATATTAAAGTGCATAAAATTAATCTAGGTTACATCTTTATTAATTATTATGTTTAAGTGATTATGGTATATCATTATATACCTCCCACTATTTTCATCAAATAAATAACCCTAACTATTAATTCAGAAAGTATTTCTCTTAAATCTTTCTAGTGAACCAAGATCCATATTTCGTCATGCATTAGGTCGGCTTTGGCTTTTCTCCCAAAACATGATTATTTAGGTAGACAACATTTGTCAATTATATCTTATATAACTCTTGGATAGTTTGGTGGAACAAAATTAGTACACATTTATCCAATAAATCTCACCAAACTCTATGCCTCTAAATCCACAATCTTATTGTGATGATTTAGTTAAGTTAGACCCAATTATCCAACATTTGAGTATCACATTTACTCCATCGCGTCTTACCACGATAGATGAGAGTACCCCGCTTTGGCGAGCCCACTCCTTATCGATCTAGGTCTTGACGAGTGTTCTTCATTGGAAGACATCTGATTAACTTAATATTCAATTTACGGATTTGTTAATGTTATTTAAAAATGACCATGATCCCATCATCAAGAGATTCCCAATTTTTTCTTGAATTAAGTACTTCAAATCAAAATTCGTCAATGGTTTGATTTCCAGGCCGTCGGAAAAGTCACAAGCGGTCTCGTTTAAAACCCGACTTTCTTACAAGCGTTGCTTGTATTTTTGTCAAAATCGCCCTTTATCAAAAACTTGAAAATTCATACTTAATTATGTGTTTCAGAAACACAGGAATCTCATGTTTGTTTTGATCAATTTTAAAATCTTGAATCGTTACAGATTTTATCTTGTTTAGCAGGCATAACATGGGTGTCATATCTGATACATACATGATTAATCTAATTAAACATGCATCTTTATCTCTACGCATACATCTCATCACATATAATCATAATATATGTAAAGTGTGTAAAGTAAACGTGTTTGGTTATGACCCATCCTATGTGATCTTTCCAAGCTAATGAAAAGATCAAGGTCAATCTATGGTTGTTAAATACAATACAAATACATGTTTTCTCCATTGCGTCTTCTCGGGAATCGCCTCCTTGATATGCCTCCTTGGTAAGCCTCCTTAGAATGTCTTCATGTACATTACATAATAAAAACTAAATATGCTAATGAACTTCCAAGTAGAACTCGAGTTACATTCGAAATTTAATCATTACAAGGAATAACGACATGCAAGTCGTATTTAGAAACCAAACCATAAAACAAAACCATTATCCTATGGGTATTAAGGTCATAACCATTCACCATGCTCATATAATATTCAAATAATATCATATATTATCTAATCATGTTATACCATATCATATTTCTCATGATCCAATCACAGAAATCAAATAAAGTGTAAATTAGAAAATCAAAATCAGAATTCTAAAACTAATAAATCGCTGTTTACTGATAGTAAACGACGTCAAACACCTTACAGATGAACAAATGACAAAGTCAGTTTTGTTTAGACGCCCATTTCCCTTTCCGGAAAGGTATTTTCGGCGAAAATAGGACACAATATGCAAATTTCACCAAATCTGTAATAACCCCAAATTTTATACTTATTTAAAAACCACTGATGAATTGTAATTTTTGTCGTTTAGAAAATTTTCAGACCACCCTATGTACGGGCCAGGACAATGAACTTTCGAAGTCGTATTAGTGATCTACTATGTATATGAGTGAATGCAAAAGCTGTCAGAATCAGAAGAATAACATTTTCTGTTTTCTCCGAGATTTCACCAATTACTGATGGATTAATCATTATTTAAATACATTGGAGGATTTTAAATTATCAATTCCATGAATATGGATTTAGTAAAGGTATTATTGACATCGAGAACGTTATGGTAAACTACTTCGATAGAACACTTAAGAAACCCCTACGAACATTCTACGAGATTAAGCAGTAATAGAACAACGTGACACTTACTGGATTAAACACAAGAATGGAAGTAACATGTAACAAGATTAATTAAAGGAATGCAACATTAGGATCATCCATGTGAAACCTAACAAAGAACCAAGCAAGTGAATTAAGAAAGATGCTTCTTTAACACCTTTCTTAACTCGACCTTTGGCAAAGATGACACAAGCACACTACATCATCATTTCTTATACTTATCCAACCACTTTAACCACTTCACTTTATCACAAAATATCAAGCAACCAAGCAAGAACTCTTCCCCTTTAGCAAGAAGAAACATTCGGCCATTTTTCTTCAACCAAGAGATTGATTTTCAAAGTCCAACTTCCACTCATCCATAAATCATGATGTTTGATTCTGAAACTTCCATATTTCCAAATTAAGATATTCTCTTAATCCTGGCATCATCCATTGAGGTTAACATATTCATTGATTAAAGATGAACAGGAATAGTGATGAGTAGTAACTTTTCATGATTCTTGATTTTGTTTCTTAAGGATTAAGCTTGTTAAGGTTAGTTCAAAGCTCAAGGAAGGATTATAAACCATTGTTAGTGTATATCAAGCATCAAGGAAGGTATAAACTCTTGAAACCCTTAGTTATAAATTGATTTATATGGTTAGTTTTAAGTATAGTTTAGTTAGTTTGATTATAAGGATGAATGCTTGATTTTGATGAAAGTATGGTGTTGTTTTAATGGTGAATAAGTAGATATTGGTTCTGACTATGATTGATGATGTTTATGGATTAGTTATTATGTTGAAGAAATGATTTTGATGATTGGTTGGTTGATTATGTAAAGATGATGAATTAAACTTTGGAATCACTAAAACATAGTCATCGTAATGCCCGATTTTCCTTAACCTTGTTTTGCTTGTGATATTCGAACCTAGTAACTTCTGCCCAAGATTTCCACTGCCCATATTTGTGTAGGCCTTGTTTCAAGGTTCGTTTTGGTGCGAAGATCATGTGAATCCGATTTACGGTTTAGGAGAAACAAGTGTTTTAGTAAAGGATGTTTCGAGAAACCAAACTATACCACTTAGCCAACTTTGAGGCTATGATCGAACCACTTAGAGGTCATAATAAAATGTGAAACTTTGTGATAAAATTCTAGGTACGTTTAGGAAGACCCTCGAAAATATTTCGTTTTAAAAGGATTAAATCTCAATTTTATAAAAATGCGTAAGCGAGCATGCTCGAGTAGAGGATCTTAAGGAGTTAACTTGAAAGTGAACTTTGTGCTTGAGTTAGTATATAATTAGTATGGTGAAAGTGTTTAAGTTATTAATCTTAAACCTTGTGTTGATTCTAGATTACCGGACCAACCCGAGACTTACTGCTACTTCGGGATTTCCAGGCAAGTTTACTAATCATTACTCTATTGTTCAGAGTAGTTATATTTTCGAACGTATAATTAATACTTGGTTGTTCAAATATTTATGTATACTCTTTGTTACAAGTATCGTGCAAGTTTCTCAAAACCCGAAGCTCTAGTATTCGGCTATATTTTTAAACTGTTGTTGTTGTGATACAACTGCTACAACTGCACGAACTGTTTTACTTATCGTATAAGCTTTCAAATGCTGAATGATTGTTCATATGCTATTTATCGATATAGATATAAACTGGAGTACATGAGGCTCTACGGTATAGACCGTACTATATTCTACTTATCAAATTATTTGATTCCTGTTTATGCAAGTTTCTAAAACCTATGACTTTCTACTGTTGTTGTGATGAAAAATGCTTTCGATTATATTTTGCGAATATAATATTGTTGTGGTACTTGAATCTTTTGAATCGTGATTGGTTTATAAGCTATATGTTATGATAGTTATAAGCCGGGTTTTTGTAAAGGCTCTTATAGTAGAGCATGCGAATCGTATTTTGAAACTTAGACCGGGAGTCGGTATATCTTCTTTAAACCGTTAAGGTTTATTTTCTGATAAGTATATTGAATAAATATATTCAATTATTTCATTATTTAAGGAATATTATTTTAATATTCACTTAGATTTGATTATTAATTATTTATTGAGCTTTTGATTATTATTTAATCATTTATTAATTGATGAATATTATTTTAATATTTATTATTCTTTTAATTAATTTAAAGGTGATGTATATTGTTTAAAATGTTATCTTTGACCTTCAATGATTATGAAGAATATTTCCGACCTTTATAAAATTTATTTTAAATTAAAGTAGGGATTCCCAAATGTTATTTTAATTTAAATCTATCGTAAGAGATGATTTAAATATTCGCTTTCGCTGACCACTCAAATGGGACGGGAATACCCTTAAAAACTTCCAAATAGTTTGACTCCCGGGTCGTAATATTTTAAAAGAGAAATCTTATTTGATCCTAATTCTGTTGACAGAGGTCAACCCACATGGTAACTTACTTCCTCTATTATCCCGGAAGTAAGGAGACCAAGAAATGTTTTAAACATACTTGGGGAAACAGGATTAACTTCCATTTCCCGTGACGTTGATTTTCATTTGGGGGCTGGAATTAACTTGTGCTCGGCAATGAAATAGGTTTCAGTATGGTACGAGGTCGTACTCGGCAATGAAATAGGTGCCAGTATAGTACGAAGTCATGATCGGCAATGAAATAGGTGCCATTATAGTATGACTCCATGTTCGGCAATGAAATAGGTGCCAGTATAGCATGAAGGTCCCAGATGCGGCCAGGGTGATAACCGAAATAGGAAGTCATCCTTCTAATAGTAGAGAAAGTGTTTATGCGGTACAGAGACTGATCATCGCTTATCATGGTGTTTCCGGTAGAGCCCCCATCTTCCAATTTGGAATTGTGTCTACAACATTGTAACAAAGGCCTAGGAGCTCAGTTACCGATAATGTTGGCAGTATTTTGAGAATTATTGAAAACTAGTATTTTTCAATAAGCTACCTGATTTAGCTTGATTTAAAAGTTATACTTTGAACCTTTGTCTATGTTGTGCTAGCAAAGGATTTCTAAACTTTACAAAAATGTTTAAAGTTATTTTTATCCGCTACAGATTATATATTTTGGCGGGAAGTGTTTAGACTTCTGATATAGTATCTTAAACTATATGTTATTTTCAGATATTGTGGAATCTTACTATTCCTCGTACAGTATTTTGAACTGTATGGTATTTTAACTCAATTGTTATACTTTAATGGTTTTGGTTGTTAGACCAACAAAGGTTATTGGATTTCAGACTTTATAGTTGTGAAAATATTTATTTTATTATGGGATACTTGCTGAGCATTCTTTCGCTCATTCTTGCTTTACTGTATATTAACTTTTAGTGGAGAGAGAACATAGTTAGTTATTCCGTTCTACAAGAAAAGAGAAGTTGAAGATTCAACCTTGAGGTAGTCCAATTCATAATGGTTAATGCAGAAGTAAGTGGCATGGGTTCAGCTGCTATTAGTGAGATCCTGTGTAATATCCGTGAATTTTATTATTTGATTAAATGATATATTTAATCTAAAATATTTATTTTGGAATATTATTATATGATATTTAGTGTGTGATTATGTGCTAAATGGTGAGTCAGAAGCCCCTTTCAAAAATTTCGTCATTTGGAATTTTCTTCAAATTTGAGCCGTTTTGATAATTCAAGGCCCCGTTGAAATTTCGTACATTCATTTTTAATTCTTCGTCTTTCGTATTCGAATCGTTATCGAAAGGGTTATGGGATTCTATTTAACCCTACCTATTTGATTCTGCAAATCAATTTCAATTTTTGATCCGAAAAAGGAAAAATCGTTCCGAACCCTAATTGCTTAAGGGGACGGATTTATCGTTCTATATCAATATTGAAGTTGTTATAGCCCTAGTATTCTTGAGCATTAGTTATATAATGATATATATCAAATTGGATAATCATCAACCTTTTTAACCCCTTATTTTTCGTAAAACGTGTTTTTGACCTAATTAGGGTTTTTAAACGATCTAACGAATCAATATCGATCCAAAAATGTTATTTGGGGTATTATTTTTCCAGAAATATAAAAAGACAAATCAGACTTCATAACTCATAGCAAATCTTCAGCAATTACTCAAAAAATCCGAAATTCCCAAAAATTATTTTTGTGTTCTTGATCTTCAATCAATTCGTTAGTGTTATTGAAGTCCAAATTTAAAGTTCTTATACTCAAATCAAAGCTCCAAAAATCTAGTTTCAGAATCTTCCAACCTCATCATCATCTGGTAAGTATTCGATTTTATATTGATTTTACAAGTTTCGAATTATAACTAGGGTTCTTGATTCGATTTGGGGATTTTCATTCTGTTGATTCTCCGTTCAATTGGTTGCTTCTAACATGTTCCTAGGGTTCTAATTAGCAAGAATCCATGCTTTAATTTCATGTTTATGTTCAATTTAGTCGGGTTTTGATTTCGGGTTTTGACCCGATTTCTTCTTTCGATTCGTACGTTCTTGATATTGATCTGACATTGTTTTTGATAAAGGGCTTTTATTGTATGAGTTATAAGCTTCATTTTGGTATATTAATCTTTGAGTTTCATGTACGGAATAGGTAGATCGGGTTTCCGGCCGAGGTCGTTGCCGGAGAATTCTTTGAACGGATTCTGGGCACGATTCCGGCTAGGGACAGATGTTTTGATGTGTGGGTTTTGTTTGGCTTGAAAAGGCGAACAAAAGCCCTCTGGTTTGATTTGTGTTTGGACGGAATCGAAGAATTCCGGCGGCCGGAGACCGGCCGGATTCTGGAAAACCCAGAATCCGGTGGGTTGTTTTTGGCGACCCGGAATTGTTCTTCCCGACCCGTTTACCCGATTTTTCGACCCGGTTTCAATCTTCAAAACCCTAATTCATTTTCAGAAAACTGTTTTTGAATTTTATTTTTAAATTTAATTCGAAAATAGTTTAAAAACTTTAAAAATTCATATTTTTATTTTAAAAATATATTTTAATATCAGAAAAATTCTGATAAATTATATTTATTATTTTAAAGCCGAAAATTGATTAAACTTAATTATTTTAATTATTTTTAATTAATAATTAATTTATTAATTAATTGGTTAATTCTTTTAATCAATTAATTCTTAAAAATTAATTATTAATTAGATTTAATTAATAAAAAATTCAGTTTAATTATTTTCAAGCCTATTTAATTATTTAAAAATAGCTTGAGTATTTAAAGAGTGTCAATTAATTTTATTAATTGATTTATTTTCATTTAAATGTTTATATTGGATTTAAAAATCCGATTTTTGATTTAAAAATTAGTAATGACTTATTAAAATTCGAATAAGTTCCGTATGATGTTATAAAAATGTTTATAAGTGCTATATGGTTCATATTAATGGTGTGTTGTGTTTTATAGTCTGTATATGCCCGTACTAGGGCAAATATCTGAGTTTTAAATATCGTAAACTATACCGGACGTCCGATACATAACCGGTTACTTGTTTAAATGTGATTATTGGTTGAATAAGTGTCGAGAGTAGAACGAGAATAGTTAGACTTATTGTGATGAGTTGTTTAATTATAGAATCGAGTTCCCGGAGCAAGGGAAAGGGGAAAGTAGAGTGAGCAGAGTCGATCCGACAGCAGCTTAGACCAGGCAAGTATCTGTGCCCTTACTTGTGATAAAATTTATTATTGTCTTGATTACTTGAATACCGTTATCCCCAGAACAATTCAAATTATCAATCTTTTAACCGCATTTGGACAACTGATTCCATTTCCTTAGAGATTCTTGATTCTTTGATTTGATCTGCATCGGAAACCCTTATTTCCAATTCACTTGATTATTGTTTACCACCTATTGTTGTTATTTATCATCCTTTGATTATCATTGACAACCATTGATTATTTGACTTCCATCTTGACTACCGATTACGGTCATTGATTAACGATTACCAATATTGATTTCCTTATTGAATGAGTACACTGTACCATTGAAATTACTCCATGATTCTTTCTCGATCTTCGTTGATACTGAACAGTTGAAGCTCTTTTGCAATTACTATACATTCAGTTTATCTTATTGAGCATGTTATTGTTTATACCCTATTATAGATTTGGCATGTGTTTTTAAAAATGGACCAGTAATTGGTCGGGCCATATTTATGGTCGGAATAACTTAAGGCCCAGATTGGCCTGGGATCCAGTAGAGGACTATGACATGAGCTAGTCCGGGGTTGATGCGTGGCTGGCCAGCAGCACAACCTTTGATTTGAATAAAATGTATAAGCCAAATTCTAATTCTTTACTTCAATCATTATTGATACAAAGCATGTGTTAGCTAAATATTGTTGATTCTGATATCATAAATTCATATCCTTACAACTGTGATAGAAATGATTCGTTGATGTTTGCTGAGCAATTTTGGCTCACTCTTGCTTGTTGTTTTCTAACCCTATTCCAGTGAAGCGAGAGTATGAGTTGGCATAGCGTGACCGATAGTTCACCAGCAGCCAGGAGAGCCCCTCGAGTCATTGTTATTGGCAGGGTAGTTGTTGTTTTGCTTTTCTAGATTAATGTCTAGATTTGAACTTTAGTTGTGATGTAATAACTCTGATAAAACTGGTATTGTAATAATAAAAGATTGTAGTAGCTTGTGTTCATTGCCATAATCTGGATGCGGTCTTGGTCAAGGGGTAATTGTGTCTTTATATATATTATGCATGTGTTAAATAGTGTTCCGTTGGTCGGATGACTCCTCAAATCTGTACCCCGGGTTTGGAGGGCGTCACAGTTGGTATCAGAGCAACAGGTTATGGCATTTGAAACAAGTTAGGACTTAGGGTCCAGGATAACATAGAGAGTTAGGAATTCACGTAAGGATATTAGGAGGTCAACTAGGGATATTACGCGTAGTAATTAAATGTGGTTATAATTGCAGCCCCCTAGTTCTAGTTCAGACTCAGACCCTTCCGAGGATACGATAGCAGAGATACCTACACCCGTTGAGAGAGCAGGACCGTCTCGGCCAGTGCGATATCAGCCTATGCATCAGGACCCAGTAGTCAGGAGAGATCAGATACCTTGTCCTATTCCACTCCGACAAGTAGCCCCAGCACCAGTGTCTCAGGCATCAGTTTGTGGGCCTTTGTATCAGTTATGTGAGCCACCAGTTCCACACCATGTGTATCAGAGGGTGAGTAGAGAGAAGGAGTACCTTTATGGACAGGTTATGGAGATGGGTAGGATTCGTTCGATCGAGGCAGCCGCTGTCAGAGAGAGAGACAGACTTAGAGATCAGATGAGAGACATTCAGATGAGGTTTAGGGTTACGAGGACTTTGGTTGAGACTCGATTGCACGGATTAGCTTCTAGTCGAGAGGGAGAGACAGTAGCAGGGATGAGACAGATTTTGGATTATGCGATGAGTGAGATTGCAGAGATTTCAGGACCCCCGTTATGGCCGGCAGGAGCAGGTGATCTGTGAGCAGGTATTAGTAGCAGACAGATGTGACATGGATGTATGGTTTCTAGATAGTTAGTATATAGATGCATATTGTAGAATCAGCAGTGCACCGGGCTTATAGGAACGCCTCGGGTTGTTGTTGCATTTTTGTTGTTGTATTACTGGTCGGCAGTTATGGTTCAGCCATGATATATTTTCTTTTGAAGCGTTCTACGCTTGTACTAACTCTATCTATATATATATGATAAACCTCTTTTATAGAACTATATTTATTCCCCTGTCATTCATTTCCAGCATCATAACTGTTATTCTACTTATTGCAACGAGTGTATCCATACACCGTTGAGAAGATCTGTAAACCTTCGAGATATCAATTGTGATCCTTCCTTCTCTTATATGAACTGTTTGATTAAGCCAATTATTGTTTATTCATCAGCGATATGGCTCCTAGACGACAAACCCGTTCAACTGATACCTCTGACCAAGAAGGTCAACAAAATACACCTCCCACGGGCCGCGTGGACCCGATGGTAATCCAGTTGTTAAATACCCTTACTCAACAGACTGCCGCATTAGCACAGCAGCAACGTGCATTTCAGCAACAGCTCTTAGAACAGCAGCAACAGCATCAGCAACATCAGCATCAGCAGCATCAACAATGGCACCAGCAAGCAGCACCGGCAGTTACGTTCAAATCTTTCCAGGCAGCAAAACCTCCGGAATTTAAAGGATCAGCAGACCCTGTAGAGGCTAAGACATGGTTGAAAGAGATGGAAAAGGCTTTTGCCTTGATAGAGGTGACAGAAGATAAGAAGACGGAGTATGCAAGCTATTTTCTGAAGAATGAGGCCAGTTATTGGTGGAAAACGAGTAGGGCTATGGAGCCCGAAGGATTAATTACGTGGGCAAGATTTACAGAGTTGTTTTTGGAAAGGTATTTTCCGGACTATATGAGAGATCAGATGGAATTGAAGTTTTTGGAATTAAAGCAGGGAAGCATGACAGTGCCCCAATATGAAACAAGGTTTACGGAGTTGTCAAGGTTTGTTCCAACCTATGTGGATACGGAAAAGAAGAAGGCCAAGAGGTTCCAGCAGGGACTGAGGTCTTGGATTCGTAGTAAGTTAGCTGTATTGGAGTTGGACACCTATGCAGCGGTGGTCCAAAAGGCAATGATTGCGGAGACAGAGAGTGATTCTTACATGAAAGAGAGGGAGAACAAGAAAAGGAAAGCAGGGATACCCGATAAGGGACAGCAGCAGGGAAGTTTTCAAGGGCAAGCAAATAAGAAACTGGGATTTCAGCACGGAAGGAATACAAGTTTTAGGAAACCAGACACCGGAAACGTAGGACAAGATAACCGTCTACTAACCGGCAGTCAGCAGGGACTTTCTAGACCCCCACTACCAGAATGCAAGACATGCGGGAAGCGACATCTAGGGATATGCCATCGATTGAATGTCACATGCTTTAAATGCAATCAGAAGGGACATTATTCCCGGGATTGCAAGATAGGCATCGTGTGTCATCGGTGTAAGAAACCAGGTCACATGATTAAGGACTGCAGAGCACCAGCAACCGTGAACAATATGATTCGGGCAATTGAAGCACCCCCAGTTGTTAACGCCCAGCCGTTAGCCAGGACCTACAATATGTCAATGGGAGAAGCAGTGAGAGATTCCGACGTGGTGGCAGGTACACTTCTAGTAAATTCTATTCCTGCACAAGTGTTAATAGATTCGGGAGCGACGAAGTCTTTTATTTCTGAAACGTTTGCTCGTAGATTGAATTGCGTAATGAAACCTTTAA
The DNA here is from genome assembly GCA_030848705.1 of Heracleum sosnowskyi. NCBI lineage: Eukaryota > Viridiplantae > Streptophyta > Magnoliopsida > Apiales > Apiaceae > Heracleum > Heracleum sosnowskyi. The sequence continues at coordinate 76,222,848 of CM061239.1, forward strand.
GTGGAGTGTTGACTATAGAGATAGCTAATCAGGATCGTATCGCGGTCAGTTCATATTATCCCCGTTGTGAGATAGAGATTTTGGGAAATCGTTTTTATGTTGACTTGTTACCTTTTAAGTTAGGTGAATTTGATGTGATATTAGGGATGGATTGGTTGACTGAGCATGATGCAAGTATTGATTGTAAGAATAAGAGGGTTACTTTGATTACCCTAGAAAAGAAAGAGATAATATTTAGAGGAGAGAAACAAAGAAAGAGGTTCCTGACGATGATTCAGGCTAAGAGGTTATTAAGGCAAGGTTGTGAGGCGTATCTAGCTTATGTGATAGATATAGATAAGGAAGTTTCTAAGTTAGAAGATATTCCAGTCGTAAATGAGTTTCCAGATGTTTTTCCGGAAGAATTACCAGGTTTACCTCCAGATAGAGAGATTGAATTTGCGATAGACTTAGTACCAGGCGCGGAGCCAGTATCTAAGGCCCCTTACAGAATGGCACCAGTGGAGATGAAGGAATTGGCTGATCAACTGCAAGATTTGCTAGAAAAAGGAATTATTAGACCCAGCGTTTCACCGTGGGGAGCACCAGTACTGTTTGTCAAGAAAAAGGATGGAAGCATGAGATTGTGTATAGACTATCGGGAGTTGAACAAGCTGACCATTAAGAACAAGTATCCGTTACCTCGAATAGATGATCTGTTTGACCAGCTGAAGGGAGCGGTACATTTTTCAAAGATCGACCTACGGTCAGGATATCACCAATTGAAGATTAGACCAGACGACATACCGAAGACAGCCTTTCGAACAAGGTATGGGCACTATGAATTCTTAGTAATGGCGTTTGGACTAACGAATGCACCCGCAGCTTTTATGGACCTAATGAACAGGATTTTCAAGAGATATTTGGACAAGTTTGTAGTGGTATTCATCGACGACATCTTGATATACTTAAGGACAGAAGAAGAGCATGCAGACCAGTTGTGAATTGTGTTAGAAACGTTAAGACAAGAAAGACTATACGCGAAGTTTTCCAAGTGTGAATTCTGGTTGAAAGAAGTTCATTTCTTAGGACACGTGGTGAGCAGCGAAGGCATCAAAGTGGACCCAGCAAAGATAGAGGCAGTGAAAGATTGGGAGAGACCAAGGACACCGACTGAAGTCAGAAGTTTCTTGGGATTAGCCGGATACTACCGGAGATTTGTGCAAGATTTTGCGAAGATAGCTACTCCAATGACCAAGCTGACAAGGAAAAGCGAGCGATTCATATGGAACGATAAATGCGAAGAAGGCTTCCAAGAGTTAAAGAAAAGACTAACTACAGCACCGGTATTGATGTTACCAGACGATCAAGGTCATTTCGTAATCTATAGTGATGCGTCGTACAAAGGATTAGGATGCGTACTTATGCAACATGACAAGGTGATTGCTTATGCGTCAAGACAGTTGAGACCCCACGAACAGAAGTACCCTACACACGATTTGGAGTTAGCAGCTATTGTGTTTGCTTTGAAGATATGGAGACACTACTTGTATGGAGAGAGATGTGAAATTTACACCGATCACAAAAGTTTGAAGTATATCTTTACTCAGAAAGAGCTGAACATGAGGCAACGAAGATGGTTAGAACTAATCAAGGACTACGACGTTTCTATCAACTATCATCCCGACAAGGCAAATGTGGTAGCAGATGCATTGAGCAGAAAAGAGAGATTAAATACACTAATGATGACCAAAGAGTTATACAAGGAATTTGAGAAGTTAGAAATCGAAGTAATTAATCCGAAGGACGCGACGGAAATGATTTATACCATGGCGTTTCAACCTGAATTGTTGGAGAAGATACGGAAGTGCCAAGAGCGAGTTATGAATGATGATGTGAGTAAAATGACAGGTGAGGAAATATGTAGCCAACCGGACGACAAAGGGATCTTGAGATTTGCTTCTCGGATATGGATACCTAACGTAACGGAACTGAAAAGTGAGATTTTGCACGAAGCACATAACTCGAAGTATTCAATTCATCCAGGGAGTACGAAAATGTATCGAGATCTTAAGACGAACTTTTGGTGGCCAGATATGAAGAGAGAGATTGCGGAATGGGTAAGTAAATGCTTTACGTGTCAAAGAGTTAAGGCGGAACATCAGAGACCAAGTGGATTACTTCAACCATTGGAAATTCCCGAATGGAAGTGGGAACACATTGCGATGGACTTTGTAGTAGGATTGCCTAGAACAAAAGCTAACCATGATGCCATCTGGGTTATCGTGGATCGATTGACGAAATCTGCGCATTTTCTTCCGATTAACGAGAGATTCTCGCTGGATAAGTTAGTTCATATTTACATAAAAGAAATCGTAGTACGACATGGAGTTCCAGTATCGATAGTGTCTGATAGAGACCCTCGATTCAATTCAAGATTTTGGAGGAGTTTTCAAGAGTGTTTAGGCACCGAGTTGAGAATGAGTACGGCTTATCATCCGCAGACGGACGGTCAAAGCGAAAGGACAATTCAGACTATTGAAGATATGCTTAGGACATGTGCACTTGATTTTGAAGGCAGTTGGGACGATCATCTACCCTTGGTGGAATTTTCATATAATAATAGTTTTCACGCGAGCATCGGAATGCCACCTTACGAAGCTCTGTATGGACGAAAGTGTCGATCTCCGGTATATTGGGAAGAAGTTGGTGAACGGAAAATGATAGGACCAGAACTAGTACAACGAACAAAAGAAGTGGTTCAATTGATTCAGAGAAGATTGATAACAGCTCAAGACCGACAGAAAAAGTATGCGTATCTAGCCAGAAAGGATGTGGGATTCGAAGAAGGAGAGCAAGTGTTACTAAAAGTTTCACCATGGAAAGGATTAGTTAGGTTTGGAAAGAAAGGGAAGTTGAGTCCGAGATATGTTGGGCCGTTTGAGATTTTGAAGAAAGTGGGCGAAGTAGCTTACGAGTTGGCATTGCCACCGCATATGCAGCACGTTCATAATGTATTTCATGTATCTATGCTTAAGAAGTATCGACCAGATTCGAATCATGTAATAGAGTATGAACCCATAGAGGTCCAGGCAGATTTATCATATGTAGAACGACCGATTCAGATATTGGATCGTAAGGAGAAAGTACTAAGGAATAAGACAGTAGCGTTAGTGAGAGTTTTGTGGAGGAATCCTAAAGTAGAAGAGTCTACCTGGGAGTTAGAGAGTGAGATGTTAGAGAAGTATCCCCAGTTGTTTCCTTGATCTGATTCTGAGGACAGAATCCTATTAAGGGGGGAAGGATGTAATATCCGTGAATTTTATTATTTGATTAAATGATATATTTAATCTAAAATATTTATTTTGGAATATTGGAATATTATTATATGATATTTAGTGTGTGATTATGTGCTAAATGGTGAGTCAGAAGCCCCTTTCAAAAATTTCGTCATTTGGAATTTTCTTCAAATTTGAGCCATTTTGATAATTCAAGGCCCCGTTGAAATTTCGTACATTCATTTTTAATTCTTCGTCTTTCGTATTCGAATCGTTATCGAAAGGGTTATGGGATTCTGTTTAACCCTACCTATTTGATTCTGCAAATCAATTTCAATTTTTGATCCGAAAAAGGAAAAATCGTTCCGAACCCTAATTGCTTAAGGGGACGGATTTATCGTTCTATATCAATATTGAAGTTGTTATAGCCCTAGTATTCTTGAGCATTAGTTATATAATGATATATATCAAATTGGATAATCATCAACCTTTTTAACCCCTTATTTTTCGTAAAACGTGTTTTTGACCTAATTAGGGGTTTTAAACGATCTAACGAATCAATATCGATCCAAAAATGTTATTTGGGGTATTATTTTTCCAGAAATATAAAAAGACAAATCAGACTTCATAACTCATAGCAAATCTTCAGCAATTACTCAAAAAATCCGAAATTCCCAAAAATTATTTTTGTGTTCTTGATCTTCAATCAATTCGTTCTAAGTGTTATTGAAGTCCAAATTTAAAGTTCTTATACTCAAATCAAAGCTCCAAAAATCTAGTTTCAGAATCTTCCAACCTCATCATCATCTGGTAAGTATTCGATTTTATATTGATTTTACAAGTTTCGAATTATAACTAGGGTTCTTGATTCGATTTGGGGATTTTCATTCTGTTGATTCTCCGTTCAATTGGTTGCTTCTAACATGTTCCTAGGGTTCTAATTAGCAAGAATCCATGCTTTAATTTCATGTTTATGTTCAATTTAGTCGGGTTTTGATTTCGGGTTTTGACCCGATTTCTTCTTTCGATTCGTACGTTCTTGATATTGATCTGACATTGTTTTTGATAAAGGGCTTTTATTGTATGAGTTATAAGCTTCATTTTGGTATATTAATCTTTGAGTTTCATGTACGGAATAGGTAGATCGGGTTTCCGGCCGAGGTCGTTGCCGGAGAATTCTTTGAACGGATCACGATTCCGGCTAGGGACAGATGTTTTGATGTGTGGGTTTTGTTTGGCTTGAAAAGGCGAACAAAAGCCCTCTGGTTTGATTTGTGTTTGGACGGAATCGAAGAATTCCGGCGGCCGGAGACCGGCCGGATTCTGGAAAACCCAGAATCCGGTGGGTTGTTCTTGGCGACCCGGAATTGTTCTTCCCGACCCGTTTACCCGATTTTTCGACCCGGTTTCAATCTTCAAAACCCTAATTCATTTTCAGAAAACTGTTTTTGAATTTTATTTTTAAATTTAATTCGAAAATAGTTTAAAAACTTTAAAAATTCATATTTTTATTTTAAAAATATATTTTAATATCAGAAAAATTCTGATAAATTATATTTATTATTTTAAATCCGAAAATTGATTAAACTTAATTATTTTAATTATTTTTAATTAATAATTAATTTATTAATTAATTGGTTAATTCTTTTAATCAATTAATTCTTAAAAATTAATTATTAATTAGATTTAATTAATAAAAAATTCAGTTTAATTATTTTCAAGCCTATTTAATTATTTAAAAATAGCTTGAGTATTTAAAGAGTGTCAATTAATTTTATTAATTGATTTATTTTCATTTAAATGTTTATATTGGATTTAAAAATCCGATTTTTGATTTAAAAATTAGTAATGACTTATTAAAATTCGAATAAGTTCCGTATGATGTTATAAAAATGTTTATAAGTGCTATATGGTTCATATTAATGGTGTGTTGTGTTTTATAGTCTGTATATGCCCGTACTAGGGCAAATATCTGAGTTTTAAATATCGTAAACTATACCGGACGTCCGATACGTAACCGGTTACTTGTTTAAATGTGATTATTGGTTGAATAAGTGTCGAGAGTAGAACGAGAATAGTTAGACTTATTGTGATGAGTTGTTTAATTATAGAATCGAGTTCCCGGAGCAAGGGAAAGGGGAAAGTAGAGTGAGCAGAGTCGATCCGACAGCAGCTTAGACCAGGCAAGTATCTGTGCCCTTACTTGTGATAAAATTTATTATTGTCTTGATTACTTGAATACCGTTATCCCCAGAACAATTCAAATTATCAATCTTTTAACCGCATTTGGACAACTGATTCCATTTCCTTAGAGATTCTTGATTCTTTGATTTGATCTGCATCGGAAACCCTTATTTCCAATTCACTTGATTATTGTTTACCACCTATTGTTGTTATTTATCATCCTTTGATTATCATTGACAACCATTGATTATTTGACTTCCATCTTGACTACCGATTACGGTCATTGATTAACGATTACCAATATTGATTTCCTTATTGAATGAGTACACTGTACCAATGAAATTACTCCATGATTCTTTCTCGATCTTCGTTGATACTGAACAGTTGAAGCTCTTTTGCAATTACTATACATTCAGTTTATCTTATTGAGCATGTTATTGTTTATACCCTATTATAGATTTGGCATGTGTTTTTAAAAATGGACCAGTAATTGGTCGGGCCATATTTATGGTCGGAATAACTTAAGGCCCAGATTGGCCTGGGATCCAGTAGAGGACTATGACATGAGCTAGTCCGGGGTTGATGCGTGGCTGGCCAGCAGCACAACCTTTGATTTGAATAAAATGTATAAGCCAAATTCTAATTCTTTACTTCAATCATTATTGATACAAAGCATGTGTTAGCTAAATATTGTTGATTCTGATATCATAAATTCATATCCTTACAACTGTGATAGAAATGATTCGTTGATGTTTGCTGAGCAATTTTGGCTCACTCTTGCTTGTTGTTTTCTAACCCTATTCCAGTGAAGCGAGAGTATGAGTTGGCATAGCGTGACCGATAGTTCACCAGCAGCCAGGAGAGCCCCTCGAGTCATTGTTATTGGCAGGGTAGTTGTTGTTTTGCTTTTCTAGATTAATGTCTAGATTTGAACTTTAGTTGTGATGTAATCACTCTGATAAAACTGGTATTGTAATAATAAAAGATTGTAGTAGCTTGTGTTCATTGCCATAATCTGGATGCGGTCTTGGTCAAGGGGTAATTGTGTCTTTATATATATTATGCATGTGTTAAATAGTGTTCCGTTGGTCGGATGACTCCTCAAATCTGTACCCCGGGTTTGGAGGGCGTCACATCCTGGATAGTACATTTGGTTGTAATAACTAATGATACTTATGTGACTCGTTTCTGAAGCTATAACTGGTGTGTGTAAGAGATTGGGGTCTTTGGGTGGTGTAATATTGGGTTGTTGAGCTAGTACATGTGTTATTGTTGGAATTGAGGGCGTGACAACCCGGATCTCCGACCCCGGATCTGAGGGTGTTAAAGAAATGGTTATCAGAGCTTTATGTTATAGTACTCAGAGACGAGAGTGTTAAGAGTTATGACTAAATAAGAGATTAACGTAAGGACTCATATAGAGTTCGTTATTGGAGTACCGAATGTAGTACCATTGAGAAACTTAAGATTGGAATGTTTACTTGAGGTCTTATAGTAGGACCGATAGAATCTTTAGAGGTCATCAGGATGATGAGAAGGGAGTTAGAATTGTATGTGATTTATCGAGGATATTGATATAAGACGTCGAGTAGAGTCTCAAGAGCAGTTTTTATAGAGGCGGTATAGCCCATACTATTGGTTGACTTGACTAGAGCAAAACTTGTACTCGTAGTCCTTCATAGTTGCCCTTAAGGAGGCGACATATGTGAGAACCAAGATGTTTAAACTTTTTACGCGATTAAGGTTACTTAGTTACCTGGATTAATTAAAGGCATTTATTGTTTATGAGGTTTCCAATCCCCGTGAGCGATGACTCTACTAGAGATAGTGTCTACTACACCATTGAGGATTTTGTTGCCCTCGAGGAAGATTGTGTATATATATCACGAGAACGTTATCGTAAGACGAGTGCGCTAGACGACGTCATGAGTATGCTTCGTACGATAGGCCAGGATGGTTCAACTCAGCGATCAAGAATGTTGGGAATCAATGGTATGACTTTAATGAAGTGCATATGGTTGCAACAAGAACTACGGCGATCTTAGAACCTACCGAGAGGAAGGCCCTTGAGTCTGGAATTGGATTCTTTCGATACAAGTCTTATTAGAGACTACGTATATATTAAACGAGTAGACCTCCATCTTCGGTGGACATGTCGATTCGACCATGGAAGACACCAATATTGGATAACTATAGGGGAATGACAGATATGTTTACGGACCCCCAAGTTATTAAATAACTTTGATATGATTTTGAGAGACCATTTAGTTTGTATCCTATATTATGAAGGCGAGAGAGGTGATCATCCTCGTACTGGAAATGTTAGAACTTCTGATGACCATTGACTTTTTGGTATCTACTTGCCGGTGCACTACTCAATCTGAAACTGTTCATGCCCGCGTTACCTTGAAAGTTCATGTCAGGTAGCCCTTCCAGTTTCCTAATTCAAACTTGGGATGCAACCAACAACTTCTATATTTATTTTATTTCTTTTCTTTTCTCCTCTCATTACCTTTAAGGTTTAAATACGCAGAATGAAGCTACCATTACTCACCGTAGCGCTTTGTTCGTGCCCTAGGACGACCGGAAGAGGGAACCATTATTCATCTATCCTTCTAGGTCTATATTTTATTCTTTATTCTTTCAATTATCTGAGGAATGTTCAATTAATGCTTCCTTAATTATTTGACGAATATTCTTTAACGATTATCTTGATATTCGATTTCTTCTTTCATACTTGGACTCCTCAGTCGAGTTCATAAATACCTAACTATTTGTTTAAACATAGATGATATATATTTAGAGATTCCTCATGAATTATTTTCTTCTATTTAAGATGAGATTTGTAAATTAGACGTTGAAATCGTAGAAAGGATATCAATTTGATATTGGTAGTCCGAATTCAATTCTATTGAAGAATTTGATAAAGTATATGTACGGAGACACCTTTGGGTGGACCGTTTCACTGATGAGAAATATTTGATGGGTGGTTATCGATTGTTCCGATACCAAGAACTTTCTATTCAAAGCTTATATTCTATTCAAAGTTTATAATTACCTTGTTCGTCCCAAACTTATTTACTTTGAGCATTCATAACACAGGACTATGACTGGGCTGAAGATGAGAATGATTTTGAGGAGGACATTGAATTTGTGAACTTTGCACTAATGGCTGATTCAAGTGAGCAGGAGGCCAATTCATCATCCAATCAGGTATTTACCACAAATGTCTATGAGCTTTCTATTGAGGAATGCAATAGTGCAATTAATGATATGTCTACTGAATTGTACCATATGTGTATTTCTCTTAAATCACTTACAAATGAAAACACCAGGATTAAAGATGCTAATCAGTTTTTAAGTGATAGGAATGTTGTTCTAGAAACTCAATTTATTGAGTTTGAGAAAATGAGACTAGAGTGTCGAGTTGCCAAGGATGAACTGCTAGATGTGCTAAAAAGAGAAGAAATTCTCAAAGCACAGTTAGCTAAAGAAGAGGAAACAATAGCTAAATGGACTAATTCCAGGAATGTTGCCACAAACATTATTAAGGCTCAAGGTGTGGATACATTCTACAAGGAATCAGTAAGAAAAGATAAAAAGAAACTAGATGTTGAGAATCTAGGAGATGACACCTCTACGGATAGTGAGCATCCGTTGATGGGCAATACCTCTACGGATAGTGAGCATCCATTGATGGGTAACACATTTTGTGGATGTGACTTGTCCCAAGAAGTGTACATCCAGTGTTAGTAAAGAAAAACTTGAGAAGCTGAACAAAAAGTATGGTCCAACCAGCAAAAATTTTGTTCAGGGATAGTGTAGTAAAACCAAAGCTAAAGATGTCAACATAGGTCACTTGTCCAACAAACAGTTGAAGGACAAGGTAGAAAATATAGAGGTCAAGGCTGAGGTGAAAAAGAAAAAGAACAGAAATGGTAAGGTAGGGATTAGCAAGCATAGCAACTATACACCTGACAAGTATGCTCCTAGGAAAACTTGTGTTAAGTGTGGTAGTGTTAATCATTTATCTACCAATTGCAAAACTGTTAAAACTTCATCTGTTCAAATGCCAATGTCTGTACCCAATATGCCTATGCCTGTTATGCATAACATGTTTGCACATACTGATCATGCATCAAATTTGTATGCCAACATGCCATTTGTTTCAAATCCATATATGAATGCATTCACAATGCCATAGATGACATGGAGCATGCCACACATGAACACTATGTATGCACAACATCCTCAAATGCCTACATCAAACATGTATGCAAATGAACATCCTCAACATGTTGTCTCTCAGAGGTCAACACCCAGGGTCAAGGTTGATTTAAGGTGAAAAATGACAAGAAAGGCAAAGTTTAAGCTAACAGGAAAGGACCCAAGGAAACTTGGGTACCAAAATCAACTTCATTTGGTTTTGTTGTGTGCAGGGAAACAGAAAGAATCTATGGTACTTAGACAGTGGTTGTTCTAGGCACATGACTGGAGATTCTACCCTGCTCATAGAGTTTGTGGAGAAAGCTGTCCCTAGCATTACCTTTGGAGATGACATCAAAGGTTACACTAAGGGATATCAATTGATTTCAAAGGAAAATGTCATCATTGATGAAGTAGCACTAGTTGATGGACTCAAGCACAACTTGCTGAGTATCAGCCAACTATGTGATAAATGTTTCTCAGTATCATTCAATCAAGGAGCCTGTGTTATTTCAAACAAAGAAAACAACAATGTGGTGTTGACAGGCCACAGAAGAGGTAATGTCTATATAGTTGACTTCAATTCAACAAGTTCAGATTCTATCACTTGTCTTCTAAGTAAAGCAAGTAAAGATGAAAGTTAGCTATGGCACAAAAGGCTGTCACATTTGAACTTCAAGTCAATGAATGATCTGGTAAGAAGAGACCTAGTAAGAGGACTTCCTCAGTTGGAATTTTCCAAGGATGGACTCTGTGATGCTTGCCAAAAATGGAAGCAAAAGAAAATTTCTTTCAGAAGCAAGCTAGACTCATCAATTGAGCAACCTCTACAGCTGCTACACATGGATTTATTTAGACCAGTAAATGTCATGTCTATTTCAAAGAAAAGGTAATGCCTTGTGATTGTGGATGATTTTTCAAAATTTACATGGATATACTTTCTGCACTCTAAAGATGAGGCAAGTAAAATCATAATCAATCACATCAAGGCTGTTAACAATCATCCTGATCTCAAAGTCAGAAGAATTAGGAGTGACAATGGCACTGAGTTCAAGAATTCAACAATGAGGATATTTTGTGAGGAGAATGGAATCATTCATGAGTTTTCTACAACTAGAACACCACAACAAAATGGAGTGGTGGAGGAAAAATAGAACTCTAATTGAGGCTACAAGAACAATGCTAGGAGAATCAAAGTTACCTACTTATTTCTGGGCTGAAGCAGTTAACACTGCATGTTTCACTCAAAATATCTCTTTGATCAATCATGCAAAAGGAATGACTCCATATCAGCTGCTCAAAGGAAGAAAACCATCCTTGAATTTTCTACATGTCTTTGGCTGCAAATGTTTTGTATTCAGAAACCAAGGTGAACATCTTGGAAAATTTGAGTCAAAGGCAGATGAAGCCACTTTTGTGGGATATGTAGCTGGAAAAGCCTACAGGGTTTTCAATCACAGAATCAACATTATTATGGAATATGTACATGTTGTTTTTGATGATGCCAGAATTCAAGGTCTCGTTGATGAGGGCTTTCATGAAACTCTCAGATTTGAGAATGAGGTGGAAGGTCTGTTTTATGAGGATGAAGATGATGATTATGAGGATGAATTAGTCCCTCCAAGAATGATTATTTCAAACATGGATAACTCAAGTTCAAATGAGCCATCCATAGAAGGGACAATTGGAGCATCCGTAGGAAGCCAAAATGAAGCATCCGAAGGAAGCCATAATGGAGCATCCGTAGGATGCCAAAATCGAGCATCTGTAGGAAGCCAAAATGGAGCATTCGTAGGTGGATCACAACACAGGGTTACCACCCCAATAAACTCAGGGGGAGTTTCTTTGAGTCAAGGATCAACCTCACATGATCATACTTATGAGAATGATGCTACATCTTCAAGACCTACACCTGCAACAAGAAGAAAATGGACAAGGGATCATCCATTTGAACTAATCATTGGTGATGCATCCTCAAATTTCCAAACTAGAAGAGCTACTCAAGATGAATGTTTATACAACAACTTTCTTTCTCAAGAAAAACCAAAGAAAGTTGAGGATGCTCTTTTAGATCCAAATTGGGTGTTAGCTATGCAGGAAGAGCTAAACCAATTTGAAAGAAACAAAGTATGGAAGCTGGTACCCAAACCTAAAGACAGAAGTGTTATAGGTACAAAGTGGGTATTCAGAAATAAGATGGATGAAAATGGCATTGTCACAAGGAACAAATCTAGATTGGTTGTTAAGGGCTATTCTCAAGAAGAAGGAATAGATTATGATGAAATATTTGTCCATGTTGCTAGATTGGAAGCAATAAGGATATTCCTAGCCTATGCAGCCCATGCCAATTTCAAGGTCTATCAAATGGATGTCAAGAGTGCCTTCTTGAATGGGGAACTGGAAGAGGAGGTATATGTCAATCAACCTCCTAGTTTTGAAGATCCAAATTATCCAGAATTTGTCTACTTCCTACTCAAGGCACTCTATGGACTGAAGCAAGCACCTAGAGCCTGGTATGACACTCTGTCACAGTTTCTTTTGGAAAATCAATTCACTAGAGGTACTGTTGATAAAACTCTTTTCTTTAGAAATGTTAATGGCTCTAGTATACTTGTTCAAATTTATGTAGATGATATAATCTTTGGGTCTACAGGTGAGAAGCTTTGCAAAAGGTTTGCCAAACTTATGCAAAGTAAATATGAAATGAGCATGATGGGTGAACTTACATATTTTCTTGGCTTACAAGTTAAGCAAGTGAAAGAAGGAATATTCATTAGTCAAACTAAATACATCTTTGATCTATTAAAGAAGTTTGATCTAATGGATTGCTCTCCTGCTAAAACACCCATGCCAACTGCCACTAAGCTTGAATTGAATACTAAGGAAAAATCTATGGACATTTCAAGCTATAGAGGCATGGTGGGCTCACTTTTATATTTAACAACTAGTAGACCTGATATTATGTTTGTTACATGTCTATGTGCTAGATTTCAGGCTGATCCTAGAGAGTCTCACTTAGTTGCTATCAAGAGGATTTTCAGATATCTCAAGGGAACACCAAACCTTGGCATTTGGTACCCTAGAGAATCTGGTTTTGATCTAATTGGTTATTCAGATGCAGACTATGCAGGTTGCAAGATTGACAGAAAAAGTACAACAGGCACCTGTCAATTTCTAGGAAACAAGCTGTCTCATGGTTCAGTAAGAAGCAAAATTTTGTCTCTACTTCTATAGCTGAGACAGAATATATTGCTGCTGGAAGTTGTTGTGCACATATACTTTGGATGAAAAATCAACTAATAGACTATGGTCTAACAGTCAATAAGATTCCAATCTTCTGTGAAAACACTAGTGAATTGCCATAACTGAGAATCCAGTGCAACACTCAAGGACCAAGCACATTGACATAAAGTATCACTTCATCAGGGAACATGTGATGAATGGTACTGTGGAACTTCATTTTGTTCCAAGTGAGCAGCAAATTGCAGACATTTTTACCAAGCCACTTGATTAATCAACATTCTTAAGGTTGGTAAGTGAGCTAGGTATGCTTAACTACGCTTAATTTATTTTAATGTCTGATAATTTGTAATGCATCCAGTGTCAACATGATTTTCATGAGAATTAAAACTCTTTGAAAAAGAAGAATTTTGTCTAAGTCAAAATTTCTCCCTCTATTGATATCCTTATCCGTTGATGGTCGTTTTTAACACTGGATTTTCTCTATGTCTACGGATATTGCCTTTTACTCCTCTACGGATGTCGAATCCCAAAAGGTAAAATCATATCCGTAGATAGTGTAGGGTTAATCGTAACCGTTAAAGTCACAATCTTATCCGTAGTTACATGCGTATAGTACATGTATGTAATTGCAGTAAATTCGTGGCTTTACTTTTTAAATCCATTACTTTTAAATGGTTACTTTCTTGCCCGGTCAGATAATTTCTTTCAATTATTCTGATTTTATTAGTGAATTATTTTGGGGGAGTATAAATTGATTTGTACTCCCAGTTAATCATTTTCTATCAATTTCCAAAATTCACTAAGGCAAGAACTCATCTTTTCTCTCAAAGCAAAAATCTCTCTCTATAATTTCAAGCTTTGCATCAATGGCACCAACCAACAAGACTATGTCTCTCACTGGTTTCACATATGAGAAGAACAACTTCACAACACTGGTGGACTTCGAAGAGAAGAACGCATCATATCACACTATGATGAGGTTTCTCCAGAACTGCAAGCTCTCAAAGGCAATGTTCGAAGCCCCCAAATTATACTTCGAGGTGATTGAAGCCATCTGGGAATCAGTAGTGTTTGATTCTGTCAATGCTACTGTCACCTTTGTTCTTCAAGGTAAGGAATATGTGATAAATAGTGATGTTATTACTGCTTGCTTAAATTTGTCTGAAAACAATAGGGTAGAAAAGCATAGTGATACTGATATTGTTAACATGCTGAATTCAATTAATTATGCTTTGCCTACGGGTAATTTAAGTAAGATTCAGAGAAGAGGCATGGTCAAAGAATGGAGCGTTTTCTTTGATGCCATTCTTAAGGTTTTCTCTGGTAAAATTAGCAACTATGATGCAGTTACTTTTTCTATGCTTGACATTGCTTACATGATTTTGACTGATAGCTTTTATAATCTAGGATCCTTGATTTTGTTTGAACTAGGAGCTAAATTAAGGCATAAAGCATCTAGAAGTAAGAATGTCTATTATGCTAGATTTTTCATGTTGCTTGTAAGACCCCGGATTTTGGGTAGAATTAAAACTTTTATTATATGTTGATGTAAATATGGATAGTGGCAATGACTTTGAGAATCAAGTTATGAAATGAATATGAATTTCGGTTTTCAAACATTTTGAGAATAGTAAGAATGGACTGAACATATAAATAAGAACAATCAATCTGGAAGATAAGAATACAATACTCCAGGGAAGGAAAGTATTTTTATGTCATCCAAATCGATATCTGGTATGCATCCAACAACTCCGTAAACAAGATAGCGTGTGCCCGAGAAAGCACTAGAACATTTCTAAGTGCAAGAAGTAAAGAGAAATAAACCAGGAATATTGGAACGGATATTGATCCAAAGGATTATAGAAAAACCACTGATGAATAGTAACTTTTGATGAATAGTAAATTTTTGTCGTTTAAAAAGTTTTTCAGACCACCCTATATACGGAACGATATAATGAACTTTCAAAGCTGTATTAGTGATCTACGATGAAAATAAAGGAATGCAAAAGCTGTCAGAATCGGAAAAATAGCATTTCCGTTTTCTCCGAAATTTCACCATTAACGGACGGATTAATCATTATTTGGGAATATTGAAGGATTTAGATTATCAATTCCATGGATATGGATTTAATAAAAGAATTAGGGATATTAAGAACGATTGCGATAAACTACTTCGATAGAACACTTAAGAAACCCTGCGAACTTTTTACGCGATTAAACGGAGACGGAACAACGAGACATTACAGGATTAAAATACCGACATGGAAGTAACATGTAACAAGATTAATTTGAGGAATGCAACATTTGGATCATTCATGTGAAAAGAAACAAACTAGTAAAGCTGCTTTGCCACCATGACCCTCCAGCGCTTGACATGTGTCCCTGCTTGCCACCATGACCCTCCATGGCTCGACACGTGTCCCTGTGACTAGCCAAAGTGTGGTGACTCACCACTTTCTAATACAAAATATCAGCCTTATCATTAATTGGCCAAAACAAAAAGAAAAGAAGAATTCATCCATTTTGAAGAGAAAACCCGAGGGAGAAATGAGGAGAAAATGGGGGAGAAAGAAGTGATCGTAACTTGAGATTCCGTGATCCGTTTTTGGCGTTCCACCACTCAAATCGAAGCTCTCGAGAAGCCCGACGTAACCATGGTAAGCAATCGCCTCACCTCTGTGATTTACCCTTCGATTTCAGTGAGTAACAGTTGGAGAAGATGATGAATAGTAACTTGTATTTTGCTTTGTTGCTTTTGATATTGAGTTTGTGGCTTCCAAAGGTTGTATTAAGCAAGGATCTAAAGGTTACATAAGGAATATAGCAGCAAGCAAGCTTGGAGGAAGGTATAAACCTCTGCCCTTTTGAGTTTTATATGAGTTTTAAAGTGGTTTTGATGTTCATGTAAAGTTAAGAGGTGATTTAGTGATTATTTGGATTTGTTTGAATGTGTAAAATGATGGGTGTTGGATTTGAGCCTCCCCACTGATCTTAGAGGTGTATGATGGTTGTTTGTTGAGGTTGTAGATGTATGGTATGCCCGGTGTGGCTTGGTTATGTTGTGACAAAATAGGATTATTCGATTTTAAGCCGTCGTAATGCCCGATTTTCGGTAACTCTATAAACTGCCTAGAATCAGAAAACCTAACTGCCTCTTTTGGTTCAGTGATTAACATGAGTGTGTAGAGCCTTGTTTCTAGTTTACGTGAGCGCAAGAATCATGTCATTACGATTTACGGTTTATGAGATATGACCATTTTAGTGAAAGTGGTTCAAGGAATGAGATTGCAGAAATGTACCGACTTTGTGGCTATGTTTGAGACCCTTAAGAGTTGTTTTAAAATATGAAATTTTGTATTGAAGTGTCAAGGGCAGTTACGAAGGTTTGTACGAAGGTTTCGAGTCCAAAAGAGTATTTTCCGATTTTATAAAAATGTGTTAGCCGAGGTTGCGCAAGTGAAAACCACTAAGAGCATGACTTAGAAACCAATGTTGTAAATGGTTAAGTATAACTTGTATTCGAGGATCGATTTCGGACTAAACCTATGACTGAAGTAATTGTCGACTAAACATGGACTTAGTATGAGCCTATATCGAACTAGTAATGCCTTGGTTGTGTTTCGCTTATGTGTTTAAGCATTGAGTACAAGTGGATTATCCAGGGGATTAATTGTGCGTTTTCTTTGACTTTGTCTAGATTGTCCGGCATCGTCGCGAACCCCTATCACTTCTCGAGCATCAGGCAAGTTTTCTAAATCTATACTTTGAAGTATTGATTATATATTACTGTTGTTGCCATGTGTGGAGTTATACAGTTTTGCGATACATGTTATATATTGTATAAAATAGAGTTTGATTTGGGTTATATATGAGCTTTGAGATAAAGTAGTTATAAACCGGTATACCTTGTAGCTCTAGAGATAAGAGCGTACTTCTTGTTTTCGACTCTAGACCGGGAGTCAGTATTTGAGATATGGAGATAGCCGTGGAAACCCGGAGGGATTCCAGCGGCAGTGTACTAATTATTTTGAGGACTGCTATTATTAAACATTAATTATATTTCTAGAAAGTATTAATTACCTGGAAATGATTTGAGGAATGTTATTTGAATACTACCTCATTCGAAGGTTATTATTTGAAAATGATTTGATTATGGGCTTCTAAGCTAGATATGTGATATTAGTTAGAAGCCAGGATTTTATATTTTGCCCTAGGATAAGGGCGGGTGATTTTCTCTAAGATCAGAAGTAATTATATTTCGGTATATGTTAAAGGTTATTTTCCGATAAAGATATCGGGTAACTGTTATTCGAGGGTTAATTATTTTATTTAAGGAATATTATTTATATACATTTGAGGATTATCGACTTACAGAATATTATTTATATACATTTGAGGATTATTTATTAATGAATATTATTTTTGAATATTCATTTGAGGATTATTTATTAATGAATATTATTTTTGAATATTCATTTGAGGATTATTTATTAATGAATATTATTTTTGAATATTCATTTGAGGATTATTTATTAATGAATATTATTTTTGAATATTCATTTGAGGATTATTTATTAATGAATATTATTTTTGAATATTCATTTGAGGATTATTTATTAATGAATATTATTGTTGAATATTCATTTGAGGATTATTTATTAATGAATATTATTGTTGAATATTCATTTGAGGATTATTTATTAATGAATATTATTTTTGAATATTCATTTGAGGATTATTTATTAATGAATGTTATTTTTGAATATTCATTTGAGGATTATTTATTAATGAATATTATTTTTGAATATTCATTTGAGGATTATTTATTAATGAATATTATTTTTGAATATTCATTTGAGGATTATTTATTAATGAATATTATTTTTGAATATTCATTCGAGGTTTGTTTATTTGATGAATATTATTTTCGAATATTCATTTGAAGGTTTACTTGTTTAATAAATGTTATTAATTGTTTTCCAATCAAAAAGAGGTTCCCAAAACATTGTTTTTCCTTTTGAATCTGTCTTTTAAGAAGATTCAAATGCTCGCTCAACTATCAAAAATATGGGAAGCCTGATTTAAGTGACTACTACTCTTTTAAAATCTCAATTCAAAAACTGTCAAGGGACAGATATTTTCTTGGAGCAATTTAATTGTTGCCAGTCTAATGTGGTGTTACCACCTCAATGATCGAGGGGTAAATTCTTGGAACAAGTCGATATCCATTAACAAGCATAGCTTGGGAAATATTGGGGAATCTTCCTTTCCAACCTAGATATAACTACTTAGTGGAGTCGTATCAACAAGTAGTACACTTGGGGAATGGAGGACGACCTTTACGTTTCAGAGTCATGGATTTCATCTGAACTAGGAGTGGTGTAAGTGGTCCAGTTGCGATAGACCCATCCAACTTTTATGGCCCCAAATGGGCCGGGAGGTCACTGAAAGGCGGTAGACAATGTCAGGCCGTCGTGATTCTTCCATCTACATGTAGAAAACTATTTGAGCGGTGCGACCTGCTACTGATCATAGCAAGGTTAGGCACAGCGGGCGCGGTAGCAACTCCAATATTAGTTCATCATCCAATCTGGATATTCCTGCAACATGTATTGGGATGAAAAACCAATCATGTCGGCAGGGGGTCGAAAGTGTTTGAAAATGAAGTGACAATAAATTCATGCAACTTCATCTTTTATTTATGAGTTATGACTCTGTGGATACCTTACATAACATGGGTTATGGTAAGGGAGTTGTTTATACTGAATCACCTTATAACTTCATCTTTTAAAATATGTGTTGATATTCTGCTTACATAGCAGATACTTTTGGAAAGGTTATATTTGGTTTCCTTTGAAACCTCATCTTTTATACTAGAACTTTGTTCATAGTTTGAATATCGAAAGTTTGCAGAAATATTATGGAAATGATATTTGAAGTACAATAATGGTACTATTTTTGGGAATACATTTCGATAAGGATATAATTTCAGTATCGAGATATTTTGACAAATTATCTGGGTTGAGTTAAAGGCAGAGTTATGCCATACTTTCATTACCTTGCTGAGCTATCGCTCACTCTTGCTATTGTTTTATATATATTATATAGCAGCGAAGCAGGATGCCAATGGGTCGGCACATACCTCGCAAGGCGTTTCCATTAAGCAGTTTCTAGCAGCGATCCCGAGAGTAGTACGAACCAATCGAATCAGGCTTCGGCTTTTGGTATTCAACTTATGTATAGACATGAATAGTATTAGAGGATTGTGAGCATCAGAAGGCTAAGTTGGTAATGTAGCAATACTTAGAAATTGTATCAGTAACAGATTCAAAAGACATTTGGGTATTGTAATAAAAGTTATTTATTCCGCAGTTGTTGTATTGTGTCGTTTCTGAGACTCTAACCTGTGTGTGTGTGTGTGTGTGTGACATATGTTGTGGGGTCATGAGCAGGTGAATTATGAATGGTGTGAGTAATACAGGTAAGGCAAGGAATACATGGATTGTGACAACCCTAGATCCCTGACCCCGGATTTGGGGTTGTTACATTGCTAGCTAACCATGTAGAGAGTAACATGGTGGTCCAATTCCCTGCAAACTCCAAAGACTGTTGGGTTCAAAATAAGAGAGTCCTTGAGGACTTGAATAGGCTGAACCACAACAAGGAGGTTCAATTGGTGTATCCACCAATTTTCACTGCAACTCAAGAGGCACAGGTGAGTCAGGTAATCTCCTCAACTGTACCTTCATCTACTGTCATTTCTTTGATTTCTAGTACTACCATGGAGGCTGGAACTGTCCAAGGCCTATGAAAGGAGAAAGAGGTCTAAACCATCTGGGGTTGCACAGGGATCACACACAGTGTCAATGGCACCATCACAAATTCAGGTTGATGTGGCTCCAGTAAATGTGGAGTCACAACCCCATTCTTTATTTATTTAAACTGAAACAGACACACCAAGATCACGTACTCTCTCTCTGGATGTTGATATGATTCACACATCAATTCCTGATTCTCCATCTTTAACCTTCTTGGAGGAGCCCCACTCTGAAATTGGTGGTCATCATCTTATTGATGATTTGTTGGACCACCAATCTATCATTTCCAAGACTTTGGTTCCATCTGTGGCTCTCAATTTAAAATCAATCTCCACAGATTCAGCCATAGTCTCAATTTCAAAAGCTACTTCTTTTTCTTCATCAACGGATATTTCTCATCCGTTGACAAGTGTTTGTCTGTCTACGGATATGCCTCAAATCAGCTATCCGTTGACATATACTTCTACCAGCTCTACGGATACTCCTTCCACACTGGCACTTCAAACTTCAAATATAATAACTACCAATGTGGATGAATTAGTAGTAGTTCAAACACTTTTAGGATTGAGGGAAGGGAGTGAAGCCATTGAGAGTGAGGGGCTGGCTTGCAGCCAGGCAAAAGGAGAGAAAGAGAAAGATAGACAGACTATTTCTTCCAGTCTGGTAAAAGTGAGCTATGAGAGTTCCACCTTAGTAGGTGAAGGTGAGGGTGTGAGCCAGGGGGAGCCCCTGATGCAAGAAAAGAGAGAACATGAGAGAAAAGCAGGTACATGAGATATAAGGATGGAAGACTCAGCCATTGCAAGTGAGTAAATGAATTTCAGTGATGCAGACAGGGAGAGGTTGTTCCAACTTGAATATCAAAATGAGTTGGATCAAGTAAACCTGAATGTTGAGACATTTACTCATCCTGATCCAGCCTATCAAGTCTTGGCTGGACAGGGCAATGTGGAGGCAGAAAGGATGTTGCATTTGGTACACTCTACTGAATCAATGTCTAGGGCAAAAGAAACAATTCAAAATCTGCCTCCAGGAGCTGGTGAAGACTTTGAGTTTGATGAAGACAGTGATGATTCTGAGAGTGGTGAAGGAGGAGATGAAGGCCCTTCCACTCTCCAAGAGATGCCTAATTGGTTGTTTTCAAACTCCCATGTTCACAATGACACCAAGGCAGTCATTCTCAAGAATTATCAAAGGGCACATGGTGAAGCTCAAACATCCAATCCCTTGCATGCCACCACTGTTCAGAATTTTATGGCATCACTTCAGCTTCATCAGGCCCACATCCTTCAACAGAGAGCCAACACTGATGACATCAAAGGACATCTTGATGGGGGTAAAGGATGCTTTGGCAAGAAGAGTTGATGATGTTGCTCCTTCCACTTCTCAAAGATGCAAGCAAGATAAGTTGGTGAAGGATGTGGCTGCCCTTACTGTGAGGATGGATAAGATGGAGAAACAAATGGACACCTTTCTGGCTAATAAAAATCTACAGACTCAGCTTTTGCAACAGTTACTGCAGGCTACTGGTGTCACTCAAACCTTTGATGATAACAAAAAGGGGGAGAGTACACTGGTGGTCTCTGAAACAGTAACCTCTTCAACCAAAGGTGTGCCATCAAGCCAGGGGGAGCCACCTCAAATCATAGCAAATCCAAGTGAGTTTCAACTCACAAAAGTGATCTCTCCTTCAGCCAAGGATGCTCAAGCCTTCCTCAATTCAGAGAGGTTAATCAAAGAATCCATCTTCAAGGCTGTGACTTCATCATCAACAAAATCAGTGTCTGTCCACACAACCATTCTGAAAGTTCTCACTCCTGATACCATTACTCTACAAAAGGAATATGATGCTTAACACTCAAGTGTCAAGGAGTTAGAGCCAATCTTCAGTGGCAGAACTGGATCTCCACCAAGACATCATGGCAAGAATAAATTAGAAGTGGATTATCCATTCCCCAAGCCTGATGATTCTAAGGTGTTAGTAGCTCTTATCAGGAATCTCAAGACTACCAATGACATAGAGCTGAGACAAGGGTTGGCTGTTATCTACAGGAATGGCAAAGAAATTCACATCACATGAAACCATCCCAGGTTCAATGAAGCCAAATCAGAAGAGATTTCCAGAATAATGAGAGAAGCCAATCCCCAGGGTTTTAAATCTACACCTGAAAAATAGGCTAGATTGGCCCAAGAACTTATGAGGGAGATGGATGAAGAAAGTATTGAGGCTATAGAGGAAGAAGCCCCTACTAAAAAGAAATTGAAGAAAAGGAAGACAGTGCCTAAGACCAAGCGTACCAGATGGAAGAAAAGATCACATAGGCCTGTTTCTCCTGAGAAAGTAGAAGAGAAGACAGATTCAGAGAGGAGAATTGTCTTTGAAGATCCCATTCCAGCTTCATCTCAATCTCAAACCACCTTCCATGAGACTCATGTAGAGCCTAAAGATGAGCCTATGGAGTTTGAGAATTTAATTTTCCTTAATTTCATCATTGACACTGAAAAGAAGTCAAAGAAAATGGAATAAGTCAAAAGAGCAGGACAAGGACCAATTAAGCTGAATGTTGCACCAAAAGTTGCCAAGCCAGTTGAGAACAAGACAGACTTTTTGTACATTGCAAAAATACAGGAGTACTCAACCATGGATCTTTTCCTTGATGAAGTTAGTGAAATAAGAGGCACAGACAAATTCAGAGATCTGCCTGAAAGACTAACCTTTGTCTACAAAGAAGGGAAGGTGAGAGCATGGCCCCTGTAAAAAGTGTTGAATGAAGGACATTCTACCTTGGTGAAAGTCTTCTCAGGCTTCAAAAACACAAGGGGATTCTCTGAGGTTGCAAGGAGTGCTATTTTGAAAAGGATTGAGGAAATCAGGAGCAACTGGAATTCTCCTGTTAGTTTGCCAAGAAAGCTGAAGATCCATTATAATGGACAAAGAATACATCTCCAACCTTACTGGATGATGGAATTCAAGGATGACAAGGGCTGTAGAAGATTCTTCAGGATTGAAGATCAATTGTCTAAGGCTACTACGAGGTACCTTAGATGGTTTCAAGGCAAGCTGGATCCAAAGATTGCTGAAGAAGATGCATTCTACAAAAAGCTTCAAGATCAAATCAAGGCAAACCATGCTAAGGAAGGGAGACAAAAGATTCAGCCTCCAAGAGACAAGATAAGGAATTAAAACTGCTCAGTCTAGAGGAGCACTCTCTAAGTAATCATCTGTACTTTTTAGTATTTCAATAATGTAGCTTAATGCAATTTTTATTGTTACTGTTTATTTGTTAGAAGTGGTTTTGTTATCATCAAGACTCTTAATATATGGCTGATTCTCAACCAGGCATAAATTGGGGGAGATTGTTAGGAACTATGTTGTTTCTTGATGATAACTAGATTAACTTTTTAAAAAATGTATAAGTATAATGTAGCCATCAACGGATAGCATGCTTATGCAGTATCCGTAGATGGGTAACTTATATACGGATAAGACTAAATGTAACATGCTTGTGTAATCCTGATGTACAATCCTGAGATGCAATCCTGAGATGCAATCCTGATATGCAATCCTGAGGAACAATCCTGATGAACATTCCTGATATGCAATCCTGATATGCAATCCTGATGTACAATCCCGATGTGCAGTCCTTGTTATTCCCAGAACAATGCAACCTAGATTGTAGAAGGGGGGGGGGGGGGGGGTTGAATACAATCTAGTTAATTTTACAAAACTTTTTCAAACTTTTTACAGCATGAATATATGAGTTGGTAAATTAACTAAGAATTAATACAAGCCATGAACCAAAAATGAATTCTTTGAGTTAAAAAGACATGCATGAGACAAGCAAACTTTTTAAACTTTTCAGGTGGGTTTCTCGGAAAAAGCCCACATGAGGTGTATATTGAAGAATTCTCTGGTTTTGTTTTTCAACAAACTCCAGCTGCTTAAACAGATGATGGAAGAGAGCCTAAGTGTTTTTACATTTAGCTTTGTGCTCTCTCCACATACTTTTCTATGCTACTCCACACAATCTTATATACATCAACTGTGTGTTTCAAACAAAACCTACAACATAATAAAATATTACATTTTTGGTTCTGCTTGATCACATGCTCGTCTCAGAAACTATCCTATTCGGGAAATACCTTGGCTGGCATCACAGATAAACTTGTATACTCCCAAATGGTGCTTTCTGATTGAGTGTGTTGCTCTCTTCAAAAATTACTAAGTCCATGCAATTGACCTAGCTTCCAAGCCCATGTGACATCTGCATGAAAGAGACCTCTCCTTGGTTACCCGACTCTCAAGTCACTATCAGCTGAGATAAGTGAAATTGTAGTATTCAAATAGGTCTTCATGCTTATAAAGCCTTTCCTTTATGTCCAGTTAGAAGTTAAACTTCTAGGTAGCTGCCTTAACTCTTATTTATCCATCGAGACATAAAAGACAATAAATGACTTCACATTTCACTTGTAGGAATTTGAGCCTTCGAATATTTACAATTTTGACTCCCTATTCCATACATTTTTGCGTCGTTATCCACCATCTTTTAGTCACGGGTGTGTAATGATGATTTCTGAGACCGTCCTCCATTCAATCTGTTAAATAAGGAAACCTGCAAAAGATTTCGTTACATAGATTTGTTTGTCCATGTTGAATGAGATGAACATCAGTAGGCGTATTAATTCCATATCTGTCGACTGCCATTTTACGTCAATTATCCGTAGAAAGGTAATCTCAGAATATCCGTAGAAAGTTAATCTCAGAATATCCGCAGAAGTAATATTCCATAACTGTATCCATAGATTAGACATGACATTGTTGACTGCATCCATAGATAGACCATGACCTCCTTCACCGCATCCATAGATAAAACATGACATCCTTAGCTGTTTCTGATGATCAACTTCCTTCAGCTTTTATCCGTAGATATGATGTCCCCAGCTTTTATCCGTAGATGAGATAAGATGTTCTTAGCTTCTATCCGTTGATGAGATACGATGTTCTCAGCTTTTATCCGTTGATGGCATATGATGTTTTCAGCTTGTATCCGTAGATGAAATAAGATTTTATAGTGTGATCCGTAGAAAGGATACTCTTAGCTTCATCTTTAGATAAAACACCTTGTCATCTTTATTGATTCACCATTACTGAGTTGATTAGGCAAACTTACCACTAAAAGACTTGGTGCTTGATTAGACGTCCATTGGCTTGCTTCTGAATTGCTTCCTAACTTGATGACAGAATATCCTCCAATCATTTGGTGTGGTTTTTAGACCTTGGATAGATAAAATGCCTTCTAGTTAGCTTCCTGATTTATCAGCTTCTGTGAACTAGGTTTCTGATAATCAGCTTCAGTGTCAAGATCAAATTCTTGTCTTGAGCATTTTGTTATCATCATTCCAAATAGGTCAACCCTAACAATCTCTCCCTATTTATGACTGTTAGAACTGGCATAAATCCTTAAGTTGATGATAACAAAACCCTTCAATGTTCTCAGTGATCCTCAGATAGAGATTAATACTGGACAGAATTTGATGATGATGCAAAAACAAAAATAACAACTTGAAGCTGTCAGATTCCATATACTTTCCTGTACCTGAGTTTATACCTTCTTCTAAGGGGTTCCAATAGATTGTAATCGAGAGAAGAGAAATTCTGAAGTCTGAGATCTCCTTCTAACTCCCCCTGAGAACAACCTTTCTTCTCTTTAAATTCTCCCCCTTTTTGTTATCAGTAATTAGGATAGAAGAGGCATAATCTTAGTTACTGAATAAGATATCTGGGTAGAGGAATCCAACACTTCAAGGATCGAAAGATTTCTCTCAGGAATCTCTCTATTCTTGCATCAGGATCTCATCCTGGCTCACTTCACACAACTCACCTTCCCTTACTAAAGGGGTACTCAAAAAAAATTCTCCTTTTGCCATGCTGGAAGAAATAGCATGCCTCTCATTCTCTCCCTCTCCTTTTGCATGTTCTCAAGCCAGCCACTCTCCCTTCCCACAAACCTATAGATGTCTAAACTATATTGAATTCCTTGATACTCAGTCAGAATGAGCCAAATGATTTTTCAAGAAAGAATCATGGAAATCAATATTGTTCGTCTAAGGATAATCTCTGGTTAGGCTTATCCATAGATTTGAAAGACACCTTTCTACGGATGAAGGATATCCGTAGAGGATTTTGAAGAATGGGCTTGTGAAGTAGAAATTGATGTAAGTTCTGTGAAGATTGAATGTGACATTTAAGTGCACAGTGCTTACATCAAGATCATCAAAAAGAGACTAGTGATCCAACGAATTCTCTTAAAGAGAATGATCACTAGGTGAATGGAGCTTCTCCAAGAGTTCAAAAAATGGAGAATCAAGTAAAGATGAGTTGAATGCTGCAATTATCACTTAATGAGATGAAATAAACTAGGGACTGCATCCTCACATTTCAAGAAGATGCATCAAATTGAATTTAAGAATAGTGTGTGCTCCCCCTGTGCCCATGCATATATTTTCTTTCTACTTCTGGAAATAGAAATGATAATAATCCACATTATGCACACAGTGTCCCAATCCCTCATTAGTGCTCCTGGATCAGAGCATTTTTCAGTGATCATAGTCTTTTGGGAGACTACAACCAGAAAAGAGCTAATCCTTTTTGTCCATTATGCCTTTTTGAAAAGACATAAGGCAGTTTGGCTGGTAATCTCACCCTCACCTTTTCTTCTAGTGATTTCTTGATATTCACCACTGCCATCACCCTCACTTAACTCCTTTATCACTCCCCACTAGTTAAGATTTGCTAGAGTTTTGCAACTACAGTTTGTTGAGAAACTGTAGAGGGGGTTAGGAGTTGTTTATCACAATTTGGGTGTAACTAATAGGGTAGAGAACTTGGGGGTCATTCCAATCAGTTCTCATCTCAGTTTTTGAAAAGGCAAAGAAAAATGATTTAGATTTTAGCAAGTGAGAGTTTGATAAAGATAAGATTAATACCTTCCCTTTATCAATGATGAACTGTTAAGAGCCTTCTCCATTGAAGGTTTATTCTCCTAAAGTCCAATATTGCCAGCTTTCCCGTTAATTGTTACAACATCCTCATAGAGACCATCAGAAGCTGTAAAAACCTTAACTTGATAGATTGTCAATTTCTTTCAAATTCCTTCAAGTTTTCTTCTGATGTTTCTTCAGTGAGTTCATGCAAAAATGAAACATTTTTTTTTTGTTGCTCAAAGAGCTCACTTTCTATTAGTTGAACAATTAGGACTTCATGATAATTTAATCAAAGTTGATCCTTAAGCAGATAGATTTTATAATACAACCTTTAAATAATTTATCGAAAAGAAAAATATGTAATTAATTTTTTTTTTGTTAGTGTATATGAGATGTTTGTCTTTTTATTTAAGGAAATGAGTCCAGTTAACATGCAAGCCAATTTTTTTGTTGATTTAGAGGATAAACAAGTTAAATGGATTCAAATGCAGAAACAAAGAAACTAAACAAGCACATCACACAACAGTATAATAAACTGGTGGGGAAACCCCATAATTCATTAAAAAAAATTAACACTACATAAAAAAACATAACAAAAACTTAAAAACAAAAAGGACTGGAAAACATCCCAGTCCCCCCCCCCCCCCCGTCCCATGTCCTCTTCCCGGAGAGACAGACAGTCAACAGTTAAGCTGCTGTTGCCGCCTCCCCGGAGGCTCCTTCAGGGCCTCCACCGGGACCTCCCCTACGGTTGTGAGCCATAAGAATGGCTAGAGCAGCCCTCATCCTATCAAATTCATCTTGCTCCATCTGGATGAGAAGATCAATTTTCTCCTGAAGAAGGAGAATCTTGTCCATGTTCGACAGAGCGTTAAATTCCTCTGGGTTAATGTTAAGAATTCCAGAAGCCATTTTTTTGAGGAATTAGAAATGAAGATGAGGAAGAGAGCTTAACTTATGCCTTTGAATAGGCAGGGAGCTGCTAGATAACCCTTGAGTTTAACTAGGGTTAAACGGGGGTTAGGGAAACTGAAAAAGACATGCATTAAATCACTCTAGTGTGAATGAAGAGACTACTCGAGTTCCTAGAGTGAAAAATGCGTCTTAGCTCAAATTACAAAAAGTATCATGAGACATATTTTTTTTTTGAATAAAGATAAGAATAAAACTAAATAGCCGGTCATATATATATGTTCAGCTAAATAATATTAAACTAAAATCTCTAGACATAAGGAATTAAGAGTATCAATACTTTTGAATAATGTAACATGCAGATTATTTGAATTTTTGAGATACTTATTCAGCTGACATCATTCATTAAATGTATGACATTTGACAAATGATATCCCTGAATCTTTATCCATGGAAAATTCAAAGAACGACAATGCACTTAGCTTGTTAATGTCTAGAGATGATGAACTATTTAATATCAGTGAGAAAAGTAGCTTGCTATCTCATTGAATATTACTCAGAAGATCATTTCTAGACGACTTCACTTAGTGCATAACATCATTCAATTGTATTGACTTGTCATGATATAACTAAAACAAAACAAACAAGTAAAACAAGTAAAACACATAAAATAAACAAATAATTCCAGAGATTGAAATCACTGGCTGTATGCATTTAACACAAATATGTAAGAGAGTAAGAAATCATTACCTGCCAAACTCATTTATCAACCCAAGTGAGTTGCTGCATTAAGAGCATTGACAAGATATTTGGTTAAATGTTGTTCCCTTAGAACACAGTGTAGTTCCACTACAGCATGCACATCACTTCTTCCAGTAGCATGATGCATGAGGTTTATCTACTTGACTCTTTTGAGAGATGCTTAAATGCTTCAGCTGCATATTTGATTTATCCTTAAGCTAAGCATTTCTTCTGAGCCATGACCTGAACTTATTTCCTTGAAATTGGCATGAATTATGCTATGTCTTCTTGATTAGGTGTTTATCCTGCAAGTATCAGCATTTAGACAACCAATTAGAGCATAGCAAGTATCTCTTGGATTATCAAATACTGAATGATTGATAATCTTTTGAGATACCACAAAGATTCCAGGAAAAGCTAAGGTACTAGTACATAAACATGTGGTTAACATAATTTCTAGCATTCTGTTACTTAGTCATGAGGAAGATCACCAATTATCTTTTCAAAACAAAAATGTCCTACCAAGGTATTCAATTTAGTAATGTCAATAATTGGTATGAGAATTCTTAGAAGAATACTCAATTATCTCCTCAGAACTTCTTTGCATGAGCTTTTCAGCATAACAGCAAAGCTACTGATCAGTGATGCTAGATATTACGTAAACTACACGTATCTCAGCTAAGGATATATGACTTGCAGAGGCTGAGATTTAGATTTTAATTTTCTACAGATATAGACACTGTCTTTTTGCACTATCCGTAGAGGAGCAAAAGTAATATCCATAGATGTAGAAAATTTGTCTACGGATAGTCAGTATCCAAAGACAAAGCAAAGAAATAAATCCAGTGTTATGAATGACTATCTACGGATAAGGGTATCCATCGATAAAGTAAATTTTGACTTAGACAAAATTTTCACTCCTTCTGGAAAACTTAGTTTTCAAGAAGGTCATTTAAACACTAGCTACACATAAGACATCAAGAGAAATATTGAAATTTGTTCGTACCTCACTTACTTACCATTCTGAAGAGGATGGTTGATAAGCAGCTTGGTACTGATGTCTTCTTCACGAGTCACACTTGGATCAAAAGGTATTTCCACTGCACTGTCCAACATAGAATCCTTTTAGAGAAAATCTTTGAAGAACCTGATCTTAGCACAGTAGATTTAGAGATTTGCAAGGCAGATGTTCCACTCATTTCTTTAACCATGACTTTAACTCAAGGAGAAAGATTGGATGTCCAGGAAGTATACATATAGACTTGTAGAAGCTGGAAGATCTTGCCTTGATCCAAGTGAACACTTTATTCCTTCAACCCAATAATTGTCTTCAAGAGGACTTTCTTCTGGATTTTTGGAATAAGCTTCTTATGGTAGGTGCAGGTCTTGAAGATGTAAGAATTTTCTCATCAGTATGATTACGTGAGGTTGATCTTTAACTCAGAGAAACTCCCCCTAAGTTCATTGGGGTGATAACTCAGAGTTGTGATCCACTTACGGATGCTCCATTTTGGCTTCCTACGGATGCTCCATTCTGGCTTCCTACGGATGCTCCATTTGGCTTCCAATCAGATGCTCCATTTATCCTTTCCATAGATGACTCATTTGGGCTTGAATCATTCATTGTCTAGGCGAACACTCATGGAGATACTGATCCATCAACATAATCATCATCTTCTTCATACCAAGAACCACCTTCCATTTCAAACTTAAATATGAGAATTCTAAAAAACAAAATCTCATCAATAAGCTTGATTTATCTGGCATCATCAGAAACAACCTGTTTAGACTCCATAACAGTGTTGATTCATTGACTTAAATCCTTGTGGGCTTTTCCAGCTACATGCACTCTTCTTGAGTTGCATACCGAACCTGGGTTTTTGAGTAGATAAAAGATCCGATCTTTGACAGGACGTCTTCTTGAAGTTGCAGAAGTAGATTAACACTTTCTGAGATATTGTAATAACCCCAAATTTTGGACTTAATTAAAATTTTTGATGAATAGTAAATGTTGATGAATAGTAAATTTTGCTGATGAGAAATATTTTCAGACCACACTGTATGGAAGACATGGAATGAATGTTTCGAAGTTATATTAGTGATGTATAAGGAGAATAAGTGAATATAAACGCGATCAGAATCAGGAGATTCCAACTTTAAATTTTGCTACCTATTCATCGAGCAGTCGAGGATTTATTAATTGATCATTATGAGAATTAAGAAAGCGGGAAGATCCATGATCAAATATTAAGCCAAGACAATAAAAGATCAAGAGGATATCCCCTAGCATTGGTACAACGAAACGTTTTCAAAATATGTAATATCCGGGAATATAGGTACGAATTCCTAATTATTTAAATGATAATAATAGTAAAATATTTATTTATTTAAAATTTGGTGCATTATGTGATTAAATGTTTAAATAATATTCCGTGAATATGTGAATGTGGTAGTATGTGTGAAAAATTATTTTCAGTATTTATTAGTTAATTTGAGCCCGACATAATTTTATTTAAGTAAATTAGTTTAAAATTTGTTTAATTATAAATTTTGTGCATTTAAATATTTTTGGAGTAATTTTGATATTCGAATTATTTTTATGAGTCAGGATTTATTTTAGTAGTACCGAATTATTTTTCTAGAATTATTCATTACAAATTATTTTTCAGTATCGGGCAAAATCGTGTTAGTTGCAGTTACTTTTGTGCCAATTAATGTATTACACCCTAACCATATCTATTCTACCTAACCTAAAGTACATTCTAATCTATTTCTAATTAACATCACAAAACACCCACGCACACCTCTATTTTCAAAACTAAAACCAGTAGAAACCCCCCCCCCCCCCCCGGTCACAAGCCCTCACGCGCCACCTCCACCCCATTTCTCTTCTTCTTCCGCACATGCACCACAGCGCAGGTTCTATTCAGTTCTCCGTCGCCAGCCTCCACCGTGGTTTCCGCAGCCACGCCGCCGCCGTAGCCTTCTGTTCAGTTTTCCGTTCACCACCGCGTGCTCCGCCGTCGCGCAGCCGCGCCACCACAACCACCATCCTTATTCATTGTTCTTCCTGATTTTGAAATTGTTGTGGTATAAATTTCAAACCATGACATTTTGTAACTTATTTTTGGTGCTGTTTGATTTCGTTTGTATATATGTATTAATTTTTAATTCATTTTTTTTTCTTTTAATTGTTTACAACTTCATTTTAATTAGTATATGCTAATTATAAATTCGTTTTGTCTACTTAAATTATGTTGTTTATAAGTTTGTTTTGTAGAATTAATTTTAAATTCGTTTTGTTATTAATTTATGATAGTTATAAATTCATTTTTGTAGAAATTAGTAGTACATTCGTTTTAATTAATAGATGCTAATTATCAGTTCATTTTTCTTTAGTTAACTTGTGTTGTGTAGTAAAGTTGTTTGTAGTAATTAATCGTTTATAAATCGTGATAAATTGTTGAGATGTATATATATATATATATGCCGTAATTTCTAAATTCGTTGGTGTTAGTTATTTGAGTACGGTGTTAACTAGTATGTGAACGTTGCTAAATGATTTTAAGTTAGGGTGTGTAAATTTCGATGTTTAATTTTGTTTTCCTTTATATATGTGTATGGTAATATTCGAATTTATTGTTCAAATTCAAATGTTAATTATGATTTTTAGTTGTTTTCGAATAGATTTAGATTGTTAGTAACTTATGTATATTTAGAATTTATTTTAGTATGTCGAGTTTGATTTCAAGTTATGCTTCTATAATTTCATTAACGTTCGAGTAATTGTTAGTTGTATATTGTAAATTGATGTATTTAAAGTTGTTTGTAAATTTAAAGTTTAGTTTGAGTTGTAAATTACTTGTGATAGTGATTTAGTATTCTGGCGTAACTCCCAGCTTGGGGATTTGTTGTATTTAGTGGTTGAGATATTATGTTGTTTAATTCACTGTGAGATATACAGGCTATTGTTGTGATGTACTGTGTTGTCCGTCCTGTGACTGGGGGCGCAACATAGTACATGCAAAAATTTTGGCTAGTCTTATTTACGAACGGGTCATGCCGAAATTTCGTAAAATCTATTTATTTATTTTATTATTTATTTTAAAATCATTAGAGTTTAAAGAGTAATTGAATTTGATTATTTTTAATCAATTCTAAATAATAGAGAGATTAATTTAATTGACCAATTAATTTAATAGTTAATTGGTGAATTTTATTAATTGATTATCTATAAATCAAATTTAATTATTATTTTCAAATTATTTTATGATTTTAGTGTTTTATTATTTTATTATCTGCTTGACTTGATTAAATTAATTGGTCAAATGAGTTATTTGATTTCAGTTAGCTATATGTAATTCTGTGTTTATATATAAATATATATAAATGTGGTTGAATGTTACGTGCTCTATTATATCTTAATAAGTTACATGTTTATAATAATGCTAGCGTCGAGTCAACGCATGTTTACCTGTTATCTGCTATGTGTACCTATTAGTTTATATTAGTTATATTTAGTTAGATTGCGTTGGGTAGGTAGTGATAGAGATGAGCTGTGATTACTGGTTAGTATCTAATCTAGAAATTTGATATTATAGAGACGAGTAAAGACAAAGGAAAGGCTAAAGTCCAGTAGCACCAGTTAAATCAATATCCAGGCAAGTTTATTGACTCGTACTCTTTTGTTTGGAATATTGTAGCAAGATTCATGTTTCCCATTCTCATTTAATTATTGTTTCATAACCAGATTCTTTTATTATTCTGAGATTGAGACAGCCCATTATTCTTGACTTGACAAATTCTATTTCATTTAATAATTTATACCTTGTAGTACCTTATATTTGTCAGATTCTACCTTGATTCCTTGTGATTGGAAATCTAATTCTTATGCATTTGTCTTACCCTAATCCAGTTGATAAATTTAATCAGACAGTTGAAAGTAATAGTTTGAAATGACTAGGTAGTCGATTGTTCCGACACCTAACTCCGAGTATTAGGTTTGAATTGGAAGTTTTATTAAAATGAAATGTTTTAAGGACTGCAGACGCCAGTTAGAGTATCAGTATTATGTGGGCCAAAGTGGCCTTGGATCTGGTACAGTATTTGGACATACCGTAGGGTATGGTCCGGAGTTTTAGTGTGACTGATCATCCACTTTAACTCATTGTGTCACAGTAAAAATCCAATTCTAACTTAAAGTTTGATACATATTACTATTATTGTTCATCTTGCCAGTTAAATTGATTCTTTTCATATATTGCCATTTTCTTTGGCCAGTTGAGTTCATTTTATATATATTGCTATTGTTGCATCATTATCTCATCTTGTGCAGTTTTTATTTATACTTGCTCAGCCTTTTGCTCACTCTTGCTGTTAATCTTGACATTTCAGTAAAACGAGAGGATGTCACACCACAAGACAGTTCGCATTAGGTTTTCAGATTCCACCGAGACCTTGGAATGCACATTCACGCAGGAGGTTGTAGTAGTGTAATAGTATTTAAGTTTTAGTAGTTTAATGGTTTGTAATTAAATTTATTTATTAGAAGATGTAAATTATTAGACTTTTGGTTACTAGTGATAGCTCCCTATCGGGGCGTCCTAATGACATGTAGTGGTTGTTGTAGTATCTTGTGATAGTATCTGTTTCAAACTGTAACCTGATGTGGTCTTGGAGTAGTTCAGGGGTTTGTTATTTTATATTGTTATTTAGCAGGTTTATGTTATTCGTTGGAGTCTGTGATGCCCAAAAATCGTAACCCCGGGTTTTTGAGGGCGTCACAGATTGGTATCAGAGCGTACATGTTATTAGTCACTGAAATAGATATAGGTTAGAGTCCTAGGAGATAGGGTTTATATTTGAGCAAACTCATGTCGAGTTTGAGTTGCTGATCATCGGATATGATCTTGACCTTGAGATAGGATGACCTGCACATTATATATATATATTATTTAACATTATTGTGGTGACAGTCTTCTAGTGCCCCGAGGATCGAGGCAGATTCTGTAGAGGTTCGGGTTGTTCGAGATTCCGAGGGTACACCCGAGTCAGTGCTAGCACCACCGGTCGTCCAATTACCCGCCGATGTATTCTCCCGGCCTATGCATCTCAGGCCAGCCCTTGTTCCCTTTACCACACCACCTAGTACATCAGTGGAGGACTTGCGAGGTAGGGCGAGGGTCGCCCCGATGGTAGCTTCAGCCACGCTGCACGGGATGATGGCAGATGGTAGAGAGCCGAGGGTAGCACGGTTACGTGAGTTGGTGGACTACTTGTTGGAGGAGCTCGATGGTATCGAGCATTGTGACTAGAGTTGATGGGGGCAGTTGGGGGTGAGGTCTTGTACATAGTGGCAGCCGATCTCATCCGTACTTATGCCTATATATATGACTTAGTGTGTAGATCATCAGCAGGGCAGTGGGTGTATAGTAGGACCCAGTTTTGATGGTGGTACTTGACTGCACTGCTCAGTAGCGGATAGCTTGTCTTTCTTTTGTACAGTACTTTTGATGTATCCGAGCGTTCTATATGCTTAAGTCGATATCTATATATTGTTGGGTTTGGGGGCAACAAACGCAGTGAAAAACAGTCGTAAAACAATAAAAATTCCGAAACCCTAACCCTAGGATCCGTGTACAAGACATGGCTGATTATGGAGAAACGAAATCATACCTTAAAGAGCTTTAAAGTTCAGAAAGATGGAGGTCCTTGTTGTAATCACCACACAGCCCTTGTCTAAGATCTGCGTCGCCAAAGTCGTCCACATGAACGCTCGATCGTCCAACGATCAACGGAGTTCGGTACTAGCCGAAAAACTGCCCCCTCTCTCTCTCTCTCTAGCCTCTCTTAATGCAGAGCTGCTAGGGTTTTCTTTAATTCGAAATTGCAGAAAAATCATACCTCAATAATACATAATAATGTATTTATATGAGATAGAGGATTGGGCCAAAACCCTAAATCCGTTTTGGGCTTCTTAAAACCCAATCTGATTTTGGTTTTAGTATTAAATTCGAAATTCTATTTAATTAAGACCATCTCAATTAAATGACTAATTTCGAAAATAATCAGTTAATATTAAATTCGAATTCTGATTTAATTAAGACCAGCTCAATTAAATAACTAATTTCAAATTTAATCATTTAATTTAAATTCATAATTTAAATTAAAACTCCATTTAAAACGTTCTAAGTGTGTGACCCTTTAGGTTATTATTTCGTTGGCAATAATTTTATTCTTAAATAAAATTATAAACAATGAGCGGC
This sequence comes from Heracleum sosnowskyi, assembly GCA_030848705.1. Classification (NCBI taxonomy): domain Eukaryota; kingdom Viridiplantae; phylum Streptophyta; class Magnoliopsida; order Apiales; family Apiaceae; genus Heracleum; species Heracleum sosnowskyi. Next base: position 76,258,458 of record CM061239.1, read on the forward strand.
ATCTAGTAATACATCATTGCTCCCCAAGAAATAATAATAAATGGTGATCCAATTAAACCTTTCGTGACTAATGTTTCCGTGTAATATAATCCCTTTAACCAAATATTATAGATTAAACTCGAGGCATGTTATTAGTCATCATCCTCTTCAACATTTAATCCAGGTTTCCTTGATCAATGAGTAGACTATTAAAACAAATCAATATTTGAGCATGGCCATGCATTTTCATAGTCTCACTCAATCAAGAGGCCAATAATATCTCTCCTAATAATAGGAGGGTTAAATCTTATATCTATCATTCATATTTCTCATACGACTCATAATATACCCGATGTCCACTTTTATCATCACCCGGTCAAAGGTAACTTTTAATGTAATCAAAGTATATTAATCCTCGTATAGAAATATAATGATCTCAAGTCTAAGGATCATTACACCATTATCACTGTGAGCTATTCTAATGACTTTATTACCATGTAGAATCTCACTGTGGGTCTATCCGGTGCCATGTAGAATATTACATGCACCTATGTTCTTGACTTTAGTATCATTATACCTATGACCAATGAGATGTGGTCATTTAGTCAATGAACATACTAATCTTTATGCATCATAATTGTCCTAATTTATAATGCTTAATTAGGGATAATTTAGGAATATAAACACTATTCATATAATCTCATTTTTAAGTCACATACTTAAAGATATAGAATACGTGTTCAATATTCCAAGGACATTTATTACTCTAACATTAATATCGCAGTAAATAAAGACATAATAATTGTTGTCGAATAATCAATAGAACATAATCATTATTAAATAACAAAATAGTGTTTCCCAGAAGTACAATTGTATTGTCTCTAGGGCACTAACACTAACATATATCACTTTTGTCGGCTCGCTATATTTCTGTTTCATATACCTGTCATTACTTTATGCACTTTAAATTGATTATACCAATGCAACCCAATTTTTGCCAACCTTGTTCGACTTTCTATATTTTGCCTATACTGTTGTGATCTATATTTTCTATCCTTACAAGTTGTCACCCTTGAAGCCAACATTCTTTTTATACCGCACACATACATTCTGATATTAATGTTGACAGATATTTCATACCCTGTGATAATCTTGTTGTATACCTTGGTGTATTGCACAAGATAGTGAACAGCTTTTATTTATTGTTGAATAACCTGTTTGTATACACTGTCATCATCAGATTATAAACTTTGTATTAAATGAGTTGCTTGTTTATTTCTCAGAACCATGCCTCCCAGAAGAGCCACTCGTTCTAATAATCAGAACTCGAAAACTAATGAAAATCCTTCCAATACAGGGGGTCAGATGGACCCAGCTCTTGCACAAATTCTTCAGATCTTAACTCAACAGACAGCTAATCTTGCTCAACAGCAGCAGCAGTTAATGCACCAACAACAGCAATTTCAGCAACAGTTACTGCAGCAACATCAACAACATCAGCAACAACAGCAACATTAGCAACAGCAACAGCCGCTAGGACAAGTTGTGTCCCCGATAACCTTTAAGTCCTTTCACGCAGTCAAACCACCTGAACTTAACGGATCAGCAGATCCAGTGGAAGCTAATACATGGTTGAAAGAAATTGAGAATGCTTTTGCGTTAGTCAAAGTAGGGAATGATCAGAAAACTGAATTTGCAAGTTATCTTTTGAAGAATGAAGCCAATTTTTGGTGGGAGACTATGAAGGCAATGCAGCCAGAAGGTGTGATCACCTGGGAAAAGTTTAAAGAGTTGTTTATGGAGAAGTATTTTTTGGGATACATGCAGGATCATATGGAGCTTAAATTCTTAGAGATTAAGCAAGGTAACATGACTGTTTCCGAGTACGAGGCTAAGTTCACGGAGTTGGCTAGATTTGCACAAGCCTATGTGGATACAGAAAGGAAGAAAGCTAAGAAGTTTCAGCAGGGATTGAAAGCGTGGATTTGAGGCAAGTTGGCCATATTGGAATTAAATACTTATGCAACAGTGGTGCAGAAAGCAATAATTGCAGAGACTGAAAGTGATATGTCCCAGAAAGAGAGGGAAGCAAGAAAAAGGAAAGCTGATAACACTGAAGGAAGTCATCAACCAGGTAATTCTCAGAACCATTTTAATAAGAAATCAGGATTCCAACCAGGAAAGGGTGGGAACTTTAAGAAGCCAGAAAGTGCAAGTGTGGAGCAGGGCAACCGCCAGCAAATTGTCAATCAGCAGAGGAAGCAAAGACCACCTATACCAGAGTGCAAGATTTATGGGAAAAAGCATTCAGGAATATGTCAGAAGCCTAATTCAGTTTGTTTCAAGTGCAACCAGAAGGGCCATTTTGCCAACGAGTGTCGGAATCAGACTCTAGTTCTAGTTCTAGTGGAAAGCTAGGACACATTGCAAAGAATTGTAAGGAACCAATGCCAGTCAACAAAATGCTAAAGATAGCAGGACCACCAGTTCTAGCACAACCAAGGGTAAGGACTTTTAACATGACTATGAAAGATGCAGTGCAGGATGCAGATGTAGTTACAGGTATGCTTGTTGTGAACTCAGTACGTGCTAAGGTGTTAATTGATTCTGGAGCTTCTAAGTCATTTATATCTAAAGGGTTTGCTAGTAAGTTGAATTGTGCCAGTAAATTGTTAGACAAAGTGTTACATGTTGAAATTGCAAATTGTGAGCGAGTTCCTGTAAATCAAATTTATCCTCAGTGTGAGATCGAAATAGTAGGGCATCATTTCTATGTTGATTTGATACCTTTCAACTTGGGAGAGTTTGATGTGATACTAGGAATGGATTGGTTATCAGAGTACGATGCGCACATAGACTGTAAAAACAAGAAGGTGACATTGAGATATACAGATGGGAATGAAGTAGTATTCAAGGGCCAAAAGCAAAAAAATGAATTCCTGATGATAATGCAAACAAAGAAGTTACTACGCCAAGGGTGTGAAGCTTATCTCGCCTATGTCGTGGATATTAGCAAAAAAGCGCCGAGAATAGAGGAGATTCCAGTGGTGAACGAATTTCCAGATGTATTTCCGGACGAGTTGCCAGGGTTACCCCAGACAGAGAAATAGAGTTCGCGATCGACTTAGCACCAGGGGCAGAACCTGTTTCCAAGGCTCCGTAAAGAATGGCACTAGTTGAAATGAAGAAATTAGCTACGCAGTTACAGGAACTACTGGAGAAAGGAGTGATTAGGCCCAGTTTATCCCCTTTGGGAGCGCCAGTTTTGTTTGTAAAGAAGAAAGACGGTAGTATGAGATTGTGTATCGATTATCAGGAGTTGAACAAGTTGACCATCAAGAACAGATATCCATTGCCAAGAATAGACGATTTGTTTGACCAATTAAAAGGCGCCGTGTTTTTCTCTAAGATCGACTTGAGGTCAGGTTATCATCAACTGAAGATTAAGCCGGAGGACATACCGAAGACAGCTTTTCGAACCAGGTACGGACACTATGAATTTTTGGTTATGGCTTTTGGATTGACAAACGCACCGACATTTATGGATTTGATGAACAGAGTCTTTAAGAAATATTTGGATAAATTCGTGATCGTGTTTATAGATGATATTTTGATATATTCTAAAACTGAAGAAGAGCATGCACAACACTTGAGAATAGCGTTGGAGACATTAAGACCGGAGAAATTGTATGCGAAATTTTCGAAATGCGAGTTTTGGTTACAAGAAGTTCAGGTCTTAGGGCATGTGGTCAGCAGTGGTGGAATTAAAGTGGATCCAGCCAAGATCGAAGCCGTGATGAATTGGGGTAGACCGAAGACGCCAACAGAAGTCAGAAGTTTTATGGGGTTAGCGGGATATTACCGAAGGTTTGTTCCAGATTTTGCCAAGATAGCGACACAGTTGACAAAGCTTACAAGGAAGAATGAAAATTTTGTATGGACGGAGAAGTGTGAAGAAAGCTTTCAAGAATTGAAGAAAAGGTTAGTAACCGCTCCAGTGTTAACGCTACCAGATGATCGAGGAGACTTTGTGGTTTATAGTGATGCTTCTCATAAAGGTTTAGGTTGTGTGCTTATGTAACACGACGCAGTGATTGCGTATGCTTCCAGGCAACTGAAACCTCATGAGCAGAAGTATCCTACCCATGACTTGGAGTTGGCATCTATAGTATTTGCATTGAAGATTTGGAGACATTACCTATATGGAGAGAAGTGTGAAATTTACACGGACCACAAGAGCTTGAAGTATATCTTTACACAGAAGGAATTGAATATGAGACAGCGGAGATGGCTAGAGCTGATTAAAGATTATGATTGTTCTATAAATTACCATCCAGGGAAAGCAAACGTGGTGGCAGATGCTTTGAGCCGGAAAGAGAGACTAAACATGTTGACAACGACAGCAGAGCTATGCAAGGAATTTGAGAAGTTGGAAATAGAGGTTCGTACTCCTGAGTCTGATAATGAAATGAGGAACACAATGACCTTTCAACCGGAATTATTGGAAAAGATTAGGAGATGCCAAGAGGAAGTGATGAGTAGTAATGTGATTGAGCTGATAGGAGAGGAGGTATGCAGTCAAAAGGATGATAAAGGAGTTCTACGTTTTTCTTCGAGGATCTGGGTACCAAATGTTGCTGAGCTAAAGTAGGAAATTCTACAGGAAGTGCATAATTCGAGATATTCTATTCACCCGGGAAGCACTAAGATGTATCGAGATTTGAAGCAGAATTTTTGGTGGCCAAACATGAAGCGAGAGATTGCAGAATGGGTTAGTAAGTGTTATACTTGTCAGAGAGTCAAAGCTGAGCACCAGAGACCTAGTGGACTACTACAGCCATTAGAGATTCCGGAGTGGAAGTGGGAGCACATTGCTATGGATTTCGTTGTAGGCTTACCGAGGACGAAAGATAATCACGATGCTATTTGGGTCATTATTGATAGATTAACGAAGTCAGCGCATTTCTTGCCGATCAACGGAAGATTTTCATTAGAAAAGTCGGTTCATTTGTATTTGAAGGAAATAGTGGTACGTCATGGAGTTCCGATATCAATTGTATCCGACAGAGATCCTACGTTCAATTCGAGATTTTGGAGGCAATTTCAAGAATGCTTAGGCACTAAACTTAACATGAGTACGGCGTATCATCCTCAAACTGACGGTCAGAGTGAGAGGACGATTCAGATAATTGAAGACATTCTTCGAGTTTGTGCATTGGATTTCAAAGGTACGTGGGACGATCATTTGCCATTAGTGGAATTCTCCTACAACAACAGTTATCATGCGAGCATTGGAATGCCACCTTACGAAGCACTATATGGACGAAAATGTCGATCCCCTGTGTGTTGGGAAGAAGTTGGTGAACGTAAAATTTTAGGGCCAGAGCTGGTTCAGCAAACTAAAGAAGTGATTGAGCTTATTCAGGAGAGATTAGTAGCTGCTCAGAATCGGCAGAAAAAGTATGCGGATCAGTCCAGGAAGAATATGGAATTTGAGGAAGGAGAACAAGTTCTATTAAAGATATCACCGTGGAAGGGACTCTTGAGGTTTGGCAAGAAGGGAAAACTTAGCCCGAGATATATTGGTCCATTCGAGATTCTCAAGCGAGTTGGAAGAGTTGCTTACGAGTTAGCCTTACCACCCCATATGCAGAACATTCACAATGTATTTCATGTGTCTATGCTTAAGAAGTATCATCCCAACTCTAATCATGTCATAGAGTATGAGCCTTTAGAGATTCATCCAGATTTGTCTTATGTGGAACGACCGATTCAGATATTAGATCGACATGAGAAAGTATTAAGAAACAAGACAATAACTCTAGTAAAAGTTTTGTGGAGGAATCCCAAGGTTGAGGAATCGACTTGGGAACTTGAGAGTGAAATGCTAGCAAAGTATCCACATCTGTTTACTTAGGCTGATTCTGAGGACAGAATCCTTTTAAGGGGGAAGGATGTAATATCCCGGAATATAGGTACGAATTCCTAATTATTTAAATGATAATAATAGTAAAATATTTATTTATTTAAAATTTGCTGTATTATGTGATTAAATGTTTAAATAATATTCCGTGAATATGTGAATGTGGTAGTATGTGTGAAAAATTATTTTCAGTATTTATTAGTTAATTTGAGCCCGACATAATTTGATTTAAGTAAATTAGTTTAAAATTTGTTTAATTATAAATTTTCTGCATTTAAATATTTTTGGAGTAATTTTGATATTCGAATTATTTTTATGAGTCAGGATTTATTTTACTAGAATTATTCGTTACAAATTATATTTCAGTATCGGGAAAAATCGTGTTAGTTGCAGTTACTTTTGTGCCAATTAATGTATTACACCCTAACCTTATCTATTCTACCTAACCTAAAGTACATCCTAATCTATTTCTAATTAACATCACAAAATACCCACGTACACCTCTATCTTCAAAACTAAAACCAACAGAACCCCCCCCCCCCCCCCTCCCTCCCGTCACAAGCCCTCACGCGCCACCTCCACCCCATTTCTCTTCTTCTTCCGCCTAAGAACCACCGCGCGGGTTCTGTTCAGTTCTCCGCCGCCAGCCTCCACCACGGTTTCCGCAGCCACGATGTCGCCGCCGTAGCCTTCTGTTCAGTTTTCCGTTCACCACCGTGTGCTCCGCCGTCGCGCAGCCGCGCCACCACACCCACCATCCTTAGTCATTGTTCTTCCCGATTTTGAAATTGTTGTGGTATAAATTTCAAACCATGACATTTTGTAACTTATTTTTGGTGATGTTTGATTTCGTTTGTATATATGTATTAATTGTTAATTCGTTTTTTTTTTCTTTTAATTGTTTACAACTTCGTTTTAATTAGTATATGCTAATTATAAATTCGTTTTGTCTACTTAAATTATGTTGTTTATAAGTTTGTTTTGTAGAATTAATTTTAAATTCGTTTTGTTATTAATTTATGATAGTTATAAATTCATTTTTGTAGTAATTAGTAGTACATTCGTTTTAATTAATAGATGCTAATTATCAGTTCGTTTTTGTGTAGTTAACTTGTGTTGTGTAGTAAAGTTGTTTGTAGTAAATTAGTAATTAATCGTTTATAAATCGTGATAAATGGTTGAGATATATATATATATATATATATATATGCCGTAATTACTAAATTTGTTGGTTTTAATTATTTGAGTACGGTGTTAACTAGTATGTGAACGTTGCTAAATGATTTTAAGTTAGGGTGTGTAAATTTCGATGTTTAATTTTGTTTTCTTTTATATATGTGTATGGTAATATTCGAATTTATTGTTCAAGTTCAAATGTTAATTATGATTTTTAGTTGTTTTCGAATAGATTTAGATTGTTAGTAACTTATGTATATTTAGAATTTATTTTAGTATGTCGAGTTTGATTTCAAGTTATGCTTCCGTAATTTCATTAACGTTCGAGTAATTGTTAGTTGTATATTGTAAATTGATGTATTTAAAGTTGTTTGTAAATTTAAAGTTTAGTTTGAGTTGTAAATTACTTGTGATAGTGATTTAGTATTCTGGCGTAACTCCCAGCTTGGGGATTTGTTGTATTTAGTGGTTGAGATATTATGTTGTTTAATTCACTGTGAGATATACAGGTTATTGTTGTGCTGTACTGTGTTGTCCGTCCTGTGACTGGGGGCGCAGCATAGTACATGCAAAATTTTTGACTAGTCCTATTTACGAACGGGTCATGCCGAAATTTCGTAAAATCTATTTATTTATTTTATTATTTATTTTAAAATCATTAGAGTTTAAAGAGTGATTGAATTTGATTATTTTTAATCAATTCTAAATAATAGAGAGATTAATTTAATTGACCAATTAATTTAATAGTTAATTGGTGAATTTTATTAATTGATTATTATTTAATCTTGATTATCTATAAATCAAATTTAATTATTATTTTCAAATTATTTTATGATTTTAGTGTTTTATTATTTTAGTATATGCTTGACTTGATTAAATTAATTGGTTAAATGAGTTATTTGATTTCAGTTAGCTATAAGTAATTCCATGTTTATATATATATAAATGTGGTTGAATTCTATGTGCTCTATTATATGTTAATAAGTTACATGTTTATAATAATGCTAGCGTCGAGTCAACGCATGTTTACCTGCTATCTGCTATGTGTACCTATTAGTTTATATTAGTTATATTTAGTTAGATTGCGCTGGGTAGGTAGTGATAGAGATGAGCTGTGATTATTGGTTAGTATCTAATCTAGAAATTTGATATTATAAAGACGAGTAAAGACAAAGGAAAGGCCAAAGTCCAGTAGCATCGGTTAAATCAATATCCAAGCAAGTTTATTGACTCGTACTCTTTTGTTTGGAATATTGTAGCAAGATTCATGTTTCCCATTCTCATTTAATTATTGTTTCATAACCAGATTCTTTTATTCTTCTGAGATTGAGATAGCCCATTATTCTTGACTTGACAGATTCTATTTCATTTCATAATTTATACCTTGCAGTACCTTATATTTGTCAGATTCTACCTTGATTCCTTGTGATTGGAAATCTAATTCTTATGCATTTGTCTTACCCTAATCCAGTTGATAAATTTAATCAGACAATTGAAAGTAATAGTTTGAAATGACTAGGTAGTCGATTGTTCCGACACCTAACTCCGAGTATTAGGTTTGAATTGGAAGTTTTATTAAAATGAAATGTTTTAAGGACTATAGACGCCAGTCAGAGTATCAGTATTATGTGGGCCAAAGTGGCCTTGGATGCAGTACAGTATTTGGACATACCGTAGGGTATGGTCCGGAGTTTTAGTGTGACTGATCATCCACTTTAACTCATTGCTGTTAGTATTAGTGCCCTAGAGACAATACAATTGTACTTCTGGGAAACACTATTTTGTTATTTAATAATGATTATGTTAGGGGTGGCTTGCGTTCGCGCAGCCCCCGCTAACACAAATTATGATGTAGGCTCCACCACTTGGGTAGACCTTAGGCGAGCACCCATCCTATGTGCAATGGAAGTTACTTACCTGGATGGGGTCTATGGATGATCAATAAGGTCCATGGCCTAGGTTAGTGACTTCCATTGCACATAGGATGGGTGCTCGCCTAAGGTCTACCCAAGTGTATGTATTAGAGACATCACCCATGCCATGCCTGCTAAACAAGATAAAATCTGTAACGATTCAAGATTTTAAAATTGAACAAAACGAACATGAGATTCATGTGTTTATGAAACACGAAAATAAGTGTGAATTTTCAATTTTTTGATGTGGGGCGATTTTGACAAAAATACAAGCAGCGCTTGTAAGAAAGGTGGATTTTAAGTGAGCCACTGTGACTCCTCCGCTGGACTGGAAATCAAACCATTGATGAATTTTGAATTGAAGTACTTAGTTCAAGGAAAAATTGGGAATCTCTTGATGATGGGATCATGGTCGTTTTAATAATAAAATCCCTAAATTTAAAATATTAAGTCACGTAGATGCCTTCCAATGGGCAACACTCGTCAAGACCTAGATCGAGAAATAGTGGGTTCGCCAAAGAGAAGCACTCCAATCTATCGTGGTAAGGCGTGATGAAGTAAATGTGATACTTATTTGTTAGACCATTGGGTTAGACTTAACTAAGTTACCACAATAGGATTGTGAACTTAGAGGCATGGAGTTTGGTAAGATTTATTGGATAAATACGTACAATTGTTGTTCTACCAAACTATCCAAGAGTTATATAAGATATAATTGACAAAAGTTGTCTACCTAAATAATTGTGTTTTTGGAGTAAAGCCAAAGCTGACATTAAGCATGATGAAATATGGATCTTGGCTCGCTAGAAAGGTTTAAAGAAACTTTTCTGAATTAATAGATAGGGCTATTAATTTGATAAAAATAGTGGGTGATATATATTATGAATATATATATATGAATAATCACTTGAACATTATCTATTAAATCCGCAGACTAACTTATTTTATGCATTTTTAACATTGTAGATATTTAATGGCAAATAACTCAAATAACTTCTCTGTACGATCAGTCCTAGAGAAGGACAAGCTGACAGGAACAAACTTCCTCGACTGGCAAAGGAATTTGAGGATTGTCCTCAGACAAGAGCGAAAGCTCTATGTCATTAATATTCCTCGCCCTGAACCTCTGCCTGAAGGTGCATCGGTTGCTCAACAGAATGTTTATCAGAAACATATCGATGATGACACAGATGTTACCTGTCTTATGCTTGCGACTATGAGTCCCGAGCTTCAGAAACAACATGAGCATATGGATGCTTATGTGATGATTGAGCACCTTAAACGTATGTTTGAAGGACAGGCTCGTCAGGAGAGGTTTGATACAAGCAAAGCCTTGTATGCCTGCAAACAGGGTGATCGTGATCCAGTTGCGCCGCATGTTCTAAAGATGATTGGATATATGGAGTACCTTGCTACTCTGGGTTCAGCCATTGGTGAGGAAACCCAGATAGATCTAATCTTGCAATCTTTGAACAGCAGCTATGCTCAGTTTGTAATGAATTACATCATGAATGAGATAGACAAGACACCTTCCGAATTGTTGGCAATGTTGAAAACTGCTGAGACCAATATTCAGAAGGCATCCCCTAACGCCATTATGATGGTCAATAAAGGGAATGCCAAAGAACAGGGTAAAAGGAAAGGCAAGAAGAAGATTGGATCTAAATCTGCTAATCCAAAACCTGCTTTTAAGAAGGCTTTGAAGCCTACAGGAGGTGTTACAAAAGGTGCTGCAAAGGGTGATTGTCACTACTGCAAGAAACCGGGTCATTGGAGGAGAAACTGTCAAGCTTACTTGGAGGATTTGAAGAAAATGAAGTCTGTAAAGATTTCAGATTCAGGTATTTATGTTATAGAAGTCAATTTGTCTACTTCTACATCATGGGTATTAGATACTGGATGTGGTTCTCACATTTGTATAAATGTGCAGGAACTTTGAAGGAGTAGGACTTTGGCGAAAGGTGAAGTCGACCTACGCGTTGGCAATGGAGCAAAGGTTGCTGCTTTGGCTGTAGGGACTTATAATTTATCATTGCCCTCAGGGCTTATTTTAGAACATGAGAACTGCTTTTACGTGCCTGCGATTTGCAGAAACATTATTTCTGTTTCTTGTTTGGACAAGAAAGGTTTTTCCTTTACAATTCATAACAATAGTTGTTCCTTTGGTTTGAATAATGTTACCTATGGGGTTGCACGTTTATATAATGGTTTATATGTTCTAGATCTTGATACTCCTGTCTATAATATAAATAATAAACGTATTAAGGCTAATGACTCAAATCAAACATACCTTTGGCATTGTCGTTTAGGCCATATAAATGAGAAACGCATTTCCAAGTTACATAAGGATGGATACTTGGATAAGTTTGATTTTGAATCATACGAAGAATGTGAACCTTGTCTCATTGGAAAAATGACTAAAGCTCCTTTTACCGGAATTGGTGAAAGGGCCACCGAACGATTACAGCTTATACATAGTGATGTATGTGGTCCAATGCGTATGATGGCAAGAGGTGGTTTTTACTACTTCATAACCTTTACTGATGATTTTAGTAGATACGGATATGTGTATCTTTTGAAGAACAAGTCCGAATCATTTGAACAATTCAAAGAGTACAAGGCAGAAGTGGAAAAGCAAATAGGCGGAAGTATTAAAACCCTACGATCTGATCGTGGAGGTGAGTACCTAAGCTTAGAATTTAAGAATTTCTTAAAGGAGTGTGGTATTGTATCACAACTCACACCTCCTGGAACACCACAGTGGAATGGTGTATCTGAAAGGAGAAATCGTACCTTGTTGGACATGGTGCGATCGATGATGAGTCTAGCGGATCTTCCAATTAGTTTCTGGGGCTATGCCCTAGAGACGGCTGCACAAACACTAAACCGAGTTCCTTCAAAAACGGTTCAAAAGACTCCATATGAGATATGGACTGAGAAACGTCATAGCGTGTCATTTATGAAAATTTGGGGATGCGAAGCGTTTGTGAAACGTTTAACCTCAGACAAGCTAGGACCAAAATCAGATAAATGTAATTTTGTGGGATATCCAAATGAAACCAAGGGGTATTACTTCTATAATCCTTCAGAGAACAAAGTGTTTGTTGCTCGAATAGCTGTGTTTCTTGAAAGAGAATTACTTTCTAAGAAAAATAGTGGGAGGACAATAGATCTCGATGAGGATCGAGAACCACAGATTAACGTTGAACCAGAGTTGGAACATGAGCAGAATGTGACTGAAAATGTTGATGACAACATTGCTCAAGAAACACAGGCCGTTCGTAGATCTAGTAGGATTCGTCATGAGCTAGAGAGATATTATGGATTTCTGCTGACTCAAAATGGCGATGTAATGCTTGTAGATAATGATGAGCCTCTTACCTACAAAGATGCTATGAATAGTCCAGATTCTGAGAGATGGCTGAAGGCCATGAAATCTGAGATGGATTCCATGTATGAAAACAAAGTATGGACTTTGGTTGAACCACCTGAAGGGGTAAAACCCATCGAGTGCAAGTGGGTTTTCAAGAAGAAAACTGACATGGATGGTAATTTACAGACCTACAAAGCTAGACTAGTGGCGAAAGGTTTCAAGCAAATTCATGGTATTGACTATGATGAAACTTTCTCGCCGGTGGCTATGGTCAAATCCATCAGGATTTTTCTTGCAATAGCAGCTTATTATGACTATGAAATCTGGCAAATGGATGTCAAGACTGCTTTCTTAAATGGGAGCTTAGAAGAGGATGTGTACATGACACAACCTGAGGGTTTTGTCAATCCAAAATTTTCTAGGATGGTCTGTAAGTTACTACGATCCATTTATGGGTTGAAGCAGGCCTCGAGGAGATGGAACATTCGTTTTGATGAAACAGTCAAAGAGTTTGGTTTCATACAAAATGAGGATGAACCGTGTGTTTACAAGAAGGTTAGTGGGAGCCATGTGGCATTCCTAGTATTATATGTAGATGACATATTGCTAATAGGGAATGACATTACTTCTCTACAGGCTGTGAAGACTTGGTTGGGAAATAATTTCTCGATGAAAGACTTAGGCGATGCATCCTACATATTAGGGATCAGGATCTATAGAGATAGACCCAGAAGATTGATCGGCTTAAGTCAGAGTACATACATTGACAAGATATTACATCGTTTCGGGATGCAAGAGGCTAAAAGGGGCTACGTCCCAATGTCTCATGGGATAACGATCTCAAAAGAAAACTGTCCTAAATCATCAGATGAGAAGGACCGTATGAATAAAGTACCATATGCTTCGTCAATTGGTTCTATAATGTATGCAATGATATGTACTCGTCCCGATGTCTCGTATGCTTTGAGCATGACGAGTAGATACCAGTCTAATCCAGGTGAAAGTCACTGGACAGCTGTCAAGAACATTCTTAAGTACCTTAAGAGGACTAAAGATTCTTTCTTGATATATGGAGGAGATGAGAAACTAGTTGTAAGAGGTTACACTGATGCTAGTTTACAGACATATAGGGACGACACTGTGTCTCAGTCTGGATTTGTGTTTTGCCTAAATGGAGGTGTTGTAAGCTGGAAGAGTTCAAAGCAAGAAACAGTAGCTGATTCTACAATGGAAGCTGAGTATATTGCAGCCAGTGAAGCAGCCAAAGAGGCTGTTTGGATTCGGAATTTTATTACGGGACTTGGAGTGGTTCCATCGATCGCAGACCCAGTTGATCTATATTGCGATAATAATGGAGCCATTGCGCAGGCTAAGGAACCAAGATCCCATTCCAAGGCAAAACATATACTTAGGAGATATCACCTTCTTAGAGAAATAAATAATAGAGGGGATATACATATATGTAAAGTGCATACTAATGATAACGTTGCAGACCCACTGACTAAGGCTTTGTCGCAGCAGAAGCACGATTGTCACACCAGTTCCATGGGTATTAGATACATGGGTGATTGGCTCTAGTGCAAGTGGGAGATTGTTAGTATTAGTGCCCTAGAGACAATACAATTGTACTTCTGGGAAACACTATTTTGTTATTTAATAATGATTATGTTCTATTGATTATTCGACAACAATTATTATGTCTTTATTTACTGCGATATTAATGTTAGAGTAATAAATGTCCTTGGAATATCGAACACGTATTCTATATCTTTAAGTATGTGACTTAAAAATTAGATTATATGAATAATGTTTATATTCCTAAAATATCCCTAATTAAGCATTATGAATTGGGACAATTATGATGCATAAAGATTAGTATGATCGTTGACTAAATGACCACATCTCATTGGTCATAGGTATAGTGATACTAAAGTCAAGAACATAGGTGCATGTAATATTCTACATGGCACCGGATTGACCCACAGTGATATTCTACATGGTAATAAAGTCATTAGAATACTCACAATGATAATGGTGTAATGATCCATAGACTTGAGATCATTATATTTTTATACGAGGATTAATATACTTTGATTACATTAAAAGTTACCTTTGACCGGGTGATGATAAAAGTGGACATCGGGTATATTATGAGTCGTATGAGAAATATGAATGATAGATATAGGATTTAACCCTCCTATTATTAGGAGAGATATTATTGGCCTCCTGATTGAGTGAGACTATGAAAATGCATGGCCATGCTCAAATATTGATTTGTTTTAATAGTCTACTCATTGATCAAGGAAACCTAGATTAAATGTTGAAGAGGATGACTAATAACATGCCTCGAGTTTAATCTATAATATTTGGTTAAAGGGATTATATTACACGGAAACATTAGTCACGAAAGGTTTAATTGGATCACCAATTATTATTATTACTTGGGTAGCAATGATGAATTACTAGATGCCGCTCATTGTTTATAATTTTATTATGAGATATTAAATTTATTGCCAACGTAATAATAACCTAAAGAGTTACACATAAAGAACGTTTTAAACGGAGCATTAATTAAATTTCGAATTTAATTGAATTATTATTATTATTGAATTATTGGATTAATTAAGTTGGACTTGATTAATTATATAATAATTCGAATATAATAATTAATAATACTAATAATCAGATTGGGTTTTGGAAGCCCAATCAGATTAAGCAAGGCCCAAAATTCTCTTTCAATAAATACATTATGATGTATTGTTTTAGGAAAAGTTAAAAAATTCGTTTTTAGAAAAAACCCTAGCAGCTCTGCATATTAGAGAGGCTAGAAACAGAGAGAGAAGGTTTTGAGGGTGTTTTTTATTTGGCTAGTACCAACTCCGTGATCGTTGGACGATCAAGCGTTTGTGTGGACTACTTTGGCGACGCAGATCTTGAACAAGGGCCGCGTGGTGGTTACAAAAAGGACCTCCAAGTTTCTGAATATTATAAGCTCAATTAAGGTATGATTTCGTTTCTCCATAATCAGCTATGTCTTGTACACGGATCCTAGGGTTAGGGTTTTGGATTATTATTGTTTTTACGACTGTTTTCGCTGCGTATGATGCCCCGAAACCCAACAATTGCGTCACAGTAAAAATCCAATTCTAACTTAAAGTTTGATACAGATTACTATTATTGTTCATCTTGCCAGTTAAATTGATTCTTTTCATATATTGCCATTTTCTTTGGCCAGTTGAGTTCATTTTATATATATTGCTATTGTTGCATCATTATCTCATCTTGGGCAGTTTTTATTTATACTTGCTCAGCCTTTTGCTCACTCTTGCTGTTAATCTTCACATTTCAGTAAAACGAGAGGATGTCACACCACGAGACAGTTCGCATTAGGTTTTCAGATTCCACCGAGACCTTGGAATGCAGATTCACGCAGGAGGTTGTAGTAGTGTAATAGTATCTAAGTTTTAGTAGTTTAATGGTTTGTAATTAAATTTATTTATTAGAAGATGTAAATTATTAGACTTTTGGTTATTAGTGATAGCTCCCTATCGGGGCATCCTAATGACATGTAGTGGTTGTTGTAGTATCTTGTGATAGTATCTGTTTCAAACTGTAACCTGATGTGGTCTTGGAGTAGTCCAGGGGTTTGTTATTTTATATAGTTATTTAGCAGGTTTATGTTATTCGTTGGAGTCCGTGATGCCCAAAAATTGTAACCCCGGGTTTTTGAGGGCGTCACAAAATCCCTTGAACCTATCTCAAAACTTAGCAACAAAGCAGAAGCGTAACGAATTATGGATTAAACCCAAACCAAAGGGGAGGTATCATATAAGATCATCAAGTGCATCATATAAGAGGATTGATGATACAAGAAATGACATAAGCATGACACAAAAGATGACATAGACATGACAAAGGGGATGACAAGGTGATGAATCACCACCTTGTCACCATTTCTCCAAGAACCACCCATTGCTTGACATGTGGCAAAGGGGTGACAAAACTCTACCAAAACCACACAAAATGGATGCATCTAATTAGCATTATTTGACAAAAAGAAAATAAAAGAAAAATCAAGAAGGAAGAAAAAGAAGAGCATCAAAACATTCTGCCCCTTTTTGTTTTTCAAATTCTTAAACATTTTGCTACCACTTCCACTCCACCAAAAATCATGGTTATGGATTCTAAAGCTTCCATATTTCCAAATTAAGGTAATCTCTTAATCCTAGCTTCATCCATGGATGATATCATATCCAAATTTTGATTATAAGATGAGCATGAATAGTGTTTTGAATAGTAACTTTTATTGTTTTTGATTTGTTCTTGAAGTTTAAGGCTTGTTAAGGATGTTTAAGGATCAAGCAAGGATATTTAAGCTCTTGATAGTCTTTACCAAGCACCAAGGAAGGTATAAACATCTCCAACCTTTAGTTATAATTTGATTATTATGATTAGTTTAATGATAGTTTATGTGAGTATGAAAAAGATGATGAATCTTGGTTTTGATGAATGATTAAGTGGTTGTTTTGATGGATGATCTTGTAGATGTTGGTTTTGACTTGTTGGTTAAAGATCATGGGTTAGTTTAGATGATGAATGAGAAGTATTGATGGTTTGGTTGTGTTAATGGATTGATTGGAGTGTTTTAAACACGGGAATCACGATTAAGCGTCGTTACCATGTCGGATTTTCCTTAGAAAGTTTAGACAGAGACCACGGTTACCTTCTAGAAATAACAATGAGAATTTCTGACCATGATCATGTAGGTCTTGTGTCGTAGTTTGTTTTGGAGAAAGAATCGTATCGTTTCGATTTACGGTTTAGGAGAAACACTCGTTTCAATGAAAGTGGTTTCGAGTAACTAAGTAGTTCACTATATGAACTTTGAGCGTATGATCAAGCCTCTTAAAAATGGACATAGGTCATGAAATTAATGTGGATACTAGTATGGATAGTTAGGAAGGGAACCGAGAAGGTTTCGTGTTAAAAAGATGATTTTTTCGATTTTATAAAAATGCGAGAATCAAAGTTGCGCAAGTGGAATGCCCTTAAGGGGATAGTAAAGCCATAAGTTTAGTAATGGTAAAGTACTTGGGTTTTGTGAATGGATTATCAACCAAACTTTTGACTTAAGAGTTTAAGGAATGTCATGAGGTTATAAGTGACCAAGAGCAAGACATTTGATGTTCGTTAATAGAACGTTAGTGCTTAAGCTAATGGCACTTTAAATGATTACGCTAGGGGACTGATCGAGTATTTCTTTGTTTATAGATTTCCCGGCAAATTCTCGAACCCCTAACAACCAAGGACCCAAGGCAAGTTTTCTCATTCCATGCTATGTTTCAATTACCTATAACTGATGATTGCATATGATATGATATCATGCATGCTTTCAAACCTTACATCGTATATAGATGTGGTTGTATTTAAAAATGTTGAAATTATAGTATATGCATATGATAGATGCATGCAAGTTTTCAAACCCTACATCTGGTATAAGATGTGGCTATAATTTAATGTTGTGATTGTGATATATTCTGCTTTAATGCTGTGAAAAGGATTATAAACTGATTTATGCTTTTGATTAAAAGCTTTCGTAAGATTATATGGTTTATATGCTATGTAAATATTAGATATAAACCGGTGTTTTATAAAGGCTCTAAGGGTAGAGCACTTGCACGATGATTTTAAAACTTAGACCGGGAGTCAAATTATTATTTTGTTTTGACTATACTGTCATAAGCTGGAGGGTCCAGAGACAGCTATATGTTAAATATTAATTAAATATTCCAAGATTAATATCATTGGATATTTAATGTGAGATATTTAAATAATATTATTATATATTATTTGAATATTTATTTAAATAAGTGAATATTATCTTGGAATATTCACTTAAGTAGAATTTTATTGAATAGTAATTCAATATTTATTATTTGAATATTTATTAAATATTCCCAAAAATGATTTAAAAATCATAGAACCTTATTTAAATATTATGTAAGGTTCCAATAGTTATTTAAAATATTTTCTGATCTCGAAAAGATTTATGTGATTATAGTAGGGGTTCCCAACTACTTTTAATTATTTATCTCAAATGATGATTATGGTTTTGGACTTATCAAAAATTGGGAATCCATTCCAGGAAGTGAACATATGATTTCACTTGTCTCTTTCATTAAAAGTGAGCATATTTTTGAGTTCTGAATTATCAGAACTAAAGATATTTTACAAAAACTCCTGGGTCGTGATTTCAAAATTTCCTGACTTATTCCCTGTCAGTTGACAAGAGTCAACCCACATTGTCATTTACTCCTTTCAAACATTCTGGAGTAAGAAAATATGAACTGTTGCAAAGTTTTGACAAGTATTTTGTACTTGGGGAACCAGGAGTAAATTCTGATTCCCGTTTCATTGATTTTTCATCCGGGACTAGGAGGAAACGTGTAAGAGGCTGTGGGACAGTCCATCAAATTATATGGCGTAAGAGGTTGAGGGGAAGTCCCGCAACTATCTCGCGTAGGAGGCTGTGGGACAGTCCAGCAAATACAAAGCCCGTATGCGGCTGGGGTGATAATCATGTTAAGATATCGTCCATCTACTAGTAGAAAAGTGTGAGTTCGATACAACGACTGATCATCGTGTATCGTGGTGTGCTCCAGAAGGTCCCCTCCCTCCAATTGGAGTTGTGCTGCACATTGTAACGAAAGCCTAGGTGCTGAGTTACCGATAATGTGACAGTGATTGAACAAAGATGTTCCTCATCCAGTATTTGAACTGTAAGGCATGTTTTGACAAAAAGATTACTCTAAACATCATTCTGTATACGAATGAGATTTCAAATGTTGCAAATGATATATGAGCTTGCGGAGCTTTATATAAGCCGCTATATATATTATTGTTGAGCTTTAGTGCTCATTCTTGTTTTTATATATCACAATACAACAGCTTCAAAAAGGTGTTCATAACTGATATTTTACGGTGTTTTGAACAGTATGAGATATCTAAATAGATATGCGTATATATATGTTGAGAAGGTATTTAAGATATACAGTATGTTGAACTATATAGTATTTTGAATCAATGGATAGGCTTTAAGCCTTGATTCCAATGTTAATATCTATTTTAAAAAGATATGTTTTGAGACTTGGTTTATTATATTGATACCTAGGATTTCTAAATGATTTAAGAGAGTATTTGAGTATGATTATAAGTCATATAGTATTTTGAACTGTATACTATTTTGGGGTCAAACCCTAGTAGTGTTAAAACTTTGATCCTATATGGATTATCTACCTTAAAGGTTTAAATATTTAAACTGGGATAGATTTCTTGCTGAGCGCTATTAGGTCATTCTTGCTTTATTAAAACTTTCAGCATGAAGAAAATGTTGCCCAGTAAATAACAATTGTAGAAGGGGGGTTGAATACAATTGTATAAGATTCTCGACTTAATAAATTATGTATCACAAATATGAAAGAATAATAACAACTTTATTAAATCTGATATAAAACTGTTACAAATTCTCTCAAGAAATTCTGATGTTCTTGAGAGCTTCTAGGTTACAAAATACTCGTGTATGTGATCGATATAAATTGAAACCTAAACTGTGTTTATATACTACACAGCTTCTCTATCAATTACATGATAAGTCCTAATCAATTACAAAGATTGAAACCTATCCTAAATTGATAGCTTCATTACTATAAATAAGGAACCGACAAAATAAGCTTCCTTATTTAATTAGACTCATAAACCAACTCGAAATAGAAATCCTGATCAGCTTCCAGTCCTGATCCCAGTCCTAATATAGAAATCCTGATGACAATCCTAATACTGACGCTTGTGCAATACTGATGACCATGCAATACTGATGACGTCAGCAATCCTGATCAGTTGAGTCTAGATCCTGACGATCATTGAATCCTGATCTAACAATCTCCCCAATCTTATACTTTGTAAAATAAAGTATAGATTTCTAGATTCAATGATGTCAAAAACTAATTACAAAATGTACAAGTATTTACAATAGCAAACTTATCTTCTCAGATTTTCTGGTAGAACAAATTCATCTTCAAGAAGCTTGACAACATATTTTCTTCCTTGTCTTCAAGAATCTGAATAAGTCTTTCTTTTATATCTTTGAGTTCTTCATCTTCCTCATTTATCTGATAGATAGCTGCTCTGAGATTCTGTATGGAGCTTCTCTGTAGACTGTGCTCTTCAAGCAAAAGATAAGTAATTTCCTTCCCATCAGGATTAAGATTAAGCTGAGTCATACCAAAAGTCACTTCTTTAACATCAGTGCCCCTTTGCATTTCCACATCTTGACCTCTCTGATTTAAGTACATGGGAGTATAATTACCATTGAAATTTCTGCCTCCATCCAGTCTTCTTCTAATTGTTGCCAAAATCATGTCACTCCATACTTTGCATACTTCATTCTTCCATTTTAATAAATAATGAACATATTTCAGTTCCTTTGTAGTTTTCACCAACAAATCTTGAATTGATAGAATCTTCACAGAACCATCTTTCATGAAGTAAAGAAGCTTTTCTTTCTTTTCAGAACCATCATGACAATCTATTACTATATCAACAGATAATAAATTGTTAAGGTTTTCAGAAGTTAAAATGCCTCCAATTTCAGTCAAGGCATAAGGATCAACATGAGGTGTATTCAGAGATTCAGCATCCCTGTGTCCAATACCTCCTCTTGAATTATTTGCCATTTGCCTCAGATTTGAGAACATTTGAAGTTAGAGTGCTTTTGATCTAAATGAATCAGAAAAATCAGCAACACTTGAGGCACTTGTGATAATTCCACCAGACTGAAAATTAATAGGTCTATCACACCTAAGTGTGTCAATGTGTTTCCACTTCTTATCTTTTTCTTTCTCATAAGCATAACTCTTCTCTAGCTGAGGTTGTTGTCTTCTTGCATTTCTCCACAACCCTTTATTTGAAATTTTGAGTCTTTGCTTATAGAGCTGAAAATCTCTATTTGTTGACCTTGTTATTTTTCTTCTTCTGTCTTCTTCTTCTTCATCTACTTCCTTATTGTGAGAATCAACCACTGTAGAAAGAATTAATAAATCAACCTCTTACAGAATTTCAGAATCATCAGGATCTTGAATATTGTCAGGAACAATATCAGGATTAGACTCTTCAATTTGATTTGTATTGCTGAGAATTGATTGTCTTGGTCTTCTTCTCAATTCAGGTTCTTCTTCAACTATTCCATCATCACCAAAAGTAGACCTGTCAAGAACTACTAGAATTTGAGTAGGTTCAGGAATTTCTTCTATTCTTAAACCTCTAGACCTTGTTTGTCTAGGCATTGGTTGACTTGATGAGCTTCTTCTTCCTCTTCTAACACCTCTTCTTCCTCTGCCTCCTCTTTCTCTAGTAGGAGTAGGGTTACTAAAACTGTCCATAATTTCTCTTTGTTGAATTAAGAATTCTTCTTGTGAGAGATCAGTATATTCTTCACTTGCCGTGGAGAGTGCTTTCCTTGCAAATAACTGTTGAACTCTCTTATCAGTGTGATAAAGAGTAACAACATTACCATATCTTGTTTTGAACTTCTGGAATAAGTTAGCAGCATCTTCAGGATTTGCAATTAGAACATATTCATCTCCTTCAAGAATTGTAGCAAGAGTTTGTCCATGACCAGGCGTCAGGATTTGATCAATCATCAGGATTTGATCACCTGCCAGGATTTGTTCTTCCGTCAGGATCTGAGATTGTACCAATGTTCTCACTGTCCTTATTATAGAATCAGAAACATGAGTTGACTGCGTTGTTTGACTTTGAGAAGTTTGAATTGTCTTCATAACAACAGCATCAGAGGTTTCTCCTTGTAGAACTTTGTCACCACCATCATTTCCAGTATCATCATCATTATTCCTTAATACTAGATCAGGTGTACATTTTGTAGAACTTACCTTCTCCCCCTTTTTGACATCAGCATTTGACAATAAATTCAAAATTAAGGCAAGAGAGGTTTGAATATCAGTTACCTTAAAATCAAGAGAATCAATTCTGCTATTAATGGAGGTCTGTTCAGTAATGACTGACTTGACTTGGGATTCCACTATTCTTAGTTGAAGAGCAGTAGGCACCTTTGTGAAGTTTTGAGAAATATCAGTCCTCACTAATTCTGTAGCAGCCTTGACAGAATCAATTTCATGTTTGAGGCCTTTGGATAAAAGAGTAGTTGCCTTCAAATGATTCTTCAAATCTTGATTCTCAATTAATTTCACTACATCATAGGCATGATCCAAAGCATAAGGATAACTAACAGATTCAGTAGATCTGTACCATGAATTGTTCCATTCATATTGTCTAAGTGCCTTAGCAGGAGTCATTTCAGAAGGAACAGAAAAGTCTTGACGTAAGTCCTTTCCAGAAGTAGCCTTGCCAGCCATAAACGTGCTTGATGAACCAAAATTGGTTCCAAGACTAGACTTGATTGTTGTAGCAAGCTGATCCTTCTCATCATTAATATCATCACTGTCATCACTATCATCAGCATAAGAATCATCAGGAACATCAGGATCAGGAATAGCAATACCTTTTAATTTATCCTGTGATTCTGTGATAGTATCTGTCATTGATCTGGAGCTAAGTGGCTCTATCAAGATTGGCTCAGCATCAGGAGCACCACTAGCGTTAGGAGCAACACTGTCAGGATTTGATAAGCTTGCATCAGGATTTGATACTGATGGTTCTTGTGTAGCATGAGGTTCTGAAGCTGCTTTAACACTTTGAGTTAAAGGTTCTTCTGTACTTCCCTCAGTGACAGTGTCCTCGGCCAATCTTTCATTTGCACTAGAAATCCCTTGAGCATTGTCAGGAAATTCCTCAGAAGCTGTAGCTTTGCCTGCATCTTCATATGGAGAAGATGGTTCTTGTGTGGCTGGAATAGAAATGTCTACATTTTCCCTTTGAAAAAATGGTTCTTGTGGGACCATTCCAATAACTATGCCTTCACCCAAACTTTGATCGAGTGGTTCTTGTGGGGCAGGATTATCAGTAGCTGCTGAATCACATTGAGATTCAGGTTCTTGTGGGCTTGATCCTTTCAGCTTCTTTTGTCTCTGAAAGACTATATCTTCTGCTTTCCTCTTCTTTTCCATGGGATGTGAAAACCCAAGCTTGGAAGCAGTCTCAGCAACCTTCTCTCATGAAATTTCAACAAATTTTGCAGTTGGAGAGGCTTTTGCTAGAGAGTCTGAGATAGAGACAATTTTTTGTTGTGCATCAGGATTACCAACATCAGGATTTTTTTGAGCATCAGGATTAGATGACTCATCAGGATTTGATGTCTGAATATCAGTATCCTTCATTTGCACTGTCAAAGGAATATGATACCTGCTCCTTGATAATTTCCTTTTCTTCTGTGACTTTGTAGAGACCACAGCCTCAGTAGCAGTATCAGCAACTTCCTTGATTATTTTCATCTTGGAGGAGATAGGCATATCATCCTCAGAATCACTTTCATCTCTTAGAATCAACCTTCTTTTCACTGGAACATCCTCAACCCCCTTATCAAGAACAGTCTTTGCATCCTTCTTTACCAGGACCCCTTGTACACCCCCTTGTTTCTTCTTTTTGGTGAGTGGTGTAGAAGAAAAATCCTTTGAACCTGATTGTCTTCCAGACACATCAGTTCTAGCTGATTTCTTTGATTTTACAACTAAAGTCTTTTGAGAGACATTAGAGGTGGCTGTTGACTATTTTGACTGTTTGGGTTGGATGCTTGGGTCAGTAACTAGGTGTGATTGGCCTTGCCCCATAGCATCAGAAATTGTTCCATATTGACTAGGCATTTTCTCTTTCAAGAAAATCCTGACCTCATCAAGAATAAAGGCATTGCCTTCGAAACCATTTGCCTTATCACTGTTGACTAAGGACTTAATATTGTTCTCTGTAATTCTACAAATTTGTAGAATTACATCATTCTCAAAAACAGCATTAGGACATAAGTGATTAAATATCAACTATAAAAATCTAAGAAAACAGTCAGAACCTAACTTATCTGATTTCCTATCACTTAAAGCTTTCAGAATAAAAGACCCATAATCAAAAACAGTAGAGTATATAAGAGAATACCCTATTTTGAGTGATCCTGACGGTAGAGCATCAAAATTAGATGTCTTGTTCTGGAAGCAGCGACTGATGGTGTCAAAGAAATAGTTCCATTCCTTCTTCAGATTTGTCCTAAAGAGATTTCCATATCTCTTAACTTCCCCATTGTAACCCAATTTTGTAACAAACTCAAAAAGAGTCGAGTCTGAAACATTATCAGGAACAACATCACCAAGAATAGGCAAATGCAGGGCTTCTTCCACAATTGCGGGAGTCACATAGTGAGTAACCCCATCATATTCAAAGCTCATCAGGATTAAGCCAGAATGCCCTTTATCAAAAGAAACTAAATTCCACACCTGCATTACCGACATAAAAGAAACACTTGCAGGTTCGGTTAGAGCATACTTCAATTGACTTGAAGCTAGTAAATCCTGTATTATATGAAACTCAGAGGGCAGATCCTGATGATCCAAAACAACTACAAAATTATTAGTGGCAAAAGTAACACCACTAATCACAGTCTGTTTGTTCATGAATGATGAAGACGCCATTAAAATAGAATAGAAAGCTTGAGAATTGAGATTTAGAAAATAGGGTTCTTCAGCACAGAGAGAGAAAGAAGATGAAAAACTGATGCTGAGAGAGTAATCAAGAATTTAGAAAATCAAATGTATTTTGTTAAAACAAAATATTACTCTCAATGACAGGTGGCAAAATATGATTTGTGCAAAAATGATTAGTGGACAAATTGCGTGCGTAATTAAACATAACTTCACCGCTTTTTATGTGTATCTATATGTATATATCTATCAGTGTGACACACGCGCGCATACAGTTGTCCAATAAAAACTCAAACGTTTCTCATCAGTAACTGACGAAAAATCAGGCACAAATTAAGCAATGAAATACTGACCTGTACATCAGGATTGACCAGTTGACTTCCTGTCAGGATTGTGTCCTATCAGGATTTGATCAAAATTACATACCTTGCAGAATGACCATCAGGATTTGATAGTCATCAGGATTTCCTCTCTATAGCTTTCCTCAGAAATTCTCAATGTTCATCATTCCAAGTTCATTCGCCAACTTGTTGAAAGTAGCTTCAGGCAGTGGCTTGGTGAATATATCAACTAGTTGTTGATCAGTAGGAACAAAGTGAAGTTCAATTGTTCCTTCCAGAACCTGTTCTCTTATAAAGTGATATCTAATACTGATGTGTTTAGTAAGAGAATGTTGAACTGGATTTCCTGTCATTGCAATAGCACTTTGGTTATCACAATAAATAGGGATTTTTGAGTATGACAGACCATAATCTAACAATTGATTTCTCATCCACATTATCTGAGCACAGCAACTTCGTGCAGCAATGTACTCAGCTTCTGCAGTTGAAGTAGAGATAGACTTTTGCTTTTTACTGAACCATGAAACCATTCTACCACCCAGAAACTGACAACTACCTGAAGTACTTTTCCTGTCTATTTTGCATCCTGCAAAATCAGCATCTGAATAGCCACATAATCCAAAATCTGATTCCCTTGCATACCAAAGGCCAAGAGAAGGAGTGCCTTTGAGATATCTAAAGATTCTTTTGACTGCAATCAGATGGGGTTCCCTAGGTTTTGCTTGAAATCTTGCACACAAACAGGTTGCAAACATGATATCTGGTCTACTTGCAGTGAGATACAATAAAGAGCCAATCATTCCTCTGTAGTGAGTTACATCTACCTCAGCACCTTGATCAGGATCAAGTTTGGTAGCTGTAGCAATAGGAGTACTTGCAGTAGTACAATCTTGCATGTTAAACCTTTTCAATAAATTCCTTGTATACTTTGACTGATTGATAAAAATACCATCATCAGTCTGTTTAACTTGAAGACCAAGAAAGTAACTCATTTCTCCCATCATGCTCATTTGATATCTTGACTGCATAAGCTTAGAAAACTTTTCACACAGCTTATTGTTTGTTGACCCAAAAATGATATCATCAACATAAATCTGAACTAAAAACAAATCCTTACCATGATTCAAATAGAACAAAGTTTTATCAATAGTACCTCTTTTGAATCCACTTTCCAGTAAGAATTGAGCTAGGCTTTCATACCATGATCTTGGAGCTTGCTTTAGTCCATAAAGTGCCTTATCCAATCTATAGACATGATTTGGATACTTTGGATCAATCAAACCAGGAGGCTGTTCAACATATACTTTTTCCTCCAGTTCACCATTTAAGAAAGCACTTTTCACATTCATCTGGAAAACCTTGAATTTCTTATGAGCTGCATATGCCAGAAAGATTCTGATGGCCTCTAGTCTTGTAACAGGAGCAAAAGTTTCATCATAGTCAATTCCTTCTTGTTGAGAATACCCCTTTGCAACTAGTCTTGCTTTGTTTCTGATAATCACACCATCTGAATCAGTCTTATTTTTGAAAATCCATTTTGTACCAATAATTGACCTATTATTTGGTCTTGGCACCAGTTTCCAGACTTCATTCCTTTCAAATTCATTCAATTCTTATTGCATTGCAGTAACCCAATCAGCATCTTCAACTTTCTTTGGCTCCTCCTTTGACAGAAAGTTATTTTATAGACATTCATTTTGAGTTGCACTTTTTGTCTGAACACCTGCATCAGGATCTCCAATTATTAAATCAGGAGTATGACTTGCAGTCCATTTCCTTGCTGGTGGTAAGTCATTCCTTGACGTAGATGCTCCCCCTGGATTGGTGTTATCTTGATTAGAAGAATCATACAATCATTAATTTGTCTACCAAAGATGATTGTATAGAAATATATTATCCACTTTGTCTGTTTTGGTTTAAAACAGAATTTTAATGACGCCCATTGTAAACACCATAAGTATGATTGGCCAGAAGATAACGCATTACACGCTTCATAGCATTCCAGTTATCTTTTTGCGGATGATGCATGAATTGTGAACGTTTAATAACAACAAAAGATATGTCAGGTTTGTTAAAAGATAGAACTGATGATACTGAATAATCTTCCTGTCATCCGGCATATCCAAAGGAGGCTAATGTGGAGTGTTTATTAATTGTGTAGAAGAGATCACTGGAATAGTGAATCCATTCATTTCATTCATATTTGGGTCATGGAGCAAATAATTAATGTACTTAGACGGTGAAAGGATTAGACAATTTTTTTCTTTGGTAAGACCTCATTGCAGAAAAAAAAAATTAAACTACCAAAGTTCTTCAAGAGTTAAACAATACCAAAGCACGTTTAGAGTTTGCTGAACATAAAGAGTTGTACATCCTTTGACATTTATGTCATCGAAATACACAAAATTACAAACATGTGAAATCATTAGAAATATGTACTTTACATGGACATAACCTAAGTACAACTTTAGTAATTGACATGATACTAAATCCATTAAATTTAACTAACAGGAATACTGAAACATAGATAGATTTTCACAAAACAATCCATACTTTGAAGAAAATCTTATGAACTACATATTACGCATGAAATCCAATAGTTGACCACTCATTTTCATTCTCCGTTCCTCCATTTCCACAGCCTTTTGTTTCCAATCATTTATCTTTTCAATACATTCTACTTGAAAAGTCTGAGAACCTGTTAATATTTCATCCAAACGTTCGGTCAATTGTTTAACATGGACAACAATTGACGTGTTTGTATCTTTCACAAATTTTCTTTCATTTTCTGAATAAGGAGAATTGATAAGAACATTCCTCTGTGAAGACTCTCCAACACTTCCATGTTTGTTTCCTTTCAACACCTCGATGATGTTTCTACAATTAAAATATAGTAATTGAATTATTATAATGAAATGATAAATAGGATAGCAATAGGAATGTTACGTACCCGTATTTTTCTTCTAGACCAATTGTGCGAGCAAATTGTAAAGATTGCATGTCAAACATGCTCTTGAAAAACAAACCAAAATCTTCATTTGCTACATGGATTTCTTCATTCAGTTCTACCGATGCGATGTTAAGGTTGTTTAGATCATTTACCAACAGATTATTCATGCTGGAGTATCTTTGCCTCTTAGATGATCTCGAACTCATTGCTGAAGAAAGAATTTTCTTTGTGAAACAAATATGTTAATGTAACGTCTTTCAAACACCAAAGTCTATATTTATAGTTATTTTGTCACAGTTTAAAATTAGGTGGTGGTTTTAAAACTTTCTATATCACGTACAAGTTAACTTCTTGATTAGTTATTTTGATCAGTCACGTACAAGTTAACTTCCTTATTAGTTATTTTGATCAGTTCTATCATTAATTATATTAGTGGTGTATTTGCATGAATGAATTAGTTGCAACGTTGATATTCGAGTTTTTTTAATTTTTATTATATATTTTTTAGAATATAATTTTAAAATTTTGAACTTTTAAACATTCAAAATTTAATTTAAAATATATTATCACACTCATTAATATGCTCAATCAATCATTTATAGTTTCTTATTCTGGATTCATTTTTAGAAATATCATATATTTTTATTCATTTTCAAAATATATTTTATTTTATTTTATTATGATAATGATGTTTCATAATTTAATATTCGGGAGTATTCGCAAGATAATTGTTAAAAATGAAAAAAATTCTCATTATATATTTTCTTCATACTCGATAATTTGCATAAATGGATTATACGTATAAATTAAGTATAGTATGACTGAGCTATTTTAACATAATTAAGACTGTTCATAAGATTGTATTACTAATATACTTAGAGTCTATTAAAATATATAATAATTTATAAAACAAATTATAGATGACATGTATCATAATATATATATATATATATATATATATATATATATATATATATATATAATTTTAGTGAATATTCAATTTGTTTACATAGGGCCTTTAAATATTTCTATAAAATTAATTCTTTAATGCTTTGAAATTAAATCAATATATATTTAAAATTATAGAATCAATTGTCCCAAGTTGGGACCGGACAAAATTATTCATTTTACGACATTATTTGGAAATTGGACATTCATTTATCAATGTTGTACTCTCCTTCAGAAATTTATTTAAATCTCATTTTTAATTTCTCTATCAATGCAATTTTATTATTTTATTATGTTATGGTATTCTGTATAATTATTAATTCATTACGATCATAACAAAACACACTCTTGATATAATTTTATAAAAAACATATAATTGTGTACACATGTCTAAAATATTTTCAAAAATAGACTTAATTACGGAAATATATAGTTGATATACAAAATTTCTAACATATCGGTGATAATTTTTTTAAAACACACTCAAATTTTTGTCTTTGTAATGAAAGTCCATACCGTCTTCATGAAAAATTTGCATAGTTGCTTCATCATTTTTACTATTATTTAATAAAAAAGGTATATAGAGTTGAAATATTTTAAAATGTCCCCATTTTTTTCCATTTAACATGCTTTTTTGAATTATTATGGAATTTTGTAATTAAATTTAATTATTAAGTCTATCTATCATGATTGTACTTTACTCCTACAAACAACATATCTCAATACAATCTTTTATAAAAAAAAATTATTAAAGAAGCTAAACAATCTATCAGTCGTATGCATGCATTTGTTTAATGCAAAGGTATTATTACATTGATTGATTATACAATCTCCCATTGTCCAAGATCTATCATATATACATTTCCTAATTTTTCTGTTTTACCTTAAGACCTTTAGTTGCCTTCAGCCTAGACAGCACCACAAATTTTTAACATGGACAATAACAATATACTTGATCTTAAATCTGATGCCTTAAGATTGATCTTCAATTTTTTGATATTTGATAAGGGAGAGTTCTACATGTTTGGAAGATTGTTGATTGTTTGGGTAACTAAGAGAAGTGCTTTTAGAGTTAAAGATGTTATTGAAAGGTTGGATTGGGATTCGTTTTACCAGTTCCATCGAAATGATTTTGAAGTAATCCGAGACCGGTTTCATGGTTTCATACGGTTCGTTGTTCGATTTCAAGTTGAGTAGGCAATTTCTACAACTCCGTTCGAAATCTCTTTCAGTTTTACATTCTCTAGCAGGTAATCATTTGCCATCTCGATTTGCTTACCTTTTATTTAAGGAAATACATATACCATTTGGCATAAATCAGACAGCTGATGAGATGGTTATTTTGCTCAATTTTAGTTTTGTAAGAAGTAAGGTTTTAGAACAAATTGATTTGCTTGAAGATATGTATACTTATCTGTTTGAAAAAGACTATCTTTTTCCTGTTAAAAAATTATGTCCAAATGCAAGAAATCCAGAGCCATTTGACTTATCAGAAGGTAGTCCTCTTTCTGAGGAACTATGGTTTTCGCTCTGTAACAAAACAATTGAATAAAACTTCCGCGATGAGGAAAATTTGTATGGAAAGTGTTTGACAATGCAGCACATCTGGGGTTCTGATTGTAACAATTGTAGACTACAGCTCTTAGTTTACAAAATTCTCCTTAACTCTTTAGGCAATTAATCATGTTTTTATTCTCAATCTTTTCAAATTCTGTTTTGTAAGACTTTGCTAAAACTTTTAGACAATGAACATGATATTTAATGTTTCATGTTTAAATCTAATTTTGTTTTATTGCTTAAATCTATTCTACATAGAGCTGGATTTGTTGATAAAATATTCAAAAATTGTCGTTTACTGAATGGTAAAGGCAAAGTCCTTTTTCTCAAGCTCTACATTAAGGTCCACAACGTAAAAATCCACAATGTGTACTTTGAAGTACATTCCAGTCAATTTACCATTGAGTGCAAAGAAGATTGTCGTTTCTACTCCTAGCAAAAATGCACCAATGTTTGTTGTTGCAGTTAATGAGGAGGAATAGAAGCATGAACTTAACAATGTCTCCAATGCTTGCTGAACTACTAATTGTCTTTCTCCTTTGGCCAAGGTTATTAACGTTAGGTTTGGCATTTTTGAGGGTCTTTTGACCACTATCCACTCTATCATTGCCACACAGAGAATACTGTGGATGGGCCATTAAATATGGACTGGAGAGTTAGAAGAGTTGTTTCTTTCAATATCAATCCCAGCAGCGCTGGATATGTTGCCTCTTAGTGTCTAAATTGTTTCGGTCTCACTTTAATAAACCTTCAAATATGATCAATCATATGTCGTATGGAAGTGTATCTGAGAAATGAATTCAATCAATGATATTACCAAATATAACTTTTATTGTTCTTGATGTTATTAGAAAATGTTGATACCATCCAAAAAGTTCATACCTACGAGAATTGAGCTATAAAATTTCAAAGTTGAATGGACAAGAAAGAATTGCAGTGTGCAAAGCACGGGCAAGATAACTAGTAATAAACAAATAACAACCTGCTCCTGTAGATAGCAATATGTATGTGTACGTGTTTCAGGACTGGATGATCGATGAAGATTTTAATAAAATAATATATCTAGTAATTACAAACACTCATTCCTTCAAAAATAAAAAAAAAATTACAAACACTCACCACTTGGCAAAAACTCAAGAACCCTTACGTTTGAACCTCTGAATGTTTAAATATACCGCAACAATAAAACATAGGACAATCGAAAATTGAAATTCATTAACCCTTTATATAGAATTGTTTTTGTACGGTTTCAGAGTTCTATTAAAATTATTGGAAGTGATGTTCTTTTTTATAAATTTGAATATCTTTTCTATTACAAACATGTTAAAAAAATACATTTTCTACTTCTAATATTGTAGATGATTACTTTTAATCTTCTCTAAAAATTCAAACTCTTCTTCTTTAAAAATTTGAACTATTTTCTTCGATAAATTCGAACTATTCTCCTCTAAAAATTCGAAGTGAAATGATATTTTTTGATTTATTAGTATTTAAAATTCAAAAAATCTAGAAAATTAGAAAAAACAGATTGAGACAATCTTAGATGTGTCACATATGTGACGCCCTCCAAACCCGGGGTACAGATTTGGGGAGTCACTCGACCAACGAAACACAATATACCTGCATCTAACATATGCATAATAATATAATAACATAAAATACCCCTTATCCAAGACCGCATCCAGATTATGGCATGAAACAAGCTTCTAAGTCATAATTATTACAAACCAGTTTTCAAGTTATTACACACTTAATATACAAAGCTAGACATCTAGTCTAACTTCCAAAGTAAAACAACTACCCGTCCAATGACAATCACTCGGGGTGGTCTCCTAGCATCTGGAGAACTATCACTAGCGCTGTGTCTGCTCATTCTCTCGCTTCACTGGAATAGGGTTAGAAACAAAACAAGTATGAGCCACATGTGCTCAGCAAGCATGATATATATATCAATCACAGTTCCATAATGAAAGGAAAGATTCCAGTTATCTGAATCAACAATATACAAGTCAAACATATGCTTTTAACAATCTTTATTGAAGGAAGAGGAATTAGAATTGGACTTCTACATTTTTCAAATACAAAGGTTGAGCTGCTGATCAGTCACGCATCAACCCCGGACTAGCTTATAACATAGTCCTCCACTTGGATCCATGGCCATCTAGGCCTTAAGTTATTACGATCATAAATATGTCCCGACCATTACTGGTCTCATTTTAAAACATGTCAATTCTATCACAAGGTATAAGCAATAACATGCATAACAAGATAAGTACACAATGATGGGGTGGAATAGTTGCAAAAGAGCTTCAACTATTCAATATCGAATGAAGTCCGAGAAATAGATTCGGAATGGTTTCAAGGGTACAACGTACTCATTTAAGAAAGTCAACAATGGTTATCATCAATATAAACTGAATTGAAGGTGAAGGTTTCTGATAGCCAACACGATTGTGGATTAAATCAAAAGTTAGGAATATTCAAGGAAATAGCATCAAGTGCTCAATACGGGTGAAGATTGAATAATCCGAATCGTTCTGATGGTAACATACATGAAATTCTGAGGAATAATAACAATTGAATCAACAAGTAAAGGCACAGATACTTGCCTGGTCTAGTAGCTGACGGAATTCTACCGAGCCCACTCTACCTTCTCTTTTCCCTTGCTCCGGGAACTCGATTCTATAATAAACAACTCATTACAGTAAGTCTAACTATCTTCATTCTATCCTCGATATATACTCATAATCATTTTTACATTAAAACAAGTAATCGGGTTCCTATAGGATGCCCGATCTATTTTACGGTAATTAAAACTCAGACATTAGCCCTCGTACGGGCATTTACGGACTATTAAAACACATTATTCGACTCATATAAACCATATAGCAGTTATAAATATTTTTAAAACAATATTCGAGACTTATTTGAATTTAAATAAGTCACAAATAATTTTTAAATCAAAAATCGGATTTTTAATTACAATATAATTAATTACAAACAATTAAATCAATTAATATAAAATTAATTGACAATTTCCAATTGCTCAAACTATTTTTAAATAATTAAATCAGGCTAGAAAATAATTAAACCTAATTTAAATTAATTAAATTTAATTAATAATTAATTATTAAGAATTAACTGATTAAAAGAATTAATCAATTAATTAAATTAATTAATTATTAATTAAAAATAATAAAAATAATAAAAATAATTAAATTTAATCAGTTTTCGAATTTAAATAATTAAATATAATTTTCCAGAATTTTCTGAATTTAAAAATGTATTTTTAAAATAAAAATATGATTTTTAAAAATATTTTAACTATTTTCGAATTAAATTTAAAAATAAAATTCAAAAACAGTTTTCTGAAAATATTTTAGGGTTTCGAAGATTGAAACCGGGTCAGGGAAACGGGTTAACGGGTCGGGAAGAACACAAACGGGTCGGGAAGAACAACCCGGAAAATCCCAGAATCCGGCGACAATTCCCAGATTCCGGCGAGCCAAAACTTGATAAAAATTGGGGCTTTTTATATCAAAACATTCCTTATAATCATACCAACACATTCCGATCAAAAACAAACCAAAAACATCACCGGAACTTCAAACCCGACTATTTTCCGGTGACCTTAAACCAATTTTCCGATCTACTAAAATCTTACATGAAACTCTACGTTCTTTATGTTAAAATGAAGCTAAGAACACATACACCAAAAACCCTCTATAAAAAACAATGTCAGATCATTCATATGAACGGACTATTAAAAAGAAAAATCGGGCAAAACCCTAGAAATCGAATTTCTCAAAATCGAACATAAACATGACATTAAAGAATGAATTCCTACTAATTAGAACCCTAGGAACATGTTGGAAGCAATCAATTGAACGGAGAATCAACAGAATGAAAATCCCCAATTCGAATATAAACCCTAATTTTAATTCGAAATTTGAAAAATTCATATAAAATCGAAAAATTACCAGATGATGATATGGTTGGAAGATTCTGAAACTAGAGCTCAAGATCTTTGATTTGAGTACTTGAACTTGTGATTTGGATTTCAATAACACAATCAAAATTGATTTAGATTTTCAAGAACACGAAGAACACGGTTCGGGAATTTTATATTTTTGTATATTTTTAATACGGATTATATGAAGTATAATGTACGATTCTCCTTTTTATACTTAGTGGAAAATAATACCCTAAACGACATTTTTGGATCGATATTGATCCACTGGTTCGCTTTAAAACCCTAATAAAGTAAAATACATGTTTTACGAGGTGATAACTATCCACAAAGACTGATAGTTATCCAAATCAATACATATCATTTATATAACTAATGCTCAAGAATACTGGGGCTATAACAGATGTATTTATTGATACAGACGATATATCAATTACCCTAGAAAAATTAGGGTTAGGGTTTAGAATAATTTTTCTTCCTTTGAATAAAACAAATACTATTGATAGCATCAGATAATAAGGGATATAATAATTCGAAGAAATCCTCCGATAATGATTCGAACACGAATGACGAAGGAATAACAATGATGTACAAAATTTCAACGGGGCCCTTGAATTTTCAAAACGGGGCTCAAAATTGAAGATATTTTCAAATGACAAAATATTTGAACGGGGCTTTCGACACACCAATTTACACATAATCACTTAACAACCTTTATTATAAAAACTCAAAATACTGCATAATAATTATTCTACACATATAATACAATTTATATTATTAATAAAGTTCACGGATCTTACATCCTTCCCCCCTAAATAGGATTATGTCCTCAGAATCAGATCAAGGAAACAACTGGGGATACTTTTCTAACATATCACTCTCTAACTCCCAGGTAGACTCTTCCACCTTAGGATTCCTCCACAAAACTCTTAGTATCACTACAGTCTTATTTCTTAACACTTTTTCCTTACGATCCAATATCTGAATTGGTCGTTCTACATAAGATAAATCTGACTAGACCTCTATGGGTTCATACTCTATTACATGGTTCGAATCTGGTCGATACTTCTTAAGCATGGATACGTGAAACACATTATGAACGTGCTGCATATGCCAGGGTAATGCTAACTCGTAAGCTACTTTGCCAACCTGCTTCAAAATCTCAAATGGTCCAACGTATCTCGGACTCAATTTCCCTTTCTTTCCAAACCTAACTAATCCTTTCCATGGTGAAACTTTCAGTAACACTTGTTCTCCGACTTCGAATACCATATCCTTTCTTGCTAGGTCAGCATATTTCTTCTGCCGGTTCTGAGCTGTTATCAACCTTTTCTGAATCAATTCAATCACTTCCTTTGTCTGCTGTACTAATTCTGGCCCTATCACTTTCCGTTCACCAACTTCTTCCCAATATACTGGAGATCGACACTTTCGTCCATATAAAGCTTCGTAAGGTGGCATCCCGATACTCGCGTGAAAACTATTATTATATGAGAATTCTACTAAGGGTAGATGATCGTCCCAATTACCTTTAAAATCAAGTGCACACGTTCTCAGCATGTCTTCGATGGTTTGAATTGTCCTTTCACTTTGACCGTCTGTCTGTGGGTGATAAGCCGTACTCATTTTCAATTCGGTGCTTAAACACTCTTGAAAACTTCTCCAGAATCTTGAGTTGAATCTAGGGTCTCGATCAGATACTATTGACACTTGAACTCCATGTCGTACCACGATTTCTTTAACATATAAATGAACTAACTTATCCAGCAAGAATCTCTCGTTAATTGGAAGGAAATGTGCGGATTTCGTCAATTGATCCACAATAACCCAAATAGCATCATGGTTAGTCTTCGTTCTAGGCAATCCTACCACAAAGTCCATTGCGATGTGTTCCCACTTCCACTCAGGAATTTCTAACGGCTGCAGTAATCCACTTGGTCTTTGATGTTCCGCCTTGACCCTTTGACATGTAAAACATTTACTCACCCATTCAACAATTTCTCTTTTCATATCTGGCCACCAAAAGTTCATTTTAAGATCTCGATACATCTTTGTGCTTCCAGGATGAATTGAATACTTCGAGTTATGCGCTTCATGCAAAATTTCATTCTTTAGTTCTGCTACATTAGGTACCCATATTCGAGAAGCAAACCTTAAGATTCCTTTGTCGTCCAGTTGGCTACATATTTCCTCGCTTGTTAAACTATTTGCATTGTCGTTCATGACTTGTTCTTGGCATTTTCGTATCTTTTCCAACAATTCAGGTTGAAACGTTATGGCGTAAATCATTTATGTCGCGTCCTTCGGAACACATACTTCTATCTCTAACTTTTCAAACTCTCTGTACAATTCTTTGGTCATCGTCAGCATATTCAATCTTTCTTTTCTGCTCAATGCATCTGCTACCACGTTTGCCTTACCGGGGTGATAATTTATAGAAACTTCGTAATCCTTGATTAGCTCCAACCATCTTCGCTGTCTCATGTTCAGCTCCTTCTGAGTAAAGATATACTTCATACTTTTGTGATGGGTGTAAATTTCACATCTCTCTCCATACAAGTAATGTCTCCATATCTTCAGTGCAAATACGATCGCTACTAATTCCAAATCATGTGTAGTATATTTCTGTTCGTGTGGTCTCAATTGTCTTGACGCATAAGCAATTACTTTGTCATGTTGTATAAGTACACAACCCAATCCTTTGTAAGACGCATCACTGTAGATTACAAAATGACCTTGATCGTCTGGTAGCATTAACACTGGTGCCGTAGTTAGTCTCTTCTTTAACTCTTGGAAACTCTCTTCACATTTGTCGTTCCATATGAATCGTTCGCTTTTCCTTGTCAGCTTGGTCATTAGAGTAGCTATATTTGCAAAATCCTGTACAAATCTCCGATAATATCCGGCTAATCCCAAGAAACTTCTAACTTCAGTTGGTGTCCTTGGTCTTTCCCAATCCTTCACTGCTTCAATCTTTGTTGGATCTACTTTGATGCCTTCACTACTTACCACGTGCCCTAGGAAATGAACTTCCCTTAACCAGAATTCACACTTTGACAATTTTGCGTATAGTCCTTCTTGTCTTAAAATCTCCAACACAATCCACAAATGGTTCGCATGTTCTTCTTCCGTCTTGGAATATATCAAAATATCATCGATGAATACCACTACAAACTCATCCAAATACTTCTTAAAAATCATGTTCATTAAATCCATGAAAGCTGCTGGTGCATTCGTCAATCCAAACGCCATCACTAAAAACTCATAATGGCCATACCTTGTTCGAAAAGATGTCTTCGGTATATCGTCTGGTTTAACCTTCAATTGGTGATATCCTGATCGTAGATCAATCTTAGAAAAATGAACCGCTCCTTTTAACTGGTCAAACAGATCATCTATTCTGGGCAATGGATACTTGTTCTTGATGGTTAGTTTGTTTAACTCCCGATAATCTATACAACGTCTCATACTTCCATCCTTCTTTTTGACAAACAGCACTGGTGCTCCCCACGGTGAAACGCTAGGTCTGATAATTCCTTTGTCTAACAATTCCTGCAATTGCTTAGCTAATTCCTTCATCTCCACTGGTGCCATTCTGTATGGTTCTTTGGATACTGGTTCCGCGCCTGGTGTTAAGTCTATCGCGAACTCAATCTCTCTATCCGGAGGTAGTCCTGGTAATTCTTCTAGAAAAACATCTGGAAACTCACTCACGACTGGAATATCTTCTAACTTAGAAACTTCCTTCTCTGTATCTGTCACATATGCGAGATAAGCTTCACATCCTTGTTTTAATAACCACTCAGTCTGAATCATTGTCAAAAATTTCTTCGTTTGTTTCTCTCCTTTAAATATCACTTCTTTCTTTCTATGGGTAACTAAAGTAACCCTCTTATCCTTACAATCAATACGCGCATCATAATCAGTTAACCAATCCATTCCTACAATAACATCAAATTCTCCCAATTTGAAAGGTAATAAATCAGCATAAAAACGACTCCCTAAAATCTCAATTTCACAACGGGGACAATACGAACTGACTGGTATATGGTCCTGGTTAGCTATTTCTACACTCAACACTCCATTTAAGGGTTCCATTAAACAATTCAATTTACGAGCAAACGTTTCCAAAATAAACGACTTAGTAGCTCCTGAATCTATCAACACTTTAGCATTAACAGAATTTACTAGAAGTGTACATGCCACCACATCGGAGTCTCTCATTGCTTCTGTAATATCCGTGAAATTATTATTTGATTAAATGATATATTTAATATAAAAATATTTATTGTGGAGTATTGGAATATTATTAAATGATAATTATTGTGTGATTATGTGCTAAATGGTGAGTCGGAAGCCCCTTTCAAATATTTCGTCATTTGGAATTTTCTTCAAATCTGAGCCCCGTTTTGATAATTCAAGGGCCCCATTGGAATTTCGTACATTAATTAATATCTCTTCGTCTTTCGTATTCGAATCATTATCGGGAGAGATATTCGTATCATTTCATTCCTACCTATTTGATTCTGCAAGAATAATTCGTTTTGTTCAAAAAGGGAAAAATTGTTCCGAACCCTAATTGCTTAAGGGGACGGATATATCGTTTTATATCAATATTACCTTTGTTATAGCCCCAGTATTCTCGAGCATTAGTTATATAATGATATGTATTGATTTGGATAATTATCAATCCTTGTAGATAATTATCTTCTCGTAAAACGTATTTTTAACCTAATTAGGGTTTTTAAACGATCCAGTGGATCTATAACGATCCAAAAGTGTTCCTTGGGGTATTATTTTTCCAAAAATATAAAAAGACGAATCGAACCTTATAACCTTCACAATCTGCATTGCGTATAATCAAAAAGTAAAAATTCCCGAAACGTGTTCTTCGTGTTCTTGAATAATCAATCCATTCGTTCAAGGTGTTATTGATTTCAGAAATCAAAGTTCAAGTACTCAAATCAAAGCTCTTGATCTCTAGTTTCAGAATCTTCCAACCTCATCATCATCTGGTAATTTTTCGATTTATTATGAATTTTTCAATATTCGAATTAAATTAGGGTTCTTGATTAATTTGGGGATTTTCATTCTGTTGATTCTCCGTTCAATTGGTTGCTTCTAACATGTTCCTAGGGTTCTAATTAGCAAGAATCCATGATTTAATTTCGTGTTTAAGTTCAATTCAGTCGGGTTTGATTTTCGGGTTTCGACCCGAATTTTTCTTTTACTTCGTTCGTTCTTGTTGTTGATCTGACATTAGTTATGATATGGGGCTTTGATTGTATGAGTTATAAGCTTCATTTTGGTATATTAATCTTTGAGTTTCATGTAGAATTAAAGTAGATCGGGTTTCCGGCCTAAGTCGTCGCCGGCAAATTCTTTGAACGAATTCTGGGCTCGATTCCGGCATGGGACGTATGTGATTGTGTGTGGGATTTGTTTGTCTTGAAAAAGTGAACAAAAGCCCTCTGGAATTGTTTGTGTTTGGACGGAATCGAAGAATTCCGGCCGCCGGACACCGGCCGGATTCTGGAAAACCCAGAATCCGGTGGGTTGTTCTTGGTGACCCGGAATTGTTCTTCCCGACCCGTTTACCCAAAGTTTGACCCGGTTTCAATCTTCAAAACCCTAATTCATTTTCCGAAAACTGTTTTTGAATTTATTTTTAAATTTAATTCGAAAATAGTTTAAAAACTTTAAAAATTCATATTTTTATTTTAAAAATATATTTTAATATCAGAAAAATTCTGGAAAATTATATTTATTATTTTAAATCTGAAAATTGATTAAACTTAATTATTTTAATTATTTTTTAAGTAATAATTAATTTATTAATTAATTGGTTATTTCTTTTAATCAATTAATTCTTAAAAATTAATTATTAATTAGATTTAATTAATTTAAAATTCAGTTTAATTATTTTCAAGCCTATTTATTTATTTAAAAATAGTTTGAGCATTTAAAAAGTGTCAATTAATTTTATTAATTGATTTATTTGCATTTAAATGTTTATATTGGATTTAAAAATCCGAGGTTTGATTTAAAAATTAATCGTGACTTATCTAAAATTCAAATAAGTTTCGTATGATGTTTTAAAAATGTTTATAAGTGCTATATGGTTCATATTAATTGTGTGTTGTGTTTTATAGTATGTATATGCCCGTACTAGGGCAAATATCTGAGTTTTAAATATCGTAAATCATTCCGGACGTCCGATACGTAACCGGTTACTTGTTTAAATGTGATTATTGATTGAATAAGTGTCGAGAGTAGAACGAGAATAGTTAGAATTATTGTGATGAGTTGTTTAATTATAGAATCGAGTTCCCGGAGCAAGGGAAAGGGAAAGGTAGAGTGAGCAGAGTCGATCCGACAGCATGGTAGACCAGGCAAGTATCTGTGCCTTTACTTGTGATAAAATTTATTATTGTCTTGATTACTTGAATACCGTTATCCCCAGAACAATTCAAATTATCAATCTTTTAACCGCATTTGGACAACTGATTCCATTTCCTTAGAGATTCTTGATTCTTTGATTTGATCTGCATCGGAAACCCTTATTTCCAACTCACTTGATTATTGTTTACCACCATTTGATTATTGATTATCATGCTTTGATTATTATTGACAACCATTGATCATTTGACTTCCATCATTGACTATTGATTACGGTCATCGATTATCGATTACCAATATTGATCTCCTTATTGAATGAGTACACTGTACCGTTGAAATTACTTCATGATTATTTCTCGATCTTCATTTGATACTGAGCAGTTGAAGCTCTTTTGCAATTACTATACATTGAGTTATCTTATTGAGCATGTTTTTGTTTATACCCTATGATAGATTTGGCATGTTTTTAAAATGGACCAGTAATTGGTCGGACCATATTTATGGTCGGAATAACTTAAGGCCCAGTTTGGCCTAGGATCCAGTAGAGGACTATGCTGTGAGCTAGTCCGGGGTTGATGCGTGGCTGGCCAGCAGCACAACCTTTGATTTGAATAAAATGTATAAGCCAAATTCTAATTCTTTTTCTTCAATTGTTATTGAAACAAAGCATGTGTTAGCTAAATATTGTTGATTCTGATATCATAAATTCATATCCTTACAATTGTGATAGAAATGATTCATTGATATTTGCTGAGCAATTTTGGCTCACTCTTGCTTGTTGTTTTCTAACCCTATTCTAGTGAAGCGAGAGTATGAGTCAGCATAGCGTGACCGATAGTTCACCAGCAGCCAGGAGAGCCCCTCGAGTCATTGTCATTGGCAGGGTAGTCGTTGTTTTGCTTTTCTAGATTAGATGTCTAGATTTGAACTTTAGTTGTGATGTAATAACTCTGATAAAACTGGTATTGTATTAATAAAAGATTGTAGTAGCTTGTGTTCATTGCCATAATCTGGATGCGGTCTTGGTCAAGGGGTATTTGTGTCTTTATATATATTATGCATGTGTTAAAGAGTATTTCGTTGGTCGGATGACTCCTCAAATCTGTACCCCGGGTTTGGAGGGCGTCACAGCTTCCCTTATTAACATATTATAGGTTCTGGCTAACGACTGAACGTCAACAGCTGGAGGTGCCTCTATAGCTCGAATCATGTTGTTCACGGGTGCTGGCGCTCTACAATCCTTGATCATATGGCCTGGTCTCTTAAATCGATGGCACACAATACCTGTCTTAGAATCCCTGGCATAATGCCCCTTCTGGTTACACTTAAAACATGTGATACTCAATCTGTGTGTTTCCCAGTAATAATCTATTGTAGAAGGGGGTTGAATACAATAGTATAAGATAATCGACTTCTTAATGTATATATCACAAATATGAAAGAAAGATAACAACTTTATTAAATCTGATATAAAACTGTTACAAACTCTCTCAAGAAATTCTGATGTTCTTGAGAGCTGCTAGCTTACAAAAACTCTCTCAAGAAATTCTATGTTCTTGAGAGCTTCTATCTTGATTCACAAATATTCGATTATGTTCCCGTGTGTCCATAAATCGAAACCAAGACTGTGTTTATATACTACACAGCTTCTCTATCAATGATAAGTCTTAATCAATTACAAAGATTGAAACCTATCCATAATTGATAGCTACATTCTACAAACCAGGAACCGACAGAATAAACTTCCATGTTTAACTAGACTCCAAATATAAATCGAAGTAGGAATCCTGATCAGCTTCCAGTCCTGATGATCAATCCTGATCCCAGTCCTGATATGTATCTTGATCCTGACGACCATGCAATCCTGATGATGTCAGCAATCCTGATCAGTTGAGTCTAGCTCCTGATGATCATTGAATTCTGATCTAACAATCTCCCCCAATCTCATACTTTGTGAAATAAAGTATAGATTCCTAAGATTCAATGATGTCAAAAACATATATACAAAATATACAGTATCTGCAGCAACAACTTATCTGTTTAAATTCTTTGATAGAACAGATTCATCTTCAAGAAGTTGGATAACAAATTTTCTTCTTTTTCTTCAAGAATTTGAATCAGTCTTTCCTTAAGATTTCTGAGTTCTTCATCTTCCTCATTAATCTGGTAGATAGCTGCTCTGAGATTCAATATGGAGCTTTTCTGAAGACTATGCTCTTCAAGCAAAAGATAAGCAATTTCCTTCCCATCAGGATTGAGAGTAAGTTGAGTCATGCCAAAAGTTACTTCTTTAACAGCAGTACCCCTTTGCATTTTCACATCCTGACCTCTTTGATTTAAGTATATGGGAGTATAATTACCATTGAAATTACTGTTTCCATCCAGTCTTCTTCTTATTGTTGACAAAATCATGTCACTCCATTCCTTGCACATTTGATTCTTCGATCTCAAAAGATAATGAACATATTTCAGTTCCTGTGTAGTTTTCATCAGCAGATCTTGAATAGATAAAATCTTCACACTACCATCTTTCATGAAGTACATAAGCTTTTCTTTCTTGTCAAAACCATCATGACAATCTATATACTATATCAACAGCTAGTAAATTGTTCAGGTTTTCAGAAGTTAAAGTACCTCCAATTTCAGTTAAGGAGTAAGGATCAACATATGACATATTTAGATATTCAGCATCCCTGTGTCCAATACCTCCTCTTGAATTACTTGTCAATTGCTTCATATTTGAAAATATCTTTAACCAGAGTGCTTTTGATCTAACCATCTCAGATAAATCAACAACACTTGAAGCGCTTGTAATAATTCCTCCAGACTGAAAATTGATAAGTGTATCACACCTCAGTGTACTAATATGTTTCCACTTCTTATCCTTTTCCTTTTCAAAAGCATAGCTTCTTTCCAGTGAAGATTCTTGTCTGCTTGGGTTCCTCCACTTTCTTCTGTTTGAGAGTTTAAGCCTTTGTACATAGAGATTGAAATCTTTATTTGTTGATCTTGTAATTTCACTTCTTCTGGCTTCTTCTTCTTCATCTACTTCCTTGTTGTGAAAATCAACCACAGTAGATAAAATTATCAAATCAATCTCTTGCATAATTTCAGAATCATCAGGATCTTGAATATTATCAGGAACAACATCAGGATTAGATTCTTCAATTTGATTTGTATTGCAGAGAGTTGATTTTCTTGATTTTCTTCTCAATTCAGGTTCTTCTTCA
This sequence comes from Heracleum sosnowskyi, assembly GCA_030848705.1. Lineage (NCBI taxonomy): Eukaryota > Viridiplantae > Streptophyta > Magnoliopsida > Apiales > Apiaceae > Heracleum > Heracleum sosnowskyi. The sequence goes on from CM061239.1 coordinate 76,302,873, forward strand.
ATATTTCCATCATCACCAAAAGTAGATCTGTCAGGAACTACTAGAGTTTGAATAGGTTCAGGAATTTCTTCAATTTTTAACCCTCTAGACCTTTTCTGTCTAGTTATTGTTTGAGTTGAAGAACCTCTTCTACTTCTTCTAGCTCCTCTCCTACCTCTGCTTCCTCTACCTCTAGTAGAAACAAGGTTATTAAAGCTTTCCATCATTTCTCTCTGTTGTCTTAAGAATTCTTCATGTGAGAGATCAGGATATTCTTCACTTGCTGTAGAGAGTGCTTTTCTTGCATATAATTGTTGAACTCTTTTATCAATGTGATATAGAGTAACAATTCTGCCATCTTTTGTAGAAAACTTCTAGAATAAATTTGATGCATCTTCAGGATTATCAATAAAAATATCTTCATCACCTTCAGGAATTGTAGCAAGAGTATGTCCATGACCAGGTGTCAGGATTTGTTCTTCCGTCAGGATCTGAGATTGCACCAACGTTCTTACTGTCTTAACTCCAGAATCAGAAACATGAGTTGACTGCGTTGTTTGACTTTGTGAAGTTTGAATTGTAGACTTCATAACAGCAGCATCAGAGGTTTCTCCTTGTATCACTTTGTCACAACCATCATCTCCAGTATCATCATCATTATTCCTTAATACTAGATCAGGTGTGCATTTTGTCTGACTAACCTTCTCCCCCTTTTTGACATCAGGATTTGACAATAAATTCAAAATTAAGAAAAGAGAGGCTTGAATGTCAGTTACCTTAGTATCCAGAGAATCAATCCTTCTGTTGATGGAGGTTTGTTCAGAAATGACATATTTCACTTGGGATTCTACTACCCCTTAGCTGAAAAGCAGTAGGCACCTTTGTAAAATTTTGAGAAATATCATTCCTCACCAACTCAGTTGAATTCTTGATAGAATCAATCTCACTTTTTAGGCTTTTGGATAATAGAGTTGTAGCCTTCAAATGATTCTTCAAGTCTTGATTCTCTATAGATTTCACTGCATCATAGGCATGTTCCAAAGCAGAAGAATAACTTACAGATTCAGCGGATCTGTGCCATGAATTGTTCCATTCATTCTGTCTAAGTGCCTCAGCAGGATTAAAGGAAGGAATAGAAAAATCTTGTCTTTGATCTTTCCCAGTGGAAGCTTTGCCAGCCATATATGTACTTGATGAACCAAAATTAGTTCCAAGACTAATTTTGAGTGCTGTAGCAAGCTGTTCCTTCTCTTTTCGATTCTCATCATCATCACTATCATCAGAGTCATCATCATTAGTACTATGAGTATCATCAGGATCAGGAATAGTTATACCTTTCATTTTATCCTGTGAATCTGTGATAGGATGATCCATTGGTCTTGAACGAAGTGGCTGTATCAGGATAGGTTCAACATCAGGAGCACCACTAGCGTCAGGATGAACACCGTCAGGATTTGATATGCTTGCATCAGTATTTGCTACCAATGGTTCTTGTGGAGCTTGAGGTTCAGAAGCTTCTTCAACACTTTGAGTCAAAGGTTCTTGTGTGCTTCCCTCATTGACAGTGTCCTCGACCAATCTTTGAACTTCATCTGCACCATAAATCCCTTGAGCATTGTCAGGAAATTTCTCAGAAACTGTAGCTTGGCCTGCATCTTCACTTTGAGAAGATGGTTCTTGTGTAGCTGGAATGTTGATGTCTGCATTCTCCCTTTGAGAAAATGGTTCTTGTGGGACCATTCCACTAGCTAAGCCTTCACTCAAACTTTGATTGAGTGGTTCTTGTGTGGCTGGATCATCAGAAAGAGCTGCTGAACCACTTTGAGGTTCAGGTTCTTGTGGGCTTGATCCTTTCAGTTTCTTCTGTCTCTGATAGACTAACTCTTCTGCCTTCCTTAGCTTTTCCATTGGATGTTTTATCCCAAGATTGGAAGCAGTAGCACCATACTTCTCCCATGAAATATCAACATGTCTTTTTGTTGGAGAGTCCTGTGCTGGAGAGTCTGAAATATTAACCACTTGACTTGGTGCAGCATCAGGAATACTAACAACAGGATTTGCTTGAGCACTTGAAACTGATTGCTCATTCAGAATAGAAGTGTCCTGTACATCAGTATCCTGCTTCTTTTCTAAAGGAATATGATACCTGCTTTTTGATAACTTCCTTTTCTTCTGTGGTGTAGACAATGGAACCACAGTTGCAGTAGCAGTATCAGCAACTTCCTTATTCACATTCATCACAGAGGATATAGGTAATTCATCCTCTGAATCAGTCTCATCCCTGAGAACTAATTTTCTTTTAACAGAAACAGCCTCACCTCCCTTTGCAGCTTTCTTCACCAGGACCCCTTGTACACCCCCTTGTAACTTCCTTTTAGTGAGTGGTGTAGAGGAAAAATCCTTTGAACCTGATTGCCTTCCTGACACATCAGTTCTAGCTGACTTCTTTGCTTTTACAACTAAAGTCTTTTGAGAGACATTAGAGGTGGCAGTTGACTGTTTAGACTGTTTAGGATGAATGCTTGGGTTAAGAACAAGGTGTGATTGGCCTTGCCCCATAGCATTAGAAATTAAACCATAACGAGTAGGCATTTTCCTATGTAAGAAAAACCTAACCTCATCAGGAATAAAAGCATTTCCTATGAAACTGTTTGCCTTATCACTGTTGACTAAGGACTTAATATTATTCTCAGTAATTCTACAGATAGGTAGAACTACATCATTCTCAAAAACAACATTAGGACACAAGTGATTAAATATCAACTGTAAAAATCTAAGAAAACAGACAGAACCTAACTTATCTGATTTCCTATCACTTAAAGCTTTTAAGATAAACGACCCATAATCAAACACTGTAGAGTGGATAAGAGAGTACCCAATTTTAAGAGATCCTGATGGAAGAGCATCAAAATTTGATGTCTTGTTCAGGAAACAGCGGCTGATCGTATCAAAGAAGAAATTCCATTCCTTCTTAAGCTTTGTCCTAAAGAGATTGCCATATCTCTTTACTTCACCATTGTAGCCCAACTTTGTAACAAACTCAAAAAGAGTAAAGTCCGAAACATTAGCAGGAATAGCATCACCAAGAACAGGTAAATGCAGGGCTTTCTCCACAATTGTAGGAGTCACATAGTGAGTAATTCCATTATGTTCAAAACTCATCAAGATGGTGTCATAATACCCTTTGTCAAAAGTCACTGAGTTCCACACCTGCATTACAGACTTAAAAGAAACACTTTCAGGTTCTGTTAAAGCAAACTTCAATGGGCTTGAAGCTAGAAAATCTTGAATTATATGAAACTCATTGGGTAAATCTTGATGATTTAGAATAGCCACAAAATTGTTAGTGGCAAAAGTAACACCACTAATCACTGTTTGTTTGTTCATGAATGATGAAGACGCCATTGAAATTCTTAAAAATCTTGAGAATTGATGTTTGACAATAGTTAGGGTTCGTAAGCACAGAGAGAAATAGAAAATCGAAAATCTGATGATGAGAGAGTAATTAATGATGTAGAATAAGTAAAAGTATTTTGTTAGAACAAAGTAAACTTTACTCTCAATAACAGGTGGCAAAATATGATTTGTGCACAAATAATTAGTGGACAGATTACGTGTGTAATTTAAATGAAACTGCACCGCTTTTTATGTGTATGAATATGTATATCTATAACAATGCAACACACGCGCGCATACAGTTGTCCTACTAAAACTCAACCGTCCATCAGCAGATACTGACGAAAAATTAGGCACAAATTAAGCAATGAAATACTGACCTGAACATCAGGATTGACCAGTTGACTTCCTGTCAGGATAGCATCCTATCAGGATTTGATCAAAGAAAACATACCTTTCTGAATAACCATCAGGATTTGACAGTTATCGGGATTTCCTCTCTGTAGCTTTCCTCAGAAATTCTCAAAGTTCATCATTCCAAGTTCATTCACCAATTTATTGAAAGTAGCTTCAGGTAGTGGCTTGGTGAATATATCAGCTAGTTGTTGATCAGTAGGAACAAAGTGAAGTTCAATTGTTCCTTCCAGAACTTGTTCTCTTATGAAGTGATATCGAATACTGATGTGTTTAGAAAAAGAATGTTGAACTGGATTTCCTGTCATTGTAATAGCACTTTGGTTATCACAATAAATAGGGATTTTTGAGTATGATAGGCCATAATCTAACAACTGATTTCTCATCCACATTATCTGAGCACAACAACTTCCTGCAGTAATGTACTCAGCTTCTGCAGTTGAAGTGGAAATGGATTTTTGCTTTTTACTGAACCATGAAACTAGGCTTCCACCCAAAAACTGACAGCTTCCTGAAGTACTTTTCCTGTCTATTTTCCATCTGAATAACCATACAACCCAAAATCTGATTCCCTTGCATACCAAAGGCCAAGTGAAGAAGTGCCTTTGAGATATCTGAAAATTCTTTTGACTGCAATCAGATGGGGTTCTCTAGGTTTTGCTTGAAATCTTGCACACAGACAGGTTGCAAACATGATATCTGGTCGACTTGCAGTGAGATACAATATCTTGCATCTACCTCAGCACCTTGATCAGGATCAAGTTTGGTAGCTGTAGCTATGGGAGTTGTAGCAGGAGCACTATCTTGCATGTTAAACCTTGTCAATAAATTCCTTGTATATTTAGACTGATTAATAAAAATCCCTTCATCAGTCTGTTTAACTTGAAGACCAAGTAACTCATTTCTCCCATCATGCTCATTTGATATCTTGACTGCATAAGCTTGGAAAACTTTTCACAAAGCTTATTGTTTGTTGACCCAAAAATGATATCATCAACATAAATCTGAACTAACAACAAGTCCTTACCATGATTCAAATAAAATAGAGTTTTATCAATAGCACCTCTTTTGAATCCACTTTCCAGTAAGAATAGAGCTAAAGTTTCATACCATGCTCTTGGAGCTTGCTTTAGTCCATAAAGTGCCTTATCCAATCTGTAGACATGATCTGGATATTTAGGATCAATGAAACCAGGAGGTTGCTCAACATAGACTTCTTCCTCCAGTTCTCCATTTAAGAAAGCACTTTTAACATCCATCTGGAAAACCTTGAATTTTTTATGTGCTGCATAAGCAAGAAATATCCTGATGGCTTCTAGCCTTGCAACAGGAGCAAAAGTTTCATCATAGTAAATTCCCTCTTGTTGAGAATACCCCTTTACAACTAGTCTTGCTTTGTTTCTGATTATTACTCCATCAGAATCAGTCTTGTTCTTGAAAATCCACTTTGTACCAACAATTGATCTATTCTTTGGTCTTGGTACTAGTTTCCAGACTTCATTTCTTTCAAATTCATTCAGTTCCTCTTGCATTGCAGTAACCCAATCAACATCTTTAAGTGCATCTTCAACTTTCTTTGGCTCCTCCTTGGATAGAAAGTTATTGTATAGACATTCATTTTGAGTTGCACTTCTTGTTTGAACACCTGCATCAGGATCCCCAATGATCAAATCAGGAGTATGACTTACAGTCCATTTCTTTGCCGGTGTTAAATTGTTTCTTGACGTAGATGCTCTCCCTGGATTGGTGTTATCTTGATTTGAAGAACTTGCTTGTCTTGAAGCTCCCCCTGAATTATTGCTTTGTCCTCCTGATAAGTTATCAGGATCATCACTTGAATCAGTATCTGAAGAATTCTGTCCTGATGATTGAGTTGACTCTGAACTTGTAGTAGAATGTTGTTGCTCCCCCTCAACATTAGCACTACTAGAAGTATCACTATTGATTGCATCATCAGTATTTGCACCATCAGCATCTGGTGTGTCATCAGGATTTGGTGACCCATCAGGATCTGATGTATTGACAGGATCTGATTCACTTTCCTCATGTTCATTGGTAGCTTCATTTTCAAAAATCAATCTATCATGAGAGTCTTCATTGATTCCAGCTATCTTCTTGTCATCAAAAGATACATTTATTGACTCCATGACAGTCCTTGTCCTCAAATTAAAAACTCTGAAGGCTCTTGATGCAGGATAGCCTATGAAAATTCCTTTATCAGCCTTTGTTTCAAATTTCCCTAGTTGTTCAGGATGAGTTCTGAGAACAAAACATTTACAGCCAAACACATGTAGATGCTTTAGACTTGGTTTCTTCTCCTTGAGTGACTGCTTCTGCCCATCTTCAATAAGAGTTCTATTTTTCCTTCCAACTACTCCATTTTGCTGAGGTGTGCCAGGAGCAGAGAATTGTTGAATGATTCCTTTGTACTTGCAGAACTCTTCCATCTTTGAATTCTTAAATTCAGTACCATTATCACTTCTCAGTATCTTGACTTTGTACTTTGTGGTTGTCTCAATCATTCTCACATGATCCAACAGAACTTCAGGAGTCTCATCTTTTCTGTGCAGAAAATACACCCAGGTGAATCTAGAATATTCATCAAAAATTACAAGAGTGTACCTTTTCTTACTGATGGACATGATGTTGACTGGACCAAATAGATCAAGATGTAGCATGTGATATGGTTCTTCAATAGAGGATTATGATTTACTCTGGAATGATGTCCTTCTTTGTTTTGCTTTCTGACATGCATCACAGAGTCCATCAGGAGTATATAACACTTTTGGTAATCCTCTCACTAAATCTTTCTTAACCAACTCATTGATATTGCTGAAGTTGAGATGAGAAAGCTTCTTGTGCCAATTCCAACTTTCATCTACTGAAGCTTTACTGATCAGACAGGTAGGGGAGTCATCAGTATTTGATTGAATGTTGGCTTCATATATGTTACCATGCCTGTAGCTAGTCAGTGCTATCTTGCTTGTTGTTTTACTGACTACTTCACAATGAGTGGAATAGAAGTTGACATGATAACCTCTGTCAGTGATTTGACTAATACTCAACAAGTTGTGTTTCAGTCCTTTCACTAGAGCTACTTTTTCAATGATGACATTTCTAATGATTATATTGCCATATCTGTAACGCCCCCAAATCCGGGGTCAAAGGATTTGGTCGTCACACTGCACTCTTAATCCAAACAACCTGTTCAATATAAAATCAACACAATAATAATAATAATAATATCTGTGACCCCAACTCTACCAAGAATCTTTAAAGGTTATAGTGCTAGAAACAAGAATCCAAAATTTCATTACAACAATCTTTCTTCTTTACAACCATTCTCTTTACATAAATTCTAATACACCAGTATAACTTCGATAAGAAGTATACCAGGCAACTAACTTTACACAATATAATATATATTCAATAGAAAACATCTATATGCAAAACCTCTCACTAGCTCCAATGCTCTGGATCAAAACGTCTTTACGCTAATATCTTTCCCCATCTCTGATCAGCTATGCGGACAACTCTCGCCAATACACCTTCTTTCTGGCAGGCTAAAATATATATAAATAAAACAAGTATGAGCGAATGAATTGCTCAGCAAGCGCATTATTAAATATAATACGAAAGGTTTCCAAAATAAACTTTGGATTTTCAAATAAACAAGCCTTTGGCTTAAACATTTGTAATCTCTAATATTTTCAAAACAAGTTTGGTAATTTACCACAATTTCTCATTCTTCTTCTCTCAATTGAATAGTTTAAAACACAAAAAGATTTATATTGGTCGTTACGGCGACCGAATCAACAATATCTACAATAGTAAGTAGAAAATATGAAATAAATATAACTCATACGTCTTCAAGACCATAGTTTGTACAAAAATACTAATTTTGAAGATAACAGGTCTATTCATAACATTCTCTGAAACCAACAACTCTGGAAGGGTAGAATAATCAAGGAGTAAGAATGAGCCATCACGCTCGGTCAAGAAATAAAGAACGCACTTCAAGACTTTAATATAGTACCGACTGGGTATGCGGTATGAATAAAACTCATCAAGATAGATATCTCACGACTGCCAATGGAATCACGGAAGTGGATTTCGACTATTTGGAATCCAAATGAATTAAGAGTAAGTGATTTCAGCAAGATTGAAACCACCATTTATTAATCAACAACCAACAATTTTACGCAACGAATAAACCTGAATATCAGGTCATAACTCACAAGTATCAAATCAATGGTTGTGCTGCTGGCCAGCCACGCATCAACCCCGGACTTGCTTATAGCAAAGTCCTCTACTGGATCCTAGTCCAATCTGGGCCTTAATTCATTCCGACCATAAATATGGCCCGACCAATTACTGGTCCCATTTAAAAACATTCCAATCCTATATTATATATATATACGTCAGGTGTCAGAACAATTGACAACCTTCCTTCGACAATCAGGTGTCGGAAGAATCGACAACCTAATACAACAATTGCTGGAAAACTCACGTTCCAGGAAACAGTTCAATTATGAAGAATCCATTAAGGAATAACAATATAATCTAGTATCGACGAGATCGACACAATATGGGGAGGTGCATATGAAAAGTGACAATATAATAAGCATCGACGAGTTCGATGTAACAACTGGGATATAATGAAGAATAAACAATGACATGCTCAACAAGATTTAGTCTGATATGAAACAGGCATTATGATATCAACAGAATTTGTAACAACTCAATATAGAATAGGGTTCAAAGAACAGGCTCTAGATGGCCTCAACAGTTCAAATTATCACATCATGGAAGAATTAGTTAAGATTCAACAATCTGGTAAGTGACAAGAAAGTCAAGTTCAAGTTTAAGAAAAATTCAGGGTGAAGTTTATAAATGAAGAAAACAAGGGTTTATTAACTTCTGACAGAAATAGTTCAAGTCCTTCGAACATATACTTATAATAGATAAGCCTCGTATTTGAAGGAAGTAAACTAAATCATGCACAGCATAAATGAATTCGAATCAGGGAATGGATCAGATGATCGCATTAACAAGAAATGATAATAATACTTGAAAGGGTGCAGGATGGAAAAATGGAATACTTGTAGAACAAGTACCACAACTTCGGAATTTAAAATAACATTTTCAACATAGGGTTCACAAGTTCCCACTCATCTAGGGTTGGCAATATTCCAACCTAATGTTTTAAAATCATGTCTTTTAAAAGAAAGCCTTAGTATACGGCCCATAATTATCTCTTCAAACTTTTCAATATAATAAGTATATCTTTCCAATCAATATGAAAATATGAATCTAAACTCAAAAGGTATAAAAGAGTACTCGTCAATTTACGAGATTAAATAACATACTTGCAATTCAATGCAAAGAAATCAACATTTGAAAATTCAGTAATAAGCATTCAACATGCATACTAATAATTCAAGATAATATCCCTTAATTAATAAGCAAGGGTATAAACACTTGCCTCTGGTCCTTAACTATTTCGTAACGCTGAAACAATACGATTTCCTCCTTATTCTGTCTTGTCGCACGATTCTCTACCTCCGTCCTTCTTTGCTTTAACGCTCTTGCGAATACCACTAGTCTGCTTTTACCATTTCGAATCCACGTGCCAGCCTCGATAGTCAAACATGAGACGGTACTTAGTCTTCAACGTATGATTTCACATTCCATAAACGATTGTAACTTAACTTCGATAATCTGACTCATCTCGTCCAATAGCCTCTGTTGCACAGACAACCACATTTCAATTGATAGAATGATCACAACTAACTATACAAGTAATCCTCATAACTCGCTTGACGAAACTCCCCATACTATAAAAGTCAACATCTAAGTCAACGGCCTCGTAAATCTCACTTTCTAACATAACCGACAAATTTCTATCCCAACTACCCCTCGTGATGATATTAGACACGACCAAATACTGAAACAAGTCTCAACACAATTTATTCGCATGCATGACTCAACAACAGATAATTCACATCATTCACATAACATATTTAAACAAGTGATCGGTTACGTATCGGACGCCCGGTCTAATTTACGATATTTAAAACTCAGACACTAGCCCTAGTACGGGCATACACAGACTATAAAACACATTACACAACTCATACAAACCATATAGCACTTATAACTTATTTTTAAAACATCACACAAAGCTTATTTGAATTTAAATAAGCCACAAACAATTTTTAAATCAAAAATCGGATTTTTAAATCCAATATATGTATTTTAAATACAAATAAATCAATTAATAAAATTAATTGACACTCTTTAAATGCTCAAACTATTTTTAAATAATAAATAGGTTTGAAAATAATTAAACTGAATTTTAAATTAATTAAATCTAATTAATAACCAATTTTTAAGAATTAACTGATTAAAAGAATTAATCAATTAATTAAATAAAATAATTATTAATTAAAAATAATTAAAATAATTAAGTTTAATCAATTTTCGAATTTAAAATAATAAATATAATTTTTCAGAATTTTCTGAATAATAAAATGTATTTTTAAATTAAAGATATGATTTTTAGAATTATAAAACTATTTTTGAATTATTTTAAAAATAAAAATCCAGAAACAGTTTTTAGAAATACAATTAGGGTTTTCTGGATCGAAACCGGGTCGGGTAGGGTTTTGAAAACGGGTCACCAAGAACGGATATGGGTCGCCAAGAACAACCCGCCGCCGGCAGAGTTCCGGCAACCCAACCCAGAATCCGGTGACCGCAAACCGTCCAAAACACACGATTTTCAAGGGGGAAAACACGGGGGTTACCAAGGCAATCGTATTCTACTTAAATCAACCTCAAACATCACAGAAACTGGTCGAAATCGACTTCCAAAACCGAGAAACTACTTAAATCGTATTCTATTACATGGAATTAACACAATCAAGAACAAATCGCCACAACTCAAAATCCGGCCAAAGCTTCAAACTTTTCCGGCGAACTTCTAAACTTCCGATTTGGTCGATTTCCAACTCAGAAATTAAATTAAAAATCACCCACATACCCCTCATGACACGAACAACATGATTATGCAATCAATTAACAAGAACAATCAATAACACGATTTTCCCCAAATTAAACCCTAAAATTCGAAATAATAAAAATAATTAAAATCGGAAAAATTTAAGGATCTTACCCACCCAGATGATGATGGATTTGGATAGAAGATGATGAGAGATTCATTTTGGTTATAAGAACATCGAAATCGGATTCCGATAACGCCTTCAAAATTGAGTTTGATTCTCAAGAACACGAAGAACACGTTCTAGGGTTTTTCGGATTTTTAACTGTAATTAAGCTTAATTATACGAAAACAAAGTACGATTTGCCTTTTTATAATAAACGGAAAATAATACCCCAAACGACATTTTTGGATCGATACTGATCCGATGGATCGCTTTAAATACAATATAACAGAATATATGCTTTAAACCTTTAATAAAGCAGATCACACGTTTCACGAGACGATAAGCATCCATAAAGTACGGATAACTACAAGTATCGTTTAATACCAAATATACGAACCAAAATACTTCCATTACGAATATTTTCGAATACTTTCCACTTTAACGAATGAAATATTGGTACGAACGATATACCAATTTCCCGAATAATTTGGGAACGATCCAAATTTTCTTTTCAATAATTAAAATAAAATAAAATAGTATAACATCCTTTTCAAAATAATTTCAAATTCCCCACACATTTCACATAGCACCACAATATCACATATTCAATCATTTAACGAATAACTTAGCACGTTTAAACAGATAAATCATTTAATAACTCTTAATATGAAATTAAAATTTCATTTCACATCATATAATAACACGTAATTTTCCCGGATCTTACAATATCCCAAAGTTTGTCCCATGTTGCCATCTCCATAAGACACAGTTGGGCCAGCTTTTTCCTCATATTCTGATAACAGGGCTTTGTTTCCAGTCATGCGCACAGAACATCCACTATCCATGACTACCACATTTTTCTTTTTACCCTTATCATCAGGAGCAGACATTACATCATCGTTGGCCATTAGAGCATAGTTGACCACCTCAGTATCAGATTCTGAGGAAGAGTCCATCCAATCCTTGCTTGATGTGATAAGTGCCTTTGTCTTCTTGCACTCAGAAGCAAAGTGACCCATATCATTGCACTTGTAGCATCTAACCTTTGACTTGTCAAATTTGCTACCCTCGCTGTCCTTTTTTATATACTTATCTTTGTTTGAGTTGAAAGCCTTTTTTCTGAAAGTTGCCTTGTCTTCTATTCTTCCTGAACTTCATCCTTCTGAAGTTTCTGACAATCATAGCAACCATCTCTTCCATGTCTGAGTCAGAAGAATCATCATCAGTATTGGCATCAGGATTGCCATCAGTATCTGATGAAGAGTCATCAGGATCTGACTCAACTATTCTTGTTTTACTTCTAGAGACCTCCATAGCTTTTCCTTTTGATTTAGCCTCTGCTTTCAAAGCAATTGATTTTGCCTTGCTGCTTTTCTTGTTCTTTCTCTGTTGGACTTCAAGATCATGAGTTCTTAGCATCCCATAGACTTCATCAAGAGACACAGTGTTAAGATCATACTGATGTCTAATGATCGAGGTCTGAGTGTCCCATTCTTCAGGTAAAGCTCTTAGAAACTTGGTGTTTGAATCTTCAGTTTCATATTCCTTGTCAACTAAAGATAAACTGTTCAATAGTGTCAGAAATCTATCATATATATCAGTTAGGCTCTCATCAGGTCTTGCATCAAATTGTTCATATTCTTGAATCAAAAGAGCCCTTCCGTTTTTCTTGACAGATGCAGATCCCTGGCACTGAGTTTCCAAATTATCCCAGATTTCTTTTGAAGACTTGCATGCAATCACTCTATTTGACATGACAACATCAAGACTACTGTGCAAGATATTCTTTATCTTTGGTTCCCTGAGTACATGAGCTTTTTCTTCTGGAGTCCATTCACTTTTAGCCTTGACCACATAATGTTCAGGTACTGTAGGAATATATGGTCCATCACGAATCCTGTCCAAATAGTCATGATCCATAGCCTCCAGGTACATCAGCATCTTTACCCTCCATGTTGGATATTCTGATTTCTTCAAGATGGGAATCTTCATGCTTTCATACTTGGTTGTCGACATCTTTAGATCGTATCTGATTCAGAATTAAATCAGTTTGCTCTGATACCAATTGTTGCCCAATAATAATCTATTGTAGAAGGGGGTTGAATACAATAGTATAAGATAATCGCCTTCTTAATGTATATATCACAAATATGAAAGAAAGATAACAGCTTTTGTTGGTCCTTGTGTATTGCAGAAGGGGGCGGGGGATGAATGCAATACTGATAAAATTCAATCTCAGTTTCAACAACTAAAACTAAGATTTAATGTTATCAATAATATGTATGCATTCACAAACAGTATAATAGAGAAGACAGGATTCACAAAATAAATGTTTTATTTATTTTGCAAAGTGTTGCTACAACCTCAAGAGAGAATTCTTGAGCTTCGATCTTCTCCAAGACACTTGCTTGTCTTCGTTACATTCCTAGAATGAAATGATAGTCTAAGTATAAAACTAATCCTATCACTATCAACACGGGTCTGTGAAGCTGCTGTCATTATCAAGTGGCAGCTTCTTACAAAGTGTCTACCCATGTGACTTTCCTAAATTGCTAACAATGTCAGATATACATTACAAAGAAAGCAACCTAGATTCATTCTATTTCTAGCTAAAACAATTCAGCAAATAGAGACTTGACCTTGCTCTTGAATTGATTCGCTTTTGTTTGCAGTGCTTGAAGCTTCTGTCGTAGTCTTGCAGACTTGGTGCAGCTTAGGGATACTGCAACACGCCTGTTTCTTGAACATTGAAACTGTCACGGGATTTGACTGAGAAAGATACCTAGAACAAGGATCTTTCTCGAGACAGTTACTTTTGCCGCAGAGCTTGCTGTCACAGGAATGTGCTTTTGGTGACAGTAAGAGTTCCCCGCATAGAGTGTTGTCGAGGTTTCCAAACTTGCTGTCGAGGGCTAAAGTTGCTGTCGCGTAGTCTTCCGCCAATGTTGCTGTCAGAGTGAATATGCTGTCTTGACTTGCAACATTCTGTCTTCTTGTAATCTTACTGTCAATTCTTATGACAGTAACCTTTATTCATGCTGTCATCTAATATGCGTTCTTTGAGGCTTGAACACAGAAAGTGAACTTCTTCCAAATTACACAATTAAACTAACATTGCATACTGATTACAAGAACATACTTTGGCTGTTCCAGTATGTTCTACTTAATTAAAAAATTAAGTATATACAAAGTTAAGTTGTTCCTATGCTATCACCCATAAATCCCAACAATCTCCCCCAATTTGTTTTTATGCACAATAACAACAAATTTACAATATATGCTGACAACTTAACTAACAAGATCAGAATGGATTTAGAATGTTTACTTAGCTTGAGATTTCCTCTTCTGTCTCGTTACTTCCTCTTTTCTGAGAGCTTCTACCAAGCTGCTTCTTAGACCTTCTACAAGAGAGATTTCAGCAGGTGTGACTGCAGCATCTTCTATTTCTTCAATGATCTTCTTGATAGTAGGAGAAATAAGAGAACTAGCATCCCTGAGATTCAACCATTGCTCTTGATCAAATGGATAGCTTCTGAAGTGGAGTTCTTCATGAATGAGCTTGAATCTACTTCCTCGATAAGAATTGAGAGACATCCTCCTTTGCTTGTCCATCTTCGAATCTTCTCCTTTTCTCCTTTCCAATAATTCCTCTATCTTGTCAGAACAGATCTGCTCCAGGGGATGAATTGATCCAGCAACCATATACTGTAAATCCTTCAGAATAGTTGTTTTTAGCTTGTGCAAGCTGCAAACATAGATTTCTTCTTTTAGATGCTTAATTCTTAAGGGATTTTCCATCATACATGTTTGATAATTTGGAGCTTCACTTTCTGCCTTGTTGGCAGTCTTGCATCTTTCCAGGAGTTCAGCTTCCTTCTTATCAAGTTATGACTGATATTGAGCGTATTGAGAAGAGTCAGGTCTTTTGCTTGGCTTGGGTTGCCCTTCCTCTGTGGGTTGGGTTTTCCTTTCTTCTGTGGGTGAATCATCAAACTCATAGTACCAGTGATATGGTATAGGAGAAGCTGGTAAATCAGTTGAAATATCAGCATCATCAAAATCTGCAAAGTTGTAGCCAAATTTCTGATAGAATTCAGCATCCCTATCAGCTTGATATTTCAGAATATGTTCCATAACAGACTCTGAAACATTTTCGTAGCTCTCCAGCAACTTTACCATTCTTTCCAGGTAGAAGAAGTCAATTCTTCTTTTATCTAAGGTTGATGTCCTACCACTGGTTGATGTGGAGACCAGATTGAAATCCTTATCAACCTTGGTAGATCTTGATTCTTCCCACCACAGAATGTACCCAGTGACCTCTTGATTTGCATCCATCTTGACCTCAACACTCTTGATTTCTCTAGATTGCATCTGTTGTATCTTAAGACTGTTGGGAGGTATTGATTGAATTGGCTTCTTAAGATTCCTGCCAAATCCAGTGGTCTTTTCCTTTCTTGAGTACTTGTGCTTTCCTTCAGGTTTCTGTCTAGAAAACCATGCTCTTGCTTTGGCTTTCAGTCTTATGGGCTTGACAGTAGCTTTGGCTTCATCCTTGATAGAACCTTTCTTGACAGTACCTTTGTCGACAGTATCTTCCATGACAGCATCTTCTATGACAGTATTCTTGTCGACAGTACCTTTGGTGACAGCATCTTTTTCTGCATTTATGCAATCAATAGCACATCTAAGAATGCTTGCCTCCAAAGCTTCCAGTATTCTTGGCTCCTCTTCATCTGTTGCACCAACATCTTTCTTTTCTTGACTAGGAGTTTCTTCATTGCCTTCATTCTGAGATTGAATACCAGTATTCCCATAATTACTTCTACCAGCATTTCCAACATTTCCAGAAGCTTCACCTCCTCCAACCTCATCATCATCATCATCATCATCCTGAGGAGGAATGTCATAGAGACAGCTTCCACCTTGATCATTTCTTTTAGCATTGGCTCTAGAGATTAGTTCCTTCACTCTAGCTCCCAGTGCCTTTTCTCTCAACACCAGCATTTTGTAGATCTCTTGAACAGCATAAACTCTTCCTGGATTGGCATTTGAACTGAGTATTCCATCTAACACTTTCAGAATTGACTTGGTTTCCATTCTGGATGTGCCAACCAAATTCATGAAACTGTTCCTTCTTGTGCCATCCTTAGTTACAGATCTGTAGAAAACACTTGGTGGATTTGTGTAGACTTCAGGTAGCTTTTGTGTGTGCAGGTTCTGGATTTGCATATCCAATATTTCATTGAATGGTGTTTAAGTTGCCCTGATCTTTCCCTTCAAAGCACACAACACCTTTGCTGGCAGACTCTGCAATAACTGCATTGTGATGAAATAAGATATGCCAGAAGTGAAATAGATACTTACAACCCATCTTTTCTCATCATTAACCATTACACTGACACTGGTGATTTGATCCTTTAACAGTTTTGTGGTGTTGGTTGGACGGTTGCTTGGAGCATTCATTGCTTCTTCCACCAAACTGCTAAATTCATTGTCATGATTGTGTAATGATTCTGATCTTGCTACCTTCTCCCCCTTAGTTGAGTTGGCAGCTACTAGGTCAGTGAGGAACTGGATGGAGAGCTGAGTAGCAGCAAAACCATCAACCACCAGTTGAGAGAGAGAGTCCATTTTGGAGTTCAATGTAGCACACTGTCCTTCCAGAGCTGCAATCTTGTTACCATAAGTAGCAGAGGGGCCACCATACCTTAACCTTCTTGGAGGGGAAGGAAAAGAAAGGGGCTTGGAGGCTATGGGGGTTCTCACACTCTCAGGGTGTTTTTGAGTAATCTCATCACCCCTCACAGATTGACTCTCAAGGCCTAATGCCTGAATAGCGTGGGCTCCCTCAGTATCTCTCTGGACATGCTCAAGTCCCTCTCCTTTTGCCAGCTCATTTGGCTGCCTCTCATTTTTATGCTCACCTCTCTTTTCTTTTGCACACCCTCACTCAACCTAGATGCATGGGTATGAGTAGTACTAACATGCATGGAAGGAGTAGATTTAGAATGTACCTTTAAGAGTTTGGCAAGAGGTAGATCATCATCAGAGGCATCCTCAATGATTACAGCATCAAAATCAGGCTGAGAGGACTAGACTGCATCTGTGGCAGGAATGTTACTGTCAGTTGGAGTCCAGACAGCAGGTTCTGGCATGACAGCAACTTTGGGAGGTGGAGTGACAGTAGGTTCTGCAGTGACAGTATCTTTCTCTCCACCCATGACAGCAGCTGTGTCCAGGACAGCAACATTGCCAGTGTCTTTGACAACAACAGAGGCTGTGACAGCATCATCCTGAAGGTAAGATGCTCCTTGGAGTTCAGACAAAGTGTTGGCTGTTTCATTTTCTGACAAAATTCCACTTTGCCCTAGCTCAGTGTTTGGAGGAGTGGTGTCCATCTCACTTTGAGAAATGGGTTCTTGTGGACCACTAGATGGGGGCTCATCCATGATTGGAGATGGATGATCAAAACCTGAAGGGTTGGGACTGTCCCCTTCTCTAGGTTGTGGAGAAGAAACAAAGGAATGTGTAGGGAAGGAAGAAGGTTAAAGTGTAGCAGAGAGTGGGGGCTGATTCACAGATGAAACATGTGAACCATCAATAGGAGTAGAGAAATCCTCACTGTGCCCTAACTCACTGTGTGTTTCTTCAAGTGGGGGTTTCTCAGGTTGTGAACCATGAGTTTGTGCAGACTCTGTACAGGGTGCCTTGGGAGACAGGCCAATTTCAATAGATACACCTTGATGAGAAGGCACATCTAGGGAGGTGTTTGAGTCCCTTTCAGTAACTACAGTTTGTTGAGAAACTGCAGCTTGGTTAACAGTGGTTTTGGTCTTCTTAGGCTCAGGGGGAACCACTGTGGGTTCTGTTTGACTACCTTCCTTATTTGATGCACTAGGTGCAGTGTCTCCCTCTTGACTAACAGAGCTACCACCAACATCAGCTTCTAAGGACCTTTTTCTTGATTCTTGCAAGGCTTCTCTTTGGGCTTTGGGAAGTCTAGAGGGCCTAGGCTGAGTGTATGGTGTTGAATGTGGGTTAACTGAATTTGGGTCTAATTCAGTTTCATTCACAAGAGTAAAGGAATCATAACCAGAAGGTAATGGATAATCAAGGTTGGACACTTGATCAACCATGTGCTGAGTGAAACAGAGTGGAATGTGTGCATTGAGATCTTGTGATGATAATAGTGTGTGTGTGTTCTTTTTCAAAACTGAGCAAACCTCTAAACGAGGAGCAGCATCATTAAAATCATAGAATGAATTAATGCACATCATAAGAAAGCGAGGGTAGGTTGATACCTTCTTACCTATGGCAGCTTGGAGGTGTGCCATGAGGAGAGCTCCAACATTCACCTTGTATCCATGGACAAGAGAATGTGTCAGTTTTTTGATGTAGGAGGGTATTCCATTCCAGCCTGTGGACTTGGTAGAGAACACCTTGACCATCACATCAAATATCATGCTCCACTCCTTTCTCAGATGCTTCCTATCCATTTCACCAGTTGGATACCACTTGGTAGTCCCCTCTTCGAGAATAGGGCCTGCAAACCCAATCTTCAAGAAGAGCTTCTTGAGAGTGTCATCATTTGCAAGTTCAGTAAATTGTTGTCTTGCTTCAAGGGTAATTCCAAGAGCAGTGTTGATGACCTCAGCTGTAAGAGTGTATTGTTGCCCAGAGATTGTGAATTGAATACCCGGGTTCTCACCCTCAGTTTGAGCAACAGCAGTTTGCCAAAACGCCTCAAGTCTGTCTAAGTCTAGAATGGGGGTTGAGGTGATGGCATAACCGAGATAGGACTTGTTCAAGAAAAACACGAGTCCTTTGAAGCCTTCACCAGCATCATTTGGGGAAAAGATGCCAGCAAAGTTTGTTTGAGAGAGAGTCTGTTTGGATGCCATGGAGATTTCAAGAAAAGAAGAAAGTAAGAAAGTGGCTTTTTGCTTGAAGAAAAGTATATTGCCTTGAGTTCGATGAGAGTGATATGTCTGAGTAACTGGGGAATAAATAGAGGTATCTCAAACGTTGTGCACAAAAAGTGGAATTAAAGAACGTGTCTTAACCCACTCTTATAACACGTCAGTTACTGCCCGTTATTCACTGACCAACGTGGGATGAATATCCAATTTCAACGGTCCACTATTGTTGACAGTAACCTGTGCGCTAGAAACAATCTGTCAGTAATAAGAGGTGGTGACAGTAGGTTTTGCGCGACAGCAACTATTGCGCGAAAACTTGCTGTCACCGTTAAGCATATGAATGACAGTATCCTTTACAAGTCTTGACAGAAAGTCTTTCCCTGCTGTCAAGAAGGTTGCTGTCAAGAAACACACGACAGTAATCTTCTTAACGACAGTAACTTTGATTGAGAATTGGTTATGTCATGAACTTATTAGAATGCTTTATTCATACACTTAACTTAATATTGACACATTATGGATTTAGCAATGTAATCTTTTGAACACAGATATTAAGCAATTAACACAGACAAATCATAAACACAAGAAGAAGAACTTTTATTATTATTATTGATAAAATCATTAAAAATAGAACATGGAGTACATTATTCTATGATCTTATCAACTAGTCCTAAAAGCTCTTCCTTAATCTCTTCTTCAGAGCGACCTTCTTTTTCAAGAAGTGCCTGAAGCTCCTTCTCTTCTTCCTGAGCCTTGGCCTCCTCTTCCTATTTCTTTTCCTCTTCGATCTCATCCATGCCGTCCAACAACATCTCGAAGAGTTCATCAATCTCTTCACTGTCGGGTTCACTATCGCACCGTTTTAGCCCTACTTCAATTCCTACTTTGTTTTCCATTATTTACTTTAAAACTGAGAGCAGACAGGTGAAACCTAAGGTTAATTTATAGGCAAAACCGTCTAAGGATTAAAGTCTAATGGTCAACAGTTAGAGTACCCATACAACTACCACAAAAGTAATTAATGGTCGTGTCCTCCTTTAATCCTACAGATTAATGCAAAACGGTGTGAAAGTCCAATGGAACAGATTTTTATCTCTCAAACTTAACAAGTAACCACATTAATGTCATACACGGTCTAAAAGTACGAGACTGGCACAAAATACTGACATGAAAAGTCAAATCAACACATGCTGTCACATAACAGACATAGACCAAGTAGACAGTAACTTCTCTTGACAGCAGGTTTGAAGTTGCTGTCATGAGCTTCATTAGAGAATTTGGAATTATAGAAAACTGAGTAAATCAGCATACCAGGTTCAGCATTCCCAATTCACTTACCAACCTGTTGAAGGTTGCTTCATCCAATGTCTTAGTGAAGATGTCAGCAAGTTTCTTGTTAGTTGGGACATAGATCAGCTTCACAGTTCCTTGTTCAACATGCTCTCTGATAAAGTGATGTCTTATATCAATGTGCTTTGTCCTAGAGTGTTGAACTGGATTGTCTGAAATGGCTATGGCATTAGTGTTGTCACAGTAGATTGGAATTTCACTTAACACTAGACCATAATCCAGAAGTTGATTCTTCATCCATAGAATTTGTGCACAGCAACTGCCTGTAGCAATATACTCAGCTTCTGCAGTTGAGGTAGAGACTGAATGCTGCTTCTTGCTAAACCATGAGACCAATCTTCCACCAAGAAATTGACAGCTACCAGTAGTACTCTTTCTGTCAATCTTGCATCCAGCATAGTCTGAGTCTGAGTAGCCAATTAGATCAAATCCAGTGTTCTTGGGATACCAAAGACCTAGGTTAGGAGTGCCTTTTAGGTATCTAAAGATTCTCTTGATGGCTACTAAGTGAGACTCCTTTGGATCACTCTGAAATCTTGCACAGAGACATGTAGCAAACATGATGTCAGGTCTGCTAGCAGTTAGGTATAGGAGAGATCCTACCATGCCTCTATAGGTGCTTGAGTCAACTTTCTTCCCTTTAGGATCAAGATCCAGACTGGTTGAGGTGGACATTGGTGTCTTTGCAGGTGATGAATCTTCCAAGTTGAACTTTCTGAGAAGTTCCTTGATGTATTTAGCTTGACAAATGAAGATTCCATCAGATTGTTGAAGGATTTGTAATCCCAGAAAGAATGACAATTCTCCCATCATACTCATCTCATATTTGTTACTCATGAGAGAGGAAAACTTCTCACACAGCCTCTCATTTGTTGAACCAAAAATGATATCAGCCACATAGATTTGTACCAGAATGATGTCCTTGCCATGGTGTTTGTAGAAAAGTGTCTTGTCCACAACTCCTCTAGTAAACTGATTGTCCAAGAGAAAAGTGGAGAGTGTGTCATACCAAGCCCTGGGTGCTTGCTTTAGTCCATACAAAGCTTTGAAAAGTTTGTATACAAAATCATACACTTCAGCATCCTCAAACCCTGGTGGCTATTCAACATACACTTCTTCTTCCAATTCTCCATTTAGGAAGGCACTTTTGACATCCATCTGAAATACTTTGAAGTTGCAGTGTACGGCATAGGCTAAAAAGATTCTTATAGCTTCAAGTCTTGCAACAGGTGCAAATGTCTCATCATAATCTATTCCCTCCTGTTGACAGTAACCCTTAGCTACTAGCCTTGCTTTGTTTCTTGTCACTGATCCATTTTCATCAAGCTTGTTTCTGAAAACCCATTTGGTCTCAATGACTGACTTTCCCTTAGGTCTTGGAACTAGCTTCCATACATTGTTCCTTTCAAACTGATTTAGCTCTTCTTGCATGGCTATCACCCAGTCAGAATCCAACAATGCTTCATCAGTTGTCTTGGGTTCCATTTGAGACAGCAAGCATGAAAACATGCTGTCAGCAGAGACTTTGTTCCTTGTCCTCACTCCAGAATTAGGGTCACCAATGATGAGGTCACTTGAGTGATCCTTGTTCCATTTGGTGATTCTGGGCAAGCTACTTGACTGTACAGGAACATTTGCTTCAGTTTGTTGAGTTGAATGATCACCAATCCCATTGTCTTCACCATGTTCTTCATTGTCTCCAGAGTCACCACTGTTATGAATGTTAGAGGTTATGGTCTGTGACTGAGCTGGAGTTTGGTTGACAGTAGTGGTATTGACAGTATCTTTATCAACTTCAACAATTTGAGTGAAGCTAGGTTCTTCATCCACAATTTCCTCAGCTTCCAAGTATCCTTGATTCTCAAATCTGAATGTCTGCATCTTTCCTTCTTCATGCAGTCCTGGAAACTTGGTTTCATCAAATGTGACATTAACACTTTCTTCAATAATCTTGTGTTCCATAACATAAACTCTGTAGGCAGTCCTTTCTGTGCTGTAACCCATGAATAGTCCTTCAAAAGCCTTGGTGTCAAATTTTCCTTTCTTCTCATGGTTATCCTTCATCATAAAACATTTGCTCCCAAACACATGAAAATATTTGACAGTAGGTTTCTTTCCAGTTAACAGACAGTAAGGTGTACTTGCATGAGTCTTGTTGATCATGGTTCTGTTCTGAGTATAACAAGCTGTGTTGATAGTTTCAGCCCAGAAATATGTTGGCAGTTTGGCATCATGCAACATAGTTCTAGCTGCTTCAATGAGAGTCCTGTTCTTTCTCTCTACAACTCCATTCTGCTGTGGAGTTCTTGCAGCAGAGAATTGTTGTACAATTCCTTCATCTTTACGGAAATTTCCAAGAGTGGCATTTCTGAATTTTGTACCATTGTCACTCCTCAAGATTTGAACTTTTGAGTTTGGAGTTCTATCAAGAACTCTGACTTGATCAATAATCACTTGAGCAGCTTCATCTTTGGATTCAAGAAACTTCACCCAAGTGTACCTTGAGTAATCATCCACCATTACTAAGGCATATCTCTTCTTGGCCATTGATGGTACATTGACTGGTCCAAAGAGATCCATGTGTATCAACTTGAGTGCTTCAATGTTGGTGTTCATTTGCTTGGACTTGTGCACAGCTCTTCTCAGTTTGCCCATTTGACAGTCTTCACATAGTCCTTCCTGACAAAATTCCTGTTGGGGCAAACCTCTCACTAACTCCTTCTTCATCAGAATATTCATTGTCTTGAAGTTGAGATGTGAGAGCTTCCTGTGCCAAAGCATACTGTCACCAACAGTAGCTTTACTGTAAAAGCAGTAAACCTTATCCTTCTTTGTTTAATTTAAGTCAGCAACAAACAAGCTTCCTTTTCTAACCCCTTTTAGAGAGAGACTACTATTCTTCTTGTGATAGATGTTGCACAGCATCATATCAAAATCAACCTTGAATCCCTTGTCACTGAATTGGCTGACACTGAGTAGATTGTGCTTCAATCCATCCACAAGAGCAATATCTTCAATGACAACATTTCCAATTTCTAGACAGCCATATCCCACTATGTAACCCTTGCTGTTGTCTCCAAAGGTTATGATTGGGCCAGCTTTCTCAACATAATGTGATAGCAGGGCTTTATCACCTGTCATGTGCCTTGAGCAACCACTGTCAATGATCCACATGACTTGATCTTTCTTCTTGCCCTGCAAAACAGAATGTGTCTAAGATGCATATGGTACCCAATCCTTGTTGGGTCCTGCAGTTTCAGTGTCTCCTGAGTTTCTTTCAGTCATAAGGTCACAAGCATTATCAGTAATCTCCTGTTTGACTTCTCTTTTCACCCACTTAGGTTTAGAATTGGACTTGGTCCTTTTCTTAGTGGATGGAGCCTTTTTGCTGTTGCCAGCAGGCTCAGAAGTCTCAACAGTGTTTATATATGAACATTTTTCAGTAGTGAGAATAGGTAAGTTAAAGCATGTACTCATGGCAATAATTTTGCATGGCATACATTCAATGTTATTACAGACACTCATAGTTCTATGCATAAGGGGGGTTCTGTGTAAGTTACCATTGAGTTCAGTTGCATTGACCTTATCCTCAATTGGTTTCTTACAAACATGTGTTAAGTGATGAGTAGATCCACAGTTATTGCATAGTTTCCTAGAAGCACCTCCAACATTAGTGTATCCATTTCCTTTGTTGACTCCTACCTTTCCATTCCTATTCTTAGACTTGGGAGTTACTGGATTGACAGTATGTTCAGAAGTTGCTGTCGAACTTTCCTTGACAGTATCTTTTATTCCTACTGTCTTGACAAAAGGTTTTAAAGTTACTTTCTTGGAACCATTCTTGACAGTCTCTTTGGAAGATTCTGTCTTGCCAACTGTGACAGCATCTTTTGAACTTACTGTCTGATTGCTTGGTAAGTTTACTGTCTTGGGGATTGTGACAGTATCCTTTCCATCCTTGAATGTGCTGTCAACACCTTCATCCTCATCAAGAATTTCTTGTTTGATGAGCATGGCTTCTTCATCAAACTAAATTTCTGCAGCTTTGAAAATGGGAGTTTTAACTTTCTTGAGAATGGTGGGTTTGACAACAGCATTTCCAGAACAATCTTGAATCACAGTTTCATTTCCAGGTCTTCTACCGTATGAAAAACCTATACCAACTGACTGATTTTCTGTATGGTTATCATTGTAATCCTGAACTATCTTTGATGAGTTTTTATAAGCCTTGATTTTAAATTCATTTTCAGCAATCTCATTTCTCAGGAATTCCTCAACCTCTTTAGCACATTTCAATTCATTTTTAAGTTTAGCATTCTCCTGAGCTAAAGAGTCTAGTGAACTGGTTTTGAGAACAAGAGATTCATTTTCAGACTTTAGTGTTTCATTTAGCTTACTCAGCCTAGTGATCTCCTCATTGGCAGCATATAAGCTAGTATAGACATTGAACATTTCAGCACTTAAGTCTTTAATGGTTTTCTTATACTCATCAATGGACATATCAAGTAAGACAAGTGAAGGTACCTGACTTGAAGATGTTGATGTTACTTCATCAGTGCTAGCCATGAGAGCTAGGTTGACATATTCTTCTTCATCTTCATCATCAGACTCATCCCAACACTTTCCTTCAGCCACATAGGCTCTACCTTGATTCTTCTTAGAGTATCCACCAGTTCCTTTCTCAAATCTCTGAACCTGTTTGGGTCTTTTGCACTCAATAGCAAAATGACCAGGTTCACCACAGTTGTAACACTTGAATTTAGATCTATCCACAAATCCAGTCTTGTATCCTCCTTTGAATGAGCTTTCCACAGCAGCCTTTGATGAGCTTCCCTTGGTGAACTTGGATGCTTGGCCTTGGGGCCTGAATGACCTATCCTTCTTGAACCTAAAGTTCTTGAACTTTTTGGCCATGTAAGCCATAGTAGGATTGTCCATGCTTTCCAGTTCCTCCATAGTGTAGAAGTCTTCATCTTCCACATCCTTGAGCTGTAGTACTACTTTCTCATCATCTTCAACAACCTCTTCTATCTTCAAGGATTGTACAGGGGTTGGTTGAGTGATTTGTAGTGCTTCACTAGGTTGTGTGATTCTTGGCACTTGTGCTACTAGGGCACTTGACATGTTAGCCATCTTGTTCCTTGTTCCACTTTGTATGGCTCTCTTTTGAAAGAGTTCAAGTTCATAAGATTTCAGAATGCCATAAAGTGTCTCAAAGGTTATATTGTTGAGATCTCTTCCTTCTCGTATGGTTGTTGTCTTGTGTTCAAGATGATCAGGCAGTGTAAGCAAGAACTTGACATTCAATTCTTTTATGTCATAGTACTTGCCATGTATCTGCAGTTCAGTTAAGAGCTTACTGAACCTTTCAAACATGGAGGTTAAGTCTTCACCAGGCTTGGCCATGAATGCCTCATATTGAGATATAAGTATTTGCCTTTGGTTGCCTTTAACTTCTTCACTTCCTTCACAGAGTAAGGCTAACCTGATCCACATCTCCTTGGCTGATGTGCAGCTTATCACACTTCCACACATGGCTTTATCCAATGTGAGAGAATCGAGCAAGATGAGTTGCAAGTGATCATCTAGCACCATTTTCTCCTTCTCAGTTTCCAAAAATTCCGAGGGATCTTTGGGAACCCAATGTGCAGGAATGATTTCACCATTTACTGTTGTGGCTTCAATTTCCTTCCTTGGTATGAAAGGACCATTCTCGAGTATACCTGGGTATAGTGGATTCGCAGCTTTGATAAACAACAAGATTTTTCTTTTCCAAATGCTGTAGTTCTCTTTATCAAAATCTGGGATCTTGATACTGTTTGATTTCTGCATTGTCGTCGGGATCTCAGATATGTATGTTAATCTGATTGCTCTGATACCAGTTGTTGGTCCTTGTGTATTGCAGAAGGGGGGGGGGATGAATGCAATACTGATAAAATTCAATCTCAGTTTCAACAACTAAAACTAATATTTAATGTTATCAATAATATGTATGCATTCACAAACAGTATAATAGAGAAGACAGGATTCACAAAATAAATGTTTTATTTATTTTGCAAAGTGTTGCTACAACCTCAAGAGAGAATTCTTGAGCTTCGATCTTCTCCAAGACACTTGCTTGTCTACGTTACATTCCTAGAATGAATTGATAGTCTAAGTATAAAACTAATCCTATCACTATCAACACGGGTCTGTGAAGCTGCTGTCATTATCAAGTGGCAGCTTCTTACAAAGTGTCTACCCATGTGACTTTCCTAAATTGCTAACAATGTCAGATATACATTACAAAGAAAGCAACCTAGATTCATTCTATTTCTAGCTAAAATAATTCAGCAAATAGAGACTTGACCTTGCTCTTGAATTGATTCGCTTTTGTTTGCAGTGCTTGAAGCTTCTGTCGTAGTTTTGCAGACTTGGTGCAGTTTAAGGATACTGCAACACGCCTGTTTGTTGAACATTGAAACTGTCACGGGATTTGACTGAGAAAGATACCTAGAACAAGGATCTTTCTCGAGACAGTTACTTTTGCCACAGAGCTTGCTGTCACAGTAATGTGCTTTTGGTGACAGTAAGAGTTCCCCGCATAGAGTGTTGTCGAGGTTTCCAAACTTGTTGTCGAGGGCTAAAGTTGATGTCGCGTAGTCTTCCGCCAATGTTGCTGTCAGAGTGAATATGCTGTCTTGACTTTCAACATTCTGTCTTCTTGTAATCTTACTATCAATTCTTATGACAGTAACCTTTATTCATGTTGTCATCTAATATGCGTTCTTTGAGGCTTGAACACAGAAAGTGAACTTCTTCCAAATTACACAATTAAACTAACATTGCATACTGATTACAAGAACATACTTTGGCTGTGACAGTATGTTCTACTTAATTAAAAAATTAAGTATATACAAAGTTAAGTTGTTCCTATGCTATCACCCATAAATCCCAACAGCTTTATTAAATCTGATATAAAACTGTTACAAACTCTCTCACGAAATTCTGATGTTCTTGAGAGCTCCTAGCTTACAAAAACTCTCTCAAGAAATTCTATGTTCTTGAGAGCTTCTATCTTGATTCACAAATATTCGATTATGTTCCCGTGTGTCCATAAATCGAAACCAAGACTGTGTTTATATACTACACAGCTTCTCTATCAATGATAAGTCCTAATCAATTACAAAGATTGAAACCTATCCATAATTGATAGCTACATTCTACAAACCAGGAACCGACAGAATAAACTTCCATGTTTAACTAGACTCCAGATATAACTGGAAGTAGGAATCCTGATCAGCTTCCAGTCCTGATGATCAATCCTGATCCCAGTCCTGATATGTATCTTGATCCTGACGACCATGCAATCCTGATGATGTCAGCAATCCTGATCAGTTGAGTCTAGCTCCTGACGATCATTGAATTCTGATCTAACACTGTGGCATATACCTGAATGTCTTTTCCCGCATGTCTTGCATTCTGGCAGCGGAGGTCTGGAAACTACAACCTGATTATTGTTTGGTGGACGATTGATTGGTCCTGCATTTCCGGTATCTGGTTTCTTGAAAGTTGTACCTCTGCTCGACTGGAATCCTGGTTTCTTGTTTGAATGGCTCTGAAGATCTCCCTGGGATTGGACCTTATCAGATGTCCCTACCTTTCTTTTCTTATTCTCTCTCTCTCTCTCTCATATATGAATCACTCTCCCCTTCCGCAATCATTGCCTTCTGTACTACGGCTGTATATGTATCTAATTCCAAAACTACTAACTTGCTACGAATCCATGACCTCAGTCCCTGTTGGAACCTCTTGGCCTTCTTCTTCTCCATATCAACGTATGTCGGAACAAACCTAGACAACTCGGTAAACTTGGTCTCGTATTGAGAAACGGTCATACTACCTTGC
Source organism: Heracleum sosnowskyi (assembly GCA_030848705.1). Classification (NCBI taxonomy): domain Eukaryota; kingdom Viridiplantae; phylum Streptophyta; class Magnoliopsida; order Apiales; family Apiaceae; genus Heracleum; species Heracleum sosnowskyi. Next base: position 76,330,987 of record CM061239.1, read on the forward strand.
TTCAATTCTAAAAATTTCAACTGCATTTGATCTCGCATAAAATCAGGAAAATACTTCTCTAAAAACAATTCTGTAAATCTCTCCCACGTAATTAACCCTTCAGGTTCTAAAGCCTTACTAGTTTCCCACCAATAACTTGCCTCATTTTTCAGAAAATAACTAGCATACTCAGTTTTATTTTCTCCCGTTACCTCTATCAACGTAAAAATTTTCTCCATTTCCTTTAACCATGCATTAGCCTCAACTGGATCAGCAGATCCCTTGAACTCTGGAGGTTTTGTTGCTTGAAAAGATTTAAACGTAACCACGGGTACTACCTGCTGGTGCTGCTATTGTTGATGCTGATGTTGCTGATGTTGCTGCTGCTGCTGTAGTAACTGCTGTTGGATCTGTTGTTGTTGTTGTGCTAGAGCAGTAGTTTGTTGAGTGAGGGTATTCAAAAGCTGTATTACAACCGGATCTAAATGACCCGTTGGGGGTGTATTCTGTTGACCTTCTTGGTTAGTGGAATTATTCGCACGGGTATTTCATCTAGGGGGCATATTGCTGATGAATAAACAATAACTGATTTAATCAAATAATTCAAAAATAGAAGAGAAAGAGAACACAATTGGTAGAACCATGATTTACGGATTTTCAACGGCGTAAGGGTACACTCGTTGCACAAGTAGAATAACAATTAAAATATTGAAAATGAATAACAAGAGAATAATAACAGTTCTACAAAGGATGGTTATAATATATATATATACATAGATTCGATACAAGCGTAGAACGCTTTCAAAAGTAAAGTGTGTCATAGCTGAACTACAACTGCCGATCAACAGTACAACAACAATATACAACAACAATCCAAGGCGATACTATAAGCCTGGTGCACTGTTGGTACTATACTATACATCTATGTACTATCTGACTAGAATCCACATAATACCCCAACCTCGTCTCTACCGGCTCATGGATCATCATCTCTAGTCTCCCATAGTGCTGGTCCGGAAATCTCCCCAATCTCCCTCATCACAAAGTCCAAAATCTCTCTCATCCCTACTGTAGTCTCTCCCTCTCTGCTAGTATCTAGTCCATGCAACCTCGTCTCTACCAATGTCCTCACAACCCTGAGCCTCATCTGTGTCTCTCCTATCTGATCCCTGAATCTATCTCTATCTCTGGCTAAACCTGCCTCCGCTGATTGTAAGATCCGTGAACTTTATTAATAATATAAATTGTATTATATGTGTGGAATACTTATTATGAAATATTTTGAGTTATAATGATAAGGATTGTTAAGTGTTTATGTGTAAATTGGTGTGTCGAAAGCCCCGTTCAAATATTTTGTCATTTGAAAATATCTTCAATTTTGAGCCCCGTTTTGATAATTCAAGGGCCCCGTTGAAATTTTGTTCATCATTATTATTCCTTCGTCATTTGTGTTCGAATCATTATCGGAGGATTTCTTCATATTATTATATCCCTTATTATCCGATATGATCACTAGTAATTGTTTTATTCAAAGGAAGAAAAATTATTCTAAACCCTAACCCTAATTTTTCTAGGGTAATTGATATATCGTCCGTATCAATAAATACATCTGTTATAGCCCCAGTATTCTTGAGCATTAGTTATATAAATGATATGTATTGATTTGGATAACTATCAGTCTTTTTGGATAGCTATCACCTCGTAAAACGTGTATTTTACATTATTAGGGTTTTCAAGCGAACCAGTGGATCAATATCGATCCAAAAATGTCGTTTAGGGTATTATTTTCCACTAGGTATAAAAAGGAGAATCGTACATTATACTTCGTATAATCCGTATTAAAAATACAGAGAAATATAAAATTCCCGAACCATGTTCTTCGTGTTCTTGAAAATCAAAATCAAATTCGAAGGTGTTATTGAAATCCAAATCCAAAGTTCAAGTACTCAAATCAAAGATCTTGAGCTCTAGTTTCAGAATCTTCCAACCTCATCATCATCTGGTAATTTTTCGATTTTATATGAATTTTTCAAATTTCGAATTTAAATTAGGGTTTATGTTCGAATTGGGGATTTTCATTCTGTTGATTCTCCGTTCAATTGATTGCTTCCAACATGTTCTTAGGGTTCTAATTAGTAGGAATTCATGCTTTAATTTCATGTTTATGTTCGATTTTGAGAAATTCGATTTCTATGGTTTTGCCCAATTTTTATTTTGATTCGTCTGTTCATATGAATGATTTGACATAACTTCTGAAAGAGGGCTTTCATTGTATGTGTTCTTAGCTTCATTTTGATATAAAGAAAGTAGAGTTTCATGTACAAAATTTAAAGATCGGAAAATTGGTTCGAGGTCGCCGGAAAATGATCGGGATTGAGATTCCGGCTTTGTTTTGGTATGTTTTTGGCCTGAATAGATTGCTGAGTTTATAAGGATTGTTTTGGTACCAAAAACCCCAATTTTTACAGTGTTTTTGAGTCGCCGGATTCTGGGTTTGGTCGCCGGAATCTGGGAAAATCCGGGTTGTTCTTCCCAACCCGACTGTGTTCTTCCCGACCCGTTAACCCGTTTTCTTGACCCGGTTTCAATCTTCGAAACCCTAAAATATTTTCAGAAAACTGTTTTTGAATTTTACTTTTTAAATTTAATTCGAAAATAGTTTAAAATCTTTAAAAATTCATATTTTTATTTTAAAAATATATTTTTAATATCAGAAAATTCTGAAAAATTATATTTATTATTTTAAATTCGAAAATTGATTAAACTTAATTATTTTAATTATTTTTAATTAATAATTAATTTATTTAATTAATTGATTAATTCTTTTAAACAGTTAATTCTTAAAAATTAATTATTAATTAGATTTAATTAATTTAAAATTCAGTTTAATTATTTTCAAGACTAATTTATTATTTAAAAATAGTTTGAGCATTTAAATAGTGTCAATTAATTTTTATTAATTGATTTAATTGACTTTAAATACTTATATTGGGATTAAAAATCCGATATTTGATTTAAAAATTATTTGTGACTTATTTAAATTCAAATAAGCCTCGAATTTTGTTTTAAAAATGTTTATAAGTACTATATGGTTCGTATGAGTTGTTTAATTTGTTTTATAGTCCGTATATGCCCGTACGAGGGCTAGTGTCTGAGTTTTAAATACCGTAAATTAGACCGGACGTCCGATACGTAACCGGTTACTAGTTTAAAATGTGTTATTGATTGATTGTGCGTCGAGGATAGAATGAGGATAGTTAGACTTACTATGATGAGTTGTTTATATTATAGAATCGAGTTCCCGGAGCAAGGGAAAGGGGAAAGTAGAGTGAACGAGATAGAATCCCGTCAGCGACGTAGACCAGACAAGTATCTGTGCCTTTATTTGTGATAAATTGTTATTTTCTTCAATACTTACATGTTATTACCCCAGAACAATTCAGATTATCAATCCTTACCCGTACTTGGGCAACTGATTCCATTTACGTAAATCTTCTCAACTCTTTGATTTGATCCGCATCGGAAACCCTTATTTCCAAATTCATCTGATTTTGTCTACAACCATTGATTGTTGATTATCATCATTTGATTATTGCTTACAACCATTGATTGTTTGATTTCTATCATTGACTATTGATTACAGTCATTGATTATTGATTACAACCACTGATTATCTTCTTGAACAAGTACACTGTACCGTTGAAATTATTCCATGATTATTTCTCAATCTTCATTTGATACTGAGCAGTTGAAGCTCTTTTGCAATTATTATATCTTGACATTGTGCATTATCTTATTGAGCATGTTATTGCTTATACTTTGTGATAGAATTGGCATGTTTTTAAATAGGACCGGTAATGGTCGGGCCATACTTATGGTCAGAATAATTTAAGGCCCAGATTGGCCTAGGATCCAGTAGAGTACTTTGCTATAAGCAAGTCCGGGGTTGTTGCGTGACTGATCAGCAGCACAACCTTTGATTTGAATAAAATGTGGAAGTCCGATTCTAATCCTCTTTCTTCAATTGAATTTGATACAAATCATGTGTTTAGCTGAATATTGTTGATCTTGATATTGTGAATTCATATCTTTACAACTGTGATTGAAATATATACATGATGCTTGCTGAGCACTTTTGGCTCACTCTTGCTTGTTGTTTTCTAACCCTATTCCAGTGAAACGAGAGTATGAGTCGGCGCAGCGTGACTGATAGTTCACCGACAGCTAGGAGAGCCCCTCGAGTGGTTGTCATTGGCAGGGTAGTTGTTTGTTTTGTACTATTAGACTAGATGTCTAGCTTTGAACTTAAGTTGTGATGTAATAACTCTGAAAACTGGTTTGTAATAAATATGACTTAGAAGCTTGTTTCATGCCATAATTTGGATGCGGTCTTGGATAAAAGGTAATTTATGTCATTATATAATATGCATGTGTTATATTCAGGTTTATATTGTGTACCGTTGGTCGGGTGACTCCCCAAATCTGTACCCCGGGTTTGGAGGGCGTCACAGGTTGGTATCAGAGCAACAGGTTATGGCATTTGAAACAAGTTATGATTTAGGGTCCAGGATAACATAGAGGGTTAGGAATTCACCTTATGGTCATAGAAGGTCGATTAGAGATATTATGTGTAGTAATCGAGTATGGTTATAATTGCAGCCACCTAGCTCTAGTTCCGATTCAGATCCGTCAGAGCACCCGATAGAGGAGAGACCTGTACCAGATATGAGAGCAGGATCGTCGCGACCGACACCACCTCAGTCTGGACCTATAGTGGTCAGGAGAGATCCTATACCTTGTCCCGTTCCACTTCGACGCATACCCGCAGCACCGCGATCTCAGGCTTCAGTTTCCGGACCTTTGTTCCAGATCTCTGAGCCACCAGTTCCACATCACCGTTATCAGAGGATGAGAGAGGAGAGGGATTACTTTCGTAGACAGGTATTAGAGATGCGTGGGATGCGTACAGCGGAGGCAGGTGTATCCAGAGATAGAGATAGATTCAGAGATCAGATAGGAGAGACACAGATGAGACTCAGGGTTGTGAGGACATTGGTAGAGACGAGGTTGCATGGACTAGCTACTAGCAGAGAGGGAGAGAATGTAGCAGGGATGAGGGAGATTTTGGACTTTGTGATGTGGGAGATTGGGGAGATTTTCGGACCAGCACTATGGGAGACTAGAGATGATGATCCATGAGCCGATAGAGACGAGGTTGGATATTATGTGGATTCCAGTCAGATAGTACATAGATGCATAGTATAGTACCAGTAGTGCACCAGGCTTATAGTATCGCCTTGGATTGTTGTTGTATTTTGTTGTTGTACTATTGATCGGCAATTGTAGTTCAGTTATGACACCCTTTACTTTTGAAAGCGTTCTACGCTTGTATCGAATCTATGTATATAGTTATGAAAATCACCCTTTGTAGAATTATTATTATTCTCTTGTTATTCATTTTCACTATTGTAATTGTTATTCTACTTGTGCAACGAGTGTACCCTTACGCCGTTGAAAATCCGTAAATCATGGTTCTACCAATTGTGTTCTTTTCTCTTCTATTTTATGAATTATTAAATCAGTTATTTTTTGTTCATCAGCAATATGCCTCCTAGACGAAATACCCGTTTGAATAGTTCAGCTGACCAAGAAGGTCAACAGAATGCACCCCCAACGGGTCATTTAGATCCGGTTGTAATACAACTTTTGAACACCCTCACTCAACAAACTACTGCTCTAGCTCAACAACAACAACAGATCCAACATCAGTTACTTCAGCAGCAGCAACAGCAACAACAGCATCAGCAGCAACAACATCAGCAACATCAGCCGCACCAGTAGGTAGTACCCGTGGTTACGTTTAAATCCTTTCAAGCAGCGAAACCTCTAGAGTTCAAAGGATCTGCTGATCTAGTTAAGGCAAAGGCATGGTTGAACGAAATGGAGAAAGCTTTTACGTTGATAGAGGTAACGGGAGAAAAGAAAACTGAGTATGCTAGTTATTTTCTGAAAAATGAGGCAAGTTATTGGTGGGAGACTAGTAAGGCTTTAGAACCTGAAGGGTTAACTACGTGGGAGAGATTTATAGAATTGTTTTTAGAGAAGTATTTTCCCGACTTTATGCGAGATCAAATGGAGTTGAAATTTTTAGAATTGAAGCAAGGTAGTATGACTGTTTCGCAGTACGAGACCAAGTTTACCGAGTTGTCTAGGTTTGTTCCGACATACGTTGATACGGAGAAGAAGAAGGCCAAGAGGTTCCAACAGAGCCTGAGGTCATGGATTCGTAGTAAGTTAGCAGTTTTGGAGTTAGATACATATGCAGCCGTGGTACAGAAGGCAATGATTGCAGAAGGAGAAAGTGATTCATACATGAGAGAGACAGAGAATAAGAAAAGAAAGGTAGGGACATCTGATAAGGTCCAGTCACTAGGAGATCTTCAGAACCATCCAAACAAGAAACTAGGATTCCAGCCGAGCAGAGGTACAACTTTTAAGAAACCGGATACCGGAAATGCAGGACCAATCAATCGTCCACCAAACAATAATCAGCAAGTAATTTCCAGAACTCCACTTCCAGAATGCAAGACATGCGGGAAAAGACATCCAGGTATATGCCACAAATTGAGTATCATATGTTTTAAGTGTAACCAGAAGGGGCATTATGCCATGGATTGCAAGATAGGTATTGTGTGCCATCGATGCAAGAGACCAGGCCATATGATCAAGGATTGTAGAGCGCCAACACCCGTGAACAACATGATTCGAGCTATAGAGGCACCTCCAACTGTTGATGTTCAGCCGTTAGCCAGAACCTATAATATTTCAATGAGGGAAGCAGTGAGAGACTCTGATGTGGTGGCAGGTACACTTCTAGTAAATTCTGTTAATGCTAAAGTGCTGATAGATTCAGGAGCTACTAAGTCGTTTATTTCGGAAACGTTTGCTCGTAAATTGAATTTTTTAATGGAACCCTTAAATGGAGTGTTGAGTGTAGAAATAGCTAACCAGGATCGTATACCGGTCAGTTCGTATTGTCCCCGTTGTGAAATTGAGATTTTAGGGAGTCGTTTTTATGCTGATTTATTACCTTTCAAGTTGGGAGAATTTGATGTTATTTTAGGAATGGATTGGTTAACTGATTATGATGCGCGTATTGATTGTAAGGATAAGAGGGTTACTTTAGTTACCCCAGAAAAGAAAGAAGTGATATTTAAAGGAGAGAAACAAATGAAGAAATTTTTGACAATGATTCAGACTAAGAGGTTATTAAAACAAGGATGTGAGGCTTATCTCGCATATGTGATAGATACAGAGAAGGAAGTTTCTAAGTTAGAAGATATTCCAGTCGTGAACGGATTTCCAGATGTTTTCCCAGAAGAGTTACCAGGACTACCTCCGGATAGAGAGATTGAGTTCGCGATAGACTTAACACCAGGCGCGGAACCAGTATCCAAAGCACCGTACAGAATGACACCCGTGGAGATGAAGGAGTTAGATAAGAAATTGCGGGAATTGTTAGACAAAAGAATTATCAGACCTAGCATTTCACCGTGGGGAGCACCAGTGTTGTTTGTCAAAAAGAAGGATGGGAGTATGAGATTATGTATAGATTATCGGGAGTTAATCAAACTAACCATCAAGAACAAGTATCCATTGCCCAGAATAGATGATCTGTTTGACCAGTTAAAAGGAGCGGTTCATTTTTCTAAGATTGATCTACGATCAGGATATCACCAATTGAAGGTTAAACCAGACGATATACCGAAGATAGATTTTCGAACAAGGTATGGACATTATGAGTTTTTAGAAATTGCGTTTGGATTGACGAATGCACCAGCAGCTTTTATGGATTTAATGAACAGGATTTTTAAGAAGTATTTGGATAAGTTTGTAGTGGTATTCATCGATGATATTTTGATATATTCTAAGACGGAAGAAGAACATGCGAATCACTTGTGGATTGTATTGGAGATTTTAAGACAAGAAGAACTATACGCAAAGTTTTCAAAATGTGAATTCTGGTTAAGGGAAGTTCATTTCTGTAAAGCATAATGTAACATAAGATGTAAAAGAGATAACTACAACTCAACAAAGGACAAGACAGACAATAGTATTAACAGAAGCACAGGAATCCAGAATCAAAGAAGAAAAGGTAAACTCAAAAAATCAAAATATGTTATGTATTCTTGAAGTCCGTAAACAGGTCATGGAAAGAAGTTCATGAAAATGTTCAAGCCTCAGTGACAGCAAAAGAAACAAGATTTTCAAGACGACAGAAGTATGTGAATGATTTAGGGTTAAGTACCACGGGATTCCAGTGATTTAAATGAAGCAACCAGAACGACAAGGGACGTATCAGCAACATTGAATTGAAGACATAAAAGAAGAATTGATCAAGTGTTATTCATCTGTGAACTAGACCAGTTGCACTAGGTGACGGCACTGAAAAGATCAAATTGTTTTATCGCCTCAGAAGAAAATGATACAGTCTAAAACTTAAACACCCTGAAACTTTTCTAAAAGGCTAACAAAAGAAAAGGTTCGATAGTTTTCTAATTTAGAAAACCATTGAATGAAAAGCATAAAGTAAATGAATACTTTAATAAAGTAAGTATTCCATTCGATAGTTTTTATTTAAAAACCATCGAATTGAATAATTACTTTATTTATTCGATAGTTTTCATTTAGAAAGTGGGTGAAAAGTTTTCTTTGTCTGACGGGTTGATGAAGATCCAACGGCCAAGATTGTTTGTTCAACTTTGGTTCGATGGTTTTTCTAAAATCAAGTCTACAATTACTAAGAGAGAGGCAGTGTCTTCCTCAGTCAGGTTATTTCATAGTAGCAACTACTGAGAGAGAAGTTTGAGCCGGAGAAGATCATAGAAATTTATAGTGCTCAGAATTCTATCAATGTGTTGATTATGAATAACCTAGAACTCATTGAAGCTAATCTACGGATTAGAAATTGTAGCACCCCTCGAGGTTTATATTTATAAAAAGATATATTCCCCGAAACTTGATTTGGTTTGGTGTGTTTGATTTCGTTATAGAACTGAAAGATTAATCCGTGAACGAAATTGAATTATTTGTGAGTATCGTATTCAACCCCCCCTTCTACAATACTTTGGACCTAACAATTGGTATCAGAGCTACTTGATTGATATACAAATCAGATCCGGTGAATGAGACCAAAATCAAACGTAGCGTGAAAATTCGAAGCAAATTTTTTAACTTTCAAAATTTTTCATTTAATTGGAATTTCTTGAATTTTAAACAATTTGAAATTTTCAGAAACCATGAGTGCTCCAAAGACAACTGCTGGTATTAAAGTTCCCCCGTTTACTAGAGATGATTTCGGTTTGTGGAAGATGAAGATGCTGTTATTTATCAAGGCATCTGATCCGTTGTATATTGGCATATTAGAGAACGGACCGTTTGTACCATTGAAACCAGTTAGTGAATCTACAGCTCCTGATGGTAGCAGGATTCCTCAAGGCACCCAACCTAAGGATATTACTGAATATACAGATTCTGACAAAGAACTGATTCGATTGGACACCGGTTTAATGTTGATATTGGCGGACTCCGCAGACAAGGAAATGAGCTATCAGTTGATGAACTGTACAAGCGGGAAACATATGTGGGATACCATTAACTTGATAATGGAAGGAACTGAAGACGTTCAGGAAAACAGATTGGACATCTTGACTTCTCAATATGAAGCGTTTAGGTCCCTTCCAGGAGAAAGTATAACTCAGGTCTTTGAGAAACATACTAAGCTTCTCAATGAATTGGCAATGAAAGGAAAGACCTATCCACTGAGAGAATTAAACAGGAAGTTCATGATGACGCTGCCCCATCATGTAGAACACAAGTCATCATCCATTAGGGAAAGAATTGACTTCACAAAGATGTCATTAGAGATGATCTATGGCAAGTTGAAGACCTATGAGATGGAACAGGAACAAAGGGTGATAATCTACGGATCAGGGACAGTGGAGAACAAGCACAATGCACTTGTGAGATCAGCAGCACTTGTAGTGGATGAACCAATAACTTCTGAGATTCAGGTTCAAACCCCTAGAGATGGAAAGGAGGTGATAATAGAAGCAGAAATGGATTCCGTGAATCTGGGTGTTGATGAAAGTGATTACTACACCCTAGAAGAGCTTGAGCAAATGGAAGACAAAACCATGGCGTACTTAGCTGCAAAGTTTAGTCACATTCGTTTCAAGAGAAACCCTAAGTACAAGTTCAAGGGTTCAACCAACAGATTCCAGAAGAGCAATTATACACCTAGTACAGGCTTTAAGGGAGGCTACAAGACTGGCATGATTGATAGAAGCAAATCAAGATGCTACAACTGCAATGAGGTAGGGCATTTCGCCACTGAATGCCGGAAGCCTCGTCAAGCGAGAGACATGAAAGATGTCTATGGAAAGAAGGATTCTTATGATGAGTTGAAGAAAGAGAATGCCAAGCTTAAACAGCAATTGGAGGCATTCTCTGGAAAGCAGAAAGGGAAAGCTAATATAGAAGAGGGAAAGCACTGGGATGATACTGATTCGGATGAAGAGGAGGAATATGTAAATGTTGCTCTAATAGCTGACTCTTCAGAGGAATCACCACAATCATCTCAGGTACCTATCTTAACTACAATTGATATGTCTAATTCTGAGTACAAGAAAACTGTGCAAGATCTTAGTGTAGAATTGTTTAATGTACACACAAGCATGCTAGCATCAGAAATGGAAAATGCTAAACTAGTTCTTAAGATTAAAAAGTTAGAATCTAAAAATGAAGAACTAGAGCTTGTAGCTGTAACATTAGAAGATCTTAAGCAAAAGAATGCGTACTTAGAGAACAAGGTCAAGTGTAATGATGAGATAGAGACTATCCTCAGGAAGCAGATTTCATATCTAGATTTGAAGCTGAATGGTTTTAAGAATTCCGCTCTAGTGGCTAAGGAAATCATTGATACTCAGGCCATAGAGAATAAAACTGCTATAGGATTTGACTATAACTAGAAAGCTGGTAAGAAGATTGTGGAATTCCCTGTGACATCTTCAGTTGTCAAAAGGAATACTCCACATGTTCTTAAGAATGTTGATTGTCCAGTTTTTGTTAAGCCGTTTCCACCACTCTTTCATGAGGATGACCTTTTCATAAGACAGGAATTGCTTGAGGAGGATTTGTTGAAGGAAAAAGAGGTAAAAACTAAGTTGCCTACGAAATCAGTAAAAAATGAATTACCTAAACCTGATTTACCTAAAACTGAAGTAGGTGACGTAGTTAGTAATGTTAAAAAGAACAGGAATGGGAAGAAGAAGATTGTTAATCAGGAAATGGTTCCATTTTCTCCCATTGCATCTAGGAAGTTGTGCACTATTTGTAATTCTGCTGGACACCTTACACATGCATGTAAAAAGGTTAAAGTAGAAACTGCTAATGCTTCTGAAATGCATAACATGTCTGACATGCCTGATCTTCATGAACCCTGTGGAAAGAAAGACTGTTTGCTATGTAAGTACAACATCATGCATGCTTATTTTAAGTTGATGTCTGATAGTAGCAATAGCACTGATAATGTTAAATCCACAGATACTATGAATATCAAACAGGGTAAGACTAAATTGAATGTTACTCCAGTTAAATCATCTAAACCTTCAGGACCCAAACAATTTTGGGTACCAAAGTCCGCTTAATCAATCTGTGATTGCAGGGTAAGGTTAAAAGCTCAAAGGTTGTGTGGATTCTGGATAGTGGCTGTTCTAGACACATGACAGGTGAAGAGTCCCTGCTTACAGAGGTGGTTAAGAAGACCGGCCCGATTGTAACCTTTGGAGATGACAGAAAAGGATACACTACGGGATATGGTAAATTGAAAGCTGGAAATGTCATCATTGAAAACATCTCTCTTGTTGAAGGATTAAAGCACAATCTTCTAAGTATCAGTCAGTTCTGTGATAAAGGCTACAATGTAGATTTCAGAAAGGACAAGTGCTTGATCACCAACAGGAAGGATGAGAAGCTTACTCTACTGGGAGTGAGAAAAGGAAATTTGTTTATAGCTGACTTAAGTTCTACCAGTGAAGGAGAAGTTACATGTTTTTATGCAAAGGCATCTTCAGAACAAAATTGGCTATGGCACAAGAATCTCTCACATCTGAACTTCAAAACTATGAACTCTTTGGTAAAGAGAGAGTTAGTGAGAGGGTTGCCCCTGATGGAATTCAATCAGGAGGGACTATGTGAAGCATGTGAAAAAGGGAAGTCGAAGAAAGCATCACATGGAAGCAAAGGAATGACAAGCATTACTGAACCATTACAGCTGATTCATATGGATTTATTTGGTCCAGTTAATGTTATGTCACTTTCAAGGAATAGATATGCATTGGTGATGGTGGACGACTACTCTAAGTACACGTGGGTGTTGTTCATACAATCAAAGGATGAAGCAACACAACTAATCATTGATCACATCAACAAGATAGAAGTGGAAGCTAAGCTACCTGTGCGGACAATCAGATCAGACAATGGAACTGAATTCAAGAATGCAATTCTTAATGATTTCTGCTCAGAGAAAGGAATATCAAGACAGTTTTCAGCACCAAGAACTCCTCAACAGAATGGAGTAGTGGAAAGGAAGAACAGGACCTTGGTTGAAGCAGCAAGGACCATGTTGAGTGAATCAAAACTTCCCACTTACTTTTGGGCTGAAGCAGTGAATACAGCTTGCTACACTCAGAATCGAACCCTGATCAACAAAGATCATGAAAAGACTCTGTATGAGTTAATGGCCAACAAGAAACCAACACTGAAGTACTTTCATGTGTTTGGTGCAAAGTGCTTTGTACTTAAATATGGAGAACATCTTGGCAAGTTTGATGCCAAAGCAGATGAAGGCATTTTTCTGGGCTATTCTCTGGAATCTAAGGCTTTCAGGGTATATGTGATTGAAGATAAGAAGGTGTTGGAAAGCTTTAATGTAACATTTGACGACACCAAAAGACAAGGCCTGCAAACTGGAGAGAACTCTGAATCCTTGGTATTTGAAAATCTATCAGGAGATCTCTCTTACAATGAAGAAGTACCTGAAGTTGTTACAGTCATTAATAATAATCATAATGATAATGATTCTGGACAAAGTGGTGACCAAAGTGGAGATCCTCAACATACAGGATCCACTAGTCAGTCTTCAGAATCAACAGGTCAAACCGTCAACAACTCAGGGGGAGCAGGAGAAGGATCAACTAGTCACACTCCACAACATCTAGAACAAGGAGAATCATGAAGATCGCATCTGCCAAGACAAAGGGTATGGAATAGAGATCATCCATTTCACTTGATCATTGGTGATCCGGACACAGGAGTGAGAACTAGGAGAACATCACAAAATGAATGTCACTATTCTGGGTTTCTTTCAGAAACAGAACCTAAGAAAGTTGAAGATGCTCTAGATGATCCATATTGGGTGATTGCTATGCAAGAGGAACTCAATCAGTTTGAAAGGCAGAAAGTTTGGAAGCTGGTACCCAGGCCTAAGGGAAAATCTGTTATTGGAACACGATGGGTATTCAGAAATAAGTTAGACGAAGATGGCATTGTAACGAGAAACAAAGCCAGACTGGTTGCTAAAGGTTACTCTCAAGAAGAGGGTATAGATTATGATGAAACCTATGCACCAGTAGCAAGACTTGAGGCCATCAGAATGTTTCTGGCATTTGCTGCAGATTCCAATTACAAGGTATATCAAATGGATGTGAAGAGTGCTTTTCTGAACGGGGAGTTAGAAGAAGAAGTGTATGTGGAACAACCTCCAGGTTTTGAGGATTCAAAACTGGCAGACTTTGTGTACTTTCTATTCAAAGCTCTCTACGGACTCAAACAAGCTCCAAGGACATGGTATGACACTCTCTCTGAATTCTTACTTGAAAATGATTTTACAAGAGGTGTTGTAGACAAAACTCTCTTTGTCAAAAAGCATAAAAATGATTTGATATTGGTGCAAGTATATGTTGATGACATAATATTTGGTTCTACTAATGATGATCTATGCAAGAGATTTGCTAAGTTAATGCAGAGTCGTTATGAAATGAGCATGATGGGTGAATTGTCATTCTTTCTTGGACTGCAAGTATACCAAAAACAAGATGGTATATTCATTTGTCAGTCCAAGTACATCAAAGATCTTCTGAAGAAGTATCAAATGGAAGACTCATCTACAGCAAAGACTCCTATGCCAACTGCCACTAAGCTTGATAAGGATGCAACTGGTAAGAAGGTTGACATCACAGGCTACAGAGGTATGATAGGCTCATTACTTTATCTCACTGCAAGTAGACCAGATATTATGTTTGCAACATGCTTGTGTGCTAGATTTCAGTCTGATCCTAAAGAATCTCTTCTAATAGCTGTTAAGCGAATATTTAGATATCTTAAGGGAACCCCAAATCTTGGAATTTGGTACCCTAAAGATATAGGATTTGATCTTATTGGATACACAGACTCTGATTTTGCAGGTTGTAAGATTGATCGGAAGAGTACTTCAGGAAGCTGTCAGTTTCTTGGAAGAAGGTTAGTTTCCTGGTATAGCAAGAAGCAGCATTCAGTTTCCACATCAACAGCTGAGGCTGAATACATTGTTGCTGGTAGCTGTTGTGCTCAGATCTTGTGAATGAGAAATCAACTTCGTGACTATGGACTTTTGTTGACAAAGATTCCAATATTTTGCGACAACACAAGTGCCATAGCAATCTCAAACAACCCAGTGCAACACTCGAGGATGAAGCACATCGACATCAGATGATGAGCGCGAGACATTCGCCGAAGAGGAGACCATGGAGTGTATGAAGATGAAGAGCAATGACATAACCGCTCTGATAAGGAAGAACAACTATCTCCCAGGGGTACCCACTGTTCTCACAGACTATCTAAGAACGATGCCCCTACCACTTCTACCCCCAAGGGAACAGGTAAATCAAGGTAACATTCCTGAACCTGAACTGGCTCCTGAACCACAACCTATGGATGTTGATCCAAAGCCCTCAGTGGCCATTCCAGACCAGGAGGTTGCAAACCCACAACCTCTAAGCACGGTCGAAGAGCCTTTGGAAGAGCCAAATGAAACAATAAACGAGCCTCCTTCCCCTCCTATACCCAATATTCAGACATCCATGAGTGTAGAGGGAGATAGTGCCTTAGCAGCACCATATAAGGAGATACACCCTTGAACAGCAGCTCTGCCTTCCTCTAAAAGGAGACGAACAGAAACCGAGGCAACTGTTGATAATTTATTTCAAACTTCCAAAGCGCCCTTTATTGATTTTTCCGATGCTGATTGGGCTACGCTAACGAAAGCTATATCTGAACCAATAGCTCAATCAAGTAAGGAAGAATTGACGGAAGCAACTGGTGTTCCGACCATATTACGGTCAGGTTCACTGGTTGAAGGTTCTATGAACCAAGAGTCTTCACAGACGTCGAGAGAAGGCTTTGACCTAAATGCACAATCTAAAAGGTCATTGTCTACCTCCCCAGATGGAACATATCTGGATCCTGCGGGTAAAGGGTCTGACGTAGGTGCAGATCGGCAACTCGGTGACAATGAATCAATTTCAATTGAGGAGTTAACTGAGGTAAAGTCTTCACAGACTATTGGGGAAGATTCGGGATCTCTGCTGTTTATAGAGCCTGTTTCTAACCCCCTAGAGATTCAAACTCTAGATCCTTCAAAGGATATATCATCTACGGATGATCAACAACTTGGTTTAACCAAGGACGGGGACTTGCGAAGCCCCATTGCACCACCGGTGACCTCCTTAAGGACGGCTACGGTGTTTTCTTCTGCAGGTACAACTAGCACAAAGGGATTGAGTGAAACACAAACACTTACACCTGGCCTGAGTGAGAAAGGTAAAATGAGTGAAACACCGACAGAAACGTTGAGTGTACACCCAGAGCCAAACGTGAGGAGTGACACCCTAACCCTTCCAAATATTGATGATTTGCTATTACCTAGAGGTACATGTTCAATCCACCCTCAAGGAGATTATGGAATATGTTGAGGAACCAACAACCCGGACCTTCACAGCAACAACCTGATCCTTCTACTACCTTTTACAATGAGGATAACTTCATCGAGGATTCCTCAACTAAGGGGGAGAAAGTTGGAGAAGGGGAAACAAATGAAGTGACTAATGAAGGTTGGAAAACAACTGGATGGGGAGTTTGGGAAACCAATGAAGCTATTCCAGTTAAACAGTACTGGATTGAAGACATTGTGCAAGAAGAAAAAAAGTGAGGAGGAATTTGAGATCATGCAAGAGCAACCACTACAGGAGGAGCATGAGCCATATTATCCAGAGCCAATTGAACATCCTATCTTGGATGATGATATGGAAAAAGAAGCAAATTCTCTATCACTGGAAGAAGAAGCTGCCATGGAGATGGTGAAAGCTCAAAGAGCTGAAATAGATGCCAGGCAAGCTGAGAGAGAAAGACACCAAACAGTTTTGAGGAAGAACTGCAGGTGATACTCTACAAGATTAAATGAACTGCTCCGTGAGCATGTTAAGGAGATCTTGATGAAAGTCGGTCCAGAGATTACTGAAGATCCTCCAATGGTTAGATTCATGACGAATGACTTGTTCAGAATCTGCTATTTGGCTGAGGACAAACTGAGGGACTACCCAAGTATCTATCTAATCTCAGTTGAGAAGTATCTTAGATCCACTGGATTCTCATCAACGGAGAAGGACAAAGCAGCAGACACTCTTAAAAGATTTCTAATGGAGAATGTTCCTTACTATAGGAAAAGAGTGGAAAGAGGATTGGAAGTGCATACCAGACTGCCAAACATGCCAAAGCTAAACAAGAAAGATGTTAACATTGCATGGTTATGGGCTGGAGTGGGTCAAGAGGTTGAATATATTGGAAGACACATCCAAGGAGCAATCCTTAAACCTGGAGAACCACTGCACTATCTATCAGTGATTGATTATCAAGCTGCTAACTCCGATCCAATGATTGAAGAAGGTGAGATTGGAATGGACTGAAGATTGAAGCAAAGAACAACAGAACTATCAACTCAGACAAGAGGAGCAACTTCAATGTGAAAAGTTTTATTGTTTTTTGATTTATGAAATCTGGAAATGTATATATATCTGATCCAGAATGCATGTAATATTATTACGCTGTCTTACTTTAATTAGTTTAATGTTTCCTTAGTTAGTTGAGTTATCCTCGAAGTATTTGCTTGTCGAACTCTATCCAATCAAATAGGGGGAGATTGTAAAGCATAATGTAACATAAGATGTAAAAGAGATAACTACAACTCAACAAAGGACAGGACAGACAATAGTATTAACAGAAGCACAGGAATCCAGAATCAAAGAAGAAAAGGTAAACTCAAAAAATCAAAATACGTTATGTATTCTTGAAGTCCGTAAATAGGTCACGGAAAGAAGTTCATGAAAATGTTCAAGCCTCGGTGACAGCAAAAGAAACAAGACTTTCAAGACGACAGAAGTATGTGAATGATTTAGGGTTAAGTACCACGGGATTCCAGTGATTTAAATGAAGCAACCAGAACGACAAGGGACGTATCAGCAACATTGAATTGAAGACATAAAAGAAGAATTGATCAAGTGTTATTCATCTGTGAACCAGACCAGTTGCACTAGGTGACGGCACTGAAAAGATCAAATTGTTTTATCGCCTCAGAAGAAAGTGATACAGTCTAAAACTTAAACACCCTGAAACGTTTCTAAAAGGCTAACAAAAGAAAAGGTTCGATAGTTTTCTAATTTAGAAAACCATCAAATGAAAAGCATAAAGTAAATGAATACTTTAATAAAGTAAGTATTCCATTCGATAGTTTTTATTTAAAACCCATCGAATTGAATAATTACTTTATTCATTCGATAGTTTTCATTTAGAAAGTGGGTGAAAAGTTTTCTTTGTCTGACAGGTTGATGAAGATCCAACGGCCAAGATTGTTTGTTCAACTTTGGTTCGATGGTTTTTCTAAAATCAAGTCTACAATTACTAAGAGAGAGGCAGTGTCTTCCTCAGTCAGGTTATTTCATAGTAGCAACTACTGAGAGAGAAGTTTGAGCCGGAGAAGATTATAGAAATTTATAGTGCTCAGAATTCTATCAATGTATTGATTATGAATAACCTAGAACTCATTGAATCTAATCTACGGATTAGAAATTGTAGCACCCCTCGAGGTTTATATTTATAAAATGATATATTCCCCGAAACTTGATTTGGTTTGGTGTGTTTGATTTCGTTATAGAACTGAAAGATTAATCCGCGAACGAAATTGAATTATTTGTGAGTATCGTATTCAACCCCCCCTTCTACGATACTTTGGACCTAAAAATTTCCTAGGGCACGTGGTAAGTAGTGAAGGCATCAAAGTAGATCCAACCAAGATTGAAGCAGTGAAGGATTGGGAAAGACCAAGGACACCAACTGAAGTTAGAAGTTTCTTGGGATTAGCCGGATATTATCGGAGATTTGTACAGGATTTTGCAAAGATAGCTACTCCAATGACCAAGCTGACAAGGAAAAGCGAACGATTCGTATGGAATGACAAATGTGAAGAGAGTTTCCAAGAGTTAAAGAAAAGACTAACTACGGCACCAGTGTTAATGCTACTAGACGATCAAGGTCAATTTGTAATCTATAGTGATGCGTCTTACAAAGGATTGGGTTGTGTACTTATGCAACATGACAAAGTAATTGCTTATGCGTCGAGACAATTGAGACCTCACGAACAGAAATATCCTACACATGATTTGGAATTAGCAGCGATCGTATTTGCACTGAAGATATGGAGACATTACTTGTACGAAGAGAGATGTGAAATTTACACCGATCACAAAAGTCTGAAGTATATATTTACTCAGAAGGAGCTGAACATGAGCCAGAGAAGATGGTTGGAACTAATCAAGGATTACGACGTTTCTATAAATTATCACCCCGGTAAGGCAAACGGGGTAGCAGATGCATTGAGCAGAAAAGAAAGATTGAATATGCTGACGATGACCAAAGAATTGTACAGAGAGTTTGAGAAGTTAGAGATAGAAGTACGTGTTCCGAAGGACGCGACAGAAATGATTTACGCCATAACGTTTCAACCTGAATTGTTGGAAAAGATACGGAAATGCCAAGAGCAAGTCATGAACGACAATGCAAATAGTTTAACATGAGAGGAAATATGTAGCCAACTGGACGACAAAGGAATCTTAAGGTTTGCTTCTTGAATATGGGTACCTAATGTAGCAGAACTAAAGAATGAAATTTTGCACGAAGCGCATAACTCGAAGTATTCAATTCATCCTGGAAGCACGAAGATGTATCGAGATCTTAAAATGAACTTTTGGTGGCCAGATATGAAAATAGAAATTGCTGAATGGGTGAGTAAATGTTTTACATGTCAAAGGGTCAAGGCGAAACATCAAAGACCAAGTGGATTACTGCAGCCGTTAGAAATTCCTGAGTGGAAATGGGAACACATCGCAATGGACTTTGTGGTAGGATTGCCTAGAACGAAGACTAACCATGATGCTATTTGGGTTATTGTAGATCGATTGACGAAATCCGCACATTTTCTTCCTATTAACGAGAGATTCTCGCTGGATAAGTTAGTTCGTTTATATGTAAAAGAAATCGTGGTACGGCATGGAGTTCCAGTGTCAATAGTATCTGATCGAGACCCTCGATTCAACTCAAGATTCTGGAGAAGTTTTCAAGAATGTTTAGGCACCGAATTGAGAATGAGTACGGCTTATCACCCGCAGACAGACGGTCAAAGTGAAAGGACAATTCAAACCATCGAAGACATGCTTAGAACGTGTGCACTTGATTTTAAAGGTAATTGGGACGATCATCTACCCTTAGTAGAGTTCTCATATAATAATAGTTTTCACGCGAGTATCGGGATGCCACCTTACGAAGATTTATATGGACGGAAGTGTCGATCTCCAGTATATTGGGAAGAAGTTGGTGAATGGAAAGTGATAGGGCCAGAATTTGTACAACAGACAAAGGAAGTGATTGAATTGATTCAGAAAAGGTTGATAACAACTCAGAACCGGTAAAAGAAATATGCTGACCTAGCAAGAAAGGAGATGGGATTCGAAGTCAGAGAACAAGTGTTACTAAAAGTTTCACCATGGAAAGGATTAGTTAGGTTTGGAAAGAAAGGGAAATTGAGTCCGAGGTACGTTGGACCATTTGAGATTTTGAAGCAGATTGGGAAAGTAGCTTATGCGTTAGCGTTACCCCCGCATATGCAGCACGTTCATAATGTGTTTCACGTATCCATGCTTAAGAAGTATCGACCAGATTCGAACCATGTAATAGAGTATGAACCCATAGAGGTCTAGTCAGATTTATCTTATGTAGAGCGACCAATTCAGATATTGGATCGTAAGGAAAAAGTATAAAGAAAAAAAGACTGTAGTGATAGTAAGAGTTTTATGGAGGAATCCTAAGGTGGAAGAGTCTACCTGGGAGTTAGAGAGTGATATGTTAGAGAAGTATCCCCAGTTGTTTCCTTGATCTGATTCTGAGAACAGAATCCTAATAAGGGGGGAAGGATGTAAGATCCGTGAACTTTATTAATAATATAAATTGTATTATATGTGTGGAATACTTAATATGAAATATTTTGAGTTATAATGATAAGGATTGTTAAGTGTTTATGTGTAAATTGGTGTGTCGAAAGCCCCGTTCAAATATTTTGTCATTTGAAAATATCTTCAATTTTGAGCCCCATTTTGATAATTCAAGGGCCCCGTTGAAATTTTGTTCATCATTATTATTCCTTCGTCATTTGTGTTCGAATCATTATCGGAGGATTTCTTCATATTATTATATCCCTTATTATCCGATATGATCACTAGTAATTGTTTTATTCAAAGGAAGAAAAATCATTCTAAACCCTAACCCTAATTTTTCTAGGGTAATTGATATATCGTCCGTATCAATAAATACATCTGTTATAGCCCCAGTATTCTTGAGCATTGGTTATATAAATGATATGTATTGATTTGGATAACTATAAGTCTTTTTGGATAGGTATCACCTCCTAAAACGTGTATTTTACATTATTAGGGTTTTAAAGCGAACCAGTGGATCAATATCGATCCAAAAATGTCGTTTAGGGTATTATTTTCCACTAAGTATAAAAAGGAGAATCGTACATTATACTTCATATAATCCGTATTAAAAATACAGAAAAATATAAAATTCCCGAACCGTGTTCTTCGTGTTCTTGAAAATCAAAATCAAATTCGAAGGTGTTATTGAAATCCAAATCCAAAGTTCAAGTACTCAAATCAAAGATCTTGAGCTCTAGTTTCAGAATCTTCCAACCTCATCATCATCTGGTAATTTTTCGATTTTATATGAATTTTTCAAATTTTGAATTTAAATTAGGGTTTATGTTCGAATTGGGGATTTTCATTCTGTTGATTCTCCGTTCAATTGATTGCTTCCAACATGTTCTTAGGGTTCTAATTAGTAGGAATTCATGCTTTAATTTCATGTTTTTGTTCGATTTTGAGAAATTCGATTTCTAGGGTTTTGCCAAATTTTTATTTTGATTCGTCCGTTCATATGAATGATTTGACATAACTTCTGATAGAGGGATTTCATTGTATGTGTTCTTAGCTTCATTTTGATATAAAGAAATTAGAGTATCATGTACAAAATTTACAGATCGGAAAATTGGTTCGAGGTCGCCGGAAAATGACCGGGATTGAGATTTCGGCTTTGTTTTGGTATGTTTTTGGCCTGAATAGATTGCTGAGTTTATAAGGATTGTTTTGGTACCAAAACCCCCAATTTTTATAGTGTTTTTGAGTCGCCGGATTCTGGGTTTGGTCGCCGGAATCTGGAAAAATCAGGGTTGTTCTTCCCGACCCGACTGTGTTCTTCCCGACCCGTTAACCCGTTTTCTTAACCCGGTTTCAATCTTCGAAACCCTAAAATATTTTCAGAAAACTGTTTTTGAATTTTATTTTTTAAATTTAATTCGAAAATAGTTTAAAATCTTTAAAAATTCATATTTTTATTTTAAAAATATATTTTTAATATCAGAAAATTCTGAAAAATTATATTTATTATTTTGAATTCGAAAATTGATTAAACTTAATTATTTTAATTATTTTTAATTAATAATTAATTTATTTAATTAATTGATTAATTCTTTTAATCAGTTAATTCTTAAAAATTAATTATTAATTAGATTTAATTAATTTAAAATTCAGTTTAATTATTTTCAAGCCTAATTTATTATTTAAAAATATTTTGAGCATTTAAATAGTGTCAATTAATTTTTATTAATTGATTTAATTGACTTTAAATACTTATATTGGGATTAAAAATCCGATTTTTGATTTAAAAATTATTTGTGACTTATTTAAATTCAAATAAGCCTCGAATATTGTTTTAAAAATGTTTATAAGTACTATATGGTTCGCATGAGTTGTTTAATGTGTTTTATAGTCCGTATATGCCCGTACGAGGGCTAGTGTCTGAGTTTTAAATACCGTAAATTAGACTGGACGTCCGATACGTAACCGGTTACTAGTTTAAAATGTGTTATTGATTGATTGTGCGTCGAGGATAGAATGAGGATAGTTAGACTTACTATGATGAGTTGTTTATATTATAGAATCGAGTTCCCGGAGCAAGGGAAAGGGGAAAGTAGAGTGAACGAGATAGAATCCCGTCAGCGACGTAGACCACGCAAGTATCTATGCCTTTATTTGTGATAAATTGTTATTTTCTTCAATACTTAGATGTTATTACCCCAGAACAATTCAGATTATCAATCCTTACCCGTACTTGGGCAACTGATTCCATTTACGTAAATCTTCTCAACTCTTTGATTTGATCCGCATCGGAAACCCTTATTTCCAAATTCATCTGATTTTGTCTACAACCATTGATTGTTGATTATCATCATTTGATTATTGCTTACAACCATTGATTGTTTGATTTCTATCATTGACTATTGATTACAGTCATTGATTATTGATTACAACCACTGATTATCTTCTTGAACAAGTACACTGTACCGTTGAAATTATTCCATGATTATTTCTCAATCTTCATTTGATACTGAGCAGTTGAAGCTCTTTTGCAATTATTATATCTTGACATTGTGCATTATCTTATTGAGCATGTTATTGTTTATACTTTGTGATAGAATTGGCATGTTTTTAAATAGGAACGGTAATGGTCGGGCCATACTTATGGTCAGAATAATTTAAGGCCCAGATTGGCCTAGGATCCAGTAGAGGACTTTGCTATAAGCAAGTCTGGGGTTGTTGCGTGACTGATCAGCAGCACAACCTTTGATTTGAATAAAATGTAGAAGTCCAATTCTAATCCTCTTTCTTCAATTGAATTTGATACAAAGCATGTGTTTAGCTGAATATTGTTGATCTTGATATTGTGAATTCATATCTTTACAACTGTGATTGAAATATATACATGATGCTTGCTGAGCACTTTTGGCTAACTCTTGCTTGTTGTTTTCTAACCCTATTCCAGTGAAATGAGAGTATGAGTCGGCGCAGCGTGACTGATAGTTCACCGGCAGCTAGGAGAGCCCCTTGATTGGTTGTCATTGGCAGGGTAGTTGTTTGTTTTGTACTATTAGACTAGATGTCTAGCTTTGAACTTAAGTTGTGATGTAATAACTCTGAAAACTGGTTTGTAATAAATATGAATTAGAAGCTTGTTTCATGCCATAATCTGGATGCAGTCTTGGATAAGGGGTAATTTATGTCATTATATAATATGCATGTGTTATATTCAGGTTTATATTGTGTACCGTTGGTCAGGTGACTCCCCAAATCTGTACCCCGAGTTTGGAGGGCGTCACACTGATCGCATCCCACACATCTCTAATATCTGTCTACGAAAGTAATCCCTCTCCACTCTCATCCTCTGATAACGGTGATGTGGAACTGGTGGCTCAGAGATCTGGAACTAAGGTCCGGAAACTGAAGCCTGAGACCGCGGTGATGCGGGTATGCGTCGAAGTGGAACGGGACAAGGTATAGGATCTCTCCTGACCACTATAGGTCCAAACTGAGGTAGTGTTGGTCGCGACGGTCCTGCTCTCATATCTGGTACAGGTCTCTCCTCTATCGGGTGCTCTGACGGATCTGAATCTGAACTAGAGCTAGGTGGCTGCAATTATAACCATACTCGATTACTACACATAATATCTCTAATCGACCTTCTATGACCATTAGGTGAATTCCTAACCCTCTATGTTATCCTGGACCCTAAATCCTAACTTGTTTCAAATGCCATAACATGTTGCTCTGATACCAACCTGTGACGCCCTCCAAACCCGGGGTACAGATTTGGGGTGTCACTCGACCAACGAAACACAATATACCTGCATCTAACACAAGCATAATAATATAATAACATAAAATACCCCTTATCCAAGACCGCATCCAGATTATGGCATGAAACAAGCTTCTAAGTCATAATTATTACAAACCAGTTTTCAGAGTTATTACACACTTAATATACAAAGCTAGACATCTAGTCTAACTTCCAAAGTAAAACAACTACCCGTCCAATGACAATCACTCGGGGTGGTCTCCTAGCATCTGGAGAACTATCACTAGTGCTGTGTCTACTCATTCTCTCGCTTCACTGGAATAGGGTTAGAAACAAAACAAGTATGAGCCACATGTGCTCAGCAAGCATGATATATATATCAATCACAGTTCCATAATTAAAGGAAAGATTCCAGTTATCTGAATCAACAATATATAAGT
This sequence comes from Heracleum sosnowskyi, assembly GCA_030848705.1. Lineage (NCBI taxonomy): Eukaryota > Viridiplantae > Streptophyta > Magnoliopsida > Apiales > Apiaceae > Heracleum > Heracleum sosnowskyi. The sequence continues at coordinate 76,355,796 of CM061239.1, forward strand.
CAAACATATGCTTTTAACAATCTTTATTGAAGGAAGAGGAATTAGAATTGGACTTCTACATTTTTCAAATACAAAGGTTGAGCTGCTGATCAGTCACGCATCAACCCCAGACTAGCTTATATCATAGTCCTCCACTAGGATCCATGGCAATCTAGGCCTTAAGTTATTACGAACATAAATATGGCCCCACCATTACTGGTCTCATTTTAAAACATGCCAATTCTATCACAAGGTATAAGCAATAACATGCATAACAAGATAAGTACACAATGACGGGGTGGAATAGTTGCAAAAGAGCTTCAACTATTCAATATCAAATGAAGTCCGAGAAATAGATTCGGAATGGTTTCAAGGGTACAACGTACTCATTTAAGAAAGTTGTTGGGATTTATGGGTGATAGCATGGAAACAACTTAACCTTGTATATACTTAATTTTTAATTAAGTAGAACATACTGTCACAGCCAAAGCATGTTCTTGTAATCAGTATGCAATATCATCTTAGTTGTGTAATTTGGAAAAAGTTCACTTGCTGTGTTCAAGCCTCAAAGAATGCATATTAGATGACAGCATGAATAAAGGTTACTGTCATAAGCATTGACAGTAAGATTACAAGAAGACAGAATGTTGCAAGTCACGACATCATATTCACTCTAACAGCAACATTGGCGGAAGACTACGCGACAACAACTTTAGCCCTCGACAGCAAGTTTGGAAACCTCGACAGCACTCTATGCGGGGAACTCATACTGTCACCAAAAGAACATTCCTGTGACAGCAAGCTTTGCGGCAAAAGTAACTGTCTCGAGAAAGATCCTTGTTCTAGGTATCTTCTCAGTCAAATCCCGTGACAGTTTCAATGTTCAAGAAACAGGCGTGTTGCAGTATCCCTAAGCTGCACCAAGTCTGCAAGACTACGACAGAAGCTTCAAGCACTACAAAACAAAAGTGAATCAATTCAAGAGCAAGGTCAAGTCTCTATTTGCTGAATTGTTTTAGCTGGAAATAGAATGAATCTAGGTTGCTTTCTTTGTATTGTATATCTGACATGTTAGCAATTTAGGAAAGTCACATGGGTAGACAGTTTGTAAGAAGCTGCCACTTGATAATGACAGCAGCTTCACAAACCCGTGTTGACAGTGATAGGATTAGTTTATACTTAGACTATCAATTCATTCTAGAACTGTAACGAAGGCAAGAAAGTGTCTTGAAGAAAACAGAAGCTCAAGATTTCTCTCTTGAGGTTGTAGCAACACTTTGCAAAATAAATAAAAACATTTATTTTGTGAAACTTGTCTTTTAGACCATACTGTTTGTGAATGCATACATATTACTGATAACGTTAAATCTTAGTTTTGGTTGTTGAAATTGAGATTGAATTTTATTAGTATTGCATTCATCCCCCCCCCCCTTCTTCAATACACGAGGACCAACAACTGGTATCAGAGCAAACAGATTAACATACATATCTGAGATCACCACGACAATGCAGAAAGCGAACAGTGTCAAGATCCCAGCTTTTGATAAAGAAAACTACAGCATTTGGAAAAGAAAGATCTTGTTGTTTATCAAAGCTTCGAATCCACTATACCCAGGTATTCTCGAGAATGGTCCTTTCATTCCAAGGAAGGAAATTGAAGCCACAACAGTAAATGGTGAAGTCATTCCTGCACATTGGGTTCCCAAAGATCCCTCACAAATTTTGGAACCTGAGAAGGAGAAGATGGTGCTAGATGATCACTTGCAACTCATCTTGCTCGATTCTCTCACGTTGGATAAAGCCATGTGTGGAAGTGTGATAAGCTGCACATCAGCCAAGGAGATGTGGATCAGGTTAGCTTTACTATGTGAAGGAAATGAAGAAGTTAAGGGCAACCAAAGGCAAATACTGATATCACAATATGAGGCTTTCATGGCCAAGCCTGGTGAAGACTTAACTTCCATGTTTGAAAGGTTCAGTAAGCTCTTAACTGAACTACAGATACATGGCAAGTACTATGACAGAAAGGAATTGAATGTCAAGTTCCTGCTTACACTGCCTAATCACCTTGAACACAAGACAACAACCATATGAGAAGGAAGAGATCTCAACAATATAACCTTTTAGACACTTTATGGAATTCTGAAATCCTATGAACTTGAACTCTTTCAAAAGAGAGCCATACAGAGTGGAACAAGGAACAAGATGGCTAATATGTCAAGTGCCCTAGTAGCACATGTGCCAAGGATCACACAGCCAAGTGAAGTACTATAAATCACACAATCAACCCCTGCACAATCCTTGAAGATAGAAGAGGTTGTTGAAGTTGATGAGAAAGTAGTACTGCAACTCAAGGATGTTGAAGATGAAGACTTCTACACAAAGGAGGAACTGGAAAGCTTGGACAATCCTACTATGGCTTACATGGCCAAAAAGTTCAAGAACTTTAGGTTCAAGAAGGATAGGTCATACAAGCCCCAAGGCCAAGCATCCAAGTTCAACAGAGGAAGTTCATCAAAGGCTGCTGTGGGAAGCTCAACCAAAGGAGGATACAAGACTGGATTTGTGGATAGGTCAAAATTCAAGTGTTACAACTGTGGTGAACCTGGTCATTTTGCTACTGAATGCAAAAGACCCAAACAGGTTCAGAGGTTTGAGAAAGGAACTGGTGGATACTCTAAGAAGAATCAAGGTAGAGCCTATGTGGCTGAAGGAAAGTGTTGGGATGAGACTGATGATGATGATGAAGAAGAAGAATATGTCAACCTAGCTCTCATGGCTAGCACTGATGAAGTAACATCAACATCTTCAAGTCAGGTACCTTCACTTGTCTTACTTGATATGTCCACTGATGAGTATAAGAAAACCAGTAAAGACTTAAGTGCTGAAATGTTCAATGTCTATACTAGCTTATCTGCTGCTAATGAGGAAATCACTAGGCTGAGTAAGCTAAATGAAACACTAAAGTCTGAAAACGAATCTCTTGTTCTCAAAACCAGTTCACTAGACTCTTTAGCTCAGGAGAATGCCAGACTTAAAAATGAATTAAAATGTGCTAAAGAGGTTGAGGAATTCCTGAGGAATGAGATTGCTGAAAATGAATTCAAGATTAAAGCTTATAAAAACTCATCAAAGATAGTTCAGGATTACAATGATAAGCATACAAAAAATCAGACAGTTGGTATAGGTTTTTCATATGGTAGAAGACCTGGAAAGGAAACTGTGATTCAAGATTGTCCTGGAAATGCTGCTGTCAAACCCACCATTCTCAAGAAGGTTAAAACTCCTATTTTCAAAGCTGCAGAAATTGAGTTTGATGAAGAAGTCATGCTCATCAAACAAGAAATTCTTGATGAGGATGAAGGTGTTGACAGCACATCCAAGGATGGAAAGGATACTGTCACAATCCCCAAGACAGTAAACTTACCAAGCAATCAGACAGTAAGTTCAAAAGATGCTGTCACAATTGGCAAGACAGTATCTTCCAAAGATGATGTCAAGAGTGTTTCCAAGACAGTAACTTCCAAACCTTCTGTCAAGACAGTTGGAATAAAAGGTACTGTCAAGGAAAGTTCAACAGCAACTTCTGAACACACTGTCAATCCAGTAACTCCCAAGTCTAAGAATAGGAATGGTAAGGTAGGTGTCAATAAAGGAAATGGATACATTAATGTTGGAGGTGCTTCTAGGAAACTATGCAATAACTGTGGATCTTCACATCATTTAACACATGTTTGTAAGAACCCAATTGAGGATAAGATCAATGCTACTGAACTCAATGGTAACTTACACAGAACCCCTCTTATGCATAGAACTATGAGTGTCTGTAATAACATTGAATGTATGCCATGCAAGATCACTGCCATGAGTACATGCTTTAACTTACCTATTCTCACTACTGAAAAATGTTCATACATGCACACTGTTGAAACTTCTGAGCCTGCTGGCAACAACAAAAAGGCTTCATCCACTAAGAAAAGGATCAATTCCAATTCTAAGCCTAAGTGGGTGAAAAGAGAAGTCAAACATGAGGTTTTTGATGATGCTTGTGATTTTATGACTGGAAGAAACTCAGGAGACACTAAAACTGTAGGACCCAACAAGGATTGGGTACCATATGCAACCTAAACACATTCTGTTTTGCAGGGCAAGAAGAAAGATCAAGTCATGTGGATCATTGACAGTGGTTGCTCAAGACACATGACAGGTGATAAAGCCATGCTATCACACTATGTAGAGAAAGCTGGCCCAATCATAACCTTTGGAGACAACAGCAAGGATTACACAGTGGGATATGGCAGTCTGGAAATTGGAAATGTTGTCATTGAAGACATTGCTCTTGTGGATGGATTGAAGCACAATCTACTCACTGTCAGCCAATTTAGTGACAGGGGATTCAAGGTTGATTTTGATATGATGTGTAACATCTATCACAAGAAGGATGGGAGCCTCTCTTTAAAAGGGGTCAGAAAAGGAAGCTTGTTTGTTGCTGACTTAAACTCAACAAAGAAGGATAAAGTTTACTGTTTTTACAGTAAAGCAACTGTTGGTGTGGCACAGGAAGCTCTCACATCTCAACTTCAAGACAATGAATATTTTGATGAAGAAGGAGTTAGTGAGAGGTGTGCCCCAATAAGAATTCTGTCAAGAAGGACTGTGTGAAGATTGTCAAATGGGCAAACTAAGGAGAGTTGTACACAAGTTCAAGCAATTGAACACCAACATAGAAGCACTCAAGTTGATTCACATGGATCTCTTTGGTCCAGTCAATGTACCATCTATGGCCAAAAAGAGATATGCCTTAGTAATGGTGGATGATTACTCAAGGTACACTTGGGTGAAATTTCTTGAATCCAAAAATGAAGCTGCTCAAGTGATTATTGATCAAGTCAGAGTTCTTGATAGAACTCCAAACTCAAAAGTCCAATCTTGAGGAGTGACAATGGTACAGAATTCAGAAATGCCACACATGGAAATTTCTGTAAAGATGAAGGAATTGTACAACAATTCTCTACTGCAAGGACTCCACAGCAGAATGGAGTTGTAGAAAGAAAGAACAGGACTCTCATTGAAGCAGCTAGAACTATGTTGCATTATGCCAAACTGCCAACACATTTTTGGGCTGAAGCTATCAACACAGCTTGTTATACTCAAAACAGAACCATGATTAACAAAACTCATGCAAGTACACCTTACTGTCTGCTAACTGGGAAGAAACCTACTGTCAAATATTTTCATGTGTTTGGAAGCAAATGCTTTATGATGAAGGATAACCATGAGAAGAAAGGAAAATTTGACACCAAGGCATTTGAAGGACTATTCATGGGTCACAGCACATAAAGGACTGTCTACAGAGTTTATGTTGTGGAACACAAGATTATTGAAGAAAGTGTTAATGTCACTTTTGATGAAACCAAGTTTCCAGGACTGCATGAAGAAGGAAAGATGTAGACATTCAGATTTGAGAATCAAGGATACTTGGAAGCTGAGGAAATTGTTGATGAAGAACCTAGCTTCACTCAAATTGTTGAAGTTGACAAAGATACTGTCAATACCATTACTGTCAACCAAACTCCAGCTCAGTCACAGACCATAACTTCTAACATTCATAACAGTAATGACTCTGGAGACAATGAAGAACATGGTGAAGACAATGGAATTGATGAGCATTCAACTCAACAAACTAAAGCAACTGTTCCTGTACAATCAAGTAGCTTGCCCAGAATCACCAAGTGGAACAAGGATCACACAAATGACCTTATCATTGGTGACCCTACTTCTGGAGTGAGGACAAGGAACAAAGTCTCTGCTGACAGCATGTTTTCATGCTTCCTGTCTCAAATGGAACCCAAGACAACTGATGAAGCATTGTTGGATTCTGACTAAGTGATAGCCATGCAAGAAGAGCTAAATCAGTTTGAAAGAAACAATGTATGGAAGTTGGTTCCAAGACCTAAGGGAAAGTCAGTCATTGAGACCAAATGGGTTTTCAGAAACAAACTTGATGAAAATGGATTAGTGACAAGAAACAAAGCAAGGCTAGTGGCTAAAGGTTACTGTCAACAGGAAGGAATAGATTATGATGAGATATTTAAACCTGTTGCAAGACTTGAAGCTATAAGAATCTTTCTAGCTTATGCTGCACACTGCAACTTCAAAGTATTTCAGATGGATGTCAAAAGTGCCTTCCTAAATGGAGAATTGGAAGAAGAAGTGTATGTTGAACAGCCACCAGGGTTTGAGGATGCTGAAATGTATGATTTTGTGTACAAACTCTTCAAGGCTTTGTATGGACTAAAGCAAGCACCCAGGGCTTGGTATGACACACTTTCCACTTTTCTGTTGGAAAATCAGTTTACTAGAGGAGTTGTGGACAAGACACTTTTCTATAAACATCATGGCAAGGACATCATTCTGGTACAAATCTATGTGGATGACATCATTTTTGGTTCTACAAATGAGAAGTTGTGTGAGAAGTTTTCCTCTCTCATGAGTAACAAATATGAGATGAGTATGATGGGAGAATTGTCATTCTTTCTGGGATTACAAATTCTTCAACAACCTGATGGAATCTTCATTTGTCAAGCTAAATACATCAAGGAACTTCTCAGAAAGTTCAACTTGGAAGATTCATCACCTGCAAAGACACAAATGTCCACATCAACTAGTCTGGATCTGGACCCTAAAGGAAAGAAAGTTCCCTCAAGCACCTATAGAGGCATGGTAGGATCTCTCCTATACCTAACTGCTAGCAGACCTGACATCATGTTTGCTACATGTCTCTGTGCAAGGTTTCAAAGTGATCCAAAGGAGTCACACTTAGTAGCCATCAAGAGAATCTTTAGATACCTAAAAGGCACTCCTAACCTAGGTCTTTGGTATCCTAAGAACACTGGATTTGATCTAATTGGTTACTCAGACTCAGACTATGTTGGATGCAAGATTGACAGAAAGAGTACTACTGGTAGCTGTCAATTTCTTGGTGGAAGATTGGTCTCATGGTTTAGCAAGAAGCAACATTCAGTTTCTACCTCAACTACAGAAGCTGAATATATTGCTGCAGGCAGTTGCTGTACACAAATTCTATGGATGAAGAATCAACTTCTGGATTATGGTCTAGTGTTAAGAGACATTCCTATTTACTGTGACAACACTAGTTCCATAGCCATTTCAGACAATCTAGTTCAACACTCTAGGACAAAGCACATTGATATAAGACATCACTTTATCAGAGAGCATGTTGAACAAGGAACTTTGAAGCTGATCTATGTCCCAACTGACAAGCAACTAGCTGACATCTTCACTAAGTCATTGGATGAAGCAACCTTCAACAGGTTGGTAAGTGAATTGGGAATGCTGAATCTGGTATGTTGATTTACTAAGTTTTCTGAATTTCCAATTTTTTTTGAAGCTCATGACAGCACCTTCAAACCTGCTGTCAAGAGAAGTTACTGTCTACTTGGTCTATGTCTGTTATGTGACAGCATGTATTGATTTGACTATTCCAGTCTGTATTCCGTGCCAGTCTCATACTTTTAGACTCTGTATGACATTAATGTGGTTATTTGATTAGTTTGAGAGATAAATATCTGTTCCATTGGACTTTCATACTCTTTGCATTAATCTGTAGGATTAAAGGAGGACACGACCATTAATTACTTTTGGGGTAGTTGTATGGGTACTCTAACTGTTGACCATTAGACTTTAATCCTTAGACGGTTTTGCCTATAAATTAACCTTAGGTCTCACCAGTCTGCTCTCAGTTTTAAAGTAAATTATGGAAAACAAAGTAGGAATAGAGTACAAGCCAAAAGTCTCGTGTGAATCTCACCTTAGAGATGAAGTGGAAGTCCTGTTTGATGAACTTGAAGACTTTCTTCATGAGGAAGATGAACAGTCTCAAGCCCTTCAAGCACGGGAAGAAGAAAAATGGAAGATTCAAGAGGAAGAACTTCAGGCACTTCTCAAGGCAGAAGGTCGCACTGAAGAGGAGATTAGGAAAGAACTTTTAGAATTAGTTGATAAAATCATAAACTGATGTACTCAATGCTATTTTTAAATGATTTTATTAATGAAAATAAAATTTCTTGCTGCTGTGTTTATTGAGTTTTATTTCGTCTGTGTTAATTGCATAGTATCTGTGTTCAAAAGATTAAATTGCTAAATCCATACTCTGTTAATTTTAGGTTAAGTTTATGAATAAAGCATTCTAGTAAGTTCATGACAGAAACAATTCCCCAACTAAGTTGCTGTCATTAAGAAGGATATTGTCCTGTGTCTCTTGACAGCAAACTTCTTGACAACAGGGAAAGACTTTATGTCAAGACTTTTACAGAATACTGTCATTCAGATGCTTAACGGTGACAACATGTTTTTGCGCAATAGTTGCTGTCGCACAAAACCTACTGTCACCACCGATTATTACTGACAGATTGTTTCTAGTGCACAGGTTACTGTCACGAATAGTGGACCGTTGAAATTGGACATTCATTCCACGTTTGACAGTGAATAACGGGCAGTACCTCACGTGCTATATGACTGGGTTAAGACACGTTCTTTAAACCCGCTTTTTGTGCACCAACGTTTGAGATACCCCTTTTTATTCCCCAGTTACTCAGACATATCATTCTTATCAAACTCAAGTCAAAATACTTTTCTCCAAGCAAAAAGCTACTTTCCTACTTTCTTCTTTTCTTGAATCTCCATGGCCCCCAAACAGACTCTCTCTCAAACAAACTTTGCTGGTATCTTTTCCCCCAATGATGCTGGTGAAGGTTTCAAAGGACTAGTGTTTTTCTTGAACAAGTCCTATCTTGGTTCTGCCATTACCTCAACACCCATTCTCGACCTAGAAATAATTGAGGCATTTTGGCAAACTGCTGTTGCTCAAACAGAGGGTGAAAACCCATCTATTCAATTCACAATCAATGGGCAACACTACATTCTTACAGCTGAGGTCATCAACACTGCTCTTGGAATTACACTTCAAGAAGGCCGAAATTTTGCTGAACTTGCTAAGGATGACACTCTCAAGAAGCTCTTCTTGAAGATTGGGTATGCAGGCCCTATTCTCGAAGAGGGAACAACCAAATGGTATCCGTCTGGTGAAATGGATAGGAAGCATCTGAGAAAGGAGTGGAGTATGATTTTTGATGTGATGGTCAAGGTGTTCTCTACCAAGTCCACTGGCTGGAATGGAATACCCTCCTACATCAAGAATCTGACACATTCTCTTGTCCATGGATACAAAGTGAATGTTGGAGCTCTCCTCATGGCACACCTCAGGGCTGCCATAGGTAAGAAGGTATCAATCTACCCTCGTTTTCTTATGATGTGCATCAACTCTTTCTATGATTTTAATAATGATGCCCCTCGTTTAGAGGCTTGCTCTGTTTTGAAAAAGAACACACACACACACACTGTTATCTTCACAGAATCTCAATGCACATATTCCACTTTGTTTCACTCAGCACATGGTTGATCAAGTGTCCAACCTTGATTTTCCATTACCCTCTGGTTATGACTCTTTCACTCGTGCGAATGAAACTGAATTAGACCCAAATTCAGTTAACCCACATTCAACACCATACACTCAGCCTAGGCTCTCTAGACTTCCCAAAGCCCAAAGAGAAGCCTTGCAAGAATCCAGGAAACGACCCTTAGAAGCTGATGTTGGTGGTAGCTCTGTTAGTCAAGAGGGAGACACTGCACCTAGTGCAGCAAATAAGGAGGATAGTCAAACAGAACCCCCAGTGGTTCCCCCTGAGCCTAAGAAGAAGAAAGCTAGGAGGACCAAAACCACTGTTAGCCAAGCTGCAGTTTCTCAACAAACTGTGGTTCCTGAAAGGGATTCAAACACCTCCCTAGATGTGCCTTCTCAACAAGGTGCATCTATTGAAATTGGTCTTTCTCTCAAGGCACCCTGTACAGAGTCTACACAAACTCATGGTTCACAACCTGAGGAACCCCCACTTGAAGAAACATACAGTGAGTTAGGGCACAGTGAGGACTTCTCTATTCCTATTGATGGTTCACATGTTTCTCCTGTGAATCAGCCCCCACTCTCTGCTACACTTTCACCTTCTTCCTTCCCTATACATTCTTTTGTTTCTTCTCCAAAACCTAGAGAAGGGGACAGTCCCAACCCTTCAGGTTTTGATCATCCATCTCCAATCATGGATGAGCCCCCCATCTAGTGGTCCATAAGAACCCATTTCTCAAAGTGAAATGGATACCACTCCTCCAAACACTGAGCATGGGCAAAGTGGAATTTTGTCAGAAAATGAAACAGCCAACACTTTGTCTGAACTCCAAGGAGCATCTTACCTTCAGGAAGATGCTGTCACAGCCTCTTTTGCTGTCAAAGACACTGGAAATGTTGCTGTCTTGGACACAGCTGCTGTCATGGGTGGAGAGAAAGATATTGTCAACACAGAACCTACTGTCACTCCACATCCCAAAGATGCTGTCATGACAGAACCTGTTGTCCACACTTCAGCCGACAGTAACATTCCTGCCAAAGATATTGTCCAGTCCTCTCAGCCAGATTTTGATGCTATAACCATTGAGGATGCCTCTGATGATGACCTACCTCTTGCCAAACTCTTGAAGGTACATTCTAAATCTTCTACTTCCATGCATGTTAGTATTGCTCATACACATGCATCTAGGTTGAGTGAGGGTGTGCAAAAGAAAAGAGAGATAAAAGAAAAGAGAGGTGAGCATAAAAATGAGAGGCAGCCAAATGAGCTGACAAAAGGAGAGGGACTTGAGCATGTCCAAAGAGATCTTGAGGGAGCCCACACTATTCAGGCATTAGGCCTTGAGAGTCACACTGTGAGGAGTGATGAGATCACTCAAAAACACCCTGAGAGTGTGAGAACCCCCTTAGCCTCCAAGCCCCTTTCTTTTCCTTCCCCTCCAAGAAGGTTAAGGAATGGTGGCCCCTCTGCAAATTTTGGTAACAGGATTGAAGCTCTGGAAGGACAGTGTGCTACCTTGAACTCCAAGATGGACTCTCTCTCTCTCTCAACTGGTGGTTGATGGTTTTGCTGCTACTCAACTCTCTATCCAGTTCCTTACTGACCTAGTAGCTGCCAACTCAACTAAGGGGGAGAAGGTAGCAAGATCAGAATCAATATCTATTCAGGGATCAGGTGGAACTCAGGGGGAGCCAGTAGCTGTGAAGGCCAAAGGGGGAGCAAAACAAGTTTCTGGAGTCAAGAGTAAAGCAATGACAAAGGGGGAGCAAGTCAAGCCAAGCAGTGGACAACCAAAGGATAAAGCTGAAGAACTTGTTGAAGTTGACCTGGATGGTGAAAAGGTGTTAATGTCTAAGGCAACTCAAGATGCAATGCAAAGAAGACCTGCATCTAGACACCCAATTCTACCTCCTGTAACAATTAGAGAACCAACTTCAGTAACTCAAGAAACTGCTCTACAGAAAAGATGGAGAGAAATGGAGGAACAAAATAAGCTTGGGAAAGGTAAAGGGAAACTGCCTGAATCCATCCAGAAGGGAAATACTTGGTCCAATGGTACTGAGTTTGATCAAGAAGAAGCCAATACTATAATGGTGGATTACAGGGAGAGCACATTACACAATCATGACATTGAATTTAGCAGTCTGGTGGAAGAAGCAATGAATGCACCAAGCAACAGTCCAACCAACACCGCAAAACTGTTAAAGGATCAAATCACCAGTGTCAGTGTAATGGTGAATGATGAGAAAAGATGGGCTATAAGTATCTATTTCACTTCTGGCATATCTTATTTCATCACAATGCAGTTATTGCAGAGTCTGCCAGCAAAGGTGTTGTGTGCTATGAAGGGAAAGATCAAGGCAACTCAAACACCATTCAATGAAATATTGAATATGCAAATCCAGAACATGATCGCACAGAAGCTACCCGAAGTCTACACAAATCCACCATGTGTTTTCTACAGATCTACTACAATGGATGGCACAAGAAGGAACAACTACATGAATTTGATCAGTCCATCCAGGATGCAAACTGAATCAATTCTGAAAGTGCTATATGGAATACTCAGCTCAAATGCCAATCCAGGAAGAGTCCATGATGTTCAAGAGATCTACAAAATACTGGTGTTGAGAGACAAGGCACTGGGAACTAGAGTGAAGGAGTTAATCACTAGAGCCAATGCCAAAAGAACTGATCAAGGTGGAAGCTGTCTCTATGATATTCTTTTTCAGGATGATGATGATGATGATGATGATGAGATTGGAGGTGGTGAAGCTTCTGGAAATGCAGGTAATGCTGGTGGAAGTAATTCTGGGAATACTGGTATTCAATCTCAGAATGAAGGCAATAAAGAAACTCCTAGTCAGGAAAAGAAAGATGCTGATGCAACAGATGAAGAGGAGCCAAGAATACTGGAAGCTTTGGAGGCAAGCATTCTTAGATGTGCTATTGACTGCATAAATGCAGAAAAAGATGTTGTCACCAAAGATACTGTCGACAAGGAAACTGTCATAGAAGATGCTGTCATGGAAGATGCTGTCGACAAAGGTACTGTCAAGGAAGGTTCTGTCAAGGATGAAGCCAAAGCTACTGTCAAGCCCAAAAGACTGAAATCTAAAGCAAAAGCATGGTTTTCTAGACAGAAACCTGAAGAAAAGCACAAGTACTTAGGAAAGGAAAAGGCCACTGGATTTGGCAGGAATCTTAATAAGCCAATTCAATCAATACCTCCTAACAGTCTTAAGATACAACAGATGCAATCTAAAGAAATCAAGAGTGTTGAGGTTAAGCTGGATGCAAATCAAGAGGCTACTGAGTACATTATGTGGTGGGAAGAATCAAGATCTACCAAGGTTAATAAGGACTTCTATCTGGAAGCCACATCAACCAGTGGTAGAACGACAACCATAGATAAAAGGAGAATTGACTTCTTCTACCTGGAAAGAATGGTGGAGTTGTTGGAGAGCTATGAAAATGTCTTAGAGTCTGTCATGGAACATATTCTGAAATATCAGGCTGATAGGGATGCTGAGTTCTATCAGAAATTTGGCTACAATTTTGCAGATTTTGATGATGCTGATATTTTAACTGATCTACCAGCTTCTCCTATACCATATCACTGGTACTATGAGTTTGATGATTTACCCACAGAAGAAGGGCAAACCCAACCAACTCAGGAAGGGCAACCCAAGCCAAGCAAAAGACCTGACTCTTCTCAATATTCTCAATATTAGTCAGAACTTGATAAGAAGGAAGCTGAACTCCTGGAAAGATGCAAGACTGCCAACAAGGCAGAAAGTGAAGCTCCAAATTATCAAACATGTATGCTGGAAAATCCCTTAAGAATCAAGCATCTAAAAGAAGAAATCTACGTTTGCAGCTTGCACAAGCTAAAAACAACTATTCTGAAGGATTTACAGTATATGGTAGCTGGATCAATTCATCCCTTGGAGCAGATTTTTTCTGATGAGATAGAGGAAATATTGAAAAGGAGAAAAGGAGAATGTTCAAAGCTGGACAAGCAAAGGAGGATGTCTCTCAATGCTTATCCTGGAAGTAGATTCAAACTCATTCTTGAAGAACTCCACTTCAGAAGCTATCCATATGATCTAGAGCCATGGATGAATCTCAGGGATGCTAATTCTCTTACCTCTCCTACTATCAAGAAGATCATTGAAGAAATAGAAGATGCTGTAGTCACTCCTGCTGAAATCTCTCTTGTAGAAGGTCTAAGAGGCTGCTTGGTAGAAGCTCTCAAAAGAGAGGATGTAGCAAGACAGAAGAGGAAATCTCAAGCTAAGTAAAAATTCTTAATCCATTATGATCTTGTTAGTTAAGTTGTCAGCATATATTGTAAATTTGTTGTTATTGTCCATAAAAACAAATTGGGGGAGATTGTTGGGATTTATGGGTGATAGCATAGAAACAACTTAACCTTGTATATACTTAATTTTTAATTAAGTAGAACATACTGTCACAGCCAAAGCATGTTCTTGTAATCAGTATGCAATATCATCTTAGTTGTGTAATTTGGAAGAAGTTCACTTGCTGTGTTCAAGCCTCAAAGAATGCATATTAGATGACAGCATGAATAAAGGTTACTATCATAAGCATTGACAGTAAGATTATAAGAAGACAGAATGTTGCAAGTCACGACAGCATATTCACTCTGACAGCAACATTGGCGGAAGACTACGCGACAGCAACTTTAGCCCTTGACAGCAAGTTTGGAAACCTCGACAGCACTCTATGCGGGGAACTCATACTGTCACCAAAAGAACATTCCTGTGACAGCAAGCTTTGCGGCAAAAGTAATTGTCTCGAGAAAGATCCTTGTTCTAGGTATCTTCTCAGTCAAATCCCGTGACAGTTTCAATGTTCAAGAAACAGGCGTGTTGCAGTATCCCTAAGCTGCACCAAGTCTGCAAGACTACGACAGAAGCTTCAAGCACTACAAAACAAAAGTGAATCAATTCAAGAGCAACGTCAAGTCTCTATTTGCTGAATTGTTTTAGCTGGAAATAGAATGAATCTAGGTTGCTTTCTTTGTATTGTATATCTAACATGTTAGCAATTTAGGAAAGTCACATGGGTAGACAGTTTGTAAGAAACTGCCACTTGATAATGACAGCAGCTTCACAAACCCGTGTTGACAGTGATAGGATTAGTTTATACTTAGACTATCAATTCATTCTAGAACTGTAACGAAGGCAAGCAAGTGTCTTGAAGAAAACAGAAGCTCAAGATTTCTCTCTTGAGGTTGTAGCAACACATTGCAAAATAAATAAAAACATTTATTTTGTGAAACTTGTCTTTTAGACCATACTGTTTGTGAATGCATACATATTACTGATAACGTTAAATCTCAGTTTTGGTTGTTGAAATTGAGATTGAATTTTATCAGTATTGCATTCATCCCCCCCCCCCCCTTCTGCAATACACGAGGACCAACAAAAGTCAACAATGGTTATCATCAATATAAACTAAATTGAAGGTGAAGGTTTCTGATATCCAACACGATTGTGGATTAAATCAAAAGTTAGGAATATTCAAGGAAATAGCATCAAGTGCTCAATACAGGTGAAGATTGAATAATCTGAATCGTTCTGATGGTAACATACATGAAATTCTGAGGAATAATAACAATTGAATCAACAAGTAAAGGCACAGATACTTGCCTGGTCTAGTAGCTGATGAAATTCTACCGAGCTTACTCTACCTTCTCTTTTCCCTTGCTCCGGGAACTCGATTCTATAATAAACAACTCATTACAGTAAGTCTAAATATCCTCATTCTATCCTCGATATATACTCATAATCATTTTTACATTAAAACAAGTAATCGGGTTCCTATCGGATGCCCGATCTATTTTACGGTAATTAAAACTCAGACATTAGCCCTCGTACGGGCATTTACGGACTATTAAAACACATTATTCGACTCATATAAACCATATAGCACTTATAAATATTTTTAAAACAATATTCGAGGCTTATTTGAATTTAAATAAGTCACAAATAATTTTTAAATCAAAAATCGGATTTTTAATCCCAATATAAGTAATTAAAAACAATTAAATCAATTAATATAAAATTAATTGACAATTTCCAATTGCTCAAACTATTTTTAAATAATTAAATCAGGCTAGAAAATAATTAAACCTAATTTAAATTAATTAAATCTAATTAATAATTAATTATTAAGAATTAACTGATTAAAAGAATTAATAAAATAATTAAATTAATTAATTATTAATTAAAAATAATTAAAATAATTAAATTTAATCAGTTTTCGAATTTAAATAATTAAATATAATTTTCCAGAATTTTCTGAATTTAAAAAGGTATTTTTAAAATAAAAATATGATTTTTAAAAATATTTAAACTATTTCCGAATTCAATTTAAAAATAAAATTCAAAAACAGTTTTCTGAAAATATTTTAGGGTTTCGAAGATTGAAGCCGGGTCAGGGAAATGGGTTAACGGGTCGGGGAGAACAACCCGGAAAATCCCAAAATCCGGCGACAATTCCCAGATTCCGGCGAGCCAAAAACTTGATAGAAATTGGGGCTTTTTATATCAAAACATTCCTTATAATCATACCAACATATTCCGATAAAAAACAAACCAAAAACATCACCGGAACTTCAAACCCGACTATTTTCCGGCGACCTTAAACCAATTTTCCGATCTACTAAAATCTTACATGAAACTCTACGTTCTTTATGTTAAAATGAAGCTAAGAACACATACAACAAAAGCCCTCTATCAAAAACAATGTCAGATCATTCATATGAACGGACTATTAAAAAGAAAAATCGGAAAAACCCTAGAAATCGAATTTCTCAAAATCGAACATAAACATGAAATTAAAGCATGAATTCCTACTAATTAGAACCCTAGGAACATGTTGGAAGCAATCAATTGAACGGAGAATCAACAGAATGAAAATCGAAAAATTACCAGATGATGATATGGTTGGAAGATTCTGAAACTAGAGCTCAAGATCTTTGATTTGAGTACTTGAACTTGTGATTTGGATTTCAATAACACAATCAAAATTGATTTTGATTTTCAAAAACACGAAGAACACGGTTCGGGAATTTTATATTTTTGTATATTTTTAATACGGATTATATGAAGTATAATGTACGATTCTCCTTTTTATACTTAGTGGAAAATAATACCCTAAACGACATTTTTGGATCGATATTGATCCACTGGTTCGCTTTAAAACCCTAATAAAGTAAAATACACGTTTTACGAGGTGATAGCTATCCACAAAGACTGATAGTTATCCAAATCAATACATATCATTTATTTAACTAATGCTCAAGAATACTGGGGCTATAACAGATGTATTTATTGATACGGACGATATATCAATTACCCTAGAAAAATTAGGGTTAGGGTTTTGTAAAGCAAAATGTAACATAAGATGAAACAGAGATAACTACAACTCAACAAAGGACAAGACAAACAATAATATTAACAGAAGCAAAGGAATCCAGAATCAAAGAAGATAAGGTAAACTCAAAAAATCAAAATACGTTACGTATTCTTGAAGTCCGTAAACAGGTCACAGAAAGAAGTTCATGAAAATGTTCAAGCCTCAGTGACAGAAAAAGAAACAAGACTTTCAAGACGACAGAAGTATGTGAATGATTTAGGGTTAGTACCACGGGATTCCAGTGATTTAATTGAAGCAACCAGAACGACAAAGGACTTATCAGCAGCATTGAATTGAAGACATATAAGAAGAATTGATCAAGTGTTATTCATCTGTGAACCAGACCAGTTGCACTAGTTGACGACACTAAAAAGATCAAGTTGTTTTATCGTCTCAGAAGAAATTGATACAGTCTTAAACTGAAACACCCTAGAGCTCAGAAGCTTTTCTAAAAGATCAAGGACTAGAAAAGGATTCGATAGTTTTTCTATTTAGAAAACTATCGAATGAGATTTAAGAAAACCATTTGAAAACTAAAGTAATGTAATTTACTTTTCGATAGTTTTTATTTAAAAACTATCGAATGGTAAATTCATTTATTCATTCGATAGTTTACAAATGTAGGAGCAGGTGAAAAGGTTACTTTGTTTGTCAGGTTGATGAAGATCCAACGGCCAAGGTTAATTCTATTAAATTGGTTCGATGGTTTTTCTAAAACAAGTCCACAATTACTCAGAGAGAAGAAGTGTCTTCTTCAGTTAAGGCAAAATACACAGAGACATTACTGAGAGAGAAGTTTGAGCCGGAGAAATTCAGAGAAATTAATAGTGCTCAGAATTTGATCATTGTATTGAATTTGTGTAACCTTAAACTCATTGAAGCTAATCTACGGATTAGAAATTGTAGCACCCCTCGAGGTTTATATTTATAAAAAGATATATTCCCCGACTCTTGGTTTGATTTGGTGTGTTTGATTTCGTTATAGAACTGAATGATTAATCCGCGAACGAAATTGAATTATTTGTGAGTATCGTATTTAACCCCCCCCCCCCTTCTACGATACTTTGGACCTAACAATTGGTATCAGAGCTACTTGATTGACGTACAAATCAGATCCGGTGAATGAGACCAAAATCAAACGTAGCGTGAAAATTCGAAGCAAATTTTTTAACTTTCAAAATTTTTCATTTAATTGGAATTTCTTGAATTTTAAACAATTTGAAATTTTCAGAAACCATGAGTGCTCCAAAGACAACCGCTGGTATTAAAGTTCCCTCGTTTACTAGAGATGATTTCGGTTTGTGGAAGATGAAGATGCTGTTATTTATCAAGGCATCTAATCCGTTGTATATTGGCATATTAGAGAACGGACTGTTTGTACCAATGAAACCAGTTAGTGAATCTACAACTCCTGATGGTAGCAGGATTCCTCAAGGCACCCAACCTAAGGATATTACTGAGTATACAGATTCTGACAAAGAACTGATTCGATTGTACACAGGTTTGATGTTGATATTAGCAGATTCCGCAGACAAAGAAATGAGCTATCAGTTGATGAACGGTACAAGCGGGAAACATATGTGGGATACCATTAACTTGATAATGGAAGGAACTGAAAACGTGCAGGAAAACAGATTGGACATCCTGACTTCTCAGTACGAAGCTTTTAGGTCTCTTCCAGGAGAAAGTATAACTCAGGTCTTTGAGAAATATACTAAGCTTCTAAATGAATTGACAATGAAAGGGAAGACCTATCCACTGAGAGAAACCAACAGGAAGTTCATGATGACACTGCCCCATCATGTAGAACACAAGTCATCATCCATAAGGGAAAGAATAGACTTCACTAAGATGTCACGAGAGATGATCTATGGCAAGTTAAAGACTTATGAGATGGAACATGAACAGAGAGTGATAATCTACGGACCAGGGACAGTGGATAACAAGCACAATGCACTTGTGAGATCATCAGCACTTGTAGTGGATGCACCAGCAACTTCTGATATTCAAGTTCAAACCCCTAGAGCTGGAAAAGCGGTGATTATAGAAGCTGAAATGGATTATGTGAATCTGGGTGTTGATGAAAGTGATTACTACACCCTAGAAGAGCTTGAGCAGATGGAAGACAAAACCATGGCATACTTAGCTGCTAAGTTTAGTCATATTCGTTTCAAGAGAAACCCTAAGTATAATTTCATGGGCTCAACCAACAGATTCCAGAAGAGCAAGTATTCACCAGGGACTGGTTTTAAGGGAGGCTACAAGACTGGCATGATTGATAGAAGCAAATCAAGATGCTACAATTGCAATGAGTTAGGGCATTTCGCCACTGAATGCCGGAAGCCTCATCAAGCAAGAGACAAGAAAGATGTCTATGAGAAGAAGGATTCTTATGATGAGTTGAAGAAAGAGAATGCCAAGCTTAGACAGCAATTGGAGGCATTCTCTGGAAAGCAGAAAGGGAAAGCTTATATAACAGAGGGAAAGCACTTGGATGATACTGATTCGGATGAAGAGGAAGAGTATGTAAATGTTGCCCTAATGACTGACTCTTCAGAGGAATCACCACAATCATCTCAGGTACCTATCTTAACTACAATTGATATGTCTAATTCTGAGTACAAGAAAACTGTGCAAGATCTAAGTGTAGAATTGTTTAATGTACACACAAGCATGCTAGCATCAGAAATGGAAAATGCTAAACTAGTTCTTATTAAAAATCTAGAATCTAAAAATGAAGAACTAGAGCTTTTAGTTGTCACATTAGAAGATCTTAAGCAAAAGAATGTGTACTTAGAGAACAAGGTCAAGTGTAATGATGAGATAGAGATTATCCTCAGGAAGCAGATTTCAGAGTTAGATTTTGTTCGATCAGAATTCAATGATCGTCAGGAGCTAGACTCAACTGATCAGGATTGCTGATGTCATCAGGATTACATGGTCGTCAGGATCAAGATACATATCAGGACTGGGATCAGGATTGATCATCAGGACTGGAAGCTGATCAGGATTCCTACTTCGAGTTATATTTGGAGTCTAGTTAAACATGGAAGTTTATTCTGTCGGTTCCTGGTTTGTAGAATGTAGCTATCAATTATGGATAGGTTTCAATCTTTGTAATTGATTAGGACTTATCATTGATAGAGAAGCTGTGTAGTATATAAACACAGTTTTGGTTTTGGTTCCGTGTGAATCAAGATAGAAGCTCTCAAGAACATAGAATTTCTTGAGAGAGTTTTTGTAAGCTAGCAGCTCTCAAGAACATCAGAATTTCTTGAGAGAGTTTGTAACAGTTTTATATCAGATTTAATAAAGCTGTTATCTTTCTTTCATATTTGTGATATATACATTAAGAAGTCGATTATCTTATACTATTGTATTCAACCCCCCTTCTACAATAGATTATTACTGGGCAACAGATTTGAAACTGAATGCTTTTAAGAATTCCGCCCTAATTGCTAAGGAGATCATTGATACTCAGGCCATAGGGAATAAAACTGCAATAGGATTTGACTATAACAAAAAAGCTGGTAAGAAGATAGTGGAATTCCCTGTGACACCTTCAGTTGTCAAAAGGAATACTCCACATGTTCTTAAGAATGTTGATTGTCCAGTTTTTGTTAAGCCTTTTCCACCACTCTTTCATGAGGATGATCTTTTCATAAGACAAGAATTGCTTGAGGAGGATTTGTTGAAGGTTAAAGAGGTAAAGACTAAGTTGCCTAGGAAATCAGTAAAAGCTGAATTACCTAAAACTGAAGTAGGTGACTTAGTTAGTAATGCTAAAAAGAACAGGAATGGGAAGAAGAAGATTGTTAATCAGGAAATGGTTCCATATTCTCCCATTGCATCTAGGAAGTTGTGCACTATTTGTAATTCTGCTGGACACCTTACACATGCATGTAAAAAGGTTAAAGTAGAAACTGCTAATACTTCTGAAATGCATAACATGTCTGACATGCCTAATCTTCATGAACCCTGTGGAAAGAAAGAGTGTTTGCTATGTAAGTATAACATCATGCATGCTTATTTTAAGTTGATGAATGATAGTAGCAAAAGCACTGATAATGTTAAATCCACAGATACTATGAATATCAAACAGGGTAAGACAAAATTGAATGTTACTCCTGTTAAAGTATCTAAACCTTCAGGACCCAAACAATTTTGGGTACCAAAGTCCGCTTAATCAATCTGTGATTGCAGGGTAAGGTTAAAAGCTCAAAGGTTGTGTGGATTCTGGATAGTGGATGTTCTAGACACATGACAGGTGAAGAGTCCCTGCTTATAGAGGTGGTTAAGAAGACCGGCCCGATTGTAACCTTTGGAGATGACAGCAAAGGATTCACTACGGGATATGGTAAATTGAAAGCTGGAAATGTCATCATTGAAAACATCTCTCTTGTTGAAGGATTAAAGCACAATCTTCTAAGTATCAGTCAGTTCTGTGATAAAGGCTACAATGTAGATTTCAGAAAGGACAAGTGCTTGATCACCAACAGGAAGGATGAGAAGCTTACTCTACTGGGAGTGAGAAAAGGAAATTTGTTTATAGCTGACTTAAGTTCTACCAGTGAAGGAGAAGTTACATGTTTCTATGCAAAGGCATCTTCAGAGCAAAGTTGGCTATGGCACAAGAAGCTCTCACATCTGAACTTCAAAACTATGAACTCTTTGGTAAAGAGAGAGTTAGTGAGAGGGTTGCCCCTGATGGAATTCAATCAGGAGGGACTATGTGAAGCATGTGAAAAAGGGAAGTCAAAGAAAGCATCACATGGAAGCAAAGGAATGACAAGCATTGCTGAACCATTACAACTGATTCATATGGATTTATTTGGTCCAGTCAATGTTATGTCACTTTCAAGAAAAAAATATGCATTGGTGATGGTGGATGACTACTCTAAGTACACGTGGGTGTTGTTCATACAATCAAAGGATGAAGCAACACAACTAATCATTGATCACATCAAGAAGATAGAAGTGGAAACTAAGCTACCTGTGCGGACAATCAGATCAGACAATGGAACTGAATTCAAGAATGCAGTTCTTAATGATTTCTGCTCAGAGAAAGGAATATCAAGACAGTATTCAACACCAAGAACTCCTCAACAGAATGGAGTAGTGGAAAGGAAGAACAGTACCTTGGTTGAAGCAGCAAGGACCATGTTGAGTGAATCAAAACTTCCCAGTTACTTTTGGGCTGAAGTAGTGAATACAACTTGCTACACTCAGAATTGAACCCTGATCAACAAAGATCATGAAAAGACTCCGTATGAGTTAATGGCCAACAAGAAGCCAACACTGAATTACTTTCATGTGTTTGGTGCAAAGTGCTTTGTACTTAAAGATGGAGAACATCTTGGCAAGTTTGATGCCAAAGCAGATGAAGGCATTTTTCTGGGCTATTCTCTGGAATCTAAGGCTTTCAGGGTATATGTGATTGAAGATAAGAAGGTGTTGTAAAGCTTAAATGTAACATTTGACGACACCAAAAGACCAGGCCTGCAAACAAGAGAGAACTCTGAATCCTTGGTATTTGAAAATTTATCAGGAGATCTCTCTGACAATGAAGAAGAACCTGAAGTTGTTACAGTTATTAATAATAATCATGATGATAATGATTCTGGACCAAGTGGTGATAGTGGTGGACATACTCAAACTACTACTAGATCCACTAGTCAATCAACAGGGTCAACAGATCATACCGTCAACAACTCAGGGGGAGCGGGAGAAGGATCAACTAGTCACACTCCACAACATCTAGAACAAGAAGAATCATCAAGATCGCATCTGCCAAGACAAAGGGTATGGAATAGAGATCATCCATTTCACTTGATCATTGGTGATCCGGACACAGGAGTGAGAACTAGGAGAACATCACAAAATGAATGTCACTATTCTGGGTTTCTTTCAGAAACAGAACCTAAGAAAGTTGAAGATGCTCTAGATGATCCAGATTGGGTGATTGCTATGCAAGAGGAACTCAATCAGTTTGAAAGGCATAAAGTTTGGAAGCTGGTACCCAGGCCTAAGGGAAAATCTGTTATTGGAACAAGATGGGTATTCAGAAATAAGTTGGACGAAGATGGCATTGTAACGAGAAACAAAGCCAGACTGGTTGCTAAAGGTTACTCTCAAGAAGAGGGAATTGATTATGATGAAACCTATGCAGCAGTAGCAAGACTTGAGGCCATCAAAATGTTTCTGGCATTCGCAGCACATTCCAATTACAAGGTATATCAGATGGATGTGAAGAGTGCTTTTCTGAACGGGGAGTTAGAAGAAGAAGTGTATGTGGAACAACCTTCAGGTTTTGAGGATTCAAAACTGGAAGACTTTGTGTACTTTCTATTCAAAGCTCTCTATGGACTCAAACAAGCTCCGAGGACATGGTATGACACTGTAAGACCCCAGATTTTGGGTAGAATTAAAACTTTTATTATATGTTGATGTAAATATGGATAGTGGCAATGACTTTGAGAATCAAGTTATGAAATGAATATGAATTTCGGTTTTCAAACATTTTGAGAATAGTAAGAATGGACTGAACATATAGATAAGAATAATCTCTCTGGAAAATAAGAATACAATATTCCAAGGAAGAAAAGTATTTTTATGTCATCCAAATCGATATCTGGTATGCATCCGACAACTCCGTAAACAAGATAGCGTGTGCCCGAGAAAGCACTAGAACATTTCTAAGTGCAAGAAGTAAAGAGAAATAAACCAGGAATATTGGAACGGATATTGATCCAAAGGATTATAGAAAAACCACTGATGAATAGTAACTTTTGATGAATAGTAAATTTTTGTCGTTTAAAAAGTTTTTCAGACCACCCTATATACGGAACGATATAATGAACTTTCAAAGCTGTATTAGTGATCTACGATGAAAATAAAGGAATGCAAAAGCTGTCAGAATTGGAAAAATAGCATTTCCGTTTTCTCCGAAATTTCACCATTAACGGACGGATTAATCATTATTTGGGAATATTGAAGGATTTAGATTATCAATTCCATGGATATGGATTTAATAAAAGAATTAGAGATATTAAGAACGATTACGATAAACTACTTCGATAGAATACTTAAGAAACCCTGCGAACTTTTTACGCGATTAAACGGAGACGGAACAACGAGACATTACAGGATTAAAATACAGACATGGAAGTAACATGTAACAAGATTAATTCGAGGAATGCAACATTTGGATCATTCACGTGAAAAGAAACGAACTAGTAAAGCTGCTTTGCCACCATGACCCTCCAGTGCTTGACATGTGTCCCTGCTTGCCACCATGACCCTCCATGGCTCGACACGTGTCCCTGTGACTAGCCAAAGTGTGGTGACTCACCCCTTTCTAATACAAAATATCAGCCTTATCATTAATTGGCCAAAACAAAAAGAAAAGAAGAATTCATCCATTTGGAAGAGAAAACCCGAGGGAGAAATGAGGAGAAAAATGGGGGAGAAAGAAGTGATCGTAACTTGAGATTCCGTGGTCCGTTTTTGGCGTTCCACCACTCAAATCGAAGCTCTCGAGAAGCCCGACGTAACCATGGTAAGCAATCGCCTCACCTCTGTGATTTACCCTTCGATTTCAGTGAGTAACAGTTGGAGAAGATGATGAATAGTAACTTGTATTTTGCTTTGTTGCTTTTGATATTGAGTTTGTGGCTTCCAAAGGTTGTATTAAGCAAGGATCTAAAGGTTACATAAGGAATATAGCAGCAAGCAAGCTTGGAGGAAGGTATAAACCTCTGCCCCTTTGAGTTTTATATGAGTTTTAAAGTGGTTTTGATGTTCATGTAAAGTTAAGATCATGATTAAGTGATTTAGTGATTGTTTGGATTTGTTTAAATGTGTAAAATGATGGGTGTTGGATTTGAGCCTCACCACTGATCTTAGAGGTGTAGGTTGGTTGTTTGTTGAGGTTGTGGATGTATGGTATGCCCGGTGTGGCTTGGTTATGTTGTGACAAAATTGGATTATTCGATTTTAAGCCGTCGTAATGCCCGATTTTCGGTAACTCTATAAACTGCCTAGAATCCGAAAACTCAACTGCATCTTTTGGTTCAGTGATTAACATGAGTGTGTAGAGCCTTGTTTCTAGTTTACGTGAGCGCAAGAATCATGTCATTACGATTTACGGTTTATGAGATATGACCATTTTAGTGAAAGTGGTTCGAGGAATGAGATTGCAGAAATGTACCAACTTTGTGGCTATGTTTGAGACCCTTAAGAGTTGTTTTAAAATATGAAATTTTGTATTGAAGTGTCAAGGGCAGTTAAGAAGGTTTTTACCAAGGTTTCGAGTCCAAAAGATTATTTTCCGATTTTATAAAAATGTGTTAGCCGAGGTTGCGCAAGTGAAAACCACTAAGAGCATGACTTAGAAACCAATGTTGAAAATGGTTAAGTATAACTTGTATTCGAGGATCGATTTCGGACTAAACCTACGACTGAAGTAATTGTCGACTAAACATGGACTTAGTATGAGCCTATAACGAGCTAGTAATGCCTTGGTTGTGTTTCGCTTACGTGTTTAAGCATTGAGTACAAGTGGATTATCCAGGGGATTAATCGTGCGTTTTCTTTGACTTTGTCTAGATTGTCCGGCATCGTCGCGAACCCCTATCACTTCTCGAGCATCAGGCAAGTTTTCTCTTTCCATGATGTATTTTAAAGTACCATATTCTGATGTATGCACATACTAGATGCAAGTTTTCAAAACCTATACTTACGGTTGTTGTGATAATAAATTGTTTTCATATATGATATGTAGATGCGATATATAAATTGCATACTTGTTTTCGAACTGCTATATATATAGCGATATCCGAGGATATGACTTGATGTGGGGCTTATAAGCTAGATATGGGATATCAGTTATAAGCCAGTTTTATATATAATGTCCTAGAATAAGGGCGGATGATTTTCTCTAAGATCATAAGTAATTATATTTCTGTATAGTGTTGTATAGTTTTGAGATAAATGATTATATCGTGTTAAATAGAATTTGCCTTTTGGATATTATACGAGCTTTGAGATAATGTACTTACGAACCGGTATACCTTGTAGCTCTATAGGTAAGAGCATGTTCATTGTTTCGACTCTAGACCGGGAGTCGATATTTTTGTTTTATAGGTAGTCGTGGAAACCGGAGGGATTCCAGCGGCAGATTACTATTCATCTTGAGGAATATTATTAATAATCATTATTTATGTTCCGGAAAGTATTTATTACTTGGAAATGACTTGGTAATTGGCTTATAAGCTAGATATCGGGTAACTGTCATTTGAGGATTATTTATTTAATGAATATTATTATTTATATTCATTTGAGAATTATTTATTTAATGAATATTATTTTTGAATATTCATTTGAGGATTATTTATTTAATGAATATTATTTTAGAATATTCATTTGAGGATTATTTATGTAATGAATATTATTTTGAATATTCATTTGAGGATTATTTATGTAATGAATATTATTTTGAATATTCATTTGAGGATAATTTATTTAATGAATATTATTATTTATATTCATTTGAGGATTATTGACTTAAAGAATGTTATTTATGAATATTCATTTAAAGATTATTTACTTAATGAATATTACTTTTGAATATTCATTTGAGACTTATTATGTAAGGAATATTATTTTCGAACATTCATTTGAGATTTATTAATTAATGAATATTATTTTGAATATTCATTTGAGGTTTACTTATTTGAGAAATATTATTTTTGAATATTCATTTAATCACTATTTACCTGATGAATATTATTTTCAAAGATTCGTCTAAGGTTTATTTATTTAATAAATATTATTAATTATTTTCAAATCAAAAAGAGGTTCCCAAAACATTGTTTTTCCATTTGAATCTGTCTTTTAAGAAGATTTAAATGCTCGCTCAACTATCAAAAATACGGGAAACCTGATTTAAGTGACTACTACTCTTTTTAAACTCTCAATTCAAAAACTGTCAAGGGACAGATATTTTCTTGGAGCAATTTAATTGCTGCCAGTCTAATGTTGTGTTACCACCTCAATGATCGAGGGGTAAATTCATGGAACAAGTCGATATCCATTAACAAGCGTAGCTTGGGAAATATTGGAGAATCTTCCTTTCCAACCTAGATATAACTACTTAGTGGAGTCGTATCAACAAGTGTTACACTTGGGGAAAGGAGGACGATCTTTACGTTTCAGAGTCATGGATTTCATCTGAACTAGGAGTGGTGTAAGTGGTCAAGTTGCCTGGGCCCATCCAACTTTTATATTGCCCCAAATGGGCCGGGAGGTCATAGTAAGGCGGTAGACAACGTCAGGCCGTCGTGATACTTCCATCTACATGTAGAAAACTATTTGAGCGGTGCGACCTACTACTGATCATAGTAAGGTTAGGCACAGCGGACGCGGTAGCAACTCCAGTATTAGTTCATCATCCAATTTGGATATTCTGCAACATGTATTGAAAGGGACTAAGGGTCTCCCCCTTAGTACAGGTTTACCGATCATGTTGGCAGAGGGTCGAAAAAGTGTATAAGTGACAATAAATTCATGCAACTTCATCTTTTATTTTATGAGTTATGACTCTGTGGATACCTTACATAACATGAGTTATGGTAAGGGAGTTGTTTATACTGAATCACCTTATAACTTCATCTTTTAAGTTATGTGTTGATATTCTGCTTACATAGCAGATATTTTCGGAAAGGTTATATTGGTTCACTTTGAAACCTCATCTTTTATATTATACTAGAACTTTGTTCATAATATAGCAAAAGTTTGCAGAAATATTATGAAAATGATATTTGAAGTACAATAATGGTACTGTTTTTGGGAATACATTCCAATAAGGATATAATTTCAGTATCGAGATATTTTGACAAATTATTGTCTTATACCCGCTTTATTCTGGGTTGAGTTAAAGGCAGAATTATGCCATACTTTCATTTCCTTGCTGGGCTATCGCTCACTCTTGCTATTGTTTTATATATATTATATAGCAGCGAAGCAGGATGCCAATGGGTCGGCACATACCTCGCAAGGCGTTTCCGTAAATAGTTTCTAGCAGTGATCCCGAGAGTAGTACGAACCAATCGAATCAGGCTACAGCTTTTGGTATTCAACTTATGTATAGATATGAATGGTATGAGAGGATTGTGAGCATCAGAAGGCTAAGTTGGTAATGTAACATTACTTAGAAATTGTATCAGTGACAGATTCAAAAGACACTTGGGTATTGTAATAATAATTATTTATTCCGCAGTTGTTGTATTGTGTCGTTTCTGAGACTCTAACCTGTGTGTGTGTGTGTGAGACTTATATTGTGGGGTCATGAGCAGGTGAATTATGAATGGTGTGAGTAATACAGGTAAGGCAAGGAGTACATGGATCGTGACTACTCTAAATCCCTGACCCCGGATTTGGGGCTGTTACAGAAATGGTATCAGAGAGTTAGGTTACAGTCCTCAGAAACGATAGGAGATTGAGTCTTACAATACCCTTAATAATGATAAGGACATCTAGAGCTCAAATTGAGTTCGTAGTCGGGTTAGAGGACATGACCCTGACCGTTTAAGATGAAGCCCGAGAGGGGACTTCTTCTGGGAAACCGTACTTAGGACTTCATGGTTAGTCACCTCGAATCGTATAAGTTATAGATTGATGGGATTCTGAGATACCAGATCCCGAGGCCTTCGAATAGGAATTGGATGATGCGCTCCTTGAAATGGACAGAGATCCGATAAAGGAGGATCCATAGGAGGATCTAGAGGAAGACCCCATAGTGGGTCAAGGAAAGAATCTTGTAGAGGACGTGTTAATTGATAAAGATGTAGTATGTTACTTGAGGTCGTACAATAGGACCGGACGAACCTTCAAGGGATAAATAAGTGACGAGACGAGAGTTTAAGGATCGTTCATGATTCATCAAGAGATATGACAAAGAAAATGGAGTAGAGTCTCCAAAGCAGAAGAGGTAGAGGCAGTATAGCCCGTATCAGTGGATTGATTCGACTTGAACGAAACCTGTTACTCGTAGTCGGTTATAGTTGCCCATAAGGAGGCGGCATACGTAAGAACCAAGATGTTCAGATTTTCACGAACGATTAAGGGTACTTAGTTGCCTAGAATAGTGGAAGGAATTGTTTTGGGCTATGAGATTTCAATCCCCCACGACCAGCGATTCCACTGGAAATAGTGTCTATTACATCATTGAGGGATTTTATTATCTCAAGGAGAATTTTGGGTATATGTACCATGTAAATGTTATGGTAAGACAAGCACGCTAAGACGGGATCGAGAACGAGATTTACCACCCTCAGGAAACCAGGAAGGAATTATAAGGATAGAACAGAAAGGTCGGAAATCAGATCCGAGTATTACTAGTAGGTAAATAGATTGATCAAATTTCCCAGATTTGGAGAGAAATTCAGCAAATTTTGGCAAACCTTGTCTTTCTGATTACCAGAGGATGTCACCAAAGAGAGTGGAAACTAGAGCGAACCCTGTGGATTGGGTAAGATAACCGCTATATGGGTTGGTGGACAGACCCTGATTGCTATAATTGATTGTAGAGATAAAATGGTGAAGTTGAGATTGGACGGTAAAGGCGAAATATATTTAAGGACCAAGACGGACTGAGAAATTCCGGGATTGACTTAAACGAAAAGGCTATTGTGCCAAAAATGTTAAGCTTATGTAGCACACGTGATTGATATGAGAGAAGGAATATTGGGTATAAAGATGATTGAAATAGAGACCAGATTTAAGCTTGTAGTTTCTAACGATCTTCCTAAGTACCGCCCAGTCGACATGTGGAATTGTCATTGCTATGGGCGACAACGGTATCAAAGTCTTCTTATAGAACAGAACGCTTACTTGAGATGTTTGCGCCTAGTCGAATAGAACTCCCTGCGATTGCAAATGTTGATGGTTGAATTCTTAGCGACTATTATAAGTCGGCAATGACGTAAGTATCGAACACCTTAGGGTGCGTGGAAAAGAAAAGATTTGGAATTGAACGATTATCCATCAGAGGAGCCGACATAAAAGGCATCCGTAAAGACCTTGGTAGTACCCTCCCCATTTGCAAATTATGTGGGATATTTCCCCAATCTATGATCTATCTGACCTCTTTCCAAGAAAGAATTCTGATAAAGGGTATATTCCCTCTTCGAAGTTATTTTATAACACTTGTTCTAAACCATATTCAGTTTCACTTGTGCCAGAGGCTGTCACAATGCCTACTTTCGGGTTTTCGAAGCCCTGTCAAATGATGTCATTTAAGCTTTGACTTTTCTTCAAATGATGAATGACCCTATGGTGATACCTCACCACTTGTTTGTTAGGTACCAGTATCTTTTTGGTTATTCTTTCTTTGTATTTTCTTTGGAAACCGCACCTTTGGAATCTGTTCAATTTTAAATCCAAGGTGTTCCTTTGAGAAATATTGTCGAATGGTGATAATCATTAAATCGATCTCGAATTGCTTTCATACTTTTCAACTTCCACTGAGACGAACAACCCTATACTTATAGGGGCTACAAGGACTATCTGTCTGTGTGATAGAAGTCTGATGGGACGCCATCACTTGTAAGTTGTGAAATGCAAGAAGGCTAATTACCTTTAGTAATGTCTCAATCGAGGCACACAACATTGAGTTCTTATGATCATGTTGATCTCTCGGTAAATTCTTTTACCTCCAATAAGGTTACCTTAAAACTCATAACCTTACGATCACCAGTGTGTGACGTTTTCCTTGATATGGGAGCTATCTTTTCAAGGCCCCATAATTTTGTTATCCTTATTGAATTTCAAGGGGAGGCCAACCAGGTCAAATAAGTCAAAATTCGCTGATAGGAATTAGATTCGCGACGAAATCGCCTATGTCAGGAGCGAATCCCTAAGACAAATAGAATGTTAGTGACATATCAATGAAATTGGTTTATTCTCCCAAGGATATTATGATAATGGAAAGCGTGTCAATCGATATATGTGAAAGAAATAGCGATGTGCCGTGAACTCCAATGACAACGGTGTTAGATAAATGCCCTATAGTGGAATTGAGATTTTGGAGGAGTTGTTACGAATGGACACTACCTCTGGGTTAGCAAGATAAGTACTGACGATGGAGTCAAAGGGAGCTGGTATTGTGACTTGGGAGAGGTGCAGCAGGAATAATTTCCGGAAATATATGGAGACCCGGATGAAAATGAAAGTTAAAGAGTTAAAACAAGAAACCATGACGGTGACCGAGTATGAGGCCAAGTTTTCTGAATTATTGAGGATTGTTCCGGAGTTTGTGAACACAGAATAAAAGAAAGCCAGTAGGTTTCAACCAGGGCTACCTCCAACAAGCTGCCCACTGTCAGGACCTTTAAATAATAGGTACCCTTGTAAATGATTGTTTGATCAGCGGAAGAACGTTGTGTATTTCCAAATTTATTTAAGAACTGGGTATCACCAGTTGGAAGTTAAATCCGAGGATATACCCAAGACTGCGATTCGTACCAGGAATAGACACTTCGAGTTTTCAGCGAGGTTATTTTGGGATTGACTAATGCACCCACAAATTTTTATGGAATGTAATGAATGGACTTTGAGTTATCCGTGATAGTAGATAACGTGAGATGGAGAAATGGCTAGAATTGACCTAGAATTATGACTGTGAGATACACTACCATCCGGGGGAGGCCAATGTGGTGGCCGATACCCTTAATTAAAATGAGACAGAGATGGATTCCGAATGATCGGGAATTAAAGGATGAGATTTTACACAAAACCCAAGTTAGTCCAACAAACTAGAAAGACAAAAGATTTCACCAACAAGCGGCTAGTGACAACCAAGACAGATAGAGAAAGTATGCGGACTAAGCCCGCGAGTATAGAGATAGTACTGCTACTGATAAGCTAAATGGCAAGTTGATGAATGGCAAACAAGTTTATGCTGTGTATTTCTGTGCAAACAAGATAGAGAATATGAGGTTAGAGATTCGTGATGTTAAAGGTATCTCCAAGGAAGGAATTAATGAGATTTGAAAAGAAAGGGAAGTGAGCCCGAGATTCATTGGGCCATCTGAGATTTAAGACGCGCCAGGAAGGTGGCCTACGAGCCAGCCTTACCCCCCCAAACTAGTAGAATGGTCATAACGGGGTTCATGTGTCAATGCTACGTCAGTATACTATAGATGCCCGGCATATGTAGAGTACGAGCACGTAGACATACAACCAGACTTGACCTATGTGGAGCAACCAATGGAAATTATAGATCGAAAGGAACAAGTACTCCGAAACAAGGTCATCAAACTAGTCAGAGTGGTATGGAGGAATCATAATGTGGAAGAATCAACTTGGGAGCTAGAGAGCGAGATGCTAGAAAGATATCCCCATTTGTTTTCAGAGTGATTCCGGGACGGAATCCTTTTAAGGAGGGGAGACTGTAAGACCCCAGATTTTGGGTAGAATTAAAACTTTTATTATATGTTGATGTAAATATGGATAGTGGCAATGACTTTGAGAATCAAGTTATGAAATGAATATGAATTTCGGTTTTCAAACATTTTGAGAATAGTAAGAATGGACTGAACATATAGATAAGAATAATCTCTCTGGAAAATAAGAATACAATATTCCAAGGAAGAAAAGTATTTTTATGTCATCCAAATCGATATCTGGTATGCATCCGACAACTCCGTAAACAAGATAGCGTGTGCCCGAGAAAGCACTAGAACATTTCTAAGTGCAAGAAGTAAAGAGAAATAAACCAGGAATATTGGAACGGATATTGATCCAAAGGATTATAGAAAAACCACTGATGAATAGTAACTTTTGATGAATAGTAAATTTTTGTCGTTTAAAAAGTTTTTCAGACCACCCTATATACGGAACGATATAATGAACTTTCAAAGCTGTATTAGTGATCTACGATGAAAATAAAGGAATGCAAAAGCTGTCAGAATTGGAAAAATAGCATTTCCGTTTTCTCCGAAATTTCACCATTAACGGACGGATTAATCATTATTTGGGAATATTGAAGGATTTAGATTATCAATTCCATGGATATGGATTTAATAAAAGAATTAGAGATATTAAGAACGATTACGATAAACTACTTCGATAGAATACTTAAGAAACCCTGCGAACTTTTTACGCGATTAAACGGAGACGGAACAACGAGACATTACAGGATTAAAATACAGACATGGAAGTAACATGTAACAAGATTAATTCGAGGAATGCAATATTTGGATCATTCACGTGAAAAGAAACAAACTAGTAAAGCTGCTTTGCCACCATGACCCTCCAGTGCTTGACATGTGTCCCTGCTTGCCACCATGACCCTCCATGGCTCGACACGTGTCCCTGTGACTAGCCAAAGTGTGGTGACTCACCCCTTTCTAATACAAAATATCAGCCTTATCATTAATTGGCCAAAACAAAAAGAAAAGAAGAATTCATCCATTTGGAAGAGAAAACCCGAGGGAGAAATGAGGAGAAAAATGGGGGAGAAAGAAGTGATCGTAACTTGAGATTCCGTGGTCCGTTTTTGGCGTTCCACCACTCAAATCGAAGCTCTCGAGAAGCCCGACGTAACCATGGTAAGCAATCGCCTCACCTCTGTGATTTACCCTTCGATTTCAGTGAGTAACAGTTGGAGAAGATGATGAATAGTAACTTGTATTTTGCTTTGTTGCTTTTGATATTGAGTTTGTGGCTTCCAAAGGTTGTATTAAGCAAGGATCTAAAGGTTACATAAGGAATATAGCAGCAAGCAAGCTTGGAGGAAGGTATAAA
Source organism: Heracleum sosnowskyi (assembly GCA_030848705.1). NCBI lineage: Eukaryota > Viridiplantae > Streptophyta > Magnoliopsida > Apiales > Apiaceae > Heracleum > Heracleum sosnowskyi. The sequence goes on from CM061239.1 coordinate 76,389,512, forward strand.
CCTCTGCCCCTTTGAGTTTTATATGAGTTTTAAAGTGGTTTTGATGTTCATGTAAAGTTAAGATCATGATTAAGTGATTTAGTGATTGTTTGGATTTGTTTAAATGTGTAAAATGATGGGTGTTGGATTTGAGCCTCACCACTGATCTTAGAGGTGTAGGTTGGTTGTTTGTTGAGGTTGTGGATGTATGGTATGCCCGGTGTGGCTTGGTTATGTTGTGACAAAATTGGATTATTCGATTTTAAGCCGTCGTAATGCCCGATTTTCGGTAACTCTATAAACTGCCTAGAATCCGAAAACTCAACTGCATCTTTTGGTTCAGTGATTAACATGAGTGTGTAGAGCCTTGTTTCTAGTTTACGTGAGCGCAAGAATCATGTCATTACGATTTACGGTTTATGAGATATGACCATTTTAGTGAAAGTGGTTCGAGGAATGAGATTGCAGAAATGTACCAACTTTGTGGCTATGTTTGAGACCCTTAAGAGTTGTTTTAAAATATGAAATTTTGTATTGAAGTGTCAAGGGCAGTTAAGAAGGTTTGTACCAAGGTTTCGAGTCCAAAAGATTATTTTCCGATTTTATAAAAATGTGTTAGCCGAGGTTGCGCAAGTGAAAACCACTAAGAGCATGACTTAGAAACCAATGTTGAAAATGGTTAAGTATAACTTGTATTCGAGGATCGATTTTGGACTAAACCTACGACTGAAGTAATTGTCGACTAAACATGGACTTAGTATGAGCCTATAACGAGCTAGTAATGCCTTGGTTGTGTTTCGCTTACGTGTTTAAGCATTGAGTACAAGTGGATTATCCAGGGGATTAATCGTGCGTTTTCTTTGACTTTGTCTAGATTGTCCGGCATCGTCGCGAACCCCTATCACTTCTCGAGCATCAGGCAAGTTTTCTCTTTCCATGATGTATTTTAAAGTACCATATTCTGATGTATGCACATACTAGATGCAAGTTTTCAAAACCTATACTTACGGTTGTTGTGATAATAAATTGTTTTCATATATGATATGTAGATGCGATATATAAATTGCATACTTGTTTTCGAACTGCTATATATATAGCGATATCCGAGGATATGACTTGATGTGGGGCTTATAAGCTAGATATGGGATATCAGTTATAAGCCAGTTTTATATATAATGTCCTAGAATAAGGGCGGATGATTTTCTCTAAGATCATAAGTAATTATATTTCTGTATAGTGTTGTATAGTTTTGAGATAAATGATTATATCGTGTTAAATAGAATTTGCCTTTTGGATATTATACGAGCTTTGAGATAATGTACTTACGAACCGGTATACCTTGTAGCTCTATAGGTAAGAGCATGTTCATTGTTTCGACTCTAGACCGGGAGTCGATATTTTTGTTTTATAGGTAGTCGTGGAAACCGGAGGGATTCCAGCGGCAGATTACTATTCATCTTGAGGAATATTATTAATAATCATTATTTATGTTCCGGAAAGTATTTATTACTTGGAAATGACTTGGTAATTGGCTTATAAGCTAGATATCGGGTAACTGTCATTTGAGGATTATTTATTTAATGAATATTATTATTTATATTCATTTGAGAATTATTTATTTAATGAATATTATTTTTGAATATTCATTTGAGGATTATTTATTTAATGAATATTATTTTAGAATATTCATTTGAGGATTATTTATGTAATGAATATTATTTTGAATATTCATTTGAGGATTATTTATGTAATGAATATTATTTTGAATATTCATTTGAGGATAATTTATTTAATGAATATTATTATTTATATTCATTTGAGGATTATTGACTTAAAGAATGTTATTTATGAATATTCATTTAAAGATTATTTACTTAATGAATATTACTTTTAAATATTCATTTGAGACTTATTATGTAAGGAATATTATTTTCGAACATTCATTTGAGATTTATTAATTAATGAATATTATTTTGAATATTCATTTGAGGTTTACTTATTTGAGAAATATTATTTTTGAATATTCATTTAATCACTATTTACCTGATGAATATTATTTTCAAAGATTCGTCTAAGGTTTATTTATTTAATAAATATTATTAATTATTTTCAAATCAAAAAGAGGTTCCCAAAACATTGTTTTTCCATTTGAATCTGTCTTTTAAGAAGATTTAAATGCTCGCTCAACTATCAAAAATACGGGAAACCTGATTTAAGTGACTACTACTCTTTTTAAACTCTCAATTCAAAAACTGTCAAGGGACAGATATTTTCTTGGAGCAATTTAATTGCTGCCAGTCTAATGTTGTGTTACCACCTCAATGATCGAGGGGTAAATTCATGGAACAAGTCGATATCCATTAACAAGCGTAGCTTGGGAAATATTGGAGAATCTTCCTTTCCAACCTAGATATAACTACTTAGTGGAGTCGTATCAACAAGTGTTACACTTGGGGAAAGGAGGACGATCTTTACGTTTCAGAGTCATGGATTTCATCTGAACTAGGAGTGGTGTAAGTGGTCAAGTTGCGTGGGCCCATCCAACTTTTATATTGCCCCAAATGGGCCGGGAGGTCATAGTAAGGCGGTAGACAACGTCAGGCCGTCGTGATACTTCCATCTACATGTAGAAAACTATTTGAGCGGTGCGACCTACTACTGATCATAGTAAGGTTAGGCACAGCGGACGCGGTAGCAACTCCAGTATTAGTTCATCATCCAATTTGGATATTCTGCAACATGTATTGAAAGGGACTAAGGGTCTCCCCCTTAGTACAGGTTTACCGATCATGTTGGCAGAGGGTCGAAAAAGTGTATAAGTGACAATAAATTCATGCAACTTCATCTTTTATTTTATGAGTTATGACTCTGTGGATACCTTACATAACATGAGTTATGGTAAGGGAGTTGTTTATACTGAATCACCTTATAACTTCATCTTTTAAGTTATGTGTTGATATTCTGCTTACATAGCAGATATTTTCGGAAATGTTATATTGGTTCACTTTGAAACCTCATCTTTTATATTATACTAGAACTTTGTTCATAATATAGCAAAAGTTTGCAGAAATATTATGAAAATGATATTTGAAGTACAATAATGGTACTGTTTTTGGGAATACATTCCGATAAGGATATAATTTCAGTATCGAGATATTTTGACAAATTATTGTCTTATACCCGCTTTATTCTGGGTTGAGTTAAAGGCAGAATTATGCCATACTTTCATTTCCTTGCTGGGCTATCGCTCACTCTTGCTATTGTTTTATATATATTATATAGCAGCGAAGCAGGACGCCAATGGGTCGGCACATACCTCGCAAGGCGTTTCCGTAAATAGTTTCTAGCAGTGATCCCGAGAGTAGTACGAACCAATCGAATCAGGCTACAGCTTTTGGTATTCAACTTATGTATAGATATGAATGGTATGAGAGGATTGTGAGCATCAGAAGGCTAAGTTGGTAATGTAACATTACTTAGAAATTGTATCAGTGACAGATTCAAAAGACACTTGGGTATTGTAATAATAATTATTTATTCCGCAGTTGTTGTATTATGTTGTTTCTGAGACTCTAACCTGTGTGTGTGTGTGTGAGACTTATATTGTGGGGTCATGAGCAGGTGAATTATGAATGGTGTGAGTAATACAGGTAAGGCAAGGAGTACATGGATCGTGACTACTCTAAATCCCTGACCCCGGATTTGGGGTTGTTACAGACACTCTCTCTGAATTCTTACTTGAAAATGATTTTACAAGAGGTGTTGTAGACAAGACTCTCTTTTACAAAAAGCACAAAAATGATTTGATATTGGTGCAAGTATATGTTGATGACATAATATTTGGTTCTACTAATGATGATCTTTGCAAGAGATTAAGAATCATCTTCCAGGGGTACCCACTGTTCTCACTGAATATCTAAGAACGGTGTCCCTACCACTTCTGCCCCCAGGGGAACAGATAATTGAAGGTAATATTCCTCCACCTCAACCTGAAATGGCACCTGAACCAATGGATGTTGATCCAGAGCCCTCAGTGGCCATTCCTGACCAGGAGATTGCAAACCCACAATCTCTAACCACGGTCGAAGAGCCTTTGGAAGAGCCAAATGAAAATATAAACGAACCTCCTTCCCCTCCTATACCCAGTATATTAACATCCATGAGTGTAGAGGGAGATAATGCCAAAGAAGCACCACATAAGGAGATACACCCTTCAACAGCAGCTCTGCCTACCTCTAAAAGGAGAAGAACAGAAACCGAGGCAACTGTTGATAGTTCATTTCTCTCATCCAAAGAACCCTTCACAGATTTTTCTAATTTTGATTGGGCAATGCTAACAAAAGCAATATCTGAACCCATAGCTCAATCAAGTAAGGAAGAATTGACGGAAGCAACTGGTGTTCCGACCATATTACGGTCAGGTTCACTGGTTGAAGGTTCTAAGAACCAAGGGTCTTCACAGACGTCGAGAGAAGGCTTGGACCTAAATGCACAATCTAAAGGGTCATTGTCTACCTCCCCAGATGGAACATATCCGGATCCTGCGGGTAAAGGGTCTGACGTAGGTGCAGATCAGAAACTCGGTAACAATGAATCAATTACTATTGAGGAGTTAACTGAGGTAAAGTCTTCACAGACTATTGAGGAAGCTTCAGGATCTCTGCTGTTAATAGAGCCTGATTCTAGCCTCCTAGAGATTCAAACTCTAGATCCTACAAAGGATACATCATCTACGGATGATCAGCAACTTGGTTTAACCAAGGACGGGGACTTGCGAAGCCCCATTGCACCACCGGTGACCTCCTTAAGGACGGCTACGGTGTTTTCTTCTGCAGGTACAATGAGCAAAGAGGGATTGAGTGAAACAAAAACACTTACACCTGGCCTGAGTGGGAAAGGAAAAATGAGTGAAACACCAACAGAAACGTTGAGTGCACACCCAGAGCCATATGTGAGGAGTGACACCCTAACCCTACCAAACATAGATGATCTGCTATTACCGACAGAAAGAGAGGTACATGTTCAATCCACCCTTAAGGAGATGACAGTTCACGACAAACAACGGAATCCACTATTCAAGGTTCCACTGAGACCTTCCTTTGACTAAGGGATCTCCTCTGGTCAAGCCGATGCTTCTTTAAAGACTATTCAAGAGAAGATTGACTTGGCTGCAGCTGATTCTAGAAGAACAAATCGGGTCTTAGGCAGTGTATCTGGCACTATAACAGGTACTAAACTGGCAGTGGACTCCTTGAAGAAGGAAGCTATGGAAGAACTGGTCGAACTGGTCGAACTGAGGACTGATGTCAAAGAGCTTAAAGATGGTTTCATGAATGAAGTTAATGCTCTGCAACAAGGACAAGAAGCTTTGAAGGAAGACGTTCTGGTTATCCGGGATGGTCAAGCTAGGGTAAAAGATGCAGTGAACACCCTTTCAAGAGTGGAGTCTAAGCTAAACAAGAGATTGGATCACATTGAAAAGTCTACCAACTCAAGATTGGATAACATTGGCCTGAAGCTAGCTTCTGTGCATGAGATGAATAAGGAGATTATGGAGTTCATGGAGAATCAAGGTGACGGGGTACAGTCTATTTGGAATATGTTGAGGAACCAACAACCCAGACCTTCACAGCAACAACCTGATCCTTCTACTACCTTTTACAATGAGGATAACTACATCGAGGATTCCTCAACTAAGGGGGAGAAAGTTGGAGAAGGGGAAACAAATGAAGTGACTAATGAAGGATGGCAAACAACTGGATGGGGAGGTTGGGAAACCAATGAAGCTATTCCAGTTAGACAGTACTAGATTGAAGACATTGTGCAAGAAGAAGAGAGTGAGGAGGAATTTGAGATCATGCAAGAGCAACCACTACAGGAGGAGCATGAGCCATATTATCCAGAGCCAATAGAACATCCTATCTTGGATGATGATATGGAAGTAGAAGCAAATTCTCTGTCACTAGAAGAACAAGCTGCCTTGGAGATGGTGAAAGCTGACAGAGCTGCAATAGATGCCAGGCAAGATGAGAGAGAGAGAGACAACAAGCAGTTCTAAGGAGTGAAAAGCTTAAAAGATTCAAGGTGTATACTGAAGTAAGGAAGAAGAAGATGATGGATTTAGCACAGAAGGAAGGTATTGACTGGGAGGTGGCTTACAAAACCTTTTGTGGAGTTGAAGACGGATTAGAAGTCAACGACAATGCGGAGGTGCAATTCATAATTCAGGACATAAGAAGTGCAAATCCTGATGATCATACTTACTTCACTGCATTGAGAAATACTGTGATCTTTCTGAAAGCTGGGGTTAAAGCAAACGGTGCCTGGAACATATTGATCAACTTTCATGAGAAAGGTACCTTTGTGATTTCCACTAAGTTTTTTGAGCAGAGAACATACACAGAACTGCAGGTTACGCTCATCAAGATACAAAGGACGACAAGGCTAAATGAACTGCTCCGTGAGCATGTTAAGGAGATCTTGATGAAAGTCGGTTCAGAGATTACTGAAGATCCTCCAATGGTTAGATTCATGACGAATGACTTGTTCAGAATCTGCTATTTGGCTGAGGACAAACTGAGAGATTATCCAAGTAATTATCTGATATCAGTGGAGAAGTATCTTAGATCCACTGGATTCACATCAACGGAGAAGGACAAAGCAGCAGACACTCTGAGAAGATTTCTAATGGAGAATGTTCCTTACTATAGGAAGAGAGTGGAAAGAGGATTGGAAGTGCTTCCCAGACTACCAAACATGCCAAAACTAAACAAGAAAGATGTTAACATTGCATGGTTGTGGGCTGGAGTGGGTCAAGAGGTTGAGTACATTCGAAGACACATTCAAGGAGCAATCCTTAAACCTGGAGAACCACTGCACTATCCATCAGTGATTGATTATCAAGCTGCTAACTCCGATCCAATGATTGAAGAAGGTGAGATCGGAATGGACTGAAGACAAGAAGCAAAAGACAAAAAGAACAATCAGCTCAGACTAGAGGAGCAACTTCATTGTATAAAGTTTTATTGTTTTTTGATTTATGAAATCTGGAAATGTATATATATATCTGATCCAGAATGCATTTAATATTATTAAGTTGTCTTACTTTAATTAGTTTAATGTATCCTTAGTTAGTTGATTTATCATCGAATTATTTGCTTGTCGAACTCTATCCAATCAAATAGGGGGAGATTGTAAAGCAAAATGTAACATAAGATGAAACAGAGATAACTACAACTCAACAAAGGACAAGACAAACAATAATATTAACAGAAGCACAAGAATCCAGAATCAAAGAAGATAAGGTAAACTCAAAAAATCAAAATACGTTATGTATTCTTGAAGTCCGTAAACAGGTCACGGAAAGAAGTTCATGAAAATGTTCAAGCCTCAGTGACATCAAAAGAAACAAGACTTTCAAGACGACAGAAGTATGTGAATGATTTAGGGTTAGTACCACGGGATTCCAGTGATTTAATTGAAGCAACCAGAACGACAAAGGACTTATCAACAACATTGAATTGAAGACATAGAAGAAGAATTGATCAAGTGTTATTCATCTGTGAACCAGACCAGTTGCACTAGTTGACGACACTAAAAAGATCAAGTTGTTTTATCATCTCAGAAGAAATTGATACAGTCTTAAACTGAAACACCCTGGAGCTCAGAAACTTTTCTAAAAGATCAAGGACTAGAAAAGGATTCGATAGTTTTTCTATTTAGAAAACTATCGAATGAGATTTAAGAAAACCATTTGAAAACTAAAGTAATGTAATTTACTTTTCGATAGTTTTTATTTAAAAACTATCGAATGGTAAATTCATTTATTCATTCGATAGTTTACAAATGTAGGAGCAGGTGAAAAGGTTACTTTGTTTGTCAGGTTGATGAAGATCCAACGGCCAAGGTTAATTCTATTAAATTGGTTCGATGGTTTTTCTAAAACAAGTCTACAATTACTCAGAGAGAAGAAGTGTCTTCTTCAGTTAAGGCAAAATACACAGAGACATTACTGAGAGAGAAGTTTGAGCCGGAGAAATTCAGAGAAATTAATAGTGCTCAGAATTTGATCATTGTATTGAATTTTTGTAACCTTAAACTCATTGAAGCTAATCTACGGATTAGAAATTGTAGCACCCCTCGAGGTTTATATTTATAAAAAGATATATTCCCCGACTCTTGGTTTTATTTGGTGTGTTTGATTTCGTTATAGAACTGAATGATTAATCCGCGAACGAAATTGAATTATTTGTGAGTATCGTATTCAACCGTTCTACGATACTTTGGACCTAACAGGTTTGGAATAATTTTTCTTCCTTTGAATAAAACAAATACTATTGATAGCATCGGATAATAAGGGATATAATAATACGAAGAAATCCTCCGATAATGATTCGAACACGAATGACGAAGGAATAACAATGATGTACAAAATTTCAACGGGGCCCTTGAATTTTCAAAACGGGGCTCAAAATTTAAGATATTTTCAAATGACAAAATATTTGAACGGGGCTTTCGACACACCAATTTACACATAATCACTTAACAACTTTTATTATAAAAACTCAAAATACTTGATAATAATTATTCTACACATATAATACAATTTATATTATTAATAAAGTTCACGGATCTTACAACATATTCTCCTTTATATATATATATATATATATATATATATATATATATATATATATATATTGAACGTAAGTGGTTATAAATTATGTTATTATTTAATAATATCTTTTAAAAAATAAGTAAGGGTAGTGTTAAGTAAAATCAATAAGTACCGACTGAACCAACCAAACTTTTAATATTTCGTCTATTATAATATAGTACAATATAGTATAGTATTAAAATATAGATAGTATACAGTAACTACAAAGATCTGATCATAAAAATGATATTTAAATATTAAATGTAGTTTTTGGATACACTTACGGTTGTTTGAATTTAGAGTAAATCAGTAATTTATTTTTTGTCATCCCTAGATTTGTTTGAAAAGATAACTGAAGAATTAAAAAAATACGATATCTTTTTACCTAATTACCTTTACTTATTCATATAAAAATATTATTTAATAATAACAGTAAATATTTAGAACCAATTACATTTTTCAGCTAAAACACATTACTTTTTCTATTTTTCTAATTAAATCTCCTTCTTTTGAAAAAATATCACGGGCAATTATTATTATTTTTTTTTAACTAAAACATGTTATTTTTTCTATTTTTTCTTACTAAACTCCCTTATTTTTCAAAAATATCACGTTCAAACCTTTATTTATTTATTTTAAAAATTATTTTAATGCTTTTAATTATTTAAAATTTTTTACATATTTTAACATGCCTACTTATTAATTAAAAAAGTACAATTAATAAAATATTAAAATATAATTTTTATTTTTTTCTATTAAAATCCCCTCTTTTGCAATACAAGTAATTTATTTTGTGGTACCGTAACAATGTGAGAAAAAAAAAAGATTGAACTCAACACAGTATTCCAAGAAACTTTCAAAAATCTACTTAAACAAATCAAAAGCATAGATCATAAACTATTTTATCAACCTAATTTCTAGTCTACTAACGAATTTGTATGGTATTGTATTAGGGCATTTTAGTCATATTTAATAAATAAATATTTTTTTTTATAACTTAATTATATATATCTATACTATATTATTAAAGACGAAACATTGAAAGTTTTGTAGTCGGGTCATGAAAGTTTTTGTAGTCTGGTCACTCAATTCATAGCCGTTAGATATTTTTGATCAAATCGATGAGAACCGTTAGATAAAATATTAAAATTATTATATAGAATATCTTTTCTATTTTTCCTAACTAAAACATCTCATTTTCCAAAAATATTGCAAACAATTTCATTTACTAAAATAACATAATAAAGTTATAATTTCTAATAACTAACTCATTACCTTTTTTAGCCAAATTGTATATTATTTTTTATATTTTCCAACTAAAATTTCTACTTTTCTATTTTTCCTAACTAAAACCTCTTATTTTCCAAAAATATCACGAATAGATCTATTTAATAAAATAAAATAATAATATTATAATTATTAATAACTAACCGATTAGCTTTTTTTCCAAAACGTATATTCATTTTTATATTTCATAACTAATATTTCTCTTAACTAAAACCTCAAAAATATCGCGGACTATTCCATTTATTAGCATAAAATACTAATATTATAAATCTATCTATCTATCTATACTATATTATTAAAGACGAAACATTGAAAGTTTTGGTACATGTTTTTTTGGTACGGTACTTGCCTTATTTAATTATTTATTTAATTATTATAAAAATTATTATAATCAGTTACCGTTTCAGTTAAAATGCATTACCATTTTTTTCTAAAAAAATCACGAGCAATTTCCTTTTCAAGCTAAAACATGTTACTTTTTCTATTTACTTTACTAAGATCCCTCATTTTCCAAATATATCACGAGCAAACCCTTACTTATTTATTTTAAAACATATTTTAATACTTTTAATTGGTAATTATATTTCCCCTCTTTTTCTAGAAAAATCACGGGCAATTACCTTTTTCAGCTAAAACATGTTATATTTTCTATTTTCCTTACTAAAATGTCTACTTTTCCAATAATATCACGCGCAAACCCTTGTTTATTTACTTTAAAATCTATTTTAATAATTTTAATTGACAATTATCTTTTTCAACTAAAACATGTCACCTTTTGTATTTTTCTTAATAAAACCCCTCTTTTTTTCAAAAATATCACGGGCAAATTGTTACTTTTATATTTTAAAATTCAACGAAAACATGTTACTTTCTATTTTTCTTACTAAAACCCCTCTTTTTCCAAAATATCACGGGAAAACCGTTACAATTAATAAAATATAAATAATAAAATTAACAATTATTAAAAATAATTCGTGCATCGCACGGGTTTTAAGCTATATTATTAAAGACGAAACATTAAAAGTTTGGTAGTCGGATGGACGGACGGTCGGTACTTAGTGATTTTATTTAATTGTCCTTACTTATTTTTTAAAAAACTATCACTATATAATAACATTATTTATAACCAATTACCTTTTCAGCTAAAATACATTACCTTTTTATATTTTTTTCTAACAAAATCTTCTCTTTTTTAACAAAAACATGTTACTCTTTCTATTTTTCTTACTAAAACCCCTCATTTTCCAAAAATATCACGGGCAAACCCTTACTTATTTATTTTAAAAATCTATTTTTTTATTTTAATAATTAAAAGTATTAAAATCAATTTTAATACTTTTAATTATGAGCACTTTTTCAGCTGAAACATGTTACTTTTTCAATTTTTTTATTTTCTAAAGAAATTATTATTAAATAATAACATTTTTATAACCAACTACCTTTTCATCTAAAATACATTACTTTTTCTATTTTTTTCTAACAAAATCCTTTATTTTTTTAAAAACAATCACCGGCAATTATCATTTTCAACTAAAACATGTCACTCTTTCTATTTTTCCTTACTAAAACCCTCATTTTCCAAAAATATCTCGGGCAAATCCCTACTTATTTATTTTGAAACCTATTTAAATACTTTTAATTACGGGCACTTACCTTTTCAGATAAAACATGTTACTTTTTCTATTTTTCGTTACTAAAACCCCTACTTTTTCAAAAATATAACAGATAAACAGTTATTAATTTATTTTAAAATTTATTTTAATACTTTTAATTATTTAAAAAAGTTTAACACGCCTACTTATTTTTTTAGCAAATGTAAATTAATAAAATATTAAAACATAAATAATAAAAATAATGATTATTAATAACAATCCGTGCATCGCACTGGTTTTAAGCTAGTATAAGTTAGATATGAGTTAAAAGTTAACCGCAGAACATATTTATAAATATTGAATAAAAAGGGAGATATTGATAAACTAACATATTAATTTGGGACATATAGTAAACAAATTTCCTTTCTATTTTAATGCTTTTAATTATTTAAAATTGTTGACCTATTTTAACATGTCTTTTTTTTATTTTTTAACAAATACAGTTAATATAATATTTAAACATAAATAATAAAATAACAAATTATTAAAAACAGTATGTGCATCGCACAAGTTTTAAGTTAGTATTATTAAAGATGAAACATTAAAAGTTTGGTTGGTCGGTACAATTTATTGTTATTTTATGTTTTTACTTAATTGTCCTTAACTTAACTGTACTTTGTGTTTTTTACTTAATTACCTTTGCTTATTTATAAAAAGAATATTATTAAATATTTATTTTACCTATTTATAACCAAACTATCTTATTCAGCTAAAATACATTAGTTTTTCTATTTTTTCTAACAAAATCTCCTCCTTTTTCAACAATATCACGGGCAATTACCTTTTTAGTTATTTATTTAAAATTGTTGACCTATTTTAACATGTCTTTTTTTTTATTTTTTAACAAATACAGTTAATATAATATTTAAACATAAATAATAAAATAACAAATTATTAAAAACAGTATGTGCATCGCACAAGTTTTAAGTTAGTATTATTAAAGATGAAACATTAAAAGTTTGGTTGGTCGGTACAATTTATTGTTATTTTATGTTTTTACTTAATTGTCCTTAACTTAACTGTACTTTGTGTTTTTTACTTAATTACCTTTGCTTATTTATAAAAAGAATATTATTAAATATTTATTTTACCTATTTATAACCAAACTATCTTATTCAGCTAAAATACATTAGTTTTTCTATTTTTTCTAACAAAATCTCCTCCTTTTTCAACAATATCACGGGCAATTACCTTTTTAGTTATTTATTTTAAAGGAAATTTGTGTAATATGTCCCAAATTAATATGTTAGTTTATCAATATATCCGTTTTAATTCAATATTTATAAATATGTCATATGGTTAACTTTTAACTCATATCTAACTTATATATATATATAATTAATTTATAAAAATAAATATTTATCTATTAAATATGACTACAATGCCCTAATACATACAATACCATACAAATCAGTTAGTAGACTAGAAATTAGGTTCATAAAATAGTTTATGATCTATGGTTTTGATTTGTTGAAGCAGATTTTTGAACTTTACACTTCACTTGTATTGTCCCATAAATTTAAGAAATGATTCAACAATATTTCATTCCAGTTTCTTGGAATACTGTGTTGAGTTAAATCTTTTTTTTTCTCAAATTGTTACAGTACCGAGTTCATCTTTTTTTTTCACACAAAATTTTAAGAAGGAAAAATTGTTGATGTCCATTTTAATTACTAAAATGTGCTAGGTGCAAAATTAATGCCCACGAGATGTTAAAAATCATTATTTGTTATAAAGGTTATATTTGTCATTTAAAAATATAAAGTATTCAAATTAATTATGGTTAGTTTAAATTTGTAAAGATTTTTGAAAATGGGACATATTTACAAATACAATTATAAATGAGACATATTTATAAATCAGTTTTTAAAATGGTATATATGAGAATCAACACCTAGAGGGGAGGGGTGAATAGGTGTTATGACTAACAATGACCGATTTTAAATATTACCAAGTTATGTGACTGAAAAAGCAAAAATCAGTCTGTTTTGCTGTCTGGCAGCTTACTGAGTTCACAGAATATAAATTGGCAGCTAGCTACGTTGTTCACAGCAGTATAGAAAATGTGCAGAAAATAAAGAACACACAGCAATTTTAGCCAGGTTCGACCCCTATCTCCTATAGGTCTACGTCCTGGTCCTTTACCAACACGGCAAAGGAATATATTATTGATCAAAGTGAATTACAACTACACAATACAATAATATATCTCCCTGAACTCCCTGTTACTGTTTGCAGCTTGCTGAAACGCCTTGTTCCTTGAACACAGCTCTCTAAGTACTATACTAAACCAAGTATAAACTCCTCTAGCTATCAAGTTCCTTGAACCCTTGTTTCCCAAGCTTACAAAACCAGCAACTACCAACTTACAAGTTGAACAATACAAGTATAATCAATTACAATTGAAACTATGAACTCTAACTCAAGATATAAGTTGTAATATATATTAGAGCTCAAAAGTATATAAAAGATATATCAAATCAGTTTGTAAAACACTTGTGTTTTCTTTTGAATGTAGTCCAACAGCTAGAATGAAAACAGCACAAGTCTTTTTATAATGAAACAATGATTTTGAATTAATCGATCAACACCTAACGGTCTTGACTACCAAGTCTCACGTATTGTGTTCCTTGATTAATTCAAACCAACGTTCATGAAATCAACGTTCAGAAATCAGAAACCAGATGAGTTAGAGAAGGAACGTTAAGAAAGACAAATTCAATCTGGTTTGAAAAGCCCATAAAATAATAGAAGTTGTTAGATAATCACCAACGTATATCAACTTCCTTTATTTTAGGAACTATATATATATATATAATATATTTGAAAATATTTGAGCCCATATATATATATATACCTTATATATCATATAGAGTCCTTACAAAACGTTTCCTAGAAAATTTCCTACAAATTAGGAATGAAACTCTATCTGCTGGAAGTGTTGCCAGCTTGCTGACTGCATACAAAATTACTTTGACAGCTTGCTACCTGCATAGAAAATTAGTCTGCCAGCTAGCTGCTACAACATGTTTTGTTAGAAAAATACATAGCTTTTATTTCCTGCAAAACCATGTTAGTATAATACACTTAAGCCAGCTTGCTGTTAGTGTTATCATCAAAATATCAGGGTTTCAATCTCCCCCTTTTTGATGATTACACAACAATTTTAGGAAAAGAATAATTCTCCCCCTCAATCTAATAATCCTGCATCAAAATATTTATCTAACAGATATGCATTTCAACTAAGATAAATAAAGCCATTAGTTCACATAAACCAACTTAAATTACCAAGTTGTACCAGCAATTAGTTTTAACTGCATAAACCAGCAGTACCCCATAACAAAACATATAAGTTCAAATAACAACCACATAAGTTCAAAACATGTTCAATAACCCATAAATTACCCAGAAAATCCTAAAATTTAACTCCCCCTTAATCATAAAAAGAAGAAAAACTTAGGTATCCAGTTTATCATCATCCTCCTCAGTTCCATCAGCAACAGCATAATCCTGAGCAATATCAGCAACCAAGGTCTTGGCAGCATCCAGAGTAGCATCCACAGCAGTTGAAGTCATAGCAGCATTCTGATGAGAGGTATGAGCAGGAGAACCAGATTCTGCAACAGTAGCAGCAAACGCACAAAAACGAGAAGAGTACTTTGAACCAATAATCAAATCTCGAAGAAACCTTATTTCATCAGTCATGACATCAAGTCGAGTATGAACAGATTTGAAAGACTCACGAACTTCATCCATAAAAACTGCCATTTCAACCTCGTGAACATCAAGCTTATCAGAATCAATAGGAGTTGGTTGTGGAGGAGGTGGTGTTGGAATTGGCATTTGGACTAACGTACCATCAGATTCCACTTTGAGATGAGACTGGAGAAGACTCTTTTGATCTAAAAATTCTGTGACAACCTCTTTATCAGCCTCTCTTAGTGGTACACCATACCACTCAAACACTCGAGTTAATAACAATCCATAGGGTAAACCCGGTTGATTACCAGAATCAAAAACATCCAACATATTCTTGATAATTAACCCAGACAAATCAAACTTACGACCGGACAACAGCATAGCAATAAGAGTAACATCTTGACCCGCAAAGTTTGAGCGACTGCCTAAACGAGGATTAATATTGGCTAAACCCACGCGAAACAATAAATGGGCCATCGGAGTCACAGATTTAGTAGTCGGAGAAGCATATTGCAATAACCCATCAATATTCCGAATGACTTTCAATTGATCTAAAGCAGAAAAACCCTCAATATCAACTGGACCCTTATTCGTACAAATAGACAGAGTAGATGGAGCAGAAATACCCAAAATATCATTTAGTGAATTTGCAGTTAACATTATCTTAGTTCCTCGAACATTTGACATGCAAACACCATTCTTCACAATATCCAAATTAGCATAAAATTCGTAAACACAATTAGGATAACAGTCGCGTGGCAAATCTTTTATGAATGAATCAAACCCTAACTGAGTAAAGAACTTAATCGCTCCACACTTATGGTATAAATTACCTGCCAGAGGACGACCGGAGATGATTGTTCTGTCACCTAAATGAAATTTGTTAAACCGCACCTCGAGATCCTTGGAAACAAACGTGATATCATACTTGGAGCGCTTGACTGAAGAACCGTCGCCATGACCAGAACGCTGTCCACCGGAAAATTCATCCCCACTGTCAAGTCGAACCGGAGAGAGGTAGACATCATCATCTTCATCAAACAATCGCTTATTTTTCCCTTTAGCCACCTTGGATTCAGCCGGAGTAAGAGCAGTAGAAGAAGCCTTTTTACCACGAGTGTTTCTCATTGTGAAATGAAGAAAACCTTAGGTTGGAGAGAATATTGAATTGGGGCGTAAAGAAAATGAGAAGTCAGGGGAGCCTAATTTGGTTTAACCTCTTTTTAGAATTTCAAGGGGAGGCGAAGAGTTTAGGATTAACATTAAATGCGACCCACCCCAAAAAACATAGGAAAAGAAAAAAAATAGACGTAGCCGAATACAAAACGTATTGCAAATAAACACGGAAGACTATTATACACATTTATATATCTACACGAATAACAAATAACAATTATAGAACACCAAAAAATAAAAAAAAAACGAAATAATAAAGAAACGAAATAATGATAAGAAAGTACCAGGATATATTATTGGCAGCTTGCTGCCAAAACATTGCACATGCCAAGTTCTCGACGAAGAACAGAAAACCGTTCCTCAGCTAATGGCTTAGTGAAGATATCAGCTCGCTGGTATTCCGTAGAAACAAATAATAGCTCAATTTTGCCTTTAGCAACATTATCTCGCAAAAAATGATGTCGAACATCAATATGCTTTGTTCTTGAGTGATTCACCGGATTCTTGGAAATATTAATGGTGCTCGTATTGTCACAAAAAATTGGAATCTTGTCACATTTGATGCCATAGTCCCTGAGTGTTTGGATCATCCAAAGAATCTGGGCACAGCAGCTTCCTGCAGCTAAATATTCACCTTCTGCAGTGGATAATGCAACAGAAGCTTGCTTCTTGCTTTGCCAAGACACCAAACTCTGTCCTAAAAAGGCACAAACACCACTTGTACTCTTACGATCAGTTTGACAACCTGCATAATCTGCATCACTAAACCCAACAAGATCAAAAGCATTTGTGATTGGATAAAATAAGCCAAGAGTAATTGTGCCACTCAAATATTTGAATATTCTTTTAACCGCACTCAAGTGAGACTCTTTTGGTTTAGATTGAAACCTTGCACATACACAAACACTATACATTATATCAGGTCTAGAGGCAGTAAGATATAATAAACTACCAATCATACCTCTATACTTGCGAACATCAACATCTATACCTTGTTCATCTGCTGTCAGCTTGCTGGCAGGAGTCATTGGTGTTGATTTCGGCTTGATATTTTCAAATCCAAATCGTTTGAGTAGATTCTTGATATACTTGGATTGATGCACATAAATACCTTCTGGAGTTTGCTTAATTTGAAGGCCCAAAAAGTAGTTGAGCTCTCCCATCATGCTCATGTCAAACTCACTATGCATACACTTAGAAAACCACTTACACATATCATCATTAGTAGATCCAAAAATAATATCATCCACATATATTTGTACAACTAAAATATCAGTACCATTATGTTTAGTAAATAATGTGGGATCAATTTTACCTCGAATGAATCCATTTTTGATCAAAAACTTACTTAACCTTTCGTACCATGATCTAGGAGCTTGCCGCAATCCATATAATGCCTTCTTCAACTTGAAAACATGATTTGGAAATTGCTCATTCTCAAAACCAGGGGGTTGCTTGACATAAACTTCTTCCTTTAAGAATCCATTAAGAAATGCACTTTTCACGTCCATTTGATGTAGCTTGATCTTCTTGAAGCACGCAAATGAAAGTAGCATCCGAATTGATTCAAGTCTTGCAACCGGGCATAAGTTTCCTCAAAATCTATTCCTTCTTGTTGATTGTATCCTTGTGCAACTAGTCTTGCTTTGTTTCGAGTAACCGTACCAAATTCATCAACTTTGTTCTTGAAGACCCATTTAGTACCAATGATGGAAGCATTTTTAGGTGGCTCCACAAGTTCCCAAACATCACATCTTTCAAATTGATTGAGTTCTTCTTGCATTGCCATGATCCAATTCTCATCTTGAAGTGCTTCTTTGACATTCTTTGGTTCCTCTTGAGCTAGAAAGGCCGCAAATGCACAAAAGTTGGCTTGACCCTTCCTTGTCTTGATTCCTTCTGATTTATCACCAATGATCAACTCTGGAGGATGGTTCTTCACTGTTCTTGTTGACTTTGGCAAAGAATGTTGAGCTATGATTTCCTCATGTACTCGAATTCGCTTGGATGGAGGAGAAACTTCACCACCTTCATATATAGGCATCTTTTCTTGTGATCTTTGACCTCTTGGACCTTCCAAGGTGAGCTTTGACAACTTAGCAATAGTTTCATCTACTGGAGAAGAGGTTTCAGTTTGCTTTTCAGCTGCTGTAGTTGTCTCAGGCTGGTTGGCAGCTTGCTGCGATACAGTATTTGTCACTGGCAGCTGGCTGTCATCACCTGCACCTGCAATATCTTCCTCATCTCTTGACAGATCAACATTAGACTCTTGAAATGAAACATCTATAGACTCTTCAACAATACGTTTAGATGTATTATACACTCTATAAGCACGACTTGTTAAAGAATAACCCAAAAATATTGCTTCATAAGATTTAGCATCGAATTTACCATCTCTATCAATAGTTTTGAGTACAAAGCACCTGGAGCCAAAAACCTTGAAATATCCAATGTTTGGCTTCTTATTCCTCAGCAATTCATATGGAGTTTTGTTGAGAATAGGCCTGATAAGCACTCTGTTCAGAACGTAGCTTGCTGTGTTGACTGCTTCTGCCCAGAAACTTCTTGGCAGCTTGCTTTCTTGCAGCAAGGTCCTTGCAGTTTCTTGCAAAGATCTGTTCTTTCTCTCCACAACTCCGTTTTGCTGTGGGGTTCTTGGAGCAGAGAATTCATGTGAAATACCTCTTTCCTCACAATAATCAAGGAAGCCTTTTGAGATGAATTCACCTCCTCTATCACTTCTTATACCTATAAGTCTCGTATTCAACTTGTTCTCAAGTAAAGTGATTAGCTTCTCAAATTCACTAAAAGCACAATCTTTAGTACGAAGAAACAATACCCATGTATATCTAGAATAATCATCAACAATAACAAATGCATATTGTTTACCTCCAATGCTTTTATATGCTTCCGGACCAAATAAATCCAAATGAAGAAGCTCTAAAGGTTTAGTAGATGATACCATTGTCTTTGACTTATGTGGAGTCCTGATTTGTTTGCCTAATTGACAAGCCGAACAGGTTTCTGTCTTGACATACTTCAATTTGGGTAGTCCTCTAACTAGCTTCTTTGTAGACAGCTTGCTGAGTAAGTCCATATGAGCATGTCCTAGCCTTCTATGCCAAAGATCTGGGTTTGTATCCACAGTAGCTAAACAGCAGCCTACTTCCTGCATCTCAAAGTCCAACATATATATATTTCCTTCCCTTCCAGCAACTAGGGGGACTTTGTTAGTGCCAACATTAATAGTACATTTCTCTTTATCAAAAACAACAGTATGTCCATCATCATATAACTGACTTATACTAAGCAAATTATATTTAAGACCTTGAACATATTGTACTTTATCAATAGAAATGTTACTATTACCAATTGTTCCTTTGCCAAGTATACGGAGAGTTTTGCTATCACCAATTGTAACACTACCACCCCTTTTCATCTTGAGGCTAAGGAACTGAGATTTGTCACCACACATATGTCTTGTACATCCACTATCCAATATCCATTGATTTGCATTGACTTTGACCACAAGACATACCTACAAAACAAAGAACAAACATCTCAACGTTTTGGTACCCAAATTTTGTTGGGTCCAGCATGGTTAGTTGATAAAACATAAAGAACATTCAATTCAGATTTCTTGATCCACATTTGGACCACTTTAGATGCTTGGTTTCCTGTTCTCCTTGTTCTGGTAGCTTGCTGCCCAGAAGTAGTCTGTCTGTTCCAGCTCGCTGGCTTAGTGTTCTCTGTTGGGCAGTGGTGTGACAAATGACCTTTCTTTCCACATTTGTAGCAAATTTTCCACGGCATAGCATAATTATATGGTATACCCTGTTTGCCTTCATATTGAAAAGCCTTGGTCTTTGATATAGAAGCCATTCCAAGTCCTTCTTTATCCATAGGAACTTTTGTTTGTTTCATAATAGTTTTTAATACTTCCTCTCCTTGAACAAATTTTCCCATGCCTTTCTCAAGCTTTGCAACTTCAGCTTCTAATTCTTTTATCTTCTCAGCTTGTTGAGTAGCTTCAATTGAGATGGATTCTCTGATTTTGAATGTCTCAAGACATACATCTCTAGCTTCAATTTCTGCACGTAGCTCGCTGAGTTCCTTCATCAATGTATCATTTCTTTTGAGAAGTAGTTTGTTGAACCCTTCAAGTTGTGTTAACTTCCCTTTGAGATCAGAAATAAGGTCTTCATGATTGTTTGACGGAGTTTTTTCAACCAATAGCTCAGAAATCATCTTTCGAAGTGAAGCATTCTTCTTTTCAAGTTCATTGTTCTCATTCTTTAATTCCATGAACTCCACAATAGATATAGTACTATGTCTCTGCAAGGTTAGTTCATCTAATGAATGATTACTAGAATTTGAATCAGAATTTATAGAGTTTACCTCACTACTATTGTCGTCCAAATCTGAAGCGTCACTCGCTACAAGGCCATCTTCTGTGATTCCTCGCATAGTGTCTTCATCATCCAGACCAACAAGAGCCAGGTTCACCATCTCATCACCTGATTCATCATCAGAAGCTGAGTTCTCATCATCACTCCATGTCAAAAGTGCTTTAGATTTCATTCTGTCCTTTGAAACAGCTTGCTGCCTAGGCCTATTCTTCAGCTTGTAGCAGTCCCTTTTGAAGTGTCCTTTCTTCCCACATTCAAAACATGCAACATCCTTTGAATCTCTTGACTCTCTTCTTGCTCCAAAAGCTTTTCCTTTTTCCTTCTTCAGCTTGTTCCTCTTTTCAATCATCTTCTTGATTTTTCTGGACATAAGAGCCAATTCCTCATCAGATTCTGATTCTGTATCTGAGATCAGCTTGCTGCTACTGGAGTGTAAGGCCAGATTCTTCATCTTTTCGACTGGAGCTCTAATAGATTCCACCTTGCTTTCAAGTATCTTGGTTTCAAATTGTTCTAGCTCAGCAAAGACAGCTAGATGATCCATAGTTTCAAGATTTGAAGAAGACTCCAAGGAAGTAACTTTGGGTTCATAAATAAATGGCACCGCACTTAGAACTTTCATATTGATTTCATCTTGAGGAATCTTTTTGCCAAGTCTCTTAAGTGCATTGATGTTCACTTGAAATCTAGCTTGACTTTCTTTGATAGATTCTCCTTCTTTGAGTTTAAAATTTCCAAATTCATTCATTAACTTGCTGAGTTTGACCTTCTTCAAAGATGCTGAGCCTTCATGGTAAGTTTCCAATGCATCCCACATCTCCTTTGCTGATTTAAGAGACGATACCTTGTCATGCTCAGCTTGATTAAGCCCATTCATGAGAGAGTTTCTTGCCTTTCCATTATAGCCAAACTTGATCAATTCATCGGTAGTAAGATCATCAACATCCTTATCTTTGCCATCTTTGTCAAGAAATACATATGGACCCTTTTGAACAACCCTTAGAACAAGTGGATCTCTGGATAAATATGTTTCCATACGCCCTTTCCACCAGTTGTAATTGTCCGTTCCAGTGAGGAGAGGAGCTCGGTAGTCAGACTTTCCTTCGGGATAATTGTCAGCCATTTGATCGATACTTTTCCTGTTACAGAAAGATTAGTATACCAATGCTCTGATACCAATTGAGAATCAACACCTAGAGGGGAGGGGTGAATAGGTGTTATGACTAACAATGACCGATTTTAAATATTACCAAGTTATGTGACTGAAAAAGCAAAAATCAGTCTGTTTTGCTGTCTGGCAGCTTACTGAGTTCACAGAATATAAATTGGCAGCTAGCTACGTTGTTCACAGCAGTATAGAAAATGTGCAGAAAATAAAGAACACACAGCAATTTTAGCCAGGTTCGACCCCTATCTCCTATAGGTCTACGTCCTGGTCCTTTACCAACACGGCAAAGGAATATATTATTGATCAAAGTGAATTACAACTACACAATACAATAATATATCTCCCTGAACTCCCTGTTACTGTTTGCAGCTTGCTGAAACGCCTTGTTCCTTGAACACAGCTCTCTAAGTACTATACTAAACCAAGTATAAACTCCTCTAGCTATCAAGTTCCTTGAACCCTTGTTTCCCAAGCTTACAAAACCAGCAACTACCAACTTACAAGTTGAACAATACAAGTATAATCAATTACAATTGAAACTATGAACTCTAACTCAAGATATAAGTTGTAATATATATTAGAGCTCAAAAGTATATAAAAGATATATCAAATCAGTTTGTAAAACACTTGTGTTTTCTTTTGAATGTAGTCCAACAGCTAGAATGAAAACAGCACAAGTCTTTTTATAATGAAACAATGATTTTGAATTAATCGATCAACACCTAACGGTCTTGACTACCAAGTCTCACGTATTGTGTTCCTTGATTAATTCAAACCAACGTTCATGAAATCAACGTTCAGAAATCAGAAACCAGATGAGTTAGAGAAGGAACGTTAAGAAAGACAAATTCAATCTGGTTTGAAAAGCCCATAAAATAATAGAAGTTGTTAGATAATCACCAACGTATATCAACTTCCTTTATTTTAGGAACTATATATATATATATAATATATTTGAAAATATTTGAGCCCATATATATATATATACCTTATATATCATATAGAGTCCTTACAAAACGTTTCCTAGAAAATTTCCTACAAATTAGGAATGAAACTCTATCTGCTGGAAGTGTTGCCAGTTTGCTGACTGCATACAAAATTACTTTGACAGCTTGCTACCTGCATAGAAAATTAGTCTGCCAGCTAGCTGCTACAACATGTTTTGTTAGAAAAATACATAGCTTTTATTTCCTGCAAAACCATGTTAGTATAATACACTTAAGCCAGCTTGCTGTTAGTGTTATCATCAAAATATCAGGGTTTCAATATATTAATAAAAAAAACCCTATTTTAAAACCTATTTTAATATTTTTAATTATTTTAACATGCTTACTTATTTTTCTTTACAAATGCAATTAATAAAAATATTAAAATATAAATAATAAAATAATAACTATTAGAAATGCATCAGGTTTTAAGCTAATAATTTACTAAAACCTAAAGCTAATACTAACTCTTACGAAAACTCTTAAACATTTTTGGGAAGTAGAATACTTCAACCTAAAGTTTTTGGTCGGAAAGCATGTCGTAATTACTGGTTCGAGATATAGCCACGGATGGGTGCATTCATTCGAAAGACAGACAGATAGCAACATTTACAGTTTACTAATAACAGCTGATCAGTGTAGTTCAAAGTCATTTGGACGCTGACCGTGATTTGTTTGTAAGTTGTCCAAAACACATACTCCTATGTAATTTACTTTCTACCAAATCACCCATATGGCCGCATCAACATTAAGTTTAAAAAAAAAAAAAGGTCTCTGTGCATTGCAGGGACCGTAAGCTACTACTATTCTCAGGTACACAAGTACAGAACTGAAGCAGGAAACCCAATTTACTTCCTCCATATCAATCCTTAAAGGGCCCAACAAATCGCGAGAGCAGCAGTTTGACTCGTCTCCTGCACAAAAAACTAATCACATTAAAACTGGATGTATTTTCTTAGCATTGAATATTTGAATGTACAGAAACAAGGTCAACAGTTTTACGGTCCTAACTATGGGATGAACTTTACAAACGAGTAAATTCCATGTTAACTTGTTTAAAAAAAAATGTCGAGCAAACAAAACTCAGAATCAAAGAAAAAAGAAGAGAAGCACCTGAAACATATCTCAAGGGCATGCAAAAGTTAACATTGGGAACTTATCTCAGGGGCATGCAAAACTTAATAGTATTATATTAATAAACACACCATCTACAATTAGTGCTGGCCATACGAGGGGGCCGAACCGGTCCGTTCCGGTTCACAGGCGGGCCGGCTCATCAACCATATAACCCGGGCACGGCACGTTAGTTAACACGGGGCGGGGCGAGCTTTGCCGTGCTAAAGAATGGTTGGCACGTGCACGGCTACGCGTGTTGGCGGGCGATTTGTGGGTCAGGGCGGTTTAATTTTTTTTTAATTTTAATTCGATACAAACAATTCTTTGAAATTATAAAAAAAAATTGGAAGAAAAGAGGACGGTACCTCTATAAATTTTATTAATTAAAAAAAATGTTACAAATAATTTGAGAGGACTCCTCTCTAAAAAAATGGAACAAACCGCATTAACATATTAAAACAATTACAAACCAAACAAATTTTAAAAATACAAAAAAAAAAAATGTTATCCACTATTTGATTATTGTTGTTCGTTAGTAGTTCAGGCGGCGACGGAATCCGAAGTATCCATTATCATCCACGGATCGTTTTCGCCGTCCGAGTCATCTTCTTTTTTTCCTTGTTGTCTTTTTGCGGCTTGATCCCAATCTTTTATACAAACACAAATCTTTACTACGTCCGGCGCTAAACTTGTTCTCTTCTCGTCTAACACTCTTCTACCTGCACTAAAAGCGGACTCGGACGCAATCGTAGAAGCAGGGACTACAAAAATATCCCTTACCATTTTTGCTAAAATCGGAAATTGTAACTCATGATTCTTCCACCATGTTAGTATTTCAAAATCTTCATTTAATTCGTAATGATAAGAAAAAAATTCCCTAGCCATACTATAAGCAGAAGCGGGTACGAGAGATGAAGTGGAAATTGTACATTTTTGTTTTTTAGTCAATATAGATGAAATTGTAGTATTAAACCTACGACCACCACTACTAGTACTACTAGGTGGTATAGAATTTTGAACTTTTGGAGCATAAATATCTACAAGACGATACAACAAGTCTAAACATTGATTAACATATATAACATGATCATATGAAACGTTTAAAACTTCATGATAATGCCCTAAAATTCCTTCTAAACCTTCCTTTCTAACACCGGGATCAAGAAAACATGCAATACCATAAATATAAGGAAATTCCGTAAAGTATTCGATCCACTTAATTTTCATGTCAACAATAATATCACTAAAATATGGATCTTGTTCAGATTCTTTGAAAGTAGTAACTATATTAACACACTCAATGATAACAACATTTGGTTCATAAACATAAGAAAAAACCTTATTAACATGTGCAAAACAATCAAGTATGTTACGTACTCTAGATGCCAATTCCCAATCAAGTTCGGTAATAGGTCCACCTTCGTATTGGTTCCTAGGGTCTTCATTATATAATTCGGTGATAATGATCTTATATTGAATTGCATCATTTAATAATTTATAAGTCGAATTCCATCTCGTAGAATAATCGATACCCCACTTCTTCGGCCTAAATCCATTTTCTCTACATAATTTTTTATACCTAGACCTATATGTACCCGCATAACGTAGATACTTAACTACTTTCCTAACAGGTTCTAATAAATAAGTTATTTGTGTAATTCCCTTTTGGGCCGACAAGTTAATTATGTGAGCACAACATCTAACGTGTAAAAATACTCCATCTAAAAGTAAAGGAATATCGTTCTTAACATAATCCATGGCTTTGTTATTAGAAACGGCATTATCTAAAGATATCGTAAATACCTTGTTAAACAATTTAAATTCCTTTATTGTATCTAAAATTCTTTTTTTTTATGTTATAACCGGTGTGTGACTCATCCATAATATCAAAAACAATAATTCGTTTTTCTATATGCCAATCACGAATCCAATGAACCGTAACACAAATATAAGGCTCACCTTGACCCAAACTCCAACAATCACTAGTTAAAGAAACCATACCATCAAAATTAGTGAAACTTTCAATTAATTGTGCACGTTGAGCATAATATTGTTTTTGTGTGTGACGTTTAAGTGTGTTCCTAGGAATTCTTCTAAATGACGGGTTTAGTGAATGTTTAATCATGTGCTCTAAATTCGGACTCTCACCGTGGGAGAAAGGTAACTCGTTTAAAGTAATATAAGTAGCAAAATCTTCTATCATTCTATCTCTATTATAGGAAAAAGACATACCTCCACCGGGAGACGAATGCACGAAACCACCAATTTGTGTTTGTTGTGAACCTCCACGTGCCGCTCCACTTTCATGACTTTGCTTCGTTATTCCATGGTGATTTTTCAAGTGTCGATCAAGTGTACATGTACCGCCCCCTTTAGTGTGAACAAAAGGTTCTTGTTTTCGATTATTTTGAATACAAATCAAACAACAAACTTTAAATCGGTCCGGAACTTCCGTTGGATCTTTCGAAAAATAATTCCAAACATGTGACGAATGTCTAGTAGAACTAGAAGAACCATCTACAAAATAAAATAAAAACTGATTAAATTCAAAACATAAAAAATCGAAAGTTTTTTAGAAAATAAGAACCGAATAATTTTTGAAGCATAAAAACAAATCTTTTTAAAAACAAAAAAACCGAACGTTTTTTAAATTTAAAAACCAAATATAAAAACCAAATAATTTTTTAAGCATAAAAACAAATCTTTTTAAAAACAAAAAAAACCGAACATTTTTCCGAATATAAAAACTGAATAAAAAAATAAAAAAATAAAAATAAATACCAGTTTCAGATCGAGGAGGTGGCATCGATGTTGCTTGGGTTGAACCTTGAGATTATACGGTGCCTCTTCCTTCTTCCATTTAAAATTTTTAAAAACTCGTCGGAATTTGGCCGGAAATGCTAGAGTTTGACTAGTCGGAATTTTTTTAAAAGCAGTGAGCACTTAGCAGAGAGATGCAGTTATATAGAGAGTGGAGAGAAATGGGGTGGAGATAGAGACTATAGAGTAGAGATATGCAAAGAGATAGAGAGTGCAGAATGTGGTGAAGAGAAATGGGGCGGAGAGAAACGTATTTATAGAGTGGAGTGGAGTGGAGAAATAGCCGTTGGAGACGACCGTTGCCGCGGAAGGTAGCCGTTTGAGTGTGTAAAAGAGCAGGTAGTCGTTGAGTTTTCAGATTTAGACGTGCCGGGCGGGCGGGTCACGGGCGGTTCACTGGACGTGCCTGTTTACCGTGTCGTGTCGTGCCGTTCACGAATTGTAGATTTCTGACCCGTTCTCGTCCTGTTTTCTGTAGCGATCCGTGCCGAGTTGATTCGCCCCCGTTACCGAACCGAGTTTTCCGAGTCAGTTTGTCGTGCCATGCCCGGGTTGGTCGTTCAGACCCGCTCGTATGGCCAACTCTATCTACAATACTTAAGTGATCCAATCCAGCATGGACTTCTCCAAATATAACTTACAAGTTCAAATTTGGACAAATGACTTTTATCTGTCAGGATGACTTCAATTATTGCATAATCAATATACTCACACCTACATGATGTTCGATTCATTGAATTAAATAATGATTTAGTATAGATCTGAATTGGAAGAAAGAAGAAGTAGATTGCTAAACAATTAATGAGAAAGTGTATGGGATAATAAATAGGTGATCTTTGTAGATTATCTGAATGACTGATTTTCGTTATTCCAACCCTAGCTTCTGTTTTATTCTTAGAGCCAGGTACAAACTTAACCTTCATAAATATATTAATTTTTATTATAATGGTAATCAAACCATAATTTGAAGTAATCTCAAGATATGTAAATCTACATATTGATCACATAAAAAAGAATGTTAATAAGTTTTCAATGTAAAGCTTATAATTTTTTTTTAATTTACTTTCTTTGTTCCAAAGGCTGAGGGGAGAGAATATTTTAAGGGGTCGTTTGGTTCGGGAAGTGATATGGGTTGGAATCAAGAATCAGATTGAGGTAGTATGGGGTTGTGGTATTATTTCTGATATCTGTTTGGTTGAGTGCGCGGAATGAATATGTTTGATTTAAAATACTTTTGAGTTATTAATTTTAATTAATTTAAAATATTAATTTAATTATTAATTTAATATATTTTTGCATCATTGATTTATTTTATATTAAGAATTTACATTGAATGACTTGAATGTAGATGAAAATAATAGAAATAAAATGATTCCTCATACCTCTCATACCCACCTCCCCCAAGGTATCAAAAACCCGGTTTTGAGGAATGAATTTCAAATTAACATTTTATCAACCAAACACTAGGTATGGGGTTGGAATGAGCCAAACTCATATCTGATTCCAGAATCACTCCAACCAAACTACCCCTAAAAAGTTTGCCATAATTTCTTATTTAGGTTTACTATAAAGCTATGTATTTGATCAACATTCACGAATAAAGACATGAAGAAAAAGCTGTCCATCTTCTTTCCTTTTCACTTGAGGTGGCTAAAAGTGGATTTGGCTGATTTTGGATCAATAAATATGGATTTAGTTTCGCTTTTAATCCAATTTTTGTATAATAGATTAAGGACTTTGTTTGGTTTATTATGGTTGGTAATATCGATGCATACTTTATTCAATCACAAAATTAAAAAGAAAATAATAAATAATTACATATTCTTTAAAATAAATTTAACTTCATTATTTTTTAATTTTAAATTTTTAATAGGTTATGATTATATAAAGTTGTTTATATAATAAATATTGAAATATATTATTAAACCTTGCACCCACTATCTATATGCTATCTATCTGCTACCACATATATTAAATATTACTATAAACTTCCGGAGAAAATCTCTTTCTTATGTTAGTCGTAATTTAGGTTACGGGCCATGGGATTGGTTAAGCATACCTTTCGGTTAGATAATAAATTTTTATGGATGAAAGAAACCCTCAAAATCCTCTCCGGATTTGTACTTCGTATTATTTTATAAAATAAAACGGTTTCTTATGACAACTATATATATATATATATATATATATATACCCTGAAGTCATTTATATAGAAATTGTATACTTTGTCAATATTATATTGGGATATTCTCAATGGTACATTTGTAAAAGTCAAAATCAGAAGGGTACCATTGAGAATATCCCTAGTATATCTACCTGACTCCTCCCCTTTGCTTTGTTGGTCATGGACATACAAATATACAGCAATACAAAAATCAAATACAAGTATAATACATATACAGTTTTACACAAAAACCACACCAAATACAGTTGTTTCCGTGAAGACCCAGGCTTAGTGCATAACAGAATAGCAAGTGTTAAATATGTATATGCACAGACAAACACTAATCACACACATAAATATATGAATATATAAAATAGACACATAAAGACTAACATGAAATATTGAACAAAGTAAGCAACACAAAAGAAGAATGTCACAATGTAACACCCCAGTCCCACATCGAGTAGATTTGAGACTTCTGTTCAATTTATAAGGCAAAATAATACTACTAAGTGCACCAACAAATCATGATCTTTTGGGGGTCAGTGGTGGGCTAGTCATTACCCAAGTTGACTGCATTTCGGACAGTAGGCTTCGGCTTATTCGGACTCGGAATCGGGACTTGACCTAATTTTCGAAAAATGCTCAGGATCTGACCCGGGTTGTCACATATGGTATCAGAGTCGACTCTCGAAAGCTTGATTCGTCAAGTTGCCGGATGTGGGGACACGAAGGCTGGCGGTATTATCCCACAATGGATAGAGGTCCGGAGGTGGGACACGAAGCCAGCCGGTATTATCCCACAATGGCTAGAGAGGAACGATCTTGGACATATGGTCTATCCGTTCAGGCTTGACGAGGACTTTAGGAGTTTAAGTGGGGGAGTTTGTAACACCCCAGTTCCATATCGAGTAGATTTGAGACTTATGTTCAATTTATAAGGCAAAGTAATACTACCAATAAGCACCAACAAATCATGATCTTTTGAGGGCCTGTGGTGGGCTTGCCGTTACCCAAGTTAGCTACATTTGGGCTAGTATGCCTTGGCTTATTCGGACTCGAAATTGGGACTTGACTCGATTTTCGAGAAAAACTCGGGATTTGGCTTGGGTTGTCACAATGGTCAGGGAGGAACGATCTTGGAACCTATAGGATATCCGTTCAAACCTGACGAGGGCGTCAGGAGTTTAAGTGGGGGAGTTTGGAACACCCCGTCCCACATCGAGTAGATTGGGACACTTTGTTCAGTATATAAGCAAGAGTAATACTACTAAGTGCACCAACAAATCATGATCTTTTGGGGCCTGTGGTGGGCTAGTCTTTACCCAAGTTGGCTGCATTTGGGACAGTAGGCTTCGGCTTATTCGGACTCGGAATCGGGACTTGACCCGATTTTTGAAAAATGCTCGGGATTTAGCCCGGGTTGTCACACACAATTAAGGAATCACAACTACTCTGTTATAACGGAAGCAAGAAAGATTATAATAAACGTAAAGAGCGAAGACAGATAGGCAGAAGAGAAAAATTTTATTGATCACGAAGATACAGATTACATCATTCAGATACAGATCTAGGTTATGACCTAGAGAGTCAGATACAGATACATTATGCCCTAAAGAGTTTATATACCATTCTCTAAGCGGATAAGTATTATCAGTTCCTTAGAGGATAAGTCTTATTCTGAAGATAAGTCTTATCCTGAGGATAAGTCTTATCCTTCACGGTGGATAAAGATTAATTCTAGATCCTTCATTGTATGAATTATTTCCATATCATAACGGGCAATTACTGATTCAAGGCATATTCTAACAAATCTACACATTGACTTGAATCCTCTCACAAAAAATAGATGTACCAGATGCACCATAATAATGTCAGATGTACCAGAAAAAAAAACTCTTATGTCTCAGATTTTGCCCAAAAGGGCAATCAGCAACTTCGAACATTTAGCAAGTCCAAACAATGTTGAAAATTGCTATGTGGAACCGGCTTGGTGAGCATATCAGCTGGGTTATCAGCAGTACCCACTTTACTCACCTTGATTCTCTTCTCACTTCTTAGAAAATGATATCTTACATCTATGTGCTTAGTCCTCTCATGATGGACTTGATCCTTAGCTAAACAGATTGCACTGAGACTGTCACAATACACTGTAGCCTGATCTTGATGTAGACCCAAATCACTGACCAATCCTTTCAACCAGATTCCTTCTTTTGTTGCTTCTGTCAATGCCATGTACTCTGCTTCTGTAGTAGACAAAGTCACCGTAGGTTGCAGAGTAGCTTTACAACTGACAATTTAGCCACCCAGAGTGAAAGCATAACCAGTCATAGATCTTCTACTGTCAACATCTCCAGCATAATCATAGTCTGAAAACCCTGTCACCAAACACTTTGTATCACCTCCATAAATGAGACCAACATCAGACGTACCTTTTAAGTACCGAAAAACCCTCTTCACAACTTGTCAATGCTCCTTTCCTGGTTCAGCCATAAACCTACTAACAACACTGACAGACTGTGCAAGATCAGGTCTAGTGCAGACCATTGCATACATCAAGCTTCCTACTGCACTAGAAGATGTGCATTTGCAGCACTAAGAGTGTCTATGGGCTTTGCTGTAGACATGCCAAATCTTGACAAAATCTTCTGAATGTATCCCTTTTATGATAAAAAGAGTTTTCTTTTGCTTTATCCCTATATATCTCCATTCCCAGAATTTTTCGAGCCGCACCCAAATCTTTCATTTCAAACTCATCACTAAGGAGACCCTTCAACTTCTGAACATCAGACTTGTTCTCTGCAGCTATCAACATATCATATATATACAGGACCAGATAAATCAAAGAACCATTTGCTGCCTTAGTATAATAAACACAACAATCATACGGACTCTTGGTGTAGCCAATACTTATCATATAGTTGTCGAATTTCTTGTACCGTCGCCTCAGAGAATGCTTTAGTCCATACAAGGACTTCAATAACTTGCAAACATAGTCTTCCTTACCAGGAACCTGAAAACCATCTGGTTGAGTCATGTATATCTCCTCTTCCAGCTCTTCATGCAGAAAAGCTGTCTTCACATCTAGTTGTTCAAGCTCCAGATTCTGATGTGCAACTATTGCTAGTAGCACCCTGATGGAAGTATGTCTGACCAATAGCGAAAAAATCTCATTGTAGTCTACTCCCTCTTTCTGAGTGAACCCTCTAGCTACTAATCGAGCTTTATGCTTGATACCCTCGACAGATGTTTCTCCTTCCTTCTTCTTGTAGACCCATTTACAAGTGATGATTTTTCTATCTCGAGGCCACTTGACTAATTCCCAAGTCTGATTCTTATGAAGTGACTCCATTTCATCTCCCATTGCAGCAAACCATTTGGTAGACTCAGTACATGTAATTGTTTCTTTGTAGGTGGATGGCTCATCAGAGTTAGGATCCACCTCTTCAGCAACCTGTAGTGCATAGGCCACCATATCTTCAAAACCATATCTCTTTGGAGGCACCCCATAATTAGCTCTTCTTGATCGATCAAGAGCCAAACTGTGCTAATTCACTACTGGTAATGATGAAACTGATGATTCTGATTCTGACTGTGGTTGTTGAACTTCATGTTGTGGTTCACTCTCATCTTGAGTGACTTGCTGCTCCACCTGTTTTTCAACACTACCACTTTCTGACACAATAGTAGACTTCACAGTAGGGTTAAACATAGAATTTTCATCAAAAACTACATTTCGACTCAGTATAACCTTGTTTTCATATGGAGACCAGATTCTATAACCTTTAACCCCATCCCCGTAGCCTAAAAATACTCTTTTTTAGCTCGTGGCTCCAATTTACCCTCATTTACATGATAATAAACCGTACAACCAAAAACTCTTAAATCAGAGTAATCAGCAGGCTTACCAGACCATTTCTCAATAGGAGTTTTGAGATGAATACTTGTGTGAGGTCCACGATTTATCAGATAACATGTTGTAGTAACTACTTCTGCCCGGAATCTTCTAGTTAGTCCAGCATTAGAGAGCATGCGCCTAGCTCTCTCTAGAAGTGTTTGATTCATACGTTCTGCTACATCATTCTGATGTGGTGTATCCCTGACTGTATGATGCCTAGCAATCCCTTCATTCTTGCAGAACTCATCAAACTCAGACGAGCAAAATTCCAAACCATTATCAGTTTGCAGCCTCTTAATCTTCTTCCCTGTTTGATTCTCAAATAATGTCTTCTACTGCATGAAAATCTTAAAGACTTCACTTTTATGCTTCATGATGAACAAACAAGTCATTCTTGAGAAATCATCAATCATTGACACAAAATATCTGTGACCCCCTAACGACTCCACCCGGGAAGGACCCCAACAATCAGAATGGATGTAATTAGACCTGGCAAATCGGATAATCGGTTCGGTTTCGGATCGGATCAATCTCGGATCGGATTAATGTTCGGTTATGATATATTTTTGGTATAGTTCGGATCAGATCGGATTTGATTCGGTTCGGGTCTAATTCGGATTAAAATCGGATGAAATTTGGATTAAAATCGGATGAATATGGTTCGGATCAAATTCGGTTCGGATCTTTTCGGATCATTACTCATTCATTTTTTTTAATTTGTAATACTTTAAAAATATCTTATTATTAAATATATTATTTTTTTATATATAATAAAGTACTTTTTCAAAAGTATTGATTAAATATCTATGATATTTTTGACATGAAATTATTCTAATTAAGAATTTTGCTTATAAATAAATTAATTTATTGAATTAAAAGTGGCCTAATATATGTGGATTATGATCTGTAAATATCATAACTCAATTAAAACTGAATTCACCATTTTTTTAGTTCGGATTTAAATCGGATCTCGTATTTCGAATCATATTCAGTTCGGATAATTTATTATTCGGTTATGATCGGTTCAGATCATAATCAGATCGGATAATTTTCGGTTAAATTTTCGGTTCGGATAATTTTCGGATCGGTTCAAATCGGTTTTCGGATAATTATCCGTTTAACTAATTCGGATACAAAATCGGATTCGGTTCTATGAATTTCGGTTCGGTTTTTCGGATCCAGACCCATTTTGCCAGGTCTAGATGTAATCAAGTGTGCCTTTTGTTCTGTGTGTTGCTTTAGGAAACTTGATGCGATGTAACTTTCCAAAAACACAATGTTCACAAAACTCAAGACCTGTGACCTTATGACCACAAAGAAGATCAGCTTTTGATAGAATTTGCATCCCTCTTGCACTCATGTGACCAAGCCTCATGTGCCACAACCTGGTCATGATTTTCTTATCAATCTCCGAGGACGTGACATCAACAGAACCTGATAACGTAAAATCTTGAAGAAGATACAAGGTACCACGTTTAACACCTTCCAGAACCACATCGGAACCCTTGCAGACATGTAGAACTCCACCTTCACCTTGAAAACTGAAACCCTTATTGTCTAACATACTCAGAGATATCAGATTCTTCGTCATAAGTTGAACATGTCTAACATCATTCAATGTGCAGAATTTACCATCATGTGTCCGAATTTCAATCGAGCCTATTCCAACCGTCTCACAAGCAAAACTGTTAGCCACAGAAATTTTGCCACCGTCTACTTGCTCGTAGGTTGTAAACCACTCCATGCGCGGACATACATGGTAAGACGCTCCAGAGTCAAGAATCCACACATCAGAGCGATGCGTGTGCTCATCAGCAACTAGAGCAATATCTTCTTCAGAAATTGTACCATCTACAGCAGCAGTACCTACAACAGCAGTACCTGTAGCAGCAGCACCTGTCAATTTATCCTGTTGCTTCTTTTTCTAGGGACAATCAGATTTCCAGTGTCCCTTCTCTTTATAGTAATTACAGACATCATTAGGTTTCAGACCCTTGGGAGCTGGTTTCTTGATTTTATTCTTCCCCGACTTTTCATGTCCATTACTCCCGCTGGCTACTAACCCAACAACCTGATCTGTGCATGTACCAGCCGCCTTATGGCGCAGCTCTCTAGAATGAAGAGTAGATCTAACCTCCTCTAGAGAAATAGTATCTTTAGCAACAATAAACGATTACACAAAATTCTCATACGATAATGGTAAAGAGACTAATAGAATTAAAGCAGCATCCTCATCTTCAACTTTAACATCAATATTACGCAATTCTAATAAGATTGTGTTTAACTGATCTAAGTGATCTCGAAGAGACATACCTTCCTGCATACGCAGACTAAACAGACGTTGCTTCAGAAGCAACTTATTTGTTAAAGACTTTGTCATGTAGAGACTTTCAAGCTTCAACCACAAACAAGATGCGATATCCTCCTCCGCGATTTCAGTAATAATATCATCTGCAAGACACAACAAAATTGTTGAGTGTGCCTTTTCTTCTAGACTAGCCATCTCAGCGCTTTGCGGATCCGTCGATTTCTTTTTCAACGGCGCCCAGAGCCCTTGTTGCTTTAACAAGACACACATCTTGATTTGCCATAGACTGAAACTATTCCTCCCAGTAAATTTGTCAACCTTCACGTAATACCACCAGACTGCATCTTTCTCACCGAAACTCAAACCCTAGAAATAGGACCAGGCTTTAGATACCAGTTTGTTATACCGGAAGCAAGAAATATTATAATAAACGTAAAGAACGAACACAGATAGGTAGAAGAGAAATTTTTTTATTGATTTTGAAGATACAGATTACAACATTCAGATACAGATCTATGTTATGACCTAGAGAGTCAGATACAGATACGTTATGCCCTAAATAGTTTATATAGAGCACTCTTTAGGCGGATAAGTATTATCAGTTCCTTGGATGATAAGTCTTATCCTGAAGATAGGTTTTATCCCGAGGATAAGTATTATCCTTGACGGTGGATAAAGATTAATTCTAGATTTTTTCTTGTAAGAATTATTTTCATATCATAACGGGCAATTACGGATTCAAGGCATATTCTAACATACTCAAAACCATACAATAAAAGGAAAATCGATACAATATAGTCGATGATCGTCCTTAACATAGTTTTACACACACATATATTCAATTTATAGTTTCTGCTATGTCTTGTTAAATAACAGCTCGGCATTTCAAAGAGGGGAAACAAACGGGTCAACCCGTTTCGAAGCAACAAAAACGAATTCGGTTAGTAGATTACTGTTGTCGTTGATGAAAATGGGTCGGGGAAGGTTAGATCCGATTACCCGCTATATGTGCAGCTTGTGTTTTGCAAAGAATGTCAGTGCCGAATCTCATCCGGGGATTGCTGTTTACGTCATAGGACCATTAGGATTCTAAGAGAAAGTTTCAGTAATATGAGATTTGAGAAAATGGATGGCAGGTTTGGGTAAAATGGTTAGTCACACTTTAGATCCATATTTTGGAACTAAATCTGCTTGGAAATCAATCCAATCCATATTACAATGTGTGATTTTAGATTGAAGCAATACCCAAATTTTGGTTTGGATTTGTTTGGTTTTGGTATCCAAATTGCCACCTCTATTTTCACTCTCTTTATATAGGATAATAACTCTATTCATGTTTATAAACTCAACGAAATATATTACGTATAATCTATGTAGAACTCAGTATCCAGTCACCTTAAACATAAGCTAATGTGAAGAAAAAACCCAGAAAGGTCTAAAATTATAGAATTGCATCCCCACCAAAATAGGAGTTCCTCGTAACACCATCTGTGCAAAAAAGGTTAAAGAAAAATATTTTAGGGCTAGTTTTAGCGTACCAATCTAGGATGTTTTGTAATAATTGCAGAGAGGCTATAAGAATTAATATAAATTTAGAACACATGCTTCCAGCTCTTAAAGATCCTTCAGGCATTAAGTGCCACTGAATAGTATCGACTGGAGAACATAAAATTATTTCAAAGACATCATTCATTAGATTCAAATGTATCAAAATAATCGCTCATTAAAATAATTACTCATTTTAGTCATTAATTTTATGTTTTAACAGAGGAAGGTTGCACAGACTAAAAGAAAGATATTGTAAAGTCGTCAAAAGGCGCGAAAGTGGAACAATCTAAGCCTGGTGATCAGTTAAGACAGATAAAAAACCATATGAGAGGACCAACTAACAACTAAAACACCAACGTCTCATATGGAACATATGACAAGACCTAAAACAAAAAGACACAACAAGTCACTATAGGCAGAGCCTTTTATCTCCTCTTGGAGATCAGGAGAAACCCAAATACGCCTTATTATTTTTGTTTCTTTCATCTTGACTTGTGACCTAAACTAATTGGATCCTAACCCACAGTACGGGAAAGTGGCTTTGTGGCGTGTCACCGTGCATCCTCTGGCGCGTCCCCATGCATCCTCGGAGAACATCCTAGCACCAACTCTATATGTGCCCAGGATGGCTACCACTATGTTGACTCCAAGTTCTCAACTTGGCTAAGGTCTGGTGGTCACAATAACCATTATCACGAGTCATGACCACCCAAATAGAAATAGATCTTTTTTAACGTATATTGATATTGGCCATGTAAACATCCATCTTTAAGTATGAATGTATGCCCTGTTTTCCGCATCAGGGAGCAGCCAAGTACACAATCAATTAACAACCATTCTTAAACATTACATCTGGGAAGTTTCTTCAGGCATTCAAAAGTTAAACATAACACGAAGAGATTTAAAACCTGAACCATGAACAATTTTCTACACTAGTCTAGACTCTAGAAGAGTATACATCATAAAGTAGTACCTCGTGTTACTGTGTATCCATGTCCATTTAAAAGACAAGCTTGCAAGTTGATGAGCCTCTACGAAACTTGTAAAGTTTCTTCTGGATCTTCGCATTGTCCGGCAAGAGGGAACAATCAATTGACATCGTTTCCAAAACCCTCCCATGCTTTAACAAGTACTTAACAAGCGAAAACTCATCATTTATACCTTGGAAATTTTTAACTTCTATGCTTTTGAGCTTTGAGGATAAGCATTCTGGAACAAGATCTGGCGGACTCCACAAGAAGCGGAAAAATTGACTTTGAGAAGAAAACATGTCAACAAGTCCCTGAAAAGAAAAGAAAACACTTCACATTCAGAATCATTTGTAAATGCATAAAATCTCAATTAGGTAACTCACCTGTGGAAATACAAGACTTTCAAGGTTCGGTGAGCTCCCAAGTATGTATGGCAGTAAAGTCCAACCGGACCATGCATCGACAATGAGCTCCAGCTGACTCAAATTATGAAATGTAGGGAAACTGTAATCAGATGCATAGCTGAGGGCCTTCACAACAGAAAGACAAAACATGGTAGTCATTTTAATCTGCAGCAAATATGGAAAATGGTTCATATATGTTGGAATTAAAATTTTATACTAACCCCTAGAGTACTTTGGCATAAAGTCAGATACTTGACATGAGAAATCTTTTTAAGAAGGCCAAACACGGAATCGCCATACACGCTGCATGGTACACTCCGTTCTATCTTCTGTGCTACGTCAATAGAAGCAGTAGTGATGGACAGCAAATTCTCCGTAATGTAAATACCTTCTGATGTGAATTCTCTAATTTCAAGAGTCTCTAGAGCTGGTGTGTCAATCAAAATTTTAAGCTCAACATCTGTATCCAGATACAAATAGGAATCTAAGGAAAAGTTCTTCAATGCAGATCCACAAACACTTAAACAACAACCACTAAGCCATTTGCAATTCTCAATAACCAAATCTTCAAGCACAGGACAACCAAGTAAAAGCTTCTCAACCGACTCATAGCTTGAAAACTTAACACCGGTGAACTCAAGAACCCTTAAGCTGCAAAAACTAACATTTTCAGGAACATGAACCAATATTTTCCACTTGAGTCGAAAAACTTGAATACTTGTACACATGTAAACATCTGGCACCAGTTTATATATCTCTCTAAAATTGAGGGTAAGGTTTATCTCTTTCACGTTATGTCCAACGACAATACGAATCCATTCATCAACACGGGTCAAATCATAATTTCCAACACAATTCAAACTAAACCTCTCAAGATTCAAATCATTTCCTCTAAGCATCAAAATTCTATCGACAAAGTTGATAAAACTAACTTTTTGTCTAGAATCCCCACCAAATATATCGCGATAAATGGAGACAGTGTCATTAAAATCAAGATTAGGGAGGGAAATGAAAGGGGACTTCCATCTCTTGGATAAAATAGTGGTCCCCACAGCAGATTTAGTAGGAAGAAAAGAGAGGATGTGTGTGAGAATGGGGTCTGGCAAATTACTAATTCTATCTTGAAATTCAAGTTTTGAGTTTGAACCCATTGTTTGTCTGTAACTATTATTTGCGATCAAATGAAGCAACACAATCAATTATAAACACATATCATAGAAACATACCACAATATTTGGGCAGGGGGTTAGAACCTTTATAAGAGGAGTAGGATGAAGAAGAACAATCAACTTGGGTTGAATTGCAAGTTTGAGTAGAGATCAATCAGCCATGACCCACTTACCCAACGCTTATCTTGCTCATGGCTGACCAAAGCTTCTTTCTATTTTCTTTTGTAATTATTTTACCATTTCCATTTTCAAAATTTCTTTGTTTTCTACTTTCAAATTTGTTTTTGTCAGTTAACTAAGCTTCAATTTTACTCTTTCTTTTTTTTTTTTTTTTTTTAAAGATTTCAATTAGGCCTGTTAACTGTCCGATTCAGATATGATCACCCTAATATCTAAATCCATATTTTTTTTTAATTCGGATCGGATTAGTGATATGAATTTTTTAATATTGATCCGGTTATCGGATCGGAAGCCCAACCCGTTTAATAATTTTAAAAGTAATATTTTTTTATTTAAAGAAAATAGTTTTTTTTAATTTATTAATGTGGTCAAAATTAAAATTATGACATATATTGACAAATTCAAATTTTAAATTCCAAAATAATATTATTTGTATAATATATGCTTTATATATAATTAATATATTTTATATATTACATAAATTTAAAAAAATATTGAATGAATATGATATATTCGGATCGGATAGTTAGCGGATCGGATAATAGTAAATTCGTATCCACTCGTTATCAGATCGGACTCTAATCGGATTGGATTATTAACGGATCAGATATTTTTTTTGAAGGATCCATATCCGCTTATTTAACTATAGATCAGATCGGATCGGGTCGGATCTCCGATCTATTGA
Source organism: Heracleum sosnowskyi (assembly GCA_030848705.1). NCBI lineage: Eukaryota > Viridiplantae > Streptophyta > Magnoliopsida > Apiales > Apiaceae > Heracleum > Heracleum sosnowskyi. The sequence goes on from CM061239.1 coordinate 76,429,787, forward strand.
CAGCCCTAATTTCAATCCATACAAAAATTAATAAATGTAATAAGTTTCAGATTTGTGATTAATAAAATAATTTATATATCCTTTCAATATTTTAGGTAATAAATAATGTTGATCGGTAACTAAAGCTAGCATAATAACTCGTGTGATGCACGGGTTGTTTTCTAGATTTGTTTTTGTACAACACGTAAATATATATAGTGTTATTAGTTACGAGTAGTTTTGCCCGGTCAGCTTAGGCATTATAAAATTTTAATTTTTTATATATGTTAAAATATTTAATTATAATTACGTTTAATCCTAAAATTTTATTTTTAGTGAAACACAATTTTTTTTAAAATATTCTTTATTTTATTATTGGAATTAACTAAAAAATGAATTACATTAATATTTTTTTGACTTCTGGATTGAATTCTAATTCTATGTAAATATGGTTCACTTAATTTATGTTCGAAAGAGGTTTTTTATATGATTATTATACAAAAAATACATTGAAACCCATTTTTTTTTATAAATTATATTAAAGTCGCCACAGAAATATACACAATATATGAAATGACAACTTTATTAGTAATGTTCGTTTTTTAAATATTAAGCAAAAGTCAACTTAAATGACTGAAAGGCATATGATATAGCCTATTTGTAATTCGAGGATTCTACTCAACTTAAACAAGAATGTAATAAGTAAATATTAGATCAGATGTCACAGGAATCTCAGAAGATTATATCTGTCAAAGAATGAAGATTAAAGTCATCTACAGACTTGAAGTTAGTCTACATTGAAAGAAGCTCAATTTATTGATCAAGCCTCAATGAAGTATTCAAGCTCAGTGGATTTATTAAAGTGACAGAGATTTCAAGTGGTGACAGAAAAAGATACTGATTACGGAGTTCTTGAATGAGAAGGAAGTGAATCACTGCTTAAAGTCAAATAGATAAAGAATAAACATTGTCGTTAGTCACTCATGAACCAGACAGTGCATCGAGTGTCAACGTACTATTGTGTTTGTTATTTATCTAAGTTTTTAGTGATTCTGGAATTAATTGGGAAGTCAATTAATTCTATTTATTCTCTTATAAATAATTAATACTATTGAGTAAATTATTTATTAAATTAATTCTGTAAAGAATTAATTTAATACATAATTTATTTAGTTAATTATTTAAATTAGAATAAAAAGAAATTAATTGAGAAGTCTACTAATTCTATTTATTCTCTTATAAATAATTAATACTATCAAGTATATTATTTATTAAATTAATTCTGTAAAGAATTAATTTAATACATAATTTATTTAGTTAATTATTTAAGTTAGAATAAAAATGAACTAGGAAGACTTAGGTTTGAACTAGAAAGACTTAGAAAAATGAACTAGGAAGACTCACAAGTGAATGTCTTCCCGATTGTCTTCCTAGGCCAACCATTGTCTTCCTGAATGTCTTCCATGTACAATGTGTTGTCTTCCCGGTTGTCTTCCCTTCACAAGCATTGTCTTCCCGAGAGTCTTCCAAGGCAAAGTGATTGTTTTTCTGCTAGTCTTCCAAAGGCAATTTCAATGTATCAAGTGGCTTGCACGTGGGTTGACAAAAGAAAAGCAAAGCATTTATATAAAGACAAGGCAGTGGATTAAAAGAGATCATTCAATACATAAGCAAAAAAGACACAGCAACCTCAACATTACATTCTTCTGTCTTATTTACTTCTTGAACTGCTAAGCATTCAATTTCTACCAGAGATTTAATTCTTGTATTGATTCTTAACATTTAATCCATAAGAATCATTTCTCTTGTACTGCTTTGACTTTCTAGCGGATCATAATCCCTAGATTTTATATCGAACTACTTTTTAGTATTCGATCCTTTTTATTACAAAAATAGATAAATTCATGTCGAATTTATTCTAGATTTGTTTTATCAAGTTCTTTGTAATCAGTGATCAAAATTGTAACACCCTTCAAGTTTAATAGAGTTTTATTTAACTTGAATATTGTTTCAGTTTTATTCCGCAATAATTTGTTCTAAATTGTTAAATCTTAAAAGGACAAATTCGATTAAACGGTATCGTTTGTATTCAACCCCCCTTCTACAAACTTATCAGGACCTAACAATGACTAACTTCATTACCATTTTCTTGAAAGAGTTTTCTTTATTTAAGTACATGTATCATTACTATTTTGGGTTTTTATTTAAAAAAATTAAGTAAAGTCAATTACATTACCCAATAACATAATTGTAAGTTGGGGTTTTTAATGTTTTTAATATAGACTTTTATTTGTAAATTATATTTATGTCTACAATTATGTTAAGCATTACCTGAAAAACTGATAAAGTTAGAGTAAAAGCTCTCAAAAAAATTAGAGTAAAATGGTTACCATATGACTTTTTCCATAATCTTTTAATATTTTTTATTGTAATTAATCTTTCTACGTATAACTTTATTTTTGATAATTAATAATTATATGTTTTAAATAAAAAAAAAAGACGGGTGTAATTTTTATTGAACTCATAAACATGTGAAACTAAATTTTCATGACAATATATTTTGTAGTTTGAAAAAATCATTGTTATAAAATATCATGGGTACTCAAAGTTCTTTAACAAATCTTGCTGCATACATACACTTAATATTTCACATGTGGAACCAATAATGATATCCGGAAGTAGCACATATGTGATAGAAAATAGGAGGAACAAAAGACCAAATCTAAACCTGAACATCGAAAAAAAAACTCACGTTTACACAAGAAGAAATATCCACTATTTCATTATGTTTAAGTTACAAATGCTTTGCCTGACAAAAAAAAAGGTTACAATGTTTTGTAGTGATACCTGGTTACCAAGTCATTAAGTTGTGTTGAAATCTCATAAATTCTTGTTTATAGAGAAGGTTCCTGATGTTGCTCCAGTTAATAAGTATCATAAGTAGCAGCTTTCTCATCAGTTTTATCAGCTTATACATTGCTTCTTATCAAAGCAGTCCATCTTCTCTTGGATACCTGCTTTGTGTCTTTTTTGTGTCCAATCTACTTCTTTGCTGAAACTCCATCTTAGCATTCCCAATCTTGACCTTTTACTGTTGCAACTCTAGTCTGAAAAAAATATTTTATATATCTAGAAGGAACATAGCAGTTAACCGGAAATGCTTTATATATTCTACAATAACAATCCTTGCATAAGTGGATTTGTCAGGAGTTTACTGTTGGCACAAATTAGTAATAATATATCACCTCAGCTGAAGAGAACTCATTGGCATCCTCAGAATCACCAACAGTTTCTTCCTTGCGGATACATTTGTTAATTTCTTGCTAGTTTTTGGTATTTGGGTCAGACTTGGCTTCACTAAAAAACAAATATGAGAGAAGAATCAGACTATAAAAAAAGTTAACAAAATAACACATAATAATGCTTGTATATTAGTAGGATGTTACCACATGCGAGAAATATATTGTATACCATGTACCCTATGGAACCTGATATAGTCATGCATGATTGTTTTATTAAAGTCGTTGAAATCAGTGTAATCACTACTTAGGCACAATTTAAAACACTTCAAACTTCTTCATAAACCCATAATTCATATTTCATAGGCAACATAATTTGTTCACTATATTTGCATTGGTACTGTTGGTATGATGAAAACAAATAGCAAGATCAGCAGAACGTCTTAATTAGAAAAAAAAACATACATATGAAAATATGAATCGAATATATTTGTAACCATAACCAAAAGATTGCCTCTTCTGCTAAAAGTAAAAGAAATTCAACCAACTTAACATTATTAGGAGTTTACGCAAATGATACTACCTTAATCCAAGAGTCCGTAGATGTATCATATTAGCTTTGTGATACATGAACAATATATCAGTTATGGTTTGGGAAATGACAGGGTAAATTGAGAAAAATAAAAAATGTGATACACAACAAAAAACTGCAAACTCACTGATTAATGTATTTTTGTCAAATAGTTGATAGGATATATATTAAAATCATAAACAAAAGAAAGAATGCAAAGTCGTTATTCATGAAAACCAAAATGCAAAATGATAATAGATCCCTTGGTTCAATTACATGCAAAATAATCATGTAGACGATATAAGAATAAACAAACTTATTAAAATCATATATAGACACATCTTCTCACAATACTCATCACAAAGTTCTCACACAACTTTAATCAAACAACTGGACTACATTAAATCACAATTACAATGAACAACAATCATCACATTGGTCATACATATAAAAAAATTAGCAGACTAAAGAGGGGATTGGATGAACTAACCACTTCAATTTGTCGAAACGGAAACATCGTACTTGAAAATATCAAAATAATTGCATGAACAACCTGCAAATCAAATACAAAAAGTGATACAAAATTTAAGAACACGAAAACATCATATATAAACACATCTTATCACAATACTCGTCCCAAAATTCTCCCACAACTTTAGTCAAACAACTGCACTACATTAAGCCATCATCACATTAGTCATACATATAAAAGAAATTAGTATATTAAAGAGTTGGTAAAAGATCGAATTTGAAATTTGAATTAAGCGCTCTTGTGTGGAAGAAATGTGTGGGCAGTATGTAATGGTAATGAAAGTTTAGGAAGGACAGTCTCTTTACTTTTTTATTTGTCTAAATTACAAAGTAGACAAAGTTGAAAAAGTAGATGGTAAGAAGGTGACAGCTGATAAGTGGATTTCATATCTACTTGGATCGTTCTAAATCGGCTTAAATTGATCGTTTGTTCTCAAGTACGTGGTGTTTTTAATGTGTTTTGTGTTAGTGTGTGTAGAGTTGCTTTATCAGCAGAGTTGTGGTGATTCTATGGTTGTGTGGTGGTGTTTAGGCATTTGTGTGAAGGTCAAGTGGTTGCGGAGGTTGAACGTGCGAAGAATTGGCAAAAGAAAGCAAATTGAGGATTTTGGACAGAATTTCAGGCGCCCCAGCGCCTCCCTGCGCGCGCCCGTGCCCTATTTGACAGATTTCCAGGCGCGCCCGCGCCTCCCTGTGCGCGCGCGCCCCTGCAGAATCCTGGAATTTGGCAGATTTTTGTCAGAAAAAGAAACCTGCTGATTATTTGTCAACCCTAAGGCCTATATGAATCATTGATGGACGATTTCATGGGATATACAATCATATACCTACATACTAATCCATCCACCGGTAAGGAGAACAAGAAGACGGCTGATTTACGAAGACCTAGTTTCATCTAATCTTTGTATTCTTCTAAATTAGGCGATACTTTGGATTCTCGTTTGTTCTTTCTAAACTCTAGTACTTTTATTCAGTTTTCCAAACATATTTATTATCATGTTTTCATCAGAACCCACGATGATGTACGGTTCGAATATGAACTAATCGTCGTCGTGGGATTCTAACGGATTTATTTATGGATTTTAGTAGTTAATTGTTTTAAAGATGTGTGTGTGATGGCTAATTGATAACCTAGTTTGGTTATGCTTATTCTTCTTGGATGCGTAGCTAACATCTAAGTTGTTTGTTAATCTCTATTGATTGCGAAAGTGGATATAGAGGTTTAGAATTTGCCATGCTAGCATAGGTTTATGTATGTTTGTCATGCATGATTCGTAGGTAATTTTAACCATCTTACCTGCCCTATGTAATCTGAATGGATAACTTGCTCGTTAAACCGTTATGTTTTCAAATCTTATAGACATATAGGGTCTAAGCATAATTGGTGTCTGCTCAACTTCTATCTCTTTTGTGGATGTTTGGGTGGTTTGGTATACGTATACTGAAAGGTAGCGTGTACTGATTTCGTGTTATCCGATTAATTGTCACAACCGTCACATGCATTAATTAAAGACAAAAGACTCTGAATGAAGTATTTAATGAAGTTAGGATCCCATGTTTTGATTCTCATAAGTAAATTTGCAGCAATCTCTTCTTTAGTTAATTATAATCTCATTAGTTAATTAAAACACACAACTTTGATAATTGTCTTAGCATTGAATAATAACCATACATTGTTGCATAAGTGCTAAACTATTATAACCAAAGCAGTCTCTGTGGGAACGAACTCTACTTAATCCTATATTACTTGTGACCACGTACGCTTGCGTGATTTTGTGCGAACAAGTTTTTGGCGCCGCTGCCGGGGACTCGGTGTTATTTTTATAGTTTATGTGCTTGTCATCAGTGGTCATTAAAGTTCACTGACTCGGATTTTACTCACCAATTTGACTTTGTTTGGTGTGTTTCAGTTACTTTTAGTGAGCATGTATGCGAACACGTTCTCAATCTCGGAAGGAAGAACTTGAATTAACTCTAGATATGGGAGAACCAGCAGCAGGAGAAACGAAGGCTTTGAAGGACTATTCTCAGCCAAAGATGACATTCAATCCAGCATTGTCAGGTCGGCTATTGCAGCTAATACCTTTGAAATTAAGCCTGGCACGATTCAGATGGTGCAGAACTCAGTCCAGTTTGGGGGTGCTCCAACGGAAGATCCTAATATGCATATTAGGGATTTCATCGAGATCTGTGACACCTTCAAGTTCAACGGAGTGTCTGAAGATGCTGTGAAGCTGAGACTTTTCCCGTTTTCTCTGAGGGATAAGGCTAAGGGCTGGTTGCACTCGCTACCAGCAGGTTCTATTACTACATGGGAGGATCTTGCTCAGAAATTTCTCACAAAATTCTTCCCCATGGCTAAAACAGATGCAATCAGGAATGCTCTTACTCAGTTTTCACAACATTCTGGTGAAACTTTATGTGAAGCGTGGGAGCGCTACAAGGAGATGCTTAGGAAGTGTCCTCATCATGGAATGCCTGATTGGATGGTGATCAATTGCTTCTATAATGGACTGGGAGGTCAATCACGACCAATGTTTGATGCAGCATCAGGTGGAGCTCTGTGGGCTAAGAGCTACGATGAAGCTTATGAACTAATTGAGATGATGGCTGCTAATGAATATCAGAATCCAACTGGAAGGCTACCGCAAGGCAAGGTAGCAGGGGTTTTGGAAGTGGATGCAGCTACGGCAATAGCAGCTCAGTTGAAGGCTTTGTCAATGAAGGTGGATTCCTTGTCGAACTTTGGAGTTCAGCAGGTGGCTAGCGTGTGTGAGCTATGTGCAGGTGCACATGACACGACCCAGTGTGCCATATCAAGTGAATCGGCACAGTTTGTGAGAAACTTTCAAAGATCACAGCAGCCAGTGCCCAATGTCTATCATCCCAACAACAGGAACCACCCTAATTTCAGCTGGACTAACAATCAGGGAGGTCAACAACAACAACAACCATATCAGCAGTTTCAAGGTCAACAATTTGGAGCTAAGCAATTCAACCCTCCTGGTTTCCAACAGCAGTATGCTCCAAGGCAACCGTATCAACCACAAGGGTTTCAACAAAATCAAGGCAATGTCGGTCAGTCGTCAAATGAAAAATTTGAATTGGAGGAATTGAGGCTAATGTGCAAGAGCCAAGCTGTTTCCATCAAAACTCTCGAGAATCAAATCGGACAGATTGTCAATGCATTGCTAAATAGACCACATGGAACTCTACCTAGTGATACGGAAGCTAATCCAGGCAAACAGGAGACCAAGGAACATGTCAAAGTAGTTACCTTGCGATCCGGGAAGGTTATAGTTGACCAGAACTCAGAAACGGCAGAAAACGAAGAAAATCATGAATCTGAACAGGAAACCAGGCGCGCGCGCCCCCTACCAAGCGCGCCTGCGCCCTCTCCTCTGCCAGAAATTGAGAAAAATACTGAAGAAGCAAGTTTGAAGGGAGACGAAGAGGAAAAGCGTGATCTTTCTAAAGAAAAACATGTTCTAAAGCAAAGTACAGAGACTAAGGAAGTCTATCCGCCTCCACCATTCCCTAAACGACTTCAGAAGCAGAAGTTGGACAAAAAGTTTGCTAAATTTCTGGAGGTTTTCAAGAAGTTGCATATCAATATACCTTTTGCGGAGGCTCTTGAACAGATGCCGAGCTACACAAAGTTCATGAAGGGTATTCTATCGTGGAAGTTGAAACTCGAGGATTTGGAGACCGTCGCTCTAACTGAAGAGTGCAGTGCTATTCTACAGCAGAAGTTACCTCCTAAGCTCAAGGATCCAGGGAGTTTCACCATACCGTGCACAATTGGCAATCTATCTTTCAACAAGTGTTTGTGTGACTTGGGTGCAAGCATTAATCTAATGCCATTGTCGGTTTTCATGCAACTTGGACTTCCTGAGCCTAAACCAACAAACATGTCTCTACAGCTGGCTGATCGGTCAATTACATATCCAAGAGGTATAGTGGAGGATGTTTTGGTTCGAGTGGACAAGCTCATTTTTCCGGCTGATTTTGTGATTCTGGATTTTGAAGAGGACAAGAAGATTCCTATTATCTTGGGAAGACCGTTCTTAGCTACAGGTCGCACGTTGATAGATGTGCAAAAAGGGGAGCTTACCATGAGGGTGCATGACCAGAATGTTACCTTCAATGTGTTCAATGCAATGAAGTTTCCAACAGAGGAAGAAGAGTGTTTTTCAATGAACTTGGTTGAATCAGCAGTATACACGGAGATGGAGCAATTGCTTAAGTCAGATACCTTGGAGAAGGTACTGATAGGAGATTCTAAGTTGGAAGATAAAGAAAGAGAAGAGCAACTGCAGTACTTGAATGCTTCTCCGTGGAAACGGAAAACAGACATGCCATTTGATTCTCTTGGCATAACAGAGCTAAAAACATCCGAGGAGCGTCTCAAGCCATCTATTGAGAAAGCTCCTGCTCTGGAACTGAAACCACTACCGGAACACTTGAGGTATGCTTTCTTAGGCGATGCATCTACTTTACCTGTGATTATTGCATCTAACTTGTCAGGTAGTGAAGAAGAAAAGCTGTTGCGAATTCTGAGAGAGTTCAAGTCCGCCATTGGTTGGACCATAGCGGATATCAAGGGAATCAGCCCTTCTTATTGCATGCACAAGATTCCTCTTGAGCCAGGAAGCAAACCAACGGTGGATCCTCAAAGGAGACTTAATCCTATCATGAAAGAGGTTGTGAAGAAAGAAATTCTGAAGTGGCTGGATGCAGGAATTATCTACCCTATCTCAGACAGTTCGTGGGTGAGTCCGGTGCAATGTGTGCCTAAGAAAGGAGGCATGACAGTGGTTGCAAACGAGAAAAATGAGCTCATCCTTACTCGAACAGTTACAGGGTGGAGAATTTGCATGGACTACCGAAAGCTGAATAAGGCCACAAGAAAAGATCACTTCCCTCTTCCGTTCATCGATCAGATGCTTGACAGGTTGGCTGGCCATGAGTTTTATTGCCTCCTGGATGGGTACTCAGGTTATAATCAGATTTGCATCGCTCCAGAGGATCAAGAGAAAACCACATTCACATGCCCGTTTGGCACTTTTGCGTTCCGTCGCATTTCTTTCGGACTCTGTGGCGCACCAGCAACCTTTCAGAGATGTATGATGGTCATTTTCTCTGATATGATTGGCATCAATGTGGAGGTGTTTATGGATGACTTTTCAGTTTTTGGAATTTCTTATGACCAGTGCTTACAAAATCTTGGCATGGTGCTGAAAAGATGCGTTGAGACCAATTTGGTACTCAACTGGGAAAAATGTCACTTCATGGTGCAAGAAGGGATCATTCTTGGGCATAAGGTATCTAGAACAGGTCTTGAAGTGGATAAAGCCAAAGTGGAGACAATTGAAAATATTCCTCCACCAATCTCAGTGAAGGGAATTCGCAGTTTTCTTGGTCATGCGGGTTTCTATAGGCGATTCATTCAAGACTTTGCCAAAATTTCCAAACCCTTATGTAAATTGTTGGAGAAGGATGTTCCATTCAAGTTTGATGAAGACTGCTTGGCTGCTTTCGAGCTCTTGAGGAAGAAGTTGACATCTACACCTATTATTACTACACCTGATTGGGTGAGCCTTTTGAGCTGATATGTGATGCTAGTGACTATGCAGTGGGAGCTGTTCTTGGGCAAAGGAAAAACAAGGTGTTTCATGTGATTTATTATTCTAGCAAAACTCTCAACGATGCACAGCTGAATTACACTACCACAGAGAAGGAGCTCTTGGCAATTGTTTACAGTTTCGAGAAATTCAGGTCATATCTGCTTGGGACGAAGGTGGTAGTCTATACCGATCATGCAGCCATTCGTTATCTAATTTCTAAGAAAGATTCAAAGCCCCGGTTGATTCGGTGGGTTCTTTTGCTACAAGAGTTTGATTTGGAGATCAAGGATAGAAAGGGGACTGAAAACCAGGTGGCTGATCATTTGTCACGGTTGGAAGACCACGGTAAGAATTCAGAGGATCAGACTCTAATCAATGAATCGTTTCCTGATGAGCAACTTTTTGGGATGCAAGATGAAGAACCATGGTTTGCAGACATTGTGAACTATCTTGTGAGCAATGTAATCCCGACTGAATTTTCTTATGCTCAAAGGAAGAAGTTTCTGCATGATGTGAAGTGGTATCGTTGGGATGAGCCTTTCTTATTCAGACAAAGAGCTGATCAAGTGATAAGGAGATGTATACCTTATAGTGAAACAGAGGGTGTTTTGCGAGATTGCCATTCCACCAGTTATGGAGGTCATTATGGTGGGGAGAAGACAGCTACTCGAGTTCTTCAGGCAGGATTCTAATGGCCGACTCTGTTTAAGGACGCTCATCAATTTGTGTTGAGGTGTGATCGATGCCAAAGAGTTGGTAATATCTCGAGGAGGAATGAGATGCCTCTTAATATGCTGCTTGAAGTGGAGATTTTCGACGTATGGGGAATTGATTTCATGGGACCATTTGTTTCGTCCTGTAATAATCAGTACATTCTATTAGCAGTGGATTACATGTGTAAATGGGTCGAGGTAAAGGCTTTACCGGTCAATGATGCCAAAGTAGTGCTGAGTTTTTTGCATAAGCAAATTTTCACGCGTTTCGGAACTCCAAGGGTAATTATCAGTGATGAGGGTACACATTTTTGCAACCGTAAGTTTACAGCTTTGATGGCTAAGTTTAATATCAATCATCGTGTTGCTACTGCCTATCATCCGCAGACAAATGGTCAAGCAGAGGTGTCCAACAGAGAGATCAAGCGTATTCTTGAAAAAGTGGTAAATCCTTCGAGGAAGGATTGGTCATTGAAGCTTGATGAAGCTGTTTGGGCTTATAGGACAGCTTACAAGATGCCGTTGGGAACGTCACCGTTTCAGTTGGTGTATAGCAAGGCGTGTCATTTGCCTGCCGAGCTTGAGCACAAGGCGTATTGGGCTTTGAAGAAGTTGAACTTTGATTTGGCAGCTGCTGGTGAGAAAAGAATGCTTCAGATTAATGAGTTGGACGAGTTCCGGTGTAACAGCCCCAAATCTGGGGTCAGGGATTTAGGGTAGTCACAATCCATGTACTCCTTGCCTTACCTGTATTACTCACACCATTCATAATTCACCTGCTCATGACCCTACAATATATGTCTCACACACACACACACAGGTTAGAGTCTCAGAAACGACACAACACAACAACTGCGGAATAAATAATTTTTATTACAATACCCAAATGTCTTTTGAATATGTTACTGATACAATTTCTAAGTATTGTTACATTACCAACTTAGCCTTCTGATGCTCACAATCCTCTAATACCATTCATGTCTATACATAAGTTGAATGCCAAAAGCCGTAGCCTGATTCGATTGGTTCGTACTACTCTTCGGGATCACTGCTAGAAACTGTTTATGGAAACGCCTTGCGGGGTATGTGCCGTCCCATTGGCATCCTGCTTCGCTGCTATATAATATATATAAAACAATAGCAAGAGTGAGCGATAGCTCAGCAAGGTAATAAAAGAAATATGGCATAATCCTGCCTTTAACTCAACCCAGAATAAAGCGGGTATAAGACAATAATTTGTCAAAATATCTCGATACTGAAATTATTTCCTTATCGGAATGTATTCCCAAAAACAGTACCATTAATGTACTTCAAATATCATTTCCTAATATTTCTGCAAGCTTTTGCTATATTAGGAACAAAGTTCTAGTATAATATAAAAGATAAGGTTTCAAAGTAAACCAATATAACTCTTCCAAAAATATCTGCTATGTAAGCAGAATATCAACACATAACTTAAAAGAAGTTATAAGATGATTCAGTATAAACAACTCCCTTACCATAACTCATGTTATGTAAGGTATCCACAGAGTCATATGATATAAAAGAGGAAGTTACGAGGAAAATTAATATAATATTTCCGTAACCCAAAATCCACTTAGGTATATATATCCTTAATCAGGTTTTATCAGAGTCATACTCATAAAATAAAAGATGAAGTTGCAAGAATTTATTGACACTTCATTTCCAAACACTTTTCGACCCCCTGCCAACACGATTGGTTCATCACCCCAATACATGTTGCAGGAATATCCAAATTGGATGATGAACTAATACTGGAGTTGCTACCGCGCCCGCTGTGCCTAACCTTGCTATGATCAGTAGCAGGTCGCACCGCTCAAATATGTTTTCTACATGTAGATGGAAGAATCACGACGGCCTGACATTGTCTACCACCTTCCAGTGACCTCCCGGCCCATTTGGGGCCATAAAAGTTGGATGGGTCAATCGCAACTGGACCACTTACACCACTCCTAGTTCAGATGAAATCCATGACTCTGAAACGTAAAGGTCGTCCTCCTTTCCCCAAGTGTAACACTTGTTGATACGACTCCTCTAAGTAGTTATATCTAGGTTGGAAAGGAAGATTCCCCAATATTTCCCAAGCTAGGCTTGTTAATGGATATCGACTTGTTCCATGAATTTACCCCTCGATCGTTGAGGTGGTAACACAATATTTGACTTGCAGCAATTACATTGTTCCGAAAAATATCCGTCTCTTGACAGTTTTTGAATTGAGAGTTTAAAAAGAGTAGTAGCCACTTAAATCAGGTTTCCCATATTTTTGATAGTTGAGCGAGCATTTAAATCCCCTTTAAAAGACAGATTTAAATGGAAAAACATTGTTTGGGGAACCTCTTTTTGATTTGAAAATAATTAATAATATTTATTAAATACGTAGCCTTAAACGAATATTTGAAATAATATTCATTAAGTAAGTATCCTCAAATGAATATTTGAAAATAATATTTATTAAATAATTAAGCCTCAAATGACTATTCAAAATAATATTCATTAATTAATAAATTTCAAATGAATATTCGAAAATAATCTTCATTAAATAATTAATCTCAAATGAATATAAATGATATTCTGTAAGTCGATAATCCTCAAATGAATATTAATAAATAATATTCTTAAAGTCAATAATCCTCAAATGAACATAAATGATATTCTGTAAGTCGATAATCCTCAAATGAATATAAATGATATTCTGTAAGTCGATAATCCTCAAATGAATATAAATGATATTCTGTAAGTCGATAATCCTCAAATGAATATTCATACATAATATAAATAGTAAATCCTCGAATAACAGTACCTGATATCTTTATCGGAAAATAACCTTTATCATATACAAAATATAATCACTTCTGATCTTTCAAGAAAATCACACGCCCTTATCCTAGGGCAAATATAAAGCTCTGGCTTATAGCTGATATCCCATATCTAGCTTATAAGCCAGTTACCAAATCATTTTCAAATAATAACCTTCGAATGAGGTAATATTCAAATAACATTCCTCAAATCATTTCCAGGTAATTAATACTTTCTAGAAATATAATTAATATTTAATAATAATATTCTTCAAGATGAATAGTACTCTGCCGCTGGAATCCCTCCGGGTTTCCACGACTATCTATATATGTTAGATATAATTGCTGACGTTTGTTCATCAGTGTTTAAGTACCAGGTACATATCAGAGTTTATCTAGAAGCCAGTCAGAGTTTGATAAAGTCTGACTGGGTGAAGAGTTTATCTAGAAGCCAGTCAGAGTTTGATAAAGTCTGACGTGGTGATAGTTGACTTAGTTGTCGGTGCAAAGATAAAGATTCTAGAAGCAATATATTCTGAAGATGGAAAGAAGCAGAATATATTGATACAGCTAAGGAAACGGAATAGAAGACTGAAGCAATCCTTAATTGATATGAATTGTATAGCTAATTTATAGGAGTATCAATTAGATAAGGATTGTGTAACTGTGTACTATATAAACACAGATAGGTTATCCCTAGAAGGGATGCGATTATTGAAATATTATTCTTGTAACCTAGTAGCTCTTTGTGATTCATTAACATCATAAAGAGAGAAACTGTTAATATAATTACAGTTTGTTGATTTATAAAAAGTGTTCTTGATTGTTATTCTCATATACATACTTGATTATATTGTGTATTCGGCCTAACAATTGGTATCAGAGCCTAGGCTGTTTAATATATACAGTTTTACGATTCAAACACAGTAATAATCATGTCTGAAGAAAATCAAACTCCTCCCAAGGTTGAACAGGTTAAACCTAATTCTGTGAGTCGGTATGAAACAATCAGGGTTCCAATTCTCAGGCCAGTGGAGTATCCAATTTGGAAGGTGAAGATGACCATGTTTCTGGAGGCTACAGATCCAGAATACCTTGACAGAATATATGATGGTCCGCATATGCCGACTAAAATGTCTCCTGTTGTTGATGGTCAAGAACAAAAGACGGTTCCAAAGGAAAAGAAAGATATGACTCCTGAGGACATCTCATCAATTGCAAAAGATGCAAAGGTTAGACATCTTCTCCACAGTGCTTTAGATAATGTTATGTCTAACAGAGTAATTGGTTGCAAAACTGCAAAAGAAATCTGGGATGCTTTGGAAGTCAGGTGTCAAGGAACCACTGCTATAAAGAAGAACAGGAAAACGATACTCACTCAGGAGTATGAGCACTTTGATTCAAGAGCCAATGAAACCTTGACTGAGACATATGACAGATTCTGTAAACTGCTGAATGATTTATCTCTAGTTGATAAAGAATATGATCTTGAAGAATCAAATCTCAAATTTCTCTTATCTTTACCTGAAAGATGGGATTTGAAGACAACAACTATAAGAGATAATTACGAACTTGCTGAAACTGAACTTGATGAGATTTATGGGTTACTGAAAACTCATGAATTGGAAATAGAACAAAGAAACAGAAGATCAAGCAAGAAGACAAAATCTGTTGCTCTCAAAGTTGAGGAGAAGCCCATCAAGAAGGAATCATCAAGGAAGAAAGCCAAGGGAAAGGCTTTAGTCATTAAATCTGAAAGTGAGTCATCAAACTCTGATGATGACTCAAACTCTGATGAAGCTTCTGACTCTGAGGATGATGAAGAACAGATGATGCAAATGGCTGCATTGATGGTGAAGACCTTCAAGAAGATGGGATTCAAGAACTTCAAGAAAGGAAAGAGATTCTCAAGGAAAGATTCAAACTCTGAAAGGAAAAGTTTTAGAAAGTCTGATGGAAGAGAGACCAAGTCTGGCAAGAAGGATAAATCTGAAATCCAGTGCTACAGGTGTAAGGAGATGGGTCACTATGCCCCAGAGTGCAAGAAAGGAAAATCTGAGAAAGCACTCATCTCTAAAGGCAAAGACTGGGCAGATACTTCAGACTCTGATGATGGAGTAAATTATGCTCTTATGGCAACTGTCAGAGATGAGACTGAATCATCTGAAAATAAGGTACCCCTAACTACTTATGCTTATGATACTGATAATATATCTGAGTTAAGAGTATATCTGAAAAGTGTACATGTTAGTTATAGGGATCAGACTTTAGAGAATGAGAGAATTAAATCTGAGAATCTTAGTCTTAAAGAAAGAAACAAGTTTCTTGAAGGAGAACTTGAGAATATGAAGAAGATTCAAAAAGAAAGAGATGATGCTGTTTATATTGAACAGGAATTGACTAAGAGGTATAAGCAGTTAGAATCTGATCTAGAAAAAGAAAGAAAAATAATCAAGACTTGGACAAACTCTGGAAGAGACACTCATCAAGTGTTTCAGACAGATTCTGTAGGTTTAGGCTATTGTGAAAATGATGAACTTAGGTTTAAAGACAAGGTTAAGGTTAAACCACAACTTAAACCTGTGAAATTTGTTCCAGAATCTACTATGTTAAAATCTGTTGTAGTAAGAGAAGCTGATATGGAATCAGATGAAACCTGTGAAAAACAGGAAAATATTATAACAGAAAATCTTATGGAAATAGAAGCTGTTAGAAAGCCAGTAAAAACTTGTGAAAAACAGGTTAATGTTGGTTTGATGACAGGAAAACAGTTCAATCATAAGCTCAAAGAGGTAAAATCTGCCATGAAACCAAAAGGGTCCAAGAAGAATAGGAATGGAAAAATAGGCATAAATAAAAGAAATAATCATTTGCCTACTGATGCTGCTCCAAGGAAAACATGTTATAATTGTGGTAGTACTAACCATCTTGCTAGATTTTGCAATAAGAACAAACATATTAATTCTTTACCTTCTACATCAGGAGTAAAGAATGATTATGTAAGGGTTAAACCACAGACTTTATGCACACACTGTGGGAGCACTTGGCATTCTATTTATACTTGTAAGAGTTATCATGCTATTTATCATAACTATTATGAGCCAAAGCCCAACTTGAAGTGGGTTAGGGCAAACTCTGCAAGTGTAAAGTCTGACAATGTTAGTTTAAACTCTGATGATAGTGATTCCGCTGCAAAAACTAACACTGTTAAGAAAGACAAAGGATCCAAGCAAGTCTGGGTCCTTAAAACTAACACTTAGTGTTTGTTTGTGATTGCAGGGTATAAAAGAGAGCACACTTATCTTGGACAGTGGATGCTCAGGACATATGACTGGAAATAAAGCCCTGCTATCAGACTTTGAGGAGAAGGCTGGCCCAAAGGTTTCCTATGGAGATGGCAACATAGGACACACTCTGGGATATGGCAATATTAATCTTGGAAGTGTCATCATCACAAATGTAGCTCTAGTCTCAGGACTCAAGCATAATCTGCTATCTGTGAGTCAAATCTGTGACAGAGGAAACCATGTAGATTTTCATACTGAACACTGTGAAGTTATCAGTAAATCTACTGGAAAAGTTGTTCTAGTTGGACACAGACGCAACAACATTTATGAAGCAAGTTTGGTAACAAACTCTGATGGAAAAACAGTGTGTCTATCTGCAAGAATGTCAAATGAAGAGAGTTAGAAATGGCATAAGAAGCTCTCTCATCTAAACTTGAACAACATCAATGAACTTATTCGAAAAGATCTTGTAAGGGGACTTCCAAAGTCAATACTAAGCTTAGATGGTCTGTGTGATTCTTGTCAAAAGGCCAAGCAAAAGAAGTCATCTTTCAAGAGCAAATCTGAATCTTCAGTAGTGGAACCTTATCATCTTCTACATGTTGATCTCTTTGGACCAGTGAATGTGATGTCTATGGGCAGAAAGAAATATGCTCTAGTAATTGTTGATGAATATACTAGATATACATGGGTGTATTTCTTATCAAAGAAGGAAGAAACTGCTCACACTCTGATGGATCATGTAAATCTACTGGACAAAGGATCACAGCACAAAGTCAAAATTATAAGGAGTGATAATGGAACTGAATTCAGAAACTCAATCATGGAAGCTTTCTGCAAGGAAAGAGGAGTGAAACAAGAATTTTCTGCACCTGGAACTCCACAGCAAAATGGTGTAGTTGAAAGAAAGAACAGAACTCTAATCGAAGCTGCCAGAACTATGCTTGATGAAGCAAAATTACCAACTTATTTCTGGGCAGAAGCTGTTCAAACTGCTTGCTTTACTCAAAATGCTACACTGATCAACAAGCATGGGAAAACACCATATGAGATGGTGAAAAATAAGAAGCAAAATTTGAAATACTTTCATATATTTGGATGCAAATGCTTTGTGTTGAAGACTCATCCTGAACAGTTGACTAAGTTCGAGTTAAAAGCTGATGAAGGAATCTTTGTTGGCTATCCATTATCAACAAAAGCATTCCGAGTCTACAATCTGAGAACTAAAGTGATCATGGAATCCATACATGTGTCATTTGATGACAAGAAAATAACTGGACTTGAAGATGAAATTGAACATGATCAACTGCGCTTTGAAAATGAAGGTTTATTTTCTGATGATGTAAACTCTGATGAAGCAGTACCGACAAACTCTGATGAAGCGGTTCTGATAAACTCTGACGAAGCATACTCTGAACCTCTACTGGTAAATACTGGAGAAACTGAAAATTCTCAAATTGAACAACATAGAGAACCAGTTGAGGGGGAGCGTGAAGAAGCTCAACAAGACACAGAAAATGAGTCAGTTGAGGAAACTGATTCAAACTCTGACAGTTCAAACTCTGAGCCATCCAATTCAGGGGGAGCCTCAGATGCTGCAGAAAGTCAACATATGAATCAGGAGAGCATGGATCAAGGGGGAGGATCCAATAATGATGCAAGAAACCACTTACCAACAGTAAGAAAGTGGACACAGGCACACACACCTGATCTCATAATTGGAGATCCTGATGCTAGTGTGAGAACTAGAAGTGCAACAAATAATGAGTGTCTGTATCATGCTTTCTTGTCTCAAACAGAACCAAAGAAGGTGGAGGAAGCTCTTCAAGATGCTAATTGGATTACAGCAATGCAAGAAGAGTTAAATGAATTTGAAAGAAATGAAGTCTGGACACTTGTACCTAGACCAAAGAATAGATCAATTGTAGGTACAAAGTGGGTTTTCAGAAACAAGACTGACAGTGAAGGTGTGATTACAAGAAACAAGGCTAGACTTGTGGCTAAAGGTTATTCACAACAGGAAGGGATTGACTATGATGAAACCTTTGCTCCAGTTGCAAGATTGGAGGCCATAAGAATTTTTCTGGCCTATGCTGCACACAAGAAGTTTAAAGTCTTTCAGATGGATGTGAAAAGTGCTTTTCTCAATGGGAAGCTTGAAGAAGAAGTGTTTGTTGAACAACCACCAGGATTTGTAGATCCCAAGCATCCAGATTATGTCTACAGGCTTGACAAGGCATTATATGGACTAAAGCAAGCACCAAGAGCATGGTATGAAACTCTTGCTCAATTTCTTTTAGAAAGTGGGTTCACAAGAGGTACAATTGATAAAACCTTGTTTTATTTCAATTCTGGTGATGATTTGCTTTTAGTTCAAATTTATGTAGATGATATTATCTTTGGATCTACTAATGACAAACTTTGTAAGAAGTTTGCAAAGCTTATGCAATCCAGGTACCAAATGAGCATGATGGGAGAGCTTAGTTATTTTCTAGGCTTACAGGTCAAGCAAACAGATGATGGTATTTTTATCAATCAAGCAAAATATACCAGAAATCTTCTCAAGAAATTTGGTATGCTTGATAGTTCATCTGCTACAACTCCCATGGCTACTGCAACAAAGCTAGACAAAGACACAGGAGCCTCAGTAGATATGACAAACTACAGAGGAATGATAGGGTCTTTACTGTATCTTACTGCAAGTAGACCTGATATCATGTATGCAACATGTCTTTGTGCAAGATTTCAAGCAGATCCCAGAGAGCCTCATCTAACAGCTGTAAAAAGGATTTTCAAATATCTCAAAGGAACCATAACCTTGGCTTTGTGGTATCCTAGAGAATCAGAGTTTAAGTTAATTGGTTACTCTGATGCAGATTTTGCAGGCTGTAAGATAGACAGAAAAAGTACAAGTGGAAGCTGTCAATTCTTAGGTGACAGATTGGTTTCTTGGTACAGCAAGAAACAGAAATCAATTTCCACATCCACAGCAGAAGCAGAGTATATAGCTGCTGGTAGCTGTTGTGCACAGATTCTGTGGATGAAGAATCAGTTGCTGGATTATGGTTTGAGGTACTCTAAAATACCTATTTTCTGTGATAACCAAAGTGCTATTGCTATGACAGGAAATCCAGTACAGCACTCCATGACCAAGCACATCAGCATAAGGTATCATTTTATCAGGGAACATGTGGAAGAAGGAGATATTGAGCTTCATTTTGTGTCTACAGACCAACAACTTGCAGATATCTTCACCAAACCTTTGAGTGAAGCTACTTTTACAAGATTGGTAAATGAACTTGGAATGATCTCTGGTTTTGACTAGAGATACGGGTTAGACTCAAACACTATACATATTTGATTTTTAATGCTCATGATTCCCTGCATGTATTAACTGTTATTAGTACCAGTGTCATAAACTCTGAAAGTAAACTCTGATGCTAAACTCTGTTAGTCATAAAGTGTTGGTCATACTCTGATAGTTACAGTCTAATGCTATACTCTGATTGTAATTTTGTCTGAAACATATGGACCGATGAAGAAAAATGTATGAAGCATGATTTTCAGTAAGTAATCATGAATTCTTCTAAGTATTATAAATTCTGATTACAAAATGTACAGAAATTTTACACAGCATGATACTGTCTCTATATTTATAGCATCTCTTAGTTTATTGATTCTATACACTGAAGTTGTATTAGCTGCTTGCATTTTCTCTCATAAATTAATTGTATTAACTGATGAAAAGTCTAAACTCTGATTATAAATTGCAAATAATTCACCCTCAAATCAAAAGATGCCAAGCAGAGCACAAATTCCTTTGAGATCATGTTGTGCCTAGGAAGATCCAGGAACTTATTGTATGAAATAAGGGCTAAAATCTTTGATTTTTGGTGACTAGAGCCAACCACTGATTACTGGAAAAATATAATAATAAAAAAAAAATAATAATTAGAAATATATATGAAAACATATATAGAAAGGGGGTGAAAAATAAAAGATATATCCAAATGAAAGGATATCAATATACAGAGTTTAGATATAAAATCAGATTTTATGTTCTACATGAGAGTTTAGGCAATCAGTTTTTACTGCTTTAGTCTGTGGATTTTATGCACTTTGAGATGGTCTAAATATTTATATTCAGTAAACTCTGCTAATTCACACACAAATACTCACACCTGTACAGTTTGTGAAAAGAGTTTGTTTATAAAGAAGGAGGATTGGTAAACACTGATGATTTGTGTACTCTACGCTGAGGTAATTTCATTTTAATCTCTGTTGATTAAAATAAATTTTGCTTGTTTCAGATAAATTATGATTTTTGAGAAAAGACATTTGTTTTGAAAATACAAAAAGAGTATGATTGGACAGTTGTTCAAAAATGTTTTAAACAGAGGAGAGAGGTTAATTTCCTAGAAAAGTGTAACAGGTAGTAATTATTGATGTTTTTACTGCGCATGTGCATTGAAAACTGTCAATTCTTGCTGTCATAGTCATTGCATGTGTGCCACGTGTCCCACTAACACAGTTAACGGAGTAAGACAGTTGTGTATTAATGATTAAAAACTGTTCAGTTTTTAATTTTGAATTTTACATTTATACAATACACACACCTTCGTCTAAACTTTTCACATCTTACTCCAACACACATCTATTCACACACAAGCATATTCACAAACACTTTTCTACACACAAACTCTTGTGAAGCTTTTGAATCAGTTTCTTTGTTTTTTCTTCTCAATTCGTACTAATGGCTACTACAGCTTTTGTTTCTTCTGGGTTAGAGTTCGTTCCTAATAATTATGCAGCCCCACTAAACACTGTCAATGCACCAGAGGCGTTTCATATAATACAAGACTTTCTTGCTCAGTCAGCAATTGGGCGTGCTTTGGTGGAGCCTGCAAAGCTTTATGGATCTCAGATCAAAGCTTTCTGGGAGACTGGTGTCTATGATGATGGTGGTGATTCTGGTACCCCATCCATAGTTTTTGAGTTCCAGGAGACAGAGTTTGTCATAACTCCAGGAACTGTTCGTGAAGCAATGGGCTTTGCAGAGTCTAACGCTTACACCATTAGTGTTGGTGATACTGATCTTCAGAGAATGATGCAAGCTATTGGGTATACTGGATCTTTGGCGAAGATAGGCCAACTGAAGCGACCGCTTTTACGAAAAGAATGGAGTTTCTTTTTCGATTGCATAACAAGGGCGTTCGGGAAGAAATGTACAAATTGGGATGCGATTCCAATCGACAGTCTGCAAATCGGGTATTCACTTCTCTTTGCCAGTAATTATGATTTTGCTAGACTTGTTTTGATGAACATAGGTGAGAAGTTAACAGAGAATAGACATGTAGTCTATTTTTCTAGATTTTGTCAAATTTTATTCTCTGCTTGTGTTCCAAATGTTGAGATTGATGAGGAGGACGTAATTCCCTCTTTCAAATTGCACAAAAGGGTATTCTCTGACCTTACTAATAAGGATTTAAAGAAGGTTAGTGTTGGTGAATTGTTGTTGCCTGAGACAGTGCTTCAGTTCCTAAACCCTCAACCTCAACCACAACAGCCATCAGAACCAGTAAATGCTGAAGCCTCTACAGTTCAACCACGGACTGGTGGTAGGACTAAGCATGTTGGTACAAAACCTCCAAGGATTGCTAAGCCAGCTACTGAAGCTGGGGTATCAAATGCTGATGATATGCCTCAGAAGAAAAGGTTAAAGAAAAGAAGGGCCAACAGGGCAAAGTCTGATAATGCTGATGAGGACAGTGAAACTGATGATGAAACTCTTCATCAGAGAAAAAGAAGATTGGTGGTTGCACATCTCTTTGGTGCATCCAATGTAAATACTGAAGTTGTCAATCTGGACAGAGTTTTTGAGGAAAATGTTGTTGAAACAGCATCTATGCCTGAAATGGTAAGTGCTGATGAAGAAGCTCCTACATCAAAGGCTGATGATGTAGTTGAGGAAGCTGCAAATGACGCTACTATGTCCACAGAGGATAGAGCACATGTTGAGATTGCAGATGAAGCTCCTGAAATTATTGTTCAGGAGGCTACAGAAAATATTGAGGCTGAGTTTTTTGAGCCACAAGGATTTCATATGGAAGTTGAAGCAAACATCTCTGTAAACTCTGAACATTTCACAGAGGGTTTGGAAGCTGATCAAGATACTGCTGAAATTGAAGAATCTATGGCTTCTCACATAGAAATAATTTCTTTTGAATTTGAGAAAGGTGAGGAAGTCAATCAGACTTTAGCTGCTAATGCTACAGAAACTGTTGCTGCAAATCCTGATGTTGCTGACAAGGATGCAACAGAGAATGTTCCCATAGAAGCAGAGTTTGTTACAAACTCTGAGACTAATAAAGCTGAGCAGATAACTACTGAAGCTGCTGTAGAGAATTTCGATGAAGCTATGGCAGAGTCTGTTCCTGTTGAAACAGAGTTTGTTGCAAACTCTGAGATTCCAGAACCTGTTGCAGAGAAAGTTATTGTTGAAGCTGCACAGAGTAATTTTGAAACTGCTGCTGAGAATGTTCCTGCAGAGAATACAGCAGATGATAATAATGATGATGATAGTTCTGATCATTCACAAGAGGAGTTATTTGAGAGTCAAGCAAACTCTGATGAGCAAAGAGAGGTCAATCGAGCTACAGCTGAACATTATCAGGATATGTACTACAATAGATGGGCTGCTGCAGATTGTATCTTTTCAGCACAGAGGGCTGCTGATTTTCTTGGTGATTTTGTGAAGACAATTTCAAATCCTGATATTCTTACAAGTCTAAAGGCTACTGTGATTCAAATTAAATCTCTCCACAACAGATTTGATGAGTCTCATAAGGAAGTCACTGCTTTGAGGAATGAAGTTGGTCTGAGGGATCTTACTCTGAAAAATGATAGAGCTTACTACAATTCCATGTTCAAGAAGCAAGCTAAGGACTCTGATGAAATTCAGAAGAGGCTTGGGAAAGTTGAGGACAACCAGACTGCTATGTCTGCCCAACTGACTTCAATTTCTAATGCCATTGAGTTGTTGACATCAGTACTACTTTCTGATGATGTCAAAAAGGGGGAGAGTGTACCAAATGACAAATGCAAAGACACTCAAACTCTGAGACGGAGGGATGATGGTAATGATGGTGGAAACAAGGGAGGAGATGGAAAGAGTTTAAGATTAAATTCTGATAGAAGACTACTTCCAAGAAGATCAAACTCTGATAGAAGATCAAACTCTGGAAAGGGAAATGCAAACTCTGCCAGTGGTTCAAGATACAAAAGTTTGATAATCTCTGATAAGCCTACCACAGATGAGGAAATTGCTACTAAGGTGTTTATGGCAGAACATGGAAAAGATGTTACAATTGAAGATATCCAAGCTGAAGAGCAAATGCTTGCTGAAGAACACAAGAAGAATCTTGAAGCTGGAATCTACAAGAAGAAGGAAATCAAGGCTCCTAGAAAGAAAGAAATTGGAATTTCTATTAAAGAAAATACTCAACAGAGTATACAATACACCAGGAGGCCTGTGATTACAAATGCTGGTAAAGGAAAGGGTATACTGGTAGAAGAAGAACAGTTACCAAAGAAGAATTATTCAACCTCTGACAAAGCTCAAGTTGAAGTTTTTGAAGCTAAATCAACCTCTGACAAAGCTCAAGTTGATGTTATTGTTAAGGATGTGCCAACCTCTGACAATGCTCAAGTTGTGCAAACTCAGTTATCTTCACCACTCCAAGGTTTCAAAAGATCTTCATTACCTGAAACTCTGAAGTCTAGCCAGGTGAACTTTCTACAAACCAGAACAGTACTTGGAAAACAATCTTATGATAAATCTGGTTTGGGTTCCCACCAAGAGAAAAGAGTTAATAATAGTCCTTTAGATCATACATCACTGGCAGAACCTGGTGTTGGGGTTACTCAAGAAAACCTTGATAAACTAGAATCTGTTCAGATGATTTA
Organism: Heracleum sosnowskyi; assembly: GCA_030848705.1. Classification (NCBI taxonomy): domain Eukaryota; kingdom Viridiplantae; phylum Streptophyta; class Magnoliopsida; order Apiales; family Apiaceae; genus Heracleum; species Heracleum sosnowskyi. The sequence continues at coordinate 76,454,515 of CM061239.1, forward strand.
CCACAGAGGCTTGAAGGAGTTTTTATTATACTTTATGGCTGATGGCAGAGTTTACAGAATTGGAGAAGATGATATTCGTCTGAAATTATGGGAAGAGCTAGAGTATGTTCTATATCTCCTGAAGATCAAAAATAGAAATACTCATAATGCTGCTCTGGTTTTAAAAGAAAGAATGGTGAAATCAAAAGTTCTTTTTGGAGGAAGTGTTTCCAGTGTATATATTCCTAAGTACAGAGATGCACATGGAAAGTTGGTGGAAATGAAGAAAAATAGTGCTAGATTCAGGACTGCACTAGATAAGAAAGTTATAGAGTTCAATCTAGAGTCTGATAAGGCTTTTTATATCAGACTTGGCAATGAAATGAACAAGAACAGCATCTATTCTTTAAGGGCTGCCATTTATCAAATTGGTGAAGATGAACCAGAATTGAAGGAGCTGAAGAAGGATATGATTGCTGAACTAGATCGAGCTGAGAGAAAGTTACTGTCAGATTATATCAGGACTGTACCTGATATCCAAGAAATTCAGTAAAGTCTGACTGTAAGTTTTTATGTTTTCTATTCTAAGTTAAATTTAAACTCTGTTTTAAAATTAAACTCTGCTATATTTTAAACACTGCATTTGTTATATGTTTTGACATCATCAATTATCTGTTTAACTTGTACATTTTTATTATGCACAAGTTGGGGGAGATTGTTAGATATAATTGCTGACGTTTGTTCATCAGTGTTTAAGTACCAGGTACATATCAGAGTTTATCTAGAAGCCAGTCATAGTTTGATAAAGTCTGACTGGGTGAAGAGTTTATCTAGAAGCCAGTCAGAGTTTGATAAAGTCTGACGTGGTGATAGTTGACTTAGCTGTCGGTGCAAAGATAAAGATTCTAGAAGCAATATATTCTGAAGATGGAAAGAAGCAGAATATATTGATACAGCTAAGGAAACGGAATAGAAGACTGAAGCAATCCTTAATTGATATGAATTGTATAGCTAATTTATAGGAGTATCAATTAGATAAGGATTGTGTAACTGTGTACTATATAAACACAGATAGGTTATCCCTAGAAGGGATGCGATTATTGAAATATTATTCTTGTAACCTAGTAGCTCTTTGTGATTCATTAACATCATAAAGAGAGAAATTGTTAATATAATTACAGTTTGTTGATTTATAAAAAGTGTTCTTGATTGTTATTCTCATATACATACTTGATTATATTGTGTATTCGGCCTAACAATATAACACAAATATCGACTCCCGGTCTAGAGTCGAAACAATAAACATGCTCTTATCTATAGAGCTACAAGGTATCCCGGTTCATAAGTACATTATCTCACAGCTCGTATAATATCCAAAAGTCAAATTCTATTTAACACGATATATAACATGCATCGCAAAACTGTATAACTCCACACATGGCAACAGCAGTAATATATAATCAATACTTCAAAGTATAGATTTAGGAAACTTGCCACAATACTCACAACAAAGATTTGATATATATAACTTGGGAATACACAAGTATTGAATATTTGAAAATATACCTACTCTGAACAATAGAGTAAGGTTTAGTAAACTTGCCTGATGCTCGAGAAGTGATAGGGGTTCGCGACGATGCCGGACAATCTAGACAAAGTCAAACGAAAACACACGGTTAATCCCCTCGATAAACCACTTATAACTCAATGCTTAAACACGTAAGCGAAATACAACCAAGGCGTTACTTGCTCGCTCTAGCGTCACACTAAGTCCATGTTATTCGTCAAATACTTATATCATAAGTTTGGTTCGAAATCCATCCTCAAATCCAAGTTATACTTAACCATTTGGAACCTTGGTTTCTAAGTCTTGTTTTCAGTGGTTTTCACTTTCGCGACCTCGACTAAAACATTTTTATAAAATCGAAACATAATCCTTTTAATCCGAATCTTTTTCGTGAGCCTTCCTAACTGTCTCTAGTATTATTCCTCAAAGTTTCACATTTTAATATGGCTTCTAAGTGGTCCAAATATAGCCTCAAAGTGACTGACCAGAGAGGGGTTGTTCCTCCGAACGACGTTTACTAAAACTCACTTTTCTCTTAAACCGTAAATCGTATCGACATGATTTTTATATCAAAACAAACCTTAAAACAAGGCCTACATGTTCATGGTCAATGTTGCCCAAAACTATTCCAAGACCAGTTCGAAATTCTTGCTCAAAACAGCCTTAAATCAAATGGGCATTACGACGGCTATAACTCGGATATTCCCAAGTTTCAAATCATCCAAAATGCATATCGATCACTCCACTCAACATATACATCTTATTCAACCAAGAACTGAGGTCAAGCAATGCCTTTACGTTCTTAAAACTCAATATAACTTATAACAAAGCCCAATCATAGCTACTAAGATCATAAGCATGCTTTTACACCATTAAAGCTTCAAAAATCACTTAATACATTCAAGGGTTCAAGGTTCATACCTCCTCCAAGCTTGTTTACTTCCAATGCACCTATATAAACTTAGATCCTTGCTTAATACAACCTTTGGAAGCCACAAACTCAATATCCAAAAACAAAACAAAATACAAGTTACTATTCATCGTTACTTTGTAAAATCCATATAAAATCGAAAACCAAGAGTTTGGTTCTCAACTTTTTACCACACCTTCTACTCTTCAAGGGATATCTTTTGAGTCCTACCTCATCACCAGGGGATGCTTGAAGCTCGACTTATTGGCTTTCTAAGGTGAGTGGTCGAAACTGGAAATGCAGGGCAGTTTCTGTTCTCCGACTTGGGGAAGTGATTTGACTAGGCTACTCTCCTTTGTTGGCCATGAAATTTTGAACGAATGTTGCCCATGGAGGGGAGAAGCTATGGTTAAAATTTGGTGATTTGAGGATGGATAGAAATGGAGTTATGGATTTTTCTTTCCTTGATGCTTTTGCTGGGCAGAATGGGGGAGAAGAGAGTTCTTCTCTTTCTTTTTCTTTTCTTTATCTTGGTTAATCAATCAAAATGCTGATATTTTGTATAAGTTGTGAGTCATCACCTTGATGCCTTCTTCTTGCGACACTTGTCAAACATGCACTGGTTGAGATAAAGTAACTTTACTGGTTTGCTTTACTGATTCGTTTCCTTTCACATGGATGATACAAATGTTGCATTCCTCGAATTAATCTTGTTACATGTTACTTCCATGTCTATATTTAATCCTGTTAATGTTGCCTTGTTCCTCTTGAAACGATTCAAAATATTTTCCAAAAAGAGTGAATAAAACGCTACGCGATTCTCGGAGTGAATAGTAACTATTCACTATTCATTCCAACAATCGAATCCTTAAATCGACTTTAATAAAATTATAAAGTTCCAAAATATTAAATCCTCAAATCCTCAATTTTCATATCTCATTTCTTGAATATAATAATATATAATTCGCTGCCCGGTCGAATATTACACCAAAATAAAATTTGGAATTTCTGAATTCCGATCGTCTTTGCATTCACTTATTTACTCCGTAGATCACTAATATGACTTTGGAATATCCACACTACGTCTCGTACATAGGTGGCATGAAAAATTTTCTTAACCCTCAAAATCACTATTCATCCACCAAATTCACTATTCACTGATGCACTTAATCATAATAAGAAAAGTTTTAAATTTTACCAAAAAATTCGGGTTATTACAGTTTCACCTCCTTAAAAGGATTCTGTCCCGGAATCAGCTTAGGAATAACTGGGGGTACTTCTCTCCCATTGCACTTTCTAACTCCCAAGTGGATTATTCCACTTCTTGATTTTCCATAAACCTCTCACTAGCTTGGCAACCTCGTCACTTAGTACTTGCTCTCTTCTATCCGTGATTTCCACGGGTTGTTCTTTGTAAGTCAGACCAGGTTGTATATCTACCTGCTCGTACTCTAACATATGCCGGGCACCTATAGTATACTGACGTAGCATTGACACATGAACCCCGTTATGACCATTCTACAAGTTTGGGGGGGGCAAGGCTGGCTCGTAGGCCCCCTTCCTGACGCGTTTTAAAATCTCAGACGACCCAATGAATCTCGGGCTCAACTTCCCTTTCTTTTCAAATCTCATTAATTCTTTCCATGGAGATACCTTTAGCATCACGAATCTCTACCTCATATTCTCTATCTTGTTTGTACAGAAATACACCAGCATAAACTTTCTTGTCATTCATAAACTTGCCATTTAGCTTATCAATAGCAGTACTATCTCTATACTCGCGGGCTTAGTCCGCATGCTTTCTCTGTCTGTCTTGGTTGTCACTAGCCGCTTGTTGGTGAAATCTTTTGTCTTTCTAGTTTGTCGGACTAACTTGGGTTTTGTGTAAAATCTCATCCTTTAATTCCCGATCATTCGGAATCCCTCTCTATCTTATTTTAATTAAGGGTATCGGCCACCACATTGGCCTTCTCCGTATGGTAGTGTATCTCACAATCATAATTCTAGGTCAATTCTAGCCATTTCTCCATCTCGTGTTATCTACTATCACGGGTAACTCAAAGCCAATTCATTACATTCCATAAAAATTGGTGGGTGCATTAGTCAACCCAAAAATAACCTTGCTGAAAACTCGAAGTGTCTATTCCTAGTATGAATCGCAGTCTTGGGTATATCCTCGGATTTAACTTCCAACTGGTGATATCCAATTCTTAAATGAATTTGGAAATACACAGCGTTCTTTCGCTGATCAAACAATCATTTACAAGGGCACCTATTCTCCATGTCGAACTCATATTTCTAGTTCACAACTTGGATGTACCAGTCTTATGGGAAAATCCCCCGATTGACTATTTCTACTTGTAATTATTCTCTTAGTGGCTCGGCCGTAAGGTTTAATTATCATGCAACTTCTTGATATACAACGATACATTAGCTCTGTCTAAACAGTATGGAAAGGCACCTGCTATTTAAAGGTCCTGACAGTGGGCTGCTTGTTGGAGGTAGCCCTGGTTGAAACCTACTGGCTTTCTTTTATTCTGTGTTCACAAACTCCGGAACAAATCTCAATAATTCGGAAAACTTGGCCTCATACTCGGTCACAGTCATGGTTTCTTGTTTTAACTCTTTAACTTTCATTTTCATCCGGGTCTCCATATTTTTCCGAAAATTATTCCTCTAGAACCACACACGCTACACCTCTCCCAAGTCACAATACCAGCTCCCTCTGACTCCATCGTCAGTACTTATCTTGCTAACCCAGAGGTAGTGTCCATTCGTAAATAACTCCTCCAAAATCTCAATTCCACTATAGGGCATCTGTCTAACACCGTTGTCACTGGAGTTCACGGCACATCGCTATTCTTTTCACATATATCGATGGACACGCTTTCCATTATCATAATATCCTTGGGAGAATAACCAATTTCATTGATATATTACTAACATTCTATTCGTCTTAGGGATTCGCTCCTGTCATAGGCGATTTCGTTGCGAATCTAATTCCTATCAGCGAATTTTGACTTATTTGACCTGGTTGGCCTCCCCTTGAAATTCAATAAGGATAACAAAATTTATGGGGCCTTGAAAGATAGCTCCCATGTCAAAGAAAATGTCACACACTGGTGATCATAAGGTTATGAGTTTTAAGGTAACCTTATTGGAGGTAAGAGAATTTTACCGAGAGATCAATATGATCATAAGAACTCAACGTTGTGTGCCTCAATTGAGACATTACTAAAGGTAATTAGCCTTCTTGTATTTCACAACTTACAAGTGATGGCGTCCCATCCGACTTCTATCACACAGACAGATAGTCCTTGTAGCCCCTATAAGTGTAGGGTTGTTCGTCTCAGTGGAAGTTGAAAGTATGAAAGCAATTCGAGATCAATTTAATGATTATCGCCTTTCGACAATATTTCTCAAAGGAACACCTTGGATTAAAATTGAACAGATTCCAAAGGTGCGATTTACAAGAAAAGGGTAGCCATAAAGATACTGGTATTCAACAAACAAGTGGTGAGGTATCACCATATGGTCATTCATTATTTGAAGAAAAGTGAAAGCTTAAATAACATCATTTGACAGGGCTTCGAAAGCCTGAAAGTAGGTATTGTGATAGCCTCTGGCACAATTGAAACTGAATATCGTTTAACACAAGCGTTATAAAACAACTTCGAAGATGGAATATACCCTTTATCAGAATTCTTTCCCGGAGAGAGGTCAAGATAGATCATAGATTGGGGAGGTACCCCACATAATTTGAAAATGGGGAGGGTATTACCAAGGTCTCTACGGATGCCTTTTACGTCGGCTCCTCTAATGGATAATCGTTCAATTCCAAAGCTTTTCTTTTCCACGCACACCCTAAGGTGCTCGATACTTACGTTATTGCCGACTCATAATAGTCGCTAAGGATTCAACCATCGACCTTTGCAATCGCAGGGAATTCTATTCAACTAGGCGCAAACATCCCAAGTAAGCGTTCTGTTCTATAAGAAGACTTCGATACCGTTGTTGCCCGTAGCAATGACAATTCCACATGTCGACTGGGCGGTACTTCGGAAGATCGTTAGAAACTACAAGATTAAATCTGGTCTCTATTTCAATCATCCTTATATCCAATATTCCTTCTCCCATATCAATCTCGTGCGCTACATAAGCTTAACACTTTTGGCACAATAGCCTTTTCATTTAAGTCAATCCAGGAATTTCTCAGTCCGTCTTGGTCCTTAAATATATTTCACCTTTACCGTCCAATCTCAACTTCATCATTTTATCTCTACAATCAATTATAGCAATCAGGGTCTGTCCACCAACCCATATAACGGCTATCTTACCCAATCCACAGGGTTCGCTCTAATTTCCACTCTCTTTGGTGACATCCTCTGGTAATCAGAAAGACAAGGTTTGCCAAAATTTGCTGAATTTCTTTCCAAAATCAGGGAAATTTGTTCAATCTATTTACCTACTAGTAATGCTCGGATCTGATTTTCGACCTTTCTGTTCTATCCTCATAATTCCTTTCTGGTTTCCTGAGGGTGGTAAATCTCGTTCTCGATTCCGTCCTAGCGTGCTTGTCTTACAATAACATTTACATGGTACATATACCCAAGATTCTCCTTGAGATAATAAAATCCCTCAATGATGTAATGGACACTCTTTCCAGTGGAATCGCTGGTCGTGGGGGATTGAAACCTCATAGCCCAAGAAATTCCTTACACTATACTAGGCAACTAAGTACCCTTAATCGTTCGTGAAAATCTGAACACCTTGGTTCTTACGTATGTCGCCTCCTTATGGGCAACTATAACTGACTACGAGTAACAGGTTTCGTTCAAGTCGAATCAATCCACTAATACTGGCTATACTGCCTCTACCTCTTCTGCCTTGGAGACTCTACTCCATTTTCTTTGTCATACCTCTTGATGAATCATGAACGATCCTTAACCTCTCGTCTCGTCCCTTATTTATCCCTTGAAGGTTCGTCCGGTCTTATTATTAGACCTCAAGTAACACACCACATCTTTATCAATCAACACGTCCTCTACAAGATTCTTTCCTTGACCCACTATGGGGTCTTCCTCTAGATCCTCCTATGGATCTTCCTTTATCGGGTCTCCGTCCATTTCAAGGAACGCATCATCAAATGCCTACTCGAAGGCCTCGGGATCTGGTATCTCAGAATCCCATCCATCTATAACTCATACGAATCGAGGTGACTAACCATGAAGTCCTAAGTACGGTTTCCCAAAAGAAGTCCCCTCTCGGGCTTCATCTTAAACAGTCAGGGTCATGTCCTCTAACCCGACTACGAACTCAATTTGAGCTCTAGATGCTCTTATCATTATTAAGGGTATTGTAAGACTCGATCTCCTATCGTTTCTGAGGACTGTAACCTAACTCTCTTATACCATCTCTGTAACAGCCCCAAATCCGGGGTTAGGGATTTAGGGTAGTCACAATCCATGTACTCCTTGCCTTACCTGTATTACTCACACCATTCATAATTCACCTGCTCATGACCCCACAATATATGTCTCACACACACACACAGGTTAGAGTCTCAGAACGACACAACACAACAACTGCGGAATAAATAATTTTTATTACAATACCCAAATGTCTTTTGAATCTGTTACTGATACAATTTCTAAGTATTGTTACATTACCAACTTAGCCTTCTGATGCTCACAATCCTCTAATACCATTCATCTCTATACATAAGTTGAATGCCAAAAGCCGTAGCCTGATTCGATTGGTTCGTACTACTCTTCGGGATCACTGCTAGAAACTGTTTATGGAAACGCCTTGCGGGGTATGTGCCGTCCCATTGGCATCCTGCTTCGCTGCTATATAATATATATAAAACAATAGCAAGAGTGAGCGATAGCTCATCAAGGTAATAAAAGAAATATGGCATAATCCTGCCTTTAACTCAACCCAGAATAAAGCGGGTATAAGACAATAATTTGTCAAAATATCTCGATACTGAAATTATTTCCTTATCGGAATGTATTCCCAAAAACAGTACCATTAATGTACTTCAAATATCATTTCCTAATATTTCTGCAAGCTTTTGCTATATTAGGAACAAAGTTCTAGTATAATATAAAAGATAAGGTTTCAAAGTAAACCAATATAACTCTTCCAAAAATATCTGCTATGTAAGCAGAATATCAACACATAACTTAAAAGAAGTTATAAGATGATTCAGTATAAACAACTCCCTTACCATAACTCATGTTATGTAAGGTATCCACAGAGTCATATGATATAAAAGAGGAAGTTACGAGGAAAATTAATATAATATTTCCGTAACCCAAAATCCACTTAGGTATATATATCCTTAATCAGGTTTTATCAGAGTCATACTCATAAAATAAAAGATGAAGTTGCAAGAATTTATTGACACTTCATTTCCAAACACTTTTCGACCCCCTGCCAACACGATTGGTTCATCACCCCAATACATGTTGCAGGAATATCCAAATTGGATGATGAACTAATACTGGAGTTGCTACCGCGCCCGCTGTGCCTAACCTTGCTATGATCAGTAGCAGGTCGCACCACTCAAATATGTTTTCTACATGTAGATGGAAGAATCACGACGGCCTGACATTGTCTACCGCCTTCCAGTGACCTCCCGGCCCATTTGGGGCCATAAAAGTTGGATGGGTCAATCACAACTGGACCACTTACACCACTCCTAGTTCAGATGAAATCCATGACTCTGAAACGTAAAGGTCGTCCTCCTTTCCCCAAGTGTAACACTTGTTGATACGACTCCACTAAGTAGTTATATCTAGGTTGGAAAGGAAGATTCCCCAATATTTCCCAAGCTAGGCTTGTTAATGGATATCGACTTGTTCCATGAATTTACCCCTCGATCGTTGAGGTGGTAACAAAATATTTGACTTGCAGCAATTACATTGTTCCGAAAAATATCCGTCTCTTGACAGTTTTTGAATTGAGAGTTTAAAAAGAGTAGTAGTCACTTAAATCAGGTTTCCCATATTTTTGATAGTTGAGCGAGCATTTAAATCCCCTTTAAAAGACAGATTTAAATGGAAAAACATTGTTTTGGGAACCTCTTTTTGATTTGAAAATAATTAATAATATTTATTAAATACGTAGCCTTAAACGAATATTTGAAATAATATTCATTAAGTAAGTATCCTCAAATGAATATTTGAAAATAATATTTATTAAATAATTAAGCCTCAAATGACTATTCAAAATAATATTCATTAATTAATAAATTTCAAATGAATATTCGAAAATAATCTTCATTAAATAATTAATCTCAAATGAATATAAATGATATTCTGTAAGTCGTTAATCCTCAAATGAATATTAATAAATAATATTCTTAAAATGAATATTAATAAATAATATTCTTAAAGTCAATAATCCTCAAATGAACATAAATGATATTCTGTAAGTCGATAATCCTCAAATGAATATAAATGATATTCTGTAAGTCGATAATCCTCAAATGAATATAAATGATATTTTGTAAGTCGATAATCCTCAAATGAATATTCATACATAATATAAATAGTAAATCCTCGAATAACAGTACCCGATATCTTTATCGGAAAATAACCTTTATCATATACAAAATATAATCACTTCTGATCTTTCAAGAAAATCACACGCCCTTATCCTAGGGCAAATATAAAGCCCTGGCTTATAGCTGATATCACATATCTAGCTTATAAGCCAGTTACCAAATCATTTTCAAATAATAACCTTCGAATGAGGTAATATTCAAATAACATTCCTCAAATCATTTCCAGGTAATTAATACTTTCTAGAAATATAATTAATATTTAATAATAATATTCTTCAAGATGAATAGTACTCTGCCGCTGGAATCCCTCCGGGTTTCCACGACTATCTATATAACACAAATATCGACTCCCGGTCTAGAGTCGAAACAATAAAAATGCTCTTATCTATAGAGCTACAAGGTATCCCGGTTCATAAGTACATTATCTCACAGCTCGTATAATATCCAAAAGTCAAATTCTATTTAACACGATATATAACATGTATCGCAAAACTGTATAACTCAACACATGGCAACATCAGTAATATATAATCAATACTTCAAAGTATAGATTTAGGAAACTTGCCACAATACTCACAACAAAGATTTGATATATATAACTTGGGAATACACAAGTATTGAATATTTGAAAATATACCTACTCTGAACAATAGAGTAAGGTTTAGTAAACTTGCCTGATGCTAGAGAAGTGATAGGGGTTCGCGACGATGCCGGACAATCTAGACAAAGTCAAACGAAAACACACGGTTAATCCCCTCGATAAACCACTTATAACTCAATGCTTAAACACTTAAGCGAAATACAACCAAGGCGTTACTTGCTCGCTCTAGCGTCACACTAAGTCCATGTTATTCGTCAAATACTTATATCATAAGTTTGCTTCGAAATCCATCCTCAAATCCAAGTTATACTTAACCATTTGGAACCTTGGTTTCTAAGTCTTGCTTTCAGTGGTTTTCCCTTGCGCGACCTCGACTAAGGGGTTGTTCCTCCGAACGACGTTTACTAAAACTCACTTTTCTCTTAAATCGTAAATCGTATCGACATGATCTTTATATCAAAACAAACCTTAAAACAAGGCCTACATGTTCATGGTCAATGTTACCCAAAAATATTCCAAGACCAGTTCGCAATTCTTGCTCAAAACAGCCTTAAATCAAATGGGCATTACGACGGCTATAACTCGGATATTCCCAAATTTCAAATCATCCAAAATGCATATCGATCACTCCACTCAACATATACATCTTATTCAACCAAGAACTGAGGCCAAGCAATGCCTTTACATTCTTAAAACTCAATATAACTTATAACAAAGCCCAATCATAGCTACTAAGATCATAAGCATGCTTTTACACCATTAAAGCTTCAAAAATCACTTAATACATTCAAGGGTTCAAGGTTCATACCTCCTCCAAGCTTTTTTACTTCCAATGCACCTATATAAACTTAGATCCTTGCTTAATACAACCTTTGGAAGCCACAAACTCAATATCCAAAAACAAAACAAAATACAAGTTACTATTCATCGTTACTTTGTAAAATCCATATAAAATCGAAAAACAAGAGTTTGGTTCTCAAATGTTTACCACACCTTCTACTCTTCAAGGGATTTCTTTTGAGTCCTACCTCATCACCAGGGGATGCTTGAAGCTCGACTTATTGGCTTTCTAAGGTGAGTGGTCGAAACTGGAAAAGCAGGGCAGTTTCTGTTCTCCGACTTGGGGAAGCGATTTGACTAGGCTACTCTCCTTTGTTGGCCATGAAATTTTGAACGAATGTTGCCCATGGAGTGGAGAAGATATGGTTAAAATTCGGTGATTTAAGGATGGATAGAAATGGAGTTATGGATTTTATTTCCTTGATGCTTTTGCTGGGCAGAATGGGGGAGAAGATAGTTCTTCTCTTTCTTTTTCTTTTCTTTATCTTGGTTAATCAATCAAAATGCTGATATTTTGTATAAGTGGTGAGTCATCACCTTGATGCCTTCTTCTTGCGACACTTGTCAAACATGCACTGGTTGAGATAAAGTAACTTTACTGGTTTGCTTTACTGATTCGTTTCCTTTCACATGGATGATACAAATGTTGCATTCCTCGAATTAATCGTGTTACATGTTACTTCCATGTCTATATTTAATCCTGTAAATGTTGCCTTGTTCCTCTTGAAACGATTCAAAATATTTTCCAAAAAGAGCGAATAAAACGCTACGCGATTCTCGCAGTGAATAGTAACTATTCACTATTCATTCCAACAATCGAATCCTTAAATCGACTTTAATAAAATAATAAAGTTCCAAAATATTAAATCCTCAAATCCTCAATTTTCATATCTCATTTCTTGAATATAATAATATATAATTCGCTGCCCGGTCGAATATTACACCAAAATAAAATTTGGAATTTCTGAATTCCGATCGTCTTTGCATTCACTTATTTACTCCGTAGATCACTAATATGACTTTGGAATATCCACACTACGTCTCGTACATAGGTGACATGAAAAATTTTCTTAACCCTCAAAATCACTATTCATCCACCAAATTCACTATTCACTGATGCACTTAATCATAATAAGAAAAGTTTTAAATTTTACCAAAAAATTCGGGTTATTACATCCGGCTACAAGTGTATGAAAATCAGAAGTTGTACAAGGAGAAAGTAAAGAGATGGCACGATAAGAAGTTGGTGCACAAGTCCTTTGTGCCTGGTCAACTTGTTTTGCTCTTCAATTCTCGTCTCAGGCTTTTTCCAAGTAAACTTAAATCGAGGTGGTCGGGGCCGTTCACGGTCAAAACAGTATTTCCACATGGTGCAGTGGAAATTTATGATAAGTCATCAGAAGAAGTTTTTAAAGTTAATGGTCAGAGGCTAAAACCATATTTTGGTGATCGAGTGAATCGCGAGGCGGAAACCGCGGTTCTTGTTTCAGTTGTTTGACGTAAAATAAGCGCTTCGTGGGAGGTAACCCACGCTTGTGTTGTATTATTTTTTTTAAAAAAACAAAAAAAAAAACAGAAAAAAATTTCAGGGCAGAAATCCAGGCGCGCCCGCTCCTCCCTATGCGCGCCCGCGCGTGCCTGGCTGGACAGAAAGAAAAAAAACGACCAGAAGTGGAAAATTCAGAAAAAAATCAGTTTTTTTTTTGGTTGGTTTTTCTTATTTAAGCCTAAATCTACCCTTTCCAACCCTATTCTCTCAAACCCTAGCCACCTAAACACTTACCTCTCTTTTACTCTCTAATCTATACATACACATCCTTACATATCATCATCCTATTTCTTCCTAATTCAATGGCACCACCAAAGAGAGGTAGATTTGGGGGTAGTAGTAGTTCTCGTCGTTCTTCTTCAGAGGAGGAATCGAGTGCTGGGGTTGGTGTGCAGAAGTTCTCTTCTCCGGAGGCTCAATTGGAATTTACTCGGTTGATGTCTAAAACCGTGGCTAAAGAAAGGGGATTTTTGCCTCGATCTTCTGATGGGCATTTGTTGGCCATGATTACGAAGAGGGGTTGGGAGTCGTTTTGTGCAGCTCCGGAGCCGGTCCCGTTGTCTATTGTGCGGGAATTTTATGCGAATGCAAAAGCCGACAAGAATGGTGTTAGATATAATTGCTGACATTTGTTCATCAGTGTTTAAGTACCAGGTACATATCAGAGTTTATCTAGAAGCCAGTCAGAGTTTGATAAAGTCTTACGTGGTGATAGTTGACTTAGCTGTCGGTGCAAAGATAAAGATTCTAGAAGCAATATATTCTGAAGATGGAAAGAAGCAGAATATATTGATACAGCTAAGGAAACGGAATAGAAGACTGAAGCAATCCTTAATTGATATGAATTGTATAGCTAATTTATAGGAGTATCAATTAGATAAGGATTGTGTAACTGTGTACTATATAAACACAGATAGGTTATCCCTAGAAGGGATGCGATTATTGAAATATTATTCTTATAACCTAGTAGCTCTTTGTGATTCATTAACATCACTAAGAGAGAATTATTTAATATAATTCAGTTTGTTGATTTACAAACTTGTGTTCTTAATTGTTCTTCTCATACATATATTGATTATATATTGTGTATTCGGCCTAACAATTGGTATCAGAGCCAAGGCTGTTTAATATATACAGTTTTACGATTCAAACACAGTATTAATCATGTCTGAAGAAAATCAAACTTCTCCCAAGGTTGAACAGGTTAAACCTAATTCTGTGAGTCGATATGAGACTATCAGGGTTCCAATTCTCAGGCCAGTGGAGTATCCAATTTGGAAGGTGAAGATGACCATGTTTCTGGAGGCTACAGATCCAGAATACCTTGACAGAATATATGATGGTCCTCATATGCCGACTAAATTATCTCCTGTTGTTGATGGTCAAGAACAAAAGACTGTTCCAAAGGAAAAGAAAGATATGACTCCTGAGGACATCTCATCAATTGCAAAAGATGCAAAGGTTAGACATCTTCTCCACAGTGCTTTAGATAATGTTATGTCTAATAGAGTAATTGGTTGCAAAACTGCAAAAGAAATCTGGGATGCTTTGGAAGTCAGATGTCAAGGAACCACTGCTATAAAGAAGAACAGGAAAATGATACTCACTCAGGAGTATGAGCACTTTGATTCAAGAGCCAATGAAACCTTGACTGAGACATATGACAGATTCTGTAAACTGCTGAATGATTTATCTCTAGTTGATAAAGAATATGATCTTGAAGAATCAAATCTCAAATTTCTTTTATCTTTACCTGAAAGATGGGATTTGAAGACAACAACTATAAGAGATAATTACGAACTTGCTGAAACTGAACTTGATGAGATTTATGGGTTACTGAAAACTCATGAATTGGAAATAGAACAAAGAAACAGAAGATCAAGCAAGAAGACAAAATCTGTTGCTCTCAAAGTTGAGGAGAAGCCCATCAAGAAGGAATCATCAAGGAAGAAAGCCAAGGGAAAGGCTTTAGTCATTAAATCTAAAAGTGAGTCATCAAACTCTGATGATGACTCAAACTCTGATGAAGCTTCTGACTCTGAGGATGATGAAGAACAGATGATGCAAATGGCTGCATTGATGGTGAAAACCTTCAAGAAGATGGGATTCAAGAACTTTAAGAAAGGAAAGAGATTCTCAAGGAAAGATTCAAACTCTGAAAAGAAAAGTTTTAGAAAGTCTGATGGAAGGGAGACCAAGTCTGGCAAGAAAGATAAATCTGAAATCCAGTGCTACAAGTGTAAGGAGATGGGTCACTATGCTCCAGAGTGCAAGAAAGGCAAATCTGAGAAAGCACTCATCTCTAAAGGCAAAGACTGGGCAGATACTTCAGACTCTGATGACGGAGTAAATTATGCTCTTATGGCAACTGTCAGAGATGAGACTAAATCATCTGAAAATAAGGTTCCCCTAACTACTTATGCTTATGATACTGATAATATATCTGAGTTAAGAGTATATCTGAAAAGTGTACATGTTAGTTATAGGGATCAGACTTTAGAGAATGAGAGAATTAAATCTGAGAATCTTAGTCTTAAAGAAAGAAACAAGTTTCTTGAAGGAGAACTTGATAACATGAAGCAGATTCAAAAAGAAAGAGATGATGCTGTTTATGTTGAACAGGAGTTGCTCAAAAGATATAAGCAACTAGAATCTGATCTAGAAAAAGAAAGAAAAATAATCAAGACTTGGACAAACTTTGGAAGAGACACTCATCAAGTGTTTCAGACAGATTCTGTAGGTTTAGGCTATTGTGAGAATGATGAACATAGGTTTAAAGACAAGGTTAAGGTTAAACCACAACTTAAACCTGTGAAATTTGTTCCAGAGTCCACTAAGTTAAAATCTGTTGTAGTAAGAGAAGCTGATATGGAATCAGATGAAACCTGTGAAAAACAGGAAAATATTATAACAGAAAATCTTATGGAATTAGAAGCTGTTAGAAAGCCAGTAAAAACTTGTGAAAAACAGGTTAATGTTGGTTTGATGACAGGAAAACAGTTCAATCATAAGCTCAAAGAGGTAAAATCTGCCATGAAACCAAAAGGGTCCAAGAAGAATAGGAATGGAAAAATAGGCATAAATAAAAGAAATAATCATTTGCCTACTGCTGCTGCTCCAAGGAAAACATGTTATAATTGTGGTAGTACTAACCATCTTGCTAGATTTTGCAATAAGAACAAACATATTAATTCTTTACCTTCTACATCAGGAGTAAAGAATGATTATGTAAGGGTTAAACCACAGACTTTATGCACACACTGTGGGAGCACTTGGCATTCTATTTATACTTGTAAGAGTTATCATGCTATTTATCACAACTACTATGAGCTAAAACCCAATCTGAAGTGGGTTAGAGCAAACTCTGCAAGCGTAAAGTCTGACAATGTTAGTTTAAACTCTGTTGATAGTGATTCCGCTGCAAAAGCTAACACTGTTAAGAAAGACAAAGGATCGAAGCAAGTCTGGGTCCTTAAAACTAACACTTAGTGTTTGTTTGTGATTGCAGGGTATAAAAGAGAGCACACTTATCTTGGACAGTGGATGCTCATGACATATGACTGGAAATAAAGCCCTGCTATCAGACTTTGAGAAGAAGGCTGGCCCAAAGGTTTCCTATGGAGATGGCAACATAGGACACACTCTGGGATATGGCAATATTAATCTTGGAAGTGTCATCATCACAAATGTAGCTCTAGTCTCAGGACTCAAGCATAATCTGCTATCTGTGAGTCAAATCTGTGACAGAGGAAACCATGTAGATTTTCATACTGAATACTGTGAAATTATCAGTAAATCTACTGGAAAAGTTGTTCTAGTTGGACACAGGCGCAACAATATTTATGAAGCAAGTTTGATAACAAACTCTGATGGAAAAATAGTGTGTCTGTCTGCAAGAATGTCAAATGAAGAGAGTTGGAAATGGCATAAGAAGCTCTCTCATCTAAACTTGAACAACATCAATGAACTTATTCGAAAAGATCTTGTAAGGGGACTTCCAAAGTCAATACTAAGCTTAGATGGTCTGTGTGATTCTTGTCAAAAGGCCAAGCAAAGGAAGTCATCTTTCAAGAGCAAATCTGAATCTTCAGTAGTGGAACCTTATCATCTTCTACATGTTGATCTCTTTGGACCAGTGAATGTGATGTCTATGGGCAGAAAGAAATATGCTCTAGTAATTGTTGATGAATATACTAGATATACATGGGTGTATTTCTTATCAAAGAAGGATGAAACTGCTCAAACACTGTTGGATCATGTGAATCAACTGGACAAAGGATCACAGCACAAAGTGAAAATTATAAGAAATGATAATGGAACTGAATTCAGAAACTCAATCATGGAAGCTTTCTGCAAAGAAAGAGGAGTGAAACAAGAATTTTCTGCACCTGGAACTCCACAGCAAAATGGTGTAGTTGAAAGAAAGAACAGAACTCTAATCGAAGCTGCCAGAACTATGCTTGATGAAGCAAAATTACCAACTTATTTCTGGGCAGAAGCTGTTCAAACTGCTTGTTTTACTCAAAATGCTACACTGATCAACAAGCATGGTAAAACACCATATGAGATGGTGAAAAATAAGAAGCCAAATTTGAAATACTTTCATATATTTGGATGCAAATGCTTTGTGTTGAAGACTCATCCTGAACAGTTGACCAAATTTGAGTTAAAAGCTGATGAAGGAATTTTTGTTGGCTATCCATTGTCAACAAAAGCATTCAGAGTATACAATCTGAGAACAAAGGTGATCATGGAGTCTATACATGTGTCATTTGATGACAAGAAAATAACTGGACTTGATGACTTAGATGAATATGATCAACTGCGCTTTGAAAATGAAGGTTTATTTTCTGATGATGTAAACTCTGACGAAGCAGTACCGACAAACTCTGTTGAAGCGGTTCTGATAAACTCTGATGAAGCATACTCTGAACCTTTACTGGTAAATAATGGAGAAGCTGAAAATTCTCAAAACAGAGAACCAGTTGAGGGGGAGCGTGAGGCAGCTCAACATGGTGACTCAAACACTCAAAGTGAGTATGTTGAGGAATCTGATTCAAACTCTGAAAGCTCAAACTCTGAGCAGTCCAATTCAGGGGGAGCCTCAGAAGCTGCAGAAAGTCAACACATGAATCAGGAGAGCATGGATCAAGGGGGAGGATCCAATAATGATGCAAGAAACCACTTACCAACAGCAAGAAAGTGGACACAGGCACACACACCAGATCTCATAATTGGAGATCCTGATGCTAGTGTGAGAACTAGAAGTGCAACAAATAATGAGTGTCTGTATCATGCTTTCTTGTCTCAAACAGAACCAAAGAAGGTGGAGGAAGCTCTTCAAGATGCAAATTGGATTACGGCAATGCAAGAAGAGTTAAATGAATTTGAAAGAAATGAAGTCTGGACACTTGTACCTAGACCAAAGAATAGATCAATTGTAGGTACAAAGTGGGTTTTCAGAAACAAGACTGACAGTGAAGGTGTGATTACAAGAAACAAGGCTAGACTTGTGGCTAAAGGTTATTCACAACAGGAAGGGATTGACTATGATGAAACCTTTGCTCCAGTTGCAAGATTGGAGGCCATAAGAATTTTTCTGGCCTATGCTGCACACAAGAAGTTTAAAGTCTTTCAGATGGATGTGAAAAGTGCTTTTCTCAATGGGAAGCTTGAAGAAGAAGTGTTTGTTGAACAACCACCAGGATTTGTAGATTCCAAGCATCCAGATTATGTCTACAGGCTTGACAAGGCATTATATGGACTAAAGCAAGCACCAAGAGCATGGTATGAAACTCTGGCTCAATTTCTTTTAGAAAGTGGGTTCACAAGAGGTACAATTGATAAAACCTTGTTTTATTTCAATTCTGGTGATGATTTGCTTTTAGTTCAAATTTATGTAGATGATATTATCTTTGGATCTACTAATGACAAACTTTGTAAGAAGTTTGCAAAGCTTATGCAATCCAGGTACCAAATGAGCATGATGGGAGAGCTTAGTTACTTTCTAGGCTTACAGGTCAAGCAAACAGATGATGGTATTTTTATCAATCAAGCAAAGTATACCAGAAATCTTCTCAAGAAATTTGGTATGCTTGATAGTTCATCTGCTACAACTCCCATGGCTACTGCAACAAAGCTAGACAAAGACACAGGAGCCTCAGTAGATATGACAAACTACAGAGGAATGATAGGATCTTTACTGTATCTTACTGCAAGTAGACCTGATATCATGTATGCAACATGTCTTTGTGCAAGATTTCAAGCAAATCCCAGAGAGCCTCATCTAACAGCTGTAAAAAGGATTTTCAAATATCTCAAAGGAACCATAACCTTGGGTTTGTGGTATCCTAGAGAATCAGAGTTTAAGTTAATTGGTTACTCTGATGCAGATTTTGCAGGCTGTAAGATAGATAGAAAAAGTACAAGTGGAAGCTGTCAATTCTTAGGTGACAGATTGGTTTCTTGGTACAGCAAGAAACAGAAATCAATTTCCACATCCACAGCAGAAGCAGAGTATATAGCAGCTGGTAGCTGTTGTGCACAGATTCTGTGGATGAAGAATCAGTTGCTGGATTATGGTTTGAGGTACTCTAAAATACCTATTTTCTGTGATAACCAAAGTGCTATTGCTATGACAGGAAATCCAGTACAGCACTCCATGACCAAGCACATCAGCATAAGGTATCATTTTATCAGAGAACATGTGGAAGAAGGAAACATTGAGCTTCATTTTGTGTCTACAGACCAACAACTTGCAGATATCTTCACCAAACCTTTGAGTGAAGCTACTTTTACAAGATTGGTAAATGACCTAGGAATGATCTCTGGTTTCGACTAGAGATACGGGTTAGACTCAAAAACTATACATGTTTGATTTTTATGCTCATGATTCTTTGCATGTATTAACTGTTATGAGTACCAGTGTCATAAACTCTGAAGATAAACTCTGATGCTAAACTCTGTTAGTCATACTCTGTCGGTTAAAGTCTGAGGTTAAACTCTGATAGTTACAGTCTAATGCTATACTATGATTGTAATTTTGTCTGAAACATATGGACCAATGAAGAAATTTGTATGAAACATAATTCTCAGTAAGTAATTGTGAATCCTTAAGAGTTGTTTAGATTCTGATCTCAAATATGTGCAGTAAGTTAACACAGCATGATATTGTCTCTATATTTATAGCATCTCTTAGTTTATTGATTCTATACACTGAAGTTGTATTAGCTGTTTGCATTTTCTCTCATAACTTAACTACATTAACTGATGAAAAGTCTAAACTCTGATTATTAATTATAAATAATTCACCCTCAAATCAAAAGATGCCAAAAAGAGCACAAATTCCTTTGAGATCATGTTGTGCCTAGGAAGATCCATGAACTTATTGTATGAAATAAGGGCTAAAATCTTTGATTTTTGGTGACTAGTGCCAACCACTGATTACTGGAAAAATTAAAAAAAAAAAATATATATATATATATATATATATATATGAAGGGGGTGAAGAATAAAAGATATATCCAAATGAAAGGATATCAAAATACAGAGTTTAGATATAAAAATCGGATTTTATGTTTTACATGAGAGTTTAGGCAACCAGTTTTTACTACTTAAATTTGTGGATTTTATGCACTTTGAGATGGTCTAAATATTCATATTCAGTAAACTCTGTTATAGCACACACAATTATTCACACCTGTACAGTTTGAGAAAAGAGTTTATTGACAAAGAAGGACAAATGGTAAACACTGATGTATTGTGAGAAATACGCCGAGGTAATTTTGTTTTAATCTCTGATGATTAAAATGATTTCTTTGTTTCAGACATTTTATAATTTTGAGATTAGACAATTGTTTAGAAATATGAAAGAGTATGAGTATAAACGGTTCAAATTTGCTTTAAACAAAGGAGAGAGGTTAATTGCCTAGAAGAGTGTAACAGGCGGTAATTATTGCTGTTTTTACTGCGCATGCGCATTGGAAACTGTAAATAATTAGCTGTCCGTCATTACATGTGTGCCATGTGTCCCACTCACATAATGAAAGGAGTAAGACAGTTGTGTATTAATGATTAAAAACTGTTCAGTTTTTAATTTTTTAATTTCATATTTATACAATACACCCACATACGTCTAAACCTTTCACATCTTACTTCAATTTACACACACACATATTCACAAACACTTCCCTGCTCACAAACTCTTACGAAGCTTTTGAATCAGTTTCTTTGATTTTTCTTCTCAATTCGTACTAATGGCTTCTACAGCTTTTGTTTCTTCTGGGTTAGAGTTCGTTCCTAATAATTATGCAGCCCCATTAAACACTGTCAATGCACCAGCGGCGTTTCATATAATACAAGACTTTCTTGCTCAGTCAGCAATTGGGCGTGCCTTGGTGGAGCCTGCAAAGCTTTATGGATCTCAGATCAAAGCTTTCTGGGAGACTGGTGTCTATGATGATGGTGGTGATTCTGGTACCCCATCCATAGTTTTTGAGTTCCAGGAAACAGAGTTTGCCATAACTCCAGGAACTGTTCGTGAAGCAATGGGCTTTGCAGAGTCTAACGCTTACACCATTAGTGTTGGTGATACTGATCTTCAGAGAATGATGCAAGCTATTGGGTATACTGGATCTTTGGCGAAGATAGGCCAACTGAAGCGACCGCTCTTGAGAAAGGAATGGAGTTTCTTTTTCGATTGTATAACAAGGGCGTTCGGGAAGAAATGTACAAATTGGGATGCTATTCCAATCGACAGTCTGCAAATCGGGTATTCACTTCTCTTTGCCAGTAATTATGATTTTGCTAGACTTGTATTGATGAACATAGGTGAGAAGTTAACAGAGAATAGGCATGTCGTCTATTTTTCTCGATTTTGTCAAATTTTATTCTCTGCCTGTGTTCCAAATGTTGAGATTGATGAGGAGGACGTCATTCCCTCTTTCAAATTGCACAAACGGGTATTCTCTGACCTTACCAACAAGGATTTAAAGAAGGTTAGTGTTGGTGAGTTGCTGTTGCCTGAAATAGTGCTTCAGTTCTTAAACCCTCAACCTCAACCACAACAGCCATCAGAACCAGTAAATGCTGAAGCCTCTACAGTTCAACCACGGACTGGTGGTAGGACTAAGCATGTTGGTACAAAACCTCCAAGGATTGCTAAGCCAACTACTGAAGCTGGGGTATCAAATGTTAGCTAATTTAGTGAAAAATAGATATACTGACTTCACTTGACAGAGAATAGCAAATGAGCTAGCAACCTTTTAAATCATTACTTGTATAATATTTAATTTCAAAACTAATGCAAATAAATATTAGTACAAACATTCCAATTAAAAGCTTTAATGGAAGCCGATACACATAAAATCAATTAACAATATAACTAATAAGTATCGAATATAATCAGTGAAGGTGTCTCACAAAAATCGTAATGTTATATTAATAATTTAACTAATTTGAATTGTCCAAATAACTTATATTATCATATTCGAATTATTATACTTGGTAATCCAATGATAGCTCACAAATACATTATAATCCATTATGTAAAGTAACATGAAAATATTGATATCGAGGCATCAGATGGACAAAACATAAAAATAATTAACAAGCCTAGCATCTAAAGCCATAAATCCTTATGTAATGTAGTAATTAAATAACATAATTATGTATGTCGGGTTCGAATACCAATAAATTAAACGAGTCAGGGGTCAGAGTATATGCTTACTTACTAATATCAAGAACTCAATTTAATCACTCAAGTAATATGCATGGCGATGGTCTAGCAAATCAATAAGTCAAATCTTATAATATATCTGTGAAAGTAAAGTTTCTAAAAGTATGTCTTGATTCTTATATTACTGATGAAAAGATAGTATAAATAATACCTCTCATTTGCCTACTACTTCTGCACCTCACGCAAGAATGGAGTCCCTCTGTATCGTCTTTGTCATCCTGCTACGGCGTTCGATAATATCTTTCTAGGGTTGGCTTATTATATAGGCACAAGATACTGTCTCCTTTTCTAATTAGTAATCCAATTAAATAACCGATTCCCTTTTAAATTAGATTTTATTATTATTATTATTATTATTATTATTATTATTATTATTTAAATATCTAAAATTCATATATATTACATATATACCCCCTTAAAAAGGATTTCGTCCCCGGAATCAAACGAAACTAAAAATCGTACCTGAATCAAATAAGTGTGGATATCTCTCACGAATAGATCCTTCTAATTCCCAAGTAGCCTATCTCTCAGAATGGTTTTTACACAAGACTTTCACAAACGGAATAGTACTTCTTCTCATGACTCGCTCCTCACGAGCTAGGATAGCTTCTACTTCCTCCTCACAAGAAAGATCCTCTCTAATCTTATGCAATGGATACTGAACTATGTGAAGCAGATGATACTTGTAACCCCTCTGAACAGACACATGAAAAACATTATGCACATGAGATAACTGTGGTGGCAATGTTAGTATTTGTGCCCTAGAGACAATACTATAATGTTCTTAGGGAACACATTTTGATTATTAAAAAATATGTTTTAAGGATTTTCTTTAATTATTTATTATGTCTTTATTAACTGAGATATAAATATTAGAATAATAAATGTCCTTGGAATATAAGCATGAATTCTATATCTCTAAGTATGTGACTTAGAAATGAGATTATATGAATAGTGTTTATAATCCTAAAGATCCCTAGTCGAGTATTATTATTATTGAGGACAATAATAATGCATTAAGACTAGTATGTCTGTTGATAGATGACGACATCTCGTTGGTCATTAGTATGGTGATACTAAAGTCAAAAGACATAAGTGCATGTTAGATAAACATGGCACTGGATAGACCCACCGTGTGAATTCTTCATGGTAAATGTTATCAAGTGTCATAAGTAATTCTCACAGTGATAATGGTGTAATGATCCTTAGACTTGAAATCATTATATTTCTATATAAGAATTAATATACTTTGATTCTACTCCAAGTTACCTTTGACCGGGTAATGATAAAGGTGGACATTGGGTATATTATGAATCATATGAGAAATATGAATGATAGATATATGATTTAACCCTCCTATTTTAGGAGTGATATTATTGGCCTCTTGATTGAGTGAGACTATGAAATGCATGACCATGCTCAAATAATGATTTGTTTAATAGTCTACTCATCGATCAAGTAAACCGGGATTAAATATTGAAGAGGATGACATAAACCATGCCTCGAGTTTAATCTATAATATAAGGTTAAAAGGATTATATTACATGGAACATTATTCACGAAAGGTTTAATTGGATCATCAATTATTATTATTACTTGGGTAGCAATGATGTATTACTAGATGCCGCTCATTGTTTATAATTTTATTATTAGATATTAAAATTATTGCCAACGTAATAATAACCTAAAGGGTCACACACATAGAACGTTTTAAATGGAGCTTTATTTAAATTACGAATTTAAATAAATTATTATTATTATTATATTGAATTATTGAATTAATTAAGCGGGACTTGATTAATTAAACAATAATTCGAATTTAATAATAATACAACCAATAATCGAACTGGTTTTTGGAAGCCCAATCAGATTAGGGTTCAGCCCACTCTTCTCTCCCTATAAATACATAAGGATGTATTATTTTAGGGTTTAATATTCAGAATTTTTAGAAAAAAACCCTAGCCGCTCTACATCAAGGAGAGACTAGAGAGAGAGAGAGAGAGAGAGAGAGAGAGAGAAAGAGAGAGAGAGAGAGAGAGATTCGAGGCTGTTTTTTGGCTAGTACCAACTCCGGTGATCGTTGGACGATCGGGCGTTCGTGTGGACTGATTAGAGACGTATATCGCAAGGCGGGATACGTGGTGATCATAGTAAAAGACCTCCATCTGTCAACCAATCGTAAATCTTCTTAAAAGGTAAACAGTTCTGTTCACGAATTAAATATCGTTTTTCGCATGGATCCTGCGGAGGGTTTCGTTAATTTTTCCGTTTTACGCGTTTTTCCGTTGCGTTTTCATGCCCGAAACCCTTCAATGGTATCAGAGCTACTTGCGAAAAGTTTTTAATTCGTTTATATGTTTACTATTTTGATGATGAAAGCATGTTTGCGACAATAATGATTGATGTGTTGTTTTTATGATAACATGAATATTGTATTGATGTATATACATAAATTGTATAATAATGATGATTGAGATGATCATATAATGATCATATAATTTGTATGTATACTGATATATACATCATATATTTTTGTTCTTGTTATGAGAATCGTATTAGATACGATTTCTGATTGGCTCCACAGATTTGGTGAAATTTGCATATTGTCTCAGAATTTCGCCGAAAATACCTTTTCGGAAAGGAAAACGGGCGTCTGAACAATACAAACTATGTCACTCGTTCATCTGTAAGGAATTTGACGTCGTTTACTATCTGTAAACAGCGATTTATTATTTTCAGAATTATGATTTTAATTTTCTGATTTACACTTTATTTGATTTTGTGATTGGATCATGAAAAATATGATATGGTGTGATATGTTGATGCAATATGAGATGTTCTTAATTGTTATATGAGCATGGTGTATGGTTATGACCTTAAGACCCATAGGGGTTTTGATTATGGTTTTGGTTTTTAAATACGACTTGCATGTCATTTATTCTTGTATTGATTAAATCTCGAATGTAACTCGAGTTTCACGTGTATGTTCTTTAGTATAGATACTTTTATATTATGTAATGTAATTAAAGACATGAAGACATAAATATATGAAGACTTGGAGGTATTCAAAGGAGTCATTACAAGGAAGCATGAAGACATGTTTTATTTATTATGTTGTATTTCATACCAAAATAGATTGACCTCGATTTTTCCTTTAGCTTGGAAAAGTCACATAGGATTGGGCCATAACCAAGCACGTTTACTTTACGCACTTTACATATATGATGCATGTGATGATGATATGTATGCGTAGCTATTATGATGCATGCTTTAATTAGATTAAAACATGTATGTATTAGATACATCACCTATGCCATGTTTGCTAAACAAGATAAAATCTGTAACGATTCAAGATTTTTAAAATTGAACAAATATTAGATGCCTTCCAATGGGCAACACTCGTCAAGACCGAGATCGAGAAAGAGTGGGTTCGCCAAAGCGAAGCACTCCAATCTATCATGGTAAGACGCGATGAAGTAAATGTGATACTTAACTGTTAGACCATTGGGTTAGACTTAACTAAGTTACCATAATAGGATTGTGAACTTAGAGGCATGGAGTTTGGTATGATTTATTGGATAAATGTGAACAAATGTTGTTCTACCAAACTTTCCAAGAGTTATATATGATATAATTGACAAGAGTTGTCTACCTAAATAAATCATGTTTTGGGAGTAAAGTCAAAGCTGACCTTAAGCATGACAAAATATGGATCTTGGCTCACTAGAAAGATTTAGAGAAATGCCTTCCGAATTAATAGTTAGGGCTATTGATTTGATAAAAATAGTGGGAGATATATATTGTGAATATATATGGATAATCACTTGAACATAATTTAATAAATCTGCAACTAACTTATTTTTATGCATTTTAACATTATAGATATCTAATTTGCGATCAGTCCTTGAGAAGGAAAAGCTGACAGGAACCAACTTCCTTGATTGGCAAAGGAATTTGAGGATTGTCCTCAGGCAGGAGCGAAAGCTTTATGTCCTTGATATTCCTCACCCTGGACCTCTTGCTACTGAAGCAACCGAGGCTCCACAAAATGCTTATCAAAACCATCTTGATGATTCTACGGATGTCTGTTGTTTGATGCTAGCGACTATGAGTCCTGAGCTTCAGAAACAACATGAGCGTATGGATGCTTATGACATGATTGAGTACCTCAAAAGGATGTTTGAAGGTCAAGCTCGTCAAGAGAGGTTTGATGTAAGCGAAGCGTTGTATGCATGCAAACAGGGAGATCGTGACCCGGTTGGACCGCATGTTCTAAAGATGATAGGGTATTTGGAAACCCTTGAGAATTTGGGTTACCCGGTTTTACCGAAACACCAAGCAGATTTGATCTTGCAGTCTTTGAACAGCAACTACACTCAATTTTTCATAAACTATACTATGAGTGAGATAGACAAAACACCTACCGAACTGTTGGCATTATTGAGGACTATTGAAACCAATATGTCGAAGGCTAACCCTGCTCCTATAATGATGGTGAACAAAAGGAATGCCAAAGGAAAGGGGAAATGGAAAGGCAAGAAGAAGATTGGATCTAAATCTGCTAATCCGAAGCCTGCTTTCAAAAAGGCTTTGAAGCCTACTGGAGGTGTTACAAAAGGTGGTGCTGCAAAGGGTGATGTATGTCACTTTTGCAAGAAGCCGGGTCATTGGTAGCGAAATTGTCAAGCTTATTTGGAGGATCAGAACCTGAAGAGAATGAAGTCTGTGAAGATTTCTGATTCAGGTATGTATGTTATAGAAGTCAATTTGTCTACTTCTACATCATGGGTATTAGATACTGGATGTGGTTCTCACATTTGTATAAATGTGCAGGAACTGCGAAGGAGTAGGACTTTGGCGAAAGGAGAAGTCGACCTACATGTTGGCAATGGAGCAAAGGTTGCTGCTTTGGCTGTAGGGACTTATAATTTATCGTTGCCCACTGGGCTTATTTTAGAACTTGAGAACTGATTTTACGTGCCTGCGATTTGCAGAAACATTATTTCTGTTTCTTGTTTGGACAAGAAAGGTTTTTCCTTTACAATTCAGAACAATAGTTTTTCCTTTGGTTTGAATAATGTTACCTATGGGGTTGCTATTTAATGGTGTATATGTTCTTGATCTTGATATTCTTGTCTATAATGTAAATAATAAACGTATTAAGGCTAATGACTCAAATCAAACATACCTTTGGCATTGTCATTTAGGCCATATATATGAGAAACGCATTTCCAAGTTACATAAGGATGGATACTTGGATAAGTTTGATTTTGAATCATACGATGAATGCGAACCTTGTCTCATTGGAAAAATGACTAAAGCTCTTTTTACCGGAATTGGGGAGAGGGCCACCGAACGATTAGAGCTTAGAATTTAAGAATTTCTTAAAGGAATGTGGTATTGTATCACAACTCACACCTCTTGGAACACCACAGTGGAATGGTGTATCTGAAAGGAGAAATCGTACCTTGTTGGACATGGTGAGATCGATGATGAGTCTAGCGGATCTTAATTAGTTTCTGGGGTTATGCTCTGGAAACGGCTGCACACACACTTAACCGAGTTCCTACTAAATCGGTTCAAACTACACCATATGAGATATGGACTGAGAAACGTCATAGCATGTCCTTTTTGAAAGTATAGAGATGCGAAGCATTTGTGAAACGTTTAGTTACTGACAAGCTAGGACCAAAATCAGACAAATGTAATTTTGTGGGATACCCAAAAGAAACAAAAGGGTATTATTTCTATAATCGTACCGAGAGCAAAGTGTTTGTTGCTCGAACTGCTATATTTCTTGAAAGAGAACTGTTCTCTAAGAAAAACAGTGGGAGTATGATAGATCTCGATGAAGTTCGAGAACCACAGAATGACATTGAACCAGAGTTGGAACATGAGCATGAAATACATGAAAGTGTTACTGCTCAAGAAACACAGGTTGTTCGTAGATCTGGTAGGATTCGCCATGAGCCTGAGAGATATTATGGATTTCTCTTAACTCAGACTGGCGATTTAATGCTTATGGATGAAGATGAGCCTCTTACCTATCAGGATGCTATGAATAGTCCAGATTCTAAGAGATGGCTGGAAGCTATGAAATCTGAGATGGAATCCATGTATGAAAACAAAGTATGGACTTTGGTTGAACCACCTGAAGAGGTAAAACCTATTGGGTGCAAATGGGTTTTCAAGAAGAAAACGGATATGGATGGTAATGTAACGGCCTACAAAGCAAGACTAGTGGTGAAAGGTTTCAAAAAAATTCATGGTATTGACTATGATGAAACTTTCTCACCAGTAGCTATGGTCAAGTCCATCAGGATTTTGCTTGCGATAGCAGCTTACTATGACTATGAAATCTGGCAAATGGATGTCAAAACCGCTTTCTTAAATGGGAGCTTAGAAGAGGATGTGTATATGTTACAACCAGAAGGTTTTATCAATCCGAGATTTGCTAGAATGGTCTGTAAGCTACTACGATCTATTTATGGATTGAAACAGGCCTCAAGGAGTTGGAACATTCGTTTTGATGTAACAGTCAAAGAGTTTGGCTTTATTCAAAATAAAGATGAGCCATGTGTTTACAAGAAGTTTAGTGGGAGCAAAGTGGCATTCCTAGTATTATATGTTGATGATATATTACTAATAGGGAATGACACACCTTCTCTTCAGGCTGTTAAGACTTGGTTGGGAAAAAGTTTCTCAATGAAAGACTTAGTCGATGCTACCTATATATTAGGGATCAAGATCAATAGAGATAGATCTAGAAGATTAATCGGCTTAAGTCAGAGTACATACATTGACAAAGTATTGCATCGTTTTGGGATGCAAGAGGCAAAGAGGGGATTTGTCCCTGTGTCTCATGGGATAGTGATCTCAAAAGAGAACTGTCCTAAATCATTAGATGATAAGGACCGTATGAAAAAGGTACCATATGCTTCTGCAATTGGTTCAATAATGTATGTAATGATATTTACTCGACCTGATATTTCGTATGCTTTGACCATGACGAACAGATACCAGTCTAATCCAGGTGAAGGTCACTGGACGGCAGTCAAGAATATTCTTAAGTACCTCAAGAGAACTAAAGATTCATTCTTGGTGTAATGCCCCAAATCCGGTGTCAAAGGATTTGGTCGTCACTCTGCAATCTCAAATAAAACAACCTGCTCAATGTAAACCGATACAATAATAATATCTGTGACCTCAACTCTACCAAGAATCTTTAAAGTTTATAGTGCTAGAAACAAGAATCCAAAATTCCATTACGCAAATTTTTCTTCTTTACAACCATTCTCTTTACATAAATCCTATAACACTAGTATAACTTCGACAAGAAGTATACCAGGAAAATCTAATCTGATACAACATAGTACTTAATAAAAATTCACTTTATACCATAATCTTACACTAGTTCTAATTACTCTGCATCATAACTTCTTTACACTAACATCTTCTTCCTTCTCTGTCCAGCTACGCGGATAACTCCCGCCAATATGCCTTTTTACTGAAAGGCTAAAAATATAAAGAAAGCAAGTATGAGCGAAAGAATTGCTCAGTAGGTGCATTATCAAGTATAATAGGAAAAGTTTCCAAATTAAGCTTTTGGTTTAAATATTTGTAATCTCTAAAACTTTTCAAATCAAGTTTGGTAATTTTCCATAATTTCCCATTCAACTTCTAGCAACTCACTAGTTTAAAACACGAGGAAAGTTATATTGGTCGCCACGGTTATCCGAACCAAAATATCTACAATAGTATGTAGAAAATATGAAATAAATATAAACCCATACGTCTTTAAGACCATAGTTTATACAAAATACTATTTTTAAAGACAACAGTTCCATTCACAACATCTTCTGAAACCAACAACTCTAAGCAAACGAATCAACCTGAATATCAGGTTATAACTCAACAGTACAGAACATATGAATGAATTCAATCTCAGATATAAGAAGTGATATTAGAATTGGATTTTTATAATTTTATAAATCACAAAGGTTGAGCTGCTGATCAGTCACGCATCAACCCCGGACTAGCTTATAGCAAAGTCCTCCACTAGGATCCTTGGCCATCTTGGCCTTAATTAATTCCGACCACGAATCTGGTCCGACCATTATTGGTCCATTTAAAAACATTCCAATTCTATATCCTATACGCCAGGTGTCGGTACAATCGACAACCTTGTTACGACAATCAGGTGTCGGAAGAATCGACAACCTTAATACAACAATCGCTGGAAAACTCACGTTCCAGGAAACAACTCAACTATGAAGAATCAATAAAGAATAACAATACAGTCTAGTATCGACGAGATCGACACAATAATGGGAGGTGCACATGAAAAGTGACAATATAATAACATCGATGAGATCGATGCAACAACTGGAATGATAATGAAGAGTAAGCAATAACATGCTCAATAAAATTAAGTCTGATATGAAACAGGCATTATGAGTTCGAATCAAGGACTGGATCAGGTAATCACATCAACAAGAAATGATAATAATACTTGCATAGGTGCAAGATGGAAAAAAATAGAATACTTGTAGAACAAGTACCACAACTTCAGAATTTAAAATAACATTTTTACCCTCATCGGGTTCACAAGTTCCCACTCATCTAGGGTTGGCAACATTTGTAGTAACCCTAATTTTCAGGGTTTATTTATTATTATTATTTGATTGATTTATTGATTTCTCAAAATGGAGAAATTGTATTATGTGTATATTTTATTTAAAAATATTTGTGAAAGCTGATTATTTATCTGGTAAATTTAAGTGCAAATTTCCTATTTATTTGAGTAATAAAAGAATAGTAGTAATTAAATTAATTAAAACAAATTGGTTGCATTATGTGTTTAAATGTTTAAATAAATAGTATGTGAATATGTGAATAGAGTTGAATAAGTTAAAGATACGGAGTATCGTGTTTATATGTTGTATGATGAGCTATGTGTGCCAGTGTGTGTGTCCACGTATTTTTAGTTGGATTTTTGGTGATTTAAATTTATTTAAATCATGCATTATTGACCTTCTGAAATTTTTATAAAAACATCGGAGTTAGTAAAAATCACGAAATCTTTTGTGATATTATCTTTATGATATTATTTAGTTTTTAAATTTTTTGGGAGAATTAGTTTGGGCGTTTAAGTATTTTAAAGTGATTTTAAGAGTTATGTTGCGAGTAAATGATCAAAACTTGTAAAATTCATAGTTAATTCATTTTTGATCCTAAAAATATTCTAAAAATATGGGGATGCTAGTAATTTTATAAAATTAATTTTAGAATTTCTAAAAGTTTTATTCCTGTAATTTTCTGTTTAAATTCGACTTTTGAATTGATTTAAAGTGAATAATTGTTTTTCAGTATTTGGAAAAAGTCAGAAATGCCCCTGGGCTATAAGTATCAGCCGCCAACAACAGATAAGCATATACAGATATTATTGGATAAGAGTAAAAGAAAAAGTAGAAAAGAAAAGATAAGGAAGATAGTGCAGAGAAAAAAAAACATAAATAGACACACACACCCCACTCGAGATACACACACACGCAGTAAATAAACACTCGGCAGAATCGAAAGCGAAAGAAAGAATCAAGAAGAGGCAGACCCCCCCCCCCCCCGTTCAATTTCAATCAAACCGCAGTCACCACCTGCGTTTTCAGCCGCCAGTTCTCCGCGTTTCCAGCGATTTCCGCCGTCCTGCAGCCGACCGCCGTCATTCCTCCGTTTCCGGCCAACTGCTGCGAGTTCCGACGCCACCACGCCCCTCTCCCTGTCAATTCCCGAGCCAGCCGAGTTGTGGTACAGTTGAATCCCCTGTGAATTCGTTTTTTTCCTATGTGGCTGTTAATTCATTTCCTTCATTTTGTGTTAAAATAAATTTGTTTGTATTTAATTGTTATATATGGTTTATGCAGATTACTGATTGTGTTATTACTTAATGCATATTTATTTAATGGTTTTTAAATTATATTCAGTAAATTTCAAGTCATTGGTAGTATATTTATATGAATAATTCATATTAGTTATGTCAAAGTCATTTGTACATTATGTGTTAATGGTTTCACTAATATTGCGAATATTGCAAGTCGTATATTAAAATGATAGTATTTAAAAATTTAGTGGTTAAGGTAGAGTTTAAATTTGAGATGTAAGTTAATTTGTGTGTTGTAAATTCCTAATCAAGTTTATGTGTATGTGGTTTTGAGTTATAAATTCGACGTGTTATTATTATGTAATATTAAATGATTGTGAATTTTATAAAGAATGAACGATTAGGCAGGATCTGTAACTTGCTTAAAATAGTTCGAGTAATCTAGTGGCATATGTAAATTCAGTGTATAATTCATGCTATATGTATGGTTTATTGTTTCGTTGATTATGTAGTCTTTACTAAATTATTTTCCACTATAATTGTGATAAATAGTTATGCCAAATTTGAAGTATGTTAAGTTGTGTTTTGACAGAAAGTCTTTTAGTTGGTATGTGTATATATATATATATATATGTGTGTGTGTGTATATATATGTATAGATTCCAGTGGATGTGCTATTTTGGCAAGTAATTGATTTGATTGATTGTGCAGGTTTTGTTCTTCTAAAGAAGGGTGTGATGCAGAGTTTATAAAGTAATTATAAATTTTAGTTGTTTTGAAGAAATTCGGTTTGATAATAGTTATTCTGCGTAGTAAGTCGTTATAGTATGTCGAGTTTGATTTCGAGAAGTTGATAGTTGTATATCGTAAGTTGAAGTATTTAAAGTTGGCTGAGTTGTATACCAGCCATTTTAGTAACTTCAGTATTCTGGTTTGATTCCTAGTTTGGGAATTATTATAGTTTGGTTGAAATATTATGTTGTTTAAGATTTGTGAATTATACAGGTTTATTTGTTGTTGTGATGTACTATGTGATCCGTCCTATGTTTGGGGACGCAGCATAGTACATGCAAAATTTTTGGCTAGTCCTGTTTACGAACGGGTCATGCCGAAATTTCGTAAAATCTAAGTATTTATTTTATTATTTGTTTTAAAACCCTTAGAGTTTAAAGAGTAGTTGAATTTGATTATTTTTAATCGATTTTAAATATTAATGTAATTGATTTAATTGACCAATTAACTGAGTAGTTAATTGGTGAATTTTTATTAATTAATTATTATTTAATCTTGATTATTTATAAATCAAATTTAACTAGTGTTTTAAAAAATTGTTTTATTGTTTACCTGGTTTTGATTAATTATATTTAAAGTTTAATGATTATTTTCGACCCAAAGATGTTTTATATTCAATTTTTTTTATAAAAGAAAGACCAAATATTTTCCAAAAAGAGTTTCAGTTTTATTACGTGTCATATGGTTTATGTAATTGTTGTGGAATCGTGAATGTGTTTAGATGATATACTAAGTTGAGTATGTTAATATGTCAGTTGTAAATTGATTTTGGATTGTGGATATTAATTGAAGAACAGGTAGTTTGTTATATAAATAGAGAAGTGTTGTCGAATTTTCGGCAGAACTACTAAATGGACAGTATTTGGTATATGTAAATGAGAAGCTAGTCTAAATGCATATGTAAATGAGATGTGTTATGTGTTATGTGAAATAGATGAAATTATGTGAATTAGATGATGGACGTGCTACGTGCTAAGTGTGAAAGTGAAGGTGATTATTTAGTTATAAATAGAGTAACTGCAAGTCAATGCAGAATTATTTTATAATATGTTATTTTCTTATATGAGTTCTGCAAGTTGAGGCAGATTATTTTTGGTATTAAATAAGTTATGGATTTGATTGTGAATTGTTGTGGATGATTGAGTTAGTACTTTGGATATTTTGAAAGCAGGGCAATGTCCACTTTACGAATAGGTCATGCCCAACTTTCTGTAGAATATATATGTGCCTAAGTTTATAAATGGTTAAATTCTGTAAAAGTATAGTGCGAAGGCTAAAGTATATCTTGTATTTAATTAGTGAATAGTTGGGCGGGTACGATCTCGATAGTGTAGACTCGTAGCAACCGCGTATGTGACGGAACCAAGAGTTATCAGAATAGAGAATTGTGAGGTGACGTAGCACCAAGGGAATGTCAACACTCGTAGAGGATATGTGCAAGTATTTTCTTCCAACGGAGATATCGGTAAGATTGGTAAGTACGTCGAAGTTACGTTACAATCGTTTATGGAATGCGAAATCATACGTTGACGACTAAGTACCGTCTCATGTTTGACTATCGAGGCTGGCACGTGGATTCGAAATGGTAAAAGCAGACTAGTGATATTCGCAAGAGCGTTAAAGCAAAGAAGGACGGAAGTAGAGAATCGTGCGATAAGACAGAATAAGGAGGAAATCGTATTGTTTCAGCGTTACGAAATAGCTAAGGACCAGAGGCAAGTGTTTATACCCTTGCTTATTAATTAAGAGATATTATCTTGAATTATTAGAATGCATGTTGAATGCTTTTTACTGAATTTTCAAATATTGATTTCGTTGCATTGAATTGCGAGTATGTTATTTAATCTCGTAAATTGACGAGTACTCTTTTATACCTTTTTAGTTTAGATTCATATTTTCATGTTGATCAAAGAGATATAATTATTATATTGAAATGATTGAAAAGATAGTTATGGGCTGTATACTAAGGCCTTCTTTCAAAGACTTGATTTAAAAATGTTAAGTTGGAATATTACCAACCCTAGATGAGCGGGATCTTGTGAACCCTATGAGAGAAAAATTATTCTAAAATTCTGAAGTTGTGTTGCTTACTCTTCAAGTATTCCATTTTTCATCTTGCACCTATGCAAGCCTTGTTATCCTTTCTTATTATAAGCGATTATCTGATCCAGTCCCTGATTCAAATTCAAATATGTTGTGTAAGAGTTGGTTTACTTCTTTCAAACGTGAGGCTTATCTGTCATAAGTATACGTTCGAAGGATCTAAACTAATTCTGTCAGAAGTCAGTAAACCCTTGTTTTTCTCTAATTATAAACTTACCTTGAATTTTCCTTAAACTTAAACTTGACTTTCTTGTCACTTACCAAATTGGTGAATCTTGACTAATTCTCCCATAATATGTTAAATCATACTGTTGAGGCCATCTAGAGCCTGTTCTTTAAACCCTACTCTATATTGAGCTGATAAAATTTCTGTTGATATCATAATGCCTGTTTCATATCGAACCTGATCTTGTTGAGCATGTTATTGTTATTCTTCATTATCATTCCAGTTGTTGCATCGGTTTCGTCGATGTTTATTATGTTGTTATTTGTCATGTGCATCCCCCATTGTTGTGTCGATCTCGTCGATACTAGATTATATTTCTATTCCTTATTGATTCTTCATATTAAAATATTTCTTGGAACGTGAGTTTCCAGCAATTGTTGTATTAAGGTTGTCGATTCTTCCGACACCTGATTGTCGAAGTAAGGTGTCAATTGTGCTGACACCTGACATGTATAATATAGAATTGGAATGTTTTTAAAAATGGGACCAGTAATTGGTCGGGCCATATGTATGGTCGGAATAATTTAAGGCCCAGATTGGCCTAGGATCCAGTAGAGGACTATGACATGAGCTAGTCCGGGGTTGAT
This sequence comes from Heracleum sosnowskyi, assembly GCA_030848705.1. Lineage (NCBI taxonomy): Eukaryota > Viridiplantae > Streptophyta > Magnoliopsida > Apiales > Apiaceae > Heracleum > Heracleum sosnowskyi. Next base: position 76,490,855 of record CM061239.1, read on the forward strand.
GCGTGGCTAGCCAGCAGCTCAACCTTTGATTTGATAAATGTTAAAAAAATCCAATTCTAGAATAAGTTCTTATTTCTGAGATGAGTTACATCCATATGGTTTGTTCTTGTGAGTTATGACCTGATTCTCAGGTTTATTCGTTGCGTGAAGTTGTTGGTTCGTCGATTAATAGTAGTGGTTTTAATCTTGCTGAAATCACTTACTCTTAATACATTTGGATTCCAAATAGTCGAAATCCACTTCCTTGATTCCATTGGCAGTCGTGAGATATCTATCTTGATGAGTTTTATTCATACCGCATATCTAGTCGGTACCATGTTGAAGTCTTGAAGTGCGTTCTTTATTCCTTGACCGAGCGTGTTGGCTCATTCTTACCCCTTGATTATTCTAACCTTCCAGAGTTGTTGGTTTCAAAAAATGTGGTGAATAGATCTGTTATCTTCAAAACTAGTATTTTGGTACAAACTATGGTCCTGAAGACGTATGAGTTATATTTATTTCATATTTTCTACTTACTATTTTAGTTATTGTTGATTCGGTTGCCGTAACGACCAATATAAATCTTTTTGTGTTTTAAACTATTCAATTGCGAGAAGAAGAATGAGAAATTGTGGTAAATTACCAAACTTGATTTGAAAATATTAGAGATTACAAATGTTCAAAAACAAAAATTTGTTATTTGAAAATCCAAAGCTTATTTTGGAAACTTTATAGATTATACTTGATAATGCACTTGCTGAGCAATTCTTTCGCTCATACTTGTTTTCTTTATATATTTTAGCCTTCCAGTAAGAAGGTGCATTGGAGAGAGTTGTTCGTACAGCCGGTCAGAGATGGGAGAGGATAGTAGCGTGAAGATATTTTGATCCAGAGCATTAGGAGCTAGTGATAGGTTTGTATATAGAGGTTTTCTATTGAATAATATATTGTATAAGATTAGTTGCCTGGTATACTTCTTATCGAAGTTATACTAGTGTATTAGAATTTATGTAAAGAGAATGGTTGTAAAGAAGAAAGATTGTTGTAATGAAATTTTGGATTCTTGTTTCTAGCACTATAACCTTTAAAGATTCTTGGTAGAGTTGGGGTTGTTAATCCCAAATGACCTAACAGAATTGTAGAAGGGGGGGGGGGGGGTTGAATACAATTCCTTGATATTTCTCAAACTTAAAAACAACTTACAAATTAAAATTGAACTTATAAAATAAAAACCACAAGCACTTAATAATTTCAGTTGGATTGTTTGATGATCCAACTGAAGTGATTTTTATTGCGGAAATAATCTGTGATACAAAAGTACACAGCTGCTCAGTTACAATAATGTACAGAAGAAAAATGCTCTCAAAAATAGCTAATACAATCTATTTGTTTTTCTTCTCTTTTTCTAAAGTAACTGCTACACTTGGTTATATAAACCCAAGTTTACAACTCTATTTTTGGCTACACTAAAAGTACAATGAGTAACCGCCAATAGTTTGCTTTTCATCCCTTTGTCCAGTGGTCCTTGAAGATATTTGCTTTTGTCTTCATGCTTATTATGATCACTCCCAAGAGCCCAATTGGAAACTGGGATGTTTCCTTATTCCCCATGTCCATTTTAATGGTTTCCAATGCAAAGTACATTTCCACATCACCTTTAGATCTGTTCAGTAAACTGTCACTATCACTTTGTCAACTATTCAGAAAAGCAATAATGATTCGTTGATAGCAGGGAGATGTGTTTCGTTGATAGCTTTATTCTTCATTTCGTTGATGAGTAAACTCCATACCGTTGATAGGATAATCTTCATTCCGTTGATGAGTAAACTCCATACCGTTGATAGGATAATCTTCATTCCGTTGACAGGTCTTCACTTAGGCAAAATTACAAGGCATGAGATATTTACAATTAACCAACCTATTTTGCCTATCTAGTACTTAGTCAACATGACTTAGAAAACCTATCCAATATCTACAATGAAATGCATATCAAACTAGAAGTATTGTACAGTGCAATTGCTACATCACTCATTTCGTTGATGAGCTACCTGTCAACGGATTGCTGCAAAGCATACCATTCCGTTGACAGCTACAAAATGACTTTACACAAATTCTACTAAGTGTTTTATGTTTATCATCAAGAACAACATATTCCTAACAATCTCCCCCAATTTATGACTGATAGAATAACAGCCATAAATCAAGAGACTTGATGATAACAAAAACACTCAGATACATCATAAATTACAAAAGTAGAAAATGCATTAAGCTTCATAATATTTTAGACAAAATACAAGACTTACAAGACTAATGCCCTAGAGTGCTCCTCTAGATTGAACAAATGATTCATCTGTGTCTTCTTTGTGGCATAGTCTTCTTCCCTCTCTTAGAGTTGTTTTCCTCAATTTGGACCTGTAGCCTTCTGTAAAAGATCTTCTCTTCTTCATCTTGATCACCAAGCATGGATTGCATAAACTTTAGAGTTTGATTAGATGCCTTATCCAGATGGTCTTCCATCCTGAAGAATCTTCTGCAATTGTCCTTGTCCTTAAATTCCATCATCCAGTATGGTTGAAGATGGATCTTCTTTCCTGTTGAGGGCACTCTAAGCATCCTGGGAAGAGCCTCAGGCTTGTTTCAGCTAGCCTTTATCTGACAAATTTTGGAGACCACCTCGGACTTGGCTGTTTTGGTGAAGCCAAAGTCTTTCTTCAAGCATCTAAACACTGAGAGTAGTGTTTGGTAGTCTTCTCCTAAAATTCTGTAGAGAGGCCACACCTGTTCTCTACCACCCTTGAATACAAAGACCAGTCTCTCAGGCAATTTTTGAGAAGCTGCAATGCCCCTTACTTCCACCAGGTTGTCTAAGTCAAGATGTAGACTGGATTCTTCCCTGATGTCAGCAATGTACATGCAGTCCTCTGGATTTGCAGGGGGTTTCTGAGGTTGTGGCTTTCTTATAAATATTGGCTTTGCTTTGACAGCCCTTTTCTTTGTCTTCATTGGTTGATCCTTCTCAAATAGAAACTTTGGAAAGTAGGCCTCATCAAATTCAAAAGGCTCCTCTTTTGGCATTATTGGTTGATCATGAAAGTTGACAGGATGTGCAGGATCACATGCCAACTTTCCTTCATGAGGTTGATCAACAGGAATTTGATGTGCACTAGTTGTGGAAGAGTCTTGGGCAGTGTCCTGAGAATCATCTTTATCAAAGATTAGATTCCTTTTTGCTCTAGCCTTTGGCTGCCTTACACTCTTCCTTTCCTTTCCAGCTTCCTCAGCTTCATCCTTGGCCTTTTCTTCCTTTAGGGTTTCTTCATCTTCAAGTGATTGAGCAACTGCAAGAGCTTGCATTGCTGCCCTTTCAGATTCTTCAGCTTTGGCCTTAGCAAAATTTGGGTGACCAACCCAAATGCAGATTTCCTTGCTATCCCTGTAGATGATGGCCCTTTGGTTCCTTATGCTTGGATGATTGTTTTCTTTGCTTTCAATAATCAGCTTCCCTAGGATTTTGAACTCATCTGGCTTTGGTGGAGGATAAAATATCCTTGTAGTGTTCTTGCCCTTGGGTTTGACAGGTGATATTGGAGATATCCCTCTTGCATCCACATTCCTAAAGCATGAAGCTTGCCCTTTCTCATTTCTTGAATCTTGAAAGAGTCCATGCTGAAGGGGTTCTATTACATAAGAACTCTTGAACTGTGGCTCCCATTCCGTTGATGTTACAACCATGGCATTTGTGACGCCCTCCAAACCCGGGGTACAGATTTGAGGAGTCATCCGACCAACGGAATACTATTTAACACATGCATAATATATATAAAGACACAATTACCCCTTGACCAAGACCGCATCCCGATTATGGCAATGAACACAAGCTACTACAATCTTTTATTATTACAAACCAATTTTATCAGAGTTATTACATCACAACTAAAGTTCAAATCTAGACATTAAATCTAGAAAAGCAAAACGACAACTACCCTGCCAATAAAAGTGACTCGAGGGGCTCTCCTGACTGCTGGTGAACTATCGGTCACGCTATGCCAACTCATACTCTCGCTTCACTGGAATAGGGTTAGAAAACAACAAGCAAGAGTGAGCCAAAATTGCTCAGCAAACATCAACGAATCATTTCTATCACAGTTGTAAGGATATGAATTTAAGATATTAGAATCAACAATATTTAGCTAACACATGCTTTGTATCAATAATGATTGAAGTAAAGAATTAGAATTTGGCTTATACATTTTATTCAAATCAAAGGTTGTGCTGCTGGCCAGCCACGCATCAACCCCGGACTAGCTCATGTCATAGTCCTCTACTGGATCCCAGGCCAATCTGGGCCTTAAGTTATTCCGACCAATTACTGGTCCATTTTTAAAAACACATGCCAATTCTATAATAGGGTATAAACAATAACATGCTCAATAAGATAAACTGAATGTATAGTAATTGCAAAAGAGCTTCAACTGTTCAGTATCAACGAAGATCGAGAAAGGATCATGGAGTAGTTTCAATGGTACAGTGTACTCATTCAATAAGGTAATCAATATTGGTAATCGTTAATCAATAACCGTAATTGGTAGTCAAGATGGAAGTCAAATAATCAAAGGTTGTCAATGATAATCAAAGGATGATAAATAGCAACAATAGGTGGTAAACAATAATCAAGTAAATTGGAAATAAGGGTTTCCGATGCAGATCAAATCAAAGAATCAAGAATTTCTAAGGAAATGGAATCAGTTGTCCAAATGCGGTTAAAAGATGGATAATTTGAATTGTTCTGGGGATAACGGTATTCAAGTAATCAAGACAATAATAATTTTTATCACAAGTAAAGGCACAGATACTTGCCTGGTCTAAGCTGCTGTCGGATCGGCTCTGCTCACTCTACTTTCCCCTTTCCCTTGCTCCGGGAACTCGATTCTATAATTAAACAACTCATTACAATAAGTCTAACTATTCTCGTTCTACTCTCGACACTTATTCAATCAATAATCACATTTAAACAAGTAACCAGGTACGTATCGGACGTCCGGTATAATTTACGATATTTAAAACTCAGATATTTGCCCTAGCACGGGCATATACAGACTATAAAACACAACACACAATTAATATGAACCATATTGCACTTAAATATTTTTAAAACATCGTCTGAAACTCATTTGAATTTTTAATAAGTCATTACTAATTTTTAAATCAAAAATCGGATTTTTAAATCCAATATAAACATTTAAATGAAAATAAATCAATTAATAAAATTAATTGACACTCTTTAAATGCTCAAACTATTTTTAAATAAATAAATAGGCTTGAAAATAATTAAACTGAATTTTTAATTAATTAAATCTAATTAATAATTAATTTTTAAGAATTAATTGATTAAAAGAATTAACCAATTAATTAATAAATTAATTATTAATTAAAAATAATTAAAATAATTAAGTTTAATCAATTTTCGGATTTAAAATAATAAATATAATTTATCAGAATTTTTCTGATATTAAAATATATTTTTAAAATAAAAATATGAATTTTTAAAGTTTTTAAACTATTTTCGAATTAAATTTAAAAATAAAATTCAAAAACAGTTTTCTGAAAATGAATTAGGGTTTTGAAGATTGAAACCGGGTCGAAAAATCGGGTAAACGGGTCGGGAAGAACGAATCCGGGTCACCAAGAACAACCCGCCGGAATCTGGGTTTTCCAGAATCCGGCCGGCGTCCGGTGGCCGGACTTCGCCGTTTCCGATCAAAACAAAACCAAACCATAGGGCTTTTGTTCGCTTTTGCAAGACAAACACAACCCACATACACACACATCTGTCCCATGCCGGAATCGTGCCCAGAATTCATTCAAAGAACTCGCCGGCGACGACCTCGGCCGGAAACCCGATCTACTTAAATCCTACATGAAACTCAAAGATTAATATACCAAAATAAAGCTTATAACTCATACAATCAAAGCCCTTTATCAAAAACAATGTCAGATCAATATCAAGAACGTACGAATCGAAAGAAGAAATCGGGTCAAAACCCGAAAATCAAACCCGACTAAATTGAATTTAAACATGAAATTAAAGCATGGATTCTTGCTAATTAGAACCCTAGGAACATGTTAGAAGCAACCAATTGAACGGAGAATCAACAGAATGAAAATCCCCAAATTAATTAAGAACCCTAATTTTAATTCGAAACTTGTAAAATCAATATAAAATCGAATACTTACCAGATGATGATGAGGTTGGACGATTCTGAAACTAGATTTTTGGGGCTTCGATTTGAGTATAAGAACTTCAAATTTGGACTTCAATAACCCTTAGAACGAATTGATTGAAGATCAAGAACACAAAATAATTTTTGGGAATTTCGAATATTTTTGAGTAATTTCTGAAGAATTGCTAGGGTTATGAAGTCTGATTGGTCTTTTTATATTTCTGGAAAAATAATACCCCAAATAACATTTTTGGATTGATATTGATTCGTTAGATCGTTTAAAAACCCTAATTAGGTCAAAAACACGTTTTACTAAAAATAAGGGGTTAAAAAGGTTGATGATTATCCAAATTGATATATATCATTATATAACTAATGCTCAAGAATACTAGGGCTATAACAACTTCAATATTGATATAGAACGATAAATCCGTCCCCTTAAGCAATTAGGGTTCGGAACGATTTTTCCTTTTTCGGATCAAAAATTGAAATTAATTTGCAGAATCAAATAGGTAGGGTTAAATAGAATCCCATAACCCTTTCGATAACGATTCGAATACGAAAGACGAAGAATTAAAAATGAATGTACGAAATTTCAACGGGGCTCTTGAATTATCAAAACGGCTCAAATTTGAAGAAAATTCCAAATGACGAAATTTTTGAAAGGGGCTTCCGACTCACCATTTAGCACATAATCACACACTAAATATCATATAATAATATTCCAATATTCCAACATAAATATTTTAGATTAAATATATCATTTAATCAAATAATAAAATTCACGGATATTACATCCTTCCCCCCTTAATAGGATTCTGTCCTCAGAATCAGATCAAGGAAACAACTGGGGATACTTCTCTAACATCTCACTCTCTAACTCCCAGGTAGACTCTTCTACTTTAGGATTCCTCCACAAAACTCTCACTAACGCTACTGTCTTATTCCTTAGTACTTTCTCCTTACGATCCACTATCTGAATTGGTCGTTCTACATATGATAAATCTGCCTGGACCTCTATTGGTTCATACTCTATTACATGATTCGAATCTGGTCGATACTTCTTAAGCATAGATACATGAAATACATTATGAACGTGCTGCATATGCGGTGGCAATGCCAACTCGTAAGCTACCTCGCCTACCTTCTTCAAAATCTCAAACGGCCCAACATATCTCGGACTCAACTTCCCTTTCTTTCCAAATCTAACTAATCCTTTCCATGGGGAAACTTTTAGTAACACTTGCTCTCCTTCCTCGAATCCCACATCCTTTCTGGCTAGATCCGCATACTTCTTCTGTCGGTCTTGAGCTGTTATCAATCTTCTCTGAATCAATTGAATCACTTCTTTTGTTCGTTGTACTAGTTCTGGTCCTATCATTTTCCGTTCACCAACTTCTTCCCAATATACTGGAGATCGACACTTTCGTCCATACAAAGCTTCGTAAGGTGGCATTCCGATGCTCGCGTGAAAACTATTATTATATGAAAATTCCACCAAGGGTAGATGATCGTCCCAACTGCCTTCAAAATCAAGTGCACATGTCCTAAGCATATCTTCAATAGTCTGAATTGTCCTTTCGCTTTGACCGTCCGTCTGCGGATGATAAGCCGTACTCATTCTCAACTCGGTGCCCAAACACTCTTGAAAACTCCTCCAAAATCTTGAATTGAATCGAGGGTCTCTATCAGACACTATCGATACTGGAACTCCATGTCGTACTACGATTTCTTTTATGTAAATATGAACTAACTTATCCAGCGAGAATCTCTCGTTAATCGGAAGAAAATGCGCAGATTTCGTCAATCGATCCACGACAACCCAGATGGCATCATGGTTAGCTTTTGTTCTAGGCAATCCTACTACAAAGTCCATCGCAATGTGTTCCCACTTCCATTCGGGAATCTCCAATGGTTGAAGTAATCCACTTGGTCTCTGATGTTCCGCCTTAACTCTTTGACACGTAAAGCATTTACTTACCCATTCCGCAATCTCTCTCTTCATATCTGGCCACCAAAAGTTCGTCTTAAGATCTCGATACATCTTCGTACTCCCTGGATGAATTGAATACTTCGAGTTATGTGCTTCGTGCAGAATCTCACTTTTCAGTTCCGTTACGTTAGGTATCCATATCCGAGAAGCAAATCTCAAGATCCCTTTGTCGTCCGGTTGGCTACATATTTCCTCACCTGTCATTTTACTCACATCGTCGTTCATAACTTGCTCTTGGCATTTTCGTATCTTCTCCAACAATTCAGGTTGAAACGTCATGGTATAAATCATTTCCGTCGCGTTCTTCGGATTAATTACTTCGATTTCTAACTTCTCAAATTCCTTGTATAACTCTTTGGTCATCATTAGTGTGTTTAATCTCTCTTTTCTGCTCAATGCATCTGCTACCACATTTGCCTTGCCGGGATGATAGTTAATAGAAACGTCGTAGTCCTTGATTAGTTCTAACCATCTTCGTTGCCTCATGTTCAGCTCTTTCTGAGTAAAGATATACTTCAAACTTATGTGATCGGTGTAAATTTCACATCTTTCTCCATACAAGTAGTGTCTCCATATCTTCAAAGCAAACACAATAGCTGCTAACTCCAAATCGTGTGTAGGGTACTTCTGTTCGTGGGGTCTCAACTGTCTTGACGCATAAGCAATCACCTTGTCATGTTGCATAAGTACGCATCCTAATCCTTTATACGACGCATCACTATAGATTACGAAATGACCTTGATCGTCTGGTAACATCAATACCGGTGCCGTAGTTAGTCTTTTCTTTAACTCTTGGAAGCCTTCTTCGCACTTTTCGTTCCATATGAATCGCTCGCTTTTCCTTGTCAGCTTGGTCATTGGAGTAGCTATCTTCGCAAAATCTTGCACAAATCTCCGGTAGTATCCGGCTAATCCCAAGAAACTTCTGACTTCAGTCGGTGTCCTTGGTCTCTCCCAATCTTTCACTGCCTCTATCTTTGCTGGGTCCACTTTGATGCCTTCGCTGCTCACCACGTGTCCTAAGAAATGAACTTCTTTCAACCAGAATTCACACTTGGAAAACTTCGCGTATAGTCCTTCTTGTCTCAACGTTTCTAACACAATTCACAACTGGTCTGCATGCTCTTCTTCTGTCCTCGAGTATATCAAGATGTCGTCGATGAATACCACTACAAACTTGTCCAAATATCTCTTGAAAATCCTGTTCATTAGATCCATAAAAGCTGCGGGTGCATTCGTTAGTCCAAACGCCATTACTAAAAATTCATAGTGCCCATACCTTGTTCGAAAGGCTGTCTTCGGTATGTCGTCTGGTCTAATCTTCAATTGGTGATATCCTGACCGTAGGTCGATCTTTGAAAAATGTACCGCTCCCTTCAGCTGGTCAAACAGATCATCTATTCGAGGTAACGGATACTTGTTCTTAATGGTCAGCTTGTTCAACTCCCGATAGTCTATACACAATCTCATGCTTCCATCCTTTTTCTTGACAAACAGTACTGGTGCTCCCCACGGTGAAACGCTGGGTCTAATAATTCCTTTTTCTAGCAAATCTTGCAGTTGATCAGCCAATTCCTTCATCTCCACTGGTGCCATTCTGTAAGGGGCCTTCGATACTGGCTCCGCGCCTGGTACTAAGTCTATCGCAAATTCAATCTCTCTATCTGGAGGTAAACCTGGTAATTCTTCCGGAAAAACATCTGGAAACTCATTTACGACTGGAATATCTTCTAACTTAGAAACTTCCTTATCTATATCTATCACATAAGCTAGATACGCCTCACAACCTTGCCTTAATAACCTCTTAGCCTGAATCATTATCAGGAACCTCTTTCTTTGTTTCTCTCCTCTAAATATTATCTCTTTCTTTTCTAGGGTAATCAAAGTAACCCTCTTATTCTTACAATCAATACTTGCATTATGCTCAGTCAACCAATCCATCCCTAATATCACATCAAATTCACCTAACTTAAAAGGTAACAAGTCAACATAAAAACGATTTCCCAAAATCTCTATCTCACAACGGGGATAATATGAACTGACCGCGATACGATCCTGATTAGCTATCTCTATAGTCAACACTCCACTTAAAGGTTTCGTTACGCAATTCAATCTACGAGCAAACGTCTCAGAAATAAAAGACTTCGTCGCTCCCGAATCTATTAACACTTGTGCAGGAATAGAATTTACTAGAAGTGTACCTGCCACCACGTCGGAATCTCTCACTGCTTCTCCCATTGACATATTGTAGGTCCTGGCTAACGGCTGGACGTTAACAACTGGGGGTGCTTCAATTGCCCGAATCATATTGTTCACGGTTGCTGGTGCTCTGCAGTCCTTAATCATGTGACCAGGTTTCTTACACCGATGACACACGATGCCTATCTTGCAATCCCGGGAATAATGTCCCTTCTGATTGCATTTAAAGCATGTGACATTCAATCGATGGCATATCCCTAGATGTCGCTTCCCGCATGTCTTGCATTCTGGTAGTGGGGGTCTAGAAAGTCCCTGCTGACTGCCGGTTAGTAGACGGTTATCTTGTCCTACGCTTCCGGTGTCTGGTTTCCTAAAACTTGTATTCCTTCCGTGCTGAAATCCCAGCTTCTTATTTGCTTGCCCTTGAAAACTTCCCTGCTGCTGTCCCTTATCGGGTATCCCTGCTTTCCTTTTCTTGTTCTCCCTCTCTTTCATGTAAGAATCACTCTCTGCCTCTGCAATCATTGCCTTTTGGACCACCGCTGCATAGGTGTCCAACTCCAATACAGCTAACTTACTACGAATCCAAGACCTCAGTCCCTGCTGGAACCTCTTGGCCTTCTTCTTTTCCGTATCCACATAGGTTGGAACAAACCTTGACAACTCCGTAAACCTTGTTTCATATTGGGGCACTGTCATGCTTCCCTGCTTTAATTCCAAAAACTTCAATTCCATCTGATCTCTCATATAGTCCGGAAAATACCTTTCCAAAAACAACTCTGTGAATCTTGCCCACGTAATCAATCCCTCGGGCTCCATAGCCCTACTCGTTTCCCACCAATAACTAGCCTCATTCTTCAGAAAATAGCTTGCATACTCTGTCTTCTTGTCCTCTGTCACCTCTATCAAGGCAAAAGCCTTTTCCATCTCTTTCAACCATGCCTTAGCCTCTACAGGGTCTGCTGATCCTTTAAATTCTGGAGGTTTTGCTGCTTGGAAAGATTTGAACGTAACTGCCGGTGCTGCTTGCTGGTGCTGTTGTTGATGCTGCTGATGCTGATGTTGCTGATGCTGTTGCTGCTGTTCTAAGAGCTGTTGCTGAAATGCACGTTGCTGCTGTGCTAATGCGGCAGTCTGTTGAGTAAGGGTATTTAACAACTGGATTACCATCGGGTCCACACGGCCCGTGGGAGGTGTATTTTGTTGACCTTCTTGGTCAGAAGTATCAGTTGAACGGGTTTGTCGTCTAGGAGCCATATCGCTGATGAATAAACAATAATTGGCTTAATCAAACAGTTCATATAAGAGAAGGAAGGATCACAATTGATATCTCGAAGGTTTACAGGTCTTCTCAACGGTGTATGGATACACTCGTTGCAATAAGTAGAATAACAGTTATGATGCTGGAAATGAATGACAGGGGAATAAATACAGTTCTATAAAAGAGGTTTATCATATATATATAGATAGGGTCAGTACAAGCGTAGAACGCTTCAAAAGAAAATATATCATGGCTGAACCATAACTGCCGACCAGCAATACAACAACAAAAATGCAACAACAACCCGAGGCGTTCCTATAAGCCCGGTGCACTGCTGATTCTACAATATGCATCTATATACTAACTATCTAGAACCATATATCCATGTCACATCTGTCTGCTACCGATACCTGCTCACAGATCACCTGCTCCTGCCGGCCATAACGGGGGTCCTGAAACCTCTGCAATCTCACTCATCGCATAATCCAAAATCTGTCTCATCCCTGCTACTGTCTCTCCCTCTCGACTAGAAGCTAATCCATGCAATCGAGTCTCAACCAAAGTCCTCGTAACCCTAAACCTCATCTGAATGTCTCTCATCTGATCTCTAAGTCTGTCTCTCTCTCTGACAGCGGCTGCCTCGATCGAACGAATCCTACCCATCTCCATAACCTGTCCATGAAGGAAATCCTTCTCTCTTCTCACCCTCTGATACACATGGTGTGGAACTGGTGGCTCACATAACTGATACAAAGGCCCACAAACTGATGCCTGAGATGCTGGTGCTGGGGCTACTTGTCGGAGTAGAATAGGACAAGGTATCTGATCTCTCCTGACTACTGGGTCCTGATGCCTAGGCTGATATCGCACTGGCCGAGACGGTCCTGCTCTCTCAACGGGTGTAGGTATCTCTGCTATCGTATCCTCGGAAGGGTCTGAGTCTGAACTAGAACTAGGGGGCTGCAATTATAACCACATTTAATTACTACGCGTAATATCCCTAGTTGACCTCCTAATATCCTTACGTGAATTCCTAACTCTCTATGTTATCCTGGACCCTAAGTCCTAACTTGTTTCAAATGCCATAACCTGTTGCTCTGATACCAACTGTGACGCCCTCCAAACCCGGGGTACAGATTTGAGGAGTCATCCGACCAACGGAATACTATTTAACACATGCATAATATATATAAAGACACAATTACCCCTTGACCAAGACCGCATCCCGATTATGGCAATGAACACAAGCTACTACAATCTTTTATTATTACAAACCAATTTTATCAGAGTTATTACATCACAACTAAAGTTCAAATCTAGACATTAAATCTAGAAAAGCAAAACGACAACTACCCTGCCAATAACAGTGACTCGAGGGGCTCTCCTGACTGCTGGTGAACTATCGGTCACGCTATGCCAACTCATACTCTCGCTTCACTGGAATAGGGTTAGAAAACAACAAGCAAGAGTGAGCCAAAATTGCTCAGCAAACATCAACGAATCATTTCTATCACAGTTGTAAGGATATGAATTTAAGATATTAGAATCAACAATATTTAGCTAACACATGCTTTGTATCAATAATGATTGAAGTAAAGAATTAGAATTTGGCTTATACATTTTATTCAAATCAAAGGTTGTGCTGCTGGCCAGCCACGCATCAACCCCGGACTAGCTCATGTCATAGTCCTCTACTGGATCCCAGGCCAATCTGGGCCTTAAGTTATTCCGACCAATTACTGGTCCATTTTTAAAAACACATGCCAATTCTATAATAGGGTATAAACAATAACATGCTCAATAAGATAAACTGAATGTATAGTAATTGCAAAAGAGCTTCAACTGTTCAGTATCAACGAAGATCGAGAAAGGATCATGGAGTAGTTTCAATGGTACAGTGTACTCATTCAATAAGGTAATCAATATTGGTAATCGTTAATCAATAACCGTAATTGGTAGTCAAGATGGAAGTCAAATAATCAAAGGTTGTCAATGATAATCAAAGGATGATAAATAGCAACAATAGGTGGTAAACAATAATCAAGTAAATTGGAAATAAGGGTTTCCGATGCAGATCAAATCAAAGAATCAAGAATTTCTAAGGAAATGGAATCAGTTGTCCAAATGCGGTTAAAAGATGGATAATTTGAATTGTTCTGGGGATAACGGTATTCAAGTAATCAAGACAATAATAATTTTTATCACAAGTAAAGGCACAGATACTTGCCTGGTCTAAGCTGCTGTCGGATCGGCTCTGCTCACTCTACTTTCCCCTTTCCCTTGCTCCGGGAACTCGATTCTATAATTAAACAACTCATTACAATAAGTCTAACTATTCTCGTTCTACTCTCGACACTTATTCAATCAATAATCACATTTAAACAAGTAACCAGGTACGTATCGGACGTCCGGTATAATTTACGATATTTAAAACTCAGATATTTGCCCTAGCACGGGCATATACAGACTATAAAACACAACACACAATTAATATGAACCATATTGCACTTAAATATTTTTAAAACATCGTCTGAAACTCATTTGAATTTTTAATAAGTCATTACTAATTTTTAAATCAAAAATCGGATTTTTAAATCCAATATAAACATTTAAATGAAAATAAATCAATTAATAAAATTAATTGACACTCTTTAAATGCTCAAACTATTTTTAAATAAATAAATAGGCTTGAAAATAATTAAACTGAATTTTTAATTAATTAAATCTAATTAATAATTAATTTTTAAGAATTAATTGATTAAAAGAATTAACCAATTAATTAATAAATTAATTATTAATTAAAAATAATTAAAATAATTAAGTTTAATCAATTTTCGGATTTAAAATAATAAATATAATTTATCAGAATTTTTCTGATATTAAAATATATTTTTAAAATAAAAATATGAATTTTTAAAGTTTTTAAACTATTTTCGAATTAAATTTAAAAATAAAATTCAAAAACAGTTTTCTGAAAATGAATTAGGGTTTTGAAGATTGAAACCGGGTCGAAAAATCGGGTAAACGGGTCGGGAAGAACGAATCCGGGTCACCAAGAACAACCCGCCGGAATCTGGGTTTTCCAGAATCCGGCCGGCGTCCGGTGGCCGGACTTCGCCGTTTCCGATCAAAACAAAACCAAACCATAGGGCTTTTGTTCGCTTTTGCAAGACAAACACAACCCACATACACACACATCTGTCCCATGCCGGAATCGTGCCCAGAATTCATTCAAAGAACTCGCCGGCGACGACCTCGGCCGGAAACCCGATCTACTTAAATCCTACATGAAACTCAAAGATTAATATACCAAAATAAAGCTTATAACTCATACAATCAAAGCCCTTTATCAAAAACAATGTCAGATCAATATCAAGAACGTACGAATCGAAAGAAGAAATCGGGTCAAAACCCGAAAATCAAACCCGACTAAATTGAATTTAAACATGAAATTAAAGCATGGATTCTTGCTAATTAGAACCCTAGGAACATGTTAGAAGCAACCAATTGAACGGAGAATCAACAGAATGAAAATCCCCAAATTAATTAAGAACCCTAATTTTAATTCGAAACTTGTAAAATCAATATAAAATCGAATACTTACCAGATGATGATGAGGTTGGAAGATTCTGAAACTAGATTTTTGGGGCTTCGATTTGAGTATAAGAACTTCAAATTTGGACTTCAATAACCCTTAGAACGAATTGATTGAAGATCAAGAACACAAAATAATTTTTGGGAATTTCGAATATTTTTGAGTAATTTCTGAAGAATTGCTAGGGTTATGAAGTCTGATTGGTCTTTTTATATTTCTGGAAAAATAATACCCCAAATAACATTTTTGGATCGATATTGATTCGTTAGATCGTTTAAAAACCCTAATTAGGTCAAAAACACGTTTTACTAAAAATAAGGGGTTAAAAAGGTTGATGATTATCCAAATTGATATATATCATTATATAACTAATGCTCAAGAATACTAGGGCTATAACAACTTCAATATTGATATAGAACGATAAATCCGTCCCCTTAAGCAATTAGGGTTCGGAACGATTTTTCCTTTTTCGGATCAAAAATTGAAATTAATTTGCAGAATCAAATAGGTAGGGTTAAATAGAATCCCATAACCCTTTCGATAACGATTCGAATACGAAAGACGAAGAATTAAAAATGAATGTACGAAATTTCAACGGGGCTCTTGAATTATCAAAACGGCTCAAATTTGAAGAAAATTCCAAATGACGAAATTTTTGAAAGGGGCTTCCGACTCACCATTTAGCACATAATCACACACTAAATATCATATAATAATATTCCAATATTCCAACATAAATATTTTAGATTAAATATATCATTTAATCAAATAATAAAATTCACGGATATTACAGCATTCGTTGATGGTTGATCCGTTGATGGATTTGAATTCTTTGCAGTTTCAGCAATATTCTTGACCCTTGCTTCTATGTTGGACCAATGATCTTTAATCTGTTCTGCAAGTCTCATCCTCATAGAAGCTTCCTGAATCAGGTCAATACCATCCTTTTTCTTCTGTCCAAGCTCCCCCATTGCTAGTGGCTCATTTGGTAAGGAAATGGTTGGAACCAAAACCTTTGTGATTTGTATATCAAGCTCTTTAGATTTCGCTAGCTCCTTAGATTTCTCCCCCTTTTTGTTATCATCAAGTGAGATGATAGGGAGTCCTTGAGCTGCCAAAACCTGGGTGAGTAGCTGTGTCTGTTTTTCCTGTTCCTTTTGCATGTGAGAAAGTGTAGCCTCAACTTTGTCCACTCTTGAGGAAAGAGTCTTCAAAGATGAGGACACTTCAGGTTCCTTGGAGAAAAACCTGTTCATCTTGGACACAGTTAGAAGATGAAGCTTTTCATCTAGCCTCCTGTCAGTAGCATCCCTGAGGTTGCTAATGGAATCCTTGATTTCTGTAGCTTCAATCCTTGTCTTTAGCATCTGTAGTCTTTGGATTTCCAGAGAATCCATGATGGCCTTGTAGAATTTCTTGTCCCTTGCATTTGCAGACTCATGAGCTAGATATGCCTCAGTGTACTGCCTTGAGATAGAAGCATCTAGAGTGCATCTTCCTTGCATATCCTGAGAAAGCCAGTTTGGTCTAGGAGGCACCACAGAAGTCCCAGTCTTTGAAGTAGTGGCCACCTGTAGATTGTCACCAAAGTTGTCCTCATCATCAGAAAAGTCAAAGTCTCCACTTGCTGCAGCTGTTGGAGATAGATTGGTCAAGGCATCCTTTGCTCTTTCCATTGATGCAGTTGTATGAATCAGGTTTAGTGACCTCTCTGCCTCCACATTACCCTGTTGAGCCATAATTTGATAGGCTGGCACAGGGTGAGTAAAGGTCTCAGGATCCAGGGAAATACTATCCAGAGTTTGTTGATAATGCTCTTGGAAAGTAAGTTCCCTTTCTCCCTCATTGACCCTCATTAACTCACTAGCAATGGCTGCCTCCTCCCTTGCTGCTCCTGTAGTCCCTTCTCTCTCTCCTCTATTTTCTTGCATCATGGGATCCCCATGGCTCACACCTCTCACACCCTCACCTTCACCTACTAAGGTGGAACCCTTAGTCTCTCCTTTTGCCTGGCTGGAAGAAATAGCCAGCCTCTCACTCTCATTCTCTCCTTTTGCCTGGCTGCAAGTCAGCCTCTCAATTTCACTCCCTCTCAAACCTAAAAGTGTCTCAACTACCACCAGGTCATCTACACTAGTTGTGGAAACAACTTGATTTGCAATAAGGGGTGTTGAATGACCTATCAACGGAATGGTAGTTTGAACTGTCAACGGTATGGATACCGTTGATGGAGAAACACTTGTCAACGAAAGAGACTGTTTCGTTGATGAAGTCAATAAAGCACTTTGAGAAAGTGAAATTACAGTAGAATCTGTGGTGATTGATTTTAGAGATTGGTCCACAGATCCTCTTGAAACTTCAGAAAAAGTTGGTTGATGGCCCAAAAAATCACTTAACAAGTGATGGCCACCAGCTTCAGAGTGGGGCTTCTCCAAGATAAAAGTTGGAGAATCAGGAATAGATGAATGGATCATGTCCACATCTAAAGACTGAGTTGGTGAATTTGATGGAGATAGTTCAAGGTTGATGTTTAGAGAATGGGACTGTAACCCCAGAGTAATAATAGGGGTTACATCAAACTGAATTTGTGAAACTGGAAGTGTTGCTTCCAGAGTGTGTGCACCCTGTGTATCCTTGGATTTTTGCTTCACTCTCCTTTGGTATTGGGAAAATGTAGATTGTGGGCTTGAAGTGTCCCTTACCCTCTTGGAGTGTGCTCTTGGAGGAGAGCTTGTTTCAATAATCACATCCTTTTGGGAGGATGCAACTAGACTTGTGTTTAAATCCATTTTACTCATTGTGCCTTGTTGGGAAGACACAATGGGGTTTGGTTGGGACACACTATCCTTTCCTTCCTTATTCTTGGGGTTTCTTTGATGTTCACCCCTTCCCTCACCTCTTACAGCTCCAGAATCACTCCCCTTAGGTTGTGAAGTAGTTTTTGCAACAGGTGCCTTTTGAGAAGCACCTGAGGTTGGCTGTGAGGATTTCTTAGATTTAGGTTTTGCTGCTTGGGCAGGAGCCTGTTGGGACATAGCTACAGACTCCATAGCAACATTTGTAGAGGAAACAATAGAAGTAGCAACTATACTAATAGGGTTAGAAGAAGTTACCTCAATAATGGGCAGATACACCACTGGGACATCACCATTGTGGTTAAGTCTCAGGATATCTGTCAAAACTCTCTTCTCTTGCACAAAACACTCAAACCTGGAAACAGGGTTAGAGACAACTAATGGTGCTGGACTAACATGGTTAGCCAACATCATCAGAAACCTAGCATAATAGATATTCTTTTTCCTATTTGCCTTATCACCCAACTTAGCACCAATTTCATACATAAGTTGGGTGCTAAAGTTATAATATCTATCAGTTAGGAGCATGGTTAAGAGAATTAACATGGAATTAGTTAATGCATCAAAATTACTAATTTTGCCAGAAAATACCTTTATGAATGCATCAGCTAAGTAACTGTATTCTCTAACCAAACCTCTCCTAATAATCTTACCCAAATTATCAGTAGGCAATGAGTAGTTTATAGAATTTAGCATGTTAACAATTTCAGTGTTTGTAGGCAAAGCATTACAGTTATTTTCAGGAATATGTAGACATGCTTGCAATACATCAGAATTAACTATATACTCATTACCTTGGATGGTGAATTGCAAAGTGCAATTTGTCCCACTATACTCACATGAGGTCCAAATCTCCTCGATTATCTCATTGAAGAGTGGTGTAGAGTGAAACATTGCATAGCTCAACTTGCAATTCTTCATGAAGTCCATCATCTTGAAAAAGATGCTGTTCGGGCTTTCCTTGACAACAAAGGGGATAGAGTTGTTTTTCTCATAGATAAACCCTCCAGCAGACATAAGCTTGACTATGGGTGCCATTGTTGAGTGTAGAAAAGCTTCGAACTGAATTGCTTGTTAGAGAGAAGAAGAAAGAAAAGCCTTTGGAATTTTTGAGAACAGGTAAAAAAGAATTAAAGAAAATAGAATTTCTTAAATACTCCCCCAAAAATTCTCAGAAATTAAATCCAACAATCAATGTAAATTACTGGATTGGCTTAAAAAATATAACCGTTACCTTTAAAGTATTACCATGATTTATACTTACAGGGGTGTATGTATAGATCGTGGTAACGGACGTGTCAAATTTCAACGGTTCAGATTAATTGCGCTAAATCAACGAATCAGGATTGGGCGGTTAATGTCCCGTCTTATTTCGTTGATAAAGCTGTGTTTCGTTGATATAAAAGAGCTATCAACGAAACACCCAGAAAAATGCTAAGACTGTCAACGAAATGGTTCGTTTCGTTGACATAGTAATTTTGACTTAGACAAAATTTTACTTTTTCCTGAGAAAATTAATTCACAGAAAAACATAGCAAATTTCTGGCTGCATTTTAACTTGTAAACATCTCAAAAATAATTAAGAGAAATTTAGCATACCTAGCTCACTTACTAATCTTGAGAATGTTGATTCATCAAGTGGCTTGGTAAAGATGTCTGCAAGTTGTTGTTCACTTGGAACAAAATGTAACTCCACAGTACCATTCATAACATGTTCTCTAATGAAATGGTACTTGATGTCAATGTGCTTGGTCCTTGAATGCTGCACTGGATTCTCAGTAATGGCAATGGCACTAGTGTTGTCACAGAAAATAGGAATTTTCTCAACTCTTATTCCATAATCAAGTAGTTGATTTTTCATCCATAAAATCTGTGCACAACAACTTCCAGCTGCAATATACTCAGCCTCAGCTGTGGAGGTAGAAACTGAGTTTTGTTTCTTGCTGAACCATGAGACAAGCTTGTTTCCTAAGAATTGACAGGTGCCAGTTGTGCTTTTCCTGTCAATTTTACATCCTGCAAAATCTGCATCTGAATAACCAATTAGTTCAAAGCCAGATTCTCTAGGATACCAAATGCCAAGGTTTGGTGTTCCTTTGAGATATCTGAAAATTCTTTTAATAGCAACTAAATGGGATTCCCTAGGATCAGCTTGAAATCTAGCACATAGACATGTAGCAAACATAATATCAGGTCTACTAGATGTTAAATATAGAAGTGAGCCTACCATGCCTCTATAACTTGAAATTTCCACAGATTTTTCCTTAGTATTCAATTCAAGTTTGGTGGCAGTAGGCATGGGAGTTTTGGCAGGAGAGCATTCCATTAAGTTAAATTTCTTTAATAAATCATGAATATATTTTGTTTGACTAATGAAAATGCCTTCTTTAACTTGCTTCACTTGGAGACCAAGAAAGTAAGTTAATTCTCCCATCATGCTCATTTCATATTTACTTTGCATAAGCTTGGCAAACTTTTGACAAAGTTTCACATCTGTAGACCCAAAGATTATGTCATCTACATAAATTTGAACAAGTATAGTAGAGCCATTCACAACCCTGTGAAACAGAGTTTTATCTACAGTACCTCTAGTGAAGTGATTCTCAAGGAGGAACTGTGAAAGTGTGTCATACCAGGCTCTAGGTGCTTGTTTCAAACCATAGAGTGCTTTGAGGAGGAAGTATACATATTCTGGAAAATCATCATCTTCAAAACCAGGAGGTTGACTTACATACACCTCCTCTTCCAATTCCCCATTCAGAAAAGCACTCTTCACATCCATTTGATAGACCTTGAAATTGGCATGGGCTGCATAGGCTAGGAAAATCCTTATTGCTTCTAGTCTTGCAACAGGAGCAAAGGTTTCATCAAAATCAATTCCCTCTTCCTGTGAATACCCTTTTGCAACCAATCTAGCTTTTTTCCTTGTGACTATGCCATTTTCATTCATCTTGTTTCTGAACACCCATTTTGTGCCTATGACACTCCTGTCCTTAGGCTTGGGCACCAGCTTCCAAACATTGTTCCTCTCAAATTGGTTTAACTCCTCTTGCATAGCTAAAACCCAATCTGGATCTAGAAGTGCATCCTCAACTTTCTTTGGCTCATCTTGAGACAGAAAGCTGCTATATAGACATTCCTCTTGAGTTGCTCTTCTAGTTTGGACTTTTGAAGAAACATCATCTATAATAAGTTCAAAGGGATGATCTTTAGTCCATTTCCCCTAGGGAGGAAGATTTGATCTTGACGAGGTAGCTTCATGATCATGATTGCCTTGATTGGATAATTGTCCTTGAGAAACTCCCCCTGAGTTTGTTGTCCCTAATTGATCACTTCTAGAAGCATTTCTGTGATTGTCAACAGTATGACCATTTTGGCTGTCAACGAAACGCTCATTTTGACTGTCAACGAATCCTCCATTATGACTGTCAACGAAATGACCATTTGGTCTGCTAGCAGCTATTCTTTTCAATCTCAATGCAGCAATTTCATCTTCACTGCTGCTTTCATCTGTGCTAGATACAACAACTTTAGGCTGTTTCTCAGTAGCCTTAACATGATTCACTTGATCTCCTTCCTCATTTTCAAAAGAAAGACTTTCATGAAAACCTTCATCACAGAGACCTTGAATTTTGAGATCATCAAAAACAACATGTACAGATTCCATAACAATGTTGGTTCTGAGGTTATAGACTCTGTAAGTTTTCCCTGCTACATATCCCACAAATATTGCTTCATCTGCCTTTGCTTCAAATTTCCCCAAATGCTCAGCTTGATTCCTCAAAACAAAGCATTTGCATCCAAAGACATGAAGAAAATCCAATAGTGGCTTCTTTCCTTTGAGTAGTTGATAAGGGGTCATTCCCTTGGCCTGATTAATCAAAGAAATATTTTGAGTGAAGCAAGCTGTGTTAACTGCCTCAGCCCAAAAATAAGTTGGTAACTTTGATTCATCTAGCATTGTCCTTGCAGCTTCAATAAGTGTTCTGTTTTTCCTTTCAACTACACCATTTTGCTGTGGTGTCCTTGCTGCTGAAAACTCATGCAAAATACCATTTTCTTCACAGAACACCTTCATACTTGAATTCTTGAATTCTGTCCCATTGTCACTCCTAATCCTTCTTACTTTGAAATCAGGATGATTGTTTACCATCTTGATGTGATTGATAATGATTTCACTTGCCTCATCTTTTGAGTGTAAAAAGAAGGTCCATGTAAATCTAGAAAAATCATCAACAATCACAAGACAGTATTTCTTCTTTGAGATAGACATGACATTTACAGGGCCAAACAGATCCATATGAAGTAATTCAAGCTGATGGACAATTGATGACTCTGTCTTGCTTTTGAATGATGCCTTCTTTTGTTTCCCTTTTTTACAGGCATCACACAAACCATCCTTGGAGAACTCCACTTGTGGAATTCCTCTAGCAAGATCTTTCCTCACCAAATCATTCATAACTTTAAAATTCAGATGAGATAATTTCTTGTGCCATAGCCAACTTTCATCCTTGCTTGCCTTGCTGAAGATACAAGTGATGGTGTCTGGACTTGTGCTACTAAAGTCAGCAATGTACACATTCCCTCTTCTGAATCCAGTCATTACCACAATGTTGTCTCCTCCTTTAGAAACAACACAGGCTTCTTTAGAAAAAGTAACTAAAAATCCTTTATCACAAAGTTGGCTTATACTAAGCAAATTGTGCTTAAGACCATCCACCAATGCAACCTCATCTATGATAACATTCTCTTTTGAAATCAAGCCATATTCCTTAGTGTAGCCTTTGTTGTCATCTCCAAAAGCAATACAAGGGCCAGCTCTTTCCTGAAACTCTGTGAGCAGGGTAGAATCACCAGTCATGTGTCTTGAACAACCACTATCCAAGTACCAAAGATTCCTTTTGTCTCCCTGGTTGCTTGAGGAGCTTGCTTCCTGCTCATGATTGTTAGCCATAAGAGCCAAGTTGACATACTCAACATCATCATCAGAATCTTCACCATTACCAGCCCAATCATACTCCTGAGACATGAAAGCCTTTTCTTTTTGCTTGAGAAGTTCAAAGTATTTCTTTTTATAATCAACAGGCTCAAATTTCCTGTTGCCCTTCTCAACCTTGGGCTTTCTGCAGTCCCCAGCAAAGTGACCAAGCATTCCACAATTGAAACATTTAGATTTAGACTTTTCAATCCAGTTACTTTTGCTGGGTTGAAAGTCTCTCCTTGGTGGCCTAGATTTTGAGTTTCTCTTGAACTTGAACTTAGAGAATTTTCTTGACAGAAAAGCAATGTGTTCATCAATCTCATCTAAGTCATCCAAGTTGACTGGTTCTGGTTCTTCTTCTTCTGTCATCTTGCCTTTACCCTTGCTAACATCACTCCTACAACTAGCTCGACTAGTTGTGGCCTTTGCAGCTTCTTTATTGTCATCTTCCAGTTGGTTCACAGATGCAATCAATGCAATAGATCCACCTTTCTTCTGTACCTTTTCAATTTCTTCATCTTGCTCCATTTCCAACTCATATGTCTTCAAGGTTCCATAAAGCCTTTCAAGAGTGTAGTCTTTGTACTCTTGAGTGTTTCTGAGAGAAACAGTCATAGGCTTCCATTCTTTTGGAAGAGCTCTAAGAAATTTAAGGTTTGAATCCTTGGTTTGATAGATCCTCCCATACAACTTTAATCCATTCAAAAGCTTCTGAAACCTACTAAATGTATCATTTAGGGTTTCACCAGCTTTAAAATGAAAATGCTCATATTGTTGTATGAGGAGCTGCATTTTGTTTTCCCTAACTTGCCCAGTTCCTTCACAGAGAGTTCTAACAGTGTCCCATACTTCTTTGGAGGTAGTAGAGTTTATGACATTGTCAAACATCTCTTGCTCCAAACCATTAAACAGAATGTTCATGGTTCTTTTATCTTTATGGACTTCTGCAACATCTTCAATAGTCCATTCTGAGACAAGTTTTGGAATTTCCACATCAGGAGCATCATCTGGCACTCCAACTCTAGATGCAAACTTCATGGGAACGTGTCGACCTTTCTCAATGCAGTCTACATACCTCTCATCCATAGACATGAGATGTAAATGCATCTTTACTTTCCAGTGAAAGTAATTGTCCTTATCAAGAACTGGTATCTTTACACCTGCATCCTTCTTCACCATGGTTACTGTTTTTGGTCTTGATCTTTAAACTTCTTGTATGTTAGAAGCTTGCTCTGATACCAATTGTTAATCCCAAATGACCTAACAGAATTGTAGAGGGGGGGGGGGGGTTGAATACAATTCCTTGATATTTCTCAAACTTAAAAACAAATTAAAATTGAACTTATAAAATAAAAACCACAAGCACTTAATAATTTCAGTTGGATTGTTTGATGATCCAACTGAAGTGATTTTTATTGCGGAAATAATCTGTGATACAAAAGTACACAGCTGCTCAGTTACAATAATGTAGAGAAGAAAAATGCTCTAAAAAATAGCTAATACAATCTATTTGTTTTTCTTCTCTTTTTCTAAAGTAACTGCTACACTTGGTTATATAAACCCAAGTTTACAACTCTATTTTTGGCTACACTAAAAGTACAATGAGTAACCGCCAATAGTTTGCTTTTCATCCCTTTGTCCAGTGGTCCTTGAAGATATTTTCTTTTGTCTTCATGCTTATTATGATCACTCCCAAGAGCCCAATTGGAAACTGGGATGTTTCCTTATTCCCCATGTCCATTTTAATGGTTTCCAATGCAAAGTACACTTCCACATCACCTTTAGATCTGTTCAGTAAACTGTCACTATCACTTTGTCAACTATTCAGAAAAGCAATAATGATTTGTTGATAGCAGGGAGATGTGTTTCGTTGATAGCTTTATTCTTGATTTCGTTGATGAGTAAACTTCATACCGTTGATAGGATAATCTTCATTCCGTTGATGAGTAAACTTCATACTGTTGATATGATAATCTTCATTCCGTTGACAGGTCTTCACTTAGGCAAAATTACAAGGCATGAGATATTTACAATTAACCAACCTATTTTGCCTATCTAGTACTTAGTCAACATGACTTAGAAAACCTATCCAATATCTACAATGAAATGCATATCAAACTAGAAGTATTGTACAGTGCGATTGCTACATCACTCATTTCGTTGATGAGCTACCTGTCAA
Organism: Heracleum sosnowskyi; assembly: GCA_030848705.1. Taxonomy (NCBI): domain Eukaryota; kingdom Viridiplantae; phylum Streptophyta; class Magnoliopsida; order Apiales; family Apiaceae; genus Heracleum; species Heracleum sosnowskyi. Next base: position 76,516,118 of record CM061239.1, read on the forward strand.
CGGATTGCTGCAAAGCATACCATTCCGTTGACAGCTACAAAATGACTTTACACAAATTCTACTAAGTGTTTTATGTTTATCATCAAGAACAACATATTCCTAACAGGGGTCACAGATATTATTATTGTGTGGATTTATTATTGAAACGGGTTGTTTGGATTAAGGGTGCAGTGTGACGACCAAATCCTTTGACCCCGGATTTGGGGCGTTGCAACATTCCAACCTAATATTTGTAAATCAAGATTTTTGAAAGAAAGCCTTAGTATAAGGCCCATAACTATCTTTTAAATCGTTTCAATACAATAATTATATTTTTCCCATTTAATATGGAAATATAAATCTGACCTCAAAAGATATGAAAGAATACTCATCAAATTACGAGATTAAATAAAAATGCAAAAAGTCATCATTTAAAATTTAGTGAAGAGTATGCCAATTGCATAATAATAATTCAATAGAATATCACTCAAATAATAAGAAATGGTATAAACACTTGTCTCTGGTCCTTATCTATTTCGTAAGGCTGAGATAATACGATTCCCTCCTTATTCTGACTTATAGCACGATTCTCTATTTCCGTCCTTCTTTGATTTAACGCTCTTGTGAATACCACTAATCTGATCCTACCGTTTTGAATCCACGCGTCGATATCTCTGTTACCCAGTAAATATCGATTATAGAAGGGGGTTGAATATAATCGTGTAAAATTACCGATTTAAAACAAATATTAAAACAATCAATACTAGCTTTTATTAATCTTTATAAAAACTCTCTCAAGAAACTATGTGTTCTTAAGAGCTGCTAGGTTTACAAAAATACTCGTGTAAAAGCTATTACTCTCGTAAAACCTATCCTGTGTTTATATACATACACAGCTACACATTCTGTTACAAAAGATAGTCTCGATTAAATTAGATTGATCTTCCTGTCGCTTATCTTCTATAACAGCTTCGGTGAGGTATATCTTCTGCAAATCAATCCTTTCCTGAAATTGTGGAATAGTATCAATCAATATCTGCTGACTTGTCCCGCCACTGATGATGACACCATCAGACATCAGCTCCTGATGCTCCAAGTACTGATGCTACATGATCCTGACGCACTCATTAAATCATCACTTTCCAACAATCTCCCCAAATTTATACTTTCTGAAATAAAGCATAAATTCTCTGGATTTAATGATACCAAAACTTCAATCAAATGCTCGTAGGATCAATATAAGGATTTTGCTTAAGATATCCTTCATAATCAGACACTCTTATGAACTCTGTGTTCTTCTGAAGAAACTGCTTCATCAACTCATCATCTTTTTCCAATAATAAGTCAATCATTTTTCTTCTCAGCTTCCTCAGACTTTTATCATCTTGGTCTGTCTGATAAATTGCTGCTCTCAGATCTTCAATAGAACTTCTCAGCATTCTTTCCTCCAGATAAATAAGCTTAACTTTTTCACTATCAAGACTGAAAGACAAATACTCTATTCCTAGAGTCTTCTCAATGAATGCACTCCCTTTCTTCATTTCCACCTCTTGTCCATCCATGTCAATGTATTTAGGAGCATATCCAGTATTTTTCAGATTCAGCCCCATCAGATGCAAGTTAATACTGGATTGAATCTTCTTTCTCCATTTTACACACAGATCATCTTTAGGAATAAACATATACTGTACATACCTCAATTCTTCCAAGTTCTTCATCGAGATATCCAGATCTGTCAGTACAAACGTTGATCCATCCTTAAGAAAATACACTAACTTCTCTTTAGGCAGATTTCCATCATAAACATCATACACCATTTGAACAGAGATAAGCTTATCAAGATGCCTTTGAGTAACTTTATCACTCAGATTTTCTGTTAGACATGCTTGATCATATGATGTTGCCTGAGGAATTATTTCTGCATCAGGATGACCAATTCCTCCATGCGTTCCTGTCCGTCGACATTCATTCTTCTTCTTCACAACCTCTTCATAAGACTTCTTGAAATTTTTATATCCAGTAACATTAGAAACATCAGAAAGGCTTTTGAGATGTCCACTTGATTTGAACACTTCATTGATTTGAAGTTTAGATTTATCATCTCTGACATCATAACCTTTTCCTTTGTAACCTTTGTATTTTCTGAAATCATAACCACTCCTTGAACTTCGAGTGACTTCTTCCTTCCTTCGCAGATATTCTTGAAGCATATTTTCAGATTTAGTGAAACTTCATCTTTGTAAAGAATTAAAGTAATCTTTCTCAGCCTGCTTAGCTGCTTCAACATTTAACGAAGTTTTTACAAGAAATATCTGTCTATCATTCTTTGAATCTGCTTGACTTCTCCCTCCTCTTCTGATCAGAGGAACATCATCTTCCTCTTCTTCTTCCTCATGTGTTTGAGCAACCCTTAGTTGAGAGGAACCTTCAAGCACTTCTTTTCCCTTTCTACTTACTGGAATTGAAGGTTGTTCAGAAGAAACCTTCCTGTTTGATCCTTCTCTGATTACTATTCCTTTCTGAGGTTCTGTCATCAGCTTGGTTGTAATATCCGTGAATTTTATTATTTAAATAAATGATATATTTAATATAAAAATATTTGTTGTGAAGTATTGGAATATTATTAAATGATAATTATTGTGTGATTATGTGTTAAATGGTGAGTCGGAAGCCCCTTTCAAATATTTCGTCATTTGAAATTTTCTTCAAATTTGAGCCCCGTTTTGATAATTCAAGGGCCCCGTTGGAATTTCGTACATTAATTATTATCTCTTCGTCTTTAGTATTTGAATCATTATCAGGAGAGATATTCGTATCATTTCATTCCTACCTATTTGATTCTGCAAGAATAATTCGTTTTGTTCAAAAAGGGGAAAAATTGTTCTGAACTCTAATTGCTTAAGGGGACGGATATATCGCTTTATATCAATATTACATTTGTTATAGCCCCGGTATTCTTGAGCATTAGTTATATAATGATATGTATATCAACTGGATGATCATCAACCTTTTTAACTGATTATTCCTCGTAAAACGTGTTTTTAACCAAATTAGGGTTTTTAAACGAACCAGTGGATCTATATCGACCCAAAATGTTGTTTGGGGTATTATTTTTCAAAAAATATAAAAAGACGAATCGAACCTTAAACCTATCATAATCTGCAGCCCTAATTCTCGAAATAATAAAAATCCCTGAACCGTGTTCTTCGTGTTCTTGAAGAATCAAACCATTCGTTCAAGGTGTTATTGAAATCCAAATCTGAGGTTCTTGTACTCAAATCAAAGCTCTTGATCTCTAGTTTCAAAATCTTCCAACCTCATCATCATCTGGTAATGTTTCGATTTATTATGAATTTTTCAATATTCGAATTAAAATTAGGGTTCTTGATTAATTTGGGGATTTTCATTCTGTTGATTCTCCATTCAATTGGTTGCTTCTAACATGTTCCTAGGGTTCTAATTAGCAAGAATCCATGATTTAATTTCATGTTTAAGTTCAATTTATTCGGGTTTGATTTTCGGGTTTTAACCCGAATTCTTATTTTGAATAGTCCGTTCTTGATATTGATCTGACATTGATTTTGATATGGGGTTTTGATTGTGTGAGTTATAAGCTTCATTTTAACATATTAAACGTTGAGTTTCATGTACGGAATGAGTAGATCGGGTTTCCGGCCGGAGTTGTTGCCGACGGTTTCTTTGACCGGATTCTGGGCTCGATTCCGGCATCGTACGTATGTGTTTGTGTGTGGGTTATGTTTGTCTTGAAAAAGCGAACAAAAGCCCTATGAAATTGTTTGTGTTTGATCGGGAATGAAAGATTCCGGTCGCCGGACACCGGCCGGATTCTGGAAAACCCAGAATCCGGTAGGTTGTTCTTGGCGACCCGGATACGTTCTTCCGGACCCGTTTACCCGAAGTTTGACCCGGTTTCAATCTTCAAAACCCTAATCCATTTTCTGAAAACTGTTTTGGGATTTTATTTTTAAATTTAATTCGAAAATAGTTTAAAAACTTTAAAAATTCATATTTTTATTTTAAAAATATATTTTAATATCAGAAAAATTCTGGAAAATTATATTTATTATTTTAAATTCGAAAATTGATTAAACTTAATTATTTTAATTATTTTTAATTAATAATTAATAATTAATTTATTAATTAATTGGTTATTTCTTTTAATCAATTAATTCTTAAAAATTAATTATTAATTAGATTTAATTAATTAAAAATTCAGTTTAATTATTTTCAAGCCCATTTATTTATTTAAAAATAGTTTGAGCATTTAAAGAGTGTCAATTAATTTTATTAATTGACTTATTTGCATTTAAATGTTTATATTGGATTTAAAAATCCGAGTTTTGATTTAAAAATTAATCGTGACTTATTTAAAATTCAAATAAGTTTCGTATGATGTTTTAAAAATGTTTATAAGTGCTATATGGTTCATATTAATTGTGTGTTGTGTTTTATAGTCTGTATATGCCCGTACTAGGGCAAATATCTGAGTTTTAAATATCGTAAATCATACCGGACGTCCGATACGTAACCGGTTACTTGTTTAAATGTGATTATTGATTGAATAAGTGTCGAGAGTAGAACGAGAATAGGTAGACTTATTGTGATGAGTTGTTTAATTATAGAATCGAGTTCCCGGAGCAAGGGAAAGGCAAAGGTAGAGTGAGCAGAGTCGATCCGACAACAGCTTAGACCAGGCAAGTATTTGTGCCTTTACTTGTGATAAAAATTATTATTGTCTTGATTACTTGAATACCGTTATCCCCAGAACAATTCAAATTATCAATCTTTTAACCACATTTGGACAACTGATTCCATTTCCTTAGAGATTCTTAATTCTTTGATTTGATCTGCATCGGAAACCCTTATTTCCAATTCACTTGATTATTGTTTACCACCATTTATTTTTTATTATCATCCTTTGATTATTATTGACAACCATTGATCATTTGACTTCCATCGTTGACTATTGATTACGGTCATCGATTATCGATTACCAATATTGATTTCCTTATTGAATGAGTACACTGTACCGTTGAAATTATTCCATGATTATTTCTCGATCTTCATTTGATACTGAGTAGTTGAAGCTCTTTTGCAATTATTATACATTGAGTTTATCTTATTGAGCATGTTATTGTTTATACCCTATGATAGATTTGGCATGTTTTTAAAATGGACCGGTAATTGGTCGGGCCATATTTATGGTCGGAATAACTTAAGGCCCAGATTGGCCTAGGATCCAGTAGAGGACTATGCCGTGAGCTAGTCCGGGGTTGATGCGTGGCTGGCCAGCAGCACAACCTTTGATTTGAATAAAATGTATAAGCCAAATTCTAATTCTTTTCTTCAATTGTTATTGATACATAACATGTGTTAGCTAAATATTGTTGATTCTGATATAATAAATTTATATCCTTACAACTGTGATAGAAATGATACATTGATGTTTGCTGAGCACTTTTGGCTCACTCTTACTTGTTGTTTTCTAACCCTATTCCAGTGAAGCGAGAGTATGAGTCGGCACAGCGTGACTGATAGTTCACCGGCAGCTAGGAGAGCCCCTCGTGTGGTTGTCATTGGCAGGGTAGTTGTTGTTTTGCTTTTCTAGATTAGATGTCTAGATTTGAACCTAAGTTGTGATGTAATAACTCTGATAAAACTGGTATTGTATTAATAAAAGATTGTAGTAGCTTGTGTTCATTGCCATAATCTGGATGCGGTCTTGGTTAAGGGGTATTTGTGTCTTTATATATTATGCATGTGTTAAATAGTGTTCCGTTGGTCGGATGACTCCTCAAATCTGTACCCCGGGTTTGGAGGGCGTCACATTGGTAGCTCTCCCTCTTCCTCTACCATGACCTCTACCTCTGGTTCTGTTGCTCCTCCTTCCACTCCTGACGGTTTCCTTCTGAGATTTTAACATCTCATACTCCAACCTTTGAGCTTCAACCTTGCTGCTCATCAAACGCTTCAAGTCTGGGATCTTTACAGTGCACAGTGTATTCTGTTCCATCAATGTTCACAGTTTGATGAAACTTCTTTGCCTGCTCAATAGTTGTCACTATAATGTCTTCAGATTGAATTCCAGACCTAGACCTAGAGACTTGAGTGTCATGACTATCCTTAGTCATAGAGATTCTTGAGTCAGTAGCAGCATCCGTATCAATAGTCATCTTCTTCTGACTCGAACCTCCATCAGGAGCATCATCCTTCCGTTGACCAGTTAACGCAGGAGAGCATTTGGTTGACAGTACTTTCTCCCCCTTTTTTGGCATCAGTACCAGCATCAGGAACAAGAGTAGAGATAAGTAAGTCAAGTTTAGCATCCATAGACGCAGCCTTCTTTTCCAGAACTCCAATCCTTTGTTCAAGAGAAACTTGATCCTTATGAACAGAAGAAAAATCTCTGGACTACCGAGCAACGGAGTTAGCATGATTATGCACAACATCAGCAATACTCTTGGCAGTAGACGTTTTGACATCAACAATCTCCTCAAAAATAGCTTTAAGCATAAGAGAGGTTCCTTTGAGATGAGATTAAAGATCAGCATTCCTAATCTCCTGGAAAACAGTAGCCAAGTGAAGATGAGCATTACTAATGCCAACGGGCGAGGCAGGATCAGTCCAAGAATGATCCCATTGAGCACACCTATGCCTTGTCAGTAGATCAGCACAGGAATCATCAGGAGCAGAATCATCAGTATTTGAATCATCAGAAGCACCAAAAAAATCCGGAGTAGGCGAACCTGTAGGATTAGATGTACCAGCAGGAAAGCCCACAATTCCTAAGTCTCTCTGTTCTTTTCCAGTGATCTCATCACTGCTCACCAACACATTGTCCGTACTTTTAAGAGTACGAATTTCCTCACTAGAATGCAAAGAATCCACCCTCAATTCTACCTCTCCTTTTGCCAGTTCAGGAGGCTGTCTCTCAAAAATTCTATTTTTCTCTAAATCTTTTCTCTCAATCTCACAAAAAAGGCTCAGAGCACTCAGAAACGAAGAAATAAGAGGTGACAGAGAAGAGTGAAGTGGAGTCATACTGATAGGGGTTTCCTCAAGAAAGGATCTATCAGTAGTCATACTCACACTAGGAGAATAGACAACCATAGCTGTATTAGGATCAAAAATATTACCTGATTCCTCAATGTTCATAGGGAGAGAGGATAGCGGAGAAATCAGAAGAAATTGATTGTCAGGAATTGGGCCTTCTTCCATACTTTGAATGAAAGGTTCTTGTGGAGCCAGGACAGTAGTTACTGCTTCAGAAGAGAGATCTGAAGGTTCTTGTGTGTCCAGTCCTTGAAGTTGGTCTGCATCAGAAGATGGTTCTTGTGTGACCAAAGAATCAGAAGCAACTACATCAGGAAATGTGAGTTCTGATGGATGTTCCTGAGCTGTAGAATCATCAAAATGAGCGATGATTGAATCTTGAAGAAACCCTTGAGCAATGTCAGGAATCACTTCCGAAGAAGTTGAAGGGAGTTGCTCCATGCTTGCATCTACCCTTTGAGTAGATGGTTTTTGTGGGGCTTGATCAAAGAGGACTGCCAGTTCACTTTGGGAACCGGGTTCTTGTGTATCCAGATCAATGATAGGAGCAGAGGATATCCGTGCCTTGACATGCCTTTTCTTTGTTCTTTGAAAACAAAGTTTTCGTTTCCTTCCTATAGCCTCAGCAATCTCTTTTCGTGCTGCTTCTTCCAGTCTCTTGACTTGATCATGGGACATATCGACAGATCTCCCGTTTGATGATTCAGGAGGACTGGAATCAGAAATCACTGCTTTATGAGGTGACAGCTTTTCATCAGAAGCATCAGTAGCAGGAACATTACCAGTATCACTGTCAAGAGAAGCTTGAGGTAAGACAACAACCGTAGTAGAATGAGAAGTACTGATGGATTTTCTCAATCTGCGTCGTTTTGGTGATGGAGATGATTGACTTTCTTGAGGAGCATCATTGGCTGATAACTTAAAAATGGTAGACAAAGGCACATTGTCATCATCTTCATCATCAGTATTAGTTTCAACAACAGTTGTATGCTTTCTCCTTGTGGCCAAGATTTTAGATGCCATACCAATTGGTTGATCACCTTGTTTCTCCAAATTTTGGGAGGCTTGTGGTAACAAGGTCCTTGATCCTGACGACTGAGAATGTCGAACAGATTTAGCTAACCTTGTGTGTCTTACAACTGATTGCTTTTGAGAGCCATCAGAGGTGGGAATCAAGTGTTTTGGTTGTGTACTTGGGTTAGATCCAGAGGGGGTATCAGTAGCAGACCTCTGAGTCATAGTACTAAGAGCAATTCCATAAACAGTAGGCATTCTCTGTCGTAGAAGTTGCCTGACCTGTTTAGGATACACAACATCACCAAGAAACATTTGTCGACCTTTTAACATATACTCCTGAAAAGAGCGAGGAGTATTCTGAAAGACAGGCAACATGCTATCTTCACGAAAAACAACATTAGGGCACAGGTAGTAAAAAAATAAGTGAAGAAATTTACCAAAGTAGACAACATCCCTATTTTCAGTAACTCGACTACCGATTGAATCAATTAGCATACTAGCAATATTAACATCATAGCCATAGATCAGAGAATACCCAATGTTCTGTGTAGCTTGAGTTAGAGCGTCAAAATTTGAGCTCTTGTTCATGAAGCATTTGCCAATGGAATCAAAGTAAAAGTTCCATTTTTGACGAAGCTTAGTCCGCACCAGTTTTCCCATCCGAGTCATATCACCATGATACCCAATTAAGGTGAAAAACTCCCGAAGTATGTTCTCAGAAAAGAATCGGGTAAATGAGGTGGGACTGCCCAAGTGTAGTACTTGTTGGACAACAGCCGGAGTGACTTCATATACCGCATTTCTGAAAGAGAAGGTAAGAAGTGGTTGGGTATTTGAAGTACCTGGAGTGTAGTGAGTTGTGTTCCAAATCTGCATTACCGCCTTTGCGGATATGAACTTGGGCTCAGTTAAAGCATACCCAATCGGACTTGTAGCCAGAAAATCCTGAATCAAGTGAAATTCATATGGTGTGTTCGTCTTGTCAAGAATCGCAGAGTAGTTGTTGGTGACAAAGAGAATTCCATTATGAGTCAGATTCTTGTTTGTAGGAGATGGAGAGTGAGTTGCTGCCATTGTTGAGAGTAAGAAAATACAGAGAGAATAATATTGATACTCAACAAGGATTTGTGAATTAAGAAAAATTGTAAGATAAGAAATATCTTTTGAGTATAATTAGCAACACAATTTCTCTGAAAAACAAGACTAATGATGAATATTGGACAGTTATCGTGCAAAAATGGGTATGCACGATTTCTGAGGACGCGTGATTAAAGCGCTATACACAACGGTTGTATATAACAACGCGTTACGAGCACGCGTGGAGACACCTGGCAGCAAGTCATACACTCAAAATATCCCGCACTCAGCTATTTGTAGATAAAAAAATCAATAATAAAATTATCGATTTTAAAATCTCTAGTAAAAAATATAATAAAGTGTGAAGTAGTCCAACAGTCAGAAGAATAATGACTGTCTTGAAACTCCACATTTTACTATTCCCATAGCTTCGGGCCTGGCATCATACGAGACCTTTCAGTTGCCCTATTGCATACTATAAAAACCTGAGCATTGTGACAACAGTCTAAATATATATCTTTGAGAAAAGAATAATACCACACACCAAATGGCAGGAATCTTTGAATTCATGGTTGTCGAAGATTTCCTAAATATGAACTGGGAACAACAAGAAAATTATCTGATTGATGAGTTGCTTGTTTTACCATTCTTGAATGAAGAAGGTCTCATTGCCGACGATGAGATTGCAGAAGGTCCTATCTCCAATCCTCATGTTCACATCATCCGTCCTGGGCCATATGATGTGCCCATCCTTGTGGATGATCTAACTGCGGAGATCTGTCTGTTACTCCTCCGAGAGAGCTACTTGGAGGGTTCTGAGGATGAAATCTTCTTGGAATCCTGCAAGCTGCAAGCAGGAAAGAGAAAACGAGACGATGATGATGATTCAACATCAGGAGGATGTCAAACCCTTGACATCTCATATGGTATTATGACCATTTGAACGGACAAGTAGTTGTCATCAGAGGCAAGAGCACACAATAGCTTCTGGCTGTAGCTCTTCTGCCTCTGATGTAGCATTTAGGTACTTGTCTTGGTTAGTAAGGCATATCTCTATAAACATAGTGGGTAGGATTCAAGAGAGAGATTAGCTAGACAAATGTATGAGATTGTATGAATTTAAAGTTTGTTTGAATCAATTAATGAAAAAGATCCAATGTTTTGCTTTACATTTAATCTGCAATTATTTTAGTGAATGTCTAAACAAGAACCAATCAACAGAACTACAATCATTAGTATCTCATATGAATTGGAAAGTGAAAGAAATGATATCACTTTAAACAATAAAACAACCTACTCATCAATACCAATTACCATTTGTGACCATCAGTACTTAGCATCATTCTTTCCCATCAGTACTGGTATCAGTTTCAACCATCAGTAGCAGTTATCAGTATCAAGTATCAGGTGTTACTCGCTTGTAATCATTCCAAGTTCATTCACAAGTTTAGTAAAGACTGCCTCTGCCAGAGGCTTAGTGAATATGTTAGCCAGTTGTTGATCTGTGGGAACGACATGAAGTTCAATCGTTCCTTCCATCACATGTTCACGAATAAAGTGATACCTGATACTGATATGCTTGGTCAGCGAGTGTTGGACTGGATTTCCTGTCATTGCAATAGCACTTTGATTATCACAATAAATAGGAATTTTAGAAAAGTGCAAACTGTAATCCAGCAGTTGATTCTTCATCCATAATATTTGAGCACAACAGCTTCCTGCAGCTATGTACTCAGCTTCTACAGTCGAAGTAGAAATTGACTTCTGCTTCTTGCTGAACCATGAAACCAGTCGACCACCTAAAAATTGACAGCTATTAGAAGTGCTTTTCCTGTCAATCTTACAACCAGCAAAATCAGCATCAGAGTATCCTATCAGTGTGAAGTCTGATGCTCTGGGATACCACAGACCAAGATTTGGTGTCCCTTTAAGATATCGAAATATCCTCTTTACAGCTATCAGATGCGGTTCTCGTGGTTGGGACTGAAATCTTGCACAGAGACAAGTTGCGAACATAATATCTGGCCTACTGGCAGTGAGATAGAGGAGAGAACCAATCATTCCTCTATAGCTTGTGATGTCCACTTCAATTCCTTCCTTAGAGTCAAGTTTGGTGGCAGTAGCCATGGGAGTACTGGCAGGAGCACTGTCTTGCATATTGAATTTCTTAAGCAAGTTTCTGGTGTACTTGGACTGATTGATAAAAATCCCTTCATCAGTTTGTTTTACTTGCAACCCCAGAAAATAGCTCATTTCTCCCATCATGCTCATCTGATATCTTGACTGCATCAACTTAGCAAACTTCTGACACATTGTAGCATTAGTAGATCCAAAGATTATGTCATCTACATATATCTGGACTAAGAGCAAGTCTTTGCCTTTTTGGATATAAAACAGAGTTTTATCAATGGTGCCTCGTGTGAATCCACTATCAAGAAGAAACTGAGTAAGCGTTTCACACCAGGCCCGTGGTGCTTGCTTGAGTCCATACAGAGCTTTATCCAGTCTATATACATGATCTGGATATTTGGGATCAACAAACCCTGGAGGTTGCTCAACATAAACTTCTTCCTCCAGTTCTCCATTTAAGAAAGCACTTTTAACATCCATCTGAAAAACCTTAAATTTCATATGTGCAGCATATGCTAGGAATATTCTGATGGCCTCCAATTTGGCAACTGGAGCAAATGTTTCGTCGTAATCTATGCCTTCTTGCTGAGAATACCCTTTTGCTACAAGTCTGGCCTTGTTCCTTGTGATTACTCCATCAGAATCAGTTTTGTTTCTGAACACCCATTTAGTTCCCACAATGGATCTATTTTTGGGTCTTGGAACGAGTTTCTAGACTTCATTTCTTTCAAACTCGTTGAGTTCCTCTTGCATTGTTGTTACCCAATCAGCATCTGTCAAAGCATCTTCAATTTTCTTTGGTTCTTCCTGTGAAAGAAAATTATGAAGCAGACACTCATTCTGAGTAGCATTTCTTGTTTGAACACCAGCATCAGGATCTCCAATAATGAGATCAGGAGGATGCGCTTGTGTCCATCTTCTTGCTGAAGGTAACTGAGTTCTTGAACTTGATGCTCCCCCTGCATCAATGTCTTCCTCAAAAGAACTTTCTTGAGTTGCATAAGAAGCTCCCCATGCATCAGTGTCCTGATAAGATCCGCTGGAATTGGAGTTTCTCTGATGGATATCTCCTGATGTATTGTCAGTACTTGCATCAGTGCTGTTATCAGTACTTCCATCAATATCTGTAGAAGAGTTGTTCTCAAGAGATTCATTTGTAGTATTATCAGTAGTATTTATGATATCATTAGGCTCCCCTTCAATATCATCACTACTGATTTCAGCTTCTAGTTCATCCCCAAATATCAATTCTTCATGAGTATCTTCATTAATTCCAGTAATTCTCCTGTCATCAAATGATACATTTAATGAGACATTCACAATCTTAGTTCTCAGATTATATACCTTGAAAGCTTTTGTCGAATCAGGATATCCAATAAAAATTCCTTCATCTGCTTTTGTTTCAAATTTTCCAAGCTGTTCTGGATGTGTCCGCAAAATGAAGCACTTACACCCAAACACGTGCAAGTGTTTTAAGCTTGGTTTCTTTCCCTTTATCATCTGATATGGAGTCTTGCCATGTCTTGTGGTCAGAGTACAGTTCTGAGTATAGCATGCAGTGTTGACAGCTTCTGCCCAGAAGTAAGTTGGCAGCTTTGCTTCTTCCAGCATTGTTCTTCCAGCTTCAATTAGAGTTCTATTTTTCCTCTCAACTACTCCATTATGTTGAGGAGTACCAGGAGCGGAGAATTGCTGCACAATTCCTTTTGATTTACAGAATTCTTCCATTGTTGAGTTTTTAAACTCAGTTCCATTATCACTTCGAAGAACTTTGACTTTGTTGCTTGATCCGTTCTCCAGCAATTTGACATGCTCTATCAAAATCTCTGGTGTTTCACTCTTTTTATGCAGAAAGTATACCCATGTGAATCTTGTATACTCATCAACAATTACTAGAGTATACCTTTTCTTGTTAATAGACATCACATTCACATAACCAAAAAGATCCAGATGTAGCAGGTGATAAGCCGTGTCTATTGAGTATTCTGATTTACTTTTGAAGCTGATTCTCTTTTGCTTTGACTTTTGACATGAGTCACAGAGTCCATCAGGGGAATACATCGCTTTTGGGAGACCTCTTACTAAGTCGTTTCTTACTAACTAATTGATGTTATTGAAATTCAAATGAGAGAGCTTCTTATGCCAGTTCCAACTCTCATCTACTGATGCCTTTGATAGAAGACACGTCATTTTCCCATCAGTAGCAGAATGTAAGTTGGCTTCATATATGTTACCACGTCTATAACCCGTAAGAATCACTTTTCCATCCTTCTTACTTGTTATTTCATAGTGAGATTCATAAAAATTGACATGATAACCTCTGTCTGTAATTTGACTGATGCTCAAGTGATTGTGCTTCAGTCCTTCTACTAGAGCTACGTTCTGAATGATGACATTTCCAATTATAATGTTTCCATATCCCAAAGTATGTCCTATATTGCCATCTCCATAGGATACCTTTGGTCCAGACTTCTTCTCAAAGTCTGACAGCAGGGCCTTGTTTCCAATCATGTGTCCCGAACATCCACTATCCAGAACTAGAACATTTTTCCTGTTGCCCTGCAATCATTTATTCAATCAGTTAGAATTTTTAAAAACCCACACTTGTTGGGTCCTGTTTTTCAATTTCTTGTTAAGATTTGCAGCGGAATTTTTCTTTAAATCATTTTCAACTGAATTAGCTCCACTTGAACTTGATTTAACAGAGTCTTTCTTAACATACACATTTCTAGTTAGCAAAACCAATCTATCACTTGAATTTGCACCTTTATTGAATTTAGGCCAATGAACATAATTATCATGATACAAATTGTGATAACTAGTACATGTGTAAACTGAATGCCATTTACTACCACAGTGAGAACAAGGATTCTGTGGTTTATAGTTAACATTTCTACTCCTAACATCAGAAATATAAATTTCAACTCTCCTCTTTTTATTCTTCCTGCAATCAATGGCAAGATGATTAGTATTACCACAGGTATGCCATGTCTTTCTTGGAGCATTAGGAATATACTCATAATTGTTAGACTTGTCTATTCCTAGTTTTCCATTCCTATGCCTTTTGGGAATCTTCTCATTTTTCTTACCTGTTGCTGCATTAATCTTTTTCTTTAACTTACCAGAGGAGAGATGTCCTATGTTCTTTTCTTTTGTGATTCTCTTCTTGACAGTCTCAGTGCAAATTTTAACATCAATCTTAACAGAAGTTTTAGCGCTGATTTTAGAACAAAGTGTATCAGTAGATCCAGTTTCTGTAATTGACTTAATTTCTGTATCAGAAACAGTTTCTATTTCTTCCTCAGAGATTAATTCAATATTAGAACTTGATCCTTTCTCAAAGGTAGAGTTTACTTTCATATCACTCGCAGGAACAAACTTTATGTGTGTGGATAAGTTGATATTTTCATCTTCTTTTGCCCTATTCTTCTTATATCCAAGACACTCTTTCCAGTTTCTATCATTTATAAGTAAATGAGTCTGTTTACCAGAATGAGTCCACACTCTTATTTGTTCTCGTTCTTTTTTTAACTCTACTTCTAGGGATTCTATTTTTAACATCTGTTCTATCTCTATCCCTTTAAGTTTGTCACACAAACTTTGAGTATTTTTTAGAATAACTAACTCAGCCTCTAAATACTCATTCCTTTTCTTTATATCAGCTGCTTCTATTAAAATCCTGATGTTCTCCTTTGACTGATTATTATAACTAATGTGCAAGTTTCTAAGAAAAGATTTTAATTCACACATGTTATCAGTATCAAAAGCATAAGCAGTTTTAGGTACCTTTTCAGATGCTTCTTCAATTTCAGCCATCAGTGCATAGTTTGTTTCTTCTTCATCTTCTTCAGAGTTAGAAGAATCCATCCATCCTTTGCTTGATGTGACAAGCGCCTTTCCAGCAGATTTTCCAACTTTAGGTTTCTTGCATTCAGTTGCATAGTGACCCATCTTGTCACAATTGAAACATTTAATCTTTGAGAGATCAATTTTCTTCTGTTTTCTTTTCTTGTCAGAATATTGATCTCCTTTTGACTTTCTTCCATCTTTCCTGAATTTGCCCTGCTTCATCTTTCTGAAACCTTTAACCATCATAGCCATCATCTGCACCAGTTATTTGTTAGAATCATCATCTGATTCCTCATTAGTACTTTCATCAGTATCAGCATCAGTGTCTGACTTCATTACTACATGAGCTTTAGCCTTTATTTTTCCTTGGTGTACACGCCTTTCTTTTGATTCCACTTTCAAGGCCACATATTTAGGCTTTGATCTGGTACCTTCCTTTTTCTTGATCTCCAGATCATTTGTCTTCAGCATTCCATAGATTTCATCAAGTGTCATCACGTTCATCTTATAAGTGTGCCTTATAAGATTCTGTTGAGTTATCCATTCCATGGGTAAGGATCTTAAGAACTTGACGTTTGAGTCTTCAACGCATACACCTTTCCCACCAATGACAATTCATTTAGCAAAGTAAGAAATCTATCATATATTTCTGTTATGTCCTCATTGTGCTTTGCCTCGAATTGCTCATATTCTTGAATAAGAATACCCCTCCTGTTTTTCTTGATTTCTTCAGTTCCTTGGCATTGAACTTCCAAGGCATCCCATATCTCTTTAGCAGTCTTACAAGCAATAACTCTGTTAGATAAGACAGTATCTAAACTATTGTGCAAGATATTTATAACATTTGCATCTTTGATCATTTCAGCTTTATCTTCAGGCGTCCATTTATTTTTTTCTTTTGTTGCCAACACTGCAGGAGTTGTCTCAGATGCTGCGTCCGGTTCTGTTGGAATGAACGGTCCATTGTTTATCCTATCTATGTAGTCAGGATCTGAAGCTTCAAGATACATAAGCATTCTTACCTTCCATGTTGAAAATTCTGATTTCTTCAACATCGGAATCTTCATGGTTTCATATCTGTTTCCCGACATTTCGATCATTTCTGATTTGATAGATTATCAGTTTGCTCTGATACAAATTGTTACCCAGTAAATATCGATTATAGAAGGGGGGTTGAATATAATCGTGTAAAATAACCAATTTAAAACAGATATTAAAACAATCAATACCAGCTTTTATTAATCTTTATAAAAACTGATACAAACTCTCTTAAGAAACTGTGTGTTCTTAAGAGCTACTAGGTTTACAAAAATACTCATGTAAAAGCTATTACTCTCGTAAAACCTATCCTGTGTTTATATACATACACAGCTACACATTCTGTTACAAAAGATGGTCTCTATTAAATTAGATTGATCTTCATTTCGCTTATCTTCTATAACAACTTCGGTGAGGTATATCTTCTGCAAATCAATCATTTCCTGAAATTGTGGAATAGTATCAATCAATATCTGCTAACTTGTCCCGCCACTGATGATGACACCATCAGACGTCAGCTCCTGATTCTCCAAGTACTGATGCTACCTGATCCTGACGCACTCATTAAATCATCACTTTCCAACAATCTCCGACTTCCTTCATTTAACATGTCTTGGTAATCTGGCTCGTCTTGTCCAATAGCCCTTGTTGCCTAGATAACCATATTCAATAGATAGAATAATCACGATTATAACTAAATAAATAACCCACGTATCACGTTCGTCGAAAATCTCAATCCTATAAAAGTCAACATCCAAGTCAACCTCTAAGTCAACGGTCACGTGAATCTCATTTTCTAACAATACTGACAATTTCTATTCCAACTACCCCTCATGATAATATTAGACACGACCAAAATATTTAAACAAGTCTCAGCACAATTATTCGTATTTATGACTCACTAACCAGATAATCCACGTATTCCACGTAACACACATTATCATTTAATTGCGATAAATAAATCACATAAGTCTCGTAACGTCCAAGAAATAATTTTAGAAAAATATTCGACTCTCAGTTCAAAGGAATTAAACCTCGAAATATTTTTAGATCAAAAATCGGATCATTTATCCCAATATAAAGATTTAAAAACAATTTAATCAATTAATATAAAATTAATTGACTAATTCCAAACACTTAAACAATTTGTATGAATAAATCCAAGCCAAGACAATAATTAAATCTAATTTAAATTAATTAGATTTAATTAATAATTATTTAATAGAATTAACTGATTATTAAAATTAATCAATTAATTAAATTAATTAATTATTAATCAAAAATAATTAAAATAATTAAATTTAATCAATTTTCGAATTTAAATAAATATTTATAAATTTACATAATTTTCTGAATAATAAAATGTATTTTTAAATCAAAAAAATGATTTTTAGAATTTTTAAAACAATTTTCGATTTATTTTTAAAATAAATCCCAGAAACACTATTCACAAAAATCAATTAGGGCAAACTGGACCAAAACCGGGTCAGAAAACGGGTCGCCAAGAACAGAAACGGGTCGCCAAGAACAACCCGTCGGAATCTGGGTTTTTCCAGAATTCGGCTGGCGTCCGGCCACCGGATTCCGTCCATGGCTTAAAAAACACCAAAACTTATCATTCTTTGAGGGCTTTTGCTCAGAATTTCACAACAAACACAACCAACACAAACACAAGCCTGAAACAAGCCGGAATCGGTCTAAAAATCCGGTCAAAACCATCGGGTTCGGTTTTCCGGCCAAAACTACGATCTACCGATTCTGTACATGAAATCTAACGTTCTTGATGTTAAAATGATCCTTACAACATATACAATCAAAGCCCTTTACGAATATCATGAACAATCAACAATAAGAACACACTATTCAAAAGTAAAATTAGGTTAAAAACCCAAAATCGAATTTGTCAAATTCGAACATAAACATGAAATTAAAACATGGATTCCTACTAAATAGAACCCTAGGAATATGCTGGAAGCAATCAATTGAACGGAGAATCAATAGAAATGAAATCCCCAAATTTTAATATAAGCCCTAATTTAATTCGAAATTTCAAAAATTCATATCAAATGGAAAAATTACCAGATGATGATACAGTTTGAAGATTCTGAAACTAGAGATCAAGAGTTTTGATTTGAGTACTTGAACTTGAGATTTAGATTCCAATAACACTTTCAAAATTGAGTTCGATCTTCAAGAACACGAAGAACACGGTTCGGGGATTTTTATATTTTTATCTATATATATATGTATTATACGCAGGATAATGTACGATTCGCCTTTTTATACTTAGTGGAAAATAATACCCCAAACTACATTTTTGGATCGATATTGATCCATTGGAACGCTTTAAATCTTTAATAAAGTAAAGTACATGTTTTACGAGGTGATAATCATCCATAAGGACTGATAATTATCAAAATCAATACATATCATTTTATATAACGAATGCTAAAGAATACTAGGGCTATAACAGATGTATTATTGATACGAACGATATATCAATTTCCCGAATACTTAAGGTACAGAATAATTTTTCTTTTCGATAATTAAAATAAAATGAAATAGAAAATAATTTCTAATCACCACAAATATTCACATAACATCTCAACATCACATCTTTGACCATTTAACGAATAACTCAACGCATTTAAACAGATAAAACCTTTAATAAATTTTGATATGAAAATAAAATTTCATTTCACGTCAAATATAAATACGTAATTTTTCCGGATCTTACATCCTGCCCCCCTTTAAAAGGATTCTGTCCTCAGAATCAGCTCGTGCAAACATATGTGGATACTTTTCCAACATCTCAATCTCACATTCCTGGGTTGACTCTTCAACCTTAGGATTCCTCCACCAAACTCTTACTAATTCGACTATTTTATTACTCAACACTTTCTCATACCGACTTAATATTTTAATACATTTCCACTTCCATTCAGGAATCTCTTAGTTGTAGTCGTCTACTATATCTCTGGTTATTCTGTCTTCATTCTCTGACATATCAAGTACTTAGATACTCACCAACATTAATATTCTTTGGTCAATTCTATCTGCCTCCAATATAGCTAACAACTGCTTTCAACGGTCACATACCTTCCGTGCCAATATAAAATAAATATTCAGTTTAAAACAACCACTCATTTCCTTGTCCCTTTTCCACAACCTGGAATAACATTAGCACAATTGCACATTTTTCCCAATTTGCAATCAACTCTTGAATTACCCAACTAACGTAACTGGTTACTGAGGCTTCATAGCGCGTCGTTGTTTCTTCAAATATTGTTTCATCTTCAGATACTGTCGTTCGTTATATGTCACTAGTATTTTAATCGCATCATGATCCGCTTTCGCTCGTGGTAATTCAATCGCAATTTCTTCGTTCATTATGGTAAGGTAAATTCCTTCCAACCTGGTGGTATACCTTCAAGATTATTAAAGATAACAAGATTCATGATGTTTTGAAGTGAAAAGGTTCCGCATCATAGAAAATGTCCCACCATTGTGGTTACCAAATTTACATATTCTAAAGCGAACATTATTGGAAATAAAAGAATCACTAAGAGATCAATTCGATCACATGAACTCAATGTTGTGTGTCTTAATTAAGACATTACTAAAGGTAATTAGCCTTCTTGTATTACACAACACACAAGTGACGGCGTCCCATCAGACTTCTATCACATAGACAGATAGTCCTTGTGTCCCCTATTGTCTCAGTTGGAGTAGAGAAATATGAAAGAAATTCAAGTCAAAGTAGCAACCAAGGCCTTTCGATAAGAAATCTCAGATACACACCTTGGATTGGAATTGAGTAAATTCCCAAAGGTGTTACTTCAGAAAAGAGGAATAACCAGAAAAGAAAGCATCGAACAAAAAGTGTTCCATTACAATTAGAGGGATTCACCCCTGAAGAATGAAAAAGTTGAAATTTAAATAACACATTTTCAACAGGCCTCAAAATTTGAAATAGATATCACAACAACCTCTGATGCAATTGCAAACATGATTGATCAAAAGTATCAAATACAAGGTCAAAAGGTGGAATATATTCACCAACACAAGTTTCGCTTAAAGGAATGTCGAATATTTCATTAGGATGGAAAGGTATTACCAAGGTCTCCACATATGTCTTCTTTGTCGGCTCCTTCGATAGCTCGTTATCCGATTCTAAGCCCTTCTTTTCCACGTCGTAAAGTTATCAATATCGTACATTGTCGTGGACTCGTAATAGTCCTTGAAGATTCCGCTGTAGACATCTACAATCGTAAGAAGTTCTATCCATCTTAGCACAATCATCTTAATCGAATACCCCTATCTTAACTCACTCATTGGTACTATATCCAATAGTCCAACACGAACTCTAAATGAGCTCTAACGTTCCTTATATAACTATATACACTCCTACGCACTCTCGTTTTTAGTTTTACAATAACCCTGCTCTGATACCAACCTGTAACGCCCCAAATCCGGGGTCAAAGGATTTGGTCGTCACTCTGCAATCTCAAATAAAACAACCTGCTCAATGTAAACCAATACAATAATAATATCTGCGACCTCAACTCTACCAAGAATCTTTAAAGGTTATAGTGCTAGAAACAAGAATCCAAAATTCCATTACATAAATTTTTCTTCTTTACAACCATTCTCTTTACATAAATCCTATAACACTAGTATAACTTCGACAAGAAGCATAACAGGCAAATCTAATCTGATACAACATAGTACTTAATAAAAATTCACTTTATACCATAATCTTACACTAGTTCTAATTACTCTGCATCATAACTTCTTAACACTAACATCTTCTTCCTTCTCTGTCCAGCTACGCGGATAACTCCCGCCAATATGCCTTTTTACTGAAAGGCTAAAAATATAAAGAAAGCAAGTATGAGCGAAAGAATTGCTCAGTAGGTGCATTATCAAGTATAATAGGAAAAGTTTCCAAATTAAGCTTTTGGTTTAAATATTTGTAATCTCTAAAACTTTTCAAATCAAGTTTGGTAATTTTCCACAATTTCCCATTCAACTTCTAGCAACTGACTAGTTTAAAACACGAGGAAAGTTATATTGGTCGCCACGGTTACCCGAACCAAAATATCTACAATAGTATGTAGAAAATATGAAATAAATATAAAACCATACGTCTTTAAGACCATAGTCTATACAAAATACTATTTTTAAAGACAACAGTTCCATTCACAACATCTTCTGAAACCAACAACTCTAAGCAAACGAATCAACCTGAATATCAGGTTATAACTCACCAGTACATAACATATGAATGAATTCAATCTCAGATATAAGAAGTGATATTAGAATTGGATTTTTATACTTTTATAAATCACAAAGGTTGAGATGCTGATCAGTCACGCATCAACCCCGGACTTTATAGAAAAGTCCTCCACTAGGATCCTTGGCCATCTTGGCCTTAATTAATTCTGACCACGAATTTGGTCCGACCATTATTGGTCCATTTAAAAACATTCCAATTCTAGTATGAAGAATCAATAAAGAATAACAATACAGTCTAGTATCGACGAGATCGACACAGTAATGGGAGGTGCACATGAAAAGTGACAATATAATAACATCGACGAGATCGATGCAACAATTGGGATGATAATGAAGAGTAAGCAATAACATGCTCAATAAAATTAAGTCTGATATAAAACAGGCATTATGAGTTCGAATCAAGGACTGGATCAGATAATCACATTAACAAGAAATGATAATAATACTTGCATAGGTGCAAGATGGAAAAAAATGGAATACTTGTAGAACAAGTACCACAACTTCAGAATTTAAAATAACATTTTTATCCTCATCGGGTTCACAAGTTCCCACTCATCTAGGGTTGGCAACATTCCAACCTAATATTGGTAAATCAAGATTTTTGAAAGAAAGCCTTAGTATAAGGCCCATAACTATCTTTTTAAATCGTTTCAATACAATAAATATATTCTTCCCATTTAATATGGAAATATAAATCTGACCTCAAAAGATATGAAAGAATACTCGTCAAATTACGAGATTAAATAAAATACTTTCACTTCAATGCAAAAGTCATCATTTAAAATTTAGTGAAGAGTATGCCAATTGCATAATAATAATTCAATAGAATATCACTCAAATAATAAGCAAGGGTATAAATACTTGTCTCTGGTCCTTAGCTATTTCATAAAGCTGAGATAATACGATTCCCTCCTTATTCTGACTTATAGCACGATTCTCTATTTCCGTCCTTCTTTGATTTAACGCTCTTGTGAATACCACTAATCTGATCCTACCGTTTTGAATCCACGCGTCGATATCTCCGACTTCCTTCATTTAACATGTCTTGGTAATCTGTTTCGTCTTGTCCAATAGCCCTTGTTGCCTAGATAACCATATTCAATAGATAGAATAATCACGATTAACTAAATAAATAACCCACATATCACGTTCGTCGAAAATCTCTATACTATAAAAGTCAACATCCAAGTCAACCTCTAAGTCAACGGTCTCGTGAATCTCATTTTCTAACAATACTGACAATTTCTATTCCAACTACCCCTCGTGATAATATTAGACACGACCAAAATATTTAAACAAGTCTCAGCACAATTATTCGTATTTATGACTCACTAACCAGATAATCCACGTATTCCACGTAACACACATTGTCATTTAATTGCGATAAATAAATCACATAAGTCTCGTAACGTCCAAGAAATAATTTTAGAAAAATATCCGACTCTCATTTCAAAGGAATTAAACCTCGAAATATTTTTAGATTAAAAATCGGATCATTTATCCCAATATAAAGATTTAAAAACAATTTAATCAATTAATATAAAATTAATTGACTAATTCCAAACACTTAAACAATTTATATGAATAAATCCAAGCCAAGACAATAATTAAATCTAATTTAAATGAATTAGATTTAATTAATAATTATTTAAAAGAATTAACTGATTATTAAAATTAATCAATTAATTAAATTAATTAATTATTAATCAAAAAAAATTAAAATAAATAAATTTAATCAATTTTCGAATTTAAATAAATATTTATAAATTAACATAATTTTCTGAATAATAAAATGTATTTTTAAATCAAAAATATGATTTTTAGAATTTTTAAAACAATTTTCGATTTATTTTTAAAATAAATCCCAGAAACACTATTCACGAAAATCAATTAGGGCAAACTGGATCAAAACCTGGTCAGAAAACGGGCCGCCAAGAACAGAAACGGGTCGCCAAGAACAACCCGTCAAAATCTGGGTTTTTCAAGAATCCGGCCGGCGTCCGGCCACCGGATTCCGTCCATGGCTTAAAACACACCAAAACATATCATTCTTTGAGGGCTTTTGCTCAGAATTTCATAACAAACACAACCAACACAAACACAAGCCTGAAACAAGCCGGAATCGGTCTAAAAATCCGGTCAAAACCATCGGGTTCGGTTTTCCAGCCAAAACTACGATCTACCGATTCTGTACATGAAATCTAACGTTCTTGATGTTAAAATGATCCTTACAACATATACAATCAAAGCCCTCTACAAATATCATGAACAATAAAAAATAAGAACATACCATTCAAAAGTAAAATTAGGTTAAAAACCCAAAATCGAATTTGTCAAATTCGAACATAAACATGAAATTAAAACATAGATTCCTACTAAATAGAACCCTAGGAACATGGTGGAAGCAATCAATTGAACGGAGAATCAATAGAAATGAAATCCCCAAATTTTAATATAAACCCTAATTTAATTCGAAATTTTAAAAATTCATATCAAATGGAAAAATTACCAGATGATGATACGGTTTGAAGATTCTGAAACTAGAGATCAAGAGCTTTGATTTGAGTACTTGAACTTGAGATTTGGATTCCAATAACACTTTCAAAATTGAGTTCGATCTTCAAGAACACGAAGAACACGGTTCGGGGATTTTTATATTTTTATCTATATATATATGTATGATACGCAGGATAATGTACGATTCGCCTTTTTATACTTAGTGGAAAATAATACCCCAAACGACATTTTTGGATCGACAGTGATCCATTGGATTGCTTTAAATCTTTAATAAAGTAAAGTACACGTTTTACGAGGTGATAATCATCCATATGGACTGATAATTATCCAAATCAATACATATCATTTTATATAACGAATGCTCAAGAATACTAGGGCTATAACAGATGTATTATTGATACGAATGATATATCAATTTCCTGAATACTTAGGGTACGAAATAATTTTCTTTTTGATAATTAAAATAAAATGAAATAGAAAATAATTTCTAATCACCACAAATATTCACATAACATCTCAACATCACATCTTTGACCATTTAACGAATAACTCAACGCATTTAAACAGATTAAACCTTTAATAAATTTTGATATGAAAATAAAATTTCATTTCACGTCAAATATAAACACGTAATTTTTCCGGATCTTACATCCTTCCCCCTTAAAAGGATTCTGTCCTCAGAATCAGCTCGTGCAAACATATGTGGATACTTTTCCAACATCTCACTCTCACATTCCTGGGTTGACTCTTCAACCTTAGGATTCCTCCACCAAACTCTCGAACCATTTGCTTTTGTCCTTAATCTTTTTAGAAAACCTTTTGAGTTTCAGGGTGTTTAGATTTAGACTAAATCAATTTCTTCTGAGACGATAAAACACCTTGATCTTTTAAGTGATGTCAACTGGTGCAACTGGTCTGGTTCACAGATGAATAACACTTGATCAATTCTTCTATGTCTTCAATTCAATGCTGCTGATAAGTCCTTTGTCGATCTGGTTGCTTCAAATAAATCACTGGAACCCTGTGGTACTAACCCTAAATCATTCACATACTTCTGTAGTCTTGAAAGTCTTGTTTCTTTATTTGTCACTGAGGCTTGAACATTTTCATGAACTTCTTTCCGTGACCTGTTTACGGACTTCAAGAATACATACCATATTTTGATTTTTTGAGTTTACCTTTTCTTCTTTGATTCTGGATTCCTGTGCTTCTGTTAATATTATTGTATGTCTTGTCCTTTGTTGTGTTGTAGTTATCTCTGTTACATCTTATGTTACATTATGCTTTAAAATTATTGTTACCAGATTTATTTTTCATAGCCTATGTTTGCTCCATGAAGTTTTGATAGGTTATTGTTAGATAACAAGTTTCATAGTATATGCTTGTCTCGTTAATTGATATATCTTATTTGTGAAGGAGAGAGAATTGATTTTAGGGCGAGTTGATATTGACTATGATTAATTAATGGATTCGGATTCCTAGGTTTTCCTTATTTGATTTTATTTGATAATTAGGTTAAACAAATCTCATCTCAAATCTTATTGTCTAGTTCGCCTGAGTTAATTGTTAGGGTTTTGAAACTTCATAGTCTTTGTGGATCGATCTATGATTGCTACAACTAAACACTGTGCGCTTGCAGTGACATTATTTTTACACATCAGTGGTTTACATTGAACTTTGAACAATGGGTTCTTGTGGACCACTTGATGGGGGCTCATCCATGATAAGAGATGAATGATCAAAACCTGAAGGTTTTGGTCTCTCCCCTTCTCTAGGTTGTGGAGAAGAAACAATAGATGTAGTAGGGAAGGAAGAAGTAAAAAGTAGAGAATTAAAACTTTATACATTGAAGTTGCTCCTCTAGTCTGAGCTGATAGTTCTTTTGTTCTTTGCTTCAAGTCTTCAGTCCATCTCAATCTCACCTTCTTCAATCACAGGATTGGAGTTAGCAGCTTGATAATCAATCACGGATGGATAGTGCAATGAATCTCCAGGTTTAAGGATTGCTCCTTTGATGTGTCTTCCAATATATTCAACCTCTTGACCCACTCCAGCCCACAACCATGCAATGTTAACATCTTTCTTGTTTAGCTTTGGCATGTTTGGTAGTCTGGGACACACTTCCAATCCTCTCTCCACTCTCTTCCTATAGTAAGGAACATTCTCCATTAGAAATCTTCTCAGAGTGTCTACTGCTTTGTCCTTCTCCGTTGATGTGAATCCAGTGGATCTAAGATACTTCTCCACTGATATTAGATAGTTACTTGGATAATCTTTCAGCTTGTCCTCCGTCAAATAGCAGATTCTGAACAAGTCATTCGTCATGAATCTAACCATTGGAGGGTTTTCAGTAATCTCTGGACTGACCTTCATCAAGATTTCTTTAACATGCTCACGGAGCAGTTCATTTAGCCTTGTAGTTCTTTGTATCTTGATGAGAATCACCTGCAGTTCCGTGTATGTTCTCTGTTCGAAAAACTTAGTAGAAATCACAAATGTACCTTTCTCAAGAAAATTGATCACTATATTCCAGACACCATTTGCTTTAACCCCAGCTTTAAGAAAGATCCGAGAATTTCATTATTATTAACCATTTAATTAATTAATCTCATTAATCAATTAATTAATAATTAAAACTCTTTTAATCATTAATTCTTTTTCTAAACTCTTTAGAAAATAATTTTCTCACTTAATTTAATTTCTTAAATTAAATTCTTAATTAATAATATTAAGAACTCTTCTTATTTAATTTATAATAAATTAAATCATATTTAATTGATTATAAAAAATGCTAATCAAATATTTATTTCATAAATAAATAATGACTAGCCATTATTAATTATTTCCTTCACCATCAAATCATTCTCTTTTATGGTGTGACCCTGTAGGTTCAATATTAAGCCGGTAGTAGAAATAAATAATAATAAAACTATTTTATTATTATTTATATGAATTCTTCTAATTCATTAAATACGATTAATAAATTAATCATATTTATTCTACATCGTGAGTGATACTTCTCAGCATATCGCGACTATCCGGATAATATGAATTCACTTCTTAGAATACCAAGAACCTATTCAGTGACTAGTTACCGTACAATTAATTCCTTCTACCCATCAATGTCCCGATTAAATACAAGGCATGGATCTCGTGTCAAGCCTATCTAATTTAATCATATGTTTGTCCTATTCACTATGCTTAGTTCCGATTAATGCAAATTAGAAACTTCTTTCTAATTTCATTCACTCTGGCCAGAGATTCCTGAACTAGCATAAATGGAATAACATAGGACATTCTCTTCCTTCACTAAAAGGGGCAGATCCTTTATTGATCATTCACTATCTTCGTGCACAAATTCCTATACCCAGAAGAGCGCTAATTATTGTCCCTCGAGACTAAGAGCTAAACCAAAGTATAGTTCAGTGTACACAAGATGACTATGATGATCTCAAGTCAAAGGACACTTGTACAACCATCACTATATGAACAACTACTGACACATGAGTGAACTCCATTAGTTGTTCAACTGATCGAGTCATGTTCAGTGAACTTATTCCTAATAAGCACCTACATACTAGCTATAGTGTCACCACACAAATGCCTATGAGAACAGACATCCTTCACAATGAAGCAAACATAGTATGTACCGATCTTTGCGGATTAATTAACTACCAATTAATTATCCTATGACCAGGAACTATTTAAGTTTAGAGTTATCATCTTTAAGGTCTCATTATTATGATCTCATCATAATCCATAAAAAGCTTTACTCTAAACAATGGATCATCTAATTTAAACACTTTAAATAGATAAGCCCGTAATAAAACACATAACTATTTTATTAATTTAAACAAACTTGAATCAGATTGAACAAAATGTCTCCTAACTCATCATCCATGATTGGATTTAGGACACACATCTTTCAGTAAGTCTGATCTTCAAGATTTGCACTTCTGATGTCCTGAATGATAACTTCCACCTCCGTATTGTCGTTGACTTCTAATCTGTCTTCAACTCCACAGAAAGTTTTATAAGCCATCTCCCAGTCAATACCTTGTTTCTTTGCCAAATCCATCATCTTCTTCTTCCTTACTTCATCATACACCTTGAATCTTTTAAGCTTCTCATTCCTCAGAACTGCTTGATGAGTTTCCTTCCCAGCTTGCCTGTCATCTCTTTCTGCTCTTTCAGCTTTCAATCTCTCCAAGGCAGCTTCCTGTTCTAGTGATAGAGGATTTTCTTCTTCCATATTATCATCCAAGATAGGAAATTCTATAGGCTCTGGATAATACGGTTCATGCTCTTCCTGTTGTTGCTCATGCATCTCAAATCCCTCTTCACTTTCTTCTGCTTCCATGTCTTCAATCCCAGTATTGTCTAACTGGAATAGTTTCATTGGTTTCCCATATTCCCCATCCATCTGTCTCCCATCCTCCATTTTTCTCCCCCTTAGTTCAGGAATCCTCGATGAAGTTGTCCTCAGCATAAAAGTTTGTAGTAGGATCAGGTTGTTGATTTGAAGGTCCGGGTTGTTGGTTCCTCAACATATTCCATATCGACTGTACTCCGTCACTTTGGTTCTCCATGAATTCAGCAATGTCCTTATTCATCTCATGCATAGAAGCCAGCTTCAGGTCAATGTCATCCAGTCTCAAGTTGGTAGTCTTTTCAATTCTATCCAATCTCTTGTTAAGTTTAGACTCCACTCTTGACAGTGTGTTCATTGCATCTTTTACCCGTGCTTGACCATCCCGGATAACCAGAACGTCTTCTTTCAAAGCTTCTTGTCCTTGTTGTAGGGTATATACTTTATTAATGAATCTATCTTTCAGTTCTTTGACGTCTCCTCTCAAGTCGACCAGTTCCTCCATTGCTTCCTTCCTCAAAGAGTCCACTGCCTGTTTAGTACCTGTTATAGTGCCAGATGCACTGCCTAAGACCCTGTAGGTTCTTCTGGAATCAGCTGCAGCCAAGTCAACCTTCTATTGAATAGTCATTAAAGAAGAATTGGCTTGACCGGAGGAGATCCCTTGGTCAAAGGAAGGTCTTAGTGGAACCTTGAATAATGGATTTCCTTCACGATCATGGACTCTCATCTCCTTGAGAGTGGATTGTACATGTAGCTCTCTTTCAGTAGGTAGTAGCAAATCATCAATGTTTGGTAGGGTTAGGGTGTCACTACTCACATTTGGCTCTGGGTGTTCATTCAACGTTTCTGTTGGTGTTTCACTCATATTTCCTTTCCCACTCAGGCCAGGTGTATGTGTTTGTGTTTCACTCATTCCCTTAGTGCTCTTTGTACCTGCATCAGAAAACACCGTAGCCGTCTTTAAGGAGGTCACCGGTGGTGCAATGGGGCTTCGCAAGTCCCCGTCCTTGGATATACCAAGTTGCTGATCATCCGTAGATGATGTATCCTTTTTAGGATCTAGAGTTTGAATCTCTAGGAGGCTAGAATCAGGCTCTATTAACAACAGAGATCCTGAAACTCCCTCTAAAGTCTGTGAAGACTTTTCCTCAGTTAACTCCTCAATTAAAATTGATTCATTGTCACCGAGTTGCCGATCCGCACCTACGTCAGACCCTTTACCCACAGGATCCAGATATGTTCCATCTGGGGAGCTAGATAATGACCCTTGAAATTGTGCATTTAGGTCAAAACCTTCTCTCGACATCTGTGAAGACACTTGGTTCTTAAAACCTTCAACCAGTGAACCTGACCGTAATATGGTCGGAACACCAGTTGCTTCCGTCAATTCATCCTTGCTTGATTGTGCTATAGGTTCAGATATAGCTTTCGTTAGTGTAGCCCAATCAGCATCAGAAAAATCTGTGAAGGGCTCTTTGGTTGATTGAAATGAAGTTTCAACAGTTGCCTCGTTTTCTAGTCTTCTCCTTTTAGAGGAAGGCAGAGCTGTTGATGAATGGCGTATCTCCTTATGTGGTGATGCTAAGGCACTATCTCCCTCTACACTGAAGGATGTCTATATGTTGGGTATAGTAGGCGAAGGAGGTTCGTTTATGTTTTCATGTGGCTCGTCCAAAGGCTCTATGACCGTGGTTAGAGATTGTGGGTTTGCAATCTCTTGATTAGGAATGGCCACCGATGGCTCTGGATCAACATCCATGGGTTGAGGTTGTGGAGCCACAACAGGTTCAGGGATATTACCTTCATTTACCTGTTCCCCTAGGGTAGAAGTGGTAGGGGTACCGTTCTTAGATAATCAGTTAGAACAGTAGGCACCCCTGGAAGATGATTCTTCTTGATCAGAGTTGTTATTGCATTGCTCTTCATCTTCATGCACTCCATGGTCTATCTCCTTATGTGGTGATGCTAAGGCACTATCTCCCTCTACACTGAAGGATGTCTGTATGTTAGGTATAGTAGGGGAAGGAGGTTCGTTTATGTTTTCATGTGGCTCGTCCAAAGGCTCTATGACCGTGGTTAGAGATTGTGGGTTTGCAATCTCTTGGTCAGGAATGGCCACCGAGGGCTCTGGATCAACATCCATGGGTTGAGGTTGTGGAGCCACAACAGGTTCAGGGATATTACCTTCATTTACCTGTTCCCCTGGGGTAGAAGTGGTAGGGGTACCGTTCTTAGATAATCAGTTAGAACAGTAGGCACCCCTGGAAGATGATTCTTCTTGATCAGAGCTGTTATTGCATTGCTCTTCATCTTCATGCACTCCATGGTCTATCTCCTTATGTGGTGATGCTAAGGCACTATCTCCCTCTACACACAAGGATGTCTGTATGTTGGGTATAGTAGGGGAAGGAGGTTCGTTTATGTTTTCATGTGGCTCGTCCAAAGGTTCTATGACCGTGGTTAGAGATTGTGGGTTTGCAATCTCTTGGTCAGGAATGGCCACCGAGGGCTCTGGATCAACATCCATGGGTTGAGGTTGTGGAGCCACAACAGGTTCAGGGATATTACCTTCATTTACCTGTTCCCCCGGGGTAGAAGTGGTAGGGGTACCGTTCTTAGATAATCAGTTAGAACAGTAGGCACCCCTGGAAGATGATTCTTCTTGATCAGAGCTGTTATTGCATTGCTCTTCATCTTCATGCACTCCTTGGTCTACTCACCTTCAAAGATCTCCCGTTCTTCAGCTGTTAACACATCATTTAGAATTAGCTGTAGGAACCTAGGATAGAAACAAAGCACGTCATCTATGCATGTTCTTTCATCCAGTGGTCCCATGCATAGAATAATCTGATCAATCACAAGCTTTCCAATGTTTATATGCCTATTGTTAGCAATGGCAAACCCTATCTTATAAAGAAACAGATGAATGCCATGCAGATTTGTAAGCTTAGCAGTAAAAACATGGATTAAAGTGTGAAAGAAAAAATTCCATGGCTTGGTCAGATAATGCTTTAGGAACTCTCCCACAAAGAAGTTTTGTTGTTGACTTCTAATGAGAGTGAAGAAAGTATGTATTTCCTCAGTATTGGGATCAGGAACAAGGTTTTCTGTTGGAAAATGTAAAACCCTATTAACGTCATGTTCTGTCACCCTTATTGTTCTGCCCCCTGGCACAACAAAACTGAAGGACTTACATTATTCTTTGATGTGTCAGTGGCTGTAGTGTACAGAGCAGTCAATGGATCAATGCAAAGGACCGCCGGAGTACTCAGTGCATATGCCACTAAAGAACGTGTATTTAGAAATTGTGCCCATGCACGAAACTGTAAGTTCGCAATGGATTGCACATTCTAAAACAAGACATGATTAGTCTTAGTTACGATAAATTCTCCGGCCATTATTTTTCAAATTTCCAAAAAATTTAATTTAAACCAAAACTAATTTTCAATTAATTATTTCTAATTAATCAAACTTGAACCAAAATAACCCCTTTTAAATCTTTAAAAACACAACCTCGAACTACATTAACCAAGAACCCTAAATATGAAACTCCAAATAATCACAATTTTCCAAAGAAATCAACTGACAAACAATTAACTTCTAAAGAGAATTACTGAAAACCGGTTTATAAAGTTCAAGTTCGAATTCTGAGGTTCAAAAGCTTAGTTCGATGGATTCTTCCTTAGTATTTTACAAAACAAAAAAAATCAAGTTTTTCACGGTTAAAAAATCATTTAACAATGAAAAACAGTAACTTTTTCAAGCTTTTCTCGGTTAAAAATGAAGAATTCTATCGAAAGTGTTCTTGGATGTGTATGTATTCTTGTAAGTATTATAACCGACTATAGCTTTTTTTAGATCTGGAAATGAGAAGAAAAACAGCTAAGGGCCATTTAAATACTTTTTGAAACTGCAGGGGTAAAATTGTCCTTCCACTGTTCGATAGTTTTCTAAAGAACTATCGATAGTTTTATGTAGGGGTAAAATGGTCAATTGTACTTCGATAGTTTTTTGAAAAACTATCGAAGTATTTGATATAGAATACAAACAGACCTTTCTTAAAAAAAACCATCGACAGCTTTTTCTGAAAAACCAAAAAAATCTATCGAACACTTTGTATGAAAAACTATCGAGAATTTTAATATAAATTTAATTAAATTCACTTCGATATTTTTCAATTGAATTTCAAAAACTATCGAGAAATTTTTTCGATAGTTTTCTGTTCCCTTCTCAAAAACTATCAAAATTGACTTCGATATTTTTCTTCCAGTACTTAGAAAAACTATCGAATTTTCTAAATTCGATATTTTTTTCTTCTTATTCAATTTCTAAAACCTGTCCTGTTTTTAAAAATCAAATATTTTGTTTTTCTATCAACTTTTAATCTGAATAATTTTTTTTTTAAAATTTACCAAAATCAAGGTTAACAGAAAATTCACAATTTTCTTAGAATAAAATCGACTAAATATGATTAAATGATATTACCCAATTAAAATCCAATAAATTATGCTGCATTAATCTACAATGTTAAAAACAAAGTAAATTAATTCGAATTAAATAGATTCTTAAATATTTAGAACAAATCTTAGCACCTAAATAATTTTAGAATTAATAACCAATTAAATGCCAGAAGATATATCATCCATAAATACGACATAAAATTAGTACAATAATCCTAACTACGAGAATTGCTCCAGAAAATAAATTCACGAGTCCTAAGGATATTACAATTCTTAAACTCATGTATTCACTAGGACTATCTTGCAGTTTCTGACTTCTAATCAAAATCAATTAGAAAGATTTAACATCCCAAGTTCACCAACCAGCTTAGAAAAAGTGGATTCATCAAGCGGGTTAGTGAAGATGTCTGCAATTTGTTCCTCTGTGGGTACAAAATGTAACTCCATAATTCCATTCATGACATGCTCTCGGATAAAATGATACCTGATGTCGATGTGCTTCGTTCTCGAGTGTTGCACTGGGTTGTTGGAGATTGCTATGGCACTTGTGTTGTCGCAAAATATTGGAATCTTTGTCAACAAAAGTCCATAGTCACGGAGTTGGTTCCTCATCCATAAGATTTGAGCACAACAGCTACCAGCAGTTATGTATTCAGCTTCATCTGTTGATGTGGACACTGAGTGCTGCTTCTTGCTGTACCAAGAAACTAACCTTCTTCCAAGAAACTGACAGCTTCCTAAAGTACTCTTCCGATCAATCTTACATCCTGCAAAATCTGAGTCTGTATATCCAATAAGATCAAATCCTGTATCTTCAGGGTACCAAATTCTGAGATTTGTATCTTATAAAGTTATTTTCAAGTAAAAATTCAGAGAGAGTGTCATACCATGTCCTTGGAGCTTGTTTGAGTCCATAGAGAGCTTTGAATAGAAAGTACACAAAGTCTGCCAGTTTTGAATCCTCAAACCCTGGAGGTTGTTCCACATACACTTCTTCTTCTAACTCCCCGTTCAGAAAAGCACTCTTCACATCCATTTGATATACTTTGTAATTGGAATGTGATGCGAATGCCAGAAACATTCTGATGGCCTCAAGTCTTGCTACTGGTGCATAGGTTTCATCATAATCTATACCCTCTTCTTGAGAGTAACCTTTAGCAACCAGTCTGGCTTTGTTTCTCGTTACAATGCCATCTTCATCCAATTTATTTTTGAATACCCATCTTGTTCCTATAACAGATTTTCCTTTAGGCCTGGGTACCAGCTTCCAAACTTTCTGCCTTTCAAACTGATTGAGTTCATCTTGCATTGCAATCACCCAATCTGGATCATCTAGGGCATCTTCAACTTTCTTAGGTTCTGTTTCTAAAAGAAACCCAGAATAGTGACATTCATTTTGTGATGTCCTCCTAGTTCTCACTCCTGTGTCCGGATCACCAATGATCAAGTGAAAAGGATGATCTCTATTCCATACCCTTTGTCTTGGCAGATGCGATCTTGATGATTCTCCTTGTTCTAGATTTTGTGGAGTGTGACTAGTTGATCCTTCTCCTGCTCCCCCTGAGTTGTTGCCAGTATGATATGTTGACCCTGTTGATTGACTAGTGGATCCAGTAGTAGTTTGAGTATTTCCACCACTGTCACCACTTGGTCCAGAATCATTATCATTATCTTCATTATTAATAAGACTTAATTGCACTTTAGTGGCTCGAACTATAATTTTTTGACAGAAAAATGGCCGAATTATTAATTTAGCCACTTTAGTGGCCGAACAATTTATTTTTTAACACTTTATTGCATTCCGTCATGTCAGTTTAGACGGCGTTTGAGTTCTCAGCCTTTGTAAAATATCATCGGGGGTATATAGGTAAATTGATAAATTTTTAATATAAAACCACTTCAATTATTGATAGACACCTCTATTTCTTCCCCATCTAAGACCTCCATTGTTGGACGATACAGTGGTGATAAATTCCTTACCTAAAAGTTATGGAAAAGGATGTACATAATAAGGATACAGGATAATAATCAACACATCTATCAGGTTGTAACAGGAAATACAATTTGACTTACTTGCTGGCTGTTGAGTTCTGGTTTGAACTTGGACCCCTGGTAGTTATCTTTTATTGCATTTCTAAAAGAACTCTCTGGAAGGGGAAGACAATCTTTATGAATTCTGAACCTCACCTGTGATTGAAAAGAAGAAACAATATCATAGAGTATGGAGATTTGTTTCATTAACCTCAAAAGACGGAGTGTAATACACGGTAAATTAGGCAACTTGGGTACACCACATACATCTTCAGTATTAGGAACTTAACAAGATGGATAATATGATATTTAGTCTTATTTAGTCAACCCTTCTCTTACAGTCAATAACTCGCTACTAACATAAACAACATTGTTCATCTATATATTGATAGTAATAAAAGTCTTACCTTTATCTAAACAAATTTCAGTGAACACTACGAGCCAGAAATAATAATCCTTTCTTGCTTACTTGCCCTTAGGATTTGACCAACAATTATTCAAGTTCTTGAAGCATATAACGAGCAGGGATATGTCATATATATGTTACAAAAGTAGAATTATTACCTGTGCAGGAAAGTTTCCTCCGAATGCTGTCGGTTCCAAGTTAAGTTGCCCAACGGTGTAAGCCTCATAAATACCATAGAGAAGCTTAAGTTGAAAATCAAACAAGAAAAGTTTCGCCCCTGGCTTGATCTTCTCTACGACTCCTTTATTTCCCGCAGGAAGACCAAAAACACCATACCGATAACACTCCGGTTTTGTCTTATTATTACACATAAATATAAAAGCATCATCTACACCCTTGTCATCCTTTCTAACTTCTGCCTTAATATTATCTTTACTCGAAGAATTAGTCGGAGGAGCAGAAGTAGATGGATATAAAGACTCAGCAAAAGGAGCATGTGTGGTAACAGGAGCTTTACTAGCCTTGATCACTGTATCAGTTTCCAACTTTATCTTTTTTCCGGGAACTAAATTTCCATCTTTTAGCTTCCTTCTTCATCTTCCCCAGTTCATCATTTAAACACCGGCAACGATTGCACCCTTCAACCCACCTGAAAAATCTACACCCGTTAATTCCTTCAACACAACCCCAAAATCTGCGCCCAGCATTTGCTTCTGTCCTTGCAGTCCTCTCTACAACCCATCTTCCACAAAAACACTGATATACCATGATAAATTGAGAGGATTTGTATGATTGTGGGAATAAATTACTAATGGACTGATATGTAGTTATATATTGGCAGCTGTATGTATACATAACCGTTGAAAAATAACTGACGAAAATACCCCTTTCACAGTGTAACGCCGTCCAACTGACTTGACGGAATGCAATAAAGTGTTAAAAAATAAATTGTTCGGCCACTAAAGTGGCTAAATTAATAATTCGGCCATTTTTCTGCCAAAAAATTATAGTTCGAGCCACTAAAGTGCAATTAAGTCTATTAATAACTGTAACAACTTCAGGTTCTTCTTCAATGTCAGAGAGATCTCCTGATAGATTTTAAAATACCAAGGATTCAGAGTTCTCTCTTGTTTGCAGGCCTGGTTTTTTGGTGTCGTCAAATGTTACATTAAAGCTTTCCAACACCTTCTTATCTTCAATCACATACACCCTGTAAGCCTTAGATTCCAGAGAATAGCCCAGAAAAATGCCTTCATCTGCTTTGGCATCAAACTTGCCTAGATGTCCTCCATCTTTTAGTACAAAGCACTTTGCACCAAACACATGAAAGTACTTCAATGTTGGTTTCTTGTTGGCCATTAACTCATACAGAGTCTTTTGATGATCTTTTTTAATCAGGGTTCGATTCTGAGTGTAGCAAGCTGTATTCACTGCTTCAGCCCAAAAGTAAGTGGGAAGTTTTGATTCATTTAACATAGTCCTTGCTTCTTCAACCAAGGTTCTGTTCTTCCTTTCCACTACTCCATTCCGTTGAGGAGTTCTTGGTGCTGAATACTATCTTGATATTCCTTTCTCTGAGCAGAAATCATTAAGAACTACATTCTTGAATTCAGTTCCATTGTCTGATCTGATTGTCCGCACAGGTAGCTTAGCTTCCACTTCTCTCTTCTTGATGTGATCAATGATTAGTTGTGTTGCTTCATCCTTTGATTGTAAGAACAACACCCACGTGTACTTGGAGTAGTCATCCACCATCACTAATGCATATCTTTTTCTTGAAAGTGACATAACATTGACTGGAACAAATAAATCCATATGAATCAGTTGAAGAGGTTCATCAATGCTTGTCATTTCTTTGCTTCTATGTGATGCTTTCTTTGACTTCCCTTTTTCACATGCTTCACATAGTCCCTCCTGATTGAATTCCATCAGGGGCAACCCTCTCACTAACTCTCTCTTTACCAAAAAGTTCATAGTTTTGAAGTTCAAATGTGAGAGCTTCTTATTCCATAGCCAACTTTGTTCTGAAGATGCCTTACTGTAGAAACATGTAACTTCTCCTTCACTGGAAGAACTTAAGTCAGCTATAAACAAATTTCCTTTTCTCACTCCCAGTAGAGCAAGCTTCACATCCTTCCTGTTTGTGATCAAGCACTTGTCCTTTCTGAAATCCACATTGTATCCTTTATCACAGAATTGACTGATACTTTGAAGATTGTGCTTCAATCCTTCAACAAGAGAGATGTTTTCAATGATGACATTCCCAATTCTCAGTTTACCATATCCCGTAGTGAATCCTTTGTTGTCATCTCCAAAGGTTACAATCAGACCGGTCTTCTTAACCATCTCTGTAAGCAAGGACTCTTCACCTGTCATGTGTCTAGAATAGCCACTATCCAGAATCCACACGACCTTTGAGCTTTTAACCTTACCCTGCAATCACAGATTGATTAAGCGGACTTTGGTACCCAAACTTGTTTGGGTCCTGAAGGTTTAGATACTTTAACAGGAGTAACATTCAAGTTAGTCTTAACTTGTTTGACATTCATGCTTGTAAGAACCCTGATTTTTGGTAAAATTTTAAAAATCATTATTATTAGTGATTTTGGGAATTATGGAAAACTTTTGAGATCACATTATATGAATGATGGAATATTTATATTTTTGAGAACGCAGTAGTATTGTACAAAGGGATTAAGAGAATGCAAAAGTCGTCAGAATGCGAAGATTTTCACTTCCACTGAACATTTATAAAAATGTTGGACATTGAGCATAAGGGAAGCCCTAGGTTAAATTAAATCCCACGGCAAGGAAATTATGGAATTTAAAGGGATTATCAAAATCAAGTTCTTGAGGATGACGATAGAAATTTCTACGCGACGAAACGCGTTTATGGAAAAATTATCGAACTTGCATAAAAGATTAAGTGACAAACATTGGATGATAAGTAAGCTAAGTAATAATACATGCAAGAGCCATGCAAACTAAGTGTTTAGGAAAGTGACTAAAGCAAGAACTAACTAGTTGGTTAGTAACCAAGCCAAGGGGACCAAGTTCCTTAAAATAGGGATCACTAAGCATTTAACCTAGCCTAGGTGTGAAAAATTCAAACTCAAAAAGCAAGGTACCACACCTTATCTAATCAGCAACCTTGCCCAACCAATCATTTCACACAAAAAAAAAAAACAAAAGCTAGAAAAGCTCTCTCTCTCATTTATCCAGATTTCTGCCCAGCATGACCTAGTAAGAAAGAAAAATTCATAACTAAATATCTACTCATGATAAAATCACCAAAGTTTACCCAGAGCTTCCTCAATACATACCCAAGGTACGTTCAAACGTTTATGGCGATACAAGTAGTGTAACATGTTCAAATATTGGGTCAACGTTGAGGCAGAATATTAACTCCGAAAATACTAACTTTTGTTCTTGATTTCTTTTGGTGAGTTTGAGGATGACAAGCTTAGTTCAAGCAAGACCAAGGTTCTTTAAGCTATCTACAAGTGTTCTTGAGCCCAAGAAAGGTATAACCCTCATCCATCTTTTGATTTATGTTAAGTTATGAGCTAAGTTTCAAGGCATGTTCAAGAACATGTTGTTTGAGGAGTTTGGAGTATTAATACTTAAATCTTGATGGTTGATTGTTATGAGTTGATGTTGGTAATGTTCTCATAAATTTTATAGATTGACCTTGAGTTTATAATGATGGATTGATGGCTTGGTTGAGTTGTGTGTGGATTTAAAGTAATTAAAATCGGAAGTAGTTATGTGTATAGTCGTCGTAATGACCAATTGCACTTAGAACAGTTTTGAACTGAAATTTCGGATTGTTAATGAATTATTGTGAACCCCACTGGTCATACATGTCAAGATTTTATTGTGTAGTTTGTATGCATATGAAGTTCATGTTGAGAGGATTTATGGTTTATGAGATATGGTCATTTTAGTGTAAGGAGGTCAAGAAACAAAAACTGCTACAAGCCTTAGATTGTGTACTGAATTAGGAACCCTTAAAGGATTGATAAATTCATTAAGTTCTGGTGATAACTAGATTTTACAGTAAGGAAGACAACCCAAAAAGAATTTAGTAAAAATGTGAATTGTTCGATTTTATAAAAATGTTGGAACCAAAGTTGCGCGATGACGCTATACCCTGGAAAGCTACTGCCCTGTTTTGCAATTTTGGGAAACTTGGTCCACTGTCCAGAACCCAACTTTTGATGGATTACATTCTAGAACTTCTCTAGGTCGTGCACGCGAAAACGGTGTGTCAATAGAGTTAACGGTTGATGAGTTATGACCATTTTAGTGAAACTCGTGAGAATAGTAAAAGTCCGTAGTTGACTCGACTTGTAAAATACGTTTAACCTATTTAAACTCACGTTTCCCAAATCGAGATATTTTTGATAAATATTACAAAAACTCAAGAAGCTCCTTGAAGTGGTTTCGTAATTAATTATTAATTTTCGATTTATTAAAAGTGTTAGAGTGTGAGTTACGGAATAGTAATTCTATGGAAAGTCAACGCTAGAGGTACTACCTTGACCATTCGTTTTGGATAAGTAAAAAGGATAATATCGAGTCGGTTAAAGCTCGAAAGTTGTTAAGGATTAACAAGAGAACGTATTGGTGTAAAGAACGAGACTAGAAAGGATTATTAAACGATAAAGAAGATCGTCAGTTAAGTGAACCCGAGAGAGTGAAAGTCGGGTGAAGTTGAGTTTTACTTAGGATAAGTGAACTGTAAATCAAGTGACTAATTAAGATTATGTATTGTCTTGGTAAAGGTTCCAGGACTAGAAGAGGAACACCCACACCCAGTTAGAGCTCGGACATCAGGCAAGTTTACTAACCCTTACTCTATTGAACAGAGTGGACATATTTTCAAATATTTAATACTTGTTTATTCAAAAATATATCTATATATATTCTTTGTTTCAAATATTGTGCAAGTTTTCGAAACCCAAAGCTTAAGTATTTAGCATAATTTGTAAACTGTTGGGGTTGTGATATAATTACTATTGAATTATACGAACTGTTTTAATTATAATACATGATGCTTACGATGTTTTATGATGTGGAATTTTGTGACACCTTATATATGTGTATATGTATAAGGACTCTCGGGAAGAGTGTATATTCTTATTTTAAACGTAATTCGGGAGTCGGAGATATTTTACGAACGCTGTCATAAAAACTCGGAGATTTGCCGGAGACAGATTATTTCTTTTATATTTATTTAAAATATTCCAATAAATATAATTTGGATATTTTTAGGTTTAATAAATATTTAAATAATGTTTGAGATATTATTTGAATATTTATTTAATTGAGTGAATATTATTTTGAATATTCATTTAAAAAGAGTTTAAGTAATTGTTTATTATTTAATAAATATTATTTCAATATTTATTAAATATCCTTAATTGTTTATTAATTAATAAATATTATTCAAATATTTATTTAATATTCCAAAATGATTTAAAAATCATAAAACCCTATTTAAAATTTATTTAAGGCCTTTATAAATTATTTAAAATATTTTCTGGCCTTCAGAAAAATCTTTTAAAAAGAGTAGGGGTTCCCAAATATTATTTTGAGTTTATGAAGACTCTTAAATACGATTAAATATTTCCCAACTCATCAAAAATTGGGAATCCAGTTTAAGGAGCGACCAAGGATTTTACTCTTCCAATCCCTCGAAAGAGTTTATATTTTGGGATCACTACCCTATCCTAACGAATTTCAAATCAAAGCATCTCAAAAAACTCCGACTACTCCCAAGTCGAAATTTTGCGAAGCGAATCCTTCTCGGTGAAGTCGGGGCTCGTCCCCGGTCAATATTGGATTACTCTGGTTGACTCAAGTCAACTGCCATTGTGACTTACTTCCCCAAACAATCAGGGAGTAAGGTGATCGGGAATAATGAACAGTTTTGATAAGTATCTTGTACTTGGGGAACCAGGATTAAATTCCGGTTCCCATTTCGTTGATTCTTCATCCGGGACTAGGACGAAACGTGTAAGAGGCTGTGGGACAGTCCATCAAATTATGGCGTAAGAGGCTGCGGGGCAGTCCAGCAACTATCTCGCGTAGGAGGCTGTGGGACAGTCCAGCAGATACAAAGCCCGTATGCGGCTAGGGTGATAATCATGTTAAGATATCGTCCATCTACTAGTAGAAAAGTGTGAGTTTGATACAACGACTGATCATCGTGTATCGTGGTGTGCTCCAGATAGTCCCATCCTTCCAATTGGAATTGTACTGTAACATTGTAACGAAAGCCTAGGTGCTGAGTTACCGATAATGTTGACAGTGGTTGAATCTTATTCTCTTTCTACAGTATCTTGAACTGTAGTGTGTTTTGACGAAAGACAAATGATATCTTTTAAAACTTGTGAACTAGTGTTGTTCATCTTGCAGTATCTATAACTGCATACTTGTTGATTTCTAAAGACCGTGCTAAGCCACAGATAGTGTCTTTCAAAACTATGAACTAAAGTCGTTCATATGGTGGTATTTTAAACTTCATAGTAAGTATGAATACTTTATATTGAAAAGATCTTTGTACTACTATTATATTGTTGGACAAACTTTATATTAGTAACTACTTAACTTGCTGAGCATTCTTTCGCTCATTCTTGCTTTTGAAAATTATATTTCAGTACAAGGAGAACATAGTCAGTTGGCTCCATATCATGAGGGAAAGGAAATAGAAGATTCACCCTTGAGATAGTTCAGCTCAGGATGGATACTACAAAAGTAAGTTGGATAGGCTTCAGCTATGTTAGCTATTAATGCGACTTCATGTAGAGGTTGTGATTAATAGTGTGAGGTCATGGTTAGTACATTTGGTTTGTAATAACTGATGTTACTGTGTAACGTTTCTAAGGCTATAACTTGTGTGAGTAAGAGATTGGGGTCTATGATGTGTTTTGATTGGATTATTGAGTTAATACATGTAATATATGATTGGATGGAGACGTGACAACCTAGATTCCTGACCCTGGATCTGGGGGTGTTACAATGCTTTCTGTGGATTTAACATTATCAGTGATATTGCTACCAGATGCATTCATCAACTTAAAATAAGCATGCATGATGTTGTATGTACATAGCAAACACTCTTTCTTTCCACAGGGTTCATGAAGATCAGGCATGTCAGACATGTTATGCATTGCAGAAGTATCAGAAGTTTCTACTTTAACCTTTTTACATGTATGTGTAAGGTGTACAGCTCATTATCTGATAGCTCATTTCCTTGTCTGCGGAGTCTGTCAATATCAGCGTCAAATCTGTATCCAATTGAATCAGTTCTTTATCTGAATCTGTGTACTCAGAGATATCCTTAGGTGTGGTGCCTGGGGGAATTCTGGTACCTTCAGGAGTTGTCGTTTCATCAACTGATTTCATTGGTACATATGGTCCGTTCTCTAAAATTCCAATATACAACGGATTAGATGCCTTGATAAATAACATCATTTTCATCTTCCACAAACCGAAATCATCTCTTGTAAATGGGGGAACTCTAATACCAGCAGTTG
This sequence comes from Heracleum sosnowskyi, assembly GCA_030848705.1. Taxonomy (NCBI): domain Eukaryota; kingdom Viridiplantae; phylum Streptophyta; class Magnoliopsida; order Apiales; family Apiaceae; genus Heracleum; species Heracleum sosnowskyi. Next base: position 76,558,910 of record CM061239.1, read on the forward strand.
TCTTTGGAGCACTCATGGTTTCTGAAAATTTCAAATTGTTTAAAATTCAAGAAATTCCAATCAAATGAAAAATTTTGAAAGTTAAAAAATTTGTTTCGAATTTTCAAGCTATGTTTGATTTTGGTCTCATTCACCGGATCTGATTTGTACGTCAATCAAATAGCTTTGATACCAATTGTTAGGTCCAAAGTATCGTAGAAGGGGGGTTGAATACGATACTCACAAATTCTTTAATTTCGTTCGCGGATAAATCATTCAGTTCAACTACGAAATCAAATACATCAAATCAAAAGAAGAGTCGGGGAGTATATCGTTTTATAAATATAATCCGCGAGGGTTGCTACAATTCTAATCCGTAGATTAGCTTCAATGAGTTCTAGGTTATACACAATCAATATAATGATAGAATTCTGAGCAATATTAATTTCTCTAATTTTCTCTCTGGCTCAAACTCTCTCTTCGTAATTGCTTCTGTGATCAACCTGATAACTGAAGAAGACACTTCTTCTCTCTTCTGTTAATTGTAGACTTGTGTAGAAAAACTATCGAACCAAAATAAACAATTAATCTTGGCCATTCATTCTTCTAATCAACCTGACAAACAAACACCTTTTCACCTGCTCCTCAAATTGAAAAACTATCGAATTATAAAAGTAATTTTCGCCTGAGTTAATTGTTAGGGTTTTGAAAATTCATAGTCTTTGTGGATCGATCTATGATTGCTACAACTAAACACTGTGCGCTTGTAGTTACATTATCTTTACACATCAGTGGTTTACATTGAACTTTGAACAATGGGTTCTTGTGGACCACTTGATGGGGGCTCATCCATGATAAGAGATGAATGATCAAAACCTGAAGGGTTTGGTCTCTCCCCTTCTCTAGGTTTTGGAGAAGAAACAATAGATGTAGTAGGGAAGGAAGAAGTAAAAAGTAGAGAATTGAGATTTGGCTGCTCCTCAGAGGTAAAAAGAGAAGCATCAAAGTTAAAAGAAGATTCCTCTATGTGCTCTCTCTTACTATGAGTTTCTGCAAGTGGAGGCTCCTCATGAGTGAGTACATGAGGTGGTGCAGACTCATTACAAGGTGCCTTGGGAGACATGCCAGTTTTAATAGATGTCTCTTGTTGAGAAGAGGAATCTAGGGATGTGTTTAAATCCCTTTCATCCGCTACAGTCTTTTGAGAGACTATAGGGTGGCTGACAGTAACCTTTGCCCTCTTAACTCTCTTCTTCTTAGGTTCAGGAGGGGTTACTTTTGGTTCATTCTCAGAGACTTCCTTATTTGCTGCATTAGATGCAGTTTCTCCCTCTTTACCCTCAATGATACCACTAACACCAGCTTCTAGGGGGCGTTTTATGGATTCAGTGATGGCAATTCTTTGGGCTTTAGGTAGTCTAGAGAACCTAGGGATAGTGTATGAAGTGGAGTGTGGGTTAGCTAAATTTGGGTCTAATTCAGCTTCACTCTCAAGAGTAAATGTTTCATACCCAGAGGGTAATGGATACTCAGGGTTGGACACCTGATCAACCATATGCTTTGTGAAACATAATGGAATAGAGCTGTTGAGATTCTGTGTGTTCAGTGCAGTGTTTGTGTGTGTGTGTGTGTGTGTGTGTGTTTCTTCAAAACAAGACATTCCTCTGAGTGAGGAAATTCAAAACACACACCACATTTATGATTAATACACATCATTAAGAATCTTGGATAGAGGATTACCTTTTTCCTGGAGATTGACTTCCCAAGGGCTGCTTTTAATTGAGTAATTAGCAGCTTCCCAATTGTAACACCCCCAGATCCGGGGTCGGAGATCCAGGTTGTCACGTTCCTTATTCCATACAAACGCTTGATACTTGAATCATAATAAAATAAATCAACACACATGGTGACCCCACCATCAATATACTCACGCCAGTTATATCTCAGAAACGAAATTGCAAAGCAGGAGTCATATGATCCATAAGTTAAAGTTATTACAACCCAAAGTAAAATGCTTGAAACCTACTGCCAGTATGATTTCTACTTGAAACCAGAAAGGTAGCGCAAATGTTTGTTCTTGTTCATTAATATACATAAGTGATACTTATAAATAAACCGGAGCAACAAGAGTTGCACTCCGAACCAACTAAGTACTTGTACCTGAGGTTCTGCAACTGCCATCCTATGGGCGGTCTGCGCGGCCCAGACGCGCTTCCGAGCGGTATGGCGAATCCTGGCCATCTACTCTAGCTGTTGTGTTGTGATATATATAAAAGAAAACAAGAGTGAGCACTGAGCCCAGCAATAATATAAAGCAGCATAATCATATATGTAAGCTTATATCATAAGGGAAAACTTTTAAAACTTCATTCGTATACAGAATGATATTTTGAAATATTCTTTTCGTCAAATCATGCTATACAGTTCAACTACTGTACGAGGAACATCATTGTTCAATCACTGTCACATCATCGGTAACTCAGCACCTAGGCTTTCGCTACAATGTGCAGCACAACTCCAATTGGAGGGAAGGGACCTTCTGGAGCACACCACGATACACGATGATCAATCGTTGTATCGAACTCATACTTTTCTACTAGTAGATGGACGATATCTTAACACGATTATCACCCCAGCCGCATACGGGCTTTGTATCTGCTGGACTGTCCCACAGCCTCCTACGCGAGATAGTTGCTGGACTGCCCCGCAGCCTCTTACGCTATATAATTTGATGACCCACATCCTCTTACATATTTCCTCCTAGTCCCGGATGAAAAATCAATGAAACGGAAATCAGAATTTAATCCTGATTCCCCAAGTACAGAATACTTGTCAAAACTTTGCAACAGTTCAAATTTTCTTACTCCATAATATTTGAAAGGAGTAAGTCACAATGTGGGTTGACATTAGTCAACGAAACTACGAATGATTACCACGTATTTTGAAAATCATGACCTGGGAGTTTTTGTAAAATATCTTTAGTTCTGATAATTCAGAAATCCAAAATATACTCACTTTTAATGAAAGAGGCAAGTGAAATCATACGTTCACTTCCTGGAATGGATTCCCAATTTTTGATAAGTTCAAAACCATAGTCAACAATTGAGACAAATAATTAAAGGTAGTTGGGAACCCCTACTATACTCAAATAAATCTTTTTGGGATCAGAAAATATTATAAATAACTATTGGAACCTTACGTAATATTTAAATAAGCTTCTATGATTTTTAAATCATATTTAATAAATATTCAAATAATAAATATTGAATTATTATTCAATAAAATTCCTCTTAAGTGAATATCCAAAATAATATTCACTTAATTAAATAATTATTCAAATAATATTTATCATAATAGTATTTAAGTATCTCACATTAAATATCCAATAATATCTATATTGGAATATTTAATCAACATTTTAAAATATAGCTGTCCCTGGAACCCTCCAGCTTCTAACAGTATAATCAAGACAAAATAATAATTTAACTCCCGATCTAAGTTTTAAAACCATCATACAGGTGCTCTACCCTTAGAGCCTTTATAAAACCTCGGTTTAAATCTATTATTTACATAGCATATAAACCTTATATCTCACAAAGCTTTTTATCGAAAGCGTAATCAGTTTATAATTCTTTTCACAGCATTAAAGCAGAATATATCACAAGCACAACATTAAATCACAACAGCATCTCTATAAGATGTAGGGTTTGAAAACTTGCCTTGGTGTCTCGGTGAAGTGGTAGTGGGGGCTTGTGAGTGTGCTCGTCGATCTATAATAAGATACACAATACACAATCAGTCCCCTAGAACCAATTAATGTGCTATTAACTTAAGCACTAAAGTTCTATTAATGAAAATCAAATGTCTCTCTCTTGGTCACTTATAACCTCATGACATTCCGTAAACTCCTAAGTCAAAAGTTTAGGTGGAAATTTATTCACAAAACCCAAGTACTTTACCATTACTAACTCATCGTTTTAACCATCCCCTTAAGGGTATTTCACTCGCGCAACTTTTGTTCCCGCATTTTTATAAAATCGAAAAATCACCTTTTTAACACGAAACCTTCTCGGTTCCTTTCCTAACTGTCCATTCTAGTATCAAATTTAATAGCACGACCCAATCCTATTTTTAAAGGGTTTGATTACATGCTCAAAGTTCATATAGTGAACTACTTAGTTATCCGAAACAACTTTCACTAAAACGGGTGTTTCTCCTAAACCGTACATCAAAACGATACGATTCTTTCGCCAAAACAAACTAAGACACAAGACCTACATGATCATGGTCATAAAGTCTTATGTTTATGTCTATAAGGTAACCGTGTTCTCTGTCTAAACTTCCTAAGGAAAATCCGACATGGTAACGACGCTTAATCGCGATTCCCGTGTTTAAAACACTCCAATGAATCCACCAATCAATACCCAAACAATCATAACTCAAAGTTCTAATATATACCAACTTATTTCTGTCTAAACAAGTTCATACCATCATTCACAATTTCAACCATCAACCAATCCACTAAACATCATTCTTAACAAGCATATATGGCTAGGAGAAACACTATCACTAATCATTATCAATTTAATCACTAATATCAAAGTATAAGTAAAAGTGTGAGAGGGTTTATAACTTCCTTGGTACTTAATATGGACTATATATGGCTAGTATACTCTTCCTTGCTCCTTTATTATCCTTTACAAGCCTTAAACTTCAAGATCAAAACAAGAAAATTAAGCATTACTATTCATTTCACTATTCATCATCAACTTTAGCTCATGATTTGAGCATGATAACATCCATGGATGAAGCTAGGATCAAGGATTTACCTTAGTCTATGGATGAGGATGATTTAGAGCCTAAGATCATGATTTTTGGTGGAGTAGAACTTGAGGAAAATTTTTCTTATCCTTGGAAGAGAAAAAGGGCCGAATGTTTGCTTCTTTTCCTTGGCAATTTGTTCTTGATTTTTCCTTTCTTTCTTTTGTCTAATAATTCCAATTACAAGCTTCTAATTTGTGTGGTTCTAAGTGGTGTTTTGTCACCCAAGGACACATGTCAAGCTATTGTGGTTTTGTGGTGAAATTGGTGACAAGGTGGTGATTCTTCACCTTGTCATCACCTTGTCATCACCTTGTCACTGCTTATGTCATTGCTTGTGTCATCAATCCTCTTATATGTTACACTTGATGATCTTATATGATACTTCTCCTTTGGTTAGGGTTTAGGGTTTAATCCATAATTCGTTACGCTTTTGTTTTGTCGCTAAGTTTTGAGATAGGTTCAAGGGATTTTGAAAACGTTTCTCTGTACCAATGCTAGGGGATACTTCCTTGACCTTTTTATAACCTTGGTTTAATATGTGATTATGGATATCTCATTCTACATACTTTCTCGAAACGATCAAATCAATATGTTCTTGATTGTCCAGTGAATAGTGATTTAAAACTCGAATGGAAATCTCCTAATTCTGATTGCGTTTACATTCTCTTATTCTTCCTATAAATCAATAATATAACTTCGAAACATTCATTCCATGTCTTCCACATAGTGTCGTCTGAAAATATTTTCATCAGCAAATTTACTATTCATCAGGGTTTCAAATATTACAAAATTTTGGGATATTACACCAATATCCACTTTGTATCCATGAGCTGAGTGAATGATTCTCTTTATGTAGGAGGGAATGCCATTCCATCCAGAAGTTTTTGCAGAGAAGATCCTTACCATAACATCAATCAACATGCTCCATTCTTTCCTGAGATACTTCATGTCCATTTCCCTAGTTGGAAACCACTTGACTGAGTCTTCTTCCAGGAAAGGTCTAGAATAACCAATTTTAAAGAAAAACTTGGTTAGGGTTTCATCACTTGGACGTTTTTGAAATTGTTCCCCTTCTGACAAAGTGATTCCCTGAGCCTCATTGATGGTTTTTGCAGTTAGAGAGTGAGAAGTGTATCCAACTTTGAAAGTGATTGACCCACCATCAATATCACCAACCAGTTATGCAGAGAGCCAGAACTGCTCCAATCTTTCAACATCAAGAACATGGCAAGAAGTGGTAGCCTGTCCAAGATACGACTTGTTCATGAAGTGTACAAGTCCTTTGAATCCTCCACCAACATCCATATGAAAGTGAATGCCAGCACATTTTGTTTGGCCAATGGTGATTGTTGGTTTGTAACTTTGAGAAGATGAATGAGAAGTTCTTTTTGGTACCATTGTTGTGAGTTTTAAATTTTGTAAAAATTTGAGAGTCTGAATGTTTGTGAGTTTTTGTGAAGGTGAATGAGTGGCTTTAGACAATGATTTTGGGATTTTGTTGAGCTTCAATCAAACAGTTAATACTGAAAAATAGGAAAGTGGCTTCGTGTCTTAACCATGTTTTGATGCACGTGTTGTCATGGTCTAACTGTTAAAAACGTTCTGCATTCTTTGACAGTAACCTGTTTGCTACAGTAGAATCATTAGTACAATACTCTGTGACAGTATGTTTTGCCGGCAGTAACTATCAGGAAAACATGTTGTCACAGATAACTTAATGATAGTATCTTTGTTGTTCGTGACAGTAAGTTTTTCCATACTGTCGAGCTTCTTTGTTGTCACGGACAATGACAGCAACTTTTCTCGTGACAGTAAGTTTGGGAAATTCTGACTGTTATGAATTGCAAGTATAAATATCATTAATTTATCTGAGTAATAAATTTATTAAATGCAATAATCCAGTTAAATTCACATTCATCAATTATGCATGTAGATTTAGAGCATCTAAAATGATTCAAGAACTCAACTAAAGAAGATAAACATAGAAAATAGAGAAAGCAAGAACAAAAGAAACTTTATTTTATTAAAATTAAAATTACAAAGATAATTTAAATTCTAATCAACAATTCCTAACAAGTAGGACTAGTTAGGTTTGTTCTCTTCATCCTCGAGCTTCTTCTTTACAGCCTCCATTGCTGCCTTGACTGCCATTGCCTATTTGGCCTGGAGTTCTTGTTCTTGTTCTTTTTCTATTTGCTCAAAAATCTTATCCCATTCAAGGAGATGAACGAAAGTTTGTTAAGCAATAGAAATTTCTCGATCTGCTCTTGAGTGAATTGGATCTCCTTGTCAGCCATTAGAGTTTTATGCTAGTTGGATGTATAATCCCTGAACCCTCTATCCTTTATATAGTCCTTTATAGAAGGGTTGTAAGACCAAAGGTCAAACATGGGGATTACTCATACAACTATCACATTCAAAACTCTTGACTAATGAGAATCAACACTCCCAACCCATACTAAAATAACCAATCAACACATCTCAAAGAAAATATTTTGACTCTTTAATTAAAGTTACTTGTCTCATAAAGTTGCTACAGAAAATTAATCACACAACATACATTTTCAGATAAGCAAATTGGTCAATAAACATGTTGTCTAAGAATGTGTAACCTATATAGGACAGTAACTTCTCATGACAATAACTTTTTCTTGTGAGAAAAAGATGTTGTCCTGAGCTTCTAAGCACAACAATGAAATTGGTAGAGTTAACATACCAGATTTAGCATTCCCAGTTCACCAACCAATCTATTGAATGTGCATTCATCCAATGGCTTAGTAAAAATGTCTACAAGTTGCTTGTCTATTGGAATGTAGAACAACTTCACAGTCCCTTTTTCAACATGCTCCCTAATGAAATTATGTCTTATGTCAATGTGCTTTGTTATGGAGTGTTGAAAAAGGTTGTCTAAGATGGCTATGGCACTGGTGTTGTCACAGTAGATAGGAATGTTATTCAACACCAAGCCATAATCTAGCAATTGGTTCTTCATCCATAAAATTTGAGCACAGCAACTTCCAGCTGCAATGTATTCAGCCTTAGCAGTTGAACTTGATACAGAGTGCTGCTTTTTGCTGAACCATGAAACTAATCTTCCACCTAAGAACTGAAAGCTACCAGTGGTACTCTTCCTGTCAATCTTGCAACCAGCATAGTCTGAATATGAATATCCAATAAGGTCAAAACCAGTATTTTTAGGATACCAGAGACCTAAGTGAGGAGTCCCTTTGAGTTACATTAAAATTCTTTTTATGGCTATCAAGTGAGATTCCTTAGGATCAGCTTGAAATCTTGCACAGAGACATGTTGCAAACATAATGTCAGGTCTTCTTGCTGTAAGATATAACAAAGATCCAACAACGCCTCTGCATACAGTAGAATCCAATTTCTTTCCTTTAGGATCTAGATCCAACTTAGTTGCAGTAGAGATAGGTGTCTTGGCAGGTGATGAGTCTTCTAGGTCAAATGTTTTCAACAGTTCTTTAATGTACTTGGCTTGACAAATGAAGATACCATCATCCTTTTGATAGATTTGAAGTCCAAGAAAGAAAGAGAGTTCACCCATCATACTAATCTCATACTTGTTTCTCATGAGAGTTGAAAATCTCTCACACGGTTTTTCATTGGTAGAGCCAAAGATAATGTCATCAACATAGATTTGGACAAGTATGATATCCTTTCCATGGTGTTTGTAGAACAAGGTCTTGTCTACAACACCTCTTGTGAATTAATTCTCTAACAGGAAAATGGAGAGAGTATCATACCAAGCTCTAGGGGCTTGCTTTAGTCCATAAAGAGCCTTGAAGAATTTGTATACAAAATCAAACAATTTTGCATCCTCAAAGCCAAGAGGTTTTTCCACATATACTTCTTTTTCAAGTTCTCCATTAATAAAAGCACTTTTGACATCCATCTGAAATACCTTGAAGTTACAGTGTGTTGCATAGGCTAGAAAAATCCTTATAGCCTCAAGTCTAGCTACAGGTGCAAAGGTCTCATCATAATCAATGCCTTCCTGTTGACAGTAACATTTTGTTACTAGCCTTGCCTTGTTCCTTGTCACAATTCCACCTCCATCCAATTTCTTTATGAAAGTCCATTTAGTTCCAATGACTGTTTTTCCTTTTGGCTTTGGAACCAACTTCCACACTTTGTTCCTCTCAAACTGATTTAGTTCATCTTGCATAGCAATTACCCAATCTGGATCTAACAATGCATCATCAGTTGATTTAGGCTCAACTTGAGACAGAAAATAGGAGTAAAGGCATTCATTTATAGCACTTCTTCTTGTTCTTACTCCAGTGGATGGATCTCCAATAATAAGATCATTTGTGTGATCCTTGTTCCATTTTGTATTCCTTGGTAGATTCTTTGCTAGAGGACTTTGATATGTTCTAGTTTGAGGAGTTGATTCTTCTTCAAAGATGTTGTCATTCATATGTTCATTGCTTGTCTCATGATCAATAACCACTGGAAAACTTCCTGAGTTGTCTTGAGATTGTGCAGGATATTGTTCATGTTCTGTGACAGCATCTTTCCTTGGATCCAACTCATGAGTGCAGTTCTTCATCAACAAATTCTAGTTCTTCTAAGAAATCTTGATTTTCAAATCTTAATGGTTCCATGTCACCATCTTCTTCTAGACCAGGGATTTTGGTTTCATCAAAAGAAACATTCACACTTTCTTCAATAATCTTGTGCTCAATTATGTAGACTCTATAGGCAATCTTCTCAAGACCATAGCCTATAAAAATGCTTTCATAAGCCTTGGAGTCAAACTTACTTTTTCTTTCAGAATTATCCTTCATTGAATAACATTTAGCTCCAAAAATATGAAAATACTTTACTGAAGGTCTCTTCTTTGTTAAAAGAAAGTAAGGAATGGCTCCATAAGTCTTATTAACCAATGTTCTGTTTTGAGTATAGTAAGCTGTGTTAATAGCTTCTGCCCAGAAGCATGTTGGTAATTTTGATTCACACAACATAGTTCTAGCAGCTTCAATGAGAGTTCTATTCTTTCTTTCCACTACACCATTTTGTTGAGGTGTTCTAGCAGCAGAGAATTGTGGAACAATTCCAAGTTCTTTCCAGAAGCTTCCAAGAGTTGCATTTTTGAACTCAGTCCCATTGTCACTTCTTAGAATTTGAACTTTTGAGCTAGACTTTCTGTCTAGTACCTTAATGTGATCAATGATTTCCTGAGCTACTTCATCCTTTGTTTCTAAGAACTTCACCCAAGTGTATCTAGAGTAGTCATCCACCATGACAAGTGCATATCTCTTCTTGGATAAAGATAGAATATTAACTGGGCCAAAAAGATCCATGTGGATTAACTTGAGTGCTTCCTGATTTATGTTGAGTTGCTTTGACTTGTGAACAGCTTTCCTTAGCTTTCCTTTCTGACAGTCCTCACATAGTCCTTCTTGATAGAATTCCTATTGAGGAATTCCTCTCACTAATTATTTCTTCATGATCAGGTTCATTGTTTTGAAGTTTAGATGTGAGAGCTTTTTGTGCCAAAGCATACTGTCAGCAATTGAGGCTTTACTATAGAAACAATAAGTTTTATCCTTCTTTGCTGAATCCAAATCAGCAACAAATAAGCTTCCTTTCCTTACTCCTTTGAGAGCTACGATGCCAGTTTTCTTGTTATAGATTAAACATTCCAAAGTTCCAAAATCAACCTTGAATCCTTTATCACAAAATTGACTAACACTGAGTAGATTCTGCATTAGTCATTTCACCAGAGCAATGTCTTCAATAATGATGTTTCCTACTTCCAAAGAGCCATATCCAACTGTGTATCCTTTGTTGTTATCTCCAAATGTTATGATTGGACCAGATTTATTCAAGAAATGTGATAACATGGTTTTATCACCTGTCATGTGTCTGGAGCATTCACTATCAATGACCCACACGACCTTCTTATTTACTTGCACAAAAACAATTGGAATAGGTTGCCTTTGGTACCCACTCTTTGTTGGGTCCAGTATTCTCAGTTGGGATTTTTCTTACAACATCATTAACATCACTATCAGTATCAGATGGTTCTCTTTTGACTTCTTTAACCATCCATTTGGATCTAGGATAAGACTTGGTCTTTTTCCTTGAGGATGGTATATTCTTGTTGTTAGTACAAGAACTTGAAGTCTCAGAATGAGTCTCAACAGATGATCTGAAAGAACATTTCTCAGAAGATAAGATTGGTAAATTAAAACATGTGCTCATGACAGTGATTTTACAGTCAATTTTATTACAAACGTTCACAGATCTCTGCATTACTGGGGTTCTGTGTAAATTACAAAGTTCATATGTAGCATTTGTCTTAGCACATGATGGTCTTTTACACAAATAAGTTAAATGATGTGATGATCCACATTGTTGCAAAGCTTCCTTGATGCACCCTTAACATGAGTTCCATCACTCTTCTGATTTAGTCCTATCTTTCCATTTCTGTTCTTTCTAGATCTACTTGTAAAGCATAATGTAATATAATATATAACAGAGATACCTACAACTCAACACAGGAACAAGACAGACAATAATATTAACTGAAGCACATGAATCCAAAAGAACAGAAGACATGGTAAACTCAAGAAATCAAAATATGGTATGTATTCTTAAAGTCCGTAAACAGGTCACGGAAAGAAGTTCATTAATATATTCATGCCTCACTTACAAATAAAGAATCAAGACTTTCCAGACTACAGAAGTATTTAAATGATACAGAGTTAGTACCAAAGGATTTCAGTGATTTTATAATGAAGCAACCAAGACGGCAAAGGACTTGTCAATTGTATTGTATTGAAGACATAGAGGTTTTGATCAGTGTTAATTATCTGTGAACCAGACCCATTACACTAGGTGTCAACACAATTGAAGAAGATCATCATGTTTTATCGTCTCAGAAGAAATTGATTTAAGTCAGACCTCAAACATTATGAAAGTTAAAAGAAAAATTGATAAGGTATGTTTAGGTTAAATTGAAGTGCAATATCCTTACTGCAAAGAGAAAGAATCTTCAAGGATCAATCTGCAATTAAAGACATTCAATAGTTTTCCTTTTTGAAAACTATCGAAAGAGAAAAGAAGTTTTTGATAAAAACCATCGAAGTGGTGAAAATCCAATTCGATAGTTTCTTAATTAGAAACCATCGAAGTGGATAAAATTATTATGTTTGATAGTTTTATTTATAAAACTATCGAACTAGTTTCAAAGAAACAAGTTATTCTTTTCGATAGATTTTATTTAAATCTATCGAATGAAAAGAAAAAGCTTGTCTTCGATAGTTTTTAAATTGGACCGGGTGAAATGCATTCAAGAATTGTCAGAGGTTGGTGAGGAAATGGATGGCTGAGATTGTTAGTGCTTGTGCCCTAGAGACAATACTATAATGTTCTTAGGGAATACATTTTGATTATTAATAAATATGTTCTATGGATTTTCTTTCAATTATTTATTATGTCTTTATTAACTGCGATATAAATATTAGAATAATAAATGTCCTTGGAATATAAGCATGAATTCTATATCTCTAAGTATGTGACTTAGAAATGAGATTATATGAGTAGTGTTTATAATCCTAAAAGAACCCTAGTCGAGTATTATTATTTGAGGACAATAATAATGCATTAAGACTAGTATGTTTGTTGACTGATGACCACATCTCATTGGTTATAAGTATGGTGATACTAAAGTCAAAGACATAAGTGCATGTTAACAGAACATGGCACTGGATAGACCCACCGTGTGAATTCTTCATGGTAAATGTTATCAAGTGTCATAAGAAATTCTCACAATGATAATGGTGTAATGATCCTTAGACTTGAAATCATTATATTTCTATATGAGAATTAATATACTTTGATTCTACTCAAAGTTACCTTTGACCGGGTAATGATAAAGGTGGACATTAGGTATATTATGAATCATATGAGAAATATGAATGATAGATATAGGATTTAACCCTCCTATTTTAGGAGTGATATTATTGGCCTCTTGATTGAGTGAGACTATGAAATGCATGGCCATGCTCAAATTGTGATTTGTTTAATAGTCTACTCATCGATCAAGTAAACCGGGATTAAATGTTGAAGAGAATGACATAAACCATGCCTCGAGTTTAATCTATAATATAAGGTTAAAAGGATTATATTATATGGAACATTATTCATTAAAGGTTTAATTGGATCACCAATTATTATTATTACTTGGGTAGCAGTGATGTATTACTAGATGCCGCTCATTGTTTATAATTTTATTATGAGATGTTAAAATTATTGCCAACGTAATAATAACCTAAAGGGTTACACATAAAAAATGTTTTAAACGGAGCATTAATTAAATTTCGAATTTAATTGAATTATTATTATTATTGAATTATTGGATTAATTAAGTAGGACTTGATTAATTATATAATAATTCGAATATAATAAATAATACTACTAATAATCAGATTGGGTTTTGGAAGCCCAATCAGATTAGGTATAGGCCCGGAATTCTCTCCATATAAATACATTAAGATGTATTATTTTAGGGTTAAGAAATTGAAAAAACATTTTTCTTAAAAAACCCTAGCTGCTCTACATCAAAGAGAGGCTAGAGAGAGATAGAGAGAGTTCCGAGGGCAGTTCTTGGCTAGTACCAACTCCAGTGATCGTTGGACGATCGGGCGTTCGTGTGGACTAATTAGAGACGTGTATCGTAAGGCGGGACACGTGGTGATCATATCAAAGGACCTCCATTAGTCATCCGTTCGTAAAGCTTCAAAAGGTAAACGATTCTATTCACGAATTAAATATCGTTTTTCGCATGGATCCTGCGGAGGGTTTCGTTAATTTTTCTATTTTACGCGTTTTTCCGTTGCGTTTTCATGCACGAAACCCTTCAATGGTATCAGAGCTACTTGCGAAAAGTGTTTAATTCGTTTATATGTTTACTGTTTTGATGATAAAATCATGTTTGTGACTATCATGATTTATGCGTTGTTTTTATGAAAACATGAATATTGTATTGATGTATATACATAAATTGTATAATAATATCATATAATCTGTATTTATACTGATATATACATGATATAGTTTTGTTCTTGTTATGAGAATCGTATTCGATACGATTTCTGATTGGTTGCGCAGATTTGGTGAAATTTGCATACTGTTTCAGAATTTCGTCGAAAATACCTTTTCGGAAAGGGAAACGGGCGTATGAACAATACTGACTTTGTCATTCGTTCATCTGTAAGGCGTTTGACGTCGTTTACTGTCTGTAAACAGCGATTCATTGTTTTCATAATTTTGATTTTAATTTTCCGATTTACACTTTATTTGATTTTGTGATTGGATCATGAAAAATATGATATGGTGTGATATGTTGATGCAATATGAGAAGTTCTTAACTGTTAATTGAGCATGGTGTATGGTTATGACCCTAAGACCCATAGGTTAGTGGTTTTTGATTATGGTTTTGGCTTTAAATACGACTTGCATGTCGTTCATTCTTGTAATGATTAAATCTCGAATGTAACTCGACTTTCTCTTGTAAGTTTATTAGATTAGCTTTTCATATTATGTAATTGATGATATGAAGACATGGAGGCATGCCAAGGAGGCGATCAAAGGAGACATTACAAGGAAGCATGAAGACATGTGTAATTTATTATGTTGTATTTGATACCACCATAGATTGACCTTGGTTTTTCCTTAGCTTGGAAAAATCGCATAGGATTGGGCCATAACCAAGCACGTTTACTTTACGCACTTTACATATATGATGCATGTGATGATGATGCATGTTTTAATTAGATTAAACATGTATGTATTAGATACATCACCCATGCCATGCCTGCTAAACAAGATAAAATCTGTAACGATTCAAGATTTTAAAATTGAACAAAACGAACATGAGATTCCTGTGTTTATGAAACACGGAAATAAGTATGAATTTTTGATTTTTTGATATGGGGCGATTTTGACAAAAAATACAAGCAGTGCTTGTAAGAAAGGCGGGTTTTAAGTGAGACCACTGTGACTCCTCCGTTGGACTGGAAATCAAACCATTGATGAATTTTGAATTGAAGTACTTAGTTCAAGGAAAAATTGGGAATCTCTTGATGATGGGATCATGGTCGTTTTAATAATAAAATCCCTAAATTTAAAATATTAAGTCACTTAGATGCCTTCCAATGGGCAACACTCGTCAAGACCTAGATCGAGAAAGAGTGGGTTCGCCAAAGCGAAGCACTCCAATCTATCGTGGTATGGCGCGATGAAGTAAATGTGATACTTAACTGTTAGACCATTGGGTTAGACTTAACTAAGTTACCACAATAGGATTGTGAACTTAGAGGCATGGAGTTTGGTATGATTTATTGGATAAATATGGACAAATGTTGTTCTACCAAACTTTCCAAGAGTTATATATGATATAATTGACAAGAGTTGTCTACCTAAATAAATCATGTTTTGGGAGAAAAGCCAAAGCTGACCTTAAGCGTGACGAAATATGGATCTTGGCTCACTAGAAGGATTTAGAGTAATGCCTTCCGAATTAATAGTTAGGGCTATTGATTTGATAAAAATAGTGGGAGATATATATTGTGAATATATATGGATAATCACTTGAACATAATTTAATCTGCAACTAACTTATTTTATGCATTTTAACATTGTAGATATCTAAATGGCAAACTCAAACAATTTCTCTGTGCGATCAGTCCTTGAGAAGGAAAAGCTGACAGGAACCAACTTCCTTGATTGGCAAAGGAATTTGAGGATTGTCCTCAGGCAGGAGCGAAAGCTTTATGTCCTTGATATTCCTCACCCTGGACCTCTTGCTGCTGAAGCAACCGAGGCTCAACAAAATGCTTATCAGAAGCATCTTGATGATTCTACGGATGTCTGTTGTTTGATGCTAGCGACTATGAGTCCTGAGCTTCAGAAACAACATGAGCGTATGGACGCTTATGACATGATAGAGCACCTCAAAAGGATGTTTGAGGGTCAAGCTCATCAAGAGAGGTTTGATGTAAGCAAAGCGTTGTATGCATGCAAACAGGGAGATCGTGACCCGGTTGGACCGCATGTTCTAAAGATGATAGGGTATTTGGAAACCCTTGAGAATTTGGGTTACCCGGTTTTACCGGAACACCAAGCAGATTTGATCTTGTAGTCTTTGAACAACAACTACACTCAATTTGTAATAAACTATATTATGAGTGAGATAGACAAAACACCTACCGAACTATTGGCATTATTGAGGACTGCTGAGACCAATATGTCAAAGGCTAACCCTGCTCCCATAATGATGGTGAATAAAGGGAATGCCAAAGGAAAGGGGAAATGGAAAGGCAAGAAGAAGATTGGATCTAAATCTGCTAATCCGAAGCCTGCTTTCAAAAAGGCTTTGAAGCCTACTGGAGGTGTTGCAAAAGGTGCTACAAAGGGTGATGTATGTCACTTTTGCAAGAAGCCGGGTCATTGGAAGCGTAATTGTCAAGCTTATTTGGAAGATTTGAACCTGAAGGGAATGAAGTCTGTGAAGATTTCTGATTTAGGTATGTATGTTATAGAAGTCAATTTGTCTACTTCTACATCATGGGTATTAGATACTGGATGTGGTTCTCACATTTGAATAAATGTGCAGGAACTACGAAGGAGTATGACTTTGGCGAAAGGAGAAGTCGACCTACACGATGGCAATGGAGCAAAGGTTGCTGCTTTGGCTGTAGGGACTTATAATTTATCGTTGCCCACTGGGCTTATTTTAGAACTTGAGAACTGTTTTTACGTGCCTGCGATTTGCAGAAACATTATTTCTGTTTCTTGTTTGGACAAGAAAGGTTTTTCCTTTACAATTCAGAACAATAGTTGTTCCTTTGGTTTGAATAATGTTACCTATGGGGTTGCACGTTTATTTAATGGTTTATATGTTCTTGATCTTGATATTCCTGTCTATAATGTAAATAATAAATGTATTAAGGCTAATGACTCAAATCAAACATACCTTTGGCATTGTCGTTTAGGCCATATAAATGAGAAACGTATTTCCAAGTTACATAAGGATGGATACTTGGATAAGTTTGATTTTGAATCATACGAAGAATGCGAACCTTGTCTCATTGGAAAAATGACTAAAGCTCCTTTTACCGGAACTGGTGAGAGGGCCACCGAACGATTAGAACTCATACATAGTGATGTATGTGGTCCAATGCGTACGATGGAAAGAGGTGGCTTTTATTACTTCATAACCTTTACTGATGATTTTAGTAGATACGGATATGTGTATCTTTTGAAGAACAAATCCGAATCATTTGAAAAATTCAAAGAGTACAAGGCAGAAGTGGAAAAGTAAATAGGCGGAAGTATTAAAACTCTACGATCTGATCGTGGAGGTGAGTACTTAAGCTTAGAATTTAAGAATTACTTAAAGGAGTGTGGTATTGTATCACAGCTCACACCTCCTGGAACACCACAGTGGAATGGTGTATCTGAAAGGAGAAATCGTACCTTGTTGGACATGGTGCGATCGATGATGAGTCTAGCGGATCTTCCAATTAGTTTTTGGGGTTATGCTCTAGAAACGGCTACACACACACTTAACTGAGTTCCTACTAAATCGGTTCAAACTACACCATATGAGATATGGACTGAGAAACGTCATAGCATGTCCTTTTTGAAAGTATGGGGATGTGAAGCGTTTGTGAAACGTTTAGTCACTGAAAAGCTAGGACCGAAATCAGACAAATGTAATTTTGTGGGATACCCAAAAGAAACTAAAGGGTATTATTTCTATAATCGTACCGAGAGCAAAGTGTTTGTTGCTCGAACTGCTGTATTTCTTGAAAGAGAACTGTTCTCTAAGAAAAACAGTGGGAGTATAATAGATCTCGATGAAGTTCGAGAACCACAGAATGACATTGAACCAGAGTTGGAACATGAGCACGAAGTACATGAAAATGTTACTGCTCAAGAAACACAGGTTGTTCGTAGATCTGGTAGGATTCGCCACGAGCCTGAGAGATATTATGGATTTCTCTTAACTCAGACTGGCGATGTAATGCTTATGGATGAAGATGAGCCTCTTACCTATCAGGATGCTATGAATAGTCCAGATTCTGGGAGATGGCTGGAAGCTATGAAATCTGAGATGGATTCCATGTATGAAAACAAAGTATGGACTTTGGTTGAACCACCTGAAGGGGTAAAACCTATTGGGTGCAAATGGGTTTTCAAGAAGAAAACAGACATGGATGGTAATGTAACGACCTACAAAGCAAGACTAGTGGCGAAAGGTTTCAA
This sequence comes from Heracleum sosnowskyi, assembly GCA_030848705.1. NCBI lineage: Eukaryota > Viridiplantae > Streptophyta > Magnoliopsida > Apiales > Apiaceae > Heracleum > Heracleum sosnowskyi. The sequence continues at coordinate 76,577,012 of CM061239.1, forward strand.
ACAAATTCATGGTATTGACTATAATGAAACTTTCTCACCAGTAGCTATGGTCAAGTCCATCAGGATTTTGCTTGCGATGGCAGCTTACTATGACTATGAAATCTGTCAAATGGATGTCAAAACCGCTTTCTTAAATGGGAGCTTAGAAGAGGATGTGTATATGATACAACCAGAAGGTTTTGTCGATCCGAGATTTGCTAGAATGGTCTGTAAGCTACTACGATCTATTTATGGATTGAAGCAGGCCTCAAGGAGTTGGAACATTCGTTTTGATATAACAGTCAAAGAGTTTGGCTTTATTAAAAATGAAGATGAGCCTTGTGTTTACAAGAAGGTTAGTGGGAGAAAAGTGGCATTCCTAGTATTATATGTTGATGATATATTACTAATAGGGAATGACATACCTTCTCTTCAGGCTGTTAAGACTTGGTTGGGAAAAAGTTTCTCAATGAAAGACTTAGGCGATGCTACCTATATATTAGGGATCAAGATCTATAGAGATAGATCTAGAAGATTAATCGGCTTAAGTCAGAGTACATACATTGACAAAGTATTGCATCGTTTTGGGAAGCAAGAGGCAAAGAGGGGATTTGTCCCTGTGTCTCATGGGATAGTGATCTCAAAAGAAAACTGTCCTAAATCATTAGATGATAAGGACCGTATGAAAAAGGTACCATATGCTTCTGCAATTGGTTCAATAATGTATGCAATGATATGTACTCGACCTGATGTTTCGTATGCTTTGAGCATGAAGAGCAGATACCAGTCTAATCCAGGTGAAGGTCACTGGACGGCAGTCAAGAATATTCTTAAGTACCTCAAGAGAACTAAAGATTCATTCTTGGTATATGGAGGAGATGAGAAGCTAGTTGTAAGAGGTTACACTGATGCTAGTTTCCAAACAGACAGAGACTATACTGTGTCTCAATCTGGGTTTGTATTTTGTCTAAATGGAGGTGCTGTAAGCTGGAAGAGTTCAAAGCAAGAGACAGTAGCTGATTCTACAATGGAAGCTGAGTATATTGCTGCCAGTGAAGCGGCCAAAGAGGCTGTTTGGTTTCGGAAATTTATTGAGGGACTTGGAGTAGTTCCATCGATCGCAGATCCAGTTGATCTTTATTGCGATAACAATGGAGCTATTGCACAGGCTAAGGAACCAAGGTCCCATTCCCGAGCAAATCATATACTTAGACGATATCATCTACTTCGAGAGATTACAAGGAGGGGAGATATACATATATGTAAAGTGCATACTAATGATAACGTTGCAGACCCAATGACTACGGCTTTGTCGCAGCAGAAGCACGAAGGTCACACTAGTTCCATGGGTATTAGATACATGGGTGATTGGCTCTAGTGCAAGTGGGAGATTGTTAGTGCTTGTGCCCTAGAGACAATACTATAATGTTCTTAGGGAATACATTTTGATTATTAATAAATATGTTCTATGGATTTTCTTTCAATTATTTATTATGTCTTTATTAACTGCGATATAAATATTAGAATAATAAATGTCCTTGGAATATAAGCATGAATTCTATATCTCTAAGTATGTGACTTAGAAATGAGATTATATGAGTAGTGTTTATAATCCTAAAAGATCCCTAGTCGAGTATTATTATTTGAGGACAATAATAATGCATTAAGACTAGTATGTTTGTTGACTGATGACCACATCTCATTGGTTATAAGTATGGTGATACTAAAGTCAAAGACATAAGTGCATGTTAACATAACATGGCACTGGATAGACCCACCGTGTGAATTCTTCATGGTAAATGTTATCAAGTGTCATAAGCAATTCTCACAATGATAATGGTGTAATGATCCTTAGACTTGAAATAATTATATTTCTATATGAGAATTAATATACTTTGATTCTACTCAAAGTTACCTTTGACCGGGTAATGATAAAGGTGGACATTGGGTATATTATGAATCATATGAGAAATATGAATGATAGATATAGGATTTAACCCTCCTATTTTAGGAGTGATATTATTGGCCTCTTGATTGAGTGAGACTATGAAATGCATGGCCATGCTCAAATTGTGATTTGTTTAATAGTCTACTCATCGATCAAGTAAACCGGGATTAAATGTTGAAGAGGATGACATAAACCATGCCTCGAGTTTAATCTATAATATAAGGTTAAAATGATTATATTATATGGAACATTATTCATTAAAGGTTTAATTGGATCACCAATTATTATTATTACTTGGGTAGCAGTGATGTATTACTAGATGCCGCTCATTGTTTATAATTTTATTATGAGATGTTAAAATTATTGCCAACGTAATAATAACCTAAAGGGTTACACATAAAGAATGTTTTAAACGGAGCATTAATTAAATTTCGAATTTAATTGAATTATTATTATTATTGAATTATTGGATTAATTAAGTAGGACTTGATTAATTATATAATAATTCGAATATAATAAATAATACTACTAATAATCAGATTGGGTTTTGGAAGCCCAATCAGATTAGGTATAGGCCCAGAATTCTCTCCATATAAATACATTAAGATGTATTATTTTAGGGTTAAGAAATTGGAAAAACGTTTTTCTTAAAAAACCCTAGCTGCTCTACATCAAAGAGAGGCTAGAGAGAGAGAGAGAGAGTTCCGAGGGCAGTTCTTGGCTAGTACCAACTCCGGTGATCGTTGGACGATCGGTAGTTCGTGTGGACTAATTAGAGACGTGTATCGCAAGGCGGGACACGTGGTGATCATATCAAAGGACCTCCATTAGTCATCCGTTCGTAAAGCTTCAAAAGGTAAACGATTCTATTCACGAATTAAATATCGTTTTTCGCATGGATCCTGCGGAGGGTTTCGTTAATTTTTCTGTTTTACGCGTTTTTCCGTTGCGTTTTCATGCACGAAACCCTTCAGAGATTTCATCATGGCCTTTGATAGTTTTCCTAAAAGACTACATTTTGTGAATTGAAGACACTGTCTTCATTAGTTTGGAATTGAAGAAGTTGCAGAAGAATTAATATCCAGAGAAAATTTAAGAGCTTGAGATTTTTAGAGAAGTTATTACCAGTGACTTCAATTCTATCATTTGTATTGATTACTATAACTTGAACTCATTGAAGCTAATCCTACAGATTAGATTTGTAGCACCCCTCGTGGTTTATATTTATAAAACGATATATTCCCCGACTCGTGTTTTTGATTTGGTTGATTTGATTTCGGAGAAGAACACAAATAATTATCCGTAAACGAAATCTAATAATTTGTGAGTATCGTATTCATCTCTATTTTGTTCATATTCTTAATTCTCGATAGTTGTTCAGTCAGTTCAATGTTCGATAGTTTTTAGTTTTTAAAGTATATTAACTTTCGATGGTTTTTGGTAAAATTTGGTTTAAATTATGATTTAATCCACTTCGGTAGTTTTGTAAAACCTATCGAAGTGTGATTTGACTTTTATGCCCCTGAATAAAAACTATCGACAATACTTTTTAAAATCTATCGAACATGAAATTACTAAAATACCCCTGACAGTTCAGTAAGTATAAAAGTAGCACTTAGAAGTTTTCTATCATTTTATTCTCAGATCTAAGTTTTGAAATTATATACTTACAAATACATACAACTAAGAACCAAGAAAACTCGACATTTTCTTCTTGTTTAACCGTGATTTACTTAACAAAATTAGTTTATACCACAGTAACTTCATTTTAACAGTGAAAGTGCTGTGTGTACCTGATTATTTTGAGTTTTCAATTCAGTTTCCATAGAAATCCATCGAGAGTGACAATTCGAACCTTTAAAACTTGGTAACTGTTTTAAAACTTGAGATTTATTTGTTAAACAATTAAGTTCTTGAGTTTTGTTTTAATTTAAAAGTTATCGAGTTAAGGAAATTAGGGTTCTTGAATTTGGTACTTTTTTTGGTTCGGTTTTTAATTTCGTAAAAAGGGATATTTTAACTAAATTAATTAGCAATAATTAATTGGGTTCATTTTTTGTTTTATTTTTTAATTTTTTGGACTTTGTGAAAATTCAATGGCCGGAGAATTTATTATCACCAAGACTAATCACGTCTCATTTTAAAACGTGCAATCAATCACGAACTTACAGTTTCGTGCATGGGCACAATTTTTGAACTCACATTCACTGGTGGCATATGCATTAAGTACTCCAGCGGTTCTTTGTGTTGATAAATTAATTGCACTGTACACCACTGCCACTGACACGTGAGAAGACAATGTGTTAGCCTTCAGTTTTGTTGTGCCAGGGGGCAGAACAATAAGGGTGACGGAACAAGATGTGAATAGAATTCTTCGTTTTCCGACAGAAAATCTTGTTCCTGATCCCACCACTAAAGATATACATGCTTTCTTCACTCTTATAAGGAGTCAACAACCCAACTTCTTCATAGGAGAGTTTCTGAAGCATCACTTAACTAAACACTGGAACTTCTTCTTTCACACACTTATCCATGTGTTTACTGCAAAGACCACAAATCTGCATGGAATTCCTTGATTTCTTCATAAATTAGGGTTTGTTATTGGTCATAATAGGCAGATTAACACAGGTAGGTTAGTGATTGATCAGATTATCCAATGCATGGGACCTTTGGAAGAAAAAGCAGGGCAATTTGATGTGCTTTGTTTATATCCAAGGTTTCTACAGTTAATTTTGAATGACGTGTTGACATATGAAGAGAGAGAGAGATCTTTGCAGACGAGGAGAGGAAGGACTGTATAAAGATGAAGAGCAATGCCATAACAGCTCTCATAAAGAAGAGTCATCTTCCAGGGGTACCTACTGTTCAGAATGATTATCTTCAAACGGTAACCCTACCACTTCTAACCCCAGGGGAACAGGTAAACCAAGGTATGAATCCTGAACCTGTTGTTCCTCCACAAGCTGCACCCATGGATGTAGATCCAGTAGTAGAGCCCTCAGTGGCCATTCCCGACCAAGAGGTTGAAAACCAACAGCCTCTAACCACGGTCCTAGAACCTTTGAAAGAGCCAAATGAAACAGAAACAAAAACTCATACCCCTACTATACCATCCAATCAAATATCTGAGAGTGTAGAGGGAGAAATTGCCAAAGAAGCACCAAATAAGGAGAAACACCCTTCAACAACAGCTCTGCCTTCTACTAAAAGAAGAAAACTTGAAACCAAGGCAACTGTTGAATCTTCATTACCATCTTTCACTGAGCCTCTAACTGATTTTTCTGAAGTTTATTTGGCAGGGATAACCAAAGCAATATCTGAACCCCTAACCCAATCTGAGGAAGGAAAATTGACGGAAGCATCTAGTTCTCCAACCATATTACGGTCAGGACCACTGGATGAAGGTTCCTTAGTGAACCAAGAGTCTTCACAGACGTTGAGAGAAGGCTCTGACAAAATTGCACAATCTGAAGGGTCATTGCCTAACTCCCTAAATGGAACATATCTGGATACTGCGGGTATCGGGTTTGACATAGGTGTAGATCGGCAACTCGGTAACAATGAATCAATTTCATTTGAGGAGTTACCTGAGGAAATGTCTTCAAAGACTTTAGAGGGAGTTTCAAGGCCTCTGCTATCAATAGAGCCTGATTCTAACCCCCAGAGATTCAAACTCTGGATCCTGTTGAGGCTAAATCATCGCAAGATGATCAGAAACTTGGTTTAACCAAGGACGGGGACTTGCGAAGCCCCATTGCACCATCGGTGACCTCCTTAAGGACGGCTACAGTGATTTCACTTGCAGGTACACATAGAGCAAATGATTTGCGTGAAACAAAAACACTTACACCTGGCCTGAGTGGGAAAGGAAAAATGAGTGAAACACCAACAGAAACGTTGAGTGAACAACCAGAGCCAAAAGTGAGGAGTGACCCTAATAAATGTTGATGATAAGCTACCGCCTATGGACAGGGAAATTCAAGTTCAATCCACTCTTAAGGAGATGACAGTCCATGATAGAGAGGGAAAACCTTTATTCAAAGTCCCTCTCAGACCTTCCTTTGCTCAAGGGATCTCCTCCGGTCAAGTTGATAGTTCTCTATCTTCAATTCAACAGAAAATTGACTTGGCTGCAGCTGATTCCAGAAGAACGTATAGAGCTTTGAGCAGTGTATCTGGCACAATTACGGGCACAAAGGAGGCCGTGGATTCACTGAAAAAGAATACAATGGAAGAACTCATCGAGTTAAGAGCGGACGTCAAAGACGTAATAGATGGATTCACAAATGAAGTCCATGTAATACAGCAAGGTCAAGAATCTCTAACGGAGGACATTTTGGTTGTCCGTGACGCACAAGCAAAGGTCAAAGATACTATGAATAGTCTGTCAAGAGTGGAGTCTCGCCTCAATAAAAGATTGGATAGAATCGAGCAGACGAACAACTCAAGACTAGACAACAAGGACAAAAAACTTGTTATGATGGAAGAGATGACAAAAGACATTGCTTTTTATATGGAGAATCAAGGTGACGGTCTGGAGTCTATCTGAAATATGCTGAAAAATCAACAAGCTGGCCCCTCAACCCACTATGCGGAGGATAACTTCACGGAGGATTACTCAACTAAGGGGGAGAAGGGAGCAGTAATGGAAACACCTATTCCGATAAGACAGTACTGGATAGAAGAACTTGAGGTAGAAATTAAAGAGGATGTTAGGAATATGTTGTTCTTGATGATAAACATAAAACACTTAGTAGAATTTGTGTAAAGTCATTTTGTAGCTGTCAACGAAATGGCATGCTTTGCAGCATTCCATTGACAGGAAGCTCATCAACGAAATGAGTGATGTAGCAATTGCACTGTACAATACTTCATGGTTTGATAGGCATTTTGTTGTATGTATTAGATAGGTCTTCTAAGTCATGTTGACTAAGTACTAGATAGGCAAAATAGGTTGGTTAATTGTAAATATCTTGTGCCTTGTAATTTTGCCTAAGTGAAGACATGTCAACGGAATGAAGATTACTCATCAACGGAATGTAGTTTACTCATCAACGAAATGGAGAATAAAGCTATCAACGAAACACATCTCTTTACTATCAACGAATCATTATTGCTTTTCTGAACAGTTGACAAAGTGAAAGTGACAGTTTACTGTACTGATCTAAAAGGTGATGTGGGAGTGTACTTTGCATTGGAAACCATTAAAATGGACATGGGGAATAAGGAAACATCCCAGTTTCCATTTGGGTTCTTGGGAGTGATCATAATAGGCATGAAGACAAAAGCAAGGATCTCCAAGGACCACTGGATAAAGGCATGAAAAGCAAACTATTGGCGGTTACCTTTAGTGTACTCTAGTGTAGCCAAAAGTAGCTTTGTAAACTTGGGAATATATAACCAAGTGTAGCAGTTAAAATAAAGTGCGAGAAGAAAAACAAATAGATTGTATTATCTATCTTTGAGAGCATTTTTCTTCTCTACATTCTTGTAACTGAGCAGCTGTGTACATTTTGTATCACAGATTATTTCCGCAATAAAAATCACTTCAGTTGGATCATCAAACAATCCAACTGAAATTATTTATGTGCTTGTGATTTTTACTTTAAGTTCAGTTTTTATTTGTAAGTTGTTTTAAGTTTAAGAAATATCAAGAATTGTATTCAACCCCCCCCCCCCCTTCTACAATTCTGTTAGGTCATTTGGGATTAACAATTGGTATCAGAGCAAGCTTCTAACATACAAGAAGTTTAAAGATCAAGACCAAAACAGTAACCATGGTGAAGAAGGATGCAGGAGTAAAGATACCAGTTCTTGATAAGGACAATTACTTTCACTGGAAAGTAAAGATGCATTTACATCTCATGTCTATGGATGAGAGATATGTAGACTGCATTGAGAAAGGTCCACACGTTCCCATGAAGTTTGCATCTAGAGTTGGACTGCCAGATGATGCTCCTGATGTGGAAATTCCAAAACTTGTCTCAGAATGGACTATTGAAGATGCTGCAGAAGTCCATAAAGATAAAAAAACCATGAACATTCTGTTTAATGGTTTGGAGCAAGAGATGTTTGACAATGTCATAAACTGTACAACCTCCAAAGAAGTATGGGACACTGTTAGAACTCTCTGTGAAGGTACTGAGCAAGTTAGGGAAAACAAAATGCAGCTCCTTATACAACAATATGAGCATTTTCATTTTAAAGCTGGTGAAACCCTAAATGACACGTTTAGTAGGTTTCAAAAGCTTTTGAATGGATTAAAGTTGTATGGGAGGATCTATCAAACCAAGGATTCAAACCTTAAATTTCTTAGAGCTCTTCCAAAAGAATGGAAGCCTATGACTGTTTCTCTCAGAAACACTCAAGAGTACAAAGACTACACTCTTGAAAGGCTTTATGGAACCTTGAAGACATATGAGTTGGAAATGGAGCAAAATGAAGAAATTGAAAAGGTACAAAAGAAGGGTGGATCTATTGCATTGATTGCATCTGTGAACCAACTGGAAGATGACAATGAAGAAGCTGCAAAGGCCACAACTAGTCGAGCTAGTTGTAGGAGTGATGTTAGCAAGGGTAAAGGCAAGATGACAGAAGAAGAAGAATCAGAACCAGCCAACTTGGATGACTTAGATGAGATTGATAAACACATTGCTTTTATGTCAAGAAAATTCTCTAAGTTCAAGTTCAAGAGAAACTCAGAAGCAAGGCCACCAAGGAGAGACTTTCAACCTAACAAAAGTAACTGGATTGACAAGTCTAAATCTAAATGTTTCAATTGTGGAATGCTTGGTCACTTTGCTGGAGACTGCAGAAAGCCCAAGATTGAGAAGGGCAACAGGAAATTTGAGTCTGTTGATTATAAAAAGAAATACTTTGAACTTCTCAAGCAAAAAGAAAAGGCTTTCATGTCTCAGGAGTATGATTGGGCTGGTAATGGTGAAGATTCTGATGATGATGTTGAGTATGTCAACTTGGCTCTTATGGCTAACAATCATGAGCAGGAAGCAAGCTCCTCAAGCAACCAGGTAACAATTACTAATCTTTCTGAGCTTTCTAAAGAGGAATGCGATAGTGCAGTAAATGAAATGTCTACTGTACTATATAATTTGCGTGTTACTCTTAAATCACTTACCAAAGAGAATTCAAGAATAAAAGAGACTAATTTGCTCTTAAGTGATAGGAATGAAATGTTAGAAGCACAACTCATTGAATTTGAGAAAATGAGATGTGTTAGTAGGGATGCTAAGAAGGAACTTGAGAATGTGTTAGAAAGGGAAGAAATTCTTAAAACACAACTTGAGATAGAACAAAGTGTGATTGCAAAATGGAAAGATGCCAGGAATGTTGCTACCAACATCATTAATGTTCAAGGTATGGAATCTTTCTGTGAGCAATCATGGAAAAAGAACAAAGAGAAGCTAGGGTATGTTGGTGAAACCTTAGAATCAGAAACAGAGTCAACAAACAACAATGATCATTTGTTGAAGGTTGATATGTCAACGGAATGCAATGTTTCGCTGACAAATGAACCATCAACCGATCAGGCTGTTTCGTTGACAGAGAAAAGAAAAGATAAACTCACTAGACTTAATAACAAGTATGGTCCTGCCACCAAGAACTTTGTTCTAGGTGAGTCTCGCAATTCAAAGAAAGTTGAGAAGCCTGTTGAGAGAGCTAATGTAGGTCACTTGTCTAACAAGCAATTGAAGGACAAGTTAGAGAAAGTTCAAGTTGAGGTTAAGGGAAATAAAAAGAATAACAGGAATGGCAAAGTAGGGATTAACAAACACAACAATTACACACCTGATAAATATGCTCCTAGAAAGACATGTGTCAATTGTGGAAGTGTTAGTCATTTATCTACTAACTGCAAATCTGTTAAGAAGTCTACTAATGTGAAAATTCCCAAGCCTGCAATGAACAGTTCTATGCCCACAATGCCTGTTATGCCTAACATGTTTGCTACATATGCACAATTTCAGAATCCATATGCTAGCATGTCGTTTGTGCCTAATCCATACATGAATATGTTTAATGTGCCACAAATGCCATGGAATGTGAATAACATGTTTGTTCCACCAACTATGCATGCTATGAATGAAAATGTGAGCAACTCTCAGAAATCAACACCAAGGGTAAAGATTGATTTAAATCAATCTGAGCCCAAGGTGAAAAATGATATTAAAGGAAAAGCAAAGGCTAACAAAACAGGACCCAAGGAAACTTGGGTACCAAAATCAACTTGATTTGGTTTTATTGTGTGCAGGGGGACAAAATGAATCTTTGGTACTTGGATAGTGGTTGTTCAAGACACATGACTGGTGATTCTACCCTGCTCACAGAGTTTCAGGAAATAGCTGGCCCTTGTATTGCTTTTGGAGATGACAACAAAGGCTACACTAAGGGATATGGCTTGATTTCAAAAGAGAATGTCATCATAGATGAGGTTGCATTGGTGGATGGTCTTAAGCACAATTTGCTTAGTATCAGCCAACTTTGTGACAAAGGATTTTTAGTTACTTTTTCTAAAGAAGCCTGTGTTGTTTCTAAAGGAGGAAACAACAATGTGGTAATGACTGGATTCAGAAGAGGGAATGTGTACATTGCTGACTTTAGTAGCACAAGTCCAGATACCATCACTTGTCTTTTCAGCAAGGCAAGCAAGGATGAAAGTTGGCTATGGCACAAGAAACTGTCTCATCTGAATTTCAAAGTTATGAATGATTTGGTGAGGAAAGATCTTGCTAGAGGAATTCCACAAGTGGAGTTTTCCAAGGATGGTTTGTGTGATGCCTGTCAAAAAGGGAAACAAAAGAAGGCATCATTCAAAAGCAAGACAGAGTCATCAATTGTCCATCAGCTTGAGTTGCTTCATATGGATCTATTTGGCCCTGTGAATGTCATGTCTATTTCAAAGAAGAAATATTGTCTTGTGATTGTTGATGATTTTTCTAGATTTACATGGACCTTCTTTTTGCACTCCAAAGATGAGGCAAGTGAAATCATTATCAATCACATCAAGATGGTAAACAATCATCCTGACTTGAAAGTAAGAAGGATTAGGAGTGACAATGGGACAGAATTCAAGAATTCAAGCATGAAGGTGTTCTGTGAAGAAAATGGTATTTTGCATGAGTTTTCAGCAACAAGGACACCACAGCAAAATGGTGTAGTTGAAAGGAAAAATAGAACACTTATTGAAGCTGCAAGGACAATGCTAGATGAATCAAAGTTACCAACTTATTTTTGGGCTGAGGCAGTTAATACAGCTTGCTTCACTCAAAATATTTCTTTGATTAATCAGGCCAAAGGAATGACCCCTTATCAGCTACTCAAAAGAAAGAAGCCACTATTGGATTTTCTTCATGTCTTTGGATGCAAGTGCTTTGTTCTGAGAAATCAAGCTGAGCATTTGGGGAAATTTGAAGCAAAGGTAGATGAAGCAATATTTGTGGGATATGCAGCAGGGAAAGCCTACAGAGTCTATAATCTCAGAACCAACATTGTTATGGAATCTGTACATGTTGTTTTTGATGATCTCAAAATTCAAGGTCTCTGTGATGAAGGTTTCCATGAAAGTCTTTCTTTTGAAAATGAGGAAGGAGATCAAGTGAATCATGTTAAGGCTACTGAGAAACAGCCTAAAGTTGTTGTATCTAGCACAGATGAAAGCAGCAGTGAAGATGAAATTGCTGCATTAAGATTGAAAAGAATAGCTGCTAGCAGACAAAATGGTCATTTCGTTGACAGTCATGATGATGGATTCGTTGACAGTCAAAATGAGCTTTTCGTTGACAGCCAAAATGGTAATACCGTTGACAGTCATAGAAATACTTCTAGAAGTGATCATTTAGGGACAACAAACTCAGGGGGAGTTTCTCAAGGACAAATATCCAATCAAGGCAATCATGATCATGAAGCTACCTCTTCAAGAGCAAATCTACCTCCCTCAAGGAAATGGACTAAAGATCATCCCTTTGAACTTATTATAGGTGATGTGTCTTCAAAAGTCCAAACTAGAAGAGCAACTCAAGAAGAATGTCTATATAGTAGCTTTATGTCTCAAGACGAGCCAAAGAAAGTTGAGGATGCACTTCTAGATCCAGATTGGGTTTTGGCTATGCAAGAGGAGCTAAACCAATTTGAAAGGAACAATGTTTGGAAGTTGGTGCCCAAGCCTAAGGACGGGAGTGTCATAGGCACAAAATGGGTGTTCAGAAACAAGATGGATGAAAATGGCATAGTCACAAGGAACAAAGCTAGATTGGTTGCAAAAGGCTATTCACAGGAAGAAGGAATTGATTTTGATGAAACCTTTGCTCCTGTTGCAAGACTAGAAGCAATAAGAATTTTTCTAGCCTATGCAACCCATGCCAATTTCAAAGTCTATCAAATGGATGTGAAGAGTGCTTTTCTGAATGGGGAATTGGAAGAGGAGGTGTATGTAAGTCAACCTCCTGGTTTTGAAGATGATGACTTTCCAGAATATGTATATTTCCTCCTCAAAGCACTCTATGGTTTGAAACAAGCACCAAGAGCCTGGTATGACACACTTTCACAGTTCCTCCTTGAGAATCACTTCATTAGAGGTACTGTAGATAAAACTCTTTTTCACAGGGTTGTGAATGGCTCTACTATACTTGTTCAAATTTATGTAGATGACATAATCTTTGGGTCTACAGATGTGAAACTTTGTCAAAAGTTTGCCAAGCTTATGCAAAGTAAATATGAAATGAGCATGATGGGAGAATTAAGTTACTTTCTTGGTCTTCAAGTGAAGCAAGTTAATGAAGGCATTTTCATTAGTCAAACAAAATATATTCATGATTTATTAAAGAAGTTTAACTTAATGGAATGCTCTCCTGCCAAAACTCCCATGCCTACTGCCACCAAGCTTGAATTGAATACTAAGGAAAAATCTGTGGACATTTCAGGTTACAGAGGCATGGTAGGCTCACTTTTATATTTAACAGCTAGTAGACCTGATATTATGTTTGCTACATGTCTATGTGCTAGATTTCAGGCTGATCCTAGGGAATCCCATTTAGTTGCTATTAAAAGAATTTTCAGATATCTCAAAGGAACACCAAACCTTGGCATTTGGTATCCTAGAGAATCTGGCTGTGAACTAATTGGTTATTCAGATGCAGATTTTGCAGGATGTAAAATTGACAGGAAAAGCACAACAGGCACCTGTCAATTCTTAGGAAACAAGCTTGTCTCATGGTTCAGCAAGAAACAAAACTCAGTTTCTACCTCCACAGCTGAGGCTGAGTATATTGCAGCTGGAAGTTGCTGTGCACAGATTTTATGGATGAAAAATCAACTACTTGATTATGGAATAAGAGTTGAGAAAATTCCTATTTTCTGTGACAACACTAGTGCCATTGCCATTACTGAAAATCCAGTGCAGCATTCAAGGACCAAGCACATTGACATCAAGTACCATTTCATTAGAGAACATGTTATGAATGGTACTGTGGAGTTACATTTTGTTCCAAGTGAACAACAACTTGCAGACATCTTTACCAAGCCACTTGATGAATCCACATTCTCAAGATTAGTAAGTGAGCTAGGTATGCTAAATTTCTCTTAATTATTTTAAGATTTTTGCAAGTTAAAATGCAGCCAGAAACTTGCTATGTTTTTCTGTGAATTAATTCTCTCAGGAAAAAGTGAAATTTTGTCTAAGTCAAAATTACTATGTCAACGAAACGAACCATTTCGTTGACAGTCTTAGCATTTTTCTGGGTGTTTCGTTGATAGCTCTTTTATATCAACGAAACGCAGCTTTATCAACGAAATAAGACGGGACTTTAACCGCCCAATCCTGATTCGTTGATTTAGCACAATTAATCTGAACCGTTGAAATTGGACACGTCCGTTACCACGATCTATGCATACACCCCTGTAAGTATAAATCATGGTAATTCTTTAAAAGTAACGGTTATATTTTTAAGCCAATCCAGTAATTTACATTTATTATTGGACTCTTTTTCTGAGAATTTTTGGGGGAGTATTTAAGAAATTCTATTTTCTTTATTTTCTTTTTACCTGTTCTCAAAAATTCCAAAGGCTTTTATCTCTTCTTCTCTCTAACAAGCAATTTAGTTCGAAGCTTTTCTTCACACAACAATGGCACCCATTGTCAAGCTTATGTCAGCAGGAGGGTTCATTTATGAAAAGAACAACTCAATTCCATTTGTTGTCAAGGAGGGTCCAAACAGTATCTTTTTCAAGATGATGGACTTCATGAAGAACTGCAAATTGAGCTATGCAATGTTTCACTCAACTCCTCTCTATAATGAGATAATCGAGGAGATTTGGACCTCGTGTGAGTACAGTGGAACAAACTGCACACTACAATTCACCATCCAAGGTAAAGAGTACATAGTTAATTCTGATGTATTGCAAGCATGTTTACACATTCCTGAAAATAACTGTAATGCTTTGCCTACAAATACTGAAATGGTTAACTTGCTAAACACCATAAACTACTCTTTGCCTACTGATAATCTGGGTAGAATAATTAGGAGAGGATTGGTTAGAGAATATAGTTATTTAGCTGATGCATTTATCAAGGTATTTTCTGGTAAGATTAGCAATTTTGATGCATTGACCAATTCTATGTTAATTCTATTTACCATGCTCCTAACTGATAGATATTACAACTTTAGCACCCAACTTATGTATGAAATTGGTGCTAAGTTGGGTGATAAGGCTAATAGGAAAAAGAATATCTATTATGCTAGGTTTCTGATGATGTTGGCTAATCATGTTAGTCCAACACCATTAGTTATCTCTAACCCTGTTTCCAAGTTTGAGTGTTTTGTGCAAGAAAAGAGAGTACTGACAGACATACTGAGGCTGAACCACAATGGTGAGGTTCCAGTGGTGTATCTGCCAGTAATTGAGGTAACTACTGTTATCCCTTCTAGTATAATTGTCACTTCAACTGTATCACCCAGTACTGTTGCTGTGGAGTCTGTAGTTGTGACCCAACAGGCTCCTGCCCCAGCAACAAGACCAAAATCAAAGAAATCCTCCAAGCCAACCTCAGGTGCTTCCCAAAAGGCACCTGTTGTAAAATCCACTACACAACCTAAGGGGAGTGTTGTAGGTGCTGTGAGAGGTGAGGGAAGGGGTGAACATAAAAGAAACCCTAAGGATAAGGAAGGAAAGATGAGTGAGATCCAGCCAAGCCCCATTGTGTCTTCCCAACAAGGCACAATGAGTAATATGGATTTAAGCACAAGTCTAATTGCATCCTCCCAAAAGGATGTAATTATTGAAACAAGCTCTCCTCCAAGAGCACACTCCAAGAGGGTCAGGGACACTTCAAGCCCACAGTCTACTTTTTCCCAATACCAAAGGAGGGTGAAACAAAAATCCAAGGGTTCACAGGGTGCACACACTCTGGAAGCTACACTTACAGTTTCACAAATTCAGTTTGATGTAACCCCTATCATTACTCTGGGGTTACAGTCCCATTCTCTAAACATCAACCTTGAACTATCTCCATCAAATTCACCAACTTTATCTCTAGATGTGGACATGATCCATTCATCTATTCCTGATTCTCCAACTCTAATCTTGGAGAAGCCCCACTCTGAATCTGGTGGCCATCACTTGTTAAGTGATTTGTTGGGCCATCAACCAATTTTTTCTGAAGTTGCAAGAGGATCTGTGGACCAATCTCTAAAATCAATCACCACAGATTCTACTGTAATTTCACTTTCTCAAAGTGCTTTATTGACTTCATCAACGAAACAGCTTCTTTCGTTGACAAGTATTTCTCCATCAACGGTATCCATACCGTTTACAGTTCAAACTACCATTCCGTTGATAGGTCAATCTACACCCCTTATTGCAAATCCAGTTGTTTCCACAACTAGTGTAGATGACCTGGTGGTAGTTGAGACACTTTTAGGTTTGAGAGGGAGTGAAATTGAGAGGCTGGCTTGCAGCCAGGCAAAAGGAGAGTCTGAGAGTGAGAGGCTGGCTATTTCTTCCAGCCAGGCAAAAGGAGAGATTGAGAGTACCACCTTAGTAGGTGAAGGTGAGGGTGTGAGCCATGGGGATCCCATGATGCAAGAAAAGAGTGGAGAGAGAGAAGGGACTACAGGAGTGATAAGGGAAGAAGCAGCCATTGCTAGTGAGTTAATGGGGGTCAGTGAGGGAGAAAGGGAACTTACCTTCCAAGAGCATTATCAACAAACTCTGGATAGTATTTCCCTGGATCCTGAGACCTTTACTCATCCTGTGTCAGCCTATCAAATTATGGCTCAACAGGGCAATGTGGAGGCAGAAAGGTCACTCAATTTAATTCATACTACTGCATCAATGCAAAGAGCAAAGGATGCCCTGACAAATCTATCTCCAGCAGCTGCAGTAAGTGGAGACTTCAATTTTTCTGATGATGAGGACAGCTTTGGTGACAATTTACAGGTGGCCACTTCTACACAGACTGGGACTTCTGTGGTGCTTCCTACACCAAACTGGCTTTCTCAAGATATGCATGGTAGATCCAACTTGGATGTTGCTATTACAAGGCAGTACAATGAGGCATATCTAGCTCATGAGTCAGCAACTGCAATGGACAAGAAATTCTACAAGGCCATAATGGATTCTCTGGAAATTCAAAGGCTACAAATGTTGCAGACAAGGATTGAGGCTACATAAATCAAGGATTCAATTAGCAACCTTAGGGATGCTACTGACAGGAGGCTAGATGAAAAGCTTCCTCTTCACACTGTCTCCAAGATGTCAAGGTTTTTCACCAAGGAACCTGAAGTGTCTTCATCTTTGAAAACTCTCTCCTCTAGAGTGGACAAAGTTGAAGCTACACTTTCTCACATGCAGAAGGAACAGGAGAAGCAAACTCAGCTACTCACCCAGCTTCTGGCAGCTCAAGGAATCCCTATCATCTCACTTGATGATAACAAAAAGGGGGAGAAAACTAAGGAGCTTGATATACAAATCACAAAGGTTTTGGTCCCAGCCATCTCCTTACCAGAAGAGCCATTAGCAATGGGGGAGTTTGGAAAGAAGAAAAAGGATGGTATTGACCTGATCCAGGAAGCCTCTATGAGGATGAAACTTGCAGAACAGATTAAGGATCACTGGTCAAATATAGAAGCAAGAGTAAAGAAGTTAGCTGACACTGCAAAGGCATCAACGGTTCAAGCTACTTCAATACCTCCATCAACGGATCAACCATCAACGAATGCCATGGTTCTAGTATCAACGGAATGGGAGCCACAGACCAATTCTTTCTATCAGGTAGAGCCCCTTCTACATGGAGTCACTCAAGGTCCAAGGAAGGAAAAAGGACAAACTTTATGCATTAGGGATGTGGTACAAGCTACACTCCAAAGAAGCTTATCTCCCAAGTCCCCTGCTAAACCAAAAGGCAAAAATATAGCAAGGATTCTCTATCCTACACCTTATCCAGATGAACTCAAGCTTCTTGGTCTACTTATCACAAAGAGAAAGAAAAGCAATGATCCTGAGATAAGGAAGCAAAGGGCAATTGTCTATAGGAATGGACAAGAAATCTGTGTTTGGGCTGGTCACCCAAACTTTTCTGAAGCTAAAGCTGAAGAGTCAGAAAGAGCAGCAATGCAAGCACTTGCAGTTGCTCAATCTCTTGATGAAGAAGAAAGACAGCAAGAAGAAAAAGCAAGAGAGGAAAGGAGTGCAAAGAAGAGCACAAGGCAACCAAAGGCTAGAGCTAAAAGGAATCTGGACTTTGACAAAGAGGATTCTCAGGACACTACTCAAGCCTCTTCCACAACAAGTGCACATCAAATTCCTGTTGATCAATCTCATGAAGGAAAATTGGCATGTGATCCTGCACATCCTGTCAACTTTCATGATCAACCAATCATGCCAAAAGAGGAGCCTATTGAATTTGATGAAGCCTATTTTCCAAGGTTCCTATTTGAAAAGGATCAGCCAACAAAGTCAAAGAAAAGGGTTGTCCAGGCAAAGCCAATATTTGTGAGAAAGCCACAACCTCAGAAACCCCCTTCAAATCCAGAGGACTGCATGTACATTGCTGACATCAGGGAAGAATCTAGCTTACATCTTGATTTAGACAACCTGGTGGAAGTAAGGGGCATTGCAGCTTCTCAAAAGTTGCCTGAAAGATTAGTTTTCACATTCAAGGGTGGTAGAGAGCAAGTGTGGCCTCTCTACAGGATTTTAGGAGAAGACTACCAAACACTACTCACATTGTTTAGATGCTTGAAGAAGGACTTTGGCTTCACCAAAACAGCCAAGTCTGAGGTGGTCTCCAAAATATGTCAAATAAAGGCTAGCTGGAACAAACCTGAGGCTCTTCCCAGAATGCTCAGAGTGCCCTCAACAGGAAAGAAGATCCATCTTCAACCTTACTGGATGATGGAATTTAAGGACAAGGACAACTGCAGAAGATTCTTCAGGATGGAAGACCAGCTGGATAAAGCATCTAATCAAACTCTTAAGGTTATGCAATCCATGCTTGGTGATCAAGATGAGGAAGAGAAGATCTTTTACAGAAGGCTACATGTCCAAATTAAGGAAAACAACTCTAAGAGAGGGAAGAAGACTATGCCACAAAGAAGACCAAGATGAATCATTTGCTCAGTCTAGAGGAGCACTTCTAGGCATTAGTCTTGTAAGTCTTTTATTTTGTTCAAAATATTATGAACCTTAATGCATTTTCTACTTTTGTAATTTATAATGTATCTGAGTTTTTTTGTTATCATCAAGTCTCTTGATTTATGGCTGTTATTCTATCAGTCATAAATTGGGGGAGATTGTTAGGAATATGTTGTTCTTGATGATAAACATAAAACACTTAGTAGAATTTGTGTAAAGTCATTTTGTAGCTGTCAACGAAATGGCATGCTTTGCAGCATTCCGTTGACAGGAAGCTCATCAACGAAATGAGTGATGTAGCAATTGCACTGTACAATACTTCATGGTTTGATAGGCATTTTGTTGTATGTATTAGATAGGTCTTCTAAGTCATGTTGACTAAGTACTAGATAGGCAAAATAGGTTGGTTAATTGTAAATATCTTGTGCCTTGTAATTTTGCCTAAGTGAAGACATGTCAACGGAATGAAGATTACTCGTCCACGGAATGAAGTTTACTCATCAACGAAATGGAGAATAAAGCTATCAACGAAACACATCTCTTTGCTATCAACGAATCATTATTGCTTTTCTGAACAGTTGACAAAGTGATAGTGACAGTTTACTGTACTGATCTAAAAGGTGATGTGGGAGTGTACTTTGCATTGGAAACCATTAAAATGGACATGGGGAATAAGGAAACATCCCAGTTTCTATTTGGGTTCTTGGGAGTGATCATAATAAGCATGAAGACAAAAGCAAGGATCTCCAAGGACCACTGGATAAAGGGATGAAAAGCAAACTATTGGCGGTTACCTTTAGTGTACTCTAGTGTAGCCAAAAGTAGCTTTGTAAACTTGGGAATATATAACCAAGTGTAGCAGTTAAAATAAAGTGCGAGAAGAAAAACAAATAAATTGTATTAGCTATCTTTGAGAGCATTTTTCTTCTCTACATTCTTGTAACTGAGCAGCTGTGTACATTTTGTATCACAGATTATTTCCGCAATAAAAATCACTTCAGTTGGATCATCAAACAATCCAACTGAAATTATTTATGTGCTTGTGATTTTTACTTTAAGTTCAGTTTTTATTTGTAAGTTGTTTTAAGTTTAAGAAATATCAAGAATTGTATTCAACCCCCCCCCCCCCCCTTCTACAATTCTGTTAGGTCATTTGGGATTAACAGAGGAGTTTGACATTGTGCATGAGCCAACAATAGAAAAGCATGAACCATATTATCCAGAGCCAATTGATAATCCAATCATTGACGATATTATGGAAGAATTTGCTGAAGCAAACCCTCTTTCAAACGAACAAGAAGATGCCTTGGAGAGATTAAAAGCCAAAAGAGCTGAAAGAGAAGCAAGGCAAGCTCAAAAAGAGAAGCACCAAGCAGTTCTGAGAAGTGAGAAGCTAAAGAGGTTCAAGATATATAGTGAGATAAGGAAGAAGAAGTTGTTAGATTTGACACAAAAGCAAGGAAAGGACTGGGAGATGGCTTACAAAACATTTTATGGAGTTGAAGACAGATTAGAAGTCAATGACAACGCTTATATGGAAGTGATCATTCAGGACATAAGAAGTGCAAATCAGGACGCTCAGACTTATTTCACAGCATTGAGACAATCTATAATCTACCTGAAGGCTGGAGTTAAAGCAAGTGGTGCCTGGAACATAATAATCAGTTTCATCAATAGAGGTACATTTGTAATCTCCACAAAGTTTTTTGAACAAAGAACATATATAGATTTGTAGGTGATACTCATCAAGATCCAAAGAAGCACAAAGCTAAATGAACTGCTCCGTGAGCATGTTAAGGATATCTTGATGAAAGTCAGTCTAGAAGTAAGTGAAGACCCTCCAATGGTAAGATTTATGAAGAATGACATGTTCAGAATATGCTATCTGGATGAGGAAAAACTGAAGGATTACCCAAATAACTATCTAATATCAGTTGAAAAGTACTTGAGATCCACTTGATTCAGCACACCAGAGAAGACAAGAGCTGCAGACACTCTAAGGAACTATCTCATGGAGAAAATGTCTTTCTATAGGAAGAGAGTGGAACGAGGATTTGAAGTGAATCCCAGACTACCAACCATGCCAAAGCATAATCAGAAAGATGTCAGCATTGCATGGGTGTGGGCTGGAGTGGGTCAAGAGGTTGAATATATTGGAAGACATATCATAGGAGCAATCCTAAAACCTGGTGAACCACTGCACTATCCAACTGTGATTGATCATCAAGCAGCAATTTCTGATCATGTAGCTGAAGAAGGCGGGATCCTTATGGACTGAAGATGAATCAGAGAACTATCTGCTCAGGCTAGAGGAGCAACTTTATTGTTAAACTTTTTATTGTTCTTTGTAAATTAGATATCTGGAAATGTGAATATTTAATCCAGAATGCAATTAATATTATTAATCTGTCGTACTTTAATTAGTTTCGTGTTTCCATTGGTTAGTTGAGTTATCCTCTAGGTATTTTCTTGTCGAACTCTAACAATCAAATAGGGGGAGATTGTAAAGCATAATGTAATATAATATGCAACAGAGATAACTACAACTCAACACAGGAACAAGACAACCAATAATATTAACTGAAGCACAGGAATCCAAGAGAACAAAAGACATGGTAAACTCAAGAAATCAAAATATGGTATGTATTCTTAAAGTCCGTAAACAGGTCACGGAAAGAAGTTCATTAATATGTTCATGCCTCGGTGACAAATAAAGAATCAAGACTTTCCATACTACAGAAGTATTTAAATGATACAGAGTTAGTACCAAAATATTTCAGTGATTTTATAATGAAGCAACCAAGACGGCAAAGGACTTGTCAATTGTATTGTATTGAAGACATAGAGGTTTTGATTAGTGTTAGTCATCTGTGAACCAGACCAGTTGCACTAGGTGTCAGCACAATTGAAGAAGATCATCATGTTTTATCGTCTTAGAAGAAATTGATTTAAGTCAGACCTGAAACATTCTGGAAGTTAAAAGAAAAATTGATAAGGTATGTTTAGGTTAAATTGAAGTGCAATATCCTTACTGCAAAGAGAAAGAATCTTCAAGGATCAATCTGCAATTAAAGACATTCAATAGTTTTCCTTTTTGAAAACTATCGAAAGAGAAAAGAAGTTTTTGATAAAAACCATCGAAGTGGTGAAAATCCAATTCGATAGTTTCTTAATTAGAAACCATCAAAGTGGATAAAATGATTATGTTTGATAGTTTTATTTATAAAACTATCGAACTAGTTTCAAAGAAACAAGTTATTCTTTTCGATATATTTTATTTAAATCTATCGAATGAAAAGAAAAAGCTTGTCTTCGATAGTTTTTAAATTGGACCAGGTGAAATGCATTCAAGAATTGTCAGAGGTTGGTGAGGAAATGGATGGCTGAGATTTCATCATGGCCTTCGATAGTTTTCCTAAAAGACTACATTTTGTGAATTAAAGACACTATCTTCATTAGTTCGGAATTGAAGAAGTTGCAGAAGAATTAATATCCATAGAAAATTTAAGAGCTTGAGATTTTTAAAGAAGTTATTACCAGTGCCTGAAATTCTATCATTTGTATTGATTACTGTAACTTGAATTCATTGAAGCTAATCCTACGGATTAGAATTGTAGCACCCCTCGTGGTTTATATTTATAAAACGATATATTCCCCGACTCGTGTTTTTGATTTGGTTGATTTGATTCCGGACAAGAACACAAATAATTATCCACAAACGAAATCGAATAATTTGTGAGTATCGTATTCAACCCCCCCCCCCTTCTACGATACTTTGGACCTAACACTACTGGTACTAGGAGTGACAACATGTTCTAAAGTTGCTATCAACAAACCCTTGACAATACCTTCCATCTTTACTGTCTTGACAGTAAGTTTGGAAGTTGTTGTCACAGCTTTGTTTTTGATAGTACCTTTTAAAGTTATTGTCTCGTCCTTTTTGACAGCATCTTTTGAACATTCTATCAGATTGCCTACCAAAGTTTCTGTGGGCGGATTTGTGACAGAATCTTTTCTATCAGATAACATATTGTCAACGCCTTCATTTTCTTCAAGAATTTCTTGTTTGATCAGTAAGGCTTCCTCATCAAACTTGTAAGATACGTGAACTTTATTAATAATATAAATTGTATTATATGTGTAGAATAATTATTATGAAGTATTTTGAGTTTTAATGATAAAGGTTGTTAAGTGATTATGTGTAAATTGGTGTGTCGAAAGCCCCGTTCAAATATTTTGTCATTTGAAAACAACTTCAATTTTGAGCCCCGTTTTGAAAATTCAAGGGCCCCGTTGAAATTTTGTACATCATTGTTATTCCTTCGTCATTCGTGTTCGAATCATTATCAGAGGATTTCTTCGTATTATTATATCCCTTATTATCCGATACTATCAATAGTATTTGTTTTATTCAAAGGAAGAAAAATTATTCCAAACCCTAACCCTAACCCTAATTTTTCTAGGGTAATTGATATATCGTCCGTATCAATAAATACATCTATTATAGCCCCACTATTCTTGAGCATTAGTTATATAAATGATATGTATTGATTTGGATAACTATCAGTCTTTGTGGATAGCTATCACCTCGTAAAACGTGTATTTTACTTTATTAGGGTTTTAAAGCGAACCAGTGGATCAATATCGATCCAAAAATGTCATTTAGAGTATTATTTTCCACTAAGTATAAAAAGGAGAATTGTACATTATACTTCATATAATCCGTATAAAAAATATACAAAAATATAAAATTCCTGAACCGTGTTCTTCGTGTTCTTGAAAATCAAAATCAATTTCGAAGGTGTTATTGAAATCTAAATTCAAAGTTCAAGTACTCAAATCAAAGATCTTGACCTCTAGTTTCAGAATCTTCCAACTTCATCATCATCTGGTAATTTTTCGATTTTATATGAATTTTTCAAATTTCGAATTAAAATTAGGGTTTATGTTCGAATTGGGGATTTTTATTCTGTTGATTCTCCGTTCAATTGATTGCTTCCAACATATTCCTAGGGTTCTAATTAGTAGGAAATCATGCTTTAATTTCATGTTTATGTTCGATTTTGAGAAATCTGATTTCTAGGGTTTTGCCCGATTTTTCTTTTTAATAGTCCGTTCATATGAATGATCTGACGTTTTTTTTGGTAGAGGGCTTTTGTTGTATGTGTTCTTAGATTCATTTTAACATAAAGAACGTAGAGTTTCATGTACGATTTTAGTAGATCGGAAAATTGTTTGAGCTCGCCGGAAGATAGTCGGGTTTTGGATTCCGGTGATGTTTTTGGTTTGTTTTTGATCGGAATGTATTGGTATGATTATGAGGAGTGTTTTGGCTCGCCGGATTCTGTAAAAGGTCGCCGGATTCTGGGAATTTTCCGGCTGTTCTTCGCGACCCGGATTGTTCTTGGCGACCCGTGACCCGATCTAGTAACCCGTTTCCCTGACCCGGTTTCAATCTTTGAAACCCTAAAATATTTTCAGAAAACTGTTCCTGAATTTTATTTTTAAATTTAATTCGAAAATAGTTTAATTATTTATAAAAATCATATATTTTTTATTTTAAAAATACATTTTTAAATTCAGAAAATTCTGGAAAATTATATTTAATTATTTAAATTCGAAAACTGATTAAATTTAATTATTTTAATTATTTTTAATTAATAATTAATTTATTTAATTAATTGATTAATTCTTTTAATCAGTTAATTCTTAATAATTAATTATTAATTAGATTTAATTAATTTAAATTAGTTTTAATTATTTTCTAGCTTGATTTAATTATTTAAAAATAGTTTGAGCATTTGGAAATTGTCAATTAATTTTATATTAATTGATTTAATTGTTTTTAATTACTTATATTGGGATTAAAAATCCTATTTTTGATTTCAAAATTATTTGTGACTTATTTAAATTCAAATAAGCCTCGAATATTGTTTTAAAAATATTTATAAGTGTTATATGGTTTATATGAGTCGAATAATGTGTTTTAATAGTCCGTAAATGCCCGTACGAGGGCTAATGTCTGAGTTTTAATTACCGTAAAATAGATCGGGCATCCGATAGGAACCTGATTACTTGTTTAAATGTAAAAATGATTATGAGTATATATCGAGGATAGAATGAGGATAGTTAGACTTACTGTAATGAGTTGTTTATTATAGAATCGAGTTCTCGAAGCAAGGGAAAAGAGAAGGTAGAACGATTCAGATTATTCTTCAGAATTTCATGTATGTTACCATCAGAACGATTCAGATTATTCAATCTTCACCCGTATTGAGCACTTGATGCTATTTCCTTGAATATTCCTAACTTTTGATTTAATCCACAATCGTGTTGGATATCAGAAACCTTCACCATTCAATTCAGTTTATATTGATGATAACCACTGTTGACCTTCTTAAATGAGTACGTTGTACCATTGAAACCATTTTGAATCTATTTCTCGAACGTCATTTGATATTGAATAGTTGAAGCTCTTTTGCAACTATTACACCCCGTCATTGTGTACTTATCTTGTTATGCATGTTATTGCTTATACTTTGTGATAGAATTGGCATGTTTTAAAATGAGACCAGTAATGGTCGGGCCATATTTATGGTCGTAATAACTTAAGGCCTAGATGGCCATGGATCCTAGTGGAGGACTATGCTATAAGCTAGTCCGGGGTTGATGCGTGACTGATCAGCAGCTCAACCTTTGTATTTGAAAAATGTAGAAGTCCAATTCTAATTCCTCTTTCTTCAATAAAGATTGTTAAAAGCTTATGTTTGACTTGTATATTGTTGATTCAGATAACTGAAATCTTTCCTTTCATTATGGAACTGTGATTGATATATATATATCATGCTTGTTGAGCATATGTGGCTCATACTTGTTTTGTTTCTAACCCTATTCCAGTGAAGCGAGAGAATGAGCAGACACAGCGCTAGTGACTGTTCTCCAGATGCTAGGAGACCACCCCGAGTGATTGTCATTGGACGGGTAGTTGTTTTATTTTGGAAGTTAGACTAGATGTCTAGCTTTGTATATTAAGTGTGTAATAACTCTGAAAACTGGTTTGTAATGAATATGACTTAGAAGCTTGTTTTATGTCATAATCTGGATGCGGTCTTGGATAAGGGGTATTTTATGTTATTATATTATTATGCATTTGTTAGATTCAGGTATATTTTGTTTCGTTGGTCGAGTGACTCCCCATATCTGTACCCCGGGTCTGGAGGGCGTCACAAAACTCATGTTCAGCAATCAGAATTCTTGAAGATTGGCTTTTTGACATTTCTCAACACATGAGGTTTGACAGTATTGTTGTCTATACAGGAGTCTGAAGCAATCTCCTTACCAGGACTTCTAGAGTAATTAAACCCTATGCCAACTTTTTGATTCTCAGTATGATTCTCATGATATTCCTGAACTAGTTTAGAGGAGTTCATGTAGGCTTTTAATCTAAGTTCATTATCTTCAATTTTGTTTATCAAAAATTCTCTATTTCCCTAGCACAAACAATATCATTTTTAAGTCTGGCATTTTCTTGAACTAATGACTCTAGAGGATCAAGCTTAAGTTCTAAGATATCATTCTCAACCTGAATCTTATCATTCAAATTAGTTAACCTGGCAATTTCTTCATTAGTAGCAATTATACTAGTGTGAATGTTAAAGATCTCAATACTTAAATTTTCAACAGTCTGTTTAAATTCAGAATTAGATATATCAAGGGAAACAAGTGTTGGTACCTGAGTTGAGGAGGATGATGCTTTATCATCTGACTTGGCCATCAAGACAAGATTTACATATTCCTCATCTTCTTCCTCATCAGACTCATCCCAACACTTTCCTTCAGCTACATAAGCACTTCCCTGATTTTTCTTTGACTGATTTCCAAATCCTCTTTCCATCTTCTGATTCTACTTGGGTCTTCTTCATTCTGTGGCAAAGTGTTCAAGTTCATTGCAATTGTAGCACCTGAACTTTGATCTGTCCACCATTCTAGTCTTGTATCCACCTCTTGTTCCATTTCCTCCAGGCCTTGAAGTATTTCCTTGGTTGAACCTGTTTGTTGAACCCTTTGGCTTAAAAGCTTTATTTCTCCTGGATCTCAAGTTGGAGAATTTCTTAGCCATGTAAGCCATGGTTGGATTATCCATGCTTACCAATTCTTGTAGGGAGTAGAAGTCTTCATGTTCAACATCCTTTAGTTCAAGTATCACTTTGTCATCTTCTTCAACTATTTCCTCTATTTTGATGGAAGGAACAATAGCTGAGTTGGATGACTGGGGTAACTCAGTGACTTGAACAGTTGGGGGTTCATGAGCTACTAGAGCACTGGACATATTAGTCATATTTCCTTTGTGTCCAGCTTGAATGACTCTCTTTTGGAAAAGCTCAAGTTCATAGGACTTAAGCACACCATAAAGAGTTTCAAGTGAAACACTTTTCATATCTCTTCCTTCTCTTATTACTGTGATCCAGTGTTCAAGATGTTCAAGAAGAGTTAACAAAAACTTGATTTTAATATCTTTCTTCTCATAGAACTTCCCATGTATTTGAAGTTCACACTTTAACTTACTAAATCTTGAGAACATATCAGTAAGGTCTTCATTTGGCTTAGCCATGAATGCCTCATGTTGAGAGACAAGTGTCTGTCTTTTGTTTTCTCTGACTTCTTCACTTCCTTCACAGAGTAACTCAATATTATCCCACATCTCTTTGGCTGACTTGCTTCTATGACGTTCCCACACATAGCTTTGTCCACTGTGAGTGTGTCATAAATTATTAACTATAAGTTATCATCAAATGACACCTTTTCTCTTTCAGGTTTAGTATACTCAGATACTGGCTTTGGGATAAAGTGAGCTCGAACAACTACTCCATTGACAGTGGAGGCTCGAATCTCTTTTTGAGGTACAAAGGCACCGGTTTCAAGGATACCCATGTAAAGTGGATTTGCAGCTTTGATAAATGACATCATCTTCATTTTCCAAATGTTGTAGTTCTCTTTATCAAAAGCTGGAATTTTTATGCAGTTTGCCTTCTGCGTACTCATCTTGATCTTTAGATTTGTATGTCAATCTAACAGCTCTGATACCAGTTGTTAGTCCCTGAGAGTATTGTAGAAGGGGGTTGAATGCAATACTGATAATTTAGAATCTTTTTCCCAACAACAGAGAAAGAGATTAGAAATTATCAGTAAGAACAAATGCAAACAATAGTTATCGAACATGATAAGGACTTCACATAATAATTGATTTATTTATCTTGCAAAGGGTTTTGCTAAAACCTGGAAAAACAATGTTTCCGGCTTCTATCTCGAGAGAGATTACAACTGAGTTGTGGGAGTAGATTTCTAAGCCTGTTTGATTGTGTTCCTTAGATTACATGTGAGGTGTGGAGTTGTTTATGTATTCAAGTGACAGCTCCTTACAATTTTCTCACATGTGATCTTTCCTAAAATGTATGCAAGATTGTTAGGAACTCTGTTGTTTCTTGATGATAACTAGATTAACTTAGTGAAAATTGTATAAGTAAAAATGTAGCCTTCAACGGATAGCATGCTTTTGTAGTATCCGTAGAAGGGTAACTTATCTACGGATAAGACTCAATGTAACATGCTTAAGGAATCTTGATGTATAATCCTGATATGCAATCCTGATATGTAATCCTCATGTACAATCCTGATTTGTAATTCTGATATAGAAGTTGAAGTATTAGTTTTTAGGCTGAATAAGTCATGTTGACTATTAATGGATATGTAGAATATGGAGGCTAATTGTAAATAGTCTATGCCTTGTAATTTTACATAAGTGAAATTGACTGTCTACGGATAAGCAACATTAGCCTTCTGAGGATGTGGACAAAGTACTGTCTACGGATAGCGGTACTAGCTGTCTACGGATGTGATCAAGATACTCTCAACGGATACCACTCAAATAGCATCTACGGATACACTCTATACTTTGTGAAAAGGACAGTTCAGACAGAGCACATGGGTTTACAGAATTCACAGAGCATGGAAACCAGCATTTCTGGAAAACTCACGAGAAGAATAAGCATTCTGTTTTTTCTGGTCAAAAGTAGCATTTCTATAAAACACAATCAGCCAAGAAGGGCAAGCTACCAACACATGGACCACTACTCAGAATGGAGAAACAAGGATTTTGGACATATTTACTTTTTGTATTATTAACTGTTCGAAATATCTTGTAAACTTGGGATATATAACCAAGTGTAGCATTATTCTAGAACTCAAGAAATCAGTTAGGCAATTTAGAGAGCACAAAGCAATATCCTTTGTAAATTGCTGAAGCTAGAATAGTTTGTATGCAATTGTGTGTTTATTCATAAACATCACAGAGATTTCTTCTAATAAAAATCTCTCAGGTGGATAAATCAATCCACCTGAATTTTTAATTCTTGTGTTATCTTATCTTGTTTGTTTTTCTGTTCTTGAATTTACTTTCATATCTTCTCAATCAAGAACTAAAGAATTTTTATAGATTGTATTCAACCCCCCCCCCCTTCTACAATCTAGATTCATTGTCTGGGAATAACAATTGGTATCAGAGCAAGCTTCTAACATACAAGAATTTTAAAGATCTAAAGACATCAGAATAATGGGTTAGAAGAATTATGGAGTTAAAATAGCAGTTCTTAATAAAGAGAATTACTTTCACTGGAAAGTAAAGATGCGTTTACATCTTATGTCTATGGATGAAGGATATGTAGAATGCATCGATCATGGACATCATGTTCCAATGAAGCCAAACACCTCAATAGCTCAAGCACCTGTAGGAGCTCCAAGCACCATTCCAAAGTTACCTTCAGAATGGACTCCTGAGGACAACATTGATGTTCATAAAGACAAGAAGGCCATGAATATTTTGTTCAATGGTCTTGATTCTGATATGTTTAACAATGTTATTAATTGTTCTACAGCCAAGGAGATTTGGGACACTGTCCAAACCATCTGTGAAGGGACTGAGCAAGTCAGGGAAAACAAGATGCATCTCCTCATACAACAATATGCACACTTTCAATTTAAGAGTGGAGAATTTTTGAATGATACTTTTAGTAGATTTCAAAAATTACTGAATGGATTAAAGTTGTATGGGAGGGTGTATCAAATCAAAGATTCAAATCTTAAATTTCTTAGAGCTTTGCCAAAGGAGTGGAAGCCAATGACTGTTTCCTTGAGAAACACTCAAGAGTATAAGGATTTTACTCTTGAAAGGCTATATGGAACCCTAAAGACATATGAGCTGGAAATGGAGCAGGATGAGGAAATTGAGAAAGTCCAAAAGAAAACTGGATATGTTGCAAGTGTTAACAAGGCTAAGGACATGAAAGAAGAAACTGTTGAAGCTACACCAAGCACAAGTGCTTGTGAAGGTAGGACTGAATCAAGAAAGTGCAAAGGAAAGATGATTGAAGAAAGTGAACCCTCTAACCAAGATGAAATGGATGAGCTAGATGAACATTTAGCTTTTCTGTCAAGAAAATTCTCAAAGCTCAAGTTCAAGAAAAACCCTGAGGTGTCTAAGCCATTCAGAAAGGACTTTCAATCAAACAAGAACTATGTTGAAAGGTCCAAATTTAAATGTTTCAATTATGGAATGGGAGGTCACTTTTCCAATGAATGCAGAAAACCAAAAGCTGAGAAGAGTGACAGGAAATTTGAGCCTGTTGAGTACAAGAAGAAATACTTTGATCTTCTCAAGCAAAAGGGAAGAGCATTCATAACTCAGGAATATGACTGGGCTGAAGATGGGAATGATTCTGAGGAGGACACTGAATTTATGAACCTTACACTGATGGCTGATTCAAGTGAGCAGGAGGCCAGTTCATCATCCAATCACGTAATCACCGCCAACCTCTCTGAGCTTTCTACTAAGGAATGCAATAGTGCAATAAATGATATGTCTACTGAACTATATCATATGCGTATTTCTCTTAAATCACTTACAAAAGAAAACACCAGGATTAAAGATGCTAATCAGTTTTTAAGTGATAGGAATGTTATTCTTGAAACTCAATTTATTGAGTTTGAGAAAATGAGGTTAGAGTGTCAAGTTTCCAAGGATGAACTGCTAGATGTGCTAAAAAGAGAAGAAATTCTCAAAGCACAGTTAGCTAGAGAACATGAAACAATTGCTAGATGGACTGATTCCAGGAATGTTGCCACAAACATAATTAAGGTTCAAGGTGTGGATACATTCTACAAGGAATCAATAGAAAAAGATAAGGAGAAACTAAATGTTGAATATCTAGGAGATGACACCTCTACGGATAGTGATCA
This sequence comes from Heracleum sosnowskyi, assembly GCA_030848705.1. Lineage (NCBI taxonomy): Eukaryota > Viridiplantae > Streptophyta > Magnoliopsida > Apiales > Apiaceae > Heracleum > Heracleum sosnowskyi. Next base: position 76,607,877 of record CM061239.1, read on the forward strand.
TACGTTGATGGGTAACACCTCTACGGATGTGACTTGTCCAAAGAAGTGTACATCTAGTGTTAGTAAAGAAAAACTTGAGAAGATGAACAAAAAGTATGGTCTAACCAGCAAAAACAATTTTCAGGGAGAATGCAGCAAAACCAAAGCTAAGGATGTCAACATAGGTCACTTGTCCAACAAGCAATTGGAGGACAAGTTAGAAAACATAGAGGTCAAGGCTGAGGTGAAAAAGAAAAATAACAGAAATGGTAAGGTAGGAATTAATAAAAACAACAACTACACTCCTGAAAAGTATGCTCCTAGGAAAACTTGTGTAAAGTGTGGTAATGTTAATCATTTATCTACCAATTGCAAAACTGTTAAGAATTCATCTGTTTTTGTGCCAATGCTTGTACCCAAAATGCCTATGCCTGGTTTGCACAACATGTTTGCACATAATGATCATGCATCAAATTTGTATACCAATATGCCATTTGTTCCAAATCCATATATGAATGCATTCACAATGCCACAAATGACATGGAACATGCCACACATGAACACTATGTATGCACAACATCCTCAAATGCCAGCATCAAACATGTATGCGTATGAACATCCTCAAAATGTTGTCTTTTAGAGGTCAACACCCAGGGTCAAGGTTGATTTAACTCAACCTGAGATTAAGGTGCAAAATTACAAGAAAGGCAAAGTTAAGGCTAACAAGAAAGGACCCAAGGAAACTTGGGTACCAAAATCAACTTGATTTGGTTTTGTTGTGTGCAGGGATACAAAAAGAATCTATGGTATCTAGACAGTGGATGCTCTAGGCACATGACTGGAGATTCTACCCTGCTCACGGAGTTTGTGGAGAAAGTTGGCCCTGGCATTACCTTTGGAGATGACAGCCAAGGTTACATTAAGGGATATGGCTTGATTTCAAAGGAAAATGTCATCATTGATGAAGTAGCACTAGTTGATGGACTTAAGCACAACTTGCTTAGCATTAGTCAACTATGTGATAAAGGTTTCTCAGTATCATTCAGTCAAGGAGCCTGTGTTGTTTCAAACAAAGAAAACAACAATGTGGTGTTGACAGGCCACAGAAGAGGAAATGTGTATATAGCTGACTTCAACTCAACAAGTTCAGATTCTATCACATGTCTTTTGAGTAAAGCAAGTAAAGATGAGAGTTGGCTATGGCACAAAAGGTTGTCTCATTTAAACTTCAAATCAATGAATGATCTGGTAAAAAGAGACCTAGTAAGAGGAATTCCACAGTTGGAATTTTCTAAGGATGGACTTTGTGATGCTTTCCAGAAAGGGAATTAAAGGAAGATTTCTTTCAGAAGCAAGCTAGATTCATCAATTGAGCAACCTCTACAGCTGCTACACATTGATTTATTTGGACCAGTAAATGTCATGTCTATTTTAAAGAAAAGATACTGCCTTGTGATTGTGGATGATTTTTCAAAGTTTAAATGGACATACTTCCTGCACTCTAAAGATGAGGCAAGTGAAATCATGATCAATCACATCAAGGCTGCTAACAATCATCCTGATCTCAAAGTCAGAAGAATCAGGAGTGACAATGGCATTGAGTTCAATAATTCATCAATGAGGCTTTTCTGTGAGGAGAATGGAATCATTCATGAGTTTTCTGCAGCTAGAACTCCACAACAAAATGGAGTGGTGGAAAGAAAAAATAGGACTCTAATTGAGGCTGCAAGGACTATGCTAGGAGAATCAAAGTTACCCACATATTTTTGGGCTGAAGCAGTTAACACTGCATGTTTCACTCAGAATATCTCTTTGATCAATCAAGCTAAAGGAATGACTCCATACCATTTGCTCAAGGGAAGAAAACCATCCTTGAATTTTCTACATGTCTTTGGATGCAAATGTTTTGTATTGAGAAATCAAGGTGAAAATCTTGGAAATTTTGAATTAAAGGCAGATGAAGCCACTTTTGTGGGTTATGCAGCTGGAAAATTCTACATGGTTTACAATCACAGAATCAACATTGTTATGGAATATGTACATGTTGTTTTTGATGATTCCAGAATTCAAGGTCTCACAAATGAGGGTTTTCATGAAACTCTCAGGTTTGAGAATGAGGTGGAAGGTCTATATTATGATGATGAAGATGATGATCATGAGGATGAGCCAATCCCTCCAAGAGTGATCATTTCAAATATGGACAACTCAAGTTCTACTGAGCCATCCATAGAAGGGACAAATGGAGCATCCGTAGGAAGCCAAAATGGAGCATCCGTAGGAAGCCAAAATAGAGCATCCATAGGAAGCCAAAATGGAGCATCCGTAGGAAGTCATTTTGAGGCATCCGTAGGTGGATCACAAAACAGAATAACCACCCCAATAAACTCAGGGGGAGTTTCTCTGAGTCAAGGATCAATCTCAATTCCACATGATCATGCTTATGATAAGGATGCTATATCTTTAAGACCTACACCTGCAACAAGGAGAAAATGGACTAGGGATCACCCATTTGGACTGATCATTGATGATGCATCCTTAAATGTCCAAACTAGAAGAGCTACTCAAGATGAATGTTTACACAGTAGCTTTCTTTCACAAGATGAACCAAAGAAAGTTGAGGATGCTCTTCTAGATCCAAATTGGGTGTTAGCTATGCAGGAAGAGCTAAACCAATTTGAAAGAAACAAAGTAAGGAAGCTGGTACTCAAACCTAAAGACAGAGGTGTTGTTATAGGAACAAAGTGGGTATTCAGAAACAAGATGGATGAAAATGGCATTGTCACAAGGAACAAAACAAGATTGGTTGCTAAGGGCTATTCTCAAGAAGAAGGAATAGATTATGATGAAACATTTGCCCATGTTGTTAGATTGGAAGCAATAAGGATATTCCGAGCCCATACAACCCATGCCAATTTCAAGGTCTATCAAATGGATGTCAAGAGTGCCTTATTGAATGGGGAATTAGAAGAAGAGGTGTATGTCAGTCAACCTCCTGGTTTTGAAGATCCAAATTATCCAGAATTTGTCTACTTCCTACTCAAGGCACTCTATGGACTGAAGCAAGCACCTAGAGCCTGGTATGACACTCTGTCACAGTTTCTTTTAGAGAATCACTTCACTAGAGGTATTGTTGACAAAACTCTTTTCTTTAGAAATGTTAATGGCTCTAGTATACTTGTTCAAATTTATGTAGATGACATAATTTTTGGGTCTACAGATGAGAAGCTTTGCAAAAGGTTTGCCAAACTTATGCAAAGTAAATATGAAATGAGCATGATGGGTGAACTAACCTATTTCCTTGGCTTACAAGTTAAGCAAGTGAAAAAAGGAATTTTTATTAGTCAAACTAAATACATCTTTGATCTATTAAAGAAGTTTGATCTAATGGATTGTTCTCCTGCTAAAACACCCATGCCAATTGCCACTAAGCTTGAATTGAATACTAAGGAAAAATCTGTGGACATTTCAAGCTATAGAGGCATGGTAGGCTCACTTTTATATTTAACAGCTAGTAGACCTGATATTATGTTTGCTACATGTCTATGTACTAGATTTCAGGCTGATCCTAGAGAGTCTCACTTAATTGCTATCAAAAGGATTTTCAGATATCTCAAGGGAACACCAAACCTTGGCATTTGGTACCCTAGAGAATCTGGTTTTGATCTAATTGGTTATTCAGATGCAGACTATGCAGGTTGCAAGATTGACAGAAAAAGTACAACAGGCACCTGTCAATTTCTAGGAAATAAGCTTGTCTCATGGTTTAGTAAGAAGCAAAATTATGTCTCTACTTCTACAGCTATTGCAGACATATTTACCAAGCCACTTGATAAATCAACATTCTCAAGGTTGGTAAGTGAGCTAGGTATGCTTAACTTTTCTTAATTAATTTAAATGTCTGATAATTTGTAATGCAGCAAGTGTCAAAATGATTTTCATGAGAATTAAAACTCTCAGAAAAATTAAGAATTTTGTCAAAGTTAAAATCACTCCCTCTACGGATATCCTTATCCATTGATGTGTTGAGTATACAACAACGAAAGCAAAACCCAAAGCGAATAAACAAGAACAAGAAAATAAAAGACAATCACACAAGACAAAGATTTACGTGGTTCGGAAATTCCTACTCCACAAGCCGCACTAATTTTGTATTGATCTTCTCACAACTATGTTGTCTAGTTGTGTTCTGATGTGTTGGTGTTTTACAATTACATGAGACTATTTATAAGAGAACAAACTGGGCCTAAACTAATCAGAGTCTAATTCTGAAAGTCTGAAATTACTAACTCTAATTAGAATTCAGATCTGGAAATTCTAACTCAAATCAGAAACCAATTCTGAAACCTGTTAGACTCCACAAACCCAACAATCTCCCACTTGGAGTCTGACCACATCTTCTCTTCACTCTTGTAAATCTAGTAACACCCAATACTTCGATCAATAACTCTAACTAGTGCAGCGCCTTCTCATCAATCAATTCTGAAGGCCAGTTGAAGCTATGCAAAGCTTCAACTTTTCATTGGTAACCACCTTAGTCAACATATCTGCATGATTCTTTGAACCAAAGATTTTCTTCAAGGACAAAGTACCATTGCTAATCAACTCCCTCGTAAAGTGATATCTCAGCTGAATATGCTTCGTCCTAGCATGAAACACGGGATTCTTCGCAAGATGAATGGCACTCTGACTGTCGTTATACAAAGCACTGTCCGCCTGTTTCTTGCTCAACTCTTCAAGAAAATTCTTCAACCAAATCATCTCCTTGCCAGCTTCAGAGATAGCCATATATTCTGCTTCTGTGGTTGAAAGAGCAACACTCTTTTGAAGTCCAGACATCCAACTAACTGCTATGCCACCCAAAGTGAAAATATATCCCGTAGTACTTTTTCTTGTATCCAAGCATCCGCCCAAATCTGCATCAGAGAACCCTTCCAAGATAACATCTTTCTTACTGAAACATAATGCAAACTTGGATGTGCCTTTCAAGTAGCGTAACAACCACTTGACTGCTTCCCAATGCTCTTTTCCTGGATTAGACATGAACCTGCTAACAACTCCCACTACATGAGCAATGTCTGGCCTTGTACACACCATAACATACATCAAACTGCCAACTGCAGATGCATACGGAACTTTAGCCATATCTTTCTTGCCTTCATCCATTTTAGGTGACTGCTTCTTCGTGAGATTAAAGTGAGTTGCCAACGGTGTACTTTTGGTCTTCGCATCTTGGACACTGAATTTCTGCAATAATTTCTCAATATACTTCTCTTGAGATAATTTCAAAGTACCTTCAGATCTATCCCTTATGATGCTCATACCAAGTATCTGTTTTGCTGCACCCATATCCTTCATCTCAAACTCTTCAGACATCTGTCTCTTTAGCCTGTTGATTTCCCTCATGTTTGATCCTGCTATCAACATGTCATCAACATACAACAACAATATGATATAAGATGAATCAAATTGTTTAAAGTAACAACAATGATCCATAGTACTTCTCGTGTACCCATTCTTCATCATAAAGCTGTCAAACTTCAAGTACCATTGTCTTGGTGCTTGCTTCAAACCATACAAGCTTTTTATAAGCTTGCAAACCAAGTTTTCTTTCCCAGCTACCTGAAATCCCTCTGGCTGAACCATGTAGATGTCTTCCTCAAGATCACCATGTAAGAATGCGGTCTTAACATCTAGTTGCTCTAGATGTAACTCCTCTACAGCCACAATACTTAGCACAAGTCTAACTGTAGTCATCTTAACAACCGGAGAAAATATATCAGTATAGTCAATTCCCTTTTTCTGTTGATATCCCTTGGCTACTAACCTTGCCTTGTACCTTTTGTTGCCATCTGGTTCTTCTTTGATCCTGAACACCCACTTATTTTGTAAAGCCTTCTTTCCTGCTGGTAATTCTGTTAAAGACCAAGTCTCATTCTTCTCAAGAGAATTCATCTCTTCTTCCATGGCTGATTTCCACTTAACTGAATCATCCACCTGAACTGCCTCTGAATAACACTGAGGCTCTCCGTCCTCGGTCAATAACATGTAATATGCTGAAGGAGAAAATCTTTGTGGCGGCCTCACAGTTCTGCTAGATCTTCTTACCTCAGCCTGTGGAGTAACTGAACCTGTCTCATCAGCATTCCCAGAACTCCCACTATTTCCTGCAAGATCTTCTTCAGTAATATCTTCAAGCACTACTTTCTCTTTTTCAGATTGTTCCTTTGTAAACTTAGAATCGACTGCAAGCTTATCCTTGTACACCGCATTTTCATTAAAAGTAACATCTCTACTTCTAACGACCTTCTTCGTCAGTTCATCCCAGAAACGGTAACCCATATCATCTGAGCCATAACCAATGAAGACACACTTCTTTGCTTTCGGATCAAGCTTGTCTCTGTCTGAATCTTTAACTCGCACATAAGAAACACAACCAAAAACTCGCAAGTGTGAAAGATTTACCTCTTTTTTCTGCCACTCTTCTTCAGGAATCTTGAACCCCAAAGGAACTGAAGGTCCTCTGTTTATGAGATACGCTGCTGTGCTAACTGCATCTGCCCAAAAAATCTTCGGCAACCCTGCATGTAACCTCATACTCTTGGCCCTCTCATTCAAGGTTCTGTTCATGCGCTCTGCAACACCATTCTGCTGCGGTGTCTCTGGAATAGTTTTAATCATTCTAATCCCGTACTCTGCGCAATAGCTTTTAAACTCATCACTACTATACTCACCACCATTATCTGACATCAAACTCTTAACCTTCAAACCAGTCTGAGTTTCAACTTCAGTCTTCCACTTCTTGAAAGTATCAAACACATCTGATTTTTTCTTCAAAAAATAAATCCATACCATTCTAGTGGAATCATCAATGAAAGTGACATAGTAGCGAGATCCTCCCAACGACGCAACTGTTGTTGGACCATATACATCTGTATGAACTAGCTCTAACTTCTTAGCCTTCGGGGTCCTCCCTGATTTTGCAAAAGTAACTCGTTTCTGCTTTCCAAGAACACATGGCTCACAGAACCCAACTTCCACATTCTTCAGCTTTGGAATCTTCCCCTTCGAAGTTAACAGCTTCATACCCTTTTCACTCATATGACCAAGTCTTTGGTGCCACAAAGTTGAAGACCCAATCTCATCAGCAACTGCATTTGCTTCATAACTAGATTGTTCAACTATGTACAAAGTCCCCTTCTTGTCTCCACGAGCAACAACTAGATTCCCCTTTATAACCTTCCACTGTCCGTTTCCGAAAGAAACTCGATACCCTTCCTTATCTAACTGACCCACAAATATCAACATCTTCTTAAGTCCGGGAATGTACCTTACATCTTTCAACGTCCAGCTTGTCCCCAAAGAGGTCTTGAGATTAATATCTCCCATGCCCGCAATATCCAAAGTCTCATCATCAGCAAGACGAACTTTACCAAAATTTCCAAGTCTGAAATTTAACATCAAATCCTTGAAAGGGGTCGCATGGAATGATGCACCAGAATCCATAACCCATGATTCAACTGAACATTCAACACAACAAATCAAAGCATCGTCGCTCACCACTTCTTCAACTACATTAGCTGAATTATCCTCTTTCTTCTTTCCTTTAGGAGCTGCAGGAGCCGTACACTGATTTCTGAAGTGACCCTTCTTCTAACAATTCCAACAAACAATCTCCTTGCGATCTTTGGATTGTCCTCTTTTCTGTGACTTCGATCTACTACGCCCCTGATTCTGCCCCCTCTCGGACTTTCTGCCTCTGCTCTCAGTACTCAATAAGGAACCTGACGATTCTCCTGAGTTTCTCCTACGAATATCTTCTCCAAGAATCGAATCTCGAACTCCATTAAAAGTCATCTTACCGCTCCCAGATGAATTACTAATAGCAGTGACAAATCCTGACCAACTGTCAGGTAACGAGGATACCAACAACAAGGCTTGTACTTCATCATCAAATTTAATATCCACCGATACCAATCTTGATAGGATAGAATTAAATTCGTTCACATGATCAACAACACAATCACCTTCATTCAATCTCGCGGCAAACAACAAACGACACAAATACACCTTATTCGAAGCAGATGGCTTCTCATACATATTTGTTAACGCTTTGATCAATCCATAAGTTGTCGTTTCCTTGACGATATTGTAAGCAACATTCTTCGCCAAAGTCAATCTGACAACACCCAGAGCCTGCCTATCCAATAGCTTCCATTCAGTCTCATCCATCTTATCTGGCTTCTTCTCTTCTAGCGGTTGGTGTAGTTTTTTCTGACACAAATAATCTTCAATTTGCATCTTCTAATATCCAAAATCTTTGCCATCAAATTTGTCGATCTTTACTTTCCCATCTTCTGCCATCGCTCCCACTCGCCTGAAAACCTAGGCTCTTGATACCAGTTGTTGAGTATACAACAACGAAAGCAAAACCCAAAGCGAATAAACAAGAACAAGAAAATAAACGACAATCACACAAGACAAAGATTTACGTGGTTCGGAAATTCCTACTCCACAAGCCGCACTAATTTTGTATTGATCTTCTCGCAACTATGTTGTTCTGTTGTGTTCTGATGTGTTGGTGTTTTACAATTACATGAGACTATTTATAAGAGAACAAACTAGGCCTAAACTAATCAGAGTCTAATTCTGAAAGTCTGAAATTACTAACTCTAATTAGAATTCAGATCTGGAAATTCTAACTCAAATCAGAAACCAATTCTGAAACCTATTAGACTCCACAAACCCAACATAATGGTCATTTTTGACACTGGATTTTCTATATGTCTACGGATACTACTTTTTACTCCTCTAAGGATGTCTAATCTCAAAAAGTAAAATCCTATCCGTAGATAGTATAGTTCTAATCGTAACCGTTAAAAGCCACAATCCTATCTGTAGTTACATGCGTACAGTGCGTGTATGTAATTGCAGTAAATTCGTGGCTTTACTTTTTAAACTCATTACTTTTAAACGGTTATTTTCTTTCCCAATCAGATAATTTCCTTCAATTATTCCGATTTTCTTAGTGAATTATTTGAGGAGAGTATAAATTGATTTTTACTCTCAATTAATCATTTTCTATCAATTCTCAAAATTCACTAAGGCAAAAGCTCATCTTTCTCTCTCAAAGCAAAACCTCTCTCTGTAATTCAAAGCTCTGTATCAATGGCACCAACCAACAAAACTATGTCTCTCACTGGTTTCACATACGAGAAGAACAACTTCACAGCACTGGTGGACTTCGATGAGAAGAACGCATCATATCACACTATGATGAGGTTTTTCCAGAACTGCAAGCTCTCTAAAGCAATGTTCGAAGCCCCCAAACTGTACTTTGAGGTGATTGAAGCCATTTGGGAATCACCTGTGTTCGATTCTATCAATGCTACAATCACTTTTGCTCTTCAAGGTAAGGAATATGTGATAAACAATGATGTCATTACAGCATGCTTAAATTTGCCTGAAAACAATAGGTTAGAAAAGCATAATGATACTGACATTGTTAACATGCTAAATTCCATTAATTATGCTTTGCCTACTGCTAATTATGTAAGATTCAGAGAAGAGGCATGGTAAAAGAATGGAGCTTTTTCTTTGATGCCATTGTTAAGGTTTTCTCTAATAAAATTAGCAACTATGATGCAGTTACATTCTCTATGCTAGATATTGCTTACATGTTTCTAACTGATAGCTATTATAACCTAGGATCCCTAATTCTATTTGAACTAGGTGCTAAGCTAGGAAATAAAGCATCTAGAAGTAAGAATGTATACTATGCTAAATTTTTCATGTTGCTAGCTAACCATGTTGATAGTAACCTGGTGGTCCAATTCCCTGCAAACTCCAAAGATTGTTGGGTTCAAAATAAGAGAGTCCTTGAGGACTTGAATAGGCTGAACCACAACAAGGAGGTATAATTGGTATATCCACCAATTTTCAATGCAGCTCAGGAGGCACATGTAAGTCAGGTAATTTCCTCAACTGTACCTTTCTCCACTGTCATTTCTTTGATTTCAAGTGCCACTATGGAGGCTGGTACTGTCCAACGGACTCCTACCCAAGTGGCCACCTCTAAAATTCCAAAATCCAAATCCAAAAAGCCAGCCTCAGGTGTCTCTCAAAAGGCACATGTTGTAAAAACTACCAAAACCCTTGAGGGGAGTGTGAAAGAGGTAGTAAGTGGTGAGGGAAGGGGTGAACATCAAAAAAACCCCAAGAACAAGGAGGGTGAGATTAGTGTGTCCCAGCCTAGCCACCCTGTATCTTTTCAAAAAGATACAGTGGTTGAAAAGGAATTTATCACATCCCTAGTGGCATCCTCCCAAAAGGATGTTGCTATTGAAAATAGTCCCCAACCAGGGAAACAACACAAGAGGGATAGGGACACCAGAAGCCCTACAGATACAACTAAGGCCTATGAAAGAAGAAAGAGGTCTAAGACAACTGGGGTTGCACAGGGATCACACACAGTGCAAATGGCACCATCACAAATTCAGTTTGATGTGGCTCCAGTAAATGTGGAGTCACAGCCCCACTCTTTATTCATTCAAACTGAAACAGAAATTCCAAGCTCACCTACTCTCTCTTTAGATGTGGACATGATTCACACATCTATTCCTGATTCTGCATCTTTAACCTTCTTGGAGAAGCCCCACTCTGAAATTGGTGGTCATCATCTTCTCGATGATTTGTTGGACCACCAATCCATCATTTCTGAGACTTTGGCTCCATCTGTGGCTCTTAACTTACAATCAATCTCCACCGATTCAACCATAGTCTCAATTTCTAAAGCTGCTCATTTTTCTTCATCTACGGATATTTCTCATCCGTTAACAAGTGTTTGTCTATCTACGGATATGCCTCAAAGCAGCTATCCGTTGACATATACTTCTACTACCTCTACGGGTACTCCTTCCACACGTGCACTTCAAATTTCAAATATTACAACTTCAAGTGTGGATGAGTTAGTAGTAGTTCAAACACTTTTAGGATTGAGGGAAGAGTGAAGCTACTAAGAGTGAGGGGCTGGTTTGCAACCAGGCAAAAGGAGAGGGATAGAAAGAGGGAAAGACTATTTCTTCCAGTCTGGTAAGAGTGAGCATAGAGAGTTCCACCTTAGTAGGTGAAGGTGAGTGTATGAGGGGTGTGAGCCAGGGGGAGCCCCTGGTGCAAGAAAAGAGAGAAAAGCAGGTACAGGAGAGATAAGGATGGAAGACACAACCATTGCAAGTGAGTTAATGGATGTCAATGAGGCAGACATGGAGAGGCTGTTCCAACTTGAATATCAAAATGAGTTGGATCAAGTCAACCTGAATGCTGAGACATTTACTCATCCTGATCCAGCTTATCAAGTCTTGGCTGGACAGAGCAATGTGGAGGCAGAAAGGATGTTCAATTTGGTACACACTACTAATCAATGTCTAGGGCAAAAGAAGAAATTCAAAATCTGCCTCCAGGAGCTGGTGAAGACTTTGAATATGATGAAGAAGTGATGATTCTGAGAGTGGCGAAGGAGGAGATGAAGGCCCTTCCACTCTACAAGAGATGCCTCCTTGGTTGTTTTCAAACTCCTATATTCACAATGACACCAAGGCTGTCATTCTCAAGAATTATCAAAGGGCACATAGCGAAGCTCAAACATCCAATCCTTTACATGCCACCACAGTCCAAAACTTTGTGGCATCACTTCAGCTTCATCAGGCCCACATCCTCCAGCAGAGATCCAACACAGATGACATCAAAGGCCATCTTAATGGGGTAAAGGATGCTATCGAAAGGAGAGTTGATGCAGTTGCTCCTTCTACCTCTCAAAGATTCAAGCAAGAAAAGCTGGTGAAGGATGTGGCTGCCCTTACTGTGAGGATGGATAAGATGGAGAAGCAAATGGACACCTTCTTGTCTAACCAAAATTTACAGACTCAGCTTCTGCAACAGTTACTGCAGGCTACTGGTGTTACTCAAACCTTTGATGATAACAAAAGGGGGAGAGTGCACTAGTGGTCTCTGAAACAGTAACCACTTCAGTCAAAGGTGTGCCATCAAGTCAGGGGGAGACACCTCAAATTATTGCAAATCCAAGTGAGTTTCAACTCACAAAGGCGGTCTCTCCTCCAGCTAAGGATGCTCAAACCTTCCTCAATTCTGAGAGGTTAATCAAGGAATCCATCTTCAAGGCTGTGACTTCATCATCAACCAAGTCAGTGCCTGTCCACACAACCATCTTGAAAATTCTCACTCCTGATACTATTATTTTGCAAAAAGAATATGATGCTGAACATTCAAGTGTCAAGGAGTTTGAACCAATCTTCAGTGGCAGGACTGGATCTCCACCAAGACATCATGGCAAAAACAAATTAGAAGTGGACTATCCATTCCCCAAGCCTGATGATTCTAAGGTGTTAGCAGCTCTAATCAGGAATCTCAAAACTTCTAAAGATATAGAGCTCAGACAAGGGATGGTTGTTATCTACAGAAATGGTAAAGAAATTCACATCACAAGCAGCCATCCCAGGTTCAATGAAGCTAAAAGAGAAGAGATTGTCAGATTAAGGAGAGAAGCCAATCCCCAGGGTTTTGAATCTACACCTGAGAAACAGGCTAGATTGGCCCAAGAACTAATGAGGGAAATGGAAGAGGAAAGTAGTGAGGCTGTAGAGGAAGAGGCCCCTACTAAAAGAAAATTGAAGAAAAGGAAGACAGTGCCAAAGGCCAATCCTATCAGATGGAAGCAAAGATCAAATAGGCATGTCTCTCCTGAAAAAGTGGAAGAGAAGAGAGATACAGGGAGGAGAATTGACTTTGAAGACCCCATTCCAGGTACAACTCAACTTCAAACCACCTTCCATGAGACTCTTGTATAGCCCAAAGAAGAGCCTGTTGAGTTTGAAAACATGGTTTTCCCTAAGTTCATCATTGAAGCTAAAAAGAATTCAAGGAAAAGGGAACTAGTTAAAAGAGCTCAACAAGGACCAATCAAGCTGAATGTTGCACCAAAAGCTGCCAAGGCAGACTTTATGTACATTGCAGAAATACAGGAGTACTCAACCATGGATCTTTTCCTTGATGAAGTTAGTGAAATAAGAGGCACATGCAAATTCAGAGATCTGCCTGAAAGACTAACCTTTGTCTACAAAGGAGGGAAGGTGAGAGCATGGCCCTTGCAATAAGTACTGAATGAAGGATATTTCACATTGGTGAAGGTTTACCCAGGCTTTTTGTGACGCCCTCCCGACCCGGGGTCAAAATCGGGTAGCGCACAACCAATAATAATCACAACTCTGGAAATATAATATTAGTTTAAAAGTGACCCCAAAATACTAAGGATCGAGCATAGGTTATAATATGAAACAAGTCAACACAACTACTAATATTATTACAAACCACTATGTTATTAGGGTAACCCCGATAAGGAATTACGCTAACAACTACATGTCTACCGAAGTTTTACACACTGATTCAGTTACGGTTACATTACTCATACAATCTGTAACACCCCCAGATCCGGGGTCAGGAATCTGGGTTGTCACGCTCCATCAATGATACAATACCTGCATTACTTACAATATTCTCATAATACAACTCCAAAGACCCCAATCACTTACGCACACACACACAAGTTATAGTCTTGGAAATGAGCAACAATAATCAACATTTGTTATTACAACCCAAATGTACTATCCTGGATCTCATCTATTATTTACAATCTCTACCTGAAGTTACAATAATAGACCTCACAATTATATACAAGGTTTAGTAATACAAACCCACTCAAAATAATTCTCACTAATTCAAGCTGCAACCATTCTGCTCACACTGACAATATCCATCCTGCATCAACTAACTCCAGGGTGGTCTCTCCATTCCCTTGCTCTCGTAACATGAGGTGGATTCGGCAATGTTTTCCTCATGCTGAAATATTTAATAAAGTAAGAATGAGCTAATAGTGCTCAGCAAGAAATCTATCCCAGATTAAATCTTTAAACCTTTTTAGGGAGATAATCCATATGGGATCAAAGCTTTTATCACTACTAGGGTCTAACCCCAAAACAGTATACCGTTTAAAATATCGTATGACTTATAATCATACTCATATACTCTTCGTAAATCATTTGGAAATCCTGGGTATCAATATGGTAAACCAAGACTCAAGACATATCTTTTAAAATAGATATTAATATTGGAATCAAGGCTTAAAGCCTATCCATTGATTCAAAATACTATACAGTTCAATATACTGTATATCTTAATTACCTTCTTAACATATATACAATTCAAAAATATCTTCGTAACCACAGGCTATGCATAAAACGGATAAAATACTAGTATAATATAAAAGATGAAGTTACGAGGAAAATCAATATAATGATTCCGTAACCCAAAATCCACGTATGCATATATAATTTGATCGAGTAAGGTTTTATCAGAGTCATAACTCATAAAATAAAAGATGAAGTTACAAGGATTTATTGCAACTTCATTTTCTTTGAACACTTTTCAATCCCTCTGCCAACATGATCGGTAAACCTGTACCACGAGTGTCATCCTTAGTCCCTTTCAATACATGCTGCAGAATCTCTCTGCCAACATGATCGGTAAACCGGTACCAAAGATGTCATCCGTAGTCCCTTTCAATACATGTTATAGAATTATCCAAAATGGATGATGAACTAATACGGGAGTTGCTACCGCGCCCGTCGTACCAACCTTACTATGATCAGTAGAAGGTCGTACAACAAACATATGTTCTCTACATGTAGATGGAAGAATCACGACAACCTGACATTGTCTACCGCCTTTCCGGATCTCCCGGCCCATTTGGGGCAATAATTTGGATGGGTCGGCGCAACTGGACCACTTACACCACTCCTAGTTCCGATGAAATCCATGACTCTGAAACGTAAAGATCGTCCTCCTTTCCCCAAGTGTAATACTTGTTGATACGACTCCACAAGGTAGTTATATCTAGGTTGGAAAGGATGATTTTCCGATATTTCCCAAGCTATTGCTTGTTAATGGATATCGACTTGTTCCACGAATTTACCCCTCGAGCGTTGAGGTGGTAACACAATATTTGACTTGCAGCAACTAAATTGCTTCGAGAAAATATCTGTTCCCTGAAAGTTTTGAGTTGAGAGTTTAAAATGAATAGTAGTCACTTAAATCAGGTTTCCCATATTTTTGATAGTTGAGTGAGCATTTAAATCCTCTTAAAAGACAGATTTAAATGGAAAAACAGTGTTTTGGGAACCTCTTTTTGATTTAAAAATATTAATAATACAGCTTAGAGTATCCTTCGTAATTATTGAAGGAAGATGATAAACTTTAAATAACATTTCTCATTTTTTAAAACTTGTTAAAAGTATTTAATAAATAATCGAATAATATTCATTAAATAAATAAACCTCTAATGAATATTCAAAAATAAAATTCATTAAATAAATAACCTCAAATGAATATTCAAAAATAATATTCATTAAATAAATAAACCTCAAATGAATATTCAAAAATAATATTCATTAAATAAATAACCTCAAATGAATATTCAAAAATAATATTCATTAAATAAATAACCTCAAATGAATATTCAAAAATAATATTCATTAAATAAATAACCTCAAATGAATATTCAAAAATAATATTCATTAAATAAATAATCATCGAATAACAGTTGCCCGATATCTTTATCGGTAAAATAATCTTTCATAATCAAATCATAAAGCAAGTATCACAATATACTTTCGAAAACAGTTATGCCTTCCATTAGCATATATAACAAAAATAGTATTCAAATAGTATTTCTCGACTGAGATAATACTCAAATAACATTCCTCGAAAGATATAGTAAGCAAATATCATTCCTCGAATGATATCAAACTCGAATAACAATCCTCAAAGTACATAGTATTCTGCCGATGGAATCCCTCCGGGTTTCCACGGCTATCTACATATCTCAAAATACCGACTCCCGATTTAGAGTCGAAAACAATGAATATGCTCTTATATTTAGAGCTACGAGGTAAACCGGTTCATAACTACTTAACTCAAAAGATTTTATATAATCCAAAGGTCACATCTATTTCAACAAGAAATAAGATATATCGCAAAACTGTCCAAATTTATACATGGCAAAAGTAGTATTATATAGTCAATACTTCAAAGTATAGATTTAGAAACTTGCATGCATCTATCATATGCATATATTTCATCTCAACAATTTTATACCATCACATCTATATACGATGTGAGGTTTGAAAGCATGCATAATACCATATGCATCATCAGAATATTATAACTTAAAATAAAGCATGGAATGAGAAAACTTGCCTGGAAATCCCGAAGTAGCAATAAGTCTCAGGTTGGTCCAGTAATCTAGAATCAACACAAGGTTCAAGATTAATAACTTAAACTCTTTCACCATACTAAGTATACACTAACTCAAGTACAAGGTCCATTTTCAAGTTAACTCCTTAAGCTCCTCTACTCGAGCATGCTCGCTCACGCATTTTTATAAAATTGAGATTTAATCCTTTTAGCACGAAATCTTTTCGAGGGTCTTCCTAAACATACCTAGCATGTTATCACAAAGTTTCACATTCCAATAAGTCGCTTAAGGGGTTTGATCACTATCTCAAAGTTCATGCAATGAACTACTTAGTTACGCGAAACCGCTTTCACTGAAACGGACATTTCTCTTAAACCGTAAATCGTAACGACACGATTCTTTCGCTAAAACAATCTAGGAAACAAGGCCTACATGTTCATGGTCAGAAACCTTATGTTTATGCCCTTTAAAGTATTCGGGATTTCTGTCCAAACTTCCTAAGTAAAATTTGACATGGTAACGACGCTTATACGCGATTCCCGTGTTTTTAAACACTTCAAACAACCACCAATCAACAATCAACCAACCAAACCAACAACCATTATACTTCATCAACACATCCAAAACAGCCCCTAATCATTATCATACACTAAATCAAGCTTCACAAAATCACTCATCCTCAAATCGAACATAAGATTCACGGATCTTAACGATAACACGAATAACGACTCTAATCATTATTTCAACCATAAAACTCATATAAACAAAAAGGGGCAGAGGTTTTTTTTATATCTTCCTTAGAGCTTGAGAGACATTAACAATCACTTGTAACCTCTAATCAAGCCTTGGGTGATCCTTGGAAAGCCTAGAGTTTAAGATCAAAGAAGTTAGTTCTTGAAATCACTATTCATCCTCATCTTGTAAACTCCATAACAATTCGAAAAATAAGAGTTCGGTGCTAAGATTTTTACCAGACCTTGCGCTCTTCATAAGCTTTCTTTTGAGTTATAGATCGTCAAATTTGAAGCTTCCTAGATAGAGTTTTGAGCCCCATCTTTCCGCTGGACAGAAACTGGACAGCTTGGGATCTCCAACTTGGGGAAGAGATTTGGCTAGGCTACACTCCTTTGTTGACCATGAAATTTTGAACGAATGTTATCCATGGAGTGGAGAAGCTATGGGTAAAATTTGGTGATTATATTTGGAGTTATGAATTTTTCTTTTCTCCTTGTGCAAGCTGAGCAGAAATTTGGGAAGAAAATGGGGGAGAGTTCTTGCTTTTTGCCTTGGTTACTTTTTGATAAAGATGAGATATTTTGTAGTTTAAATGGTGAGTCATTGCAATAAGCCTCATCATCGGGACACTTGTCGAGCAACGGGCTATCATGGTGGCAAAGCAGCTTTACTAGTTTGTTCCGTCACCGCTTAATCTCGTTGAACGTTCGCAGGGATTTCTTAAGTGTTCTATCGAAGTAGTTTATCGTAAACGTTCTTGACATCAATAATTCTTTTATTAAATCCATATCCATGGAATTGATAATTTAAATCCTCCAATATTTTCAGATAATGATTAATCCATCCGTTATTGGTGAAATTTCGGAGAAAACAGAAAATTTAAAGTAGATCACTACTACGACTTCGAAAGTTCATTATCCCGACTCGTACATAGGGTGGTCTGAAAATTTTCTAAACGACAAAATTACTATTCATCAGGATTTTACTATTCATCAAATAATTTTTTTTTTTTTAACTAAGTCCAAAATTTGGGGTTATTACAGTCTCCCCTCCTTAAAAGGATTCCGTCCCGGAATCTAAGAAAATAGCTGAGGTTACTCTTTCAATATAGAAATCTCCAGTTCCCAGGTTGACTCTTCAACCCTCTGGTCTCATTACCACTCTTACTCATTCCGGTCTGTGATATCTACCGGACGCTTTATATAAGCCAATTCTGGATGTGTTCATATACACCCATTTTCTATCAACATTCGATTATTCTTGCAATCGGCGGTACAACACTTACCGTAACTCCGGTTCTCTGAAAGGTTTCTTCTGGCCGGTCCGTCGGTCTACGGATCCTATGTAGTGCTCGCACTCAATCTCGTTGCCAAACATGTTTGGAAAACTCCTCCCGAATCGGGAGTTCAATCATTGGTTCTTATCTGACACGATGGTGACTGGAACTCCACATCACCCAACTATCTCTTTCGTAACTCTTCGGTTAACGATCTCTTGCTGATAACAAAATATGAGTAGACTCATTTGATCCATCAATTATAGCTCAATTGACGTCATAGTCCGACTTGATTCTTGTTGATCCTATCACAGAATCCATTATAGTAAAATTATATTCCTAATCAGGAATCTCCATTAACTGTGATAGTCAACTAGGTCTTTGTTCTGCCTTCATTTTCTGACATATCCAATATTTGTTTACCAATCGATAAATCCTTTTATTTATCCGACCACTTATAACATTTCCTTAACTTTCTTTACCTTTTTGTATTCTCGGTGTAGCTGTCTCTTTATGACAGATCTTTATTCCTTAATTCGTTCTGGCTCATGTTAGGCCGAATACACAATATATAATCAAGTATGTATGAGAATAACAATCAAGAACACAAGTTTGTAAATCAACAAACTGAATTATATTAAATAATTCTCTCTTAGTGATGTTAATGAATCACAAAGAGCTACTAGGTTACAAGAATAATTTTTTCAATTATCGCATCCCTTCTAGGGATAACCTATCTGTGTTTATATAGTACACAGCTACATACAATCCATCTCTAATTGATATTCCTATAAGTTAGCTATACAATTCATATCAATCAAGGATTGCTTCTTATCTTCTATTCCGTTTCCTTAGCTGTATCAATATATTCTGCTTCTTTTCATCTTCAGAATATATTGCTTCTAGAATATTCAATTCAGCACAGACAACTAATTCAACTATAACCACGTCAGACTTTAACAAACTCTGACTGGCTTCAATGTAAACTCTGATGATCACCTGTTGCTTAAACACTGATGAACAAACGTCAGCAATTATATCTAACAATCTCCCCCAACTTGTGCATAATAAAAATGTACAAGTTAAACAGATAATTGATGATGTCAAAACATATAACAAATGCAGTGTTTAATATATCAGAGTTTAACTTTAACTTAGAATAGAAAACTAAAAAAAACTTACAGTCAGACTTTATTTGATTTCTTGAATATCAGGAACAGTTCTGAGATAATCCATGAGAAGTCTTCTTTCAGCCCTTTCCAGCTCTTCAACCATAACTTTCTTCAACTCTCTTAACTCTGGATCAGATTCTCCAGTTTGATAAATTGCAGCTCTCAAAGAATAGATGGAATTTTTCCTCATCTCATTCCCTAGCCTAATAAAATATGATTTATCAGATTCTAGATTAAATTCTAAGACTTTAACTCCCAGATCAGTCCTTAGTCTTGCACTGTTTCTTTTCATTTCCACAATCTTTCCATAAGCATCTCTGTACTTAGGAATATATGCACTCGAGACTCCTCCTCCAAGCATTATCTTTGATTTCAGCATCCTTTCTCTGATAACTAAAGCAGCATCATGAGTACTTCTATTTTTGACTTTTAACAAATACAGAACATACTCCAATTCTTCATAAGATTTGAGATTGATGTCAGACTCTGCAACCTTGTAAACTCTTCCATCAGCCATAAAATACAACAAAAACTCTTTCTTTAACACTTTATGAAATATCATCTGAACAGATTCTAGCATATCAAGACTCTCTTGAGTAAAAATACCAGATACTGCCAGTGATGATTGATCTCCAGGCCTGTTGTTTATTCTCTTCTCTCTGTGTGAACCTAATCCAGATTTATCATGAGATTCTTTACCCAACACAGTTCTGGTTTCTGAGAAGTTAACAGTTTCTGGCTTCAGAGTTTCAGGAAGTACAGGTCTTCTAAAAGTATCTTGGAGTTGAGGTGCCAGTTGAGTTTGCACAACATGAGCATCGTCAGAGGTTGTTACAACTTTAGTAGAAACATCAACTTGAGCAGCGTCAGAGGTTGATTTAATAAATTTTGATTCAACTTGAGCAATGTCAGAGGTTGAATAATTTTTCTTTGGTAACTGTCTTTCTTCTATCAGTTTACCCTTGCCCTTATCAGCGTTTGCTATCACAGGCCTCCTGGTGTATTGTATACTCTGTTGAGTATTTTCCTTGATAGAAATT
Source organism: Heracleum sosnowskyi (assembly GCA_030848705.1). NCBI lineage: Eukaryota > Viridiplantae > Streptophyta > Magnoliopsida > Apiales > Apiaceae > Heracleum > Heracleum sosnowskyi. The sequence goes on from CM061239.1 coordinate 76,628,400, forward strand.
CCAATTTCTTTCTTTCTAGGAGCCTTGACAGCTTTCTTCTTGTAAGTACCATCCTTCAATTTCTTCTCATGCTCTTCAGCAAGACTCAGCATTTCAGCTTCCATGTCTTCAACTGTAGCTTCATTACCATGTTCTTCTAGAAACATTTTTGTAGCAATTTCTTCATCAGTAGATGGATTGGCTGAAATAATTAAACTCTTAAGTCTTGAACCACTGGCAGAGTTTGAGATTCCTTTACCAGAGTTTGTCAACCTTTCAGAATTTAATCTTGATCTTCTTTGCCCTTGAGCAGAAATTTGCTTCCTCTCAGTTTCCTTGCTTCCACCATCAGCAGAATCATCCCTCCGTCTCAGAGTTTGAGTGTCTTTGCATTTGTCATTAGGTACACTCTCCCCCTTTTTGACATCATCAGAAAGTAGTACTGATGTCAGCAATTCTATAGCAGTAGAAATAGAATTCAATTGTGTAGACATTGCAGTCTGATTCTCCTCAACTTTCCCAAGCCTCTTCTTAAGTTCATCAGAATCCTTGGCTTGCTGCTTGAACATGGCAGAATAATAAGACCTATCAGTCTTTAAGGTAAGATCCCTTAGACCAACTTCATTCCTAAGATTGGTAACCACTGTTTGTGCTTCATCAAACCTATTGTTTAAGGCTTTGACTTGAACCACAGTGGCCTTTAGACTTGTAAGAACATCAGAGTTTGAAATTTTCTTCACAGAGTCATTAAGAAAATCAGCAGCCCTCTGTGCAGAAAAGACACAATCTGCAGCAGCCCATCTATTGTAGTACATATCCTGAAAATGCTCAGCAGTAGCTCGATTGACCTCTTTTTCCTCATCAGAGTTTAATCGAATATCAGATGACTCCTCTTGTATATCAGGATGTGAATGAGCAGGACTATCTTCAACATTGTCATCCTCTGCTGTATTCTCTGCAGGAACATTCTCAGCCATTCTTTCTGGATTATCAGAGTGGGCATTAGTATCAAACTCTGCTTCTTTTTGAACAATCTCAACAACAGATTGTTGCAAAGCTGCAAGCAAAATAATATCCTCAGAGTTTAGCTTAGCAGTAGCCTCTTGTACATTCTCTGCTACAGCTTCATCAAGAATTGGCTCTGTAGCAACTTCTATCCTCTGATCAACCTCCTCACCTTTGTCAGAATTTAAATTGTGAACTGAAAGAATCTCTGTGTGAGAAGCAACAGAGTCTTCAATGACCAAGGTGGCTTGATCAGCTGCTACATCCTCAGTATCACAAATACTGATAGTAGGATGTACATCTGGAATATCTTCATCATCAAAGAAATCCATTTTCTCAAAAACTCTGCTGTCAGAATGATCAGCAGCTTCCTCAACTACATCATCAGCCTTTGATGTAGGAGCTTCTATATCAGCACTTACCATTTCAGGCAAAGGTGCTGCTTCAGTATTTACATTGGTTGCACCAAAGAGATGTGCAGCCACCAGTCTTCTTTTTCTTTGATGAAGAGTTTCATCATCAGTTTCACTCTCCTCATCAACATCATCAGTCTTTGACCTGTTGGCCCTTCTTTTCTTTAACCTTTTCTTCTGAGGCATATCATCAGTGTTTGATACCCCAGCTTCAGTATTTGATGGATTCACTCTAGCAGACTTAACAGCTCTTAACTTAGTCTTCTTTGACCTCTGTGATTGAGACACAGAAGGTCCAGCTTCAGCATTTGCAATTTGTTGTTGTTGTGAATCTACTTGAAATTGTCGCACAAACTCAGGTAGCAACAAGACACCAACATCCCCTTTCTTGTTATCCTTGTTAGTTAGATCAGAGAATATGCGTTTATGTAATTTAAAACAGGGAATCACATCATTCTCAGCTATCTCTACTTCAGAAACACATTCAGAGAATATCAATTGACAAAATCTTGCAAAATAGACTACACCTCTGTTTTCAGTCATTTTCTCACCTATATTATTTAAAACTAGCCTAGCAACATCAAAATTACCTCCATAAAGAAGAGAATACCCGATTTGCAGACTATCAGTGGGAATTGCATCCCAATTCGTGCACTTCTTTCCAAAAGCCCTGGTGATGCAATCGAAAAAGAAACTCCATTCCTTGCGCAAAAACGGCCTTTTCAGTTGACCAATCTTTGTCAATGGTCCAGAGTAGCCTATTTCTCTCATCATTTTAACCAACTCAGAATCGCCAACAGAGATTATGAAAGCATTGAAATCCTCAAGACCCAAAGCATCACGAACAGTTGTTGGAGTAACTGTAAATTCTTCTTCTTGAAATTCAAAGATTATGGACGGAGACCCAGACTCTCCTCCATTATCATAAGTGCCTGTCTGCCAAAAAGTCCTTATTTTAGATGCAGACAGCTTCAGCGGTGCGATGAGAGCAGTACCAATATCAGAGTTTGACAAGAAATTCTGAATCAAATGAAACGCCGCCGGTGCGTTCTCATTTGCCAAAGGAGCAACATAGTTATTCGGGACAAATTCTAACCCAGAAGCAGTAAACATTGTTGTAGCCATTAGAAAAGTTTTGAAGAAAGCAAGGAATAAGACAGAGAAAAGTGTAGAATGTATGCAGTGAAAGTGTTTGAGACAGTGTTTGTGAGTAAAAACTTATGAAAAAATGAAGTGTGTAAAAGAATGAACCGTTTATGTGTAGTAGGTTTAAATAATAACTGTGAAAATTAAAACCCAATCGTTCTAATCATTACTACACACAGCAGGCGTCTTTGAAAAATGTGTGAGTGGGACAGATGTCCAACATACATACGCTGACAGCTGTATGTAACAACTTCCAATACACACGCGCAGTAAAAATAGCCAAAATTACCGGTTGTCACACTGTTCAAAACACTCAACCTCTCTCTCCTCTGTTTAATACAAATATGAACCGTTTGTAATCATACTCTTTCGAATTTCTAAACAAATGTCTAATCTCAAAATCATAAAATGTCTGAAACAAAGAAATCATTTTAACCATCAGAGATTAAAACAAAGTTACCTCGGCGTATTTCACACAATACTGCAGTGTTTACCATTTGTCCTTCTTTGTCAATAAACTCTTTTCTCAAACTGTACAGGTGTGAATAATTGTGTGTGCAATAGCAGAGTTTACCGAAATCAATATTTAGATCATCTCAAAGTGCATAAAATCCACAAACTAAAACAGTAAAAACCGATTGCTCAAACTCTCATCTAACATAAAATCTGATTTTTATATCTAAACTCTGTATTTGGATATCCTTTCATTTGGATATATCTTTTATTTTTCACCCCCTTTATATATATTTTTTATTTTATTTTTTTATTTTTTATTTTTTATTTTTTTTATTTTTCCAGTAATCAGTGGTTGGCACTAGTCACCAAAAATCAAAGATTTTAGCCCTTATTTCATACAATAAGTTCCTGGATCTTCCTAGGCTCAACATGATCTCAAAGGAATTTGTGCTCTTTTTGGCATCTTTTGATATGAGGGTGAAATATTTGCTATTAATTAGCAGAGTTTAGACTTTTCATCAGTTAATACAATTAATTTATGAGAGAAAGTGCAAACAGCTAATACAGACTCAGTGTTTAGGATTAATAAACTAAGAGATGGTATAAATACAGAGACAGTATCATGCTGTGTTAACTTACTGCACATATTTGAGATCAGAATCTATACAACTCTTAAGGATTCATAATTACTTACTGAGAATTATGCTTCATACAAATTTCTTCATTGGTACATATGTTTCAGACAAAATTACAATCAGAGTATAGCATTAGACTGTAACTATCAGAGTATGACCAACACTTTATGACTAACAGAGTTTAGCATCAGAGTTTACTTTCAGAGTTTATGACACTGGTACTCATAACAGTTAACACATGCAAGGAATTATGAGCATAAAAATCAAACATGTATAGTTTTTGAGTCTAACCCGTATCTCTAGTCAAAACCAGAGATCATTCCAAGTTCATTTACCAATCTTGTAAAGGTAGCTTCACTCAAAGGTTTGGTGAAGATATCTGCAAGTTGTTGGTCTGTAGACACAAAATGAAGCTCAATGTTCCCTTCTTCCACATGTTCCCTGATAAAATGATACCTTATGCTGATGTGCTTGGTCATGGAATGCTGTACTGGGTTACCTGTCATAGCAATAGCACTTTGGTTATCACAGTAAATAGGTATTTTAGAGTACCTCAAACCATAATCCAGCAACTGATTCTTCATCCACAGAATCTGTGCACAACAGCTACCAGCAGCTATATACTCTGCTTCTGCAGTGGATGTGGAAATTGACTTCTGTTTCTTGCTATACCAAGAAACCAATCTGTCACCTAAGAATTGACAGCTTCCACTTGTGCTCTTTCTATCTATCTTACAGCCTGCAAAATCTGCATCAGAGTAACCAATTAATTTAAACTCTGATTCTCTAGGATACCACAAACCCAAGGTTATGGTTCCTTTAAGATACTTAAAGATCCTTTTCACAGCTGTTAGATGTGGCTCTCTGGGGTCTGCTTGAAATCTTGCACAAAGACATGTTGCATACATGATATCAGGTCTACTTGCAGTGAGATACAGTAAAGACCCAATCATGCCTCTATAGGTTGTCATATCCACTGTAGCACCTGTGTCTTTGTCTAGCTTTGTTGCAGTAGCCATGGGAGTTGGAGCAGATGAACTATCAAGCATACCAAATTTCTTTAGAAGATTTCTGGTATACTTTGCTTGATTGATAAAAATCCCATCATCTGTTTGCTTGACCTGTAAGCCTAGAAAATAACTAAGCTCTCCCATCATGCTCATTTGGTACCTGGACTGCATAAGCTTTGCAAACTTCTTACAAAGTTTGTCATTAGTAGATCCAAAAATAATATCATCTACATAAATTTGAACTAAAAGCAAATCATCACCAGAATTAAAATAAAACAAAGTTTTATCAATTGTACCTCTTGTGAACCCACTTTCTAAAAGAAATTGAGCAAGAGTTTCATACCATGCTCTTGGTGCTTGCTTTAGTCCATATAATGCCTTGTCAAGCCTGTAGACATAATCTGGATGCTTGGAATCTACAAATCCTGGTGGTTGTTCAACAAACACTTCTTCTTCAAGCTTCCCATTGAGAAAAGCACTTTTCATATCCATCTGAAAGACTTTAAACTTCTTGTGTGCAGCATAGGCCAGAAAAATTCTTATGGCCTCCAATCTTGCAACTGGAGCAAAGGTTTCATCATAGTCAATTCCTTCCTGTTGTGAATAACCTTTAGCCACAAGTCTAGCCTTGTTTCTTGTAATCACACCTTCACTGTCAGTCTTGTTTCTGAAAACCCACTTTGTACCTACAATTGATCTATTCTTTGGTCTAGGTACAAGTGTCCAGACTTCATTTCTTTCAAATTCATTTAACTCTTCATGCATTGTTGTTATCCAGTTAGCATCTTGAAGAGCTTCTTCCACTTCTTTGGTTCTGTTTGAGACAAGAAAGCATGATACAGGCATTCATTTGTAGTAGCACTTCTAGTTCTTACACTAACATCAGGATCTCCAATTATAAGATCAGGTGTATGTGCCTGTGTCCACTTTCTTGCTGTTGGTAAGTGGTTTCTTGCATCATTATTGAATCCTCCCCCTTGATCCATGCTCTCCTGATTCATATGTTGACTTTCTGCAGCATTTGAGGCTCCCCCTGAATTTGACTGCTCAGAGTTTGAGCTTTCAGAGTTTGAATCAGCTTCCTCAACAGACTCACTTTGAGTGTTTGAGTCACCATGTTGAGCTGCCTCATGCTCCCCCTCAACTGGTTCTCTGTTTTGAGAATTTTCAGTTTCTCCATTATTTACCAGTAAAGGTTCAGAGTATGCTCCGTCAGAGTTTATCAGAACCGCTTCATCAGAGTTTGTCGGTACTGCTTCATCAGAGTTTACATCATCAGAAAATAAACCTTCATTTTCAAAGCGCAGTTGATCATATTCATCTAAGTCATCAAGTCCAGTTATTTTCTTGTCATCAAATGACACATGTATGGATTCCATGATCACTTTAGTTCTCAGATTGTAGACTCTGAATGCTTTTATTGACAATGTATAGCCAACAAAGATTCCTTCATCAGCTTTTAACTCGAACTTGGTCAACTGTTCAGGATGAGTCTTCAACACAAAGCATTTGCATCCAAATATATGAAAATATTTCAAATTTGGCTTCTTATTTTTCACCATCTCATATGGTGTTTTCCCATGCTTGTTGATCAGTGTAGCATTTTGAGTAAAACAAGCAGTTTGAACAGCTTCTGCCCAGAAATAGGTTGGTAACTTTGCTTCATCAAGCATTGTTCTGGCAGCTTCAACTAGAGTTCTGTTCTTTCTTTCAACTACACCATTTTGCTGTGGAGATCCAGGTGCAGAAAATTCTTGTTTCACTCCTCTTTCCTTGCAGAAAGCTTCCATGATTGAGTTTCTGAATTCAGTTCCATTATCACTCCTTATAATTTTGACTTTGTGATGTGATCCTTTGTCCAGTAGATTTACATGATCCATCAGAGTTTGAGCAGATTCATCCTTCTTTGATAAGAAATACACCCATGTATATCTAGTATATTCATCAACAATTACTAGAGCATATTTCTTTCTGCCCATAGACATCACATTCACTGGTCCAAAGAGATCAACATGTAGAAGATGATAAGGTTCCCCAACTGAAAATTCAGATTTGCTCTTGAAAGATGACTTCCTTTGCTTGGCCTTTTGACAAGAATCACATAGGCCATCTAAGCTAAGTATTGACTTGGGAAGTCCCCTTACAAGATCTTTTCTTATCAGCTCATTGATGTTGTTCAAATTTAGATGAGAGAGCTTCTTATGCCATTTCCAACTCTCTTCATTTGACATTCTTGCTGACAGACACACTGTTTTTCCATCAAAGTTTGTTACCAAACTTGCTTCATAAATGTTATTGCGCCTGTGTCCAACTAGAACAACTTTTCCAGTAGATTTACTGATAACTTCACAGTGTTCAGTATGAAAATCTACATGGTTTCCTCTGTCACAGATTTGACTCACAGATAGCAGATTATGCTTGAGTCCTGAGACTAGAGCTACATTTGATATGATGACACTTCCAAGATTGATATTGCCATATCCCATAGTACGTCCTATGTTGCCATCTCCATAGGAAACTTTTGGGCCAGCCTTCTCCTCAAAATCTGATAGCAGGGCTTTATTTCCAGTCATGTGTCCTGAGCATCCACTGTCTAAGATAAGGGTGCTCTCTTTTATGCCCTGCAATCACAGCCAATTACAAAGAGTTAGTTTTAAGGATCCAGACTTGCTTGGATCCTTTGGCTTTCTTAACATTGTTAGCTTTTGCAGCGGAATCACTATCAACAGAGTTTAAACTAACATTGTCAGACTTTACACTTGCAGAGTTTGCTCTAACCCACTTCAGATTGGGTTTTAGCTCATAGTAGTTGTGATAAATAGCATGATAACTCTTACAAGTATACATAGAATGCCAAGTGCTCCCACAGTGTGTGCATAAAGTCTGTGGTTTAACCCTTACATAATCATTCTTTACTCCTGATGTAGAAGGTAAAGAATTAATATCTTTGTTCTTATTGCAAAATCTTGCAAGATGGTTAGTACTACCACAGTTATAACATGTTTTCCTTGGAGCAGCATCAGTAGGCAAATGATTATTTCTTTTATTTATGCCTATCTTTCCATTCATATTCTTCTTGGACCCTTTTGGTTTCATGGCAGACTTTACCTCTTTGAGCTTATGATTGAACTGTTTTCCTGTCATCAAGCCAACATTAACCTGTTTTTCACAAGTTTTTACTGGCTTTCTAACAGCTTCTAGTTCCATAAGATTTTCTGTTATAATATTTTCCTGTCTTTCACAGGTTTCATCTGATTCCATATCAGCTTCTCTTACTACAACAGATTTAAACTTAGTGGACTCTGGAACAAATTTCACAGGTTTAAGTTGTGGTTTAACCTTAACCTTGTCTTTAAACCTAAATTCATCATTTTCACAATAGCCTAAACCTACAGAATCTGTCTGAAACACTTGATGAGTGTCTCTTCCAGAGTCTATCCAAGTCTTGATTATTTTTCTTTCTTTTTCTAGATCAGATTCTAGCTGCTTATATCTCTTAGTCAACTCCTGTTCAATATAAACAGCATCATCTCTTTCTTTTTGAATCTGCTTCATATTTTCAAGTTCTCCTTCAAGAAACTTGTTTCTATCTTTAAGGCTAAGATTCTCAGATTTAATTCTCTCATTCTCTAAAGTCTGATCCCTATAACTAACATGTACGCTTTTCAGATATACTCTTAACTCAGATATATTATCAGTATCATAAGCATAAGTAGTTAGGGGTACCTTATTTTTAGATGATTCAGTCTCATCTTTGACAGTTGCCATAAGAGCATAATTTACTCCATCATCAGAGTCTGAAGTATCTGCCCAGTCTTTGCCTTTAGAGATAAGTGCTTTTTCAGATTTTCCTTTCTTGCACTCTGGGGCATAGTGACCCATCTCCTTACACTTGTAGCACTGGATTTCAGATTTATTCTTCTTGCCAGACTTGGTCTCCCTTCCATCAGACTTTCTAAAACTTTTCCTTTCAGAGTTTGAATCTTTCCTTGAGAATTTCTTTCCTTTCTTGAAGTTCTTGAATCCCATCTTCTTGAAGGTCTTCACCATCAATGCAGCCATTTGCATCATCTGTTCTTCATCATCCTCAGAGTCAGAAGCTTCATCAGAGTTTGAGTCATCATCAGAGTTTGATGACTCACTTTCAGATTTAATGACTAAAGCCTTTCCCTTGGCTTTCTTCTTTGATGATTCCTTCTTGATAGGCTTCTCCTCAACTTTGAGAGCAACAGATTTTGTCTTCTTGCTTGATCTTCTGTTTCTTTGTTCTATTTCCAATTCATGAGTTTTCAGTAACCCATAAATCTCATCAAGTTCAGTTTCAGCAAGTTCGTAATTATCTCTTATAGTTGTTGTCTTCAAATCCCATCTTTCAGGTAAAGATAAGAGAAATTTGAGATTTGATTCTTCAAGATCATATTCTTTATCAACTAGAGATAAATCATTTAGCAGTTTACAGAATCTGTCATATGTCTCAGTCAAGGTTTCATTGGTTCTTGAATCAAAGTGCTCATACTCCTGAGTGAGTATAGTTCTCCTGTTCTTCTTTATAGCACTGGTTCCTTGACACCTGACTTCTAAAGCATCCCATATCTCCTTGGCAGTTTTACAGCCAATTACTCTGTTAGACATAACATTGTCTAAAGCACTGTGGAGTAGATGTCTAACTTTTTCATCCTTTGCAATTGATGAGATGTCCTCAGGAGTCATATCTTTCTTTTCCTTTGGAACAGTCTTTTGTTCTTGACCATCAACAACAGGAGACAATTTAGTCGGCATATGAGGACCATCATTGATTCTGTCAAGATATTCCGGATCTATAGCCTCCAGAAACATGGTCATCTTCACCTTCCAAATTGGATACTCCACTGGCCTGAGAATTGGAACCCTGATTGTTTCATATCTACTCACAGAATTAGGTTTAACCTGTTCAACCTTGGGAGGAGCTTGATTTTCTTCAGACATGATTATTACTGTGTTTGAATCGTAAAATTGTATATATTAAACAGCCTTGGCTCTGATACCAATTGTTAGGCCGAATACACAATATATAATCAAGTATGTATGAGAATAACAATCAAGAACACAAGTTTGTAAATCAACAAACTGAATTATATTAAATAATTCTCTCTTAGTGATGTTAATGAATCACAAAGAGCTACTAGGTTACAAGAATAATGTTTTCAATTATCGCATCCCTTCTAGGGATAACCTATCTGTGTTTATATAGTACACAGCTACATACAATCCATCTCTAATTGATATTCCTATAAGTTAGCTATACAATTCATATCAATCAAGGATTGCTTCTTATCTTCTATTCCGTTTCCTTAGCTGTATCAATATATTCTGCTTCTTTTCATCTTCAGAATATATTGCTTCTAGAATATTCAATTCAGCACAGACAGCTAATTCAACTATAACCACGTCAGACTTTAACAAACTCTGACTGGCTTCAATGTAAACTCTGATGATCACCTGTTGCTTAAACACTGATGAACAAACGTCAGCAATTATATCTAACAGCTCATTCAGGACCTTTAAATAATCCTTTATGTTCTCGTGACTTCAAACTTCATCCTTTCAGTTCTTCTTATTAGTCATTTCGAAGATTTAGCATCTTTTATTTCTTGAACATTTGGAATCCCAACTTGGTAAAATATACCTTATGATTCCTGGAAATTTTCTCACATTTCTCGATCCATTCAACTTTTTCAGTCTTTCGAGTAAGTCTGGTCAGTGGGGCTGCTATCTTAGCAAGATCTTGTACACATCTTCGGTAATATCCGACTGAATCCACAAAATTACTCACCTCGGTTGGTGTGGTTGGTCTTTCCTAGTTTGAAACGTCTCCTATCTTTGCAGGGTCAACCAGTACTCCTTTACTGTTGACCACATGTCCTCAAATTGTACTTCCTTTAGCCAAAACTCGCACTTTGAGAACTTGGCATATAACTTTTCTCTCCTCAGTGCTTCTAACGCGATCCTCGAATGTTCTGCATGTTCTTCCTCGGTCTTAGAGGTAAACCTAAATATTGCTGATGTCACTATGACATACTTATCCGAATACTTCTTGAAAAGTCGATTCAGCACGTCCATGAAAGCTGCAAGGGCATTCGTCAGCCCAAACGACATTACTAAAAACTCGTAGTGTCCATACTTGGTGCGAAACGCAGTCTTGGGTACGTCCTCAGGTTTAATATTCAACTGGTGGTATCCCGTTCTCAAATCAATCTTCGAGAACTTAACTGCACCATGAAACCGATCGAACAAATCACCGATTCTTGGCAGGGGTATTCATTCTTAATAGTTAGCCTATTTAGCTCTTGATACGCTATGCACAGCCTCATGCTGCCGTCCTTTTTCTTCACCAATAACACGGGTGCATCCCACGGTGACGCACGTGGTCTTATCATTCCTTTCTCTAACCATTCCTACCATGGAGAAACTAATTTCTTCATCTTGACCGGAGCTAGTCGGTACGGGGCCTTCGATACTGGCGCCGTTCTTGGAGCTAATTCTATATCAACTCTATTTCTCTATCGGGTGGTAACCCTGGGAGATCTTTTTGGAAATACATCCTCGAATTCGTTGATGACGGGGATATTCCGCATACTAGGTGCTTCCCATTTCATATCCATCACAGTCGCTAAACAAGTTTCATCTTCTTGGAGGTCAAACGTTTGCTCGTCCGACAATCTGAATTCTTACTTCCTTTCTTTCTCAATCTATTCGCGTTTCATACTCTATTTTCTTTATGCCCATTTCTTTCTCGTCCACTTTGCTTCCATTTCTATCATAGTAATTTCATTAACCAAGGTAACATAATCAGTCGTTTCGAACACTTCGTTATTCTGAATTCGCATCATGCGAAACAAACCTTGGCAATTTCCGTAAACTTCGATTCATAGTTGTCGTACTCATTTATCTTGGCTCTCATCTTCAACACTCTCCTTTTTCCAAATACTAAGGAAAACATTTGCATGGTACCAAGAATACTTCAAGCAACATAATGCTTTATGTATATAAAAAAAACCTGATTAGGTCTCAATCAAATTATCGTTTGAAAATCTTCCCACCATACTTCACTGCATACAAATGCATCGTGAATTCACTTATATAAATTTGACCAAAGGTTGAACTTAGTGATACAATAACTAGTTCATTTCAATAAACATTAACAACTAGCTGAACAAAATTTGCTAGTTCGATTAGTTTGGGACGCAACATCTAGCTAGGATAATTAGCTAGATTTTCATCTTATCATTAAAATTTCAACTAGTTAGAACAATTAACTAGTCACTCATTATGGCACATACAATTAGCCATCTTCAATCTATTAGTACGAAATCTCGACATCATAGTCGAAGAAAGAAGAAAATAAAATTTTGACTACTCGGATAATGAATTGAAAAGAAGAGTAAATAAGTTTAGGATGAACAAGGTAATCATAACCCTTGAATAAAATATATGATATGAATAGGAAATTCTTGGTATCGAAACAATCGATAACCTCCCACCAAACATTTCTCATCAGTGAAACGGTCCACCCAAAGGTGTCTCCGTACATAAACTTTATCAAATTTTCCAATGGAATTGAATTCGGAATATCAATATCAAATTGATATCCTTTCTACAATTTCAACGTCTGATGTGCAAATCTCTCCTTAATAGGAGAAAAGAATTCCCGAGTAATCTCTGAAATATATATCATCCATGTTTTAGACACATAGCTAGATATTTATGAACTCGACTGAGGAGTCCAAGTATGAAAAAAAGAAATCAAATATCAAAATAATCGTTAAAGAATATTGGTCAAATAATTAAGGAAGCATTAATTGAACATTCCTTAGATAATTGAAAGAATACGAAATAAATTATAGACCTGGAAGGATAGATGAATAATGGTTCCTTCTTCAGGTCATCCTGGAACATGAACAAAACGCTCCGGTGAGTAATGGTAGCTTAATTCTGCGTATTTAACCCTTAAGGTAATGAGTGGAGGAAAGAAAATGAATAAACTGAATATAACAGTTGTTGGTTGCATCCCAAGTTGAAGTAGGAAATTAAAGGGGTTACCTGACATGAACTATTCAAGGTAACATAGGCAGGAACAGTTTTAGATTAAGGAGTGTACCAACAAGTAGATACCAAAAAGTCAATGGTCATCATAATTCCTAACATCACCCGTACAAGGATGATCTTATCTTTCTGCCTTTATGGCTTATGGTACTAACCAACGGTACCTCAAAATCGTACAAGTCCTTAAATAGGTCGGGAGTTTGAAACATAGTCGCCATTCCCCGATAATTGTTCAGAGATTGGGCCTCCTACGTCCGTATCAACACATCCTCAAAAGACGGAGGTCCGTTAACATATATGTAATTTCTTAACACTAATCGTATCGAACGAATCCAACCCCAGGCCACCATAGGTCTCGTTCCTCGTAGGTCCTGAGATTGTCGCATTGCTCGTTGTAACCATACGTGTCTTTATCAGAATCACGCTATTCATTCTTCATATCTTTGATTTCGGAGTTGAGCCACCATGGCCTATCGTACGAAATGTACTCGCGATGCGATTTAGCACGTTCGTCTCACGATAACGTTCTGGTACTACACGTACGCAACAGTCTCCTTTTTAGGTAACAAAATACCCATCGACGGAAAAGACACCCACTCTTGTGGAATCGTTGTTCTCAAGGCTTGGACCTCCTACACAAGATAATGCCCTAACTAGTCCACGCAATTTAGTAATTCGGATCGCGTAAAGGACTGTAAATGTCTCAATCTTCACATGTGCTGCCTTCTCGTGGCAAACTACGATGAACTTCAAACACTTAGGTTCTTACTAAGTCAAGTTATCCATTGGTATTGGCCATTCCGACCTTACCCCAACTACAACCGAGACTCTGTTTCACGTCTTATCTTAATGTTTTTGATAATCCGTGTACAATTCTAAACGTCCATCTCGTCATTATGATGATCTTCAACGGTTCTATCGGTCCTCCGATAAGTCCTCAACTAAACTCTTTAATCTTAACATCCTCAGTGGCACTACTTCCGGTAGTCCACTTAACGAACTCTATATGAGTCCTCTCGTCATTCTCTTACTTCGATATAACTCTTAACACTCTCATCTCCAAGTTTATAACTTAACGCTCTGATACCAATTTTGTAACACCCCCAGATCTGGGGTCAGGAATCTGGGTTGTCACGCTCCATCAATGATACAATACTTGCATTACTTACAATATTCTCATAATACAACTCCAAAGACCCCAATCACTTACGCGCACACACACAAGTTATAGCCTTGGAAATGAGCAACAATAATCAACATTTGTTATTACAACCCAAATGTACTATCCTGGATCTCATCTATTATTTACAACCTCTACCTGAAGTTACAATAATAGACCTCACAATTCTATACAAGGTTTAGTAATACAAACCCACTCAAAATAATTCTCACTAATTCAAGCTGCAACCATTCTTCTCACACTGACAATATCCATCCTGCATCAACTAACTCCAGGGTGGTCTCTCCATTCCCTTGCTCTCGTAACACGAGGTGGATTCGGCAATGTTTTCCTCATGTTGAAATATTTAATAAAGCAAGAATGAGCTAATAGTGCTCAGCAAGAAATCTATCCCAGTTTAAATCTTTAAACCTTTTTAGGGAGATAATCCATATGGGATCAAAGCTTTTATCACTACTAGGGTCTAACCCCAAAATAGTATACCGTTTAAAATACCGTATGACTTATAATCATACTCATATACTCTTCGTAAATCATTTGGAAATCCTGGGTATCAATATGGTAAACCAAGACTCAAGACATATCTTTTAAAATAGATATTAATATTGGAATCAAGGCTTAAAGCCTATCCATTGATTCAAAATACTATACAGTTCAATATACTGTATATCTTAATTACCTTCTCAACATATATATACAGTTCTAAAATATCTTCGTAACCACAGGCTATGCATTAAACGGATAAAATACTAGTATAATATAAAAGATGAAGTTACGAGGAAAATAAATATAATGATTCTGTAACCTAAAATCCACTTATGCATATATAATCTGAGTAAGGTTTTATCAGAGTCATAACTCATAAAATAAAAGATGAAGTTACAAGGATTTATTGCAACTTCATTTTCTTTGAACACTTTTCAATCCCTCTGCCAACATGATCGGTAAACCTGTACCACGAGTGTCATCCTTAGTCCCTTTCAATACATGCTGCAGAATCTCTCTGCCAACATGATCGGTAAACCTGTACCAAGGATGTCATCCGTAGTCCTTTTCAATACATGTTGCAGAATTATCCAAAATGGATGATGAACTAATACGGGAGTTGCTACCGCGCCCGTCGTACCAACCTTACTATGATCAGTAGCAGGTCGTACAACAAAAATAAGTTCTCTACATGTAGATGGAAGAATCACGACAGCCTGACATTGTCTACCGCCTTTCCGGATCTCCCGGCCCATTTGGGGCAATAATTTGGATGGGTCGGCGCAACTGGACCACTTACACCACTCCTAGTTCCGATGAAATCCATGACTCTGAAACGTAAAGATCGTCCTCCTTTCCCCAAGTGTAATACTTGTTGATACGACTCCACAAGGTAGTTATATCTAGGTTGGAAAGGAAGATTTTACGATATTTCTCAAGCTATTGCTTGTTAATGGATATCGATTTGTTCCACGAATTTACCCCTCGAGCGTTGAGGTGGTAACACAATATTTGACTTGCAACAACTAAATTGCTTCGAGAAAATATCTGTTCCCTGACAGTTTTGAGTTGAGAGTTTAAAATGAATAGCAGTCACTTAAATTAGGTTTCCCATATTTTTGATAGTTGAGCGAGCATTTAAATCCTCTTAAAAGTCATATTTAAATTGAAAAACAGTGTTTTGGGAACATCTTTTTGATTTAAAAATATTAATAATACAGCTTAGAGTATCCTTCGTAATTATTGAAGGACGATGATAAACTTTAAATAACATTTCTCATGTTTTTAAAACTTGTTAAAAGTATTTAATAAATAATCGAATAATATTCATTAAATAAATAAACCTCAAATGAATATTCAAAAATAATATTCATTAAATAAATAACCTCAAATGAATATTCAAAAATAATATTCATTAAATAAATAAACCTCAAATGAATATTCAAAAATAATATTCATTAAATAAATAACCTCAAATGAATATTCAAAAATAATATTCATTAAATAAATAACCTCGAATGAATATTCAAAAATAATATTCATTAAATAAATAACCTCAAATGAATATTCAAAAATAATATTCATTAAATAAATAACCTCAAATGAATATTCAAAAATAATATTCATTAAATAAATAATCATCGAATAACAGTTGCCCGATATCTTTATCGGTAAAATAATCTTTCATAATCAAATCATAAAGCAAGTATCACAATATACTTTCGAAAACAGTTATGCCTTCCATTAGCATATATAACGAAAATAGTATTCAAATAGTATTTCTCGACTGAGATAATACTCAAATAACATTCCTCGAAAGATATAGTAAGCAAATATCATTCCTCGAATGATATCAAACTCGAATAACAATCCTCAAAGTATACATATCTCAAAATACCGACTCCCGATTTAGAGTCGAAAACAATGAATATGCTCTTATATTTAGAGCTACGAGGTAAACCGGTTCATAACTACTTAACTCAAAAGATTTTATATAATCCAAAGGTCACATCTATTTCAACAAGAAATAAGATATATCGCAAAACTGTCCAAATTTATACATGGCAAAAGCAGTATTATATAGTCAATACTTCAAAGTATAGATTTAGAAACTTGCATGCATCTATCATATGCATATATTTCATCTCAACAATTTTATACCATCACATCTATATACGATGTGAGGTTTGAAAGCATGCTTAATACCATATGCATCATCAGAATATTATAACTTAAAATAAAGCATGGAATGAGAAAACTTGCCTGGAAATCACGAAGTAGCAATAAGTCTCAGGTTGGTCCAGTAATCTAGAATCAACACAAGGTTCAAGATTAATAACTTAAACTCTTTCACCATACTAAGTATACACTAACTCAAGTACAAGGTCCATTTTCAAGTTAACTCCTTAAGATCCTCTACTCGAGCATGCTCGCTCACGCATTTTTATAAAATTGAGATTTAATCCTTTTAGCACGAAATCTTTTCGAGGGTCTTCCTAGACATACCTAACATGTTATCACAAAGTTTCACATTCCAATAAGTCGCTTAAGGGGTTTGATCACTATCTCAAAGTTCATGCAATGAACTACTTAGTTACGCGAAACCGCTTTCACTGAAACGTACATTTCTCTTAAACCGTAAATTGTAACGACACGATTCTTTCGCTAAAACAATCTAGGAAACAAGGCCTACATGTTCATATGCAGAAACCGTATGTTTATGCCCTTTAAAGTATTCGGGATTTCTGTCCAAACTTCCTAAGTAAAATTTGACATGGTAACGACGCTTATACGCGATTCCCGTGTTTTTAAACACTTCAAACAACCACCAATCAACAATCAACCAACCAAACCAACAACCATTATACTTCATCAACACATCCAAAACAGCCCCTAATCATTATCATACACTAAATCAAGCTTCACAAAATCACTCATCCTCAAATCGAACATAAGATTCACGGATCTTAACGATAACACGAATAACGACTCTAATCATTATTTCAACCATAAAACTCATATAAACAAAAAGGGGCAGAGGTTTTTTTTATACCTTCCTTAGAGCTTAAGAGACATTAACAATCACTTATAACCTCTAATCAAGCCTTGGGTGATCCTTGGAAAGCCTAGAGTTTAAGATCAAAGAAGTTAGTTCTTGAAATAACTATTCATCCTCATCTTGTAAAATCCATAACAATTCGAAAAATAAGAGTTTGGTGCTAAGATTTTTACCAGACCTTTTACTCTTCATAAGATTTCTTTTGAGTTATAGATCGTCAAATTTGAAGCTTCCTAGCTAGGGTTTTGAACCCCATCTTTCCGCTGGATAGAAACTGGACAGATTGGGTTCTCCAACTTGGGGAAGCGATTTGGCTAGGCTACACTCCTTTGTTGACCATGACATTTTGAAAGAATGTTATACATGGAGTGGAGAAGTTATGGTTAAAATTTGGTGATTTTAGGACAAGTAGATTTGGAGTTATGAATTTTTCTTTTCTCCTTGTGCAAGCTGAGCAGAAATTTGGGAAGAAAATGGGAGAGAGTTCTTGCTTTTTGCCTTGGTTACTTTTTGATAAAGATGAGATATTTTGTAGTTTAAATGGTGAGTCATTGCAATAAGCCTCATCATCGGGACACTTGTCGAGCAACGGGCTATCATGGTGGCAAAGCAGCTTTACTAGTTTGTTCCGTCACCGCTTAATCTCGTTGAACGTTCGCAGGGATTTCTTAAGTGTTCTATCGAAGTAGTTTATCGTAAATGTTCTTGACATCACTAATTCTTTTATTAAATCCATATCCATGGAATTGATAATTTAAATCACCAATATTTTCAGATAATGATTAATCCATCCGTTATTGGTGAAATTTCGGAGAAAACAGGAAATGCTCTTTTCTGATTCTGACAGATTTTGCATTCCTTCATTTTCAAAGTAGATCACTACTACGACTTCGAAAGTTCATTATCCCGACTCGTACATAGGGTGGTCTGAAAATTTTCTAAACGACAAAATTACTATTCATTAGGATTTTACTATTCATCAAATAAATAATTTTTTTTTTTTTAACTAAGTTCAAAATTTGGGGTTATTACACAATCCCTCTACAAATTACACTCCAAACTACTACCTGACCGCGGACACTGGGAAACTGACGGTTCACCCTCATCCTAGCTATTCGCCTAAAATGAGACATCCTCATAACTATCTGAAAGGTTAGAATAATAGAGAAGCAAGAGTGAGCCAAAATGCTCAGCCAGTGCGATAAAATATAGCTCTGAATATCAATGTATGATTCAATAAATATGCATTTTAACTCAACAATACATAATAGATATTTGGAAAGGATCTATGGAATGTAAGAGCAATGAAACTTGATTATCAATACCAATACATAACTTTAAAAGTAGTCTAATATCATATTAGTAACTTTTCTCACTTTATCATCAAAATAAATGAATTGGAATCTACTAAACGCTACGAGCTAAGCCGACGATCGATCGCTCATAGCTCGCCAACCATACTGTGGTACACAGCAGGCTAAACTGGGATCCCTAGGCAACACAATCAAAAATCAGCCCATTTTGACACTTACTGACCATGGCCAAAATATCATTCAACATCTCCTGACCGGCGTACGACCCTGTATATTTCCAATTCACGGGTTCAATATAAAACCCTCACTTTTTCCAAATCACAACTTTACCCTTATCGGGTTCATAACTCAATTCACAGTTTTAACAAACTAATTAAACTTTTCTCATTTAACATGGCAATATGAACTTGATAAATAAGAATATCAATCAGAGGGTTTATTGAATACTGAAGAAATAGTTCAAGTCCTTCAAAAAGTATACTTATAACAGATAAGCCTTACATTCTGAAGGAAATAAACTGAATTATACATAACATATATAAGTTTGAATAAGGGACTGAATCCG
Source organism: Heracleum sosnowskyi (assembly GCA_030848705.1). Taxonomy (NCBI): domain Eukaryota; kingdom Viridiplantae; phylum Streptophyta; class Magnoliopsida; order Apiales; family Apiaceae; genus Heracleum; species Heracleum sosnowskyi. Next base: position 76,647,728 of record CM061239.1, read on the forward strand.
ATAACTGCATTAACAAGAAATAATAATAACACTTGTAATTCAGTGTGAAAGAACCAACACTTGGAAATTAAGTGAAGAGTATAAACACTTGCCTGATCAGCGATAATAAATCCTGGTCACTCTCGTTCGTCAAACACTTCTATAACATAAAAATCAATATCCAAGTCAACGACCTCGTAAACCTCATTTTCTAGTAATACCAACATATTCTTATTTTAATAAACCTTTATAATCATGTCAACCACAATCATAACATTCAACTAGGTCCTGGAACAGTTATTCATAATTATAATTTAATAATCAGGTTTGTCACATAATTAGTACATCCGATATCCTTATTTAATTGAATTAAAGGCATCATATAAGTCACGTAACCGTCCCAAAGAAATTTTAAAATGTTCTTTAACTCTCGTTTGAAAAGAAACAAGTCACAAAATATTTTTAGATCGAAAATCGGATCATTTTTGATAATATAAGGATTTAAAAACAATTTAATCAATTAATATAAAAATTAATTTACTAATTATAAACATTTAAACAATTTATTGAATAAAGAAAAGTGAAGAAAATAATTAAATCTAATTTAGATTAATTAAATTCGATTAATAATGAATTTATAAAAATTAATTGATTAAAGATTAATCAATCATTTTAAATAAATTAATTATTAATCAAAAATAATTAAAATAATTAAATTTAATCCATTTTTGGAAATTAATAAATATTTAAGAATTTATAAAACTTATTTGAATTATAAAAATCAATTTTGTGGATCTAAAACCATTTTTCAGAAATTTAAATCACTTTCTGAATTTAAACTAAAATAAATAAAGAAAAATTGAAAATAATTCCCAAAACACTTTTCAGAATTGGTTTTAGGGTTTTGAGGATCAAACCGGGTCGGGTAAAATTTGGAAACGGGTCGCCAAGAACACGTCACCGGAAACTGGGTTTCCCAGTTTCCGGACGACGTCTGGCCACCGGGAACTGCTCCGGTCACAACCAAAAACACGGGGTTTCGATCCTTACTATAACCCACAGCTAACCAACACCAAAATCGGCACAAAACGAACCCAAAATCAATTCGAAAACTCCCCGCCGGCGAGTTTACACCATTTTCCGGTCGACCAAAAACGAACACCAAATTCATAACTAATTATACGAATAGATTCCACTTTCAACGATCTAATCAATGGTACAAACGTTATCAAGGTTCATTTAGCCAATCAAAATCCCGACCAAACTCCGGTCATGCCTACTATTTTCCGATCTATTTGATTTCAAGCTCAAAAATCAAGTTAAAAATCATTACAATACTCTACATCTCATAATAAACATGATTAACCCATCAATCATCAAGAACAATCAACCACAAAGAATTTCCCAAATAAATAATTCGAATTAAATATATAAATATCAGAAGAAAAAAAATCGAATCCTTACCCAAACTGAAATCTGATGGTGGATTATGATAGAGGATGAAAAGAGCTTTGATTTGGTTACGAGAACTTTGAATTTGGAATCTGATAACACCTTCGTTTATGGATTGGATTTTCAAGAACACGAAGAACGAAATTAGGGTTTCGGGTAATTTAGGGATAATTATCGATAATTAATACTTTTATTATACGTAAAATGATTAAGGCATGACTATTTATATTTAACGAAAATTATACCTCAAATAACATTTTTGGTTCAATATTGATCCGTTGGATCATTTTTATTCGAATAAAGCGTACCGGTGACAAAACGATAATTATCAATAATTACAGATATTTACAAGAATATTTTAATACTATTTAGATGTACGAACCAAAATATCTTTGTAACGAGTGTTCGGGAATATATCCCGCTTTCACGAATAAAATATTGGTACGAACGATATACCAATTTCTCCAATAATTGCAAAATGAACGGAATTCTTCGTTTCAATAATTATGATAAATTTAAGGCATGCACGTATGATCATTTAAACAAAACATTTTCAATAATCACATAATTCCACATATCATCTATAAGGCATGCACGTATGATCATTTAAACAAAACAGTTTCCATAATTAACACATAATGTACTTAAATTCACAAATAATACTCAGGAATTATATTAAATTCCTAAAAACATACATACGGTTTCTCGGTTCTTACATCCTTCCCTCCTTAAAAGGATTCTGTCCCCAGAATCAACCTAGGTAAACAAATAAGGATATTTCTCTCGCATTTCACTTTCTAATTCCCAAGTTGACTCTTCTACTTTAGGGTTTCTCCACAGAACTCTTACTATTGGTATGGTTTTATTCCTTAACACTTTCTCCTCACGGTCTAAGATTTCTACTGGTTGCTCTACATAAGACAGATCTGGTTGAATCTCTATTGGTTTATATTTGATTACATGGCTTGAGTCAGGATTGTAGTTCTTGAGCATCGATACATGAAAAACATTATGAATATGTCGCATGTGTGGAGGTAAAGCCAATTCGTATGCAACTTTTCCCACGCGCTTCAGAATCTCAAAAGGTCCAACAAATCTCGGACTAAGTTTCCCTTTCTTCCCAAATCTGGTCAATCCTTTCCATGGTTAAACCTTCAATAACACTTGATCTCATGTATTATAACTCATGTCCTTCCTTAACTCATCTACATATTTCTGTTGTCGATTTTGAGCAGCTACCAATCATCCTTGAATGAGATCGATCTTTTCCTTAGTTTGTTGAATCAGTTCAGGCCCTAGTATCTTACGTTCACCAACTTCATCCCAACATACCAGAGATCGACATCGTCTTCCATATAAGGCTTCAAAAGGTGGCATTCCAATGCTGGCATGGTAACTATTATTGTAAGAGAATTCAACCAATGGTAAATGGTCATCTCAACTGCCTTCAAAGTCCAATGCACAAACTCGTAGCATATCTTCAATTGTCTGAATAGTTCGTTCACTCTGCCCGTCTGTTTGAGGATGATACGGCGTGCTCATATTAAGTCTGGTTCCCAAAGCTTCTTGAAATTGTCTCCAAAACCTTGAATTAAACTGTGGATCTCTATCGGACACAATTGACACTGGCACTCCGTGACGTACTATTATCTCATTTAAATAAAGATGAACCAACTTATCTAACGAATACCTTTCATTAATCGGAAGAAAATGTGCTGACTTTGTCAATCGATCAACAATAACCCAGATAGCATCATGATTAGCTTTTGTCCTTGGTAAACCTACTACGAAATCCATAGCAATATGCTCCCACTTCCATTCTGGAATCTCCAATGGTTGTAGTAATCCACTCGGCCTTTGATGTTCAACTTTAACCCTTTGACACGTATAACATCTGCTGACCCATTCTGCAATCTCTCTCTTCATATTTGGCCACTAGAAATTTTCCTTCAGATCTCAATACATTCGGCCTTTGATGTTCAACTTTAACCCTTTGACACGTATAACATCTGCTGACCCATTCTGCAATCTCTCTCTTCATATTTGGCCACTAGAAATTTTCCTTCAGATCTCAATACATTTTAGTGCTCCCTGGATGGATTGAATACTTTGAGCTATGAGCGTCCCGCAAAATTTCGTTTTTCAGTTCTGTCACATTGGGTACCCATATCCTAGAAGAAAATCTCAGAATTCCTTTGTCATCTGCCTGACTACATATTTCTTCTCCTGTTAAGTTGTTGACGTCTTGATCCCTTACTTCTTGTTGGCACTTCCTGATCTTTTCTAGTAGCTCCGGTTGGAATGTCATCGTATAAATTATTTCATTTGTAGAGTCTGGAATACGCACTTCTAATTCTAGCTTTTCAAATTCCTGGTGTAATTCCACTGGCATTGTCAGCATCTTCAATCTTTCTTTCCTGCTCAACGCGTCTGCCACTACATTCGCTTTTCCTGGATGATAGTTGATGGTACAATCATAATCCTTGATCAACTCTAACCACCTTCGTTGTCGCATGTTTAATTCCTTTTGCGTAAAGATATATTTTAAGCTCTTATGGTCTGTGTAGATCTCACATTTCTCTCCATACAAATAATGCCTCCAAATTTTCAATGCAAACACTATCGCGGCCAGTTCTAAATCGTGCGTCGGGTACTTCTGTTCGTGAACTTTCAATTGTCTCGAAGCGTAAGCAATTACTTTATCATGTTGCATCAGAACACAACCCAATCCCTTATGAGAAGCATCAATGTAGATTACGAAATTTCCGCGTTCGTCCGGCAATGATAACACAGGTGACGTCGTCAGTTTCTTCTTTAATTCCTGGAAACTTTCTTCACATCTATCGCTCCATTCAAACTTTTCATTCTTCCTGGTTAGTCTCGTCAATGGCGTAGCTATCTTGGAAAAGTCCTTTACAAATCGTCGGTAATATCCGGCTAAACCCATAAAACTTCTAACTTCTGTCGAAGTCTTCGGTCTTTCCCAATTCATTACCGCTTCCACCTTAGCTGGATCTACTTTAATTCCCTCGCTGCTTACCACGTGCCCCAAAAATTGTACTTCTTTTAACCAAAATTCGCACTTGGAAAACTTAGCGTATAACTTTTCCTTCCTTAGAATCTCTAAAGCCGTTCTCAAATGTCCCGCATGTTCCTGCTCCGTCTTAGAATAAATCAATATGTCATCTATAAATACTATCATGAACTTATCCAAATATCTTTTGAACATCCGATTCATCAAGTCCATAAAAGCTGCGGGTGCGTTTGTTAAACCAAAAGCCATGACTAAGAACTCATAATGCCCATATCGAGTGCGAAATGTAGTCTTTGGTACGTCTTCGGATTTGATCTTCAACTGATGGTAACCTGATGGTACGTCCTTGGTACACCGCTCCCTTTAGCTGGTCGAATAAATCATCGATTCTTGGTAATGGATACTTGTTCTTGATAGTTAACTTGTTCAGCTCCCGATAGTCGATACACAACCTCATGCTACCGTCCTTCTTCTTCACAAATAGAACTGGTGCACCCCACGGAGATACACTAGGTCTAATTACACCTTTTTCCAATAGATCTTGTAGTTGAGTTGCCAATTCTTTCAATTCTACAGGTGTCATACGATACGGAGCTTTCGAAACTGGTCATGTCCCTGGTGCCAATTCTATAGCGAATTCGATTTCCCGATCTGGTGGTAATCTTGGAAGTTCATCTGGAAAAACATCTGGAAATTCATTCACTACGGGGATATCTTCTATTTTTGGCGCTTCTTCTTTTACCTCAGTCACGTAAACCAAATAAGCTTCGCAACCTTGTTGTAAAAATTTTCTTTTCTGCATGCTTGTTAATAACCTCTGGGCTTGCTTCTGACCTCGAAACACAACTTCCTTGTCATCTGGGGATTGTAGCTTTACTGTCTTTTTCTTGCAATCAATTTGTGTGTTATACTCTGACAACCAATCCATTCCTAATATAATTTCAAACTCCCCTAACTTGAAAGGTATTAAATCAGCAAGAAAACGATGGCCTAAAATATCAATCTCACAATGCGGACAAACTTGATTAACTGAAACACGATCCTGATTTGCTAATTCTACCTCTAACGCCTTATCTAACGATCGAGTTTCACATTGCAATTTACTAGCAAAATCTTCAGAAATAAATGACTTGGTAGTCTAGAATCAATTAGCACTTTAGCAGGAACGGAGTTTACAAGTAACATACATGTCACCACGTCAGTGTCTTGAACAGCATATATCTTCCATATTCATGTTAAATACTTTGGCTCGCGGCTGGTTAGTAGTAGGTTGTACTGGAAATACATAGTTTCTGGCTATATGACCAAACTTTCCACAATTGAAGCATGTCGGTGCCAAGCATTCTTTAGCGAAATGTCCTTTCTGGTTACACTTGAAGCAAACCACATCAGTCTTCACGCAATTTCCCGTATGTCTTTTCCCGAAAGTTTTACATTCTAGCGGTGGAGGACCATTTGGTTTCCGTTGGTTTACAAACGGTGGACGAATAACTGGTCTAGCGTTCCCAATATTCGGCTTCCTAAATCCCATATTCCTTCCTGCCTGGAATCTCAGCTTCCTGTTGAAACGATTCTGAAAATTCCCCTGTCTCTGACTTGGTTCCTGACTCTCAGCCTTTCTTTTATTGTTGTCCTTTTCCTTCTGCGATTGATCACTTTCCCCCTCTATAATCATAGTTTTTTGCACTATTGCTGAATACGTAGCCAACTCAAAAACTGCCACCCTACTGCGTATCCACGGCTTCAAACCCTGCTGGAATCTCCTAGCTTTCTTTTCATTGGTGTCGACAAACTCTGGAACAAACCTTGCCAACTCGGTAAATTTGGCTTCATACTCGGTTACATTTAAATTCTCTTGCTTGAGTTCAAAGAACTTCAATTCCATCTGATTCTGCATATAACGCGGAAAATACTTTTCTAAAAAAAACTCGGTAAATCTCTCCCAAGTAATTGTCATTGTGCCTTCCAAAGCTTTCACCGACTCCCACCAATAATTAGCTTCGTTTTTCAGGAAGTAGCTTGCAAACTCATTTTCTGGTCCGCTTCAACTTTCACTAGAGCAAAAGCCTTCTCCATTTCTTTTAACCACGCCCTTGCTTCCACTGGATCTGCAATCCCTCTAAACTCGGGTGGTTTCACGGCCTGAAATGACTTAAAAGTAACCGCGGGTACAGCTGGTTGTCGTTGATGTATCTGTTGTTGCTGCAAACACTGCTGCTGTTGTGTTAAAGCAGCTGTTTGTTGGCGAAGAAGATCTAGAATTTGTTCCACGGGTGTAGCCATTCTAATCAAGGTATTCAAGATTTGATAACTGATACAAAAACAAACAATATATTTAGTAGCTGAATAGGCCTTGTACAATGAGAATTTGTTTAACAAGAATTTGGAAATCAAGGAATTATTCCTGCCATAACAAGATACAACAGAGTATAATGATGGGTTTCTAACCACAGCATAATTGCGGTAGAAGATTTCATAACTTTTATAAACAAAGCAAGGTAGGACAAGGTACACGAATAAAATTGATAGGATGAACATACATGCCAGGTCCAATACTGAATGATAATTAGCAGAAAGAAAAAAAAAATTAACGATTGTTGCACAACAAAATTTGGTCATCATATAACCTGGGTACAAGCGTGAAAACGCTTCGATGATAAAAGAAAAGTACATGAGAGGATACAACACCAAAAGTAGAGTATACAACCAAAAGAAAATACATGCCACTACCTCAACAGTACCACTATATACAATAACAAAAATTGGCTCTACTACCGTCCAGGGTACTGCTGATATCTATAAAATGCGTCTATATACCTATCAGAATGAAATCCACTAACTACTGTACATAAGACTCCATCCCATCCGACTCACAACATGATCCTCTGTCTCTAGTCCTCATCAGGTGCAATCCTCCGGAGCTCTCCTATGATATAATCTACCAAGCTACTCATCTCTGACGGATCTCGCTCTCCTCCGCTAGTACTGCCCATATGACGAAGTCTAACCTCCAGGACTATCCTCAAAGCCCTAAGATCCCTCAACACTGCTGATGCCCCTGACACATGCCTCTGGCAACGTACCATCTCTCTCACCTGGCCATGCAAAAAGTCTCGTTCTCCAGCTACCCTCATATACTCATGATAAGGTATAGGCTCTGGGATAAACTGAAACGGGGGTCCATTAACGGACTCTGAACTAGGTGGAGAACCGGCTGGGGGTATCGCTCACAAAGGTACAGTAGGAATAGGTGCAACTGGTAGAGCTATCACAACTGGTGGGTCTGGTACAACTGGTAGGTCGGGTACTACTAGTAGATCTGAAACAAAATGCTCCGAAGGGTCTGACAGTGGATCTGGAACAGAAGGGTCTGACTCCGAGTGTGAAGAGCTAGAGCCCGATGGCTGAAACATAACAGTAGTGTAACATAAGAATCACATGCTACATCCTTATTGACTCTCTACCCTAATAGTCAAAACTATATCCGATAATCTTAACTCAAACTCTATATGAGTTTGCTCAACATAATCATCTCACATGGAACTATCTCATAATACCTACCGTTTAACCTAATTCAATGCCTTATACTTGTTTCAGTGACCATAACATGTGGCTCTGATACCAACCTGTGAAGCCCTCCCGACCCGGGGTCAAAATCGGGTAGCGCACAACCAATAATAATCACAACTCTGGAAATATAATATCAGTTTAAAAGTGACCCCAAAATACTAAGGATCGAGCACAGGTTATAATATGAAACAAGTCAACACAACTACTAATATTATTACAAACCACTATGTTATTAGGGTAACCCCGATAAGGAATTAAGCTAACAACTACATGTCTACCGAAGTTTTACACACTGCCTTCAACGGATAACATGCTTTTGCAGTATCCGTAGAAGGGTAGCTTATCTACGGATAAGACTCAATGTAACATGCTTAAGGAATCCTGATGTATAATCCTGATACGCAATCCTGATATGCAATCCTGATATGCAATCCTGATGTACAATCCTGATGTGCAGTCCTGATGTGTAATCCTGATTTATGATTCTGATGTACAAGTTGAAGTATTAGTTTTTAGGCTGAATAAGTCATGTTGACTATTAATGGATATGTAGAATAGGGAGGCTAATTGTAAATAGTCTATGCCTTGTAATTTTACATAAGTGAAATTGATTGTCTACGGATAAGCAACATTAGCCTTCTACGGATGTGGACAAAGTACTATCTACGATTAGCGTTACTAGCTGTCTACGGATGTGGTCAAGATACTCTCAACGGATACAACTGAAATAGCATCTACGGATACACTTTGTACTTTATGAAAAGGACAATTCAGACAGAGCACATGGGTTGACAGAATTCACAGAGCATGGAAACCAGCATTTCTGGAAAACTCACGAAAAGAAGAAGCATTCTATTTTGTCTAGTCAAAAGTAGCATTTCTATAAAATACAATCAGCCAAGAAGGGCAAGCTACCAGCACATGGACCACTACTCAGAATGGAGAAACAAGGATTTTGGACATATTTACTTTTTGTATTATTAACTGTTCGAAATATCTTATTAACTTGGGATATATAACCAAGTGTAGCATTATTCTAGAACTCAAGAAATAAGTTAGGCAATTTAGAGAGCACAAAACAATATCCTTTGTAAATTGCGGAAGCTAGAATAGTGTGTATGCAACTGTGTGTTTATTCATAAACATCACAGAGATTTCTTCTAATAAAAATCTCTCAGGTGGATAATTATCCACCTGAATTTTTAATTCTTGTGTTATATTATCTTGTTTGTTTTTATGTTCTTGAATTTAATTTCATATCTTCTAAATCAAGAACTAAAGAATTTTTAAAGATTGTATTCAACCCCCCCCCCCCCCCCGTTCTACAATCGAGATTCATTGTCTGGGAATAACATAGATAGTCTAAACATAAACTATAAAGAAATCTAGATACATTCCTTTTGTAGCATACTCAATCTCAGTTGATGTAGAAATTGCATACCCTTGAATTGGTAAGCTTTGTCGTGTTCTCTCTCAAGCTCATGTCGTAGTCTTTCAGGATTGTGACAGAACCATGTGAGTTCTGTACCACCTGCTACTGAAACAATCTGTCACGCTTTTGACTTTGTAGGTGAATCAAAAGTTCCTCCCGTGACACAAAGTATCGTGCTCACCAAGTTCTGCTATCATGAGATGTTCTAAAGCTGAAAGTAAGATTTTCCTAGGACTGGGGAGTCACAGAGAACTTTACTGTCGTGACCTTGCAGAACATGTTTTCATTGTGGTACAAAGTTGTTGTCTCCGGGCTTCTGCCAAATTTATTGTCAAGACTGAAAGTTGCTGTCATGAGGAGTGTTGTCTTGACTATATGTTTTGATACTCCTTGAAAAGTTATTGTATTCGAGAATCTTGACAGCATGTTTATTCCTTATACATATCAAATGTAGAATATCTTCTGGGGCTTGAACAAAGTGAACTTCTTCCAGATTACATTCTTTTTTACATGTATACATGATAGTACAGATTGAACATTACATGGAACATTATTTATGGCTTGTGACGGTATTTTTCTTTCAGTATAATTAAAGACTGAATACATAGTTAAGTTGTCTACCTGCAATTACCCATAAAACCTAACATTATGTTAATATTTTTAATTATTTAAAAAAGTTCACCTATTTTAACATGCCTATTTTTCTTAACAAATACAATTAATAAAAAAGTATTAAAATATAAATAGTAAAATAACAACTATTTAAAACAATTCGTGCATCACACGGGTTTTAAGCTATCTATACTATTATATAATAGCCGAAACATAAAAAAAATTTGGTTTTTCGGTTTTCGTTCATTTGTCCTAATTAAAAATAATATAATTATATAATTATAGTAACACGGGCAAACCCTTACTTAATGTGTTTAATTATTTAAAATATTTTACCTATTTTAACATGCCTACTTATTTTTTTAACAAATACAATTAATAAAATATTAAACAAAATTAAAAATTCGTACAATTCAATCAAAAATCACATCTTTTACACACCTTCACTCGTCATTCGTTCTTGACATAGCTTGATTTTCTGCAGCAATCCTGGTTGCATTGCAACCTCAAATAGTCTCTTAATACCATTTCCGGTTATCTTAACCTCAATTTCCATTTTCTCAAATCCTTGGATTAACTTTATCCAACGATGTTATCATCTTAAGTCTCTCTTCCCTACTAAGGGTCTCGGCCACCACATTGGCCTTCCCTGGGTGGTAATGAATCCCATAGTCATAATCTCGCACTTCTTTCCATACAATTAGTGCCTCCAAATCTAATGGTAATTTCTTTCTGGGAAAGTGTATCTAATGCTCTTATGATTTGTATAAATCTCGCACTTCTTTCCATACAATTAGTGCCTCCAAATCTTTAAAGCGAAAAATATCGCTGCCAATTCTAAGTCATGTGTAGGGTATCTAAATTAGTATTCCTTTAATTGTCTGGATGCATACGCAATTACCTTTCCGTGTTGTATAAGCACACACCTTACTCCTTTATGCGATGCGTCGCTATAGATCACAAAATCTCCCTTCCCGTCTGGCAGTACCAGCACAGGGCGGTGACTAGTCTCTTCTTTAATTCCTGGAAACTTTTCTCATATTTCTCGGTCCATTCAACTCTTCAGTCTTTCAAGTAAGTCGAGTCAGTGGGGCTGCTATTTTAGCAAAATCTTGTACACATCTTCGGTAATATCCGGCTAAATCCACAAAATTTCTCACCTCGGTTGGTGTGGTTGGTCTTTCCCAGTTCGAAATAGCTTTTATCTTAGCGGGGTCAACCAGCACCTCTTCACTGTTGACCACATGTCCTAAAAATTGTACTTCCTTTAGCCAAAACTCGTACTTTGAGAACTTGGCATATAACTTTTCCCTCCTAAGTGCTTCTAACAATATCCTCAAATGTTCTACATGTTCTTCCTCGGTCTTTGAGGTAAACCAAAATATTTCCGATGTCACTATGACACACTTATCCAAATACTTCTTGAAAACTTGATTCATCAAGTCCATGAAAGTTGCAGGGGCATTCGTCAGCCCAACGACATCACTAAAAACTCGTAGTGTCCATACCTGGTGCGAAACGTAGTCTTGGGTACGTCCTCAGGTTTAATATTCAACTGGTGGCATCCAGTTCTCAATCAATCTTCGAGAATTTAACTACACCATGCAGCCGATCGAACAAATCACCGATCCTTGGTAGAGGTATTCATTCTTAACAGTTAGCCTATTCAGCTTTCGATAGTTTGTGCACAGCCTCATGTTGTCGTCCTTTTTCTTCACCAATTAACACTGGTGCATCCCACGGTGACACACTTGGTCTTATCATTCCTTCCCCTAACAATTCCTACAATTGAACGACTAATTTCTTCATTTCGACTGGAGCTAGTCGGTACGGGGCCTTCGAAACTGGCACCGTTCTTGGAGCTAATTCTATAGCAACTCTATTTCTCTATCGGGTGGTAACCCCGGAAGATCTTCTGGAAATACATCCTCGAATTCATTGACAACAGGGATATTCTGTACACTAGGTACTTCCCGTTTCGTATCCATCACAGTCGCTAAACAAGTTTCACATCCTTGGAGGTCATACATTCCCTCGTCCACTAATCTGAATTCTTACTTTCTTTCTTTCTCAATCTATTCGCGTTTCATACCCTATTTTCTTTATGCCCATTTCTTTCTCGTCCACTTTGCTTCCATTTCTATCACAGTCGTTTCATTAACCAAGGTAACATAATCAGTCGTTTCAAACACTCCGTTATTCTGAATTCGTATCATGCGAAACAAACCTTGGCGATTTCCGTAAACTTCAATTCATAATTTGTCGTACTCATTTGTTTTAGCTCTAAGCTTCAACACTCTCTTTTTCCAAATACTAAGGAAAATACTTGCATGGTACAAGAAATATTTCAACAACAGAATAATTTATATATATATATAAAAACTTTGTAAAAATTCTCGCTGAGGGGGCGACCTAGTTAGGTCTCAATCAAATTATCGTTTGAAAATTTTCTCATCATACTTCACTGCATACAAAATGCATCGTGAATTCACTTATAAAAATTTGACCGAAATTTGAACTTAGTGATACAATAACTAGTCCACTTCAAGAATCATTAGCAATTAGCCGAACAAAACTAACTAGTTCAACTGGTTTGAAACGTAATATCTAGCAAGGGCAATTAGCTGGATCTTTATCACAGTGTTTAAAATCTCAACTAGTTTGAATGATTAACTAGTCATTCTTAATAGCGTATATAACTAGACAGTTTCAATCTGCTAGCAAAAAATCTTAACATCTAGCCATTGAAAGAAAGAAAACAAAATTTTGGCTATTCGGATGCGCACTCAGACCCCAAGGGTAAGAGGAGAAGAAGAATTGAAATGTAGTGACCATATCGGTTGTTGGTCGCATTCTATATTTTAATAATGAAACGCAAGAAGGGTTACCTCGACATAAACCCTTTAGGGTAACTCGGGTTATGAAAAGAAAAAAAAATTCATTGAATGGAGTACCAGCAAGTGGATAGCAAAATGGGTCAATTATTACCCCTAAGTTCTCACATCACCGTTTACAAGGATGATCCTATCTTCATGCCCTTATGGCTTAGGGTACTAACCAACGGTACCTCAAAATCGTACAAGTTCGTAAATAGGTCGGGATTTCGAAACATATTCGCCATTCCCCAATAATCGTTCAGGGATTGGGCCTCCTACGGCCGCATCAACACATCCACAAAAGATGGAGGTCCATTAACGTATATGTAATTTCTTAACACTAGTCGTATCGAATGAATCTAACCCCAGGCCGCCATAGGTTTCGTTCTTCGTAGGTCCTGAGATTGTCGCATTGCTCGCCGCAACCATATGTGTCTTTATTAGAATCACGCTATCCATTCTTCATTTCTTTGATTTCTGAGTTGAGCCATCATGGCCCATCGTACGAAATATACTCGCGATGCGATTTAGCGCGTTCGTCTCACGATAACGTTCTGGTACTACACGTACGCAAAAGTCTTCCTCTTAGGTAACAAAATACCCATCGATGGAAAAGACACCAACTCTGGTGGAATCGTTGTTCTCAAGGCTTGGACTCCATAGACAAGATAATTCCTTAACTAGTCCACGCAATTTATTAATCCGGATCGTGTAAAGGACTGTAAATGTTTTGATCTTCACATGTGCTGCCTTCTCGTGGGCAAACTACGATGAACTACAAACACTTAGGTTCTTACTAAGTCAAGTTATCCATTGGTATTGGCCATTCCGCCCTTACCCCAATTGCAACTGAGGCTCTGCTCCGCGTCTTATCTTAAAGTCCTTAATAATCCGTGTATAATTCTAGACGTTCGTCTGATCATTATGATGGTATTCAACGGTCCTATCGGTCCTCCAATAAATCCTCAACTAAACTATTTAATCTTAACATCCTCAATGGCACTACCTCCAGTAGTCCACTTAACGAACTCTATATGAGTCCTCACGTTATTCGCTTACTTAGATATAACTCTTAACACTCTCATGTCCAAGTCTATAACTTAATTCTCTGATACAATTTCTGTAACACCCCCAGATCCGGGGTCATGAATCTGGGTTGTCACGCTCCATCAATCATATAATACCTGTATCACTTACCATATTCTAATAATACAACTCCAAAGACCCCAATCACTTACGCACACACACACAAGTTATAGCCTTGGAAATGAGCAACCATAAGTAACACTTGTTATTACAAACCAAATGTACTATCTAGGATCTCATCTATTATTTACAACCTCTACCTGAAGTTAAAATAATAGACCTCACAATTCTATACAAGGTTCAATAATGCAAACCTAGTCGAAAACAATTCTCACTAATTCAATCTGCAACTGTTCTGCTAACTCCGACAGTATCCATCCTGCTGAACTAACTCAAGGGTGGTCTCTCCATTCCCTTGCTCTCGTAATACAGGGTGAATCGACAATGTTTTCTTCATGCTGAAAGTTTTTAACAAAGCAAGAATAAGCTAATAGAGCTCAGCAAGAAATCTATCCCAGTTTAAATCTTTAAACCTTTAAGGTAGATAATCCATATAGGATCAAAGTTTTAACACTACTAGGGTTTGTCCCCAAAATAGTATCCCGTTCAAAATATTGTATGACTTATAATCATACTCAAATACTTTTCGTAAATCATTTAGAAATCCTTGGTATCGATATAATGAACCGAGACTCAAAACATATCTTTTTAAAATAGATATTAATATTGGAATCAAGGCTTAAAGCTTATCCATTGTTTCAAAATACTATACAGTTCAACATACTGTATATCTTAAATACCTTCTCAACATATATACACGCATATCTATTTAGATATCTCATACTGTTCAAAATACTGTAAAATATCAGTAATGAACACCTTTTTTTGACTCTGTTGTGTTGTGATATATAAAAACAAGAATGAGCACTAAAGCTCGACAATAATATATAGCAGCACAATCATATATGTAGCTGATATCATAATTGCAATCTTTTAAAACTTCATTCGTATACAGAATGATATATTTAAATCTTCTTTTCGTCAAATCATACAATACAGTTCAAATACTGTACACCGAACATCATTGTTCAATTATTGTCACATTATCGGTAACTCAACACCTAGGCTTTCGTTACAATGTGCATCACAATTCCAAGTGGAAGAAGGGGACATTATGGAACACCCGATACACGGTGATCAGCCGTTGTATCATAACATAACTTCTCTACTAGTAGAAGGACGATTTCCTGTTCGGTTATCACCCTGGCCGCATTCGGGCCCATTGTGCAATAAGGCCACTACATCGGCACCTGTTTCATTACCGTGTAAGCCTTTGCACGCAAGGTCACTACCTCGGCGCCTGTTTCATCACCGGGTAAGCCTTGATAATTATGGTCACTACCCCGGCACCTGTTTCATTGTCGTGTAAGCCTTTGCACGCAAGGTCACTACCTCGGCGCCTGTTTCATCACCGGGTAAGCCTTTCCAGTCCCATGATGAATCCTATCCTTTATACTGGAACCGAACTTAATCGTTGTTCCCCAAGCGTAAACTAGCTCGTTTATAGGTATGAACTTATTACCATACTTACTTCCGGAAATGTTGAGGAAGTAATAAAACTGTGTGGGTTGACTATTGTCAACTGACCTCGATCCTCGAGTAAATCATTTCGAAATCATGACCCGGGAGTTTGGTAAAATACCTTTTTAAGATCAGAAAATCTTTTAAATAATTATTGGAACCTTACGTAATATCTAAATAAGGTTCCTATGATTTTTAAATCATTTTTGGAATATTTAATAAATATTCAACTAATAAATATTGAATTATTATCCAATATAATACCACTTAAGTGAATATCCAAAATAATATTCACTTGCTTAAATAAATATCCAAATAATATTTTTAATAATATTATTTAATATTTAACATTAAATATCCAATAATACATATATATTGGAATATTTAATCAACATATTTAAAACATAGATGTCCCTGGACCCTCCAGTTTCTGACAGTATAATCAAGACAAAATAGTAATTTAACTCCCGGTCTAATATTTTAAAAATCATCGTACAAGCGCTCTACTCTTAGAGCCTTTAAAACCTCGGCTTATATCTAATATACTCATAGCATATAAACCATAATGAGTTACGAAAGATTTAAGTCGATATATAAATCAGTTCATAAATCCTTTAAAATAGATAACCAGTTTATATCACAATCACAACAGTTTTATCACAACAGCATATATACAAGATGTAGGGTTGGAAAGCTTGCATAATATCATATCATATGCAATCATCAGTATATTGTAATTTGAAATACAGCATGGAATGAGAAAACTTGCCTTGGGTCCTTGGTTGTTAGGGGTTCGAGAAGTTGCCGGGAAATCTATAAACAAAGAAATACTCGATCAGTCCCCTAGCGTAACCATTTAAAGTGCCATTAACTTAAGCACTAACGTTCTATTAACGAACATCAATTGTATTTCTCTTGGTTACTTATAACCTCATGACATTTCTTAAACTCTTAAGTCAAAAGTTTGGTTGATAATCCATTCACAAAACCCAAGTACTTTACCATTACTAAACTCATGATTTAAACTATCCCCTTAAGGGTATTTCACTTGCGCAACTTTGATTCTCGCATTTTTATAAAATCGAAAAATCATCTTCTTAACACGAAACCTACTCGGTTCCCTTCATAACTGTCCATACTAGTATCCACATTAATTTCATGACCTATGTCCATTTTTAAGAGGCTTGATTATACGCTCAAAGTTAATATAGTGAACTACTTCATTATCCGAAACCGCTTTCACTAAAACGGACGTTTCTCCTAAACCGTAAATCGAAACGATACGATTCTTTCGCTAAAACAAACTAAAAAACAGAGACTAAATGATCATGGTCAGAAAACCTCATTGTTATGTCTACAAGGTAGCCGTGGTCTCTGTCTAAGCTTTCTAAGGAAAATTTGACATGGTAACGACGCTTAATCGTGATTCCCGTGTTTAAAACACTCAAATTAATCCAATAACATCAACCAATCATCAATACTTCTCATTCATCATCTAAACCAACTCATAATATTTAACTAACAAGTCAAAACTAACATTTACAAGATCATCCCTCAAACATCCACTTAATCATTCATCAAATCCAAGATTCATCATCTTATTCATACTAACATAAACTATCATCAAACATAACATAATAATCAAAGTATAACCAAGGGTGTGAGATGTTTATACCTTCCTTGATGCTTGGTAAAGACTATAAAGAGCTTATATATCCTTGCTTGATCCTTAAACATCCTTAACCAACCTTAATCTTCAAGAACAAATCAAGCAATCATACATTACTATTCATTTCTACTATTCATGCTCATATTTGATTCAATTTTTAAGCATGATAACAACCATGGATGATGATGAGATCAAGGATTTACCTTAGTTTAGAAATATGGAAGCTTTAGAATCCATTCTTACAATTTTTGGAGAAGTGGAAGTTGTAGCACAAATCTTAAGGAGTGGAAGATACTATTTTGGCCGAAAGTTTCTTCATGGAAATGGGGATATTATTTTCTTGCTTTTCTTTTTCTTTCGTTTGTCAAAATATCTCTAATTGGATTCATCTATTTTGTGTGGTTGTGGTGGAGTTTAGTCACCCAAGGACACATGGCACTTTACTTGTGGTTTGTGGTGAAAG
Source organism: Heracleum sosnowskyi (assembly GCA_030848705.1). Taxonomy (NCBI): domain Eukaryota; kingdom Viridiplantae; phylum Streptophyta; class Magnoliopsida; order Apiales; family Apiaceae; genus Heracleum; species Heracleum sosnowskyi. Next base: position 76,665,482 of record CM061239.1, read on the forward strand.
TGGTGACAAGGTGGTGATTCATCACCTTGTCATCCCTATGTCATCCTCCTGTGTCATGCTTATGTCATTATTTGTGTCCTCAATCCTCTTATATGTTACACTTGATGATCTTATATGATATTTCCCCTTCGGTTAGGGTTTAATCCATAATTCGTTACGCTTCTGCTTTGTCGCTAAGTTTCGCGATAGGTTCAAGTGATTTTAAAAACGTTTCTTTGTACCAATGTTAGGAGATACTTCCTTGATCTTTCCATTTCCTTGGTTTAATATATGATCCTAGATTTCTCACCTTGGCTTAAGATATGATCATGGATTTCTCAGTCTACATACTTTCTCAAAACGATCAAATCAATACATCCTTGATTGTCCGATGAATAGTGATCAAAATTTAAAGTTGGAATCTCCCGATTCTGATCGCGTTTACATTCACTTATTCTCCTTATACATCATTAATATAACTTCGAAACATCCATTCCATGTCTTCCATATAGTGTGGTCTGAAAATATTTTTCATCAGCAAATTCACTATTCATCCACATTTACTATTCATAAAAAAATTTAACTAAGTCCAAAATTTGGGGTTATGACATCCACCATGCTTGCAAGATAACTGGCTTCTAAGGTAAAGCAATTAAAATGGTTAGACAACTTGAGTATGTCATTCTCTCTCGAGTAATAACACTCTCGAAACATGCTTACACATTAATAACTTATAGTAATTCGATTAATTAGGTAATTAAAGCATATGCAAATCTCTCTCGAGTATTTACGCTCTCAAAAATCCAATGATGCTCTTGCACTCAAATCCAGTTCTGCTAATCGTATGTGTGCCTCTAGTAGTAAAATCTCTCGATCCATTACTGCTATTCGCATAGAATTAATTCATGATATCTGCCGATTACATAAATCAAACATAATAACATAATCAATTAGAATTAACCATAACAAATCAAATCACTGTGAAAATCATGCCAAAATCATAGTGCAAACATGGCTTCCCTTAATGCCCTAGAAACAACTACTCACTAATAATAAAACAAGTAGAAGAACTAATACAATGAAGAAACATAATTAAACTAATAAGAAGAAAGAAGAAATCAGGTAAGAACACCTTTAATCTTCAATCTTGTCACAAGAAGAAAATCAATGGCTTCAAACCCTAGCTAATAAGAATGAAAAGTATGTTCTTCTCTATGCTAAGCTAATAAAAAATCTCCTCCTAAAAACCTGGTCCTTCCATTCTAATAATAAAAGTATTTTGATGATTTAATTAATTATACAAATAAGTCTTCTAAGCCGAGTAGGATTCTCTACTAAAATTCGCAGCTGTCTGATCTCTGCAGACATCAAATTTTTAATTTTTAGTTGATCTACTAATTTTTAATCTCAAAAAGAAATAATAGTATTATATTAAAGACCTTATTACATGATTCATTTTTAAATAAAATGCAAAAATTTTAATTAAGAGAACAAATTATAATAACCAGAGGATATTATATTATTATTATTTTCTAAGTGGATATTATATTTTCTAATAATAACATTTATTAATAAGCGAAACAAAAAGAGGTATACTTTGAAATACCAAATTTGATTTACATTTTTGTTTGGTTTCACCCCGGGAATCATATCTCTCACCTATAATTTTATTTTATTTTTTATTAATTCTATTATAATTGGAATTTTGGATTCCACCTCTAAAAAAGACAACGATAAATAAAAATATTAGGAATTCTATTATAATTTTTTTTTATTTACGATTCTTTAATTACAACTAGCAATAAAAAAAGACTACGATAAAAAATAATAAAATTATGAATGCTATTATAATTGTAATTCTTGTATTTGCATTTCTTTTATTATTACTTAGAATTATATCTTTTTATATAATAAGCGTAAAAGCGATCTTATCCAAAACTTTGGTAGTATGTACGACCACTATATGACCAAATTAATAAGGACCGTTAAATTAATAAGGACCATTAGATCTTAAATAAATATATAAGAATTGTTAGATCTAATATTAAAAAGTGTATTCGATTAATAGTAGGATTATATTTAAATACTTAAAAGTGTATATTGATAATTTAAACCAAATATAATTACATTTTCTATATTGAATAGGATTTTCTATGAAAAAATTTGAAACTCTATTTTTTTCAATTTATGGATAGTTACAATTAGATAATAATTATTAAACCAAAATCGAAATATTGATTTATATCAATTTTATAGTATATCCATTAACGTAAGAGAGACTTTGGTAGTCTGTACGACTACTGTATCACCAAATTAATAAGGACGGTTAAATTAGTAGAACCGTTAGATCTTAAATACATAGATAAGAACTTTTAGATCTAATATTAAAAAGTTTATTTGATTAATAGTAGAATTTATATATGAAAATACTTAAAAGTGTATTTTGATAATTTAAATCAAATATAATTGGATTTTCTATATTGAATAGGATTTTCTATGTAAAAATTTGAAACTCTCTTTTTCTTTTCAATTTATGGGTAGTTACAGTTAAATAATACTTACTAAACCAAAGATCGAGATATCGATTTATATCAATTTTATAGTATACAATACTCATTTATATCATGGATAAATATAATACACGTGGACCGTATATTATAAGAGATGTAGGAGAAGGAAATTTATGTTGCAAATTTGGTTGTACAAATTACAAGTAAAACGACTTAGTTAATTCAATATAACACTTTTTTAAACGGACATAATACTTTGATTCATCCAAATTATATTATATTATTTTACATATAATAAACGTAAAAGAATAATATCAAAATATTATTAAAAATTGAGAGTTTCATATTCATTAAAGATAATTTTGAATATAATACTTATAGAGAATAAAGTTTAAGAGATTAATCTCGATATACTTTTTCTAAAATCATAATTAATATATTTAATTAATACCTCAAGAGTCGGATCTTTATTCTCACACTCAGAATATACTAACAAAAATTTAAGTTTCGAATCACCTCAATAACATATTAATATTACCTATTTCAAAAATTAACGATGAATTTAAATTTTGAATCATATACATTTGAATAAATATACATAAAATATATGTATTTTACACATGGTAAACGCAATACCAAAATATATAAATTATAGATATTTTATCCATAATTTTAAAATAGATAGGTGAGAATCGTGAGACGTTCGAACAACATCAACAACGTATCAAATATAAAAATTAATATTTTTAACTCTAAATATATTCAAAAAAGAGTGCATAGTTTTGCTCTAACGATAGTGCTAGAAAAAGTAGGAATTATTGTATTTTAAAATAAATAGATGAGAACCATTGAATATAATATCAAGTAATATGTAAGATCCGGGAAAATTACGTGTTAATATTTGATGTGAAATGAAATTTTATTTTCATATCAAAATTTATTAAATGTTTTATCTGTTTAAATGTGTTAAGTTATTCGTTAAATGGTTGAATATGTGACCTGGAGATGCTATGTGAATATTTGTGGTGATTGGAAAATTCTTTTTAAGAGAATGTTATTTTTATTTCGTTTTATTTTATTTATTGAAAAGAAAATTTAGTTAGTTCCCTAATTATTCGGGAAATTGATATATCGTTTGTATCAATAATACATCTGTTATAGCCCTAGTATTCTTGAGCATTCGTTATATAAATGATATGTATTGATTTGGATAATTATCAGTCATTGTGGATGATTATCACCTCGTAAAACGTGTACTTTACTTTATTAAAGATTTAAAGCGATCCAATGGATCAATATCGATCCAAAAATGTCGTTTGGGGTATTATTTTTCGTTTAATATAAAAAGGCGAATCGTACATTATCCTGCGTAAAATACAGATTATATATAAACAAAAATATAAAAATCTTTGAACCGTGTTCTTCGTGTTCTTGAGAATCAAACACAAATTTGAAGGTCTTACCGGAGTCCGATTCCAACGCTCTTATAGTCGAATCAAAGATCTTGGAATCTAGTTTCTTAATCTACCATCAGATTTTGTGTGGGGTAAAATTCTGGATTTCTATTATTTTTATTAAATTCGATTTTATATATATCAAAATTATGAAATTTTGTAAACGTGATTGGTTGTTGATTTTGATGTTACCATCGTGTAGAGTATGTTTTTCTGGTCAATTTCATATATTATATGTTGAATTTAGAGTTCGGTAACATATAGAAATCGAGGTTTGATTGTCGTGTTCTTCGTGTTCTTGAGATTCAAAACTAATTTTGAAGGTGTTATTGATATCGGATTTTGGAGTTCAAGTAGTCGAATCGAAGCTCTTATGATCTAGTTTCTTAATCTACAATCCGTTTCATCAGAGGATAAAGTTTCAATTTTATATATATTTTTCTTTAATTCTGGATAAATTAATAAATTAGGTTTCATATTCAAAAATTGGGGCTTTTTGATTCTGAGTTCGTTCACCTGTTTTGATGGATGGAATAGCTTTATATGATTGTTTATAATCGTTTTACATGCTTAATTGAGTTGTTCTATCCCGTTTTTAGCAAGTTCAATTTTTAAAGTTTGCTTTCCAAATTTTGATTGATTCGTACGTAAAATCTGTTGATTGTTCGTGTATGTGGATATGGGGGTTAGATTGTACGTGTTCCAAGCTTTGTTTTGGTATATAGAACATTGAGTTTGGTAAAGGATTTGTGTTAGTCGGATTTTTGGCCGGATTTTGGTACCGCCGGCGACTTTACCGGCCAGTGGCAGCCATTAAAGCTGGCAACGGAGCTTTTTACAGTTTAGTACCTCAAGTTTTGAAGATGATGAAGTTTGGTCCCTGAAATTTTACAAAGTTGCAAATTGGTCCCCTGACCAAAATTATTTTCTAAATTATTTATTTTTAATTTATAAAAATCTGTTTTGTTTATTTAAATTTTGAAAAATAGTTTTAAAAATGACTTTTAAATTCTAAAAATTTCTTTTAAATTCTGAGAATTTTTATTTAATTATTTAAGGAATTATTTCAAAAAATTTATTTATTTAAGTAATTAATTATTTTCCAAAATTCTTTAATTATGTTGGAAAATGATTTAAAAGTGATTTAAATTAGGAAAAATATTCCTAAAAATGTTTTATTAATTATTTAAAATTCCTGAATGATTTATAAAATCGTTTTAGGCCTTTCTTGCGAGTTACAAATTATTTCTTGAATGTTACGAGACTTATGTGATTTATTAATCGCAATTAAATGAAAAAATGTGTTACGTGAAATATGTGAATTATTTGTTTATTGAGTCATAAATACGAATAAGTGACTGGAGACTTGTTTAAATACTTTGGTCGTGTCTAATATTATCACGAGGGGTAGTTAGAATAGAAATTTGTCAGTATTGTTAGAAAATGAGATTTACGAGACCGTTGACTTAGATGTTGACTTTTATAGTATAGAGATTTTTGACGAGCGAGTTACATGAATTATTTATTTAGTTAATCGTGATTATTCTATCTATTGAATATGGTTATCTAGGCAACAAGGGCTATTGGACAAGACGAGCCAGATTACCAAGATATGTTAAATGAAGGAAGTCAGAGATATCGGTAAGACTAGTACGTGCGTCGGAGTTAAGTTACAATCGTTTATGGAATGTGAGAATCATACTCTGAAGGCTAAAGTATCGTCTCATGTTTGACTATCAAGGCAGACGCGTGGATTCAAAAATGGTAGGATCGGATTCGTGGTATTCGCAAGAGCGTTAAATCAAATAAGGGCGGAAATAGAGAATCGTGCTATAAGACAGAATAAGGAGGGAATCGTATTATCTCAGCCTTACGAAATAGCTAAGGACCAGAGGCAACTGTTTATACCCTTGCTTATTATTTGAGTGATATTCTCTTGAATTATTATTATGCAATTGGCATAATCTTCACTAAATTTTAAATGATGACTCTTTTGCATTAAAGTGCAAGTATTTTATTTAATCTCGTAAATTGACGAGTATTCTTTCACACCTTTTTGAGGTCAGATTTATATTTCCATATTAATTGGGAAAAGTATATTTATTATGTTGAAACGATTTAAAAGATAGTTATGGGCCTTATACTAAGGCTTTCTTTCAAAAATCTTGATTTAAAAATATTAGGTTGGAATGTTGCCAACCCTAGATGAGTGGGAACTTGTGAACCCGATGAGGGTAAAAAAATGTTATTTTAAATTCTGAAGTTGTGGTACTTGTTCTACAAGTATTCTATTTTTTCATCTTGCACCTATGAAAGTATTATTATCATTTCTTGTTGATGCGATTATCTGATCCAGTCCTTGATTCGAACTCATAATACATGTTTCATATCAGACTTAATTTTATTGAGCATGTTATTGCTTACTCTTCATTATCATCCCAGTTGTTGCATCGATCTCGTCGATGTTTATTATATTGTCACTTTTCATGTGCATCTCCCATTATTGTGTCGATCTCGTCGATACTAGATTGTATTGTTATTCTTTATTGATTCTTCATAGTTGAGTTGTTTCCTGGAACGTGAGTTTTCCAGCGATTGTTGTATTAAGGTTGTCGATTCTTCCGACACCTGATTGTCGTAACAAGGTTGTCGATTGTACCGACACTTGGTGTATAGGATATAGAATTGGAATGTTTTTAAATGGACCAATAATGGTCGGACCAGATTCGTGGTCGGAATTAATTAAGGCCAAGATGGCCAAGGATCCTAGGGGAGGACTTTGTTATAAGCGGGTCCGGGGTTGATGTGTGACTGATCAGCAGCTCAACCTTTATGATTTATAAAAGTATAAAAATCCAATTCTAATATCACTTCTTATATCTGAGATTGAATTCATTCATATGTTCTGTACGGGTGAGTTATAACCTGATATTCAGGTTGATTCGCTTGCTTAGAGTTGTTGGTTTCAGAAGATGTTGTGAATGGAACTGTTATCTTTAAAAATAGTATTTTGTACAAACTATGGTCTTGAAGACGTATGAGTTTATATTTATTTCATATTTTCTACATACTATAGTAGATATTTTGGTTCGGGTAACCGTGGCGACCAATATAACTTTCCTCGTGTTTTAAACTAGTCAGTTGCTAGAAGTTGAATGAGAAATTATGGCAAATTACCAAACTTGATTTGAATTTTTTTAGAGATTACAAAGGTTTAAACCAAAAGCTTATTTTGGAAACTTTTCCTATTATACTTGATAATGCACCTGCTGGGCAATTCTTTCGCTCATACTTGATTTCATTATATTTTTAGCCTTTCAATAAGAAGGCATATTGGCGGGAGTTATCCGCGTAGCTGGGTAGAGAAGGAAGAAGATGTTAGTGTAAAGACGTTATGATGCAGAGTAATTAGAACTAGTGTAAGGTTATTGTATAAAGTGATTTTTTATTAAATACTATGTTGTATCAGATTAGATTTGCCTGGTATACTTCTTGTCGAAGTTATACTAGTGTTATAGGATTTATGTAAAGAGAATGGTTGTAAAGAAGAAAATTTTGTGTAATGGAATTTTGAATTCTTGTTTCTAGCACTATAACCTTTAAAGATTCTTGGTAGAGTTGGGGTCGCAGATGACATAATTGTATTGGGTTAATATTGAACAGGTTGTTTTATTTGAGAATGCAGAGTGACGACCAAATCCTTTTACCCGGGATTTGGGGCGTTACATAATATTTTATATTTTAATAGATAAATTGATTTTTCAAAAATTCAATATTAGAAATTCGTCAATAATACATTAAAAATATTGTATTTAATAATTAAAAATATTATTTAAATTAAAAACTAAAACAAAGATGAATACTAAAAATAAATTGTGAAATAATATAATAAAAAATATTAAAAAATATCTGTGTTGGCTATAAGCTAGTAAAAAAGAGTATTGTTGTGCCCAAAATCTCACATGGGCTCAATTTAAGGCCCACATGCAATATAGTCCCAACTAGTATGGATTTGGTGAGGATTAGATGTATTGAGGTTCAGCTTCATAGTGCCAAGGTTCAGGTTCGCGACATTGAGGAACGGGTTCAGGTTCAGGGTGTTTCGACTGCATGCACAGCTTCAGGTGCAGGGTGGTCTGAACCTTTCCGGGACAGAATCAGAGTTGAACAAGGACTCAGCTTCCTATACTTTAGGAGCACGGAATTACTCTTGGAAAAGGACTTCTAGGCTTAATAAAACGTAGTGGATGGGACAATTACAAACAATATAGGACTTATATTGGTTATTTCGGATATACATTAAATACATGAGGTTTTGTAGGACTTAGTGATGGACATGGACTAGGACACTAGAAAGCTCAGCTATAGGTGTATAATTCGACTATAACTTTGAGATGGATTATCTTAGAATGGTTGAATTCGCAAGGATGGAGAAGTATAAACCTAATAGAACTACATGGGGCTTGATTCCTATAAATAGGATATGTAGGCACTTGACTAAGGGATTCAAATTTTCACTCTCTACACGCATAATGCTCGTGTACTCTCTGTGATACATATTCCGGTGAATTGGCTGGCCGTGTAGGATTTACACCGCCCACTTCGACCGGTGGTTTTGTCAACTCAGCCCCCAAAAACGCCACATTCTCCACCTGCTCCGGCAGCTGCGGCTGAAGCTCTAGCAGAGCTGTAGACGTGTGAACCCGCAACTCCGCCCGATAATCAAGGGCAAAACCTGATTATTCCAGCGATATTCTCTCTCGGTGTTGTTACCAAATTTCCCTCTCACAACAAGTACCATTAGTTCACCAAAAACTTTATCAATGAGATGTATTTTCATGTACTTCTCAAAACATCGTATCTATTTTTATGTATGTAATATTTTTTTTGTTTTTCCTGTATCCATCAAAACCATTTACATATATAAGTTTCCTTACTTTTCTTAAAAAACATAAAACACCCACGAATATAATTACTTTTTACAAAAATAATAGAATTGTTGTAATCTTGTTTTAATTTTAATTTATTTTAATATAATATTAGTGAATTGTACGGGATAACAATGATGTTTTTATTGAGTAAAATATTTACAAAAATTCAGTTATTAATTACATAGAAAAAATATAATAAAATTGTAATAAAAATAACTTGAGTTTTTAATATTACTATTTAGTACTATAATGCAAAATAATATAAATCTTAATATCAATAAATTTAATATATTTAATAAATTATCTTGGTGCTTAGCAGTGGTTATCATCTACTCTTATATAAAATGCAAACCCTAATATATGAGTTTCTTAAACCCTGTTATATATATTTTCCTTTCAAAAAAGAAAGAAAGAGATAGATAGAGAAGTCTGTCATGTTTTATTCTGGAGAAGTGTTTATAGTCAAAATTTTGTATTTTATAATAGACATTTTTAAATTTAAACTTAGATATCTGAAGAGACTTGGCGAATGGTCACACCTCTAAGATCGCGAGACTCCAAACACACTACTATAAATATTCCAGCGTTCCATAGGAAATCCCACCGTCCTGAGTTACTCCCTCTTGAACAATTTCAGGCTCCTTGTTCCTCAAAACCATTCCATCCTTCCTTTTAGTACTTGTATTTGTTTAGAATGGGTTCACTTTCCAAACTTCGAAAGCTTTCAAATGTTGATAGAATCAGCGATTTGCCTGACTCACTTCTCCTACACATTCTATCCTTTCTTCCTGTTAAATCTGCTGCACTTACTTCTTCTTTGTCAAAAAGATGGCTGCATCTTTTTATGTCACTCCCTATTCTTGATTTTGATGATGATGACTTCTCCCAAAAACCAACCACTTTCACTAAATTTGTTGACTACATGTTAATGACCAGGACAGATAATGTCATTCTTGAGAGATTTAGTTTGAATTGTGGTGCTCATGTTGACGCGGATCATGTTGATTCTTGGTTATGGAGACCTGTTAAGTACTACAGTGTGCAAGTTATTAAACTATATCTTGCTTTTACAGAGCCTTATAAATTACCAACAGAGGTCTACACATGCACCACGCTTCAAGTACTGAGCCTCAGTTGGAATATACTAATTGATGTTCCTGAGATTTTAAGTCTGCCGAGACTCAGTATTCTTGAGCTTTGTGAGGTTACGTTATCCAGCAGTCACTCGTTTGAGAAGCTTTTGCTTAACTGCCCAGTGCTTGAACAGTTACTTATTCAAGATTGTGCGTGTCGTGCTGGTAATCGTGTAAACATTTTTGGAAATGCATTGAAGACTTTGCGGTTACAGCAAGGAGTTGAATTAGAGTTTTTGATTGATGCACCAGCAGTAGTGCATCTTTATGTTGACATCTCTGAAGCTGTTGAGATTAAAACACAAATGCTCTTTCTAGAAACTGCAACTATTGACGGCTACCCACAGAATGAATTAGGCAGTGTACATACGGATGGCGTGTTTAGGTTGCTTGGAATGATTTCTCATGTCAGGCGTCTGACTTTAACCAGCAATACTATCGTGGTCCGTATCATATTTTTAATTTGACCTATATGTATTATTTACTGCCTTTGCTACAACGTTATATGAGCTGTTATGTGTTTTGTCTATTGATTTTCAAGGCCCTCAGTCGTGCTTCCGCGTGTACTTTCCCTACGTTTCATAACTTGACAGACTTAAAACTTTTAATTGATGGGGGCGCTGGACCCGCGGCTAGTTGGTCTTTGCTGCCAAAAATATTGGCAAGCTCTCCAATCCTAGCTAATCTCGTCTTTCCACATGTGAGTTGTAAATTTGGATTTTAAACATTTATTCAAAGCGTATTGAGCATCTTGTATTGAACATTTTATTCTTTGCTCTCAGGGACTTGCTCGGGATTTCTATGCTAACCGCAAACTTTCTCGCTTCTCTTTTATTCCACCAGAAACTGTTCCAGAATGCTTATCCTTTCACCTTAAAAATATTGAAATTGGAGATTTCCGGGGAATAGCAGAAGAGTTTATTACCATTCAATACTTGCTGAAGCATGGGAGAGTTTTGAACATGATGTCAATTGATTGTTCCCATTTGTGGTTAAAGGAAATGACGCTGGGTGTAAAGAGGAAGCCGCACCGATCCTTGATCCTTAGTGAAATGAAAGAGAAACTGTCAGAGTTTCCCAGATGTTCAACATCCTGCAAGCTTGATCTCAGTCCTTAATGAAATACAACTGTAGAAAAAGGAAACGTTTGAACTTGAAGATGCTTCACAACCTGGAAGCTTCATCTAAATATGTAAAAGATGCGTCATCTTTACTGATAAATATGTGACAGCATGACGATCTTGGCAATACAATTTTTATTAAGGTGTCTCATCACCTCTTTAAGATACTGTTATTCAAAATCCTTTTCATGATTTTAACAAGTGTGGGCGGTGAAATAGATAGATTTGATGATGGGATAATGGTCAGGGGAATAATGTTTTAGTTAACTGCAAGCTTAGCGTATCAAACTTATTTGGAATATAATTTAGAGTAAATAGCAGTTTGCACCCCTTTACTTTGGGCGTTTTTTCGATTTGGTCCTGAATAATGTTCTGTAACAGAATGCACCCCAATTTTTAATTTTCGCTTCGTTGTGCACCCTCTTGACCACTTCCGTTAATTTTGACCGTTAACTGTAACAGGGACGAGGATATATATGTAATTTGGTACCCTCAAGTCCTCAACGGCTATAATCGATATATATCATCAGTATATATATCCTATCACATATATCACTTAATTTATATCTTAAATCCTTATTGTTCTTCATCATATACATCTGTGTGTTTTATTTTTGTAAATCCATGGCTAATATGTGCTACTGTAGGAAATAGGCGGCTCAGCAAACGGCTTGGACCACTGCAAATGCTGGTAGACGTTTTTTGGCATGTCCTGATCGTTGTTCTAATTATTTCCGGTGGATAGACTCCCCTTTGTGTCCACGAGCTCAAGTGATAATACCTGGTCTTATAAGGAGAATAAATGCTCTCGAAGCTCAACAAAGAACAGGGGGAGACATAATGATTGGTGCAGAAGAAGAAGCCGATGTAGTGGACAAGAGGAAGTGTTGCATCAAAACAATGTCACTACTGATCTTCACCTGGATTTGCATTTTCTTTTACGTTGTTTCATTTTAATTTGCAGTGTAATATCAGTGCTTTATAGTATGCCTTGAGTGTCAAATGTTACCATGTTTTATAATGTGATCAGAATTCAAGTATATGAATGCAATTTCACAATTTGTTTGGTGCTGAATAAAATCAAAAGCTTAATAAGTCTTGTACATAGGCAAATGTCATTTGCAAATTAACTTCAAATCTACCACTCCTTACATATTAAAAGCATTTCACCAAAAGATAACTTAACATAAATGTTTGTAGAGAAAAGTGGTTGGGTGGTTGATTTGGATAAAATAAATGAGATTCCACACTTCACATCTTGGTCTTTCCCTTGTTTTTTTCCCTCTCATATTTTGCTGCTTCCAAGTTCTTCAATGATGTATATTTTTGACCCCTGACTGGCTGGACATCTAACGGAGTTTTAAAAGGAACTCTAGCTGGTGCTTTGAAGGGCTTGACTATACCTCCATGGGAAGCAACATCAACTGTACCACCATTCTTAGCTTTTGGGACAACTATTACACCATGCTTCAGAGGTGATGATCTTACTGTCTTTCTGGCAAGTTGCTTTGTTCTTTTGGGACTATGAGTATTTGTAGCTGGTGAAGCCTTTGTCCTTTCATTGTTGTCTTTAAGATTTACATCAGTGGCATTCACCTTCTGTTTCTTGTTTTGTACCTCATCTTTCTGCACCAAAGATCTACAAGTTCTTTGGTTGTGTCCCTCCTTTTGGCATTTAGTACATTTTGGAACTTTCTTTGAGATGGCTTCAGCTGTTACTCCTTCTTCTTGTCTTTTTTTTTCTTCATCATTTTTCTAGCATTATAATTAGCATTATATTGTTAACAGAGATAAAATACCTTGGTTTAACAAAGATATAATTAGCAATATATTGTTAACACTCATAAATTTGTTCATGAAGATATTTGCAAATTACCTTGGTTTGACAGGTTCTTGTGTTGTGACCCCACTCCTTACACCATGTACATTGTAGAGATGTTCCAGTCCTCTTCATCATGTTGGGATTATTTGCCTTTGTCTGGACAATATCATTTTGTTTGTTCCTTTGTTTCTTAGGTCTTCCTGGGGCAACTTTTACTTTGGGAGGTAATACTGGAGTTTCATATGTTTCCTCCCAATATTTCTCCCCATTCAGTGGCTCCAAGACATGATTATAAACTCTCAAGTACCAATCTCTATTATGGCATTCATGCATGTATTCCAATGGACTTTGTTTCTGGAAAAATATGCAAGAACATGCATGGAAGCATGGGATAACTGTAAGTTACCATTTTCTACAAGCACATGTATAGTTCTTCAAGTCACAAACAATTTGATGGCCACCCTCTGTCATTGTCACAAGATACTTGTTATCCCCATTCCAAATAGGTCTTGCAGTTCCAGCCATTTCCATTGCTCTGCATCAATTACAAGTTAAACAAGTCAGAAATGAGTGAGAAATGAATCACATGGCATCATAGTATATAGTTGACATACTTATGCAGTTTTTTGAGGGGTTTGGTGCAAAACTTTGTGTTTATTTGCTCCATCTTGGATTTCCTTTTACTGATTCTCTCCATACAAGTATTTTGAATTGAGGTAAACATTGTAAAAATTCCCATGTCTCTAAATCTGTTTATGGCATGATTAAAGACTTCACAATTATTGTTGACAAAGATGTCTGATTTGCATATTTCTCTAAATGCAGACCTGCTCCATTGAGACCTTGGTTTGCCAGACAACCATTCATAAGCCCTAGGTGCAACCTTAGAAATACAAATACACATGTTACATATTAGTAGTATGAAGTAATAGTCTTATTAGTTCACTTTAAATGAATGAAATTACCTTCTTCAATTCATCCATGTGCCTCTTGAAAAAATAGTCTGTAGTTGACTGTGCTGCTAACTAGAGGAGTCTTCTTACACCAATGCCCTTATGCTCCTTCCACAAATTTCTATATAGATGCATCACACAAAACCTCATCTCTGCATTTGGGACTTGTTTTTCCAGTGCATTTACAAGACCTTTCTGCCTATCATATATGAAGGTGTAAGTACCTTCATTTTCCATGTGTAGGTCATCCTTAAGCAATCCAATAAACCATTCCCAACTAGAATTATTTTCACCTTCAACCTGGGCCCATGCAATTGGGTACATCCCATCATTGGGATCAGTACCCACTGCAGTCAACAGAATTCCACCCAATGTGTGACGCCCTCCAAACCCGGGGTACAGATTTGAGGAGTCATCCGACCAACGGAATACTCTTTAACACATGCATAATATATATAAAGACACAAATACCCCTTGACCAAGACCGCATCCAGATTATGACAATGAACACAAGCTACTACAATCTTTTATTAATACAATACCAGTTTTATCAGAGTTATTACATCACGAAAGTTCAAATCTAGATATCTAATCTAGAAAAACAAAACAACAACTACCCTGCCAATGACAATGACTCGAGGGGCTCTCCTGGCTGCTGGTGAACTATCGGTCACGCTATGCTGACTCATACTCTCGCTTCACTGGAATAGGGTTAGAAAACAACAAGCAAGAGTGAGCCAAAATTGCTCAGCAAACATCAATGAATCATTTCTATCACAGTTGTAAGGATAAGAATTTATGATATCAGAATCAACAATATTTAGCTAACACATGCTTTGTATCAATAACAATTAAAGAAAAGAATTAGAATTTGGCTTAAACATTTTATTCAAATCAAAGGTTGTGCTGCTGGCCAGCCACGCATCAACCCCGGACTAGCTCACAGCATAGTCCTCTACTGGATCCTAGGCCAAACTGGGCCTTAAGTTATTCCGACCATAAATATGGCCCGACCAATTACTGGTCCATTTTAAAAACATGCCAAATCTATCATAGGGTATAAACAATAACATGTTCAATAAGATAAATTCAATGTATAGTAATTGTAAAAGAGCTTCAACTGCTCAGTATCAAATGAAGATGGAGAAACAATCATGAAGTAATTTCAACGGTACAGTGTACTCATTCAATAAGGAGATCAATATTGGTAATCGATAATCGATGACCGTAACCAATAGTCAACGATGGAAGTCAAATGATCAATGGTTGTCAATAATAATCAAAGGATGATAATCAATAATCCAATGGTGGTAAACAATAATCAAGTGAGTTGGAAATAAGGGTTTCCGATGCAGATCAAATCAAAGAATCAAGAATCTCTAAGGAAATGGAATCAGTTGTCCAAATGCGGTTAAAAGATTGATAATTTGAATTGTTCTGGGGATAACGGTATTCAAGTAATCAAGACAATAATAAATTTTATCACAAGTAAAGGCACAGATACTTGCCTGGTCTAAGCTGCTGTCGGATCGACTCTGTTCACTCTACCTTTCCCTTTCCCTTGCTCCGGGAACTCGATTCTATAATTAAACAACTCATCACAATAAGTCTAACTATTCTCGTTCTACTCTCGACACTTATTCAATCAATAATCACATTTAAACAAGTAACTGGTTACGTATCGGAGTCCGGAATGATTTACGATATTTCAAACTCAGATATTTGCCCTAGTACGGGCATATACAGACTATAAAACACAACACACAATTAATATGAACCATATAGCACTTATAAATATTTTTAAAACACCATACGAAACTTATTTGAATTTTAGATAAGTCACGTTTAATTTTTAAATCAAAAATCGAATTTTTAAATCCAATATAAACATTTAAATGCAAATAAATCAATTAATAAAATTAATTGACACTTTTTAAATGCCCAAAATATTTTTAAATAAATAAATAGGCTTGAAAATAATTAAACCGGATTTTTAATTAATTAAATCTAATTAATAATTAATTTTTAAGAATTAATTGATTAAAAGAAATAACCAATTAATTAATCAATTAATTATTAATTAAAAATAACTAAAATAATTAAGTTTAATCAATTTTCGGATTTAAAATAATAAATATAATTTTCCAGAATTTTTCTGATATTAAAATATATTTTTAAAATAAAAATATGAATTTTTAAAGTCTTTAAACTATTTTCGAATTAATTTAAAAAAATAAAATTCAAAAACAGTTTTTAGAAATCGAATTAGGGTTTTGAAGATTGAAACCAGGTCAAACTTCGGGAAACGGGTCGGGAAGAACAAATCTGGGTCACCAAGAACAACCCGCCGGAATTTGGGTTTTCCAGAATCCGGCCGTCGTCCGGTGGCCGGACTTGCCATTTCCGATCAAAACAACATCAAACCATAGGGCTTTTGTTCGCTTTTTCAAGACAAACATAACCCACATACAAACACATATGTCCCATGCCGGAATCGTGCCCAGAATTTGTTCAAAGAACTCGCCGGCGACGACTTCGGCCGGAAACCCGATCTACTTTAATTCTACATGAAACTCAAAGATTAATATACCAAAATGAAGCTTATAACTCATACAATCAAAGCCCCATATCACAACTAACGTCAGATCAACAGAAAGAATGAACGAAGTAAAAGAAGATTTCGGGTCGAAAACCCGAAAATCAAACCCGACTAAATTGAACTTAAACACGAAATCAAATCATGGATTCTTGCTAATTAGAACCCTAGGAACATGTTAGAAGCAAACAATGGAACGGAGAATCAACAGAATGAAAATCCCCAAATTAATCCAAGAACCCTAATTTAATTCGAATATTGAAAAATTCATAATAAATTGAAAAATTACCAGATGATGATGAGGTTGGAAGATTCTGAAACTAGAGATCAAGAGCTTTGATTTGAGTACTTGAACTTTGATTTCTGAAATCAATAACACCTTGAACGAACGGATTGAAGATTCAAGAACACGAAGAACACGTTTCGGGAATTTTTACTTTTTGATAATACCCAATGCAGATTATGAAGGTTATAAGGTTCGATTCGTCTTTTTATATTTTTGGAAAAATAATACCCCAAGGAACACTTTTGGATCGTTATAGATCCACTAGATCGTTTAAAAACCCTAATTAGGTTAAAAATACGTTTTACGAGAAGATAATTATCTACAAGGGTTGATAATTATCCCAATCAATACATATCATTATATAACTAATGCTCAAGAATACTGGGGCTATAACAAAGGTAATATTGATATAAAACGATATATCCGTCCCCTTAAGCAATTAGGGTTCGGAACAATTTTTCCCTTTTTGAACAAAACGAATTATTCTTGCAGAATCAAATAGGTAGGAATGAAATGATACGAATATCTCTCCCGATAATGATTCGAATACGAAAGACGAAGAGATAATAATCAATGTACGAAATTCCAACGGGGCCCTTGAATTATCAAAACGGGGCTCAGATTTGAAGAAAATTCCAAATGACGAAATATTTGAAAGGGGCTTCCGACTCACCAATTAGCACATAATCACACAATAGTTATCATTTAATAATATTCCAATACTCCACAATAAATATTTTTATATTAAATATATCATTTAATCAAATAATAAAATTCACGGATATTACACAATGGACCCTTTAAATGGCATCCATCTAACCCTATCACTGGTCTACACCCATCTAAAAACCCTTCCTTCAATGGAGCTAAATATATATACATTCTTTTGAATCTTCTACCTTCTATTCCATCTTCACAAGCTTCGGACATTATCTTCACAGTAGATCCAGGCATCTTTCTCTTTATCTCATTGCCAAATGCAAAGATCTTTGCATATTCAGCTTCATACTTTCCTGTTATATTATCCCTAGCATTTTTCAATGCTCTGTAGATCATGGACAATGAAATTTTGCATTTTAAATCATTCACTACCCTAGCACGAAAGGCAGTTGTTGGCCAAGTAGGGTTCGACCTGATTTCATCTTCATATGTTTCAGCAATCCATGTGGAATTAACACATTTATGTTCCCAAGTTGGATTGCAGGTATGTATCTTACAGAGGGTTTTTATCTAAATTGTATCAGACCTTTGTTGTTTTATACCATAACATTTCCACTCACAGCCATCACCACACACTCATTTGATCTTGTCTGATAGGTTTTTTCTCAATCTGATAGGTCTTTGGTTTTTAATTGCATACTTTCTGACTGCAGCTCTGAAAACTTTTCCACGTGTGAATAACATACCAAGTTCGAATTTGGGATCATCCATGTCTGTGAATTCATTGAATTCTGGATATTGTATGTCAGCCTCATCACATGAGGACATAGCCATCCTCTCATCATCATTGTTGTATTCCCCCTCTGAACTATCATCATCAAATTCCATTGTCCCATGTTGCACTGGTTCATCTTGGTTGCATGGATCATCAGATTCTCCTTCAAATGCTTCTTCAACTTTTTCAGTGTCATGATCTTCTTCATTTTCAGCATCATATTTTGTTTCTTTGAAAGCTTCATTGACTGAATCAGTCATAGCAGCATTGTCTTGGCTAGGTTGACTCATTGGAGGACCATTGTCATCATCCAAAATCAGTGGAATGTCTTCTGTGTTTTTAAATAGGCCCTAAAGAATATGAAAAAAAAAAGCAATTTAGTCATAGGAAAACAAACATGGAAATTGAACTATTATTGTAGTCAATTAGAGAGATATTAGCTTACCCTAAGCATTGAGTATCTCCCTCTTCTTCTAAGCCTGAATGGAGGATTTGGAGGGGGAATGTTTCTTCTTTTTTTGGGAGTTATTTCAGCTTCACTCTCACTAGAATCCATGTTACTACTGTCTCCATGAAAACTAACCTCATCTTCTTCCTTACCCTCTTCTTCCACATCCTCTGTCTTCTTTTCACACTCATCATACATCTCACTTACTCTAGCAACTCTTTCATCCTCTTCATACCGTGTGTATGAAAAATCATACATTCCTTCCACATCTTTAGCAGTTGTATACAGTGATAGACAATTACTATACACTAACATATCCAACATTGAAGCAACATTGTTCGCACAAAATCACGCAAGCGTACGCGGTCACAAGTAATATATGAATAAGTAGAGTTCGTTCCCACAGAGACTGCTTTGGTTACTATAGTTATGCACTTATGCAACAATGTATGGCTATTGTTCAATGCTAAGACAAGTAATAAATTTGTGTTTGGATTATCTAAATTAACTAAGCAAATTACCAAGACTATAATTAACTAAAGAGATTGCTTTCAAATTACTTATGAGAATAAAACATGGGATCCTAACTTCATTAAATACTTCATCTAGAGTTTTATGTCTTTAATCAATGTATGTGACGGTTGTGACAACTTATCGGATAACACGAAATCAGTACACGCTACCTTTCAGTATACGTATACCAAACCACTCAAACATCCACAAAAGAGATAGAAGTTGGGCAGACACCAATTATGCTTAGACCCTATATGTCTATAAGATTTGAAAACATAACGGTTTAACGAGCAAGTTATCCATTCAGATTACATAGGGCAGGTAAGATGGTTAAAATCACCTACGAATCATGCATGACAAACATACATAAACCTATGCTAGCATGGCAAGTTCTAAACCTCTATATCTACTTTCGCAATCAATAGAGATTAACAAACAACTTAGATGTTAGTTACGCATCCAAGAAGAATAAGCACAACCAAACTAGGATATCAATTAGTCATCACACACAAATCTTTAAAACAATTAACTACTAAAATCCATAAATAAATCCGTTAGAATCCCACGACAACGATTAGTTCATAATCGAACCTTTCATCATCGTGGGTTCTGATGAAAACATGATAATAATAAGTCTAGAATACTGAATAAAAGTGCTAGGGTTTATGAAAGAACAAACGAGAATCCAAAGTATCGCCTAATTAGAAGAATACAAAGAAAAGATGAAAAGTAGATCTTCGTAATCAGCCGTCTTCTTGTTCTCCTCACCGGTGGATGGATATGTATGTATGTATATCAATATATCTCTGTATATCTGTATCTCTCAGATCTGATGTTTATATATATATCCTCAAATATTTTAATGCCTTGAGGAAAGTACAATTACGTTTCCTAAACTGATTCTGTTTTACAAGGAAAATTCGTAGCTGAATTTTCTTCAGTAATTCTGGGACGTTCCTGAAGTAATTTGATAATTGGACCACTTTAGAATAAAATATATTTTTATTATCTTCGCGTGGGCTGTTAAATCGTCCAATTCTGACTTCTAGATCTCAAGATATGACCCAAACAGTGAATTATGTGCAGGCAGCCCAACAAATCCGAATTTTCTTCTAATAAATCTCCAAATTAAGTTCTTTATTCTCCAATCCTTCCAAGTTTAGGATTTCCTTGCATCCTACAATAAAACATTAAAATTTACTAAATAAATATCCAATTAACTGCAAAATATAATAAATATGAGGAATAAAATCATATAAAATATATATAAATATATACTCTATCAAACATCCCCACACTTAGCATTTTGCACGTCCTCGGGCAAATAAAGAAATAAAAATAATACTAACTAATAGGACCACCACTTTCGTAGATGACACGATTGCATTGAGCATATGCAACAAGCCGTTAAACCCCTAGGTAGCCCTAGTAGGACGAGTTTTGTCTCGTGAGGGTTTATAGATGATATACCCACAAAATCAAATATTTTCAACCACCAAATCTCTCAAACATGCAACATGTCATAGTACTCACATTGTAAATCTCAATCACATATCAACCTAAAAGTGTCTGAAAGTACAAGTACTCTCACTTTAAGCATCATTAACAAAAAATAATCCAAGTACGCACACAATGTCTAGATAGAAAAAAATATCATGAGATGGACATCAAAGTCGCATTCAACAAGTAAGCATGCTATGGATAGAATCTCACATTGCTCTCACTTCACACAAGTGTATGGGTATAAGTGTATCGCTCAAGTTCAATCAATGTACTCATGTGCTACCATATGCTTGGTTGTCCACCAAATATCCACTACCTCGTATATATGCATACATGAATCAAAAGGTCTTCGTTAAAGGTTGTAACGGGGCTTAGGTACGGGGTAGGATATCAAAGAACCAGGCTAACAAGTGGCTAAAATTGATAACTGATAGAGAGCATAGTGTTCACTTTTAATTAAAGCACCCAATATGAAACTTAGATCATGTAAAAGTTGATCAAGCTTTCACAAGCATTAAACTTCCAAGTACTTATAGCCCATGTACTTTCCCACTTTCACATTGTATCAATCAAATGAACACACTCTACTTGATTTTCCTCTTGCTTATAATTTTTTTTTCTTTTTTTTTTTCAAAGTCAAGTCATTCTCCAGTAACCAAGGGCAGTGAAAAGTCACCAAGAATGTACTTAATACCAGCACACATGGATCGTCCCTTTAATATGATATTGCACTTGCCACCCATTGATCTCAAAGGAGTACTTAATACTTGTTTGCTACTTTCATACCATATTGTATCCCACCAAGATGTAACACTTTAACCAAAAGAAATCCCCACACTAAATATTCACCAACCCATAAATTGAATCAATATGCTCTACCAGATAAATCAAGACAAGAATAAATAAGTAGGCTAAAAAAATTTAGAGTGGTGATATACGAAAGAAACGGGTATAAGCTCAAAGGGGTTCACTAAGGATTATTTTTCATATGGGTATTGTTTGGGTAAATAAGGTTAATCCTAGTGCCTTTATCATATTCATGCATACACATATCATGTTGTCTCAAAACGGTTTAAAACAAGTTCTAGAGCAACAATAATCATGATGAACATCACACAACAAAAAATGGATTGATATAAAATGTATCAATCATAAATTAGTCTCAAATCCTCACATGGTGAAAGCATGTTTAACTCACTAAAATTGACCAAGAAACATCTCAAGTTTTCAAATTATCGCAAGCACACACAAGGAATTACCAAGCATCAAATTATTTTTCATGAATGTGACACTCAGAATTAATCATGCGAAATTAATCTACACAATGTGTACTTATCCATACTAACATTCTTTTGAGACAAGGCAATTATATACAAAAAGTTTTAAATTTTCAATTTTTTTGGATTTTTATAATATATAAAAAAATTTTAAAAAAAATATATTATTATTAAGAACACGTCCCCACACTTAAGCGGTTCATTGTCCCCAATGAATAATATATATAAATATGCAAAACTAACAAGATCCTAAAAGAAATACAAAAATAATAGGAGTGAAAAATTATACAAAGAAAGGTTAGAAATACTCCCCTAGTGCATGAAGTCCCGGTTGAAAAATGTGGGAGAGTGTTCCTCCTCCAAAATCTTGGGTTGCCTCCCAAGAAGCGCTTTTTTTACGTCAATAGCTTGACGTGAATCCTTTTTCATCCAGTCGTAAGAACGGTGAACTTTGACTCACGGTTCACCGTATTACCAACGTCATGCTTCAGCCACTGACCATTAACCTTGAACACTTCGTCCGGAAACTTATGGAAAATCTCTACTGCATCATGCGGAAATGCTGATTTAACCGTGATAGGCTCCGACCACCTCGACTTACGCTTTCCTGGAAAAAATCTGAAGCGAGACTTGAAACGCAGAACTAGCTGACCAGGCACAAATGAATGTTTCACCACCCCTCTTTCACGCCAGTCCTTAACCTTCTCCTTATATAGTATGTTGCTCTTGTAGACTTTACCATACCTCAATTGATCCTGCAGTGGTTGGAGTTCAAGTGTAGGAGCTTCTTCCATAGATGGGTTAAGTCGCTCCTGAGAATTGTTCAGCTCTGCTAATCCAAGAGATTCGAATGGCGCATCAATTTTTCTTTTCCACGGAGGTGCATTCAACAACTGAAGTTGCTCTGCTCTTTCTTCGTCTTCAGTCTCAGAATCCCCTATCAAGACTCTCTCCATTGTATCTGACTTCAGCGGTTGTTGAATCTCTGTATTGACGACAGAATCGACCATCTCCAATTTAAAGCACTCTTCTTCCTCAGTTGGAAATTTCATTGCCTTGAACACGTTAAAAGTGACCTTTTGATTTTGAACCCTCATTGTAAGCTCTCCTTTCTGCACATCGATCAAAGTTCGGCCTGTAGCTAAGAACGGTCTTCCCAAGATAATCGGAATCTTCTTGTCTTCCTCAAAGTCCAGAATAACAAAATCAACAGGAAAAATGAGCTTATCCACTTTAACCAAAACATCCTCCACTATACCCCTTGGATATGTGATCGACCGATCAGCCAGCTGTAAGGACATGTTTGTAGGTTTCGGTTCGGGAAGTCCAAGTTGCATGAAGATAGACAACGGCATCAGATTAATACTGGCTCCCAAGTCACACAAGCACTTGTTGAAAGATAGATTGTCGATGCTGCATGGTATGGTGAAACTCCCTGGATCTTTGAGTTTAGGAGGTAACTTCTGCTGTAGGATAGCACTACATTCTTCTGTCAGAGCAACGGTCTCCAGCTCCTCGAGATTCAACTTCCGAGATAGAATACCCTTCATAAACTTCGCGTAGCTCGGCATTTGTTCTAGAGCTTCCGCAAAAGGTATATTGATCTGCAACTTCTTGAAAACTTCGAGGAACTTAGCAAACTGCTTATCCAACTTCTGCTTCTGAAGACGTTTAGGGAATGGCGGAGGAGGATAAACTTCCTTGGTCTCTGTATCCTGCTTCGGAACAGATTTCTTAGTAGAATGGTCAC
Organism: Heracleum sosnowskyi; assembly: GCA_030848705.1. Taxonomy (NCBI): domain Eukaryota; kingdom Viridiplantae; phylum Streptophyta; class Magnoliopsida; order Apiales; family Apiaceae; genus Heracleum; species Heracleum sosnowskyi. Next base: position 76,689,193 of record CM061239.1, read on the forward strand.
GCTTTTCCGCTTCGTTTCCCCCCTGACTAACTTTTTCTCCTTTTCCTTCAACTTCTGGCAGAATGTCAGGCGCGGGCGCGCTCCCTAGGGCGCGGGCGCGCTCCATCTTCTGGTCATTTTTCAAATTTTCTTCTTTTTGCGCTGTTTCTGAGTTCTGATCATCCGTAACCCTTCCAGATCGCAAGGTAACTGCTTTTACATGTTCCTTGACCTCTCTGTTGCCTGGATTAGCTTACGTATCACTAGGGAGAGTTCCCTGTGGTCTATTCAACAAGGCATTGGCAATCTGACCGATTTGATTCTCCAGAGTCTTGATGGAAACAGCTTGGCTCTTGCACATTAGCCGCAATTCCTCCAATTCAGATTTTTCATTAGACGACTGACCAACATTGCCTTGCGATGGTTGTTGAAAACCTGGTGGTTGATATGGTTGCCTTGGAGCATACTGCTGCTGAAAACCAGAAGAGTTAAATGGTTTAGCTCCAAATTGCTGACCTTGATACTGTTGATACGGCTGTTGTGGCTGATTCTGACCACCCTGATTGTTACTCCAACTGAAATTCGGATGGTTCCTGTTATTCGGATGATTGGCATTAGGCACTAGCTGTTGTGATCTCTGGAAATTGCTCACAAACTGTGCCGATTCATTGGATATGGCACATTGAGTCGTATCATGTGCACCTGCACATAGCTCACACACACTAGCCACCTGCTGAACTCCATAGTTAGACAAGGAATCCACCTTCATAGACAAAGCCTTTAGCTGAGCTGCTATTGCGGTAGCTGCATCCACTTCCAGAATTCATGCTACCTTGCCTTGTGATAACCTCTGAGTTGGATTCTGGTATTCATTAGCAACCATCATCTCAATAAGTTCATAAGCCTCATCGTAGCTTTTAGCCCAAAGAGCTCCACCTGATGTCGCATCAAGCATTGGTCGAGATTGACCTCCCAGACCATTATAGAAACAATTAATCACCATCCAATCAGGCATACCATGATGAGGACACTTCCGAAGCATCTCCTTGTAGCGCTCCCAAGCTTCACATAAAGTTTCTCCAGAAAGCTGTGCAAACTGAGTAAGAGCATTCCTGATTGCTGCTGTTTTAGCCATCGGGAAGAATTTAGTGAGAAACTTCTGAGCAAGATCCTCCCATGTAGTAATAGACCCTGCTGGTAGAGAGTGCAACCAGCCCTTAGCCTTATCCCTCAGAGAAAATGGGAACAGTCTCAGTTTCACAGCATCTTCTGACACTCCGTTGAACTTGAAAGTGTCGCAAATCTCAATGAAGTCCCTAATATGCATATTAGGGTCTTCCGTTGGAGCACCCCCAAACTGAACTGAGTTCTGCACCATCTGAATCGTGCCAGGCTTGATTTCAAAAGTATTAGCTGCAATAGCCGGCCTGAAAATGCTAGATTGAATGTCATTGATCTTTGGCTGAGAATAGTCCTTCAGAGCCTTCGTTTCTGCTACTGGTTCTCCCATAACTAGATTCAATTCAAGTTCTTCTTTCCGAGATTGAGAACGTGTTCGCATACACGCTCGCTAGAATACCTGAAACTCACCAAATAAAGTAAAATCGATGAAAGAATAATCTGAGTCAGTGAACTTTAACGACCACTGCTGACAAGCACATAAACTATATAAATAACACCGAGTCCCCGGCAGCGGTGCCAAAAACTTGTTCGCACAAAATCACGCAAGCGTACGCGGTCACAAGTAATATATGAATAAGTAGAGTTCGTTCCCACAGAGACTGCTTTGGTTACTATAGTTATGCACTTATGCAACAATGTATGGCTATTGTTCAATGCTAAGACAAGTAATAAATTTGTGTTTGGATTATCTAAATTAACTAAGCAAATTACCAAGACTATAATTAACTAAAGAGATTGCTTTCAAATTACTTATGAGAATAAAACATGGGATCCTAACTTCATTAAATACTTCATCTAGAGTTTTATGTCTTTAATCAATGTATGTGACGGTTGTGACAACTTATCGGATAACACGAAATCAGTACACGCTACCTTTCAGTATACGTATACCAAACCACTCAAACATCCACAAAAGAGATAGAAGTTGGGCAAACACCAATTATGCTTAGCCCCTATATGTCTATAAGATTTGAAAACATAACGGTTTAACGAGCAAGTTATCCATTCAGATTACATAGGGCAGGTAAGATGGGTAAAATCACCGACGAATCATGCATGACAAACATACATAAACCTATGCTAGCATGGCAAGTTCTAAACCTCTATATCCACTTTCGCAATCAATAGAGATTAACAAACAACTTAGATGTTAGCTACGCATCCAAGAAGAATAAGCACAACCAAACTAGGATATCAATTAGCCATCACACACAAATCTTTAAAACAATTAACTACTAAAATCCATAAATAAATCCGTTAGAATCCCACGACAACGATTAGTTCATAATCGAACCTTTCATCATCGTGGGTTCTGATGAAAACATGATAATAATAAGTCTAGAATACTGAATAAAAGTGCTAGGGTTTATGAAAGAACAAACGAGAATCCAAGGTATCGCCTAATTAGAAGAATACAAAGAAAAGATGAAAAGTAGATCTTCGTAATCAGCCGTCTTCTTGTTCTCCTCACCGGTGGATGGATATGTATGTATGTATATCAATATATCTCTGTATATCTGTATCTCTCAGATCTGATGTTTATATATATATCCTCAAATATTTTAATGCCTTGAGGAAAGTACAATTACGTTTCCTAAACTGATTCTGTTTTACAAGGAAAATTCGTAGCTGACTTTTCTTCAGTAATTCTGGGACGTTCCTGAAGTAATTTGATAATTGGACCACTTTAGAATAAAAGATATTTTTATTATCTTCGCGTGGGCTGTTAAATCGTCCAATTCTGACTTCTAGATCTCAAGATATGACCCAAACAGTGAATTATGTGCAGGCAGCCCAACAAATCCGAATTTTCTTCTAATAAATCTCCAAATTAAGCTCTTTATTCTCCAATCCTTCCAAGTTTAGGATTTCCTTGCATCCTACAATAAAACATTAAAATTTACTAAATAAATATCCAATTAACTGCAAAATATAATAAATATGAGGAATAAAATCATATAAAATATATATAAATATATACTCTATCAAACATCTTCTTCTTCGTCTATTGGTATCACAAATTCTACATCTAAAGCTCTACCAGGAATGCAATGCCACAAATCGTAAGAACCTTCACCTATTCCTAGTTCTTTACACATTGAGTGCAGATCCATAAGGTGAAAATTGTTTAGTGAGCACATGTCAAAATACTTGGTATCACCATCAATGTATGACTCAAATTTCTCATCAAATTCTCCACCATTTGCTAATTTGATAGTAAAATTTAGAGAGCAATCTTTATGGAAATTGAATAAAAAACCATAAACATACCCTACTGATAAAAAATAAAAATCTTCAATAAACAAAATATACACCACAAAGTCGACAAGAGGTATATATCAATCACAAACAAAAGTTAAAAGATAAGATTCGAAGGGACCACCACAATAAACAATCAAAACTCTAAAAATCATGCATGTAATCAACACATTTTACTCAGTATCATCTAAATGAAGTTATAAGGTCTGAAAGAAAGAGTCTTTACCCCCGTATTCTGGTACTTCAGATCCATTTGTCAATGGAGGCACATGAATAATTGGGATTTCAACATCTTTCTCAAGCACCTCACGCCAATACTCTTCGGGTACTTCAGCCCAAGTTGTTGTCTTCAAGTTATCATCGCTAACTATTCGCAATCGACCTCTCATCAAATTCTCCACCATTTGCTAATTTGATAGTAAAATTTAGAGAGCAATCTGTATGGAAATTGAATAAAAAACCATAAACATACCCTACTGATAAAAAATAAAAATCTTCAATAAACAAAATATACACCACAAAGCCGACAAGAGGTATATATCAATCACAAACAAAAGTTAAAAGATAAGATTCGAAGGGACCACCACAATAAACAATCAAAACCCTAAAAATCATGCATGTAATCAACACATTTTACTCAGTATCATCTAAATGAAGTTATAAGGTCTGAAAGAAAGAGTCTTTACCCCGGTATTCTGGTACTTCAGATCCATTTGTCAATGGAGGCACATGAATAATTGGGATTTCAACATCTTTCTCAAGCACCTCACGCCAATACTCTTCGGGAACTTCAGCCCAAGTTGTTGTCTTCAAGTTATCATCGCTAACTATTCTCAATCGACCTCTCATTTTGAGTAATTTTAGTTTACAGAATTAGGGTTTCAGAGTGCTAATTTTGGGGGTGGGAAACGAGAAGGGGGGGGAGTAATAGAAAATGATTAACAAACGGGGTGTAAGGCAAGTGTTTCCAGTCAAGGCAAGGCTAATTACCCAAATAACCCTGGTTGTTAAGGTTAACGGTCAAAATTAACGGGAGTTGGTCAAGAGGGTGCACATCGAAGCGAAAATTAAAAATTGGGGTGCATTATGCTACAGAACATTATTCAGGACCAAATCGAAAAAACACCCAAAGTAAAGGGGTGCAAACTGCTATTTACTCTATAATTTATGAGAATTCTTAATGGTCCTTGTTTATTTAATGCAAGACTAGAAAACTTATAAAGCAGTCATGCATGCCAAGACTACTCTCTCAATGATCTATTTTTTGGAGATCAATACATTATTTTTGTTACTATGTCATTGCATGCTTTCCCATAGCCTTAATATACATACATCGATATTCTTCCTCCACATATCTATTTTCTCACTGAACACCATTTCCTGGGACTTTCATGCCTGCAAATTCTTTATGGTAGCAGATTTTGTTTTTTTTTTAAATAAAAATCTTATTCTCCTCAATTTTGGCTTACTCGCTGCTGTTAAGACGTCCTAGACTTTGGAGTTGACATTTTAATGTAGACCGTTTTTCCCATCAATCCTCATTCTCACTACCCCCTCAAAGTCCATTTCCATATCTTATAGTGAGCTTTGTGAGTCCCCTTTCTTGCCGAGTCGGTGCCAAGTGGACTAGCACATTAAACAATGACTGCCAGTCATAAGGTGTTGCGCGGCCCAACAATTATGACTCCTGCCATTTCTAGTCTGACTCAAAACAAAACCGTGAACAATTACATTTCACATCAAACTAATTTATAGCAGAAAGTGAATCAAATACCTCCATAACTAGTTACCAAATAAAAATATCGCGCAGCTTATAAATAGAATTCTTTTAGTTTGTCTCCCACTAATTCGGAGGTTAGAGCTATATGATTCAATAAGAGATTGCAGGATCATGATCCATGAGTACCAACCTACAATGTACAGCTCCTAAACTACCTCGGTACTTCATTACAAAAGGGTTATTTTTATTATGAATGCATTGGATTCAACCATTCAGGTTTATTTAGTGAACTTGAGTTTTAGTTATGCCTTATCTTAGGAGTTGACCTAGACATGTCATTTGACTTGATTTGTGGTTTTCGTGAGTTAACCTGGATGCTCTGAACAAGGCTCTACCAATTCACATTTCATCACAAAACTTTATATATATATATATATATATATATTAGTGTAATTCTTACACACCCAAAAACAACAACCCAAGCCAAGAAGCAAGCCCAAGAACACAGCCCAAAAGGAGAAAGCTCACCACCTCTTTTACCCCACTTTATCCCCTATAAATAGCGGAAGGGGTTCACAAATTTTTACACACACGCACACACACACTCTAAAGAATTTCTTTGCATTCTTATTAAGGGTTTTTCTCTTGTTCAACTTGACCTAATTCTCACACCGGAGGTGTCGTGAAACGACAACCCCCCGCCGGCATTGTTTTGCATGCACCTTCTATACAATAACCCGTTTCCAGCCCAAAGCCCAATGAAGAGAAAGCCCAGCCCGGAAAGCAGAGTTATCAGTAGTACCCCATATTTTAAGCTTATAACCAGACTCAGAAAGAAACAGTTAAAATGGCCACCACCAGAAGTGAAACCCGCAACCAGAGACCAAACAACCAACAACCCACTCCCCAAGGATCTATACACCGCCCCCAGCCTCAAGATCAAACCCAGCCACCCCATACTCTCAATCCCCAGCTTTTTGTATGAATGACCGAGCAACACAAGAGATACAAGAAGAAAATCCGGAAGGAAGAAGAACGCATAAAGGAGGAAAACATAGCTCAGAGAATTCAAAAAGATGAAGAAAAGGCCAAGAAAAACACCTCGTAAAGTACTGATCCCCTAAGAACTTGGCTCCATTCGAGCTACTACAACTGCTCCGCGAGCTAAAACGCAAGGTAGAAGGAAACATGGAGATAGGAGAATCTATTACCCCCTTCACCGTAGAACTAGAAACTGCTGTTAGGTCCTGATAAGTTTGTAGAAGGGGGGTTGAATACAAACTATACCGATTTATCGAATTTGTCCTTTGAATAATATAACAATTGAGAACAAATTAATGCGGAATATAAATGAAACAAGATTCAAGTTAAATATAACTTATATTAAACTTGAAGGGTGTTGCAAATACAATAAGGATTACAAAGTATTTATCTCAAACTAATTAATACAAATTTAGAATAAATTCGACATGAACTTTTCTAATATTTGTAATAAAAAGATCGAATGCTAAGAGCAAGTTCGAGATAAATTCTAGGGATAAAAATCCGCTAGATAATCAAAGCAATACAAGTAATCAACTTCTAGTGGTTTGGATTTAACAATACAAACTAGAATTAATTGCTTGAGAAGAAATGAGATCAAATGGTTTCTTCTTGTTCTTGAGAGAAAAGAGTCTGTATGTTTTATAATTCAGAACACTTGCTTTTCTGTCCAGCCTCGAGATTATATCATAACTCAGTAGACCTGTATGACCTTTTAATTAAATGAATATGACCTAATTAATCAATCAATACACTTGTATGACCTGAGGAATTATGCTCGGTAGAACCATGCTTCATCAGTATGACCTGCAGAAAGTGCCCGGTATGACCTTGCATACTTCTACCAACTCTCGGTAGAACCTTAGAAAAGCAACTTGTATGACCTACCAAACTGTCCTTGTATGACCTGATTAAATTCGGTATGACCTGCCTTAAATAAAACAAGGTCATACCGAGAATAATATAGGTCATACTAGTTATTAAGATAATTTCTATTAAGTAATTTAGTTAGATTAAATTGTAAATTAAATTAATTCTTTTCTAGAATTAAGTTAATAAATAATTTAAACAACCAAATTAATTAATTAATTAATTTAATAAATTAATTAATTCTGAGAGAATTAATTTATTAATTAAATTGATTAACAATTTAAAAGAAGATAACTTAACAACATAGTATCCCTCTATCTTCTGAAGACCACTAAATATAGATGAATTAATTCCACTGATTGATGTCGTCATTCGATGCACTGTCTAGTTTCATGAATAACTGAATTCAATGATAATTCTTCATCTTTAAAACATTTAAAGTTGTGGCTTCTTATCTCTAGCTTTGACTAAACTCTGTATCCTGTACTTCTTCTGTCACCAACTGGAAATCTCTGTCACTGTAGTAAATCCACCTTCTTGAATACTTCACTGAGGCTTGAACAATAAATTGAACTTCTTTCAATGTAGAATAACTTCAAGTCTGTAGATGACTTTAGTTCTCCATTCTCTTGACAGATAAAACTCTCTGAGATTCCTGTGACATATTAACTTATTATTTACTTATTACATACTTGTTTAAATTAAGTTGTTTCCTCGGAATATTAATAGGCCTAAACATATGCCTTTCAATCTCCCCCTATTTGTTTGTTATAGAATAACAATCAAATACCTAGAGGATAACTCAACTAACTTAAACAAGAAATAGAAATGACTTTTCAGAGCCAAGTAAATAACAAGAAAAGTTCTGGTTTATATATAACAATTCCAGATTCAAACATAACAGATAAATACAAGATAGTTGTTCCTCTAGCCTGAACAAGTGATAACATAGATTCTATCTTGATCTACCTAAGCATAACAAAGATGTATACATTAAAAACTTATGCTTCCTTCACTGATTTCTCCTTCTTCTTCTTCACTTTCTTCAACTTCTTCTAGCTTTTCCAACAATTCTTCATCAAGAACTTTATCTGATTCAGAAGCAAAACTTGATGGCATGATTGGTTGAGGAGTAACTTTCTTGAGTCTGTTCTTGAGTTGAGAATATCTCTTGATTTTGTGCTCACAGTACTCCTTGATGATATCAGCAAACTCAGTCTTCTTTTCAGAAGCAAAACCAGAAGTCCTTAGCAGATGTTCAGTGTGAACTAATCTTGTGGCAGTAACAGAAGCTAAGGATACTGGATCTAGTCCTACAGTCTGAACAGAAGTGCCTTGGTAGAATTTAACTTCAAGTGGCACATCTATAGTTTGAGGACTGTTTCTGCTGGCATACTCCCTTAGCCTTTCATTCAGAAGAATGTTGAGATGAGAAGTTTCAAGTGTCTTGCAAATCAACACCCAGAGTTCTGATACAGTTCTTCTCACCAGAAGGTCAAATGAAACAATGAATGACCCTACATTCTGACAAGAGACAAAGATTTGGGGTTCTTCTAACACTCTACTATAACCAATACCTACCCTGGTAATCTCTTTCTTCAAAGCCTTGATGTACATGTTATTATCAGGGTTAGCACTGCTAAAGGATTTCAATACCTTTAAGAATTGAGCATCATTGTTAGAAGACTTCTGGGGCTTTGCAAATAACTCCCTTGCCTGATCCCATCTCTCTCCAATCTTCAACTTGATGTCCATCCTCCTATCCTTGACTTTAAGACTATGAAGACTTTGTTTGACTTCATGCTCAGCCTTTTGAATTTTAAGCTTCTGGGAGATGATATCAGCTACTCTAACATTCTCATCTTCTCTCCTCCTTATTTCTGCCCTTTCCTTGAGAATCTCCCTTTCAAAGGCAGGATCTGAATTGTACAAATCATCTTGATCATCCCAGTCCTCCACATTCAATTCACCTTCTTCACCATCTGCTTGATCACTATCAGACTTTGTATATTCTTGCTCACCTTGAAAAACAAACTCATCATCAGGTAGCACTCCTTCTTGATCAACAGCTTTTCCTTTCCCCTTATCCTTTACTCCTTCTTGACCTCCAGCTACTCCACCCTTATTCTCCCCCTTAGTTGAGGAATCCTCTACAGATTTATCTTTAGTAGACTTGGGATCCTCCTTCTTCTTACTTTCTTCTCCTCCTGCTTCATCCTTGCCATCATTGTCCTCTTCATCATCATCACCCTCAAAGAATTTTTTCTGATCAGCATTGGGTTGATGTGAGTTCTTGATCATGGTATACAGATGTTTCATGCCCTCGTTCAGATGTTGCATCCCTCCTTCAAGTTTGGCAAACCTCTCATCATTGAACCACTGATGTTCATCAACAGTCTCCTGAATTGAGTCTACCCTAGTTGAAATAATAGGAATCTGCTTGACAGCCTCCCTGATCTCAGCATTAGAAACTATCACCTCTGACATATCTGAAGCCATCAATACCTGTGATTCTTGAACAGCATTAATTTTGGGGATCAATGTGACCTTCACTCCTTCTATGTCATCTCTAATATGACCCAGCTGATTAGTTACAGAGGTGGAAGAAGAAGACTGTTCAACCACTTGTGCCTTAAGAATTTCTTTTTCAGCCTGGGTCTCTTGAAGTTGTTTCTGCAGACCAGCTATTTGAGCCAATAAAGAAGCAGTGTATGTGTCATTGTGTGCACTCATCTCAATTTCTCTCGATGGTGTTTCACTCACCTCACGTGCTTGTGTATCGCTCTGTGTTTGTCTCTCAGAACTAACCACTAGCTGTCCATCCTTGTTTGGAGTTGAAGTACCTGCAGAAAAAATCACCATAGCCCCTTCTTGAGAGGTCACTGGTGGTGCAATGGGAGTTCGCGAATCCCAATCCATGGTAAAGTCCAAAAAATCATCCGAAATTGAAAACTGAATTGCTTCAGGGTTGGACTTACCATGTTGCCCTTCACTTTCTCCAGCTAAAACTACGAGTGAAGAATCCCTTAGGGGAACCAGAGATGTTCCCTCTGGGAGGGGAGAAAATGGTTCTGTTATAGTGGGCAAAGAACCAGATTTTCCCTCTGAAGCCTGTGAAGGCTCTTCTACCGTGACAATGGTAGGCACTGTTTCAACAAGAATTCCTATGTGCTCTCCTCTCAGAGTGTCCTGTGAATGAGTCTCTACTATAGTTTCAGAAGTATTTGCTCCCATTGTGATTAATGGGAGAGTGCTTGACTCTGTACAGAATGCCAAGGCCTGATGGCGAAATTCAATAGATTCATCCTGTTGAGAGGATGTCTCTAGTAACTGTTCATTGGCCTTTTGAGAATCCATATCCTTTTGGGAGGATACAGACTGGCTTAAAGATGCCTCAAGGAGTGTTCTTCTCTTCTTTAGTGGAGGAGGCAGAGCTGTGGGATCACTCACATTAAAATCTACTTCAAGTTGTTCTCTCAATCTTGTTGTAGCTGGTTGTTCTAGGGGAGCGGTCAATGGATTTGACTCTGTGTGTAGCTCTATGACCGGGGACAGAGATTGTGGTTCTACAATCCCTTGGTCAATCCTAAGAACCTCTTGGGTTAGTGGAGCAGTTGAGAGAGGATATATTACCTGAAGTGCCATGGTGTTAGGAGGCACCATTGAAGTTCCTGCTGACGAGGATCCAACCACTGGATGTTCAATAAAGAGAAGAGGTAACTGTGGTTGCAGAATCTCTCGCAGATATGATTGTGGAACTACGGGTCTTCTTCCAGACCTGGAACTGGTGGACAAAGTTCAATATATGGAAGGATTAGTGTGTGCGGGGACTTGAAAAGGAGTGTTTTGAAAAAGTGTTTTATGTTCATCAGAAAGAACATGATTCAACACTAAAGAAAGGAAACGAGAATAAAAGCATCTAACTTTCTTTCCATTCTCAATATCTCTAGTGTAATTGAAAATCCTCCTTATCAATAGATCCCACACAAGAGTTCCTATGTCCAATCTTAGGTTGAAAACAGCATCATAGGCAATGTTTTGTAAGACAGAAGTGATGACTGGAATGTTGTTTTTGATAGAATTACTAAAAACTTTGGCTAGGCAGTCAAAGAACAAATCCCACTCACATGCTAGATTACCCTTATTCAGACGAGGAAGAACAATATTTCCTTGGTAATCAATACTAGAGAAAAATTGAACTAACTCGTCATCAGTAGGGAATCCAACAAGATTATCAAGTGGAAAATGAAGTACTTGACAAAAGATCTCCTTAGTTACTGTGTACTGAGCATCAAAAATATTGAACGTGAAAGATTGCATATCTTCAGCAACAACAGCAGTTAAGCATAATAGACGAAGGGGTTCAATCTTTAAATCAACAGAAGCAGTGATAGCATAGCTAACAATTGATTGTTCATTTAAAAATCGAATCCACGGCCTAAAACGTTCAACAGAACACTTAAGGGGATCCCAATAGCCAACGTAATTATTAAAACGTTCAACAACAAACTCAGCAGCCATTTTTAAAAAAATAAGAAAATAAAATAAAATAAAGCAGTAATTAATAATAATATTAAACAGAGAAGAAATAAAATCCCAAGTAATTCACAAGAAAAATTTGCAATAGTTCGTTGTTCTAGGAATAAAACACAAACTAGAGCAAAGTTAACTAAGTAAAAACTTGAGTTAGAAAGGAAAGAGAGAAAAAGAACTTCAGGTTATCAGCTATTTATAGGCAGAACTACTGATGGGCTCGGTATGACCTAAAGGCAGGTCATACCGAGTTTTTGATAGAGGTCATACCGAGAAATAGCCAACAGTTCTTCAGGTCATACCGAGAAAAATTAAATTAAAAAATGAATAATAATAATAAAAAAAAAATAACAAACCAGTATGACCTTAAGATAGGTCATACCGAGTTCTAATATGACCTGGGAGAAGGTCATACCGAAATCTAACAAATAAAAAATAAACAGAAAATAAAATAAAATTCCAATATGACCAAACCTAAGGTCATACCGAATTTTATTTGACAATAAAATAAGAAAACAAATAACAATCAGAAAAATAAAATGCAGAAAACTGTTTATAAAAAAAACATATTTACATTAAAACTAGAAAAATTCATAGAAGAATTCTATAAATTCTAGAAAAATATGCAGAAAATTATGAAAAAGCATTAAACTAATATAAACCTGCAGAAAAATTTAAACAACAATATTTACAATCTGAAAAAAACTTAAATGATTCTAAATAAATATATTTTCAATAAAAATACATTTCTCCACAAAAAAATAAGAAAGATATTTTTAAAGAAAATAAATTATTCAGAATATTTAAATTAACAAGCTTTAAACAATAAACATGGATTGGCAATATTTAATATCTTAAATTGACAAGAGAAAATGATTTAGATAAGAACAAGCCTACCAGAGACATTGTCAATCACTAAGACTGTTCAACATACCCAATTTACCAACTAACCTGGTAAATGTGGATTCGTCAACAGATTTAGTGAAAATATCTGCAGTCTGTTCTTCAGTGGGTACAAAGTGTAACTCCACAGTTCCATTCATAACATGCTCTCTGATAAAATGATACCTGATATCAATGTGCTTCGTTCTCGAGTGCTGCACAGGGTTGTTGGAGATTGCTATGGCACTTGTATTATCACACAGAATGGGAATTTTGTCTAATGCAAAGCCATAGTCCTTTAATTGATTCCTTATCCATAAGATCTGAGCACAATAGCTTCCAGCAGCAATATATTCAGCTTCTGCTGTTGAATTGGAAACTGTTTGCTGTTTCTTGCTATACCAGGAAATCAACCTACCTCCTAGGAATTGACAACTCCCAGAGGTACTCTTTCTATCCACAACACTACCTGCATAATCAGAATCTGTATATCCAACAAGATTAAAACCAGAATCTTTAGGGTACCAGATACCTAGATTAGGTGTACCCTTAAGATATCTCAAGATTCTTTTCACAGCAATGAGATGTACATCTCTGGGGTCCGCTTGGAACCTTGCACACAAGCATGTAGCATACATAATATCTGGTCTACTAGCAGTAAGATAGAGTAAGGAGCCAATCATACCTCTGTAGCTTGTAACATCTACCTTGATAGATTTGTCAGAAGCTCCAAGTTTGATGGTTGTTGAAGATGGAGTCCTTGCTGATGCTGAATCTTCCATGTGATATTTCTTGAGGAGTTCTTTGAGATACTTGGATTGACAAATAAATATACCATTTGACCTTTGACTTACTTGAAATCCAAGAAAGAACTTCAGCTCACCCATCATACTCATTTCAAACTTACTCTGCATTAGCTTAGCAAATCTCTTACAGAGATCATCATTAGTAGACCCAAATATGATGTCATCCACATAGACTTGGACTAATATCATATCACCTTTATGTTTCTTTGAAAAAGAGTTTTGTCTATGATACCTCTAACAAAACCATTTTCTAAAAGAAAACAAGAGAGAGTGTCATACCATTTTCTTGGGGCTTGTTTGAGACCATAGATAGCCTTGAAGAGAAAGTACACAAAGTCCAGTAGCTCCTGATTTTCAAAGCCAGGGGCTGTTCCACATACACTTCTTCATCAAGCTCACCATTCAGGAATGCACTCTTAACATCCATTTGATAGACTTTAAACTTGGAATAAGCAGCAAATGCTAAGAACATCCTGATGGCCTCAAGTCTAGCCACTGGTGCATAGGTTTCATCATAATCAATGCCTTCAGCTTGTGAATACCCTTGTGCAACCAGTCTTGCCTTGTTCCTTGTAACAATGCCATCCTCATCTAGCTTGTTTCTGTATACCCATCTTGTACCAACTACTTTCTTGTTTCTTGGCCTGGGTACCAGTTTCCAGACTTGCTGTTGTTCAAACTGATTGAGTTCATCTTGCATAGCAATCACCCAATCTGGATCAGTCAGTGCCTCCTCAGTTTTCTTTGGCTCCATTTCAGATAGAAATGCTGAATAGTGACATTCATTCTGAGTAGCACTTCTAGTTTTAACTCCAACCTCTGGATCACCAATGATCAGCTCAAAAGGATGAGCTCTATTCCATACCGTCTGTCTAGGAAGATTTGATCTTGATGATTCGCCTTGAAATTCACTTTGATGTTGTGAGTGACTAGATGATCCTTCATTTGCTCCCCCTGAGTTGTTTCTTGATTGCCTTGATGATTCTTCTCCAGTGTTAGTGGTATCTCCATTGTTACCAGTGTTTCCACCACCACCACCATGATCATTATCATCATTGTTATTATCATTACCAGCAATAACTTCAGGTGGGGCTACATCATCTGATTCTGAGTCTGGCAAGTCATCAAACTTCAGCTTTTTAGATGTGTCTTCTTTTTGGATATTAGGGAGCTTAGTGTCATCAAAAGTAACATTGACACTTTCCTTTACTGTGTGACTACCAACCAAGTAGACTCTGTAAGATCTTCTGGAATAACCAACAAAAATAGCTTCTTGTGCCTTGGCCTCAAACTTGCCACGTTTAACATTGTCATCTAAAAGCACAAAGCATTTTGCTCCAAATACATGAAAGTACTTGACAATTGGTTTCTTGTTGTTCATGATCTCATACGGAGTCTTCATTAAGTCCTTGTTGATTAAAGTTCGATTCTGAGTATAACAAGCTGTATTTGCTGCTTCAGCCCAAAAGTACATTGGAAGTTTAGACTCACTTAACATAGTCCTTGCATCTTCAATCAATGTACGATTCTTTCTTTACACTACTCCATTTTGTTAAAGAGTTCTAGGGGCAGAATACTGTCTTGTTATTCCTTTATCAGCACAAAAGTCATTTAGAATTGCATTCTTGAATTCAGTACCATTATCTGACCTTATGGCTCTCACAGGGAATCTAGAATCCAGCTCAATCAACTTTATATGGTCAATCACCAGGTGTGGGGTCTCATCCTTGGAATGTAGGAATAAAACCCATGTATATTTAGAAAAGTCATCAACAATCACAAGTGCATATTGTTTCTTTGACATGGACATCACATTAACTGGACCAAACAAATCCATGTGCAGTAGCTGAAGTGGTTCAGTTATTGATGATGTGTCAGTGCCCTTGTGAGAAGCTTTCTTTGACTTTCCTTTCTGACATGCCTCACACAGTCCTTCCTGTGTAAATTCCATCTGAGGCAAACCTCTAACCAATTCCCTCTTGACTAAAGAGTTCATGGTTTTGAAGTTAAGGTGAGACATCTTCTTGTGCCATAGCCAACTCTCATCTGATGAAGCTTTAGCATAGAAACATCTAACTTCATCTTGAGATTCAGAGTGCAGATCAGCTATGAACAAGTCACCTTTCCTTACTCCTTGAAGAGTAGGCTTTCCATTCTTCTTGTGAAGGATCTGACATTTCTCTCTTTCAAAGGAAACAGCATATCCTCTGTCACAGAAATGACTGATGCTGAGAAGATTGAATCTCAGACCTTCCACAAATGATATATCTTCAATGATAACATTTCCAAACTTCAAACAGCCATATCCTTTCGTAATACCCTTGCTGTTATCTCCAAAGGTAACTACTGGGCCAGCTTTCTCAACCAAATCTGATAGCAGGGCTCTATCTCCGGTCATATGCCTTGAACAGCCACTGTCAAGAATCCACATAACACGGTTTACCTGTTTAACTCCCTGCAATATCAAATTGATTAGACCTTCTTCGGAGCCCAAAATTGATTGGGTCCGGCATACTTAAAGAACTGGCCTTTGTCAGGCAAAACAACCTTTTTAGCTACAACTACTTCATCCTTTTTCACAAAAGAGCGTTTCCATTTATAGCCAGCCTTAACACATTTCTGAGTAGGCTTAGGGATAAATGAATCCACTCTAGTCTTAGGAGGACTAGTAGTCTTAGCTTTAACATGCTTCTTATTATTAGCATGTTGACGTGGAGCAGTCTTATCACTAGATACATGCTTACTATTAAAATAAGTATACATAACATTGAAAGCACAAGACATGCAATTAATCACACCACATGCTTTATGAGAAGAATTAACAACAGGCATGTTATTTCTACAGTTGTTTTGATCCAACTTATGGATATCTGATTTAGTCTTTTTAGTTGTAGCAACTTTGACTGGAATATCATATATACACTTTTTGGACTGTTCAACTTCCAAAGCAAGATCTTCTTCACGAATCTCCTCTGCAATGATGATAGAGTATTCATTCAGATGATCTGCCTCGGACTCCTTACAGAAGGGTGTTTCAATACCCTTAAGCACATATGGAACACCCCTTCCTTCAGATCTGACTCTACAAGGGGAATTAATTCCAAGCAATCCAATGGCCTCATTATAATCATAACCTATACTGACATGATTACCCATAGCTTGTTTATTGAGAATCTCTTTAGGAATCTTGCAAGAATTAAAGTAAGCATTGGCTTTAGTATTAAGCTCACTATTCTTTTCTTTAAGAATGGTTTCCAGTTGAATATAACATTTGACCCTATTCTCAAGAAATGCAATTTTCTCAATAAGTTCATCCTGATTAACATGCACTAGTTTTAATTCTTTTATTTCCTTTTCAAGATTTGTGTTTAAAAGAATTATTCTATCATTTTCAGTGCGTGCACACTCTAAGGTGCCACCAAGATGACGAATCATTTTAGTATCAGTAAACTTTACCTCTGACATGTATGCAGATGAAGTGCTTGCCTCTTTAGCCACTAAAGCAAGGTTCCCAATCTCACCTGCTTCTTCATCACTGTCAGTGTCATCCCAACTCTTTCCCTCAGCAACATAGGCTTTCCCAATCTCGTTCTTCTTGCTAGAATCAAATGTGTTTCTAGTCACTTGCTTTGGCTTTCTGCATTCAGTAGCAAAGTGACCCAACTCATTGCAATTGTAGCATCTGATTGTACTCCTTTCCACAGTTCCAGTTTTGTAGCCACCCCTTGTGCCACTTGAAGAGGAAGATCCGCCTCTCTGAAATCTGGGCCTGAACTTAAGATTGGGATTCCTCTTGAATCTGAACTTCCCAAACTTCTTGACTATCAAAGTCAAATCACCATCCTCCAGCTGATCAAGTTCTTCTAAAGAATAGAAGTCACCACCAGATTGATCACTGGATGTTAATCCATATTCAGCATCAATAACATTCATGTTAGAACTGGAAGGTTGAACAGCCTTCACTTCCAGTTTATGTGGGACTTCAGCAGCCAGTGCAGTAGAAGTACTAACAATCTTCCCAGTTCCATACAGCTCCCTTTGTTGAATCTGCTCCAGCTCATAGGTCTTCAGAACACCATACAATCTCTCCGAAGCAATCTCATTCATATCTCTTGCTTCTCTAATGGCAGATATTTTGTGCTCCAAATGAGGTGGAAGTGTAAGAAGGAACTTCTTGTTAATCTCCTTGTTGGTGTAGTGCTTCCCATTGAGATTCAGATCATTGATTAATTTGTTGTATCTCTCAAAAACCTGAGAGATACCTTCACCAGGGTTTGATCTGAAATGCTCATATTGTGAGGTGAGAATTTCCAGCATATTCTCCCTAACTTCCTCTGTCCCCTCATTGATTATCTCTATGGTTGCCCAAATGTGTTTGGCAGTATCACAATTTAGGACATGATTATGCATGATAGGATCAAGACAATCAATAAGGATCAACTGAAGACAGGAATCCAAGGTAACATCCTCTTTCTCATCAGGAGTGTAATCCTTGGAATCTTTAGGGTACATTCTAGCAACCCTAATCACAACATTATTCTCAATGAGTTCTCCCTCAATAATCATAGGGACTTTGGGACCGTTCTTCAGCACATCAATGTATTTAGGATTTGCAACCTTAAGAAATAGGAGCATTTTCTTCTTCCACATTGGATAATGCTCCTTGCTGAACATTGGAATTTTGACTGTACCCACTTTCTGTGTAGTAGACATCTTTTGAGATTTTTTAAGAAAAATAAAAAATCAGAGTTTAAGAAAAATCTCAAAACAATTGGATCTTTGATTTGTATATCAATCAAAAGGCTCTGATGCCAATTGTTAGGTCCTGATAAGTTTGTAGAAGGGGGGTTGAATACAAACTATACCGATTTATCGAATTTGTCCTTTGAATAATATAACAATTGAGAACAAATTAATGCGGAATATAAATGAAACAAGATTCAAGTTAAATATAACTTATATTAAACTTGAAGGGTGTTGCAAATACAATAAGGATTACAAAGTATTTATCTCAAACTAATTAATACAAATTTAGAATAAATTCGACATGAACTTTTCTAATATTTGTAATAAAAAGATCGAATGCTAAGAGCAAGTTCGAGATAAATTCTAGGGATAAAAATCCGCTAGATAATCAAAGCAATACAAGTAATCAACTTCTAGTGGTTTGGATTTAACAATACAAACTAGAATTAATTGCTTGAGAAGAAATGAGATCAAATGGCTTCTTCTTGTTCTTGAGAGAAAAGAGTCTGTATGTTTTATAATTCAGAACACTTGCTTTTCTGTCCAGCCTCGAGATTATATCATAACTCAGTAGACCTGTATGGCCTTTTAATTAAATCAATATGACCTAATTAATCAATCAATACACTTGTATGACCTGAGGAATTATGCTCGGTAGAACCATGCTTCATCAGTATGACCTGCAGAAAGTGCCCGGTATGACCTAGCATACTTCTACCAACTCTCGGTAGAACCTTAGAAAAGCAACTTGTATGACCTACCAAACTGTCCTTGTATGACCTGATTAAATTCGGTATGACCTGCCTTAAATAAAACAAGGTCATACCGAGAATAATATAGGTCATACTAGTTATTAAGATAATTTCTATTAAGTAATTTAGTTAGATTAAATTGTAAATTAAATTAATTCTTTTCTAGAATTAAGTTAATAAATAATTTAAACAACCAAATTAATTAATTAATTAATTTAATAAATTAATTAATTCTGAGAGAATTAATTTATTAATTAAATTGATTAACAATTTAAAAGAAGATAACTTAACAACATAGTATCCCTCTATCTTCTGAAGACCACTAAATATAGATGAATTAATTCCACTGATTGATGTCGTCATTCGATGCACTGTCTGGTTTCATGAATAACTGAATTCAATGATAATTCTTCATCTTTAAAACATTTAAAGCTGTGGCTTCTTATCTCTAGCTTTGACTTAAACTCTGTATCTTGTACTTCTTCTGTCACCAACTGGAAATCTTTGTCACTGTAGTAAATCCACCTTCTTGAATACTGCACTGAGGCTTGAACAATAAATTGAACTTCTTTCAATGTAGAATAACTTCAAGTCTGTAGATGACTTTAGTTCTCCATTCTCTTGACAGATAAAACTCTCTGAGATTCCTGTGACATATTAACTTATTATTTACTTATTACATACTTGTTTAAATTAAGTTGTTTCCTCGGAATATTAATAGGCCTAAACATATGCCTTTCAACTGCCCCGAGGAAGAAGGAAACAAAACTACCGCACCTGGACTCCAATGACGGGATGGGTGATCCCGAGGAGCATGTCAATTATTTTGAGCAAATAGCCCTGGCCTATGACTACACCTACCTCACTAAGTGTTGATTCTTCGCCTCCACGTTGAAGGGGTGTGACCAAATATGGTTTTGGAGGCTATAAACCCGGAGTGTCGGGAGTTGGAGACAATTTAAGTAGTTGTTCCTTAGGAGATTCCGAGCCAACAAAACCCATGAAATACACATGTTCCACCTAGAATCTATCAGACAATGTGAAGGTGAAACCTTGTCTGAGTACATGGATCGGTTCAAAGAAGATATCAACAAGGTGACCAACTTTGATGAAAGAGAAGCACTCAGCATCTTTCGCAGAAATCTTGACCCCGAGCATAATGAAAGATATATCCTCGAGCTCATAAACAAAGAACCCTAGACCCTGGCAGCATCCTACAACCTGGCCTTCAAGTTCATCATAGAAACATAAACTCTGAACTCTTTGCGTCTCACTCGCATGTGTTGGGTTTTATACTGAACTATTCGTTTGAAGTATATAAACATTGACCATTTTATTGAGAATCTTGATTGCATATTATTATATTGTCTATTTTTTATATATTGTGGATAATCTAGTATCAAATGGGATAACAGAAGATTAGATTATCAGTGTATATATATAATATAATAAAGGTTCACAGTCTAAGTGGTACTAGACAAACCACTGGAATGACTGAAGTATTATTTGGGAATAGTTTATCTTGACTATTGAATAATACTTGTATACTTTGTGTATATTGAACATGATCAAAATATTAGAATTGCTCTTCTATTCTGACAATAAAGAAGAACTAAGATTCTATGATATTATTATTGCTTAGATTCTTAATCCTGATGTAGTGATTGACACTTTTATGCAATGCACATGCTTTGATTCATATGTGATGTAATTAATTATTAATTACAATATTATGTATTGAGTAATGACATTGCATGCAGAGTGGGATATTAATTACAGAAGGAATCCATGTCCTGATAATATTCGGGTTGATGATGTCCCCTTGAAAGCTCATTAAGATAATTATGTGAAGCCCTGCAGGCAGATTAATTTCTCACATAATTATAAGGTTGAGTGGATGATCAAGGATAAATAAGATATTAATTAAATTAATTATCAGTGATTAATTTAATTAATGGACATGCGATATCTTAAACGTGGGGAATTTAATAAGCAAATAATATAGGAGCCGAATTAAATAATAAAAGAATTGTGGTATTAGGAACAGTAGTGCAAATATTAATTATTTGGTGGATTGAATTAATATTTAATGAGATTGGGCTTTACTCGGAATGTCATTGGAAGGCCCGTCCTAATTGTCCATGATCCCTACTGAAGCCTATATATATTCTCGTTCTCCTTAAAGCTGGACACACAAAAAAACACAATAGAAATTAAAATTGATACCTAGGGGCAGCCGCACGGCGCTAAGGTTTTCGAATTTCGAGGCTTTGAGGAGAGGAAACTTTGGGAGATCGAAGGCCACACTTCGCTCAAAGGGAATCAAGGAATTCAGTAGAAGACGTGGAATTGAATCGCTTGCGCCGTAGCGATTAAGGTTAATCTTCTTTTCGAACTCTTTAATTTATATCATAAAACGCAGCACCATGATTTATATGTTCCAACAATTGGCATCAAGAGCCTGGTTCTAGGGTTCTGCGTTTTATGATATGATGTTCATGTCGTAATTATATATGCATGTATATAGTGGTTGCTCGTATGTATTTTGTGATGCAGGTTGCTACCCACTATTATGGCCATGTTTTTATAATTATGTGATTGGATCCCACGTGGTTTATCGTGGTTACCGTTTATGCGATTGGATCCCACGTGGTTTATCGTGATTATTGTATTTGCGATTGTTAATCACGAGGGTTGATCGTGTATGTTTTCATGATTTCTGTTATAAGATTGTAATCAAGTAATCCGATTTGTATTCGAGTTAGATTATGATATATTATAATAGAATAGGTCAGTTTTGTTTGTATGTAATTGTTTTATCAACGGAGCTACAAGAGACAGAAGTGTTTCCGCTGCTACTTGCTGGTTCTGAGGAGTTTTGTTGATTTTGCGTACTGTGTCCGAATTTTGCCAAATATACCTTTTCGGAAAGGGAAACGGACGTCGGAACAAAACTGACTTTGTCACTCGTGCGGATATAAGGCGTTTGACGTCGTTTATAGCCTTAAAACAGCGATTTATTGTTTTCAGAAATTCAAGTTTGATCCGCATTGTTGTGTTTTGGATTAAAGTTTGGATGAGGCCATAATAGTGGATGGTTTATTGATATGTTTTACATATTTTCCACTTTTTTTTATTATTTCTATTATACGTGCCTTATGTGTGTTTCATGCCATGTGATACTAACCTTAGTATTCTAGAACGACGTGGACATAGGGTTATGTTTATTATGCTTAATCATGATGAGTATCTTGCTATGTTATACGTGGTTTGTATTGTTCTTTGTGATACATGTGGACTTCGAAGAAATAACATAGGACGATGCATCTAGATTAAAATCCTCACAAGTAAAATACTAAGTGGGAGATGGGTTTAATTTGATATTAAGTCCCATGGTCATCCATTATTGTTTGTATGTAATTTAACACTAAGACAATTATGAATTGTATATATGTCACCCATCGTGGCGTATGATTTATGGTGTCTGGTAGTGTTAAGGATATTACTAGAACAAACTTCTTAAATTAATCACGAATATTGAAAGGAAAGATCACCCCAACGTGACATACCAAGTTTCATAGAATTCGAGAAACTAATTGGACACTCCTTGATTGATGTTGATAATGGATATTTCTGACTAGGTTGTTGGGTATTAAGCAAGACCGATGTGACTTCTCCAAAAATATCTGGGATTTATCCATTGATACATCAAACGGAAAGGTCTGATTTAAGGGATCAATTTAAGATTTAAATAATGGTATACACTTAGCTATGAAAGGTAGTAAGAGACCACCCTAATGTGGCATACTATTTACTAATAGGACCGAAGTAACATTTAAACAAATATAGGTGGTATATATGTCACCCATCGTGGCGTACCAGATACTTATGGTGTTTAAGTGTAAGTACATTAATCTTAATTAATAGTTAGAGGAGTCTATAGTTATTAAGTTTTTATGTGCGACATTCTAATTATGTGTTATATGTATGATTCTCAGGATAGAATGGGCTTTAATCCACTTTTCACCATACTTAAAGATAACAAACTTACCGGACATAACTATATTAAATGGAAACACAAGTTGGACATAGTGTTGACTGCTGAGGAGTACAAATTTTGTACTATTGAACCCAAACAGGATCAGCCTGTTGCCGATGCTACGGATGAGGATAAGGAGTATTATAAGAAGTGGATTAAGGCATATGAGATGTCGCGATGTTACATTCTGGCAGCAATGTCGGGTGTTTTGCAGCATCAACATCAGGCCATGACCACTGATAAGTGGATTTCATATCCACATGGATCGTCCTAAATTGGCTTAAACTGGCTGTTTTGTTCTCAAGTTTGTAGTGTTTGTGATATGTTTGGTGTTAGTAATTGCAGAGTTGAGTTGTCAGCAGAGATGTGGAGTTCTTGTGATTTGCAGAAGTGTTTTGAGCATGTTTGTGAAGGTCAAGTGGTTGCGGAGCGAGAGAGCGCAAGGAAATTCGGATTTGTTGGGCTACCTGCACATAATTCACTGTTTGGGCCATATCTTGAGATCTAGAAGTCAGAATTGGACGATTTAACAGTCCACACGAAGATAAAGGAATTCTGGACAGGGATCAAGTGCACCCGCGCCCTTCCAAGCGCGCCCGCGCCCTAGGGAAATTATTTCAAGCGCGCCCGCGCCCTATCAGGCGCGCCCACCCCTGCAAAATCCTGGAAAAAGGCAATTTCAAGTCAGAAAAGGAAACCTGCCAAAGTCCAATCAGCAGAAGGCTTATATAAACTATTGGTGGACGAATTCTAAGATATACAACCTTATAGATACATACTTATTCATCCACCGGTGAGGAGAACAAGAAGACGGCTGATTACGAAGATCTAGATTTCATTTTTTCTTTGTATTCTTCTAATTAGGCGATACTTTGGATTCTCGTTTGTTCTTTCTTAAACCCTAGCACTTTTATTCAGTATTCTAGACTTATTATTATCATGTTTTCATCAGAACCCACGATGATGAAAGGTTCGATTATGAACTAATCGTTGTCGTGGGATTCTAACGGATTTATTTATGGATTTTAGTAGTTAATTGTTTTAAAGATGTGTGTGTGATGGCTAATTGATATCCTAGTTTGGTTGTGCTTATTCTTCTTGGATGCGTAGCTAACATCTAAGATTGTTTGTTAATCTCTATTGAATGCGAAAGTGGATATAGAGGTTTAGAACTTGCCATGCTAGCATAGGTTTATGTATGTTGTCATGCATGATTCGTAGGTGATTTTAACCATCTTACCTGCCCTATGTAATCTGAATGGATAACTTGCTCATTAAACCGTTATGTTTTCAAATCTTATAGACATATAGGGTCTAAGCATAATTGGTGTCTGCCCAACTTCTATCTCTTTTGTGGATGTTTGAGTGGTTTGGTATACGTATACTGAAAGGTAGCGTGTACTGATTTCGTGTTATCCGATTAGTTATCACAACTGTCACATGCATTGATTAAAGACAAAAAACTCTAGATGAAGTATTTAATGAAGTTAGGATCCCATGTTTTATTCTCATAAGTAAATCAACAGCAATATTTAGTTAATTATAGTCTTGATAATTTGTTTAGTTAATTTAGTTAATCAAAACACAACTTTGATACGTGTCTTAGCATTGAACAATAGCCATACATTGTTGCATAAGTGCATAACTATAGTAACCAAAGCAGTCTCTGTGGGAACGAACTTTACTTTCATATATTACTTGTTGACCGCGTATACTTGCGTGATATTGTGTGAACAAGTTTTTGGCGCTGCTGCCGGGGACTCGGTGTTATTTTTATAGTTTATGTGCTTGTCATCAGTGGTCGTTAAAGTTCACTGACTCGGATTTTACTCACCAATTTGACTTGTTTGGTGTGTTTTAGTTACTTTTAGTGAGCGTGTATGCGAACACGTTCTCAATCTCGGAAGGAAGAACTTGAATTGAATCTAGTTATGGGAGAACCAGTAGCAGAAACGAAGGCTTTGAAGGACTATTCTCAGCCGAAGATCAATGACATTCAGTCTAGCATTGTCAGGCCGGCTATTGCAGCTAATACTTTCGAAATCAAGCCTGGCACGATTCAGATGGTGCAGAATTCAGTTCAGTTTGGGGGTGCTCCAACGGAAGATCCTAATATGCATATTAGGGATTTCATTGAGATTTGCGACACCTTCAAGTTCAACGGAGTGTCGGAAGATGCTGTGAAGCTGAGACTTTTCCCGTTTTCTCTGAGGGATAAGGCTAAGGGCTGGTTGCATTCTCTACCAGCAGGTTCTATCACTACATGGGAGGATCTTGCTCAGAAGTTTCTCACTAAATTCTTCCCGATGGCTAAAACAGTAGCAATCAGGAATGCTCTTACTCAGTTTGCACAACATTCTGGAGAAACTTTATGTGAAGCTTGGGAGCGTTACAAGGAGATGCTTAGGAAGTGTCCTCATCATGGAATGCCTGATTGGATGGTGATCAATTGTTTCTACAATGGACTGGGAGGTCAATCACGACCAATGCTTGATGCGGCATCAGGTGGAGCTCTTTGGGCTAAGAGCTACGATGAAGCTTATGAACTAATTGAGATGATGGCTGCTAATGAATACCAGAATCCAACTCAGAGGTTATCACAAGGCAAGGTAGCAGGGGTTCTGGAAGTGGATGCAGCTACGGAAATAGCAGCTCAGTTAAAGGCTCTGTCTATGAAGCTTGATTCTTTGTCTAACTATGGAGTTCAGTAGGTGGCTAGTGTTTGCGAGCTATATGCAGGTGCTCATGAAACGACTCAATGTGCCATATCCAATGAATCGGCACAGTTTGTGAGCAATTTCCAGAGATCACAACAGCCAGTACCGAATGCCTATCATCCGAATAACATGAACCATCCAAATTTCAGCTGGAGTAACAATCAGGGAGGTCAGAAACAACCACAACAACCATATCAACAGTATCAAGGTCAGCAATATGGAGCTAGACCATTCAACTCTTCTGGTTTTCAGCAGCAATATGCTCCAAGGCTACCGTATCAACCACCAGGTTTTCAACAACCGTCTCAAGGCAACGTTGGTCAGTCGTCTAATGAAAAGTCTGAATTAGAGGAATTAAGGCTAATGTGCAAGAGCCAAGCTGTTTCCATCAAGACGCTGGAGAATCAAATCGGTCAGATTGCCAATGCATTGTTGAATAGACCACAGGGAACTCTCCCTAGTGATACGGAAGCTAATCCAGGCAAGAGAGAGGTCAAAGAACATGTAAAGGCAGTTACCTTGCGATCCGGAAAGGTTACGAGTGACCAGAACTCAGAAAAAGCAGAAAACGAAAATTTTTTGGATTCACAAAGGAAGGTGGAGCGCGCCCGCGCCCTAGGGAGCGCGCCCGCGCCTGACATTCTGCCAGAAAGTGAAGAAAATGAGGAAAAAGCCAGTTTGGGGGGAAACGAGGCGGAAAAGCGTGACCATTCGACTGAGAAATCTGTTTTGAAGAAGAATACAGAGATCAAGGAGGTCTATCCTCCTCCGCCATTCCCTAAACGTCTTCAGAAGCAGAAGTTGGACAAGCAGTTTGCTAATTTTCTGGAGGTTTTCAAGAAGTTGCAGATCAATATACCTTTTGCGGAAGCTCTAGAACAAATGCCGAGCTACGCAAAGTTCATGAAGGGTATTCTATCTCGGAAGTTGAAACTCGAAGACTTGGAGACCGTGGCTTTAACTGAAGAGTGCAGTGCTATTCTACAGCAGAAGTTACCTCCTAAACTCAAGGATCCAGGGAGTTTTACCATACCGTGCACAATCGGCAACCTATCTTTCAACAAGTGCTTGTGTGACTTGGGAGCTAGCATTAATCTGATGTCGTTGTCTGTCTTCATGCAACTTGGGCTGCCTGAGCCTAAACCTACAAATATGTCCTTACAGCTGGCTGATCGGTCGATCACATATCCAAGAGGTATAGTGGAGGATGTGTTGGTTAGAGTGGATAAGCTTATCTTTCCTGCTGATTTTGTGATTCTGGATTTCGAGGAAGACAAGAAGATTCCTATTATCTTGGGAAGACCATTCTTAGCTACATGCCGAACTTTGATCGATGTGCAGAAAGGAGAGCTTACAATGAGGGTTCAAAATCAGAAGGTCACTTTTAACGTGTTCAAGGCAATGAAATTTCCAACTGAGGAAGAAGAGTGCTTTAAAGTGGAGATGGTCGATGCTGTCGTCAATACAGAGATTCAACAACCGCTGAAGTCAGATACAGTGGAGAGAGTCTTGATAGGGGATTCTGATATCGAAAACGAAGAAAGAGCAGAGCAACTTCAGTTGTTGAATGCACCTCCGTGGAAAACAAAATTTGATGCGTCATTCGAATCTCTTGGATTAGCAGAGCTGAACAATTCTCAGGAGCGACTTAAACCATCTATGGAAGAAGCTCCTACACTTGAAATCCAACCACTACAGGATCAATTGAGGTATGGTAAAGTCTACGAGAGCAACAGGCTATATAAGGAGAAGGTTAAGGACTGGCATGAAAGAGGGGTGGTGAAACATTCATTTGTGCCAGGTCAACTAGTTCGGCGTTTCAAGTCTCGTTTCAGATTTTTTCCAGGAAAGCGTAAGTCGAGGTGGTCGGTGCCTATCACGGTTAAATCAGCATTTCCGCATGATGCAATAAAGATTTTCCATAAGTTTCCGGACGAAGCTTTCAAGGTTAATGGTCAGTGGCTGAAGCATGACGTTGGTAATACGGTGAATCGTGAGTCGACATTCACCGTTCTTGCGACTGGATGAAAAAGGATTCACGTCAAGCTATTGACGTAAAACAAGCGCTTCGTGGGAGGCAACCCACGCGAATATGCAGTATTAGTATTCTGTTTAAAAAAAAATATATGAACAGTAGCAGAGCGCGCCCGCGCAGGTTTACTGTTCACAGAAAAAAAAAAGAAAAAAAAAAGTTTGTGTTGTTTCCCCCTAGGATCCATCTGGGATTCAGAGTGAAGTTGATAAGTCCTTTGGGTACTACTTTCAGAGCCATTGAAGTTGGTATTGCTTGGCCTGACTTTGTAGCTGATTCTGTTTATCCACTACCGGATACACCACCCGAGGAGGGTGGTCCTGCTGATGATTAGGTATTCTCTGCATCTTTCCTTGTTATTACCTTCAATGAGGACATTGAGTATTGTAAGTTTGGGGGTGGTAATTAGGGAATGTTAGTGTGTGTTCATGTAGGATTCATATTGCATAAGTAGTTAATTCATTCATATCTTTGCATGTTTTGTCATATAGAGCATTTTGTTTGCATTAGTGTTTGTGTCTATTATGTGAGTCCATTTAGTTGCATTTGCATAGCATGCATATTTCATGATCCCGTAGGACTTGACTATTTATGTTGATGAGTTGATGTTGATAGGAGTGTGGTAATGATAGATAAAGGGCTGATTAAGTTCCTATGAATTGACTTGCATGCCAGAAACAAAATAATTTCTTAAGTCTCATTGGTTGCTTTTGAATTTGATCAGACCATGTTTGTTTGGATGTTAGAATTTAACTGCTTGCTTATATTTAGAATGTATTCTATTCTCTTGAAATTGAAAGAAGCACTTAAGTCTAAGTTTGGGGGAAAAACAGGGATTTCATGCTAGTTGTCAATAAAGGCTAGGCGTCAAATGGCTAGTAGCCGGCTCATTGAAAAGATGAGTAGTCTAGGGTGGGATGAGAAAAAAGCAAAGTGCACTCATTCCGAAATTGTGTCAGAAAAAGAAAAAAAAAAGAAAAAAAAAGAGTTGTGTTTATGCAGAATTGATCAGGTTGAGCTCTTTAATACTCGAGCAATTAAGTTCTAGGGGACTTTGTGCCTAGTGACCTAAGATTTTTCCGGTCTGGGATCCACTAACCTAACGCTCGCTACATGGGTATTATTGTATAAGCCTTTAGGGGTCTCAACCATTGCACGGTCAAATAAGCATGTATGTAGTAATAAAGCATGAATTCATGTCTAGCTCAAGTGGATTATGAGGTGTCTTTAAGTGGTTTCTTGTGTCTAGAGTTCATTATGTTTATAAGCTTGTGGTTGTTTTGGTGAAGAATAGGATATGGTCTTGGTTTAGTTTGGGAGTATATTGATGAGCAATGCACACACGCACGTTTCTGTGTTTGTATGGTTAGTATAAGGGGATTTGGTCGAACTCTGTTTGAAAGATTGCATTCCTTGAGATATTGGCTTGTTGATTGGTTATGGTTAGTTTGAGGGGATCATTTGCATTTTCATATTAGTTGCATTCATGCATTGCATTATAGTTAGTAGAGTCTATTTATGCTTGAGGACAAGCATCGGTTTAAGTTTGGGGGTGTGATAAGTGGATTTCATATCCACTTGGATCGTCCTAAATTGGCTTAAACTGGCTGTTTTGTTCTCAAGTTTGTAGTGTTTGTGATATGTTTGGTGTTAGTAATTGCAGAGTTGAGTTGTCAGCAGAGATTTGGAGTTCTTGTGATTTGCAGAAGTGTTTTGAGCATGTTTGTGAAGGTCAAGTGGTTGCGGAGCGAGAGAGCGCAAGGAAATTCGGATTTGTTGGGCTACCTGCACATAATTCACTGTTTGGGCCATATCTTGAGATCTAGAAGTCAGAATTGGACGATTTAACAGTCCATGCGAAGATAAAGGAATTCTGGACCGGGATCAAGCACCCCCGCGCCCTTCCAAGCGCGCCCGTGCCCTAGGGAAATTATTTCAAGCGCGCCCGCGCCCTATCAGGCGCGCCCACCCCTGCAAAATCCTGGAAAAAGGCAATTTCAAGTCAGAAAATGAAACCTGCCAAAGTCCAATCAGCAGAAGGCTTATATAAACTATTGGTGGACGAATTCTGAGATATACAACCTTATAGATACATACTTATTGATCCACCGGTGAGGAGAACAAAAAGACGGCTGATTACGAAGATCTAGATTTCATCTTTTCTTTGTATTCTTCTAATTAGGCGATACTTTGGATTCTCATTTGTTCTTTCTTAAACCCTAGCACTTTTATTCAGTATTCTAGACTTATTATTATCATGTTTTCATCAGAACCCACGATGATGAATGGTTCGATTATGAACTAATCGTTGTCGTGGGATTCTAACGGATTTATTTATGGATTTTAGTAGTTAATTGTTTTAAAGATGTGTGTGTGATGGCTAATTGATATCCTATTTTGGTTGTGCTTATTCTTCTTGGATGCGTAGCTAACATCTAAGATTGTTTGTTAATCTCTATTGAATGCGAAAGTGGATATAGAGGTTTAGAACTTGCCATGCTAGCATAGGTTTATGTATGTTGTCATGCATGATTCGTAGGTGATTTTAACCATCGTACCTGCCCTATGTAATCTGAATGGATAACTTGCTCGTTAAACCGTTATGTTTTCAAATCTTATAGACATATAGGGTCTAAGCATAATTGGTGTCTACCCAACTTCTATCTCTTTTGTGGATGTTTGAGTGGTTTGGTATACGTATACTGAAAGGTAGCGTGTACTGATTTCGTGTTATCTGATTAGTTATCACAACTGTCACATGCATTGATTAAAGACAAAAGACTCTAGATGAAGTATTTAATGAAGTTAGGATCCCATTTTTTATTCTCATAAGTAAATCAACAGCAATATTTAGTTAATTATAGTCTTGATAATTTGTTTAGTTAATTTAGTTAATCAAAACACAACTTTGATACGTGTCTTAGCATTGAACAATAACCATACATTGTTGCATAAGTGCATAACTATAGTAACCAAAGCAGTCTCTGTGGGAACGAACTTTACTTTCATATATTACTTGTTGACCGCGTATACTTGCGTGATATTGTGTGAACAACCACTGCTGGGGATATGCTTTTTAATCTCAAGGAACTTTTTGGAGATCAAAATAGGGCTGCTAGGCAAGTAGCAATGAAATCTCTAATGAACACTCAGATGGCTGAAGGAACACCTGTAAGGGACCATGTTCTTTTAATGATGTCTCATATAAATGAACTACAGGTCCTTGGTGCTGAGATTGATGAGGAAATGCAAATCGATATCATCCTTATGAGTTTGCCCAAAGGCTTTGAACAGTTCCGCTTGAATTACAACATGAACAAGAGGTCGTATAGTCTTGTGGAACTTCTGATAGAGCTTCAGGCCGTTGAAGGATTGTTTTAGCAGAATGTTCAAGTGAATGTGGCTGAGAAATGTTCTTCTTCTAAACCGAAAGGTAAGAAGAAGAAGAAAAAGGCTCAGGAACAGAAAGTTGTGAAACCATTGGGAGTTCAGAATGCTGTGAAGAAGCCTAAGGGCAAGTGCTTCAGGTGCAAACAGTCGGGTCACTGGAAACAAGATTGTCCTCTTTCTAAGAAGAACAAAACCGGTATGTCTCTTTCTCTAGTTACGAAAACATATATAGCGGTTATATCTACGAGCACTTGGTGTCTAGATACAGGAGCCACTGACCATGTTTGTAATTATATGCAGGGGTTCCAGCAATCCAGAATGCTTAGAGATGGTGAGATATGTATTCATGGGTGATTCTACGAAAGTAGCAGTAGTTGCAGTGGGAGACGTTACTTTATCTTTTGGTTGTAATAAGATTTTGGTTTTGAACAATTGTCTTTATGTACCTTCTTTTAGAAGGAATTTGATTTTGGTTTCTAAACTTGCTTTGGATGGTTATAATGTTTGTTTGGATCGTAATATTTCTATTATGATGAATAAACAAGTTATATGTTCTGGTACATTGCAAGAAAATTTGTACATTATCAAAAGGTCAAGGCGGAACATCAAAGACCAAGTGGATTACTACAGCCGTTAGAGATTCCTGAGTGGAAGTGGGAACACATCGCAATGGACTTTGTGGTAGGACTGCCAAGAACAAAGACTAACCATGATGCTATTTGGGTTATTGTGGATCGATTGACGAAATCTGCGCATTTTCTTCCAATTAACGAGAGATTCTCGCTGGATAAGTTAGTTCACCTATACATAAAGGAAATCGTGGTACGGCATGGAGTTCCAGTGTCAATAGTATCTAATCGAGACCCTCGATTCAACTCAAGATTTTGGAGAAGTTTTCAAGAATGTTTGGGCAACGAATTAAAAATGAGTACGGCTTATCACCCGCAGATAGACGGCCAAAGCGAGAGGATAATTCAAACCATCGAAGATATGCTTAGAACATGTGCACTTAATTTTGAAGGTAATTGGGACGATCATTTACCCTTAGTAGAATTTTCATATAATAATCGTTTTCACGCAAGTATTGGGATGCCACCTTACGAAGCTCTATATGGACGGAAGTGTCGATCTCCAGTATATTGGGAAGAAGTTGGTGAACGAAAAGTGATAGGACCAGAGTTAGTGCAACAGACAAAGGAAGTGATTGAAATGATTCAGAAAACATTGATAACAGCTCAGAACCGGCAGAAGAAATATGTTGACCTAGCCAGAAAGGATATGGAATTTGAAGTTGGAGACCAAGTGTTACTGAAAGTTTCACCGTGGAAAGGATTAGTCAGGTTTGGGAAGAAAGGGAAATTGAGTCCGAGATATGTTGGACCTTTTGAGATTTTGAAGCAAGTTGGGAAAGTAGCTTACGAGTTGGCCTTACCTCCGCACATGCAGCACGTTCATAATGTGTTTCACGTGTCAATGCTTAAGAAGTATCGACCAGATTCGAACCATATAATAGAATATGAACCCATAGAGGTCTAGTCAGATTTGTCTTATGTAGAACGACCAATTCAGGTATTGGATCGTAGGGAGAAAGTGTTAAGAAATAAGACCGTAGCATTAGTAAAAGTTTTGTGGAGGAATCCTAAGGTGGAAGAGTCTACCTGGGAGTTAGAAAGTGATATGTTAGAAAAGTATCCCCAGTTGTTTCCTTGATCTGATTCTGAGGACAGAATTCTATTAAGGGGGGAAGG
The DNA here is from genome assembly GCA_030848705.1 of Heracleum sosnowskyi. NCBI lineage: Eukaryota > Viridiplantae > Streptophyta > Magnoliopsida > Apiales > Apiaceae > Heracleum > Heracleum sosnowskyi. The sequence goes on from CM061239.1 coordinate 76,721,889, forward strand.
ATGTAATATCCGTAAACATTATTAATGATATAAATTATATTTATTTTTTTGTAGAATAATTATTGTGGAGTATTTGGAGTCTTAATGGTTAAGGTTATTGAGTAATAGTATGTTAATTGTTGTGTCGAAAGCCCCTTTCGAATATCTTTTCATTTAGAAATACCTTCAGTTTTGAGCCCCGTTTTGAAAATTCAAGGGCCCCGTTAAAATTTTGTACATCATTATTATCCCTTCGTCTTTCGTATCCGAATCATTATTGGAAGATTTCTTCGTATTATTATATTCCTTATTATCTGATACTATCAATATTATCTGTTTTATTCAAAAAGGGAAAATTAATTCCGTACCCTAATTGTTTAGGGCGATTGATATATCGTTCATATCAATAATACATCTGTTATAGCCCCAGTATTCTTGAGCATCCGTTATATAAATGATATGTATTGATATGGATAATTATCAGTCCTTGTGGATAATTATCACCTCGTAAAACGTGTACTTTACTTTATTAAAGATTTAAAGCGATCCAATGGATCAATATCGATCCAAAAATGTCGTTTGGGGTATTATTTTCCACTAAGTATAAAAAGGCGAATCGTACATTATCCTACGTATAATACATATATAAATAGACAAAAAATATAAAAATCCCTGAACCGTGTTCTTCGTATTCTTGAAGATCAAATTCAATTTTGAAAGTGTTATTGGAATCCAAATCTCAAGTTCAAGTACTCAAATCAAAGCTCTTGATCTCTAGTTTCAGAATCTTCCAACCGTTTCATCATCTGGTAATTTTTCGAATTTTTATGAATTTTTGAAATTCGAATTATAATTAGGGTTTATATCAAATTTGGGGATTTCTTTTCTGTTGATTCTCCGTTCAATTGATTGCTTCTAACATGTTTTAATTTCATATTTATGTTCGATTTTGAGAAATTCGATTTTAGGGTTTTTACCCGAAATCTTCTTTTGAATAGTCTGTTCATATGAATGATCTGCCATTGTTTTTGATAGAGGGATTTTGTTGTATGTGTTCTTAGCTTCATTTTAACATAAAGAACGTCGAGTTTCATGTACGATTTAGTGAGATCGGAAAATTTGTTTAAGCTCTCCGGAATTTGGTCGGGTTTGGAGTTCCGGCGTTGTTTTTGGTATGTTTTTTATCGGAATGTATTGGTATGGTTATTATGAGTGTTTTGGTATCAAAAGCCCCAATTTTTCGTTACGTTTTTGGCTCGCCGGAATCTGGGAATTGTCGCCGGATTCTGGGATTTTCCGGGTTGTTCTTCCCAACCCGTTTCTGTTCTTCCCGACCCGTTTACCCGAAATGTTGACCCTGTTTCAATCTTCGAAACCCTAATTCATTTTCAGAAAACTGTTTTTGGATTTTATTTTTAAAAATAATTTGAAAATAGTTTAAATATTTATAAAAATCATATTTTTATTTTAAAAATACATTTTTATATTCAGAAAATTTTATAAAATTATAATTAATTATTTAAATTCGAAAACTGTTTAAATTTAATTATTTTTATTAATAATTAATTTATTTAATTAATTGATTAATTTTATTAATCAGTTAATTCTTATTAATTAATTATTAATTAGATTTAAGTAATTAATTTAAATTAAGTTTAATTATTTTCTAGCTTGATTTAATTATTTAAAAATAGTTTGAGTGTTTTGAAATTGTCAATTAATTTTATATTAATTGATTTAATTGTTTTTAAATACTTATATTGGGATTAATAATCCGATTTTTGATTTAAAAATTATTTGTGACTTATTTAAATTCAAATAAGCCTCGAATATTGTTCTAAAAATATATAAAATTGTTATATGGTTTATATGAGTTGAATAATGTGTTTTATAGTCCGTAAATGCCTGTGCGGGGGCTAGTGTCTGAGTTTTGATTTTCGTAAAATAGAACGAGCGTCTGATAAATGCTATTAAATACCCGATTACTTGTTTAGACTTAAAATGGTTATGAGTATATGTCGAAGATAGAACGAGGATAGTTAGACTTATTATTATGAGTTGTTTATTATAGAATCAAGTTCCCGAAGCAAGGGAAAGGAGAAGGTAGGATAAGCAAGATAGACCGAAGTCAGCTACGTAGACCAGGCAAGTATCTGTGCCTTTACTTGTTGATTCAATTGACATTGTTTCCTATGATTATGCATGTTACCATCAGAACAATCCAGATTATTCAATCTTTACCCCGTATTTGAGCAACTGATGTTATTTCCTTGAATATTCCTAATTCTTTGATCTATCCACCTACATGTTGAATATCAGAAACCTTCACCTTCAATTCAGTTTATATTGATGATAACCATTGATTACCTTCTTAAACGAGTACGTTGGACCGTTGAAACCATTCCAAATCTATTTCTCGAACTTCATTTGATATTGAGCAGTTGAAGCTCTTTTGCAACTATTATACCTTGTCATTGTGTACTTATCTTGTGATGCATATTATTGTTTATACTCTGTGATAGAATTGGCATGTTTTTTTTAAATGGACCAATAATGGTCGGACCATATTCATAGTCGGAATAATTTAAGGCCAAGATGGTCATGGATCCTAGTGGAGGACTTTGCTATAAGCAAGTCCGGGGTTGATGCGTGATTGATCAGCAGCTCAACCTTTTGATTTGAAAAATGTAGAAGTCCAATTCTAATCCCTTTTATTTCCATTTAAATTGTTTAAAAGCATATGTTTGGCTTATATATTGTTGATTCAGATAATTGTGATCTTCCTTTCATTATGGAACTGTGATTGATATATATTATGCTTGCTGAGCACTTGTGGCTCATACTTGTTTTGTTTCTAACCATATTCCAGTGAAGCGAGAATATGAGCAGACACAACGCGAGCGATAGTTCTCCAGCAGCTAGGAGATCACCTCGAGTGGTTGTCAGTGGCAGGGTAGTTGTCCATTTTGTTAGTTAGACTAGATGTCTAGCTTGAACTTTAAGTTGTGTAATAATAACTCTGAAAACTGGTTTGTAATATAACTTAGAAGCTTGTTCAATGCCATAATCTGGATGCGGTCTTGGTTAAGGGGTGTTTTATGTTATTATTATATTATGCATGTGTTATATCCAGGTATATTGTGTTTCGTTGGTCGAGTGACTCTCCAAATCTGTGCCCCGGGTTTGGAGGGCGCCACATTTAAGCTCATTGGCAATGGAGCCATTTCCAGTATGTGAATCCTGCTTGGAAGGTAAAATGACTAACATGCCTTTTAAGGCAAAGGGAAATAGAGGTAAAGAAGTGTTAGAGTTGGTTCATACTGATTTATGTGGACCTATGAAATCCAATTAAGAGGTGGTTATGAGTATTTTGTCACTTTCATTGACGATTATTCAAGGTATGGGTACATTTACTTGTTGCGCCGTAAGTCTGAGTGCTTTGATAAATTCAAGGAATACAAAGCTAAAACGAAGAAACGACTTGGTAAAAGTATCAAGTCACTACGATCAGATCGTGGTGGTGAATACCTGCTTGGAGAATTTAGGGAATATTTATCAGAACATGGGATCACATCTCAGTTGTCTACACCTGGCACACATCAGCAGAACGGTGTAGCAGAGAGAAGGAACCGGACTCTATTGGAGAGTGTTAGATCGATGATGAGTTATTCGGATTTACCCAAGTTGTTTTGGGGACATGCTTTAGAAACAGCGGCTTACCTTCTGAACCTAGTACCTTTTAAGTCGGTTCCTAAGACTTCGGTAGAATTATGGACTGGTGACAAGACAAGTCTAAGACACATTCGGATTTGGGGTTGTCCAGCACATGTGTTGAACAAGAACGCGACTAAGTTAGATTCTCGTACAAAAGTGAGGTTGTTTGTGGGCTATCCCATGGGAACGAAAGGCTATTTGCTTTATAGTCCTAAGGATCGGGATGTCATTGTTAGCACTAATGCTAGATTCTTAGAGGAAGACTATATAATGAACCACAAACCCATGAGTATTGTTGTTTTAGAGGAATTAGTTGGAGGAACAGATAATCCTAATGTTCTGATAGTACAAGTAGAACAACCACAAGTAAATGCACAACCTATCACTAATACCGCACCAGTGCTTCGTCGTAGTGGGAGGGTTGTTCAACAACCTGAGAGATTCATGTTTTTTGGAGAGTCTTCGGACTTAGTCTCTGGTGAACATGATGAGGATCCTAGGACATACGAAGAAGCACTACAAGATAAGGATGCAGATCTATGGCATAAGGCTATGCAATCTGAGATGGAGTCTATGTATTCCAATCAAGTCTGGGAGCTCGTGGAACCACCCAAAGGTGTAAAACCCATTGCATGTAAGTGGATCTACAAGAGAAAAAGAGGATATGATAAAAAGGTGAAAGCCTGGAAGGCAAGACTTTTTGTGAAAGGGTATATTTAGAAAGAAGGGATCGATTATGAGGAAACATTTTCGTCGGTAGTTATGCTCAAGTCAATCCGGATTTTTTTGTCTATAACAGCTCATCTCGAATATGAGATTTGGCAAATGGATGTCAAGACAGCTTTCCTTAATGGAAGTCTTGAGGAAACCATCTATATGCAGCAACCATCTATATGGAAGGCCAAGAGCATCTAGTGTGTAAGCTTAAGAAGTCTATTTATGGACTGAAACAAGCTTCCAGGTATTGGAATATTCGTTTTGATCAGGCAGTCCAATCATATGGATATGATCAGAGTCCAAGCGAAGCGCGTGTGTATAGGAAGAGTGAGGGAAATGCAGTGGTTTTTCTAGTGCTATATATAGATGACATTTTACTCATTGGAAACAATGTAGAGATGTTGTCATCAATTAAGGCATGGTTGTTCAAACAATTTGAAATGAAGGACTTAGGTGAAGCCGCATACATCCTTGGGATCAAAGTAATAAGAGATCGCAAGAAAAGGATGTTGGCTTTATCTCAAGAACCTTACATTGATGAGGTATTGGCTCGTTTTAACATGAAGGACTCTAAGAAGGGTAATTTACCTTTCAGACATGTAGTTTCTCTATCGAAGGAGCAGTGTCCTACGATACCTAAAGAGATAGAGAACATGAAAGCAGTTTCTTATGCTTCAGCATGTGGAAGCTTAATGTATGCTATGTAATGTACGAGGCCTGATATTTGTTTTGTCGTGGGCATGGTCAGTAGATATCAGTCTAATCCAGGTCAGGAACATTGGAGTGTAGTAAAAACAATACTTAAGTACCTGCGAAGGACTAAGAAGTATATGTCAATTTACAAGGCCTCGGACTTGTTGCCTGTGGGATATACCGATTCAGATTTCTAGACAGATAGGAGTCAGATGTCTGGTCACATAGTAGTTATTTAAACTGGTGGTGGATTGCTTGTAATAAACACAGATAATCAAAGAATAGCTTTAGTATAAGTGGGAGATTGTTGGGTTTTATACTAAACTATTCGTTTGAAGTATATAAACATTGACCATTTTATTGAGAATCTTGATTGCATATTATTACATTGTTTGTTTATTATATATTGTGGATAATCTAGTATCAAATGGGATAACAGAAGATTAGATTATCAGTTTCTATATATAATATAATAAAGGTTCACAGTCTAAGTGGTACTAGACAAACCACTGGAATGACTGAAGTATTATTTGGGAATAGTTTATCTTGACTATTGAATAATACTTGTATACTTTGTGTATATTGAATAGGATCAAAATATTAGAATTGCTCTTCTATTCTGACAATAAAGAAGAACTAAGATTCTATGATATTATTATTGCTTAGGTTCTTAATCCGGATGTAGTGATTGACACTTGTATGCAATGCACATGCTTTGATTCATATGTGATGTAATTAATTATTAATTACAATATTATGTATTGAGTAATGACATTGCATGCAGAGTGGGATATTAATTATAGAAGGAATCCATGTCCTGATAATATTCGGGTTGATGATGTGCCCTTGAAAGCTCATTAAGATAATTATGTGAAGCCCTGCAGGCGGATTAATTTCTCACATAATTACAAGGTTGAGTGGATGATCAAGGATAAATAAGATATTAATTAAATTAATTATCAGTGATTAATTTAATTAATGGACATGCGATATCTTAAACGTGGGGAATTTAATAAGCAAATAATATAGGAGCTGAATTAAATAATAAAAGAATTGCGGTATTAGGAACGGTAGTGAAAATATTAATTATTTAGTGGATTGAATTAATATTTAATGACAATGGACTTTACTCGGAATGTAATAACCCCAAATTTTGGACTTAGTTAAAAAATTTTGATGAATAGTAAATGTGATGAATAGTAAATTTGCTGATGGAAAATTTTTCAGACCACCCTATATGGAAGACATGCAATGAATGTTTCGAGGTTATATTATTGATGTATAGGAAGAATAAAAGAATGTAAACGCGATCAGAATCAGGAGATTCCAACTTTAAATTTTGATCACTATTCATCGGACAATCAAGGGTGAATTGATTTGATCGTTTTGAGAAAGTGTGTAGGAGGAGAAATCCATGATCATATCTTAAACCAAGGTGAGAAATCTAGAACCATGTATTAAACCAAGACAATGGAAAGATAAATGAAGTATCCCCTAGCTTTGGTACAGAGAAACGTTTTTAAAACCACTTGAAACTATCGCGAAACAAAAGCGTAACAAATTATGGATTAGACCTTAACCAAAGGAGGAGTATTATATAAGATCATCAAGTGCATTATATAAGAGGATTGAGGATACAAATGATGACATAAATATGATGCAGAGGAGTGACATAAGCATGACATAAGGATGACCAAGTGATGACAAAGTGGTGAATCACCACCTTGTCACCACTTTCACCACCACCACAAGTTCAAAAAGAGGCATGTCATGGGTGACAAGGCTTGCTTATGACCACACAATTATATGGCTGGTAATTAAGAGTAATTAGACCAAACAAAAAGAAAAGAAAAAGCAAGAAAGTATCATCTTCTCCATTTTCTCAGAATTTCTGCCCAGCTTGACCATGGTGGAAAGCAAATTTCATAACTCCAAATCTACTCAGCCTAAAATCGCCAAGTTTGTACCAACGCTTCCTCATGGCATAGGCAAGGTATGTTCAAAATTTCATGGTCATCCAATTAGTATAGCATGCTCAAATCCTTGCTCAACGTTCGGGTGAATAGTAACTCCGAGAATTTACTAACTTGTTCTTGATTTCTTTTGTAAGTTTGAGGATTTTAAGCATAGATCGAGGCTCACTTAAGGCTTACAAGCTCTTGTTATTATGTTAAGACTTCAAGAAAGGTATGAACACCATCCACCCTTTTGATTTACTTTGAGTTTTAAGCTTAAGTTAAGTTATGTTTAAGCATGTGATAGTTCTTGGAGTTTGGGTTATAAATGGCTAAACCTTGATGGTTAATGGTTATGAGTTGATGATTGGTAATGTTCTCATAAATTTTATGGACTGACCTTGAGTGTATAATGATGGATTACTGGCTTGGTTGATGTTATTGGATTATTTGGAGTGTTTTAAACACGGGATTCGCGTTTAAGCGTCGTTACCATGCCGGATTTCACTTAGGAAATTTGGACAGAGATTACGAATACCTTAAAGGCATAACCATAGATGTTTCTGACCATGAACATGTAGCCTCTGTTACCTAGTTTGTTTTAGCGAAAGAATCGTATCGTTTCGATTTACGGTTTAGGAGAAACGTCCGTTTTAGTAAAAGCGGTTATGGATAACTAAGTAGTTCATTGTATGAACTTTGAGATTTTGATCAAGCCCTCTAAAAATGGAATAGGGTCGAGATATTAATAAGGATATTGGTATGGACAGTTAGTAAAGGAACCTAGAAGGTTTTGTGTTAAAAAGATAATTTTTCGATTTTATAAAAATGTCGGAACCAAAGCTGCGCGAGGAGTAAGTGGTTCTGCACTTCACTGCCAAAAATCTGCTGCTCTCAGGAATTTCACCCCCTTAGGCAGAAAAACATGTTCAAGCATTTTGTTCTATTCTTTCCCTAGATCGCGCACGCGAAAACGGTGTGTCATTTTGACTAACGGTTAAGGAGATATGAGCATTTTAGTGAAAGGCGTGTGAATATTAGATATAAACCGAGGTTTTATAAAGACTCTAAGTATATGCTATGATTACATTAGATATAAACCGAGGTTTTATAAAGACTCTAAGTATAGAGTACTTGTACGATAGTTTTAAAACTTAGACCGGGAGTTAAAGTATTATTTTGTTTTGATCCTACTGTCAGAAGCTGGAAGGTTCCAGGGATAGTTATATTTTAAAGATTTATTAAATATTCCAATATTATGGGATATTTAAGGTGAGATTTTTAAATATTATTATAATAAATATTATTTGAATATTATTTAATTAAGTGAATATTATTTTGAATATTCACTTAAGTGGTTTTATATTGAATAATAATTTAATAGTATTATTTGGGTATTTATTAAATATTCCAAATATGATTTAAAAATCATAGAACCTTATTATATGATTAAAGGTTCTATTATTTACACAAAATATAAATTTCTGATTTTCAGAAAAGGTATTAAAATAGAGATTCCCAACTATATTCTTAAGATATTTAAAGGTAATTAAATGTGAATAGTGTTTTCTAACTCATCGAAAATTTGGGAATCTAGTTCAAGAAGTCGAGGACAGAGTTTTACTTCCACTGTTCCTCTAGAATAACTATAACTGGGGATGGCTCCCCCATTCAAGTAAAGTATTTCAAACTTGCTAAACTCTGAAATTTCAATAAACTCCCTGGTCATGATTTCAAAATACGTAGTAATCATCGGTAGTTTCGTTGACTAATGTCAACCCACACTTTGACTTACTCCTTTCAATTACTCTAGAGTAAGGAATTCTGAACGGTTACAAAGTTTTTGACAAATAATTGTACTTGGGGAAAACAGGATTAACTTCCATTTCCCGTGATGTTGATTTTCATCTGGGGACTGGAATTAACTCGTGCTCGGCAATGAAACAGGTGCCAGTATAGTACGAAGTCATGCTCGGCAATGAAATAGGTGCCAGTATAGTATGACTCCATGTTCGGCAATGAAATAGGTGCCAGTATAGCATGAAGGGCCCAAATGCGGCCAGGGTGATAACCGAATAGGAAGTCGTCCTTCAACTAGTAGAAAAGTTAAGTTGCGATATAACGGCTGATCACCGTGTATCGTGTATTCCAGTATATCCCCTTCTTCCACTTGGAATTGTACTGCACATTGTAACGAAAGCCTAGGTGCTGAGTTACCGATAATGTGACAGAAATTGAACAATGATGTTCCGTGTATAGTATTTGAACTACATTGCATGTTCTGACGAAAAGAGTATCCAATATATCATTCTATATACGAATGAGGTTTTAAAAGCTTTCAGCTATGATATCATCCCACATATATGATTATGTTGCTATATATTATTGTCGAGCTATAGTGCTCATTCTTGCTTCTTTTATATATCACAACCCAACAGCTTCAAAAAGGTGTTCATTACTGATATTTTACAGTATTTTGAACAGTATGAGATATCTAAATAGATATGCATGTATATATGTTGAGAAGTCATTTAAGATATACAATATATTGAATTGTATAGTATTTTGAATCAATGGATGGGTTTAAGCCTTGATTCCAATATTAATATCTATTTTAAAATGAGATGTTTTGAGACTTGGTTTATCATCTTGATACCAAGGATCCCTAAAAGGATTTACGAAAAGTATTTGAGCATGATTATAAATCATACGGTATTTTTAACGATATACTATTTTGGGGATAAACCCTAGTAGTTTTAAACATGGATCCCATATGGATTATCTTCCTAAAAGGTTTAAAGATTTAAACTGGGATAGATTTCTTGCTGAGCACTATTAGCTCATTCTTGCTTTATTAAATCTTTCAGCATGAAGAAAACATTGCCGATTCACCGCGTGTTACGAGAGCAAGGGAATGGAGAGACCACCCTTGAGTTAGTTCAGCAAGAACAGCTGTAGACTGAGTTAGTAAGAATTGTTTTCGAATAGGTTTGTATTATTAAACCTTGTATAGAATTTTGAGGTCTATTATTTTCACTTCAGGTAGAGGTTGTAAATGATAGATGAGATCCTGGATAGTACATTTGATTTGTAATAACAAATGTTACTTATTGTTGCTCATTTCCAAGGCTATAACTTGTGTGTGTGTGCGTAAGTGATTGGGGTCTTTTGGAGTTATATTATTAGAATGTTATAAGTAATGCAGGTATTATATAATTGATGGAGCGTGACAACCCAGATTCCTGACCCCGGATCTGGGGGTGTTACAGAAATGGTATCAGAGCGTTAAGTTATAAACTTGGATATGAGAGTGTTAAGAGTATAAGTGAGAGAATGACGTGAGGACTCATATAGAGTTCGTTAAGTGGACTACCGGAGGTAGTGCCATCGAGGATGTTAAGATTAAAGAGTTTAGTTGAGAACTTATCGGAGGACCGATAGGACTATTGAAGATCATCATAATGATGAGAAGGACGTTTAGAATTGTACATGGATTATCAAAGAGATTAAGATAAGACGTGGAGCAGAGTCTCGGTCGCAGCTGAGGTAAGGTCAGAATGGCCAATACCAATGGATAACTTGACTTAGTAAGAACCTAAGTGTTTGTAGTTCATCGTAGTTTGCCACGAGAAGGCAACATATGTGAAAATTGAGACGTTTACAGTCCTTTACGCGATCCGAATTACTAAATTGCGTGGACTAATTAAGGCATTATCTTGCGTGTGAGGTCTAAACCTTGAGAACAACGATTCCACCAGAGTTGGTGTCTTTTCCGTCGATGGGTATTTTGTTACCTAAGAGGAAGACTTTTGCGTACATATAGTACCAGAACATTATCGTGAGACGAACGCGCTAAATCGCATCGCGAGTATATTTCGTACGATAGGCCATGAGGGCTCAACTCATAAATCAAAGACATGAAGAATGGATAGTGTAATTCTAATGAAGGCACGTATGGTTGCGACAAGCAATGCGACAATCTCAGGACCTACGAGGGATGAGACCTATGGTGGCCTGGGGTTGGATTCGTTCGATACGATTTGTGATAAGAAATTACACATACGTTAATCGACCTTCATCTTTTGAGGATGTGTTGATGCGGCCGTAGGAGGCCCAATCTCTGGACGATTATCGTGGAATGACAAATATGTTCGAACTCCCGACCTGTCTAAGGACTTGTACGATTTTGAGGTACCGTTGGTTAGTACCCTAAGCCATGAAGGCAGAAAGATAAGATCATCCTCGTATGGGTGATGTTAGAAACTATGATGACCATTGACTTTTGGTATCTACTTGCTGGTGCACTACTCAATCTAAAACCATTCATGCCCGTGTTACCTTGAATAGTTCATGTCAGGTAACCTTTCTAATTTCCTACTTCAACTTGGGATGCAACCAACTATTGTTAAGTATTCATCTTATTTCTTCATATTTTGACTCCTCAGTCGAGTTCATAAATATCTAGCTATGTGTTTAAAACATAGATGATGTATATTTCAGAGACTACTCGTGAATTCTTTTCTTCTATTAAGGAGAGATTTGCACATCAGACGTTGAAATCGTAGAAAGGATATCAATTTGATATTGATATTCCGAATTCAATTCTATCGGAGAATTTGACAAAGTTTATGTACGGAGACACCTTGGGTGGACTGTTTCACTGATGAGAAATGTTTGATGGGAGGTTATCGATTGTTCCGATACCAAGAACTTTCTATTCAGACCTTATATTCTATTCAAGGGTTATAATTACCATGTTCGTCCCAAACTTATTTACTCTTCTTTTCAATTCATTATCCGAGTAGTCAAAAATTTGTTTTCTTTTTTTCTTCGGCTACGATGTCGAGATTTTGTACTAGTAGATTGAAAATGGCTAATTGCATGTGCCATAATGAGTGACTAGTTAGTTGTTCTAACTAGTTGAAATTTTAATGATATGATGAAAATCTAGCTAATCATCCTAGCTAGATGCTGCATCCCAAACTAATCGAACTAGCAAATTTTGTTCAGCTAGTTGTTAATGTTTATTGAAATGAACTAGTTATTGTATCACTAAGTTCAACTTTCGGTCAAATTTATATAAGTGAATTCACGATGCATTTGTATGTAGTGAAGTATGGTGGGAAGATTTTCAAACGATAATTTGATTGAGACCTAACCAGGTCGCCCCCTCAGCGAGAATTTTTACAAAGTTTTTTTTATATATATAAAGCATTTTGTTGCTTGAAGTATTCTTGGTGCAATGCAAGTATTTTCCTTAGTATTTGGAAAAGTAGAGTGTTGAAGCTGAGAGCTAAAACGAATGAGTACGATAAGTTATGAATCGAGGATTACGGAAATTGCCAAGGTTTGTTTCGCATGATGCGAATTCAGAATAAGGGAGTGTTCAAAACGACTGATTATGTTACCTTGGTTAATGAAACGATTGTGATAGAAAGAAGGTAAGAATTCAGATTGTCGGACGAGGGAACGATTGATCTCGAAGGATGTGAAACTTGTTTAGCAACTGTGATGGATACGAAACGGGAAGTACCCAGTGTACATAATATACCTGTTGTCAACGAATTCGAGGATGTATTTCCAGAAGATCTCCCAGGATTACCACCCGATAGAGAAATAAAGTCTGCTATAGAATTAGCTCCAAGAACGGCGCCAGTTTAGAAGGCCCCGTACCGACTACCTCCAGTCGAGATGAAGAAATTAGTCGCTCAATTGTAAGAATTGTTAGGGAAAGGAATGATAAGACCAATTGCGTCACCGTGGGATGCACCCGTGTTATTGGTGAAGAAAAAGGACGGCAGCATGAGGCTGTGCATAGAGTATCGAAAGCTGAATAGGCTAATTGTTAAGAATGAATACCCCTGCCAAGGATCTGTGATTTGATCGATCGGTTGCACGATGCAGTTAAATTCTCGAATATTGATTTGAGAACTGGATACCACCAGTTGAATATTAAACCTGAGGACGTAACCAAGACTGCGTTTCGCACCAAGAATGGACACTACGAGTTTTTAGTAATTTCGTTTGGGCTGACGAATGCCCTTGCAACTTTCATGGACGTGCTGAATAAACTTTTCAAGAAGTATTTGGATAAGTGTGTCATAGTGACATCGACAATATTTTGGTTTACCTCAAAGACCAAGGAAGAACACGCAGAACGTTTGAGGATAGTGTTAGAGACACTGAGAAGAGAAAAGTCATATGTCAAGTTCTCAAAGTGTGAGCTTTGGCTAAGGGAAGTACAATTTTAGGACATATGGTCAACAGTGAAGAGGTGCTGGCTGACCCCGCTAAGATAAAAGCTGTTTCGAATTGGGAAAGACCAACCACACCAACTGAGGTGAGAAGTTTTGTAGGCTTAGCCGAGTATTATCAGAGGTTATGCAAGATTTTGCTGGAATGGCAGCCCCACTGACCCGACTTACTCGAAAGACTGAAAAGTTGAATGGATCGAGAAATGTGAGAAAAGTTTCCGGGAATTAAAGAAGAGACTAGTCACTGTCCTGTGCTGGTACTGCCAGACGGGAAGGGAGATTGTATGATCTATAGCGACACATCGCATAAAGAAGTAGGGTGTGTGCTTATACAGCACGGAAAGGTAATTACGTATGCATCCAGGCAATTAAAGGAATATGAATTTAGATACCCTACGCTTGACTTAGAATGGGCAGCGATAGTTTTCGCTTTAAAGTTTTGGAGGCACTAATTGTATGGAAAGAAGTGCGAGATTTATACAAATCATAAGAGCATTAGATACACTTTCCCAGAAAGAACTTACCATGAGGATTGAAAAGGTAGCTAAGGCTGATCAAGGATTATGACGGTGGGATCCTTTACCACCCATGGAAGGCCAATGTGGTGGCCAATGCCCTTAGTCTGAGAGATTTAAGATGATAACATCGTTGGATAAAGTTAATCCAAGGATTTAAGAAAATGGAAATTGAGGTTAAGATAACCGGAAATGGTATTGAGAGACTAGTTGAGATTGCAATGCAACCGGAATTGCTACAGGAAATCAAGTTATGTCAAGAGCGAATGACGAGTAAAGGTAGGAAGTCAATGTTGGAGAAAGCATTAAAGACTGAGAAAGATAATAGAGGAATCATAAGGTATTTTTACCAAGTTGGGATTCCTAATGATCGAGAGATAAAGGATGCTAATTTTCAGAAAGACTAATAAGAGGAACTGAAAGGATGAAGTTTGAAGTTAAGAGTACAATAAGGATTATTTAAAAGTCCTGATTGAGCCTGAATAAATTAAGGAATAAATATCTGTCATAAAGAGACAGCTACGCGGAGAGTACCAAAAAGGTAAAGAAAGTTAAGGCAATGTTATTGTCGGACGGATAAATAAAAGGATTTATCGATTTATAAACAAATATTGGATATGTCAGAAAATGAAGGCAGAACAAAGACCTAGTTGACTATCACAGTTAGTGGAGATTCCTGATTAGGAATGTAATTTTACTATAATGGATTCTGTGATAGGATCAACAAGAATCGAGTCGGACTATGACGTCAATTGAGCTATAATTGATGGATCAAATGGGTCTACTCATATTTTGTTTTTAGCAAGAGATCTTAAATCAAAGAGTTGCGAAAGAGATAATTGGGTGACGTGGAGTTCCAGTCACCATCGTGTCAGATAAGAACCAATGCTTGAACTCCCGATTCGGGAGGAGTTTTCCAAACATGTTTGGCAACGAGTTTGAGTGCAAGCACTACGTAGGATCCGTAGACCGACGGACCAACCGGAAGAAACATTTCAGAGAACCGAAGTTATGGTAAGCGTTGTACCGTCGACTGCAAGAGTAGTCGGATGTTGATAGAAAATGGGTGTATAAGAGTACAACCAGAATTGGCGTATATAAAGCGTCCGGTAGATATCACAGACCGGAATGAGTAAGTGTTGTAAGGAACCAGAGGGTTGAAGAGTCAACCTAGAAACTGGAAGATTCCTATATTGAAAGAGTAACCTCGGCTATTTTCTTAGATTCCGGGACGGAATCCTTTTAAGAAGGGGAGACTGTAATAACCCCAAATTTTGGACTTAGTTAAAAAATTTTGATGAATAGTAAATGTGATGAATAGTAAATTTGCTGATGGAAAATTTTTCAGACCACCCTATATGGAAGACATGGAATGAATGTTTCGAGGTTATATTATTGATGTATAGGAAGAATAAAAGAATGTAAACGCGATCAGAATCAGGAGATTTCAACTTTAAATTTTGATCACTATTCATCGGACAATCAAGGGTGAATTGATTTGATCGTTTTGAGAAAGTGTGTAGGAGGAGAAATCCATGATCATATCTTAAACCAAGGTGAGACATCTAGAACCATGTATTAAACCAAGACAATGGAAAGATAAATGAAGTATCCCCTGGCTTTGGTATAGAGAAACGTTTTTAAAACCACTTGAAACTATCGCGAAACAAAAGCGTAACAAATTATGGATTAGACCTTAACCAAAGGAGGAGTATTATATAAGATCATCAAGTGCATTATATAAGAGGATTGAGGATACAAATGATGACATAAATATGATGCAGAGGAGTGACATAAGCATGACATAAGGATGACCAAGTGATGACAAAGTGGTGAATCACCACCTTGTCACCACTTTCACCACCACCACAAGTTCAAAAAGAGGCATGTCATGGGTGACAAGGCTTGCTTATGACCACACAATTATATGGCTGGTAATTAAGAGTAATTAGACCAAACAAAAAGAAAAGAAAAAGCAAGAAAGTATCATCTTCTCCATTTTCTCAGAATTTCTGCCCAGCTTGACCATGGTGGAAAGCAAATTTCATAACTCCAAATATACTCATCCTAAAATCGCCAAATTTGGACCAAAGCTTCCTCATGGCATAGTCAAGGTACGTTCAAAATTTCATGGTCATCCAATTAGTATAGAATGCTCAAATCCTTGCTCAACGTTCGGGTGAATAGTAACTCCGAGAATTTACTAACTTGTTCTTGATTTCTTTTGTAAGTTTGAGGATTTTAAGCATAGATCGAGGCTCACTTAAGGCTTACAAGCTCTTGTTATTATGTTAAGACTTCAAGAAAGGTATGAACACCATCCACCCTTTTGATTTACTTTGAGTTTTAAGCTTAAGTTAAGTTATGTTTAAGCATGTGATAGTTCTTGGAGTTTGGGTTATAAATGGCTAAACCTTGATGGTTAATGGTTATGAGTTGATGATTGGTAATGTTCTCATAAATTTTATGGACTGACCTTGAGTGTATAATGATGGATTAATGGCTTGGTTGATGTTATTGGATTATTTGGAGTGTTTTAAACACGGGATTCGCGTTTAAGCGTCGTTACCATGCCGGATTTCACTTAGGAAATTTGGACAGAGATTACGAATACCTTAAAGGCATAACCATAGATGTTTCTGACCATGAACATGTAGCCTCTGTTACCTAGTTTGTTTTAGCGAAAGAATCGTATCGTTTCGATTTACGGTTTAGGAGAAACGTCCGTTTTAGTAAAAGCGGTTATGGATAACTAAGTAGTTCATTGTATGAACTTTGAGATTGTGATCAAGCCCTCTAAAAATGGAATAGGGTCGAGATATTAATAAGAATATTGGTATGGACAGTTAGTAAAGGAACCTAGAAGGTTTTGTGTTAAAAAGATAATTTTTCGATTTTATAAAAATGTCGGAACCAAAGCTGCGCGAGGAGTAAGTGGTTCTGCACTTCACTGCCAAATATCTGCTGCTCTCGGGAATTTCACCCCCTTAGGCAGAAAAACATGTTCAAGCATTTTGTTCTATTCTTTCCCTAGATCGCGCACGCGAAAACGGTGTGTCATTTTGACTAACGGTTAAGGAGATATGAGCATTTTAGTGAAAGGCGTGTGAATATTAGATATAAACCGAGGTTTTATAAAGACTCTAAGTATATGCTATGATTACATTAGATATAAACCGAGGTTTTATAAAGACTCTAAGTATAGAGTACTTGTACGATAGTTTTAAAACTTAGACCGGGAGTTAAAGTATTATTTTGTTTTGATCCTACTGTCAGAAGCTGGAAGGTTCCAGGGATAGTTATATTTTAAAGATTTATTAAATATTCCAATATTATGGGATATTTAAGGTGAGATTTTTAAATATTATTATAATAAATATTATTTGAATATTATTTAATTAAGTGAATATTATTTTGAATATTCACTTAAGTGGTTTTATATTGAATAATAATTTAATATTATTATTTGGGTATTTATTAAATATTCCAAATATGATTTAAAAATCATAGAACCTTATTATATGATTAAAGGTTCTATTATTTACACAAAATATAAATTTCTGATTTTCAGAAAAGGTATTAAAATAGAGATTCCCAACTATATTCTTAAGATATTTTTTGGTAATTAAATGTGAATTGTGTTTTCTAACTCATCGAAAATTTGGGAATCTAGTTCAAGAAGTCGAGGACAGAGTTTTACTTCCACTGTTCCTCTAGAATAACTATAACTGGGGATGGCTCCCCCATTCAAGTAAAGTATTTCAAACTTGCTAAACTCTGAAATTTCAATAAACTCCCTGGTCATGATTTCAAAATACGTAGTAATCATCGGTAGTTTCGTTGACTAATGTCAACCCACACTTTGACTTACTCCTTTCAATTACTCTGGAGTAAGGAATTCTGAACGGTTACAAAGTTTTTGACAAATAATTGTACTTGGGGAAAACAGGATTAACTTCCATTTCCCGTGATGTTGATTTTCATCTGGGGACTGGAATTAACTCGTGCTCGGCAATGAAACAGGTGCCAGTATAGTACGAAGTCATGCTCGGCAATGAAATAGGTGCCAGTATAGTATGACTCCATGTTCGGCAATGAAATAGGTGCCAGTATAGCATGAAGGGCCCAAATGCGGCCAGGGTGATAACCGAATAGGAAGTCGTCCTTCAACTAGTAGAAAAGTTAAGTTGCGATATAACGGCTGATCACCGTGTATCGTGTATTCCAGTATATCCCCTTCTTCCACTTGGAATTGTACTGCACATTGTAACGAAAGCCTAGGTGCTGAGTTACCGATAATGTGACAGAAATTGAACAATGATGTTCCGTGTATAGTATTTGAACTACATTGCATGTTCTGACGAAAAGAGTATCCAATATATCATTCTATATACGAATGAGGTTTTAAAAGCTTTCAGCTATGATATCATCCCACATATATGATTATGTTGCTATATATTATTGTCGAGCTATAGTGCTCATTCTTGCTTCTTTTATATATCACAACCCAACAGCTTCAAAAAGGTGTTCATTACTGATATTTTACAGTATTTTGAACAGTATGAGATATCTAAATAGATAGCATGTATATATGTTGAGAAGTCATTTAAGATATACAATATATTGAATTGTATAGTATTTTGAATCAATGGATGGGTTTAAGCCTTGATTCCAATATTAATATCTATTTTAAAATGAGATGTTTTGAGACTTGGTTTATCATCTTGATACCAAGGATCCCTAAAAGGATTTACGAAAAGTATTTGAGCATGATTATAAATCATACGGTATTTTTAACGATATACTATTTTGGGGATAAACCCTAGTAGTTTTAAACATGGATCCCATATGGATTATCTTCCTAAAAGGTTTAAAGATTTAAACTGGGATAGATTTCTTGCTGAGCACTATTAGCTCATTCTTGCTTTATTAAATCTTTCAGCATGAAGAAAACATTTCCGATTCACCTCGTGTTACGAGAGCAAGGGAATGGAGAGACCACCATTGAGTTAGTTCAGCAAGATGGATACTGTCGGATTTAGCAGAACAACTGTAGACTGAGTTAGTAAGAATTGTTTTCGAATAGGTTTGTATTATTAAACCTTGTACAGGATTGTGAGGTCTATTATTTTAACTTCAGGTAGAGGTTGTAAATGATAGATGAGATCCTGGATAGTACATTTGATTTGTAATAACAAATGTTACTTATTGTTGCTCATTTCCAAGGCTATAACTTGTGTGTGTGTGCGTAAGTGATTGGGGTCTTTTGGAGTTATATTATTAGAATGTTATAAGTAATGCAGGTATTATATAATTGATGGAGTGTGACAACCCAGATTCCTGACCCCGGATCTGGGGGTGTTACACGGAATGTCATTGGAAGGCCCGACCTAATTGTCCATGATCCCTACTGAAGCCTATATATATATTCTCGTTCTCCTTAAAGCTGGACACAGAAAAAACACAACAGAAATCGAAATTGACACCTAGGGGCAGCCGCACGGCGCTAGGGTTTTGGAATTTCGAGGCTTTGAGGAGAGGAAACTTTGGGAGATCGAAGGCCACACTTCGCTCAAAGGGAATCAAGGAATTCAGTAGAAGACGTGGAATTGAATCGCTTGCGCTGTAGCGATTAAGGTTAATATTCTTTTTGAACTCTTTAATTTATATCATAAAACGGAGCACCATGATTTTTATATGTTCCAACAGCCTGAGCCCTGTCAACAAGACCTCGTTTTTCCCGAAGAAAAACATAGTGGACCACAAAGACAAGAAATACAAACTGGTGTCGACCATCAATTACATCCACAGCTCACAGTTCAGAGAGCCACCAAAGTTCCGAGGTACTTCAATTCGGGACCGGGTAACATTCACTATAGCCCCTACTCGGGAAAAAATATAACCTCGTCCCGAACCTCAATGGACTCCTCTCACTCGGTCCAGAATCAACATCCTCAAGAGTATCAAAGACAAACCCTTCCACCAAACCCCGAAACCCATGCAGACTTTGGACGACCAAAGACCTTGGCACAAACACAGTGACTTTCATGAAGCCCATGGGAACTACACCCGAGGATTGCCTCTCCTTGAAGTATTTCCTGGAGGAGCAGGTCCAGAAGGAGAACCTAAACCAATATCTCGAGAGACAAGTAGTACGGAAAGATCCTAGACCGGAGAAGAGAAAAAATGTGGTAAGCATGGTGATCGGAGGACGGAGATCTCTGAACCCGCACCTCACCGAGGAAGTCATGTAGATGCAATCCAACCCGAGTCCACACCTCCTCATCTCCTTCGACAACAAGGATTTCGAAGGAGTAGATGACGAGTGGCATTTTTGTACCATTTTCAGCTCTATTAACCGGCTTAAATGTAACACTTGTACGTGAGTTTTAGTGTGTTTTAATGTGTTTCTAGTGCATTTTCAGGTATAGAGTCAAATTTCCCCGAAGTCCTGTTTTGGTGGTGATTTGGAGCAGAAAAGAGCAGAAATTGTGAAAAAAGCTAAAATTCAAGTATTGGAGCTGATACAAGGGAGAAAGGCATGACTTAGAGTCGAAAATGGGACAAAAGGACGAGGAATTGTTGGTCCAACAACGAAGGCATCTGCTTAACACGCGCTCCGCGATGCAGCGAAGCGACGAAGTCTTCCCTCGCGGCATCTCGAGCCGCGTCTGTCCAAAATAATTATTCTAAATTGATTCAGTCTTGATTTTTTTATCGTAATTAATTGTGTGACAAGCCTATAAATACCTAGCCCTTGTCCAAGAAGAGGACATTCAGAAACATTCATTCTATGCTAGTTTTTACATTCAGTTTTTATTAGAGAGTAGACCTAAATACTTAGTTGTTTTTATTGCTTCTCAAGGGAGAAAATTGCTTTGTTTTATTTTTGTTGGATGCTACTCTGCTTTGGAGGTTTTTTTGTCAATAAAGTAATATCATTCTACTCTCCATTCTTTTGCCTTAATTCATGTTTTATGCCATGTTTTATATGTGTTTATGTATTAGTTCTGCCATGAGTAACTAATCTGCTTATGGTGTTTAAGATGAAACTCATCTCATAGATTGAATAAGAGTAGTTGTTCAATACTTGTCGAAGTCGGAGCGAAGCCTGCCTAGAATAATCTATATTAATTGATATAAGCTTGATCACCTTATAACATGTGATAAGTCGTTCTCCGTCGGGCTCTACTTCCTTGGTATTATGCTGGAATAGATTCTTGTTTGTCTTGTTGGGCTTGTTTGGCTTGTTGGGCTTGTTTGGCTTGTTTGGCTTGTTGGGCTTGTCAAACCTTGTTGGGCTTATCGAGCTTGTCGGACTTTGTTGAACATGTTTGACTGATCAGGCTTGTCGAGCTTTGTCCAACTTTGTTGAGCTTGTTTGACTCTTCAGGCTTGTTGGACTTTGTCGAGCAATGCTAGTCTCGTCTGAACTTCGCCGGAACCGCCTCCAAGCTCCCTGAAACGGAAATTCCCGCGGGGGGTTATGTCCCCGTAAGCACCTCCGGTGTGAGAATAAGTATCGGATGGACGGAAAACATAATAGAAGTATATAAAATGTATTAATTTCTAGAGAGAGAAAGTAGAGAGAATGTAGAGCAAAACCTATCAGAAATTGAATGTGGTGTGAGTGTAATGAATGTTGTCCACCCATGCATTGAAGTGATTAGGTGGTATATATAGGCTCATGTCATGTGCGATGCACATCACCGAGTGTCCACGTGGGGGACACGGGCTACAAATTAGGATCTTGGTTGGGGGTCAATGTCAACCTTGTGTCAGTTGCATTTTGTCCTGGGACCATGTACTTGTCTGTTGTGCTACGTGTCATGTCCAATCCTTGTGGGATTGGTGGACCTTGTAGGCATTGTGGACATTGTAGGTTTTGTTTATGACTTGAGCTTGTCAGACGTTGGATTTGTGTTGCACATACCTTTCTCATTGTATAACATGTCATGTCCAACCCTTGTGGGCTTTGTAAAGCTTGCAGGCAATGTGGACCTTGCAGGCAATGCGGACCTTGCAGGCAATGTGGACCTTGCAGACAATGTGAACCTTGCATGCATTGTTGGACCTTATAGACATTGTGAACCTTGAACGTACCTTTGTGGGATTTATCAAACTTCCAGGCAATGTGGACCTTGCAGGCATTGTGGACCTTGCCGACATTGTTGGACCTTGCATGCATTGTGAACCTTGCATGCAATATTGACCTTGCAGACATTGTTGGACCTTGCAGGCATTGTGAACCTTGCAGGTAATGTGGACCTTGCAGGCTTTGCGGACCTTGCAGACATTATGAACCTTGCAGGCAATGTTGACCTTGCAAACATTGTTGGACCTTACAGGCTTTGCGGACCTTGCTGGCAATGTGGACCTTGCAGGCAATGCGGACCTTGCAGGCAATACGGACCTTGCAGGCATTGTAGACCTAGCAGACCTTGTTCTGGAATTGGACTTGATTTTAATTTGTGAATAGATGATTGTTTGGCTTGTTGGGCTTGTTTGTCTTGTTGGGCTTATCGAGCTTGTCGGACTTTGTTGAGCATGTTTGACTCGTCAGGCTTGTCGAGCTTTGTCCAACTTTGTTGAGCTTGTTTGACTCTTCAGGCTTGTTGGACTTTGTCGAGCAATGCTAGTCTCGTCTGAACTTCGCCGGAACCGCCTCCAAGCTCCCTGAAACGGAAATGCCCGCGGGGGGTTATGTCCCCGTAAGCACCTCCGGCGTGAGAATAAGTATCCGGTGCACGAAAAACATAATAGAAGTATATAAAGTGTACTAATTTCTAGAGAGAGAAAGTAGAGAGAAGGTAGAGCAAAACCTATCAGAAATTGAATGTGGTGTGAGTGTAATGAATGTTGTCCACCCCTGCATTGAGGTGACTAGGTGGTATATATAGGCTCATGTCATGTGCGATGCACATCACCGAGTGTCCACGTGGGGGACACGGGCTATAAATTAGGATCTTGGTTGTGTCAGTTGCATTTTGTCCTGGGACCATGTACTTGTCTGTTGTGCTACGTGTCATGTCTAATCCTTGTGGGATTGGTAGACCTTGTAGGCATTGTGGACATTGTAGGTTTTGTTTATGACTTGAGCTTGTCAGACGTTAGCTTTGTGTTGCACATACCTTTCCCATTGTATAACATGTCATGTCCAACCCTTGTGGGCTTTGTAAAGCTTGCAGGCAATGTGGACCTTGCAGGCAATGCGGACCTTGTAGACAATGTGAACCTTGCATGCATTGTTGGACCTTGTAGACATTGTGAACCTTGAACGTACCTTTGTGGGATTTATCAAACTTCCAGGCAATGTGGACCTTGCCGACATTGTTGGACCTTGCATGCATTGTGAACCTTGCATGCAATGTGGACCTTGCAGACATTGTTGGACCTTGCAGGCATTGTGAACCTTGCAGGTAATGTGGACCTTACAGGCTTTGCGGACCTTGCAGACATTATGAACCTTGCAGGCATTGTTGACCTTGCAAACATTGTTGGACCTTGCAGGCTTTGCGGACCTTGCTGGCAATGTGGACCTTGCAGGCAATGCGGACCTTGCAGGCATTGTGGACCTAGCAGACCTTGTTCTGGACTTGGACTTGATTTTAATTTGTGAATAGGCCTTTTATAAATCACATACTATCAACATGAATAGAATTGGTTAATCCAGCATGTGGCCTTAGTGTGAGTTATAAACTCGTAAGTAGGAGCGAGAGTAAATACTTACCATGTGTTATCAAAACGGAACTTTTGTATAAAATCTGGTTGATATCTTGATTCACCAAGGAATTGGGGATTAAAGGTGTAATTGGGTGACCATGACACATCATTCACACGAACTATTGAGAATAACATACTATATTCTTAGCTTAGGTATTCACCGAGCTAAAACTGGGGGCAACCAAAAACCAAAGTGAGAAAAGGTCCTTAATAACACAATTTTAGAATAAAATACCCAAAATATAAATTCTGAAAATAAAGGCCATTTCTATCACTCCAAAATGAAATAAAAACATGTGTTTCTGATTTTTAGTTAGCAGCTGGTGCACGTGGGTGGGCACCACCTGGAAGCAAAGTAGTTGGGGTGGTTCGCCTCACGCGATTAGTGCATGTGTTACTGAAAAACGCATGACAATAATGCGTTGCCCAGTTTTCCTTGTAAGATTAACGAATATATAAAATGCGTGACTGCCAAAAACGTTAATTGAAAATGCATTTTTTTTTGTGAAAACGCAACAAAATTTTGCATTTTTATGTGATATAAAAGGTCATTTTTTTAGATTGTGATATTTTGGACCATTTTAACTCAAATTGTGATAAAAAAAGGGCCAACACCCAAATTTCAAACCCAAAATTCTTAGCTCAGGTCTTCACCGAGCTAAGACTGAGGGGCAACCAAAAGACAAAATTTCAAACCGAAAATTCTTAGCTCAGGTCTTCATCAAGCACTAGGGGCAACCAAAAACCAAAATTTTAAAACCCACAATTCTTAGTTCGGGGAAGACCTTATTCAAGATTTCAAACCCAAAATTCTTAGCCCGGGTCATCACCGAGCTAAGACTAGGGGGCAACCAAAAAACCAAAATTTCAAAACTCAACACTTTTAGCCCACTTGCAAACTACTTCCCTTCCCCCTTACAGGAGGACAAAGGAGTGAGGGGCAAATGATAGTGTACACTTCGTACACACCCAAAAACTACAACCCAAGACAAGAAGTAGGCCCAAGAACAAAGCCCAAAAGGAGAAATCCCAGAACAAAACAAAAGTTAACAAATAAAAACAAACGCTGCAAGAAAGTACAGGGCGATTGACACAAGAAAACAAATGGGGACCAACGGCTAGGATACACTCCCGCTGGTTTATCCAAAGCCCAGTGAAGAGAAAGCTCAGCCAGGAAAGCAGAATATTATAGTGTCACTAACTCCAAAGTTCAAACTTTCCGAGTTTCTGAATTAAGTTTTCCTATTTGTTTCATGCGAAAATAAAACTACCACCCAAGGACAAGTCAACAATTTTTAATCATCCTTTTGGGTTTTATTTAAAATCCATGTATTTTTGTGATGTAGTGAATTCCTATACGTTCTCATCCACCTTTGGATTGGTCCTTATGTTTGTGTGAAAGTCAAAATTGCTCATAAATCATGTAAATAGAAAAATTTTAGATGCAAACTTTACTTTTTTTATAAGAAATCAAAAACTAATCACTTTACTGGTAGTCCTTTTTTTAATGTTTGGATCTACTTGATTGCCAAGGCTGCTGATGACTGATGACTGTAGTTTCTCTCTATTATTTTCTTGAACAGGTTATTGCGTGAGTGTGCCTCACTTTATTTGAGTGACTAACTGAACACATGTTTGGTCGATACATGTGCATAAATCAAGGTTTTGCCTCCTTAAAGACATATGATCTTGCGTTTTTGCTCATAACACAACTTGAGGCTCCGTTTTCAACCTGCGTTTTTCTTAGCTGCAATTTAAAGCTAAAACTGCATTATAACAATGCTTTAAGTTGCGTTTTTGGCTCCCTTTACATCACTTGATTTAAGATTTTATAAAAGAAAAAAAAACAAATATTAAATGGTACATGATTTCATGTTTTACTGTGCTATTTAGGACTATTTTTTCCATTTGTGACATTTGGGGCATTAAAATTAGAATATATGCCACAAAGGGCATCACCCATGTAAATTAAGCTTGTAGAAGAAGTTTAGAAGAATATCAATATAAAATTTTTAGATTCCTCTTTTAGAAGAAAGTAGGGAAAAAAAATAAGATTTTAAAATATTAATATTTATTAATTCATAATTTGAAATTTAAGAAAATAATAAATTGAAATAGTCTAAGAGCCACCACCACACTGGACCCCTCGATCTAGACCTTTATACACGTATATTGAAGATTGATCGAGGTAATAGCCAAAATTATCATAATTTTTAAATTCGATGACCATAATACCACATTTTCAAAGTCTAGCAAAAAATAATAGCAAGATACGCTTTTCTCAACCAAGTATCTCGAAATGCACTTTCCAGGACCAGGTATTTAGCTTAATTTTTTTAATTACACTTTCCTAAGCTGGGTATTCTGAAAAACGCTTTTGAGAACTAGGTATCTTCCCATATATCCATTCCAAGACTACGTATTCACCCAATTTTTTTTTGCGTAAAAAACATGTTTCATCATAAAACAATTTATTTTTTTGAGATATGCAATCGAGGAATCGGTACTTTTTTGGTAAAAATGACCAAAATTTTAAGAAGAGGTGTTTTTTTTACTTAAACTAAAAAAAGTTGTATTTTTGTTATTTATTGATGAGTTAATAATACTTGAAAAATAAAGAAAATAATATTTTATCTAATTGAAAAAGGACTAATAATTGTAAGAACGGGCATTCTTCCCGCCCCGCACGACATGAATCCGTTCCCCACCCCGTTCGGGAGAAGAAGGAGAAATCGAGAGTTTTTTGGGTGCGAGACGGGGATCAGGGACGAATATGTAAAAATTTTGGGATCAGGGATTAGGGTCTCCCTGCCCCGATCGTCGTCCCCGTCCCCGCTACTCGAACTTTATTTTTAATAAAAATTAATATTTTTTATAGTATATCAAATAAATTATCAAACATACATCTATACTATTATATTAAAGCCGAAACATTGAAAGTTTTGGTTTTCGGTTTTCGGTTAATTTTTGGTTTTCGGTACTTTTTCTAATTAATAAATTAATAATATAATCAAAATTCAGGAAAGTTTTATTCTACATTAATATTTCACTATATTTTACTACATAAAAAAAAATATATTGAAATCTAATCAAAAAAATGGAAATGTGGGATATAATTTGTTTAAATTTAGGATATACTACTAGAAATATACTTCTTTCTTTTTAGGATAACGAAAGCTTTTTTCTAACAAAATTTACTCTTTTTCCAAAAATATCATGACAATTATCTTTAAATTAAAACATATTACCTTTTATATTTGTTATCACTAAAATCTATGTTTTCCAAAAATATGAAGTGCAATCCTTACCTATTTATTTTAAAACCTATTTTAATACTCTATTTAATAAATAATAAAATAATATAAAAATAGTAACTAGCTGATTGCCTTTTATAATTAAAAAAAATAATTCAAACAAAATCTACCTCTTTTCTAAAAATATCATGACAATTACCTTTAAATTAAAACATAATATCTTTTATATTTGTTATCAATAAAATCTCTATTTTCCAAAATTATGAGGTGCAATACTTACTTATTTATTTTAAAATCTATTTTAATACTCTATTTAATAAATAATAAAATAATATAAAAATAGTAACTGGCTGATTGTCTTTTATAATTACAATATTTTTTTTCCTAACAAAATCTACTTCTTTTCCAAAAATATCACGGACAATTATCTTTAAATTAAAATATATTACCTTTTATATTTGTTATTACTAAAATCTCTTTTTTCCAAAAATATCAAGTGCAACCCTTACTTATATATTTTAAAACTTATTTTAATACTTTTAATTATTTAAAAAAACTTGCCTATTTTAACAAATGAACGTATTTTTTTAATACAATTAATATAATTAAAACACATCTAAAAATATTATAGATAGTTATTTTTTTTTAATTAAAACATGTTAGATTTCCTATTTGTCCTTATTAAAAAAACTTACTTATTTTAACATGTCAACGTATTTTTTTAATAAATACAATTAATATAATTAAAACACTTCTAAAAATATCATGAGTAATTATTTTTTTTAATTAAAACATGTTAGATTTTCTATCTGTCCTTATTATTAATATTAATAATACCTCATTTATCTTCCTGAGCCCCATCTGTATTTTTTAATATTTTTTTATGTTCCAACTACTTCTTTTCCAAAAATATCACGGGCAATTACCTTTAAATTAAAATATATTACCTTTTATATTTGTTATCACTAAAATCTCTTTTTTCCAAAAATATCAAGTGCAACCCTTACTTATATATTTTAAAACTTTTAATTATTTAAAAAAACTTACCTATTTTAACAAGTGAACGTATTTTTTTAATACAATTAATATAATTAAAACACATCTAAAAATATTATAGATAGTTATTTTTTTTAATTAAAACATGTTAGCTTTCCTATTTGTCCTTATTAAAAAAACTTACTTATTTTAACATGGTATTTTTTTAATAAATACAATTAATATAATTAAAACACTTCTAAAAATATCATGAGTAATTATTTTTTTTAATTAAAACATGTTAGATTTTCTATCTGTCCTTATTATTAATATTATTTTATTATAAAATAATATTAATTATACCTCATTTATCTTCTTGAGCCCCATCTGTATTTTTTAATATTTTTTTATGTTCCAATTAATATTTAAGTTTCTCATTTTATAATTTATCATATTAATTTTTACTTTTATTTTAATATTAAATTTTTTAGTTTATTATTTTTTAAGGCCCGTGGTTATAGACTAGTATTTATGAAAAGTTAAAATTTAAAATTTATTATTCATTCAATAATTTAAAGTGAGACCATACTTCCTAGAATCATCCCTAAATAATTGAAGGCCCATTTAGATAGAAAAGTGGGGGGAGACACAGTACTGGGCTTGTTTCCTAATAATTTGTCCCAACAAATCAGGCTGGCTTTGAAAAGGATAATAATTATACATACAATACAATAACGCAAATTGAGGTGGATGGAAGATATAGAGGATATGTTAGCCGGAGGTCCGGCAGGTTTCCGGCTACCGATATCAGCATCTGTGGGCGTGAATCCCAAGAAAAAGAATAAACAGACTTCTCCTATTGAACACTTTCTGACTCCACTTCCATCCCCTAAGATCCCCGGCACTCAGGTTTTATTATATCTATGGACCTCTTTTCCTCTAACTCTATCTTTGTTGTGCGCGATTTATTAGATTTGGAATTTGCAGGTTATTTATATCAAGACTTTCGGTTGTTCTCATAATCAGGTTACTTGCTTTTCTTTATGGATGCTCTCTCTGCATTGTTTGTGTTTTATAATGTACTGTATTGTGTTTTTCTATTTTTCTTTCTTTCTTTCTTACCTCTATATATGCTTAGAAATGGATGCATCAACTATTTGTTTACTTGTATTTAGAATATGATTAGGGTTTGACTAATTGTTGACTTAATTTGCCTGTTGTTTTTAATTTAACATCTTCCACTTATTTTGCAAACATTGCAGTTCCTATAAAGTTTGATAGTTTCTTCCATGCTAAATTACGTGCTCCAATTATTACAATTGAATACTCGATCATGTAGATTTTGAGTGCAAGTCCTATGATAATTTATTTTACAATTTTTTCTTTTCTTTTTCCAGAGTGATAGTGAGTACATGGCAGGTCAGCTCTCGTCATTTGGATACGCTTTAAGTGACAATGCAGAGGAGGCAGACCTGTGGTTGATTAATACGTGAGTCAGATAAGTTTATTGCTATAGTGCCTTCAAATTCATTAGATGTCCTGATTGTAGTCCTTTGGCATGAAATTCCTTCACATTTATAAGATGTCCTGATTGTAGTCTTTTGGCATGAAATTCCTTCACATTTTTAAGATGTTATGATTGTTTGCCTTTGTCATGATGTGGGTGAAATCACGTTGGATTACCATACAAACATAGTGTATAGGACTAACATGAGGCCCAAACTTGCCAAAACATACAAGTGTTAAACACCCTTTTAGTGGGTGCATGCATATTAAAGGAAAAAACATTAAAGTAGTAAAAGTAGGCTATTGTTTAGCTTTGAGCATGTGTATCTTCATGCAAAAAAAATATAATAGTCTGTATGTACTGACTAAAGCCACTGATGATACAGTAGAAGCTCAATATATGAATACCAGAAAAACCTAGATAAGTTAATATTTTTCTGAGGCCCAACATGATACAGACTGTGTACTTTTTAATCTCGACATAGACTGTGTTTTTTTAATCTCGATTAATGAATAAAATTATCCTGTCCCATGGGTATTCGTTAATCGAGGTTTAACTGTACTTGACTTAGGGTATTGTAAACAATAGTGTCAATGTTGATTTTTTTTTCCCAATACAGTTGTAGCTCTTGATTCTTGAAGAAAAGCTTTGTTAAGATTTTATTCAATTAATAACTAAGTAAGTAACAAGAAGGCTAATGCCACAAACAATTTTAGAGACATTAGATTCTGTATAATTGTATGTAAATCAGATGCTATCTCAGGTTAGCCTCCGTGGGTTAAGAACTTCACAAGTCGCATGTAGTGATACCCATTCTTTGAAATGCAAAAGGAGGAACAAATAAATTTATACAATCTGCTTGTTGGGAAGAATGGATTGAGGAACGAAAAATTGTGAACAAAATTAATATTGAAAAAATTGGTCAGAGTTAAGAAAGCTGAAATAGTGCAGATTTTCTATGAGATTTGTGAAGAAAATGAGTAGTAGGAATGTGAGGCATTTATCCCCAAATTTATAGGATTGAGCTCTAGTTTATATTTGTATCTGAATTAATTGGTGGGAGGAATCAAACGTATGAATTTTTACCCACATAATAGTACAAATTTTATTCCATTCCCACCTAATTTCATTACTTCGCCGCAGGGGGCATTATTCGTTTCTGTAAGACTTGCGTCCTTGGTTTGTGCAATGAAGGAGCCATGCAAATAAAGAACTTTTAATCATGGTGTAATAAGTATTTGATTGTGTGTAGCAACCGTAGATGTGTGTCCTTAGAAGTGGTTTCATGCCCGCCCCCTCAGCTCAGCTCAGAAAAGCACAAAGACTAATCTTTATAGATATTCTTCTATTGCCATAATGATTTCATTTTTCTTGAACAATATTGCTGCTATTGACTTGAGTCCTAATTATAACCACAAACAACTGTGG
This sequence comes from Heracleum sosnowskyi, assembly GCA_030848705.1. Lineage (NCBI taxonomy): Eukaryota > Viridiplantae > Streptophyta > Magnoliopsida > Apiales > Apiaceae > Heracleum > Heracleum sosnowskyi. The sequence continues at coordinate 76,752,603 of CM061239.1, forward strand.
CACTGTAACATCAATTAATCAAGTACTCCATATTTGTGTCTTCCAGCTTACTAGGAACAATCCCAAGGTCACCTATTGACCTCCCCAAATAAAGGAATTCTTATCCAAATATCTGAACTTGGATCTTTTATGAGTTAAGTGCAATTCGTGTACCTACACTTTGACTGTCAGACCACTTGCAATACTCACATTCAAAAACTCTCATTTGTAATATTGCACATCCAAAAACCTTGCAATCTGTGTATTTTCATTAAATTTCCTTAACTTTGTTAGTTTGGTGAAGGGTATTTCAGTACTTTCCTTTGCGTGGGCATTTATAACAGTTCATCCCTTCCTCCCACTTCACTTCCCCGCTTCCCCTTTATATTTGTATATACATATGTACATACACTCAAACGTGTGTGTATATATCTAGTTGAGTAAATTCTACCAAATTTATATAATCTTAATCCTACTACCCAAAGTTAAGCAAACCCAGTTCAAATTCAATTCTTTTTGTTTAAAATCCAATTCTTTTTCTCAATTTATCTCAATACATATAGTTTCTTTATATATATATATATATATGATTAACGGATTGGGATAATGGGTTGAGGTGAAGACAACTTGGTTGTATTATTGAGTTCGTGTTGGTGTGGTTGCTTGAAGATGTTGGTTGGTTAATGTGATTTGTCGATTGTATATTATCCAGGAGTTTTGATGGTGATGAAATTGATTCAAAAAATGGGGGTATGCAAGTTAATGCTTGAATACTGATAACAAGTCTTGATTTTTAGATTCAATTTGATTTGACTTTGATAACAATGCGATGAATATCGAAAGAAGATTATGTGATTTTTGAATTCCATAGCTTGAAGTACGATGATTCTGAATAAATCAAATAGATCAAAATGCGGATAAGGAGGAACAAAACAAAACTATACCCATTAGTTTCATAGTGTTATTTATAACAAGAATGACATCAAAAAATTTCAAATATACAGTTTCTGAAAATAAATCTTTAACAGTCAAACATGATATCATATTGTAGAGGAGAAAGAGACGATCATGTTGCAATTTAAATCCACTGATTTCGTTAAGAAAATAATGAGATATTCGAGTTTTAAATTTCAAAAACGTTCATCAATGGTGGATAGTAGTTTGAAGAAGAAGATGACTAGTAAAAAGACTGTTTTACCTCTGTTTTAGTTAACAGTGTTAACCTGATTTGACGGAGATACACCAAGTGTAACGAAAATTAAGCTATAGTATTGCAAGTGGGAGTTTTTGAATGTTCTGACATCCAAAGTACCAAAGTGTAGGTACACGAAGTGCACTTTACTCATCTTTTATATAATGTCACTATTTGCACACCCAACTCATTTTTCAAAATGTACATGTCAAATTTCTCGTGTGTGGGTGTGTTACTCACACTTATTAAGCCTAAAGGAATTTCACCATGTCGTAGCCTACAAAGGCTAAGTACTAAATTTGAACCATGTTGTAGCCTACAAGGCTAAGTACAGAATTTGAGCCCAGCCTCCAAGGGATGTATATATCTGAACCCTGTATGGGAAACCAAATAAAATAATAATAATAAAAATCTGCTTAGTGTCTGTAAGGATGTCTTAACTCTTATGGTTGCATTCATGTAACGTTGTACGTTTAGGGATATCATATTTGGATTTTTAGTTGATTAGTGTTACTCTATGTTTCATGTTACATCTTGCAGCTGCACAGTTAAGTCGCCGAGCCAGTCTGCCATGGACACTCTGATATCAAAATGTAAAACCGCTAAAAAGCCCCTCGTGGTGGCAGGATGTGTGCCTCAAGGAAGTCGAGATATAAAAGAGTTAGAAGGAGTGAGTATAGTTGGAGTGCAACAAATTGATCGTGTGGTAGAGGTGGTAGAGGAGACACTGAAAGGTCATGAAGTCAGGCTTCTGAACCGGAAGACCCTACCAGCACTTGATCTGCCGAAGGTACAGCTATATTTCCACTCATTTTATACTTTTATCAGGAGCTAACACATAGTTTGAACATGTCAGAGATATATCATTTTTTTGAATGTCTTCCATGATGGTATTGATCAATATGCCATTTCCTGTATTGTGTGAGCAGGTTAGAAAAAACAAGTTCATTGAGATCCTTCCGATCAATGTTGGCTGTTTAGGTGCTTGCACTTATTGCAAGACGAAGCATGCGCGTGGTCATCTAGGAAGCTATACAGTAGATAGCCTTGTAGGTGTCATTTCATTTATGTATTTATGTTTAATTCATATTTCTAGTTGTGTAACTTTCTGATATTCAGGTTGGACGTGTCAGAAGCGTCGTAGCTGATGGAGTCAAAGAAATTTGGTTAAGTAGTGAAGACACTGGAGCATATGGTATTTAAAATGCCCTTTCTGTTATCAAGCATATATAAAAGTAGTACTTCTTCATACATTATTAATCAAATATGTTGGAAACTACGAAGAAGATGCAGAATAAATAAGTATTTGTGATAGAAATCAGTTGCTATATTTATAGAAGAATGAAGGCAGAATGAAGTAACATATATTTGAATATATGTATATTACTCAGCAGTCACATAATTTATATGTATAGCTGTGTATAGATATTTTTTTTAACCAAGTTTATAGATATAGCTGCTGTCTTGCAAATACTACTCCCCTACTACATTCTTGTTTATTAATACAACAAAGACGCAACGCCTCTTATATAGAAAAGAAAACTTAGTGTCTACTCATGCTACGGTAGTAGTTGTCATAGATTACATCACCTATGCTGTCATGAGTAATGTAAGGTACTTGGAGGCTACACTTGTATCTTCTAACAAAATTTTGCCTGACCTTGCTTTCAGTTCCTATAAACTAAGTTTTGATAGTGTGCCTGGTAAATGAATTAAAAGTATCTAGTGGAGAGCATTATGAGCTAATATGTACATTACACATCCTTCACTACTAAAATTAAAATCAAGTAGCAACACAAACACACTAAAAAAGAATAACAATAATGTTAATTATGAAATGACTGATGAAAATAAATAACAAAATGGGAATTGTCAGGCACTTGTAGATTATATTCCTTTTCTGTTAAAATTTTGCAGGTCGCGACATAGGAGTTAATCTTCCAATACTATTAAATGCTATAGTAGCAGCTCTTCCATCGGATGGAAGCACAATGCTTCGCATTGGGATGACTAATCCTCCTTATATACTTGAACACTTAAAGGAAATAGCAGAGGTTTTGCGTCATCCATGTGTGTACTCTTTCCTTCATGTACCAGTACAATCTGGGAGTGATGCCATCTTGAGTGTAAGTACTAGACTCCTTTTATTTTTATTTGTACCAGTTGAGCCAACTATGTATTGTCCTGTGACTTTTTATCATTGTTGCTCTCTTTCTCAACCCCTTTGCCCCCTAAACCCAGTGCATAGGCCAAAACTATGGGGCAATTTATCACTTTAGCACTGATGAAGTACACATTGAAAGCTACAGTTTGTTTTCTTTTTTTGTTTTAACGAATTATTTTCAGGCGATGAACCGGGAGTACACAGTTAGTGATTTCAGGACTGTAGTAGATACATTGACAGAACTTGTCCCTGGGATGCAGATTGCAACTGATATTATTTGTGGCTTTCCAGGTTAGCTGCAGCTAGATGCCACCTTTGATCAAATGTTTTTACTCGCCTTATGTTCTTAATTTGGTTTGTTTATACACCCAGTTATTATATTTACACAAAATTTTTATGTTTGCCATGTTAATCTGTTTGGTGTAGCTTTTACACAAACAAATTGTTATCTGTTTATACCGACAATTTTATGTACAATTTTTTGAACTGACTAAATGTCAGGAACAGCATTCCTGACATTAAATTTGCTAGCCTATGACTTAATTATATTTGTTATTCGGATATTATATACCGACTATGATCTATTAAGTAAATTTTTAATTGAACTTATATTTATTATTGTTCCGGTAAACTATGACATTGATATTTGTTTGGTTTTACTTTTAGTATATATTAAATGTAATAAATGCATGTTTATGAACGACTCGTCGACTAGTCTTCTCGACAGTACTCAAGCAACTTGGCTTGATTTGGTGTCTTGATAAGCATGGGTTTTAACACAATTTTTTAATGTTTCTGTTATTACTCTAAATTAGTTCGAATGCTGTACAAGGAGTTTCGGGTGAAAGCATTAATATGTTGAGATCGGTTTTGTAAAAATATCTCGTAGAACTATGATTGTGTCGCAATGTGAACGATAATATTCACTGCTGCAGTTACTTTGAAATTCTGAGCTAAAGAATACAATTATCTTCAGGTGAAACTGATGATGATTTTGCTCAAACTGTCAGCCTTGTAAAGGACTACAAGTTTCCTCAAGTGCACATTTCACAGTTCTATCCTCGGCCTGGTATGCTGAAGTTTTCTTATTTGATTCTTATTCTGACTTATAGATGTAATCTATTTGTCTATGTCTAGTAATTTTGTAAGGTATGAGTAGATGGTCCATCAAGTGTTCAAGAATATAGGGTTGATTAAAACACATTGTATTTTAGAGTTATCTCACAGGAACATTAGTTTCTGAATTTTTGATCTCTGTGTATGTGAGTACTGTTATTCTTTAAACTTGTGTTTCTATTCTAGGTCAAATGTGTCACTTCCTATCTCCTTGCCAGTTGACACACATAAAAAGCAACAGAATTATCTCGCTATCGTATATCTGCATCAATTTGGCTGTCTTTATTTCTTATAGTTGTAGCTGATTCTGAATTGCATTCCATGAAATAAGACTAGTTCATTCTACGCAACAAAGAAGTTTATAACTGATGTACTGTTGTTTGCTAACCAACTCTTTTATGTCTAGGAACTCCTGCTGCAAGGATGAAGAAAGTCCCAAGTACATCAGTGAAGAAGCGAAGTCGGGAACTGACTTCCGTTTTTGAATCTTTTACACCCTATAATGGAATGGAAGGCAGAATAGAGAGAATATGGATTACTGAAATTGCAACCGATGGAAAACATTTGGTGAGGCATAGATCCAACTGGTATTCAGTAACTGGTTTGTGTTTGTAGATTGGACTAGGGTGGTGGTGAAATGCAGCTGGATATGTAAATGCGTCCTTAATATCTTACATGTAGGGTGCTCCAAATGATGAGTCTGCAACTTCATGAGTTGTAAATATGCCCTCTAGAATTGTCGCCATTCTGTTTAAAGAGGTGTTAGTATCCAATGTTAGTTATAGTTTAGGTTACTTTGGATGATATACAACGTAAGATCTCAACTCTGAACCTTATTACCATGAATGCACTACAGAAATTAGGTGTCCTTCATTATTTATGTATAATGTTGGGCTTGATACTCCTAAGTACGTACTCCCCTAACTTACCTGACATACAAAGGATTTCTAATGTTTCTACATGAGGGGTACTTTTGTAATTGCAGAAATTGACCAAATAATTACAACTCTGCCACTAAAATACACTATGTACTCATGTGACTCCCTTAAGTACATACTTGGGGGCATTTTTCTCTATATTGTTTCCGAAAATAAAATAAATTTCCTTGAATATTGTTCCTTACCTAGTCACGTTATCATTTTTCATCCAGGTGGGTCACACCAAGGGATACATGCAGGTGCTGGTTGTTGGTGCGGGAAGCATGTTGGGGACATCAGCAATTATTAGGATTACATCTGTGGGGAGGTGGTCAGTATTTGGTGAAGTGATCGAAAAACTAAATTCAACAAGAGACAATGCCAAGTCAAAAGAGAGAAGTGACAGAAGCGAGAAGTGTTGTTCACTCTCCAATCTAGAGGACTCGTGTGCATGTGTAGGGGAGTTGGATGCTTGTGCATGTGAACATGAGAGTTGTGGAGGACAAAATTTAACAGAGGAAAAAGGAGGATCACTTTCAAAGAATGAGTTGTGGGCAGATGATCGAAGTAATATAAACGTCTTTGGTTGGTTGCTGAGGAAGAGGAAGAATATAGAGGATGATACGTCAGCTCAAGATATAACGAGGCAAGAAAGTGCATCAGGCAGTGTGCACAAGTGGACTGCTGTTGATAGGCTTCTTTTGGGTGGCATGTGTGCCAGCTTTTTGACAATTCTAGCTCTTTTTTTGTACTTGGCATCGAGTATCCTTTCTTCCTAGATTGCGCGAAATGAATTATTTTGGCTCATTAGAAGGATAGCTTATCACGATTTTTGTGTGTCAATTATTCATCTTGAAGGTGATTTTTGCAGATTAGGTTAATATACTTGAAATGATCTGGTCTGTAAAATTAGTGGGGCACTCAGGCAGAAAAACATCTCACAAGTAGAATCTAATTGTTGAATTGTGAGTTTTTGATTTGATTGGAACAATTTATTGGAGGAAAATGGTGGACATAATAGTGTCCGGAAATGCATTGTATTTTAAAGGGAGCAGTGAAAGGCTTTCCATTATCCATTTTGTAGGTCATTGCAGCAGGTGAAGATGAAATATGATTTAGATTAGATGTTGAGACTGAACTGACGTTGAGAAAAACAAGTTGAACATATTGATGACCTACTATCCTTACAGTATTCATTTTTCAATTCATGGATAGAGCTGAAAGGCCACTATCACCGAGTTGCTTGGATGCAATCACAGAATAAGCAAATCTTCTGTTACTGGAATGTAGCCGAAACAAGAGCTCCCGATTGTATGTCAGTTTTCAACATACTTTAAAGTTTAAAGCCAGTAGTTTGTTGCGTATTATAAATATCAACAATTTATTAACCTCCTCCTGCTGCTGCTCTATTAAATTCTTTAGCCTAAAACGTTGTATTGATCTTAAAGCATATGCGAGAAAAATGGTATCTTATTAAAACCCTTCTTACAACTAGTTAATACCTTCATTGGACTTTAGATCTATGTGCTTTTATTAATATTATTAGAAAAAATTACATAAATACCACTTTTTTTAGACTAAGTGACAAGAATATCATTTTTAAATTTTTTGGCCAAAAATACCATTTTATTACGCATTTTAAAATTGGGTAACACTATTACGCATTTGAGAAATGGGTAACATGTAATTATTCAAAAAAATTTGCAAAAAAAAAAATTAAAAAAAAAACTGAAAAACGTGTTACGCATTTTGGAAATGCGTAACACCTTGATTAAACAGGTGTTACGCATTTCCAAAATGCGTAACACTGTTTTCAAATTTTTTTTTTTTTTTTTTTTGCAAATCTTTTCGAAAAAACATGTGTTACCCATTTCTCAAATGCGTAATAGTGTTACCCATTTTATAAATGCGTAATAGATCGGTATTTTTGGCCAACATGTACGAAAATGGTTATTCTTGTCACCAGTTTTAAAAAAAATGGTAATTTTGGCCATAACCCTTAATATTACTAGCATTATACCCGTGCAAAGCACGGGAATCTTTATAATTATTTTTATATTTTTTTAACTTTGTTTAGAGTTAAATTCTATGGAGACCATCTTTTTTGTAAAAACCTGGAGATCACATAAGTTATGCAATCTAAATTTGACAAAATAGATCATATTTTGTAATCAAAAATTTGCAAAACGTACTATTTTGCAAAGTATATTCTATGAAAATCACTATTTCATTGAAAATTTTGAAAATATGTAAGTTCTGCAAACTAAACATGAATGTTCTGCAAACCGAACATGTTTTTCAGAACAATATGTTTTGCTATATTTTAGTTGCAAAACGTATATAATTTTAAAGATTTTAAATGAAAATAGTTATTTTCATAGAACATAATTTATAAAATATTATATTTTTCTAAATTTAGATTGAAGAACGTATGGGGTCTCCAGGTCTCCACAAAAAAATATGGTCTCTATAGAACTTAACTCACTTTGTTTATATTTTAGTATATTTAGTTTTTTTTTAATTTTCATTTTAATTGATTTTGTATATTAGATCACCAATATTTAATTTATACAATATATCCTTTTTTGTAGATTTCCCAAGTACTAATTTTTAGTAGAAATATTATAATAAAATTGATTAGTATTCATTTTTTATTAAAATAGTTTTGTATATTATTGATGAAATCTTTATTCCTTTGAATTTTAAATCACTGAATTTAAATTTTTTAATTTTTTTCACTCTAAAATATTTAGATACTACACGTTCCTTTCTAATAAAATGATATATAGTGTAGTTCATTACTAACTGTGAGCTTATATGCTTGTATTTCGAGTATATCTACATTTTTCCTTTTTTCACAATAATAATAATTAATAATTTACTGTTTTAGCCCTGACGACCAAACCACCTAAACTCCCTTATACCAATTATATATAGGATATAATTATTATTATTATTTTTATACTTTGATATGACGTAGATGCTCTAATAGGTTATTGTCAATTTATCTGGGATGAAGAAGGGACATTCTTAGACGAGATCATGTTGTATAATATTTGGCTGTTCTATGATGGTGTTCAAATGTCTTTCATTCTTGGCCTCTCGTGTCGTTTCTTATGTGTTTTTTTTATTATTCATTTTCAACCTTTTTAGATATCTTGGGGGCACTTGCTCATCTCTTTCTTATCTATGAAACCTCGTATTTTTAACACCATTCTAATATGTTTTTTAGGCAATTACTGGATGATAAAGAAGAAACCCCCTCTTCAACTTTTACATGATTACTGGAATTTCATCTGCCTCGGAAAGTTGTCAAGAGATTGTGAGTAAAACTTAATTATGCCACTCACTTTAGCCTTATTCACTCAAACTTAAACTATGCTTATAATTACTCTTTGAAAATACACTGAATTTAGTCCTTCTCTTTATGTATGCTACTGCATGCATTTCCCGGTGGTGACCCTTTATGACACAATTCAAAATAAAATGGTCCTAAATGGCACAACTCAGAAAAATGGTCTCAAATAGCACACTAAAACGTGATTTATAATAGCGTTTTTTTTAAAAACATTAGATCGCTTAGCGTTTTGTCCACAGTTTTTCAAATCCTATAGATAAACGCAATTTCATTTTGCGTTTTAAAAATTAATAACGATGCTTCATATGAAAGGAAGAACAAGATTTGGACATGGTGAACCCAACACACGTGCTCAAACATCTATGCAACACTACTGCTTCCACAGTTCCATCATATCAGTGTCCTTAAAGAAAAAGCACATGATCCCCCTCTGCATCCATGCCAAAACATAGAGTTTTGAATATAATTGAAAACGCAACACGATTCCCATTTCTATTTCTATTTCGATTGTATTATATTATTAATAGCCAAACATGGGTCAAATAATTGTGAGACATTTTATTCCAGACATTTTATTTCACCTAGGCATCCACGTAAGATCTATCTCTCTCTGTAATATTTGTTCTAATAGTCTCTGTCTGCTTCTTTATGTTGGCAGGTGAGGAGGGCGTTCCTAACAACACTTCACAGGTTACAGAGGCAGAGGCAGAACAGAACCACAAAGACAAAGGTATTTCCTCCAAAACAACTTGACAAATGTTATTGCAAACCCTTTTTCTGGCATTTCTTAGCAACTAACTATGCGTACTACAACAACTTCCTAGGCCTGGACTATAATTTTCACTGCAAGATGTTCAAGAGAGATCATCACTTAAAAATTGAGATTCACGCCAGTGGTAAAAGGCACTATACATGCCATATTAGATATGGGGCAGGATGAGATTTGTGAATTTTTGCAGGCACATGGTGCTGGTCCAAAGGGTTATTCAATCTGTTTGTGCCAATGGAAAGGTAAGGTTCAGTTACCCCCATCCCAAGTTAGGTACCACCCTGCTGATAACAAATTAATGTGCATTTTGACTTTTCTTAAGAATTAGGCCATTTGTTTGGCAGTAAAAGATAGGAAAATGCATCCCAAATTCTAATTCAGAGTTAAATCTCTTGCAGCCTACATGACTTGTATCATGGTGATCCAGTTGAATTGGTAGTAAATGAAAGCTATGGTGATTTGATGTTTAAGGCAGTGACGTCCAACGCCTACGTGATGAGTTTCATGTTAGCATCTAAGCTCATACTATCGACAATGCTAGAAGATAACCCACGGGTTTTTATGCTAGTTATTAACATACGCATTAACCAATTGTGTCTTTTTTAACTCGTTTACAGGCCAAATTATCCCATAAATGCATTGTTTAGTTGCGTTTCTTTGTGATAGCAAGAGCCAAGATGCAGTGCTTCATTATAATGGTTGAATTACAAGCTAAAGCTGTAATATAAAAGGCTTATTATATTAATAACTCAACCATCAAAGTATAGACCGAAATACACTCAACTATTAAAGAAAATAGGATATACGATTCAGTGATTTAAGTAAGAGCCGGTATACATAAGAAGGCATCATACAAATAAATAGCATGTTTAACTTTCATTTGTCTCTTCCATATCTAACAACATGAACCAACAGAGAATATGAACCTTCAATATATCACTTTTCTTCTTCTTTTGCAAAATCAATAAAAAGTTCTAAATTCATTATCAAATAAGGACTTGTTATTCAAAACAATTTAATGCTTGAATTACGATAATGTGTTTGCCTACATTTTTAATCAACTTGATTATTTCTCAGCACGTATCAGTGACACATAATAATGTCTACTCCATTTCATAATAATAATGCTGAAATAACCATAAAACTATATGGTATTGTAATTTTTAATACAGAGATGTCTGTTATAAGGCATTCGATCCAGACAATTGCAGACAAGTAGTCTGATTTGAGCATTATGCTTGCTGACAAGGGAATCAGCTACAATCATATTACTACTAACTATTGAGCTAATATACTAATTGGTCTAAAATTCTGCACTTAATTTGTTTGACTGAATTTTGAAATAAACGACGTAATTCTCATCCCTTAAACTTAATATAGGTTGCAGAAGGAAGTTCCTTTTTTCCCCTTTGGCCACAAAGCTAATGGGATCATACTTGCTAATTCCATCTCTTAATCTGAAGCTAGCTGCTTGTTTAAACTTGACATCAGATGATCCAGCACTGCATTTAAGCTTAACACTCGAGTGAAGATCAAGACTACTGTACACAAAACAGCCTCGGTGTCTTGCAGACTCCAATGAAACTGTTTCACTCTTTCCATCTAGTCCTTGAACCAAAATGAAGGTTGAATCACTATTACCAATGGCATCTTCTACCCCAAGGCTTTGATTTATTCCTCGCTCCACGACAACCATACCTGGAAGATCAAATGGTTCCAGCCCAACCGTTTTACCTATACAATCTTCTGGTACTAAAAGTTCTGTGGAAGTTGGGTTTCTTAAGACGAGCCTAAAAGTGGCATATACGGAATGATTTGATCCAGATTCAGGTAACATTCCAACTGTAATAGATTTATTTGAGTTTGTAAGGACAAATGAGTTGTTTTTGAATTCTTGGGAAAGTGTAATCAGATGAGAATTATATGCAGCTGGAATTGGAGTAATCCAGTCAAATGTAGAAACTGCTGTGTCCGTATTAATGTTCCTCTCACCACTGCTGAGACCAACAAGAAGGTAGGGGCCATATAGAATTGCATGATCAGAAGCATATTCACGTCGATCATCTGAGATTATAATTAATGAATATGTCAACAGTTTTCAGATCAGAGGTGAGATGAAAACGCAAATATCTACGCTCGTTAATTGTTTTTCTTAAGGGAAATCTTCACTCGATATTTGTATCACATTATTATACCAATGACAAATACTCAAACAAAAAATGTTTAAAGTAAGGAATTACCTTGAAGTGCCTCCAACCTAATACTCATGGGTAGCTCAAGAGTGATCTTGTCACTAGAGCTCCATTCCCGGGTTATTGATAAGAAACTACCTGCATTAAGTCGTGGAAATCTTGTGAATCTGCGAATTTGGCTACAGACAAAAATATACTAAAAAGGTTGACAACTCTGAAGAGAACTTTGATTAAAGATCCATTCTGAAATGGAAAGGTATAAAAACAATTATCTGGCATGAAAAGTTAGAAGTAACAGGGAACAAAGCAAAATCATCCAAGTTAGACTGTATAAGTGATACCTGGATTTGGTAAAAACAATTTCTGGTCATTTAAGAATGCATTTGCAGCCTCTGTATTTGCCCAAGAAGGTACTCTAAAATTTAGTGTAGATGCTTCCTTTTGCTGCATCAAAGACGAATTTGAATTTACATATTTCACTGAATGGGGAAAGTACCAAGTACTTCAACACAGTCTTTGGTTGCTATCATTAACCTTCAAATTTCAAAAATGCATATATCTGCGACACTTAATCTACTTCAGAGATGTATCTTTTTAGCATCAAACAGATTCTGAAAGTATAATCCCCAGATATCTTAATTCACTATATTCTTAGTAAAGAGGAGATCTTACCAAGAAATAATACATATGCTTATGAATCCAATCTTACATTATAACCACATAAACTTGGTTCTGTACAGACATGTTTCAGTATTTTGGGCTGATGAAACAGGCAGTATCTCTAATGTTACATACTAATTCGATGGGGACATACCTTGTTTGACGAAATTATAACTGCTACATGAAGGTGGCCGTCCCATGAAACAACAGGCTCTACTTTCAAATTTATCACGATATTTTGTGAATTCCAATTAAATGAGCTTGATATGTACTGGATGATGTAAATCCCTGGAACTTTTCCCTCTTCTTCAAAGTATATTGAATCTCCTAACTTTGAGAATGACTCAATTCCTAAAAAATCAACGGAAAAAATGAACACAAATTACTTGAAAGGAATCATATGCTCCTCATTTTGACTATTCACTCATGTTCATGTTCATGATCTATACTAAGCAGATGGACCATAACCAAATTTTACAAATTAGGACTGCAGCTTAATTTCTTTATGCAAAGAAAAAGAAGTCAAATAAAAAAAGAATAGTCATCAAGTGTAACAACATGAGGCTACATGCTTAGTAATTTCTATTGAGTAATGACTAAAGAGAAGAAGGAAGAAATCATGATTTCGTTCCAATTGTACTTGAAACTATAGAGAATTCCCGTATTTTCAGCATGAATAGCAACCACACTTTAACTTACATTTCGTGCTCTGTTATATGCCACACACATACATACAAGTATGGGGTCCCATTTCAATTCAAACTCTTTTAGACTATGACCTACAAGTTTATCTTAATTATTCATTTTTAACATAAGCATTGATGCAAAAGCTATTTTTTCATAAATAAATTGGTAGTCATTGTTTAATTGATTATTAATTAATTATTGTAATCCTCTAACATTGCTATATCTCAATTCTCAACCATGAAGCTATATACAGATCTATTGTTAGAATCAAATACTCGAATTATTTATAAGTGTCACATGGCATTTAGCGTAGCATAACAATGGTTGACCACATGATAACATGGAGTTTACTATCATATCATACAAAGTTGCACACAAAAAAATGAGGTTCACTGCAATATCTAAACACGGGGGAAAATATGGTAAATTAGTTTTTCAATATTACAAATAGAGTTCACCACATTGGGAATAACAATCAGTTGCAAAAATAACTTATGGTTTAATACATTCTAATTTAGGTTCTATTGTTCCAACAATAAAGAACATAGCAAGATGGTATTCACCAAAAATATAATTTCACAAAAGTATAACACCACATCATTTTTTTGTAAATAATGAGAGTTTAGTTGCATATGACTTGTGATTGACAACCATCTAATTCAAGGTGAACAAATATAGAACATAACATACGATGATACGAACAGGACCGGAAGAGATATATCGATAAGGAAAGAGAATGTGTACATATATACAAGAACATGCAAAACCCGTGCAAAGCATGGGGCTTAAACTTTAAGAAACAAATCTATACTATATTACTAAAGTCGAAACATTAAAACTTTGGTGGTCGGACGGTAGTCGGTATTTTGGGTCGGGCTTTTTATACTTTAAGAACTCAAACATCAAAACATTAACTACGATTGGGCCTAAGTTAAATTTTAACTCATAATTAATTACCTTTTTCAGCTAAAACTTATCATCTTTTCTATATTTTCTAACTAAAATCCCTCCTTTTCTAAAAATATCACATGTATATATAATTAAATTTTATCATTTAAAATTTTTAAGCATGCAAAATTCATGTCTTAAAATTTTCAATAACAAATTAGATAAAAAATTATATAAACATTAAATTCGATTGGACCCTATATTAAATTTTAACTCATAATTGATTACCTTTTTTAGCCTAACCTTATCATCTTTTCTCTATTTTCTTACTAAAATCTCTCCTTTTCTAAAAATATCACGAGACACATATATAGAATAATTATTAGAGTTAAATGCACTTTGTATACTTAAAGTATATCCTTTCTGCACTTTTGTGTATCTGTAGATACCACTGATTGTGCACATTGTGTACCTATGGTGTACATTTTGATTCATTACGTGTACTACCGTTAATTTGTCGTAACACTGTTAGTTTAATTATTATTTTCTTTATTGTTGGTCTTTTACATACATTTACATGGTAGCCATTATACATGTATAATTGTATACACGTATATCAGCTTTATAAATATTCTTTCCTCTTTTCTGTTTGTTATGTTGATCAGCCATTTTTGTTGTTTTTTTATTTATACAACAAATGATTTTGGATCACTTTGACCACCTGTGCTAATAATTGAGACACCCATGTCTCAGGTTCATAGTTTTGCCTTATCATCACTATTTTCATAAAATTTGGAAATAAAAAAAAGGCTTAACGATGTGGTCGAAGGGTTTATTTTTTGTATTATGAATAATGAAACCATGGAGACAAAGGAGATGATGTATAAAAAAACTTTGATGAAGATTGAAGAAATGTGTTGGGTCTATTCGAATTTGTATATAAATAGAAATACAAGCTGAAAACTTACCGTGCATATGAAGTATTTGATGAAAGTCTTTAACTTAAATTAACTTAAATTTAGTTTGATTTAAAAAGAAATCATATGATTTCCAAGGCCAAACGCCAACCATATCATTGATTTCACTTTGGTATCTTGTAAGTTGTACCAATATAATTTTATGACTTTTTTTTTTTTTTCTAAAATTTTCCTATGATTGTGCTACCATTTTCATGAACTTAAATTAACCTAAATATCCAAGCTCTTTTAATATTTTAATACATCAGTACTTGAATTTTTCATCTTTATCCTAGTTTTAAAATGCAATACATACTTGCATGAATTACGTATATATTTAAAATCCATATCGAACCAAAGAGAAGAATTTTGCTTCAGATACTGGGTGGCGGAGAGGTGGACATTAATGAAGGTGCTTTTATTTATTGTATTTCGTTGATATAAAATAATCACATCTTATATAATCATCGTATACTTAATTATATTGAATTTTATAATAATTATGTTTACTTCACATTCAAATTTTTTTATTGTAGATGATTTTTTTTATTAAATAAATTATTCACTCTCAAATATTTTTATCGTAGATGATTTTTTTATTACATAAATTATTAAAGAAATTATTTTGACTTTTTAAATAATTTAGAGATTATGTAACTTTATAAAGTTAGTAATTTTTGTAAAATAAAAAAGAATAATGTTCCTTTAAATATGTCATTTCATTCTAAGTAAAATACATATTTTCTAAAAATAACCTTGGATCCTTTGTCTTGATTCTTTTTAATTCAAACAAAGGTTTTTAAAAATAATACATATGTACTAAAAACTATGCACAGATACAAATTATCCATGTAAAATGACGATTTTATTTTTGAATCTTACTATTAAAAACAACGTTAGTGCAATTTAACGATGATACACGAATTGTACAAAATTTGATAATTTAGGTACACAAACTGCACAATTAATAGTTTAGGTACACAAAGTGCAGAATGGGTATAGTTTAGGTACAAAAACTGCATTTAACTCTAATTATTAAATCTTATCATTTAAAAATTTTAAGGCTGCAAATTTCATGTTTAAAAAATTTCAATAAAAAATTATATAGTATTAAAGAAAATCTGTGTAAAGCACGGGTTCTAAACTAGTCTATATTATCTTATAATAGCCGAACTATTAACAGTTTGGTAGTCGGTCTTTACGATACTTAATCTGTCAAACTCACCTAATTATTTTATTTTTTAAAAAAAAAATACTATATAACCGAAACATTAAAAGTTTGGTTAGTCGGTACAATGTTTTGGTACGTCGTGATATTAATTAATTACCCTTACTTATCTATATAATATTTTTATTAAATAACAACATTAACTATTTCTAACCAATTACTTTTTTCAGCTAAAACACATTACTTTTTCTATTTTTTCCAACAAAATCCTCTCATTCTCCAAAAATATCACGGGCAATTACCTTTTACATGTTACCTTCTCTATTTTTTCCTTATTAAAGCTGAAACATTAAAATTTTGGTAGTCAAACGGTAGTCGGTATTTTGGGTTGGGTTTTATGTACTTTAATAACTCAAACATCATTATGTACTTTAATAACTCAAACATCATCGGAACATTAACTTTGATTGGGTCTTAAATTAAATTCTAACCCCCATAATTGATTACCTTTTCCAGCTAAAACTTATCGCATTTTCTATTTTTTCTAACTAAAATCCCTTATTTTCTAAAAATCTCACACACCATATATATATATATATATATTATTATTATTAGATTTTATCATTTAAAAAATTTAAGCCTGCAAAATTCATGTCTTGAAAATTTCAAAAACAAATTAAATAAAAAATTATTTAAACATTAACTTCGATTGGGCCCTAATTATTTTTTAACCCATATTTGATTACCTTTTTCAGCTTAAACTTATCATATTTTCAATATTTTCTAACTAAAATCTCTCCATTTCTAAAATACCACGGGTAACATATATATAATTATCATTTTTTAATTTTATCATTTAAAAATATTAAGCTTGCGAAATTTATGTCTTAAAAATTACAATAACGAATTAAATAAAAATTTATGTACTTAATAACTCAAACATCATAACATTTACTTCGATTGGGCCTTAAATTAAATTTTAACCCATAATTGATTACCTTTTTAAGCTAAAACTTATCGCCTTTTCTAAATTTTCTAACTAAAATCCCTCATTTTCTAAAAATATCACGAGCACCGTATATGTAATTATTATTATTAGATTCTATCATTTAAAAATTTTAAGCTTGCAAAATTCATGTCTTAAAAATTTCAATAACAAATTAAATAAAAAATTATATAAACATTAACTTCGATTGAGCCCAAATTAAATTTTAACCCATAATTGATTACCTTTTTCAGCTTAAACTCATCATCTTTTCAATATTTTCTAACTAAAATCTCTCCTATTCTAAAATATCACGGGTAACATATATATAATTATCATTTTTAAATTTTATCATTTAAAAATGTTAAGCTTGCGAAATTCATGTCTTAAAAATTACAATAATGAATTAAATAAAAAATTTATGTACTTTAATAACTCAAACATCAGAACATTTACTTCGATTGGGACTTCAATTAAATTTTAACCCATAATTGATTACCTTTTTCAGCTAAAACTTATCGCCTTTTTTATATTATCTAACTAAAATCCCTCATTTTCTAAAAATATCACGAGGACCATATATATAATAATTATTATTATTAAATTTTATCATTTAAAATTTTAAGCCTGCAAAAAACTTTTCTATAGTATAGATAAATGGAATGTATATAATATAGAAATCAAGAAAAAGAGATAATAAAAGAACACAAAAATTAGTAGATTAAATTTTTTATAATTAAGTTGATGCAAAAAGGAAACTGTAATTTAAAATTTGGAGAACTGGCTGATTAAGATCTAAAGCGTCTACTATGTTTTTTTTCTGTACTTATGATTGGCATATGAACCGTTGCTTACATCTATGTATATATGGTGCAGTATCACATTTGGTTTAACATAGACAACTTTAAATTCTCATTAAAGAATAAACACCAAAATACTGATAACTGCTAACCTGTTCCATAGCAGCACCAGAAGCTATCATACTTTGTTCCCCATCCTTCATTAGCACTTCTAGCCTTGGATTCTCCATGGCCTAGTGGTAGCATGTAGATCATAATTCCAGGTTCTCGGCCTCTCTGGATGCTCAGTACCCCATTTGTGAGTGTTCGTTCGTAATAATCGGCATAACCTACTTTCTTGGTCCATCTGAAGAGGTTGCGCGAGACCTGAAAACTTGTCACATTAATGCATAATTGTTTCACCAAAGCTGTTTGACAATCTTAAATAATTTCATAGAAGAAATTTTCTTAAGAGTCTACTAAAAGCATTTATAAATAGTAGGAGCAATAATAATAATAATAATAATAATAATAATAATAATAATAATAATAATAATAATAATAATAATACAGCTTTGGCCTCTAAGGAAGAACAGAAGTGCCGTGTTTTACTCCATAAAGTGAAAACTCGAAGTCATACCTTGAGCATATTATAAGTTGTGCAAGATTCTTCATTCTCAGCATCTAGGAAGCTTGCCAATCGCTTGGGGTCTTTCCTGTATGAATGTTGTGGAGAGAAGAAGATAATAGTGGAGGAGAATGATAGTAAACACATATAAAACTCACAAATTACCACAAGATAAGGGATGTTTGCATGTAGGAAGCACTTTTTAATCAACAGAATATAAATTAATACGGTTTTGTATTCTACCAGAACTCGCCATGAGATGTTCCTCCTGTCGCATAGGTGTAAGAAGAGTTCACAATGTCCATGAAGAACTTTCCAATTTCCTGGAATCATATGAAACAATGAATATATTATTAAATCTTATGATTAGGTGAATCTAAGTATTAGAGATGAGAATTCCAGAAATGGGTTCTAGAACTAAATCTAGGGAGTAGAAGGTTCATACTTGTGAGCCTATAAGTTCATACGAGTTATTCAATGCAAGCAGAGTAAAGCATTTAGTAAAGAGAAAATTTCATCTTTACAATATGCCTATGTAATATCATCTACAGATCTATGTTTATGGTCTTTCATTCCAGTTATTTCATATGCAGTAAATAGAGAATTATTTATTTGTGTTAAATATCAAAGTGGTCACTAAAGTGAAAGCCATGTATCAATTCATTCATTATAGTGATCGGGGTCTCTAATGCACCACTCTAGTAGCCAGTAATGACAAGTCCGTTAGTCTTAAATGTTGAACCTAACAGAAAACGTCTTGACCATGATGTGGCATAATTGACTTCTGTGAATGTAATGACAAATATTAAATTTTTTGACATGGATGTCCAACTAGGCTTTGGTGTATATATCTATATATGTATAAATCTATGTAGGGATATAAACCCATGCTTGACTCACTCAAAGCCTGGACATCAATGATTGTCTTCAAGTTAGCAGTCCAATCATGATTATCAGTAACCAAGCAGTAAGGTGAGTTCACAACGCGATCCCATACAAAATTCTTAGACATCAACAGAAATTAGGGGACCTCCTTTGCGTATGAACCAGCACCATCGCATCCAGAACACCCGAGAACTAAGGTTAGCTTATATAAAATCAAGATTATCTTTAAAAAACATTAGAAGAGAAGCAAGTGGATCATGATTTTTATTAATCATATGAACAATAGCCTGAGCCTACGTGATCCTCCTCATGTTATATTTGAACTGTTAAACATGAAATGTATATAGTAGCAGATGCTGTGATATCCTCTTTATAATGTTGAATTTCTTTGCTTGTACGTCGTTTGAGGACCCTGTAAGTTAGTATCTCATTGTTTGGAGACAGAGTCAGTTGAAAGATGGTAAGGTACAATACGGTAGCAACTAAACTAGTAACAAGGTGCCATCAAACTTCTGGTGATTTCTTTAAAGGTGGTGATCAATATCTCCCTAAGAATCTCAAACCATCACACAACAGAACTCCTAGATGTACTACAGCAATTAGAATGCGATTGAAGTGCAATGGTGCTGACATCTGTAAAACTATCTTCTGCTGCATATTTAATTTTGCCTTAAGAACCTATATAAAAACATTGATACATTTAATAGCACCAGCTAAAATGACATAAGTTGTAATCTAAACTATTGCATCTAATTAAGCCGCAGTCTGTGTCCATTTTTAGAGAGACTAACTGAAATAAAAATGCTCAATAGGATTCAGATGGACGAATTTACAAAGAAAATTGTGGATAGTAGCATGGTGGGTTCAAATTAGAAAAAAAAAAGGTAGTCCATCCTTGAATTACTACTGACCTACTACTAATAGTGCTTCACATTCAAGTCCTCCCAGTCTAGCAGAATGCAGCACAGTGGCATGTATGTGAACAACATAATACGTGCACATATGTAAACTTAAATGTATAGCCTGAGGTTAGTGATTTGAACAAGAAGACTGAGACATTAAAATGCGTGAAAAGGATTTCAAAGAAAAGGAACAGATGGAGTTGGTGTGAATTATGAGTGTTTCATATACACATACTGGGTTATATATAGTAAAGCTGTTAATTACATAAATGGTAAACACGTGTTTATCTAGTCACCTGCCAGGTACTGCCTAGTCATTGCCTAATCAACTAAATCAAGTATATATGTCAAAGTCAAAGGTTTTCCGTCAGGTCAACAGTTACAAATTAATGGACTCGTCATAATTGGCTACTAAAGTGGTACATTAGAGACCCCAATAACTATAATGAACGAATTGATACATGACCTTCACTTCAGTGACCACTTTGATATTTAACCCTTATTTATTTTCACCTATTCTTGTGATAGTATGAATCACAAACTCCACTAGCCAAAAATGTGCCATTGAGCTGGCCTTTTAGACTGTACGGAACATATATCTATGCCAACACAACTTGCAACACTTTACCTTGTAGAGTGGATCACCCGTAAGTTCGTATCGCATTTGAGATCCAATAACGATTGGAATATGAGTATTGGCATGGAAACCAGATATATCATCAGCCTACAGGTGAATGGAAAGGGATTTTAATAAATTGAGCAATAAGACTAATACTATTGAAAAACGGGGGGGGGGGGGGGGGGGGGGGGGGGGTGAATGTGAAGCAATGGACAAAAAAGTCAATTGGAATGACCATGTAAAAATTATAGAATGTTAAACTCGAAACTCAGAATTACGAGATTAATTTGAAATAGATAAAAACCTATTTGCTTTACAAAATTAACAATGAGTAATTATTTTATACACATATTTAGCTGTCTTACATGAGACTGGGGATATTCCCCTTTGAAGTACCCAATATTAGCACTAACTGAAATTTTAATTCAAATCCCATGACTAGCTCATGTTTATACTGTATCTAATATGATGTGAAACTTTAAAGGTCTACAGACGGACTTTTACTGAAGCAGAAACCTGAACCAGGCTGAAGAAAATTCCTTGATTGTTGTCAGCAGTATACTACTATTCCCATACAATGTTGTACTAGCTTATAACCCGTGTGATGCATGGATTATTTTTTATATTTTTTTTCTTATTATTTATATTTTGATATATATTTTTCATTAGTAGGAAAACAAATTATAGAAGACAATAAAATATAATAGTATAAGTTTGATGGTATTTTAAACCATGGTCCTTTGCTTGCATTTTTAAAATAGATAATATAATGTTTAACTATTATATGCTATTGACGGGATTCGAATCTTGAAACTCTTGGAGTAGTTTAGATATTAAACTAAAAATTATCTTTAAAGTAAATAATTTAAAATGTTAAAATATAATATGTTGTTGACGGGATTCGGACTTTGAACCTCTTGGAGTAGTTTAGATATTAAAATAAAGAATATTCTTTTAGCATTGCATCTGACGGTTCTCATTTATATTCTTTAAAATCGAACTTTTTTTATCTAGTGTACCAAACTGACAATCAACCAAATAGAGGTTAATTTCCTTATAATGGTATAGTATAGATAGATAAATAGATTATATAAATATTAGACGACAATCCTACATACTGATAACAGACACTAGTATACAGAACCAATAATGACAATAAGGATTGGATTTTTCCGTCAAGAGTCAAGACCCACACATATCTTTCTAGCCCTAGATTCCTAAATTCCTAATTGTCATTTATATATGTTGCGGGGAAGGCAGAAATTGTAACCAGGTAGGACACAAATTACACATCATAACAGTAATGAACAATACCTTTACAGCGAGCAATCCTAAGAAACAGGGTTTGTCAAAAAGTTGAGCTAATGTAAAATGTTTCTGATTTCCCTGCCAAAAATTGAAGTTGACAAGATAAGCATTACATGTTCAGAAATAAGTGGAAGTCTTGGACATGTAGATATAATTCACCACAACCCTACAACTAAACAATTGAACCAGATGTAGAAGCAGAATTCAAAGCGATATTTTCGCAAATTGTTTTAAATTAGAGAATAGAGATAATGCTCTTTGTAGGCTGTACTTCCTTAAAGATCAACATAACATTGACAATAAATTACCCTGTTTGAAACTGCATGTGCAATCATAATTATACTGGACTAAAAATAGATGCTGGTAGTATTGAATATCTTTATGCAATGTGCTTTAATACTCAAGTATTAATCATTCAGGAGTACAAGGCCGAATATATGTGGCACAAAGTTCCTACTTATTTTTATGAATATAGTCAAAACAGACAGTTGTGCATATACTAGACATTATCAAAGCAAGCTGAATAAAATAGATAAAAAAGATAACAGACTACCGTTATGCTGTACAACTTGTATAGAACATCATTCATGCCCCCCGTTTCTTCATTCAATGCCTGATAGTGTCTTGCAATGCTGTACTTCAGTATTACATTTTTTACACGCTTGTAGAAGTAATCAACCATCCACTTTACCATTTCCAGAGATCCAGTATTGTTAGCTAATGTATACTGATCCAGAAGACCTGCCAATATCTGTTCATAACCGACATAATGAGACTGAAGATCTAAGAAATAAATCATCAAAAGTTTTAGAACCTTGGAGAGCTTCTACCTTGTGAATGGTGTAATAAGGTGCCCATACAGGTTTTAGAGCTTCAAAACGATCAAATTGCTCAGATGGGAAAGCAGAAAGATATCCTGTACCCATTTTGTTCTGACAGTCATGTAGAGCAGAAACCACTGCAGACATTTTCTTTTTAAGAGTCTCATTGTGAGTGCTAGCCCACATTAATGCTGAAGCACTGAGATAATGACCTGCGGATGAACAAATATCCCATTATCAACTAGTATCACATTAAGAGTAAATTTAAATATAATGGTCGAGAAACAAATTAATGTAAACCAATCCAATATAATCATATTCTAAACTTGATTATACTATACAACTCAAGGTTCAATGAGTTATGAGTACCCACGATACTCTTTCAGACGTTCAAACTTGGTTCATGATATCACATATTACCAACTGATAGGAACACCACAAAGTACAATAACAAATAAGCTCAAGCAGATGTCCAACTAACGCAGTACCGAACCTAAATCTTATCTAACCAACATAGCATTGCATGAAGAAGATGTTGCATACAAAAGAAGCATAGTATATCATGCAATCAAAGCTGCAACGGTAAAATGTAATAAAGAAGAAGAAAAACCTCTAACTTGTTACATTTTCATAAACTGCAGACTGAGATTTCCAAAAATAACACAGATTTATTCTTTCCCTCCAGCCTATTTAAATAATAATTCAGAAAATTCTAATCACTCAAATGCACAATAACCACATAACATAAATAAAACATATAATTACCATAAAACATGTACAAATGACGTGCTAAAAGAGCTAAACTAACCTACAAAATGTCCGCGAAGCTCACAGTCAGGGGCCTCCCAACCTCCATACGCAACGCCTGGAGTGGACAACCCAGCCGTGTTCCTAAAACTCCAAACCAACCTATCAACATCCAACAACAACAAATACTCTAAATTCGTATGCTGAGCATGTCCATGTATAGAATTAGGTTCCAGTCTCACATTTTCAACTCCACTTGCTTTAAAAAACTTGTAGAACCACTGAATTCACCTAAATTCTTCGTCGTCTTACGATACATCATAATCGAATCCATTTCGTGTTTTTCACTCAAAATCTTCCTAGAAAGCGAAGCGTAAGGCGAAAAAATCTCATGTTTAAAAGTCTGATTGTTTGATTTTAGGAAGTGATATCTAAAAGTATGTGATAAAAATTGAGGATGAATATGATTACTACACTCTTTAGCAAAAGCATGATGAATTGACAACATATAAAATAACAATACCGCACTAGAGTGTTTCATAATCAATTGATTCATAACCCCTAATAAATTCATTCAAGCTTTCACCACAAAAACTTCAACAATCAAATTGTACAGCTATATATATACTACATACAATTCATATACGTATATCCTATATAGGTATGTGAAGATACTCGAATATCACTCAACTTCAAACTTCATTTTTTACTGTGTTTCACAAACCAGCTGCTCCTGCTCCTGCTAATCATTGTAATTGAATTTCTTTTCTCAGATGATTTTGGGCTTCAATTTGAATTATTATATTAGATATTTTTCTCTTTTCACCTATCGTTTTGAATTATTCTCTTTAAACGAATTATTCTCTTTTAAAAATTTTGTTTTATTCATTAATTAGTCGACAAAATCGCGCTTCACGACCGTATTACGATTTTAAAAAAAAAATTATCTATAAAATTATAACAATTACTGGTTTCTCTTTCTTTTCTTTTTTTTGATAAAAATAAAGGTAGACAATGATAGGGGTGTATTCATTTGAGATTTTAAAAGATTTTAAAGCATTTTAAAAATCCATGGGTATTCAATTAAAATTTTAAAGAATCCTTTAAAATCTAAGGGTATTCATTTTGGATTGTAAAATGTCTTTCAAAATCTGGGGGTATTCAATTAGGATTCTGAAAAGTCTTTTAAAATCTTGGTGTATTCAATTTAGATTTTTAGAAATCCATTAAAATCTCATGGTATTCAAAAGTCCGTGGACTTTGTTGAAAATTAAAAATTGGTGGATTTTGTAGTTTATTTTATGTCTTTTGAAATCTTGTTAAAATCCATGAGATTTTGCAGGATTTCACGAAAACTCTTATCAAATTAGTGAGACTCTACGAGATTTCACGATTTTTTTTCAAATCCCCGATTATTATTAATCCATTAAAATCAACAACAATCTTTTAAAATCTATGGATTATTTTTAATCCATTAAAATCTCAAATGAATACACCCCCATGAATTAAATTATCAATTTGCACATCAACAATTACTCATTCCTCCCTAATAAGTTGTTCTCTCGTTAAACACATTTTTCTTGTTAAAATCGAAATTTTAAATTTTATACATTGAATACTTGTCTGGTCTTACCTTTTTTATGTTAACATACTCCTTAGTCCTTTCTAATGAGTCGTTCTTTCGTTGAAAAAATACTTATATAAATTTGCACCCTTATTTTACTTTCAATAAAAATTTTAATTATATATGTCTTACGAACACCTATTTTACTTTTGATAGAACTTTTTTTATATGTATGAAAAGTAATTTATATAAATTTGCACTCATGTTTTACTTCTAATAGAACTTTTAATTATACTAGCTTATATCTCGTGCAATGCACGGTTATTATTTTTAATCTTGATAATTATATTTATTCATGACAGAAAATAAGGATCTTAAGATAAAACTTAGGAAACTTTTCTGAAACTGTGTTTGATTTGAGTGTAATATATTACTATGAATAAGTAGAATAAATGGTAAGTAAATATTTAACAATAAATGGTTTGGTTTACTTGTTACTTGCATTTGTTGTTATCTCACGAAAAGTATCCTAAGATTAACCATACTATCCTTATTCTCCCAGCAAAATTCACACGTCATTCGCCCATGTTCAGAATTGAATTTCAAGTTGAGTTCAATGTCTAAAGTTTTTGGATGCGTTTGCTAGAAAGTCAAGATTTAGTTAACAATTTTCTTTTGAAGAACAATTAATGATGTTCATATAGTCATATTTCTGTAATATTATCTCAGGAACAAAATTTTTTATGTTTATAGATATTAAATTTTAATATATTATTGATAAGATTTGAAACTTTAGAAATAATAAGAATATTGTTAAGGAAACTCGATTTTTATATAGTAAGAATATAATAATAAGATTTGAAACTTTAATACTAAGATTTTATGTTTATGTAATGCTAATATTGTTCTAGAATGAATGTAGGTTTCTTTTATTAGATTGTAACTTGGCACCAAAAGTAATTTATAAAACCTTAGGGGGTGGTATTGTATTATAACTTTAAATGACTTTTATTGACTTCTAAAAAGTCAATGACTTTTGTTGATTTGATAAAATTTTAATGACTTTTATGGAGTTTGTATATTTCATCATTACTTTTACGGACTTTCTTATATTGACTTTTGAGGAGTTTTGCTTACATCTAATGACTTTTGATCGTTAACTTATATTAATATTAATATGACTTTTGAGGAGTTTTGTTTTTTTGACATGTATATAAAACGTTAGTTAACTGTGATACATAGTAAAATGGGTAAAACAGTTTATCGTATCTTAGCTATCTATCTAGTTCTACTAATAAAAGAACTCTTTTTTTTTGTCAAAATACTAATAGAAAGTTACGCGAGTATATTTTGTAAAATTGATTCAGCACATGTACTTTAATTACAATATTAAGTAGCTATTTGATTCAATCTTGAGATCTATAATAGTTTTTTTTTATTATCGCTCTTACTTGTATTATATAATAGGATATAATAGAATATAATAGAACTAATAAAACCACCCTGAAACTGAAGAAATGATAAAAATGAGGAATTTTTATATTAGTTCAATTCAACTTAATAATAGAATTAAAATAAGAAAATCTACTCAATTTAGAATCAGAATATGACGAAGTTTTATATTAGTTCTATTCAACTTAGGAATAAAATTAAAATAAGAAAACCTACTCAATTTAGAATTAAAATATAGACCAACAATCAAATAAATGACTCAACTTAGAATTAAAATAGAGACCAACACTCAAATAAACCTACTTAACTTAGAATTAGAGTTACGAATTTTTAAATCGAAAATTCTAGTCAACTTAGAAAACCTACTCATATTTAATTTATATTATTAAAACAAATTATTTTAATATTAGATCTAACGGTTCTCATTCATCTACTCTAAGATCAACGGTTCTTATTGATTTGACGGTATAGGACCAAACTTTTGGATAAGATCCCTCTTACGCTTATTATATACTTAGCTTATAACCCGTGCGAAGCACGAGCTTTTTTTAATATAATATAAATATTTTTGAAAAAAGAGGGGTTTTAGTAAAGAAAAATAGAAAAAATAACATGTTTTAGCTGAAAAAGGTAATTGTCCTTAATTAAAAGTATTAAAATATGTTTTAAAATAAATAATTAAGGGTTTATCCGTGATATTTTTGGAAAAATAGAGATTGTAAGGAAAAATAGAAAAAATAAAATGTTTTAGTTGAAAAAGTTAATTTAAAATAAATAAGTAACGATTTGCCCGTGATTTTTTTGGAAAATGAGGGGTTTTAGTAAGGAAAAATAGAAAAGATAACATATTTTAGTTAAAAAAGTTAATTGCCCGTGATATTTTTGGAAAGGAGGGGTTTAATAAGGAAAAATAGAAAAAATAACATGTTTTAGTTGAAAAAGGAAATTGCAAGTAATTAAAAGTATTAAAATATGTTTAAAAATAAACAATTAAAGGTTTTCCCGTGATATTTTTGAAAGATTGGAGATTTTAGTAAGGAAAAATAGAAAAAGTAACATGTTTTAGTTGAAAAAGGTAATTACCGTGATTATTTTAGAGAAAATTTTGTTAGAAAAAATGGAAAAGGTAATGTATTTTAGCTGAAAAGGTAATTGGTTATAAATAATGTTATCATTTAATAATATATATTTTTTAAAATAAGCAAGGGTATTTAAGTAAAATCACAAAGTACCGACCGTCCGTACGTCCGACTACCAAACTTTTAATATTTCGTCTTTAATAATATAGTATTAATAAGGTATTAATATGACTATTCTACTTTTAATATAACTTTTTTTATATGTATTTCTTATAAATTCGAACTATTCTACATTATAAATTCAAAAACTCATTCTACTGATAGAACTTTTGATTGCATGTCTAACCTACAAATTGACAAAGCCGCGCTGCATGACGACATTATATATATATATTAAAAACTCTATCTATAAAATTATAACAATCACTCATTTCTCCCTAATAAGTCGTCATCCTGTTAAACACTTTCCTTGTTAAGATCGAAATTGCAAATTTTATACATTGAATACTTGTCTTATATATTAATTTTCTTGTTAACATACTCTTTTCTAATGAGCCACTCTCTCGTTGAAAAAACACATATATAAATTCGCAGTTTTATTTTACTTTCAATAGAATTTTTAATTATGTATTACAAACGTCTATTCTAGTTCCAATAGAACTTTTAATTGCAAGTACTTCTTTTATATTCAAACTATTCTCCTCTATAAATCCGAACACCTATTCTACTTCAAATAAAACTTTTAGTTATGTATTACAAACATCTATTCTACTTGCAATAGAACTTTTAATTGCAAGTATTTCTTTTATATTTGAACTCTTCTCCTCTGTAAATTCGAACACCTATTCTACTTCAAATAGAACTTTGCAAGTACTTCTTTTATATTCGAACTTTTCTCCTCTATAAATTCGAATACATATTCTACTTCAAATAAAACTTTTAATTATATGTTTTCCCTATAAATTCGAACTCTTCTCCTCAATAAATTCGAACACATATTCTACTTCTAATATGTTAAAGGATATTTTTTAATTTATTAGTATTTAAAATTCAAAAATTATAGAAAATTAGAAAAATAGATTGAGACAGTCTTAGAGGCGCCACTTAACCTCCCGTGTATCCTCTTTAGAGTAAACTTTTATGGAGACCACTATTTAGTTGGAGACTTGGAGATCATATATGTTCTTCAAGTAAAATACATTCATAAAATGCTCTATAAAATAATATATTGAGTAATATATTGTAAATATAACATATGTGGTCTATAAAACATTCAATTTGATGATAATTTTAATTCTACAAAGATATTATGCACATATCTTATTTGCAGAATATTTAAAATGGAGTAATATGCATGATAATGTTCTGCAAGTATAACATGCATGATTTACAAAAATATTCAATTGATGATGATTTTATACTGCAAGATATCTAATTTGATAATCATTTTTGTTATGTAAAGTATGTTCTACACGTTATTTAAGTTGCAGAACGTAAATGGTCTCCAAGTCTCTAACTAAATCATAGTCTCCATAGAACTTGACTATATATATATATATATATATATATATATATATATATATATATATACTAGCTTATAACTCGTGCAAGGCACGAGCCATCAAAGAAAATTAAAAATCAATATGATAAATTATAAAATGAGAAATTTAAATATTAATTGTAATATAGAAAAAATAAATAAATAATACAAATGGGGTGAGCAAGATAAATGGAACATTATTAATATTATATTATTATTTATTAAAATAATATTAATAACAAGGACAAATAGAAAAGTTAACATGTTTAATTAAAAAAAGTAAATGTCCGTGATATTTTCAGAAGTGTTTTAATTATATTAATTGTATTTGTTAAAAAAATACGTTGGCATGTTAAAATAGGTAAGTTTTTTTTAAATAATTAAAAGCATTAAAATAAGTTTTAAAATAAATAAGTAAGGGTTGCATTGATATTTTTGGAAAAAAGAGATTTTAGTGAAAATCAATATAAATGGTAATATGTTAATTTAAAGGTAATTATTGTCTGTGATATTTTTGGAAAAAGAGTAAATTTTGTTACAAAAAAAGTGTTTTAATGATAAAAGGCAATCAGCTAGTTACTATTTTCATATTATTTTATTATTTATTATAAAAGGTAATATGTTTTAATATCAAGATAATTTCCCGTGATATTTTTGGAAAAAGAGTAGATTTTGTTAAAAAAAAATGTTTTAATGATAAAATGTAATAAACTAGTTAATATTTTTATATTATTTATTATTAATGGTAATATTTTTTAAATTAAAGGTAATTGTCCGTGATATTTTTGGAAAAGGGAGTAGATTTTGTTACAAAAAAGTGTTTAAAGATAAAAGACAATCAGCTAATTACTATTTTTATATTATTTTATTAGTTAATATAAAAGGTAATATGTTTTAATTTAAATGTAATTACCCGTGATATTTTTGGAAAAGGAGTAGATTTTGTTACAAAAAGTGTTTTAATGATAAAATACAATCAGCTAGTTAATATTTTTATATTATTTATTATTTATTAAATAGAATAAATGACCGAAAACCGTAGATTTTGTTACAAAAAAGTGTTTTAATGATAAAAGGCAATCAGTTAGTTACTATTTTTATATTATTTTATTATTTATTATAAAAGGTAATATGTTTTAATATCAAGATAATTTCCCGTGATATTTTTGGAAAAAAAGTAAATTTTGTTAAAAAAAAAGTGTTTTAATGATAAAAGGTAATAAACTAGTTAGTATTTTTTTTAATATTTATTATTAATGGTAATGTGTTTTAAATTAAAGGTAATTGCTTTTGATATTTTTGAAAAAAAGGAGTAGATTTTGTTACAAAAAAATGTTTTAAAGATAAAAAACAATTAGCTAATTACTATTTTTATATTATTTTATTAGTTATTATAAAAGGTAATATGTTTTAATTTAAATGTAATTACTAGTGATATTTTTGGAAAAAGAGTAAATTTTATTACAAAAAGTGTTTTAATGATAAAAGTCAATCATTAGTTACTATTTTTATATTATTTTATTACTTATTACATAGAATAAATGATCAAAAACCAAAAACCGAAAACCAAAACTTTCAATGTTTCGGCTTTAATAATATAGTATAGATAGAAGTGTTTTAATTATATTAATTGAATTTATTAAAAAAATACGTTCAAATGTTAAAATAAGTAAAAAAATTTAATAAGGACAAATAGGAAAACTAACATGTTTTAATTAAAAAAAAGTAACTACCTATAATATTTTTAGATGTGTTTTAATTATATTAATTGTATTTGTTAAAAAAATACGTTCACTTGTTAAAATAGGTAAGTTTTTTTAAATAATTAAAAATATTAAAATATGTTTTAAAATATATAAGTAAGGATTGCACTTGATATTTTTGGAAAAGAGAGATTTTAGTGATAACAAATACAAAATGTAATATATTTTAATTTAAAGGTAATTGTCCGTGATATTTTTGGAAAAGAAGTAGATTTTGTTAGAAAAAACATGTTTTAAAATATTAATGTAGAATAACTTTCCCGAATTTTGATTATATTATTAATTTATTAATTAGAAAAAGTACCGAAAACCAAAAACTAACCGAAAACCGAAAACCAAAACTTTCAATGTTTCGGCTTTAATAATATAGTATAGATAGATATGATCAATATATATTGATTTTAATGGGTCTCATTTAAATTACTTAAGTCTAAATATTAACAATCAATATTTATTATTATCAATATTTTTTATATATATAAAGGAAAACCCCAGGAGCTCTAGAATCGCTCGATTCATATTTATCTAATTTTCTAGAGCTCCTTAATTTTAAATACTTAAAATTAAACTTCCTTCTTTAAGTCCTATTTTTTAGAAAAGAAAGTCAAAACTTTTTTTAAGTTGTATAAAATAAAGTATTGTATGAAAGGTAAGTACAACCTTTAATTTATATTCGATCATATTTTACAACATGTAGAAATTTAAATTTCCTTTTATTACTCCTAATATTAAAAAAAAGCAATGCTTATAATTAAGTCGTTTGAGAAATTATCCTATAAATTTCAATTTCCTTTTATAACTCCAAATATATAGAAAAAATAATACTTATAAAAGATAAGTCATCGAAAAATTATATATCTAATCAAATTTTATAAAAGTAAAATTAGAAACCTTCTTCTGTCTTTTATTTATATATTCCAAATTTTATTATAGATATAATCAGATTTTAAAAAGTTTGAATAATCTTCGATACAAGCCAATTAGCATAGTATAAATAATCCAACATAAGCGAATGGGAGAGCCAGCCTGTCTTCGCACGGCTCTTTTCAGGTAATCTTCATGTCGTGGTGGATATTTTTAATTTTTACCAAAATCTTTTTTACAGGTTTTATCATATCCTTACATTATGTTTTCTATGCTCTGATTTTGTGCTTTGGTGATTTTATGATCTTTTTAGGTTTAATAGATTTTTATCTTAATGTTTAACAACATATTTAGTGCTAACGATAATGTAAAAGTTCCTGAGAATCCTATTTATGTCCCTGACTTTGTTGTACTTTTTGTATATAGGAAAAACTCAGGAATCATGGCTGAATGATCAAGCTAAACATATGATGTACTGTACATGAAGTTACTTTTGTTTAAATTCTGTATGTGTACATATTTTTACCTGTTTGGCTTGTTTGGCTGACGGAGGCTTATAAAACCATAAGATCTTATGGATGTTTGTTAACCCAATGACCTCAACTTATAACTTATATGTTCATAAGTTGAATAATTTATATTTTTACATTTGTGTTTTAAAATATTTTTTTAATTTAAAATGCATGTGTTGAAATCATTGTATTTAAAAGTTATTTTTTCAAATTTAATTTAACAAATTCTTCACTAACTTATAAGTAAATTTATCCAAACACCCGTATAATTTATAAGAATTCATCAACTTATCACACACTTACTCATTTTAAGCTATAAATCAATTTTTTTGTGATACCTCAAACACGCACGTGTAGATAGATGCAAGTATTATATATATGGTTTTTTTTTTCTTCTAATTATTTGATTTTATCGTCTAGGATTATCTTTGTACATAGCATTCCAGGTTATTATGTCTTTTTGGCAGAAACTCAAAAGCTGAGACAACGTCAAAGAAAAGAAATAGGAGACAAACAACATGTTCGTCTACAAAGGGGACAGTACAAATTATCGAGCATACAAATAGTTTAAATATTTGTTTGTTTTGTAAGTGTTCTTAATTATCTCATCTTTTCTTTAAAAAATAATGAGTAATATTGGCATATAAATAATTTACTAAAGTTTCTTTTCAGAATGTTTTTTTTACTATTCTCTTAAATTTATTATTTATTAATATACTTGCTAATCAATATTATTATCTTTATTAATATCTTTATTATTTTTATTTTATTATTTTATCTTTTTTATCTTTATATATAAAGGAAAAACTCAGGAGCTCTAGAATTGCACGATTCATATTTTTCTAATTTTCTTGAGCTTCTCAATTAGATACTCAAAATTAAATTTCCTTCTTTAAGTCCTATTTTTTTTCAAAGAAAGTCAAAACTTTTTTAAGTTGTGTAAAAAAAAGTATTGTATAAAATTAAGTATAACCGAATTATATATTTCTATTTTTCTAGAAATGCTCTATTTTTAATCTGAATTTTAAATTTTCTTTTATAACATCTAGAAATTTAAATTTTCTTTTATAATTCCTAATATTTTAAAAAATAATACTTATAAAAGATAAGTAGTCGAGAAATTATATTAAAAATTTGAATTTCCCTTTATAACTCCAAATATTTCGAAAAAGTAATACTTATAAAAAATAAGTTATCGAAAAATTAAATATCTAATCAAATTTTATAGAACTATTAATTTGTAAAAAGATAAATGCTCTAAAATTAGAAATCTTCTTTTCTTTTTATATATATTTATTTAATTTTCTAAGGCTCTCCTATTTATAAAACTTAAAATTAGATCTTCCTTATTTAACTCCTATTTTTTAGAAGAAAATCGAAAACTTTTGAAAATTGTATAATAGAAATATTTGTATAAAAAGTAAGTCTACCTCTAATTATCGAAACCTTTTTTAAATTGTATAAAAGGAAAAAAAAATTGAAACATTTTTAAAATCTTCTTTCTTATATATATATAACGGAAAATCCCCGAAAGCTCTCAAATTATCTTTAAAAAATATTCTTTTTCCTAAAACTCCTGAATTTCAATTTAATAAAATTAAATTTCTTTATTGAAATTCAAATTTATAGGGAATAAGTATGTATACATAGAGGTATAAAAAAATTATAAACACATGCACTTTTATAATTGTAAATAGGATTATAATATAACGATATAATAAAAATCCAAATCTAAATAAATACTCGAATTTAAATAAGAAAATGTAATTTTACAGCAAATAGATAAGCTCTATCCAAAGTTTACTACATGATTAATGATCAAAAATATAATTTTCTACATCAATACTATTATATAATAAACGAAATATTAAAAGTTTGAGTGTGGTGGCTCTTATATATGGATATTTAAGAAATTTATAATTTTTGTGATAATACTAATGATTGAAGTTTGAAGCGGTATTTAATACTTAAATTTTTATTATTGCGTATTTTTAGTATTTTTTATTTATATATATGCATTAAGTACAACGGGAGTCGATTAAATAAAATATGACACAAAATTCACATCTAAGAAATTTTTAAGTTTTGTGATAACATGAATGGTCAAAATTTGAAGCGGTTGTTAATACTTAAATTTTTATTATTGCATATTTTTAATATTTGTTTTATATGTATTTATTGTAACGGGTGTCGGCTAAGAATATGACAAAAAATCGGCATAAAAATATGTAAATAGTTTATTTTATTGTCTATGCATGTTACTTTGTAAAATATTTGTTCACTATATATATTATATATTTTTTCTTAATTTTTTCTTAAATAGTTAATATTTAAAATTTTAACAAAAATGTTATAGGGCCGCTGCGAAGCGCGTCTTAGTCGACTAGTACTTATATAAAGGAGAAGACGGGGGCGGTGAGGTGGCACCTCTAGAATCGCTCCGTTCTATTTTTCTAATTTTCTCAATTTTTCTCAATTTTTAATTTTAATAATTACAACTTCCTTATTATTTTTGAATTTGTAGGATTGATAGAACTTTCTTTTATTATTTTCAAACTTGATAGAATTTTCTTTGATTTAGAAAATTACAACTTCCATAGTATTTTCGAATTTGTAGTACTTGATAGAACTTTCTCTCTATATAAACATGCTTCATTATTTTCTTAAACGTGTTTACTTTTCAAGATTCATGCTGTTTTATTTGTATCTAATCTATGTTTTTTTGATTTTCAGATGCAATGGAGCACACTAAACTTTTTATTCTTGAATGTAAGTTGGCTTATTTTACACTATGATTATGGCTTTCATATTTGTTATATAGTTGGTCTCTATACGTAGTGAATGTAAAACGAATGTAATCATGAAAGAGTTTGTATCAATTTATTTTGATACTATGTTGTGTTAGTATTATTGAGCCACACTATCGTGAAATTGTCTTTTAAACTTTGCACTCCTTTTGCTGTCACTACACCGCATGATTGTTAACACCAACACCAGTAAACCAATAACGTTCTTTATATTAAACCCTAATATTTATAACATCTACTATCTTTTTTATTATCCGCACATGCATCATCGTAAAAGGCTAAAAGCACACCAAATTCTTTGTTTTTGAGTGGCTTAGCTTTACACCGAAACTTGGTATGTATATTAATATGTATCATATTCACGTTGCAATGTGTTGACCGCTGAAGACCAAAGAAATTGGTTACAATATTTTATCAAATTTTGAGTCCTTCTAATTTGTTTACTAAATTAAATATTGTTGATTTTATAGCTAATTTAATATTTGATTTGATCATTATCTACTATATTCGTCGTTGTTTTCTAACAAAACTTTGTGTGTAATTCAAGCAATCAAAATTTGAATATAAAAACGGTGAATCAGTTGCCATTCGTATGTAATTAGTTTAAATATAGGTGATTCTTACAATGTTTTGTTTGACATAAAATTTATTTTGGTTTAGTTTTCTTAGATGCTTCCGTTCTTTCTTTTTTTTTTTCCGTTTTTTTATTAGATGATACTAGCCTAAAATCTATGTGATGCCTGGATTGTTAATTGTTGTTTTATATTTTTTTTAATATTTTTTTAATTATATTTGTTAAAAAGATAAGTAGACATGTTAAAATAGTTATACGCTTTTGAATAATTTAAAACATTAAAATTATTTTTTAAATAAATAAGTAATGGTTTGCCCGTTATTTGTTTCGAAAAGGAGAGATTTTAGTAAGGAAAAATAGAAAAAATAACATATTTAGTTTTAAAAAGGTAATTACCCGTGATATTTTTGGAAAATGATTGGATTTTGTTAGAAAAAATCGAAAAAGTAATGTGTTTGACTGAAAAAGGTAATTGGTTATAAATAGATAATTTAATTATTTAATAATAGTTTTTATAAATAAGTAAGGGTATTTAAGTAAAAACATGAAGTACCAAAAAAATGGTAGTGACAACCAAATTTTTAATGTTTCGTCTTTTATATATTAGTATAAACTTGCATTCTTAAATATAGACATTTTATAATAGAATTTTATTCCTTAAAAAAGTCATATTTTAGTACTTAAATTTTTATTATTACGTATAGTTATTGTTTTTTATATAATTTTCAAAAAACGTAAAACAAATTAGTATCAAATAAAAAATAATGTAAATTTTATATTGTTGTCTACTAATATTAACTACCTTAAAACCCGTGCGATGCACATATTTTTAATTATTATTTTATTATTTATTATTTAATATTTTATTAATTGTATTTGTTAAAAAAATAAGTAGTCATGTTAAAATAGCTAAACGTTTTTTAATAATTGAAAGCATTAAAATAGATTTTAAAATAAATAATTAAGGATTTTCGTGTTATATTTTTGGAAAATAATCCTGTTGAAATATTTTTTAAAAAATAATTAGGTGTTAAAGATGTATTTAAATTAATAATGTATATGCATCTTAATTAGAATAAGTAGTAATGAATTCCTTATAAAATTAAAAAGGTGTTTTTATATTTATTTTTTGGACCTTGATTAGAAAAATTAAAGGAGCTCTAGAATCGCTTGATTCATATTTTTCTAATTTTCTAGAGCTACTCAATTTTAAATACTTAAAATTAAATTAAAAATAATAATTAGGTGTTAAAGATGTATTTAAATTAATAATGTATATGCATCTTAATTAGAATAAGTTGTAATGAATTCCTTATAAAATTAAAAAGGTGTTTTTATATTTATTTTTTGGACCTTGATTAGAAAAATTAAAGGAGATCTAGAATCGCCCGATTCATATCTTTCTAATTTTCTAGAGCTACTCAATTTTAAATACTTAAAATTAAATTTTCTTCTTTAAGTCATATTTTTCAGAAAAGAAAGTCAAAACCATTTTTAAGTTGTATCAAAGAAACATTGTATAAAAGGTAAGTATTACCTCTAATTTGTATTGGATCATAATTTTTTATTTTTCTAGAACTCTTATATTTTAAATTAGAATTTTGAATTTTTTTTATAACATCTAGAAATTTAAATTGCTTTTATAACTCCAAATATATCTTCTTCTTCTTTTTATATCTTTATTATATATATAAAGGAAAACCTCACGAGCTATCAAACCATCTGAAAAATATTTATCTTTTTTTCTAGATCTCCTTTATTTTAATTCTATAAAATTAAATTTCCTTATTTACGTTCGAATTTATAGGAGAAGATAATAAATATATAAAAATCAATGCTATTTAGAATTTAATTTTTTTTATCTTTGTCTTTATTAATTTTATCCATTTATGAATTAAAAAAGTCTATTTTCGATTTTATATATACCTAAAACAAAGTCTCATCGGTCTATCAAATCATTTATGCATCTTGGTTTACACGTGGATGGATGCATGTTATTTTTTCGATCTGTAAGTTTTGATTTTCTTTTTATACTTTTATATGTATGGATTCATATTAGGTTTGTGACTTTTTTTAATGAGTTTTTGTTTTGTGTTAAATTGTTTTTTCAAAAATTTTGTTTTTATTATTGTAATGTTTTTGCTTTTAGTTTTATTTAACTTTAATTTTAGTGTTACTTTTCTTTTTGTTATCATTGTGAGATTTCGAATACAAGCTCTGATTAAATTTATTTCCGATTTTGTGTTGATGGTCTTATCTTTTTGTAACCGTTGATATAGTTAAAATTTGACTTGATTTAAGTTTGAATGTTTTATTTCACTGTGAATTTTGGTTCTCTTAAATGTTCAATGACAAATTTGAAAATATATTTGATTTAAGATATTTTTAATCGACTAATTTTAATTAATTTAAAATATTTTGGAGTTATTGATTTATTTTTATATTAAAAATTTATATCGAATTACTTAAATAGAGATAAAAGCACTAGAAATAAAGTTGATTCATGCCCACCGTTCTTACGGGATCAATAATTTTAAAATATCTCGAATCAAACGATTCGTGAGAGATTTCGAGTACCTTTTCTTTTCAAAAATTATTTT
The DNA here is from genome assembly GCA_030848705.1 of Heracleum sosnowskyi. NCBI lineage: Eukaryota > Viridiplantae > Streptophyta > Magnoliopsida > Apiales > Apiaceae > Heracleum > Heracleum sosnowskyi. The sequence continues at coordinate 76,791,078 of CM061239.1, forward strand.
CCATTATTTTGTGGTTCTTTTCTCCCTCTTCTTACTATCTAACTTTGCTTTTTTACTAGGATGTTATTATCTTACTTTCACTTTTATTACCTTTTTTGATGGATTAATTTTTGGCGTTAAAATTTTTATGATTATAAAATGACATGGATTTGTCTAAATTGTTAAGTTCGTTTACATACAGAAAATAAAAGTTTCTATATAATAAATTAAAATAGAGGAGCCTTAATTTGTTTTTATTTCTTTTCTCGAGTACCTATATTTTAAACAATAAAAATTAGAACTTTGAAAAATATTTGAATTAAATTTTATGATACAAAAAAATTGATTAATAGATGATGTAATTGATTAAGTAATTAGTTTGTTTTATGTTCAATTTGGTAACAACGAGAAAGCGGGTCAGTGGGAGAAAACATGTTTAACGAAAGAGTTTCATTAGGAGTAACATATTATATGTTAGAATTTAATATTTATGTATTATATATTTTTAAATAGAAGTAGCAATATAAAGTTTTAGAAAAATAAATTGATTAATATACTAATATTTGATATAATATTAAAATAATGAAATATATTAAATAATTGCCCTTTTCTATAATTATTCAAAATTTCGGTAATGAACAACACTAAACGGAGAATTTAAAAGAAACCTTAATTTCGTGTTTTAAATATGATTTTGTTTATAATCATATTTTTTACAATAATTTTTAGAAAAAAATGGAGAAATTATTATAAAGCCGCTGCGAAGCGCAGCTTAGTAAACTAGTACTATTATACAAAGGAGAAGACGGGGGCGGTGAGGTGGCGCTCTCATATCGCTTCGTTCTATTTTTCTAATTTTCTCAATTTTTTGAACGGTGAGGTGGCGTTCTCAGATCGCTTGCGAAGCGCGGCTTAGTAAACTAATCTACTTATACAAGGGAGAACACAAAAATTGAGGTGGCGCCTCTTAAATCGTTTCAATCTATTTTTCAAATTTTCTCAAAATTTTGAATTAATAATACCAAAGATTTGAAATAAATCTAAATTGTCTTTTAAATCTTTATAAATAAAGGAAACTAAATGTACAATTTGACTTTTAAATCTTTACTATTAGATGAAACTATATATACAATTTTAATTTTCTTGCATTTAAAATCTTTAGTGACAGAGTAAAATAAATATACAATTTAATCTATTTAAAATTAAAATTTCCCTTTTTAATTACTAATTTGTAGAAAATGTAGTACTTATGAAAGACAAGTATTCTAAAAATAAAGATTAGAAAAAATCTCAATTGCCGTTTAAATCTCTACTAACAGAGAAAACTAAATATACAATTTGCCTATAAAATCTTCACTAATGGAGGAAAGTAAACATACAATTTTAATATTCTTACATTTAAAATCTTTACTGATAGAGGAAACTAAATATACAATTTAATCTATTTTTGTAGAGAACCACTATTTTAAATATTAAAAATTAAAATTTCCCTTTTTAATTCCTAATTTGTAGAAAAGATAGTACACAAGTTCTAAAAATTATAAATCTACTTATATAAGGGAGAAGACGAGGGGTGATGTGGCGCCTCTTAAATCGCTTCTATCTATTTTTCTAATTTTCTCAAAATTTTGAATTAATAATACCAAAGATTAGAAATAAATCTCAATTATCTTTTAAATCTTTACAAGTAAAGAAAACTAAATATACAATTTTCCTTTTAAATCTTTATTACTAAAAGAAACTAAATATACAATTTTAATTTTATTGCATTTAAAATCTTTACTCATGAAGAAAATTAAATATACAATTTAATTTATTTAAATTTGAAATTTCCCTTTTTAATTCCTAATTTGTAGAAAAGGTAGTACTTATGAAAAGACAAGTATTATAAAAATAATAAATCTAATCAAATTCTAGAATGAATTGATTATACATATAATCCTATAATTATAAACTTAATTACATTCTATAATAAAATCAAGAAGATGTATTAAGAATTCAGACCATTTATATAAACAAATTTTTAGTCCAAAAATTTGTGTTCCATGTTTCATCGACCTCATATTTGTGTTTACTTTTAGAATATTTACATTCTCATACCCAAACTTTTACTCAGTTACTCTTGATTTTGATTGTTTTTGTTCAAAGAAAGATACAAGTCATCTCCTAAGATCCTACTAGGCTACTATTGACTACAAGGTAGAGATTTTACGCCATCTAATTTAGTTTTTATATTATTTTGATAAAAGTTTTGGTATAATTATTCTCTTTTTTTTGTGTGTTTTTTTCGAATTTCCTATGGTTATTCAATATAGTACATCTCATCGTTATTAAATGTCTGATCCAAAATTCCTATAAAAGAAAATTTTAAAACTATCTGCAAGACTATAAATGTGAGCTTTTTAACTACTCTGTATTGTATTATATGTCAAGAATACAAAACAAATATGAAAATCATGTAATTTATTTAGTAAATTAATGTGTTATTTGTTTAATTGGGTAATAATGAGATAGCGACTCACTGGGAGAAAATATCTTCGGTTCATTAGGAGCAACATATTATATGTTAGAATTAAAAATTAATATTATCTTATGTATTTTAAAATATATGTTGGAATTTAAATTTTGAAAAAAAAATATAAATGGTAATCAGTATAATAATATTCAACATAATATTAAAATACTGAAAATATTAAACAATTACCTTTTTCTATATTTATTCAGAATTTCCTTGAATGACCAAGACGACATGGAAATTTCAAAAGAAACCTTATGTTCGATATATAATTATTTATTTCATTTAAACATAATTTTTGTAGAATATTTTTTAAAAAAATTCGAGAAATTATTATATGGCCGCTGCGAAGCGCGGCTTAGTAAACTAGTCAATATACTTATATAAAGAAGAAGACGGGGACGGTGAGGTGGCGCCTCTAGAATCGCTCTGTTCTATTTTTCTAATTTTCTCAAATTTTCACCATTTTTAATTTTAATAATTACAACTTTCTTTATTATTTTCGATTTTGTAGGAATGGAAATTGAAAATTACACTTTTACTATTTTCAAACTAGATAGAACTTTCTTTTACTATTTTCAAAGTTGATAGAACTTTCTTTGATTTAGAAAATTACAACTTCCTTATTATTTTCGAATTTGTAAGACTTGATAGAACTTTCTTTAATTTAGAAAATTACAACTTCCTTATTATTTTCGATTTTTTAGGCTTGATAGAACTTTATTTTACTATTATTTTCAAACTTGATAGAACTTTCTTTGATTTAGAAAATTACAACTTCTTTATTATTTTCGAATTTGTAGGACTTGATATAACTTTTTTTTTGATTTAGAACATTTCTTTGATTTAGAAAATTACAATTTTCTTATTATTTTCGAATTTGTAGGACTTGATAGAACTTTCTTTGATTTAGAAAATTACAACTTCCTTATTATTTTCGAATTTGTAGGCTTGATAGAACTTTCTTTTATTATTTTCAAACTTGATAGAACTTTCTTTGATTTAGAAAATTACAACTTCCTTATTATTTTCGAATTTGTAGGCTTGATAGAACTTTCTTTTATTATTTTCAAACTTGATAGAACTTTCTTTGATTTAGAAAATTACAACTTCCTTATTATTTTCGAATTTGTAGGACTTGATAGAACTTTCTTTGATTTAGAAAATTACAACTTCCTTATTATTTTCGAATTTGTAGGCTCTTAAGTTAATAATTGCAATTTTCTCTTTTATTATTTTTAATCTTGATAGAACTTTATTTTATTATTTTCAAACTTGATAAAACTTTCTTTTATTATTTTCAAACTTGATAGAACTTTTTTTTATTATTTTCAAACCGTATAGAACTTTTCTTTTATAATACTTCTTGAATTTTAAACATAATGAATTTCCATGTTATTCACCTTACAAACACCTATAAATTAAAGGCCATTCATAACAAAAAATCTACACCGAAACTTTTTTACATAGCTTCAAATTTTTACAACCATATTTACAATCAATACAACTATGACATACACCATGTTGGATTCTTTGAACGACAACAGTTATACCTGGATGATAAGAGTACGAGTGTGTAGAATGTGGGAATCTGTCAATCCAAATACCGAAGAACTGATCAGTCTTGATATGATTTTGATCGATGAAAAGGTTAATAAATCAATATAATTATAACTTATTAGTTTGTCAAATTGTATGATGTTATTAACTTTTCTAAGATATGTTGTATGACAGGAAAATTTGATACATGCTACGATCCGAAGATTCTGGTCTCTCGGTTCAAAAATCTTTTAGAGGAAGGTTCCGTGTACAGCATCAAAAATCTGAAAGTTTTTTCAAGTACAGGGAAATATAGACCACCATCACATGAGTCTAAATTATAGTTAATTTATTTAATTATACTGGTGATGTGTTTGTGCATGGCAATAGAGCTGGTGATGCAGGCAATGGAGCTAAAGAAAATTCGAAATAAGAGTACAAGTTGAAGAAATCAGTTAAGACATATTCATATTTATTACTATAATTTATGTATAGTCAACTTCATTAGTTTAAAACTCTAATATCATGCACTATTATCTATATAAAAATATTGTACATGAATATTTTTCTAAGCACTCATTGTATTGCAGGATTCTAAAAGTTCTCCTACGCCCAAGATTGTGCATGACAAAAAGAAAAGGAAAGTATCAATTGAGGACAATGAAAAGGACAACAGAGTTGGTGATGGATACAGTGGAACTAGTGACGGAGGCAATGGAACATGTATTTAGCATTATGCTACCGCCTAATTACACATGTATTTTCAATCTTACTTTTTAGTATTAAATAATTAAATAATATGTACTAATGGTTTCGTATTATACTTTTAAACTACATTGATAACTTGTCCGATTTTAATATATTTTGAATATTCACTAAAGGTCTATTGAGATTGATAATTACTATCATTTTCTTAGCTATTTTTAATTATTATGTTTGTTTCAATAAGGATGAAATTTTGCTAAGATTTGAAATATTACAAACTATAATATATTCCTACAATTGATGCTCAACTTACATCTACCAAAAATTATAGTCTACAATATAATTGACACATAATCTGATCATGACAAGGCTGTTACTTGCTTTGCTTTTACTACTTTCAATGAAATCAAAATTTGATTAAAATAGTAACTAGCTGATTGACTTTTATGATTAAAGCACTTTTTGTAACAAAATCTACTCATTTTCCAAAAATATCACGGGTAATTACATTTAAATTAAAACATATTACCTTTTATAATAACTAATAAAATAATATAAAAATAGTAATTAGCTGATTGTCTTTTATCTTTAAAACCCTTTTTTTATAACAAAATCTACTCATTTTTTCAAAACTATCACGGACAATTACCTTTAATTTAAAACATATTACCATTAATAATAAATAATATAAAAATACTAACCAGCTTATTACCTTTTATCATTAAAACACTTTTTTTTAACAAAATCTACTCTTTTTCCAAAAATATCACGGGATGCTTTAATTTAAAGGTAATTGCCCGTGATATTTTGAAGAGGAGTAGAATTTGTTAGAAATGCGTGTTTTAATTATAGAATATATTTTATTTGATAAATTAATTAATTTTATAGATATTAATTTCATAATTTTTATTCTAATATTCTTTTTCTTAACAAATATATTATAATATCGCTGCGAAGCGCGACTTAGTAACCTAGTTATATATATAAAGAAAAACCCCAAAAGGTCTAGAATCGCTCGAATCATATTTATCTATTTTTTCTAGAACTCAACTATTTTAAATATTTAATATTAAAATTTCCTTTTTTAACTCCTATTTTTTTAGAGAAAAAAATTGAAACTTTTTAAAAACTGGAAAACATATTTTAAAAATCAAAATATCATTTAAATAAAATTTAAAATTTCCTTTTATAAAATAAAATTACCGTTTTTAGCTTCTACTTTATAAGAAAGATAATAATTTAATAAAAAAAATCTTTTTATAATATAATTGTGCTCCTAAAACTCAAAACTCTTTATATATACATTGATATTTATTCGACATTACTTATTCGTCATCTACGTCTCTTTTCTCACAAATGTCTCTCGAGAATCCTAAGCTTTTAATTTTGTTATACATATCTAATTCCTTTTGATGGTTATACATGTTATTAATTCAATATATATATGCGTAGATGTGGTCAGATTTTAATGTTTGAGCTGTGAATTGCTTTAGCATGTATTAAGCATTTTTGCATATTATACATAATAATCAATTCGATGTGATTAGATTTGATCTTTTGAGCCGTGAATCGCTTTATTGTATGATTATTAAGGTTTTTTTTTACTAATATGTCCCATTTTAAAAGTTGATTTATAAATATATCCCATTTATAGTTGTATTTATAAATATATCCTAAATTCAAAAAAATTTAAAATTTTAGATAAACTATAGTTAACTTAACTACTTTACATTTCAAAATGACATATATAACCTTTCAATAATTAAGACTTGTAATTTTATGTTAAATGCAAATGCTTGCCCTGGACTAGAATCTTGCAAAAAAATTAACCCTGGAATTCAAGTATCAGCTTGGTAATCAAGAAATACTTTTCTCTCATTTCTCACATATCACATGAATATGTTATATATGGATCACCGTAGTAGCAACCCCCAGTATTCTAGCCCAGTATTCTAGCAGAAGTATTCTAGTAGAAATGTTCCCCTTCATCTATAAAAATTTGCACTCTAGCAACCACAAATTCATGAGGTTGATATTCAAATTGCTAAACATGAATACAGTCACCACCAAATTGCTATTCATACCAAATCATCATCTCGTAATATCACTTCCATCTGCTTTTACTTATTGCATTTAATTTCTAATCAAATTCTGAAGGTTACTAGTGTGAAGAAAAGTGAAGCAATTGAAACTTAGAACTAAGCTTAAAAGTTTGTTACAATCTCATAATTGTGTATCTTCATCTTGCTATCCAAGATGTTCATTATGCTCTTTATACAAACTGAATTACAGGAATGATATGTAACTAAATGTAACAAACTCTCTAATAAACTCTTGTTATTTGTCATACATCTTGTATGTGTAGATGCAGTATGTAGTAGTACTGTAGTGTAGTAGTAGCTCTCTCTTCGGGCTAAATACCGGGTAATTTTTACGTGATCTCTTAAAACCTACTTTCTAGTCTAACGAGGGTATTGTAGTCATAGATAGTAGATAAATATTTGGTTGTATAACTTAATTATATATGTATAAGCTATATATAAGTTAAAAGTTAACTAAGGAATATATTTTTAATTATTAAAATAAATGGGATATATTGATAAAGTCACATATTAATTTGGGATATTTTATACAAATTCCCGATTATTAATGGTTGAATCTCTTCCAAAATTATCGTTTGATTGATACAATAATCTATACTATATTATTAAAATCGAAATATTGAAAGTTTTTGTTTTCGGTCATTTATTCTATTTAATAAATAATGAAATAAGATAAAACTAGTAACTAGTTGGTTGTCTTTTATAATTAAAACACTTATTGTAACAAAATCTACTCTCTTTCCAAAAATATCACGGTCAATTACCTTTAAATTAAACATATTACCTTTCATATTTGTTCTTTCTAGAATCTCTTTTTTTTCCAAAACAAATTAGGTGCAACTCTTACTTATTTATTTTAAAACATGTTTTAATGCTTTTAAGTATTTAAAAAAAGCTTACCTATTTTAACATTTAACATAACTTTTTAACAAATACAATTAATATAATTAAAACACTTCTAAAAATATCGCAGACAGTTACTTTTTTTAATTAAAACATATTAGCTTTTCTATTTGTTCTTATCATTAATATTATTTTAATAAATAGTAAAATAATATTAATAATGCCCCATTTATCTTCAAAAATATCACGGACAATTACCTTTAAATTAAACATATTACCTTTCATATTTGTTCTCACTAAAATCTTTTTTTCCAAAAATATCAGGTGTAACCCTTACTTATTGATTTAAAAAACATGTTTTAATGCTTTTAATTATTTAAAAAAAACTTACCTACTTTAATATGCCAACATAACTTTTTAACAAATACAATTAATATAATTAAAACACTTCTAAAAATATCACAGGCAATTATTATTTTTAATTAAAACATATTAGCTTTTCTATTTGTCCTTATTATTAATATTATTTTAATAAATAGTAAAATAATATTAATAATGCCTCATTTATCTTCCTCATCCAAAATTTGTATTCTTCATTTTTTTTCTATGTTCCAATTAATATTTAAGTTTCTCATTTTATAATTTATCATATTGATTTTTTTTTTATTTAATATTTTCCCTCCCTATTAATTTTTTTAGTTTGCCATTTATTTAATCTTCTTTGATGGCCAGTGCCTTGCACGAGTTATAGACTAGTATATATAAATAGTTAAGTAATCAAATAGAAACCAAATTTAAAATAGAAACTAGAAACTAATTCAATCTCTTATATCAATTTAATCTAATGGTCCTAGAGGCACCACACACAACTAAAATGCACTCTCTCATACACAACCATACCTAACCCCCTCCGTTTTTAATTTGAATTTTCCCGTCAATCGGTGAGCTTTTTTGAAATCCGACTTCACGGTATTTTCTTCATCTCTCAACGATCAATTTGCATATCATATGTGATATATTTTGACGCAATTTAATTTTTTTTATTTAGTTTCTAGTTTCTAGTCTAAGAGGGGTTTCTATTGGAGTAAAACCCTAAATAAATAAAAACTGTATCTTTGAATTCAATGCTAGGGTTAGAGAGCTTCGAGCTTTAATGGCTGCTCTTGTTGTCGGGGACTAACTCGGTCCTAACAAGATGCCTACGTATCTCTAGTGTTTAGAGAATCAAGCCAATAAAACGTAGTTCTTGGTGTTGCCCTCGAGGATGAAGTCTAAAACATAGTTATGAGATGAGGGGTCAGACCCTTTATATAGGCGTTTAGAAGCCTAGTGGATTAATATTGATTTCCTTGAAGGATAAATCTTATCCTTGACGGTGGATAAGTATTATCACTTCCTTGAACGATAAATCTTATCCTTGACGATGGATAAGTATCATCACTTCCTTGACGGATAAGTCTTATCCTTAACGGTGGATAACGATTAATTCTAGATCCTTTCTTGTAGGAGTTGTTTCCATATCATAACAGACTTGTATTGAAACAAGCCCACTTGTATTAGAACAAGCCTGTATTGGACGTCTCCTAATACAGGTTGTACTTCTAGCCCAAATATTAATTACGAAATTAATATTTAATTAGAGTTTCAGGCCTTATTTATGTACCATCTAGGTTTAATTAATGCAATATTAATTATGTCTTTAGGGTTATTTTTAACCCATATCATTTGCCCCCCAACTTCTATGATAATGCACTAGGATTTCATAGAAGTTATACCGGTCTTTTTCGAGACTTGGGGTCTTTTTATCCCTTACCTGGGACTTCCTACCCTTTTTTGGGGATTTTAATATACACTAGTGTTTCACGAGTATCGTCTTGGTGTAAAGTGTGGAGCGACCTACACATTTACGACGATTTTGCCTCATTCGAGGCTAGATTGATATTTGCATAAGCCTTTTATGTCTTATACCGTCTTGTTTTGGCTTCAAGCCTTTCATTGAGCATATCAAATGATGGGGTTTGGACTGGCTGTCTTAGGTTTCTGGGGTTTCAACCCTTCACCCTTACGAGTTCTTACCGATGCCTGCACTCGTAGTGATTCATTCTCAAGTCTATCATATCAAACTTCTCCTGAGCTTGAAATTTTCGCTAATTAACAATAGGCATCTTTGTCTTTCTTTTGTATGTTTATTAGCAACATTCACCCTTCGGGGTTCGTTGTATTCAACTCTATTTGTGCAGTTGACATGCATATTTTGTGTGCTTTCCTTTGCATTCATTTGTAGTTTGTCTTGGCAAAGCTTTGAGGATGTTTCTACCAATCAAAATGGGTTCAACCCTTCATCTGCTTTCTAGGAAGCTCATGATTTCATCGAACCTTATTTCTAGAGATACTGAATTTATAAACATGTCATATGTTGATCTACATGCATTGGTTGATGTTAGAGAAGAATTAACTTCTGACCACCTGAACAAGCTGCAAGCTGTGGATATTGTATTAGACTGTCATGATGGTGCTGAAAAGAAGGAGAAGCTTCTGTATTTCTTGAGAGATAGAAGGGTGAAAAGAATGTCTATTCAGGAGCTGCTTGTGAAATCTACAAAGGAACTGAAATATGTTCATTATCTGCTCAAAGACAAGAATAAAGTGTGCAAAGAATGGTCTGATATAATTCTATCAACCATTAGACAGAGATTTGATGGAGGAAGGAACTATGATGGTAAATACATTTCCATGTACTTAAATCTTAGAGGTCAAGAAGTGGAAATGCAGAGAGGCAGTGTTGTCAAAGAAATGTCTCTAGGCATGAAACAATTGTCTCTTAATCCTAATGGGAAGGAATTTGATTATCTATTACTTGAAGAGTTTGATCTACAGAGAAGTTCTATCCAAAATCTCAGAGCACTATCTACCAGATTAATGCAGAAGATGAAGAACTCAAAAATCTAAAGGGAAGAGTGATTCAGATTCTTGAAGACAAAGAAGAAGATTTATTGTCAAACTTCTTGAAGATGAATCTGTTCTATCATAAAATTTAAAGATAAGTCTGCTACTGAAATTTCTTGTACATTTTGTAAATATGTTTTTGGCATCATTGAATCAAGGAATCTATACTTTATTTTACAAAGTATAAGATTGGGGGAGATTGTTAGTTTGAGATTCAATGATCATCAGTATCTGGACTACCGATCAAGATTGAGATGCTGACATCATCAGTATTGGGGAGCGTCAGTATCAGGATTGCTATCAGGACTGAGATCGGGATTATCATCAGGACTGGAAGCTGATTAGTATTACTTGAGGATAACTATGAAGTCCAGAAAATAAGGAAGATTGATTTGTCGGTTCCTAGTTTATAGGAATGCAGTTGTCGGTCAGGATATGTATTGAAGATAGTTTGTAATTGATTTATACATATCTTGTAATTGATAGAGCAGCTGTGTGTAGTATATAAACACAATTTAGGTTTTACATATTATAATCACATACACGAGTATTATTGTAACCTAGCAGCTCTCAAGAACATCAGAATTTCTTGAGAGAGTTTGTAACAGTTTTATATCAGAATTAATAAAGCTGTTATTTTTTCATATTTGTGTTTTATGTTTTATTAAGTCGAGAATCTTATATAATTGTATTCAACCCCCCTTCTACAATTGTATCCATAAAGATTTGATGAATGCATTAGAGCACTATTGGAATATATGTTATTCATGCTTGGTATGTTCCATGGCATTTGTGGCATACTGAATGCATTAAAATATGGATTTGGTACAAATGGCATGTTGGCATACTGATGAACATTTTGATCAAATAGGTTAGGCATAGCAGACATAACAGACATAGGCACATTCATCACATGCTTAGGCAATTGAACATTAGCATTCTTGACAGACTTGCAATTAGTAGACAAATGATTAACACTACCACAATTAACACAAGTCTTTCTAGGAGCATACTTATCAGGTGTGTAATTGTTGTGCTTGTTAGTCCCTACTTTACCATTTCTGTTCTTTTTTTTTTTAGCCTCGGACTTGACATTCATGTTTTCTAACTTGTCATTCAATTGCTTGTTGGACAAGTGGCCTATGTTAGCCTTTTCAACATTCATGGTTTTGCTACTTTCTTCCTGAACAAAATTCTTGGTGATTGGACCATATTTCTTGTTCAGCTTCTCCAATTTTTCTTTGCTTATACTTGCTGTGTGTTTCACAGGATGATTCTCGTCCGTTGACAAATCATCTAACAACGGATGATCATCATCCGTGGAAGCATCATCATCTCCTAGACCCTTAGAACTAGTGTCTAGTTTCTCTTTCTCCTTTTTCACTGGTTCTTTATAGAAAGTGTCCACTCCTTGAACTTTGATAATTTTAGTGGCTACATTTCTAGAATCATTCCATCTAGCAATCACTTCTTGTTCTTTTGCTAACTATTCTTTGAGAATTTCTTCTCTTTTCAAAACAGTTAGAAACTCATCTCTAGCAAATTGACACTCTAATCTCATTTTATCAAATTCAATGAACTGAGCTTCTAAGACAACATTTCTATCACTTAAAAACATATTAGCATCTTTGATTATGGTGTTCTCTTTAGTAAGTGATTTGAGGGTTACACACAAATGGTATAATTCAGTAGGCATTTCATTTATAGTAATATTGCATTCCTCTTTAGAAAGCTCAGTGAGATTAGTAGTGATTACCTGATTGCTTGAGGAACTTGCTTCCTGATCAGTTGCATCAACCATGAGTGCAAGGTTGACATACTCAGTGTCTTCTTCTGAATCATTTTCTTCATCAACCCAATCATAATCCTGAGTAATGAATGCCCTTTCCTTTTGCTTGAGAAGTTCAAAATATTTCTTCATGTTGTCTACGGGTTCAAACGTCATGTCCTTCTTCTCAGCTTTGGGATTTCTGCATTCATTTGCAAAGTGACCTCCCATCCCACAGTTAAAACATTTGAATTTAGATCTCTCAACAAAATTCTTGTTTGGTTGAAAGTCTTTCTTGAAAGGTTTGGTCACTTCGGGATTCTTCTTGAATTTAAGCTTGGAAAATCTCCTGGACAGAAAAGCTAAGTGTTCATCCAGCTCATCCATCTCCTTTTGATTAGAAGAATCACCTTCTTCATACATCTTTCCCTTACCCTTGCCTGAATCAACTCTACCTTCACAAACATCACTGTTTGGTGTAGCTTTAGCCTTTCCTTTCACCTTTGTGTCCTCAGCCTCATCCTCACTTGCAACTAGAGCTACAGAACTCCCTTTTTTCTGACCCTTCTCAATTTCTTCATCTTGCTTCATTTCTAATTCATATGTCTTTAAAGTTCCATAGAGCCTTTCAAGAGTGAAATTCTTGTACTCTTGAGTGTTTCTTAGAGAAACAGTCATAGGCTTTCATTCCTAGGGCAGAGATCTCAGAAATTTCAGGTTCGAGTCTTTGATCTGATACATCCTTCCATACAACTTTAATCCATTCAATAGTTTCTGAAATTTGCTAAAATTGTCATTTAGAGACTCGCCACTTTTGAAGTGAAAGTGTTCATATTGTTGTATGAGAAGTTGCATCTTGTTCTCTCTAACTTGCTCAGTTCCTTCACACATAGTTTGAATTGTGTCCCAAACTTCCTTGGCTGTGGTGCAGTTAATTACATTGTCAAACATATCACTGTCTAGACCATTGAACAGAATGTTCATGGCCTTTTTATCTTTGTGCATCTAAGTGATATCTTCCTGCACCCATTCTGATGGTAGCTTTGGAATTGTGTCCGGGGCTCCTTATCCTTGTAGAGCAATTCCTGTGTTAGGTTTCATAGGCACATGATGACCTCTCTCTATGCAGTCCACATAACTCTCATCCATAGACATGAGATGTAGATGCATCTTTACTTTCCAGTGAAAGTAGTTGTCTTTATCAAGAACTGGAATCTTCACTCCACTATCCTTCTTTCCCATGATTCTGGTCGTGCTTGATCTTTAAACTTCAGGTGTGTTAGAAGCTTGCTCTGATACCAATTGTTATTCCCAGTTACACACTTGCAGAATTGTAGAAGGGGGGTTGAATACAATTCTGATTTTTACAACTTTTCTGCAACTTGAAAATAAGAACAGATAAACTAAATTGCAGAAACAAAATAAAGATAAGAACACAGTGCTTTTAAAAATTTCAGGTGGATTGTTTTGTGATCCACCTGAGATATATATTGAAGAAATAATCTGTGATATTTTGTTACAAATGCACATCTGCTATTACAGTTCTTTGCTTCTAAGAAATGTAAGAGATAAAACCTAAGCAAAAACAATGTAAATTATTTTCTCTATTTTCAAAGAACTGCTACACTTGGTTATAAAAGACCCAAGTTTACAAGTCATACTACAGACACAAACTATCTCTATTTTCTAGGTCCAATATGCTTGCTTCTTCATTCTAGATGCATGTGACTGAGATGTTGTACTCTTGACAAGTTGGCTTGTTTGTACATCTCTTATGTTTGCATGAAAATGGAATGTTTCTTCTTCTTCTTCTTCGAGGTTCACCAGTGTTTGGCTTCCATATTCTTTTTGTTTACTCTATCAACCCATGTGCTTCCACCAGTGTCAAGTCACCATCAACCTTTAGTCTTGAGTTTCATCCGTTTGTAGTGTTCTTGACTATCCGTGGATGACTATCCTTGGATAGCATTAAGTTGATCATCCATGGATAGCATTAAGTCTTCATCCGTTGTCATTCATTTTCACTTAAACAAAATTACATAGCACAACCTATTTATAATTACCTATCCTATCCTGCTTATCTACTGAAAGTCAACATGACTTAGTACTTAATACATTCAATCCTTAGACTAGAGTAAAATTGAATATGCTACATGATTACTTATCCGTGGATAAGCTTCCCAACAACGGATACTACAAAAAGTATGTCATCCGTTGTTAGTTACAAAATGACTTATACAAAAATGTGTTATATGTTAAGTTATCATCAAGAACAACATATTTCCTAACAGTCACCACAATCATTTTTTCCTAACTTGTACAACCACTATTTATCAACATATTGTAGCGTCAAGGCTCCACAGAACAAATTATGCAGCAAAAACATACCAATTATTTATTAATAACCTAGAGTATGTCTGTGCCTTGCACGTGCTATAAAGCTAGTTATTGTTTAAGACTTGAAGTTGCTTAAAATTATAAGTTAAAAGGGAAAATTTTAAGTTAATATATGTTTGGGTAATTTTGTACTATGAATAACTTATGAGTTATTAAAAATATAAAAATAAAATTAAGTTTGATAAATAATATATTTGAATGATGATATTAACTTTTACGAAATAAAATTACAAAAATAAAAGAAGTTTTTAAAAGAGTACCTCCTACCAACTTCTAACTTTAAGCTGCTTTTTCCAACTTTAATTCATTTTCTAACTTATTACACAAGCAAACATTTTTTGGTTTATGTCAAAAATCACTTTAAGCTACCGCTTTAAGCCATAGCCAAATAGGCTCCTAATATTTTTTTTATATATTCATAACTACATTCGCTCTTTCCACCTATTAATGATTAAGAACCAATAATTTATATTTATTCTATATATATAATAGGAGAAAAGGGGATAATTTAGGGGTATTTTGAGTCAATAAACCCTCTGTGAAATTACAATTATACCTTTAAATATTACAAAATTACATGATTATGACACTCACTTATTTATTGGGAAAAAATGAGTTATTTTTGTTTAAGTGGTTAATTGAACCACCAACTTCTTTTAAACAATTCATCCTTGTAACCAGTGTGCTACATTATTTTTGAGTTTTGATTTAAACATCCTTTTACATTTACCCTATATGTCCTTTGTATTATTCGTTTCATTTTTAAGTAAAAATAATGGTGATTCACATTAATTTAAAATTTTATACATTAGTTTTTAAAATATGGTACGTAATTATATGTCAACCAATTTCAAAAAAAATTGTCCCGCTATCTTATTTAATGAAAAAATGAGTTAATTTAATTTTTGTGGTGAACTAAACCGCTAATCTTATCTCTGTATTTTAAATTTGTGGATAACCCATTTCTTAGGTTCGGTATCCATACTTAGGTTTAGGTATCCATATTTAGGTTCCAGAGAAGTTTTTAACTTTATTTTGACCTATTGGATAGTCCATTTTTTGGTTTGGTATTCATATTTACATTTGGATAGGATCCACATTCATTATTTGATCCATTATCCATTATTAATTATAGAAAGTTTATACATATCTATAAATCATTAATATCATTTATAATATATATAGTAACCTCGTTAACAAATAATTGAATCAATATTTTAATTTTGGTAAGTTAATTAATGTATATTATCATAGATTATGTACGATATATACTATAATATCATAATTTGAATGTATTTATTACAGATAAAAATAATGTTTCATTGTATTAAAATGATTTCTTTTACCATTTTATTGTTTGATCAAAATTTTATAATTATTCAATTTATTTAATTTAGTCTAATTCTTATTTTTATAATATTTGAAAAATAATTTTTAAAATCCCGTGTGCGTAGCACGGGCTATAACCTAGTTTAAATAATTCATCATTCTAACCATTGTTATGTATAATTTTCTAATTTTAAGTTAAAAATTCTTTTACATAAATTCAACATGTATCCTATTTTTACTATTACTTTAACATTCGAGTAAAATCAGGTATTCACATTAATTATTAAAATTTTATACTTATATTTTCAAAATATGGAACGTGATATGTATTCAACTAATTTCAAAATTTTGATTACAATTTTATGTAATGTAAATTTGACTTAAAGTTTTTTTAATTAATATTAATATGAATTTATAGAGTAATTTTATCAAAGAAAATAGATAGATCAGTTAGAATCGAATTAACGACTAAATATAATTATGTTTGAAAAAGTTAATTGGTTCTGAGTTAAAAATAATTGAAAATTTATATTCTTAGAAATATTAGATAGTACAAAAAAGGTAGTTAAATGAATCTTATACCAGTTGAAAAAAGGAAAAATTTCTTTTAAAAAAGGATCATTTATAATATATAATTGGACAAAATGTAAGAATCAATCTGTATGTACATCGATTACAATGTCGGATAATACGCACTTAAAAATTTCGGTTAGAATAAATATTAAAGATAGTGTTATGGATTAAAAAACGTGCTTGCGTAATTAATGCTAAGGTTTAATGAGCTTCGAGCTTTAATGGCTGCACTCGTGTATCCGAACTAAATTGGTCCTCACAAGATGCCTACGTATCTCAAATTGTTATTGAGAATCAAGCCAAAGACGTAGTTCTGATTGTAGGATCAGGGACCTTTTATAGGCGTCTGGAGCCTAGTATTTATGGTATATTTAGGAGTCTTAGTGAATAAGTCTCCTTTTTATTATTGGATAAGCATTGTATTGCTTGCAGGATAAGTCTTTTCCTTGTTGATAAAGGTTATGACTCATTAATTGCCTTTAATTGGGATTCTGGATCCTTCTTTGACCAATTTGCCATAACTGGGGCTCTTTTAATGAGCTGTATATTTTCCCTATTCATTAATTACGAAATTAATGAATAATTAAGGTGTCGGGCCTTAAATATCGGCCTTTCCATTGACTCGTCAATTATATTTCTATAATTACTTTTCTGTCCATATCATTTGCCCCCCAACTTCTGGGAAAATACCCTTGGGATTTTTGTAGAAGTTATCGCATTTTTTCCTGAATTTTTTCATTTTTTCAGAGCATTTTCGACCAGGAATCCATGCCATTTTCGACCAGAATTCTAGGTCATTTTCGACCAGGATTCTAGGTCATTTTCGTCCAGGACTGGGATGAGGTCGAACGTTTCGACCAGGAATTTTAGTACAAAATCGACCAGGATATTTCGACCTCACCCAGTTATATTTTCGACCTCAGTTCTGGTTTGGGTTTTCGACCTCATTTTTATAGCCATTTTCGACTAGAAAGTGGGGTGAGGTCGGACACGTCGACCTCGATTTCCAGTGCAAATTCGACCTCGATTTTTCGAGCTCGTTTAACTGTTTTTCGACCAGGATTTTTGTTTAGGATTTCGACCTCAATTGGCGCGAGATCGAATATTTTGACCTTGCCTTTTAGGTCTTTTTCGACCTCAATTCTTCGACTTCGAGCCATTGTATTTTCGACCAGAATTTCCAATCATTATTTCGACCAGAAGGTGTGATGAGGTCGAACATGACGATCTCAATTTTTTAGTATAGCTTCGAATTCATTCCTTAGTCATTCTTCGACCAGGTTTTTCGAACAGAACTCAGATCATTTTCGAACTCAAATCTGGTTTGGGATTTCGACCTCAAGTGGAATGATGTCGAATCCCTCGACCAGGATTTTTAGTTCAATTTCGACCTCATTTTTTCGAGCTCAAACCCAATCTTTTTCGACCTCAACTTTTCTGTTCGATTTCGACCTCAATTTATCACGAGATCGAATGGTTCGATTTCATTTTTCAGTTCATTTTCGAACTCAATTTTTTGAGCTCACCTTAGAGTTTATTTTCCAACTTAATCCTTCTTTTAGGGCCTTTAATTTTTGAGCTTTGGACCCAAAATGTTTTGGGCCAAATCTCCTATTGGGCCTCGAATCCTCTTAGGATCACCTCCTGGGCCTTTACTTTTATTTGGGCCTTGAGCCTTAAATCAATTTGTACTGGGCCTTGATTTTTATTGGGCCTAGCTCTTTGGGCCTTAATTTCAGCAGCCCAAAGAATAATTATGGGCTTTGACTGGCTGTAACCGGTTAGACTTCCTTAACCGGTTGAGTTTCCAGTCAATTCGCCTATAAAAGAGTGAGATTTCATTTCTTACTCTTCATTCAAATCTTTCCAAAAATTATTTTCCTTAAATCTCTCTGTCTTTCTCTCTTTTTCTCCGTGGTAAAGCGATTCCCGGCGAGTTTTTACGGTGGTGTTCTTATTTTTCTGGGTTCAAATCTTCTTCCCAAGAAGGTTTCTGGGTTTTGATCTTCATAGGTTGAAGATTTTCTGGGTTTCTGGGTTTTGCATTGAAGATTTTCTGGGTTCTATCTTCAACTGTTGAAGATTTTCTGGAATTTCTTTGAATTTCTGGGCTTTCACCTTCATCCCTTGAAGGTTTTCTGAGTTTTTGTTGAAGATTTTCTGCATATTTTTTAAAGATTTGAAGATGGCCGATCGTTCTGCTCAACGTTTGCAGAAAATGAATCAAGCGTCAAAAAGAGGTATCACTATCCGTTCTTCTACTATGTCTTTACAAGATATGATTCTAGAACGTAGTGATGAGTATCCCTCTGTATCGCACTTAGATTCCTTCAATCATAGCAATAGATTTCATGATGCTGATAAAATTGCTGACTATAAAAACATGTATAAAATTAGGCCACCCTTTAGGTTAGTCCCAGCTGGTCCTGGGGATCGTTCCTGCCATTGGCGCCCAAATGCTCTTTGCATTTATAAGGGGGTCCTTGCTGCAGGAGTTCGATTCCCATTTCATCCTTTCATTCCCCAACTTTTAGCTGACGTAGGAATTAACCCTTGTCAGCTACCTCCAAATGCCTGGAGGTTGATTATGTGTTTCATTGTTTTATGTTTGAAAAACAAATTCCCCCTTTCTGTTGCTCTTTTTAGAAAGGTCTTTCAATTTAAGAATAGTTCTTCCAACACTTTGGGTTGGGTGTATATTAGTCACCGTTCTTCGACACCCCCCATTTTCCATCCAAAATCCATCCCTGACAATAACCCCAAATGGAAGGATGAGTTTATGTATTTGATGTGGGATGAAGGGGATTGGGGCACCCTTTTTCAGAGCTCGTTTAGTAGAGTGTCAGATGGTAGCCCAGATGACATAGTCCTGACTGAAGAGGAGACCCATGCTTATGCTGAACTCATCAAGGATGATTATGCCACCATGGCTTGGGAGCTTCTGGACGAGTTTGTACTTAAGTCTCTGAAACTTTCAAAAGTTTCTGATCAGGGTAATTCCCTTTCTTCTATTTTCTTGTATTTGTATTAAGATTGCCTTATACCGATTTTGTTTTCCTTGATTTTTTTACAGCTGCGGAGTTCATTAACAAGCAGAATGAGCCGGAAGACGGGGAAACAGCCAGAATCAAGAGGGCTTGTTTGAAGGACCCCAGGTTGGCTGCTAAAGGCCCTTCTATTCTGAGGCCTCATGTAGCTGAGGTTGAAGAGGTCGAGGGCTCTTCCTCAGCTAAGAGCTCAGTCTGGCGCCCCAACTGGGGGATTAGAAAGAAGGACACCATAGTAGGGGTGGCCAAGCATGCTGTTGAGTGGTCACATCATTCCTTAACTCCTTGTGACTACAAGGATTTTGTGGCCAACTCCACCATCGAGGGGGCTGAAAGTGCGGGCTCTCAAGCCTTTGCTGCTGTAAGTCATTATTCTCTTTTTCTTTGTAGTCCTTAATATATACTTTAAGTTATCATTCTAACTTGTGATCTGTTCGTAGGCTAATGCCAGCTTTCAAGGGGCTTTATTCCAAGCCAAAGCCTGGTGTGCATCTTCTAAGGCCAACAAGGCTAAGTTTGATAAGGCTCAGTTGGAGATGGGTTCCCTTAGGGCCTCCTTGGATAGAAGGGAGAAGGAGTTATCTGATGCCCAGGCGGAGCTGGTGGAGCTCAGGAAGGGGAAGGAGCTCCACATTGATGAGTACCTTGACTCTGACGAGTACAAGGATTTGATTACTCAACACGACGATCTCCTCTTTCCTGTCCAGTACACAAAAGGATGGGATGATGCTTTGGCGGAGGTTTCGAGGAGACTTCCTGGATCCATCACTATATCTGACTTTCCCAGTCCCCACGCTCCCACTCGTTTGGAGATGGCTTTGGCGGGGGAGGGTGATATGGATGAGGATGACAGGATTCTCAATCCCGAACATGCCTCTCATCCTGGTGAAGAGTCTGGGGAATCCAGCTCCGGTGAGGAAGAAGAATCTGGGAAGGAGTCTGGGGAGGAGTCTGGCTCTGAGGAAGAGGATGGAGGGGATGATGCTTAGTCGTAGCTAGTTGTAGATTTTTATGGCCAACTGTGGCTTTTATTTATTGATGTACTTTTGGCCTACGGGCTTAACTTAACTCTTATTTAAGTTTTTATTTATATCTTGTGGCCATTCTTGGCTTTGTGTTGTTTTTCTTACTTCTTGAATGTTTGTGAACACTCATAGTAGATAAGCTTTAAAACATGAAAATGCTGAATTTATTCATAGATTAAAAATGGGATCAACCCTTACATAGTACCCAAGTTTAAGAACTCGGGTTGGTTTTATCAAACCTTATTCATAGTAGTGAGTCCTCTTAGGAAACACTTTAAACATAATAAACTTTCAAATTGGAGGCATGCCAAGTCCTTGTCACCTCATGCCTTTCAAGGGTTTCTAGCTTGTATGAGCCTCGACCAAATACGTTCTTGACGCGATATGGTCCTTCCCAATTTGGGGCCAGTTTGCCTTTTTGTCCAACTCCGGATGCTTCAATCTTTCTGAGAACCAAGTCTCCTTGACGAAAGAACCTTTCTTTAACCCTTAGGTTGTAGTAGAAAGAGGCTTTCTTTTGATGTTCAACTATCTTGGCGTTTGCTTCATCTCTAACTTCGTCAATTAGATCCAAAGCTAGCCTCAAGCCTTCTTCATTTTCTTCTGGTTCATAAGCCTCAACTCTTGGGGAGGTGTGAGTAATCTCCACCGGGACCACTGCCTCTGCTCCATAAGCCAATAGAAATGGAGTTGCCCCGGTGGTGACTTTACAAGTAGTACGATATGCCCAAAGTATGGGGAGTAATTCGTCTACCCAAGTGTTTCTGGAGCGTTCAACTCTTTTATTTAGTCCATCCAGGATAATTCGATTTGCAACCTCAGCTTGACCATTTGCTTGAGGATGGGCAACAGAAGTGAAGCGCAACTTGATATCGTTCTCATCACAATACTTCTTGAACTCATCGTTGTTAAACTGAGTTCCATTGTCCGTGACCAGAACTCGTGGAATTCCATATCGGCATATCACATTTTCCCAGAAGAATTGCATTACTTGCTTGGTGGTTATCTTGGCTAAGGGCTTAGCCTCAATCCACTTGGTGAAGTAGTCGATTGCTACTATCAAGAACTTTCTTTGAGCACTTGCCATTGGAAATGGCCCGAGTATATCCATTCCCCACATAGCAAAGGGGATAGGTGAGTTAATGGATGTCATCATCTCTGGTGGTTGTCTAACCACTGGTGGATGTTTCTGGCACCGTTCACACTTCTTCACATAGCTTTTAGCATCAGCAAGCATGCTTGGCTAATAGAACCCTAGACGGGTGACTTTATGAGCAAGGGCTTTGCCCCCCAAGTGTTGCCCACAGATTCCTTCATGCACTTCCTTTAGGGCCAATTCTGCCTCTTGGGGTCTCAAACATTTCAGATATGGAACGATGAAAGACTTCTTGTATAGGAGTCCCTCAATCAGGGTATACCTTAGTGCTGTGACGTATAGCTTTCGTGCTTCTGAAGTATCGTTGGGTAGCCACCCAGTTTCCAGATGAGCTTTGATGGGATCCATCCAACAGCTGCCAACATCAATGGGTGCTACCAACTTTCCGTTGATGCTTGGGGTCTTCAAGACTTGGAAGTATACACTCCCTGCATAGTTTTCAATTTCAGAAGAAGCAAACTTAGACAGGGCATCAGCCTTTATGTTTTCTTCCCTTGGAATGTGTTCCACATAGCATTCGTCGAACTGAGTCATGATGGCCTTGACAAGTTTCAAGTACTTGGCCATGACTTCATCTCTGGCCTCAAATTCCCCATTTACTTGGGAAACCACTAGCCTCGAGTCTCCACATACTTTCAGAGTTTTGACCCTCAAGGCTCCAGCCAGCCCTAAGCCAGCTATCAGAGCTTCATACTCAGCCTCATTGTTTGTCGTTGGGAAGTCAAGTTTTAGTGCATACTCAATGAGGAATCCATCAGGACTTTGTAGCACTAAACCGGCTCCACTTGATTTTGTTTTTGATGCTCCATCAAAATAGAGCACCCAATATTCTTTGAAGTCCATTTCTTGATCTTTCTTATCTTCCATTATTACTTCCTGCCCCCCGACTTCTTGGTTGTCAATGGTACATTCAATCATGAAGTCAGCAAGTGCTTGAGCTTTTATGGCCGTTCGAGGCTTATACTTGATGTCAAATTCGCCCAATTCAATGGCCCGTTTGATCAATCTTCCACTAACTTGAGGGCTATGCAAGATGTTTCTTAGAGGTTGATCAGTCAAGACCTCTATCTTGTGAGCCTGGAAGTACGGGCGTAGCTTTCTTGAGGCCATTATCAAGGCTAAGGCAAAATTCTCAATCGTTGAGTAGTTTATTTCTGCCCCATGAAGAATCTTACTCACATAGTAGACGGGCTTCTGCACTTTCAATTCTTCCTTTATCAAAACAGCTCCAAGGGCTGTGTTAGAAACTGCCAAGTACAAGTAGAGAGTTTCCCCTGTCTTGGGTTTTGCCAATAGGGGTGCTTCAGCCATGTATTTCTTCAGGGCCTCAAAGGCCTCTTGGCTTTCAGTTGTCCATTCAAAAATTTTCACTTTTTTGAGTGCTTTGAAGAAGGGTAAACACTTCTCTCCTGACTTGGAGATGAACCTTCCCAATGCTGCAACTCTTCCTGTCAATTTCTGCACATCCTTAACAGACTTGGGGGGTTCCATGTCTAGGATTGCTTTGATCTTGTCGGGGTTAGCTTCAATTCCTCTCTTGGAGACCATCAGGCCTAAGAACTTTCCCGAGCCTACACCAAAGGCACACTTAGCTGGATTCAACATCATCTTGTGGTGCCTTAGCACTTCGAATGCCTCTCGGAGGTGCTTAATGTGATCGGCCTTATCGAGACTTTTGACTAACATGTCATCCACGTAGACCTCCATGGTTTTTCCAATTAGGTGCTCAAAGATTTTGTTTACCAACCTTTGATAGGTCACTCCTGCATTCTTAAGCCCAAAAGCCATGACTAAGAAACAGAAGACACCAAAGTCAGTGATGAATGATACCTTGGCGATGTCATCTTTGTGCATCTTGATTTGATTATATCCATTGAAGCCATCCATGAAACTTAGCATCTCATGCCCAACAGTGGCATCTATTAGAGCATCAATCCTTGGTAAGGGAAAACAATCTTTAGGACATGCATCATTCAAGTCGGTGAAGTCGACGCACATCCTCCACTTCCCGTTAGCTTTTTTGACCATTACGGGGTTAGCTAACCATTCTGGGAATTGGATTTCCTCAATGAACCCAGCTTCCAAAAGCTTATTCACTTCTTGCTTAATGGCTTCAAGCCTCTCTGGAGCAAAATTTCTTTTTTTTTGTTTCACTGTCTTCCTTTCTGGATCCACATTCAATTTGTGAAATATCAATTGGGGATCAATCCCTGGCATGTCGGCCGCTGTCCAAGCAAAAACGTCATTGTTTTCTTGAAGAAAAGACGTGAGTTTGCTCTTCAATGGTTCGGGCAGTAGTGCCCCAATATAAGTCATCTTCTCTGGTTCACCCGGGACTAAGGGAATTGGGATTAAATCCTCAGCTGGTTTCCCTCTTCGGTCCTCATTGTCACTAGTGTTCATGTCTTCAATAGGGAGAACCTGCCCCCCGACTCCATCAGGCCTTAGCGCGGCTACATAACAACTTCTAGCCATCTTCTGGTCTCCTCGTTCTTCACCAATCCCATTCCTTTTTGGGAACTTGATTTTTAGATGGTAAGATGAGGCAACGGCCTTGAACGCATGAAGACCAGTCCTTCCCAGGATTGCATTGTAGGTTGAAGTCGCTTTTATAACTATGAAGTTCAGCATTTGAGTAGATGTATTTATCCCTTGCCCCATAGTCATTGGGAGTTGGATAGTGCCTTCCACTTTTGATTCCACCCCGTTGAATCCATATATAGGCATATTTGAGGGTGTTAACTGAGAGTCTGTGTAACCCATCTTGATAAAGGCATCATGGAACAAGATATCCACTGAAGCTCCATTATCAACCAAGACTCTTTTTGTTTCGGAGTTGCCTATCACAGGTATTATGACAAGAGGATCATCATGGGGGAACTTCACCCCTTCTAAGTCTGAATCGTCAAAACCTATTGACACTTCTGTCCTGGCACGTTTCGGTGCTTCTCCAATCACAGTCATTACCTCTCGGGCATAAGCCTTTCTTGAGTTTCGGGAGGACCCAGCAGCAGTTGGCCCTCCGAATATCATGTTGATCACTGGCCCTCGGGGCTTGGGATTCCGATCTTGATCGTTGTCCCTTCTATCATAATCCTTCCTTTCATAGTTCCCCCTTTGGCTCCCTTGGCTTCCATCCTTAGTGAACTTGCTGAGTTTTCCTCTTCGTATCAGAAACTCAATCTCATCTTTCAATTGCCTACAATCGTCGGTGTCATGACCGACTTCTTTGTGGAACCGACAAAACTGATTTTGGTTTCGTTTGGACAAATCAGCCCTCATTGGCTTTGGCCATTTGATATCTTCTTCCTTGGCTATCTCCATCAGAATTTGACTCCTGGGAGTATTCAATCTTGCATATTCTGTGAATTTCGGCCCAAAATTGTTTCTCTTGGGGGGAGAATCGGAGTTCTTTGATGTTCGGGGAAACTTTTCCTTGACGTCATACTCCTGAGTTTCTTTTCTTTTCTTTGAGTTTCCACTACCGCCAGTAGTGGGTTCATATTTTCTCATGCTTTCTTCAGCCTTGATATACTTTCCGGCTCTATCTTGGAGCTTTAGCATGCTCTCGGGGGGATGTTTAGCTAACGACCGTTTGAAGTGGTCATCAGTGGTTCCTTGTTGCAGGGCTATCATAGCCACTCTGTCCTCTAAGTCCGGGACTTTCAGAGCCTCACGAGTGAATCGGTTAATGTAGTCCCTTAGGGCCTCATTCTGCCCTTGCCGGATTGCCATGAGTGATGCAGAACTTTTCTCATGCACCCTTCCACTAATGAACTGATTGATGAAAGCCTTGCTTAGTTCCTTGAATGACCCAATAGAGTTGGGAGGTAGACGGCTATACCAACGTTGGGCCATGCCTGCCAAGGTTTGTGGAAACGCCCTACACTTGACCGCATCGTTGGTTGGCTGCAACAGCAGTGCGTTGGAGAAGGTCCTTACATGATTTGCGGGATCTCCCGTTCCATCATAGACTTTGATCGAAGGCATCTTAAACTTTCTGGATATAGCCGTTTTCATGATGTCTTGAGTAAATGGTGGTGTAGGATCATCAGGATCTCCTAGGGGCAACAGAATACTGGGATCACCCCTTGGGGCTTCAGCCCTCTTGGTTCTTCTTGGTGGATCCAAGTTGATTATCGGGATTCCCTCAGTCGTTCGGCCCCGAGATTGAGCGGCCTCTTCTTCAGCAAGGAGTTTCTTGAGCATTGCAGTCTCTGCCTCATGGGCTGCAAGTTTCTCCCTAGTAGTTTGGGGTTGCTCCCGATTTGTCTGTGAAGAACGTCTCCTTCTTGGGGCGACATCCTCCCCAGTCGTATAACCTTCATCCTCGGTGTACGGGCCAGAGTAATCTTGAATGAGAGGGGTCTGGCGAGTTTGTTGTTGTTGGGGTCCCAGACCTTGAATATAAGGGGGCACATATGCCTCATGGTAGATTGGATTGGTTCCACTACCGCCCGCCATGGGTCGAGGGGGCATGCCGTAGCTTGGCATCCCCAAAGTCTGATTTGCGTATTAAGGGAGATCAGTAGTATGGAGTTGAAGGCTCCTTGGTGCACTCATGAGCAGCGGGGAGGTCATGATTGGTTGCTGGTGAATGGTCTCTTGTGGATTAGATCCATGAATGACCATCTGCAGGGGATTCGTCCCTTCAACCGAAATCGGGATTTCCGGTCCTTGAGTGTTGGTGGGGGTATTCTCCCCTTGTGTGCCAGTAGTCGGCGGTGGCTGATCAGCCTCAGAGGTGATGGGGCGATCATCGGGAGTTTGAGTATCCCGAGCTGTTCTTCGTGTGTTTGCCATGGTTGATGTTGTCTTCCCACAGACGGCGCCAAATGTTATGGATTAAAAAACGTGCTTGCATAATTAATGCTAAGGTTTAATGAGCTTCGAGCTTTAATGGCTGCACTCGTGTATCCGGACTAAATTGGTCCTCACAAGATGCCTACGTATCTCAAATTGTTATTGAGAATCAAGCCAAAGACGTAGTTCTGATTGTAGGATCAGGGACCTTTTATAGACGTCTAGAGCCTAGTATTTATGGTATATTTAGGAGTCTTAGCGAATAAGTCTCCTTTTTATTATTGGATAAGCATTGTATTGCTTGCAGGATAAGTCTTTTCCTTATTGATAAAGGTTATGACTCATTAATTGACTTTAATTGGGATTCTGGATCCTTCTTTGACCAATTTGCCATAACTGGGGCTCTTTTAGTGAGCTGTATATTTTCCCTATTCATTAATTACGAAATTAATGAATAATTAAGGTGTCGGGCCTTAAATATCGGCCTTTCCATTGACTCGTCAATTATATTTCTATAATTACTTTTCTGTCCATATCAGATAGTAACTTTATAAAAATTGAATTAAAATAGTCAAGTTAACAAGAGTCGATAAAGTTAACCAGAGTCGATTGTTTAGAAAATAGGATTACACATAGCACACACGTACATAAAAGTATTATGGTCGATCAACCACATTATAATTTATGAGTAAGTTAAATTATTAAAAATTTAAAAGATATAATTAATTTTTTACATATTGATTGAATGACATTTCTACAGCTTCTCAACACTATGTTGATTAATAGTATGTTTAGGTTTCAAAATTATAACTGATATAGGAAAAAATATGTCATCCATGTATACAACTCATTTATACTGTGGCTGTGTTTTCGGATATACCTTGGAAAAGAAAGAAATGAAAATATTAAACAACTTCATTCCAAAATTTGATTTGTGTCGACGAAAAACTCTAAAAATAATTAAAAAAAACACACTTATTTTTAAGCTTTATGTTCTCTTACTCAGAGTTACTAAGACGAAATTACTAGATATTTTCTATCTATGACATAAATTCGTACAAATTAAAAGAAGTGGTCTATATGTGTAAATATGTACAACACATTTATACGTTGTGAAACATCTTGTTTTTAATGCTTATATGAATAAGTAAATCAAATTATATGTAAATTAATATAGGGACATTATAACCAAACATATATGAACGAAAACAATTTTATTACACTCAAATATATCTTTTAAGTCGCAAAAGTAAATGAATTTATGTCAATTGCTACTGTTTCCGACACAGAAGATGAGTATCAAAGTAATATCAAGTACCGTGATGTGGAAAGTTCACAACACAAGAGGAATAATACAATTAGTATTCTTGAATTTTATGCCTTTAGGACATACGATCGCATTGTTGAGGGACATGCTTTATTGCTTGAGAGCAGACTATTTCTATATATGTGATTGACGTTTGTTGCTCTGTAAAAGGCACTAGTTTACTCTGGGTTGAAAGACATCGATCTTTAATTACGTCAGATTTTTTCAAAAATGTTATTAATACCCTCAGATGTCATTATGTAATTGTTAGATATTGATCGAGGTGTGACCTTGCTCTTGAGTTTCATTTGAGGCTATAAGTACATGTAACAAAGTTTTCATGAAATTACTTAATTCAAACAAATTGAATTCAAAATGCTATGCATTTTGATACAATACTAGAAAATGACTGGTGCCTCGCACGGGCTATTATGCTAGTTATCTATAAAAAGTGAACTAAGAATCTCTTTTAGATGCAATAATATATTAAAAAAAGTAAAAGTTCCATGAAAAACTATCTTATAAAGAGAAGATTCAAAATGAGTTTTCATATAATATTTTGCTTACTTTCGTGAAATAATTAAATATTAACCTTTTAATTGTCATTATCTATTTTATAAAATCGAAGTTTGAATTATTTGTTGAATATTGAAAAATATTTATGCATAATTTTTTAAAAATTAACTAAAATTCGAACAATTTTTTTTTAAAATTTATGAAATTCAAATTATTAATGATATTCAAATACAAAATTTAAAAAATTTCCCATAATTGTTTTTATATACACACGATTTGTTGCCTCTAGTTGACGATTTGGAAGAACAATAAATATAGAATATTTTTATTATTTTTTTGAAATTATAAAATTAATTTTTGAAAGTGATTCAATTGCTCTCTTTCTGTTAAGAGTGTCTCCTTGAACCTGACTTTTTAATCGCCTATAAATCTATACTATCAATACTATTATATAATAGACGAAACATTGAAAGTTTGGTTGGTCGGTATGGTACGTTGTGATTTTACTTAATTGCCCGCATTTTGGTTGGTCAGTATGGTACGTTGTGATTTTACTTAATTGCCCTTAATTAATTGTACTTCGTATTTTTTTTTAATTAACCTTACTTATTTATAAAAATATATTACTAAATAATAATATTACCTATTTATAACCAATTACCTTTTTCACCTAAAATACATTATTTTTTTCTAACAAATTCTCCTACTTTTTCAAATATATCACGGGCAATTACCTTTTTTAACTAAAACATGTAAATTTTTCTATTTTTCCTTACTAAACCCCCTCATTTTCCAAAAATATCACGGATAAACCTTTAGTTATTTATTTTTAAACCTATTTTAATATTATAATTATTTTTTTAAAGTTTACCTATTTTAACATGTCTACTTATTTTTCTTTACAAATGCAATTACTAAAAATATTAAAATATAAATAATCAAATACCTATTTATAACCAATTAACTTTTCAGCTAAAACACATTATATATTTTTTCTAACAACGCCCCTTTTCTAAATATATCACGGGAAGTTTTCTTTTACAATTTAATTTTTCTATTGCTCTCACTAAAATCCGTTCTTTTTCCAAAAATATCACAGGAAACCCTTTACTTATTTATTTTAAAACGTATTTAAATACATTTAATTATTAAATTTTAAAATCTCATTTTCCAAAAATATCACGGCCATTTACCTTTTTAAACTAAATATATGTTACATTTTTTATTTTTTCTTACTAAAACTCCTCATTTTTCAAAAAATATAACGGGCAAACCCATACTTATTTATTTTAAAATTTGTTTTAATGTTTTCAATTAATTAAAAGTGTTTAGCTATTTTAACATGCCTACTTATTTTTTGCACAATTACAATTAATAAAATATTAAACAAAATAATAATAAAATAACAACTAACAATCCGTGCATCGCACGGGTTTTAAGCTAGTATATTATTAAAACCGAAACATTGGAAGTTTTGGTTTTCGGTTTTTGGTCGATTTTTAGTTTTCGGTCTTTTATTCCATTTAATAAATAATAAAAAAAATATAAAAATAGTAATTAGTTGATTGACTTTTATAACAAAATCTACTGATTTTCCAAAAATATCACGGACAATTACATTTAAATTTAAACATATTACCTTTTATATTTGTTCTCACTAAAATCTCTCTTTTCCAAAAATATCAGGTGCAACCCTTAATTACTTATTTTATGAAAACCCATTTAATAATTTTAATTATTTAAAAAAGTTTACATATTTTAACATGCCAGCGTATTTTTTTAACAAATACAATTAATTTAATTAAAAAACTTCTAAAAATATTACGAGAAATTACTTTTTCTTTTAATTAAAACATGTTAGCTTTTTTATTTGTCATTATTATCAATATTATTTTAATAAATAATAAAATAATATTAATAATTCTCCATCTGTATTCTTTATTTATTTTTTCTATGAACCAATTAATATTTAAGTTTTTCATTTTATAATTTACCATATTGATTTTTATTCTTTATTTAATATTATTCGTTCTCATTAATGTTTTTTAATTTATCATTTTTTAATCTCTTTTAATGGCCCGTGCCTTGTAGGCTAGTATTATTAAAGCCGAAACATTGAAAGTTTTGGTTTTCGGTGGTTTTCAGTATTTTATTCTATTTAATAAATAATAATAAAAATATAAAAATAGTAACTAGATGATTGTCTTTTATAATTAAAATATATTTTTCCTAACAAAATCTACTCCTTTTCCAAAAATATCATGACAATTATCTTTAAATTAAAACATATTACTTTTTATATTTGTTATCACTAAAATTTCTGTTTTCCAAAAAATTTGAGGTGCAATTCTTACTTATTTATTTTAAAATATATTTTAATACTCTATTTAATAAATAATAAAATAATATAAAAATAGTAGCTAGCTGATTGCCTTTTATTATTTAAAAAAAAATTCTAACAAAATCTACTCCTTTTCCAAAAATATCACGACAATTACCTTTAAATTAAAACATATTATCTTTTATATTTGTTATCACTAAAATCCCTATTTTCCAAAAATATGAGGTGCAATCATTACTTATTTATTTTAAAACCTATTTTAATACTCTATTTAATTAATAATAAAATAATATAAAAATAGTAACTAGCTGATTGCCTTTTATAGTTAAAACATTTTTTTCTAACAAAATCTACTTCTTTTCCAAAAATATCACGGACAATTACCTTTAAATTAAAATATATTACCTTTTATATTTGTTATCACTAAAATCTTTCTTTTCCAAAAATATCAAGTGCACCTTACTTATATATTTTAAAACCTATTTTAATACTTTTAATTATTTAAAAAAACTTACCTATTTTAACAAGTGAACGTATTTTTTTAACAAATACAATTAATATAATTAAAACACATCTAAAAATATTACGGGCAGTTATTTTTTTTAATTAAAACATGTTAGTTTTTCTATTTGTCCTTATTAAAAAAACTTACTTATTTTAAAATGTCAACGTATTTGTTTTAATAAATACAATTAATATAATTAAAACACATCTAAAAATATCACGAACAATTAATTTTTTTTAATTAAAACATGTTAGATTTTATATCTGTCATTATTATTAATATTATTTTATAATAAAATAATATTAATAATACCTCATTTATCTTCCTCAGCTCTATCTGTATTTTTTTATATTTTTTTATGTTCCAATAAATATTTAAGTTTCTCATTTTATAATTTATCATATTAATTTTTACTTTTATTTTAATATTTTCCGTTCACATTAAATTTTTTAGTTTATTATTTTTTAAGGTCCGTGCCTTGCACAGGTTATTGGCTAGTATATATAATATATCCTATGCTAATATTTTGTTTAAGTAGCTTATAACCCGTGCAATGCACAATTATTTTTTAAATATTTATAATTATATTTCTTCACTAAGTTCATAAAATAATTTTTTATTTTAGTGATGATTTAATAATTATTATTCAACTGAAACTACTCCAAAATTGAAGAAAACAAATTACGAATTCTATTTAACTTAGAAAACCTACTCACATTTGATTTATATTATTAATACACTTTTTAGTATTTAAAATAATTTTACTAATAATCAAATGCAATTTTTTATATTAAATCTACCTGTTCATCCATTAAGAAGCAATGGTGTCACCGAAAACAATAGTTACACACATCTGTGCTTAGAAAATAGATACTAACACATGCCTATTCACTAATTGAGAAATCAAATCAAACTTTCTTAAACATTCAACCTGCTTATTCAAGCATGATATGCAAAACTCATCTCGCTAAACGTTAAGTATGAAAGATGTAGTAAATATATCATTCTCTAATTTTAAAATTCTAACCTATGTTAGAATAATTTGAGTTTTAAATATAACATTTAAATATGTTGCTAATGAATTTCGAACCATTGATCTCTAATAGTACTTTTAATTCAATTATATTTATTGAATATAAATAATTTTGTTTATTAGTTAAAAATATATTTTATATTTTATGAAATACAAATAATTCAATAATTTGATGGAATATTACTTTTTCTAATGATAACTTCAATGATTTTATTAAAATTATTCACTTTTAAATTTAAACAATTATCAAACTATTAATTATAAATAAAATTTAATTTAATTTGTTCATTATGACTATACTCTAAGGTAACACACCCCTCACTGTGTTGTGTTGCCCAGTGTAACACCTTTTACAAGTATAGTAACATAGCTTCATGACTTTAGTAACATTCAAAATCACTGTGTTACGATAGCACAAAAATTGTATAGCTATAGTAACATCCAATATGGTAACACCTCTTAATTTGTTGCGGTAGTATACTAAAAAGTGTATTTTGATAATTTAAAGCAAATATAATTGGGTTTTCTATATTAAATAGAATTATATAATTAGGTGTTCTACAACTATTTAAAAAAAATCTATTACAAAATTTCACACTCTTTTAATAAATTTTTTTATATTTTTAACTATTTTTTTATCGACATGAAAAATAAATAATTTTGATAAAATAACTAAGAAGTTTTTGTATAAGTTAAGAATAGGCCAAAAAGTGAATAATTAATTAAAAATATTAAAACATATTTTTGATATGAAAAATTATATTGTTATATTCATTAAAATATTATAAAATAGTTAAGAAGTTTTTGTAGAAATTAAATTTTTTCCAAAAAGGTGAATAATTAATTAAAAATATTAAAGATTATTTTCAGATGAATAATTACATTTTTATATAATCAGTAAAATATTATTTAATAATTTAAAAATAAATAATTATATTTCTAAAAATAATTTGGACGGAAGTCGATGAAAATTGAATGAGGGGCAAAAATACCGCCCATCCAATTTTTTGAGACAGCACCAATATCATAATTTTAAAGTTTCATAATTTTAATATAAAAATTATGCAGTCCAAAACAAACTTGACAACAACTGAAAAAATTATAATAAAAGCCCAGCATATACACACCCGTAGCTTTGCACATGTCCCGATGAAAATTTTGGGCGGTAATTTTCCCCCTTAAAGAAATAATTGAGACACAAAGACCCACTAACTTTCCCCAAAAACACCACTCATCTCCTATCTCCGCTCATTCTCT
Source organism: Heracleum sosnowskyi (assembly GCA_030848705.1). NCBI lineage: Eukaryota > Viridiplantae > Streptophyta > Magnoliopsida > Apiales > Apiaceae > Heracleum > Heracleum sosnowskyi. The sequence goes on from CM061239.1 coordinate 76,824,763, forward strand.
CTCTCTCGACTCCACAAACTCGATTTATTACCTCCAATTGGAAATTGAATACACAGAGTTTTCCTTTCCGATTTGGTATTTCGACTCCTTTCTATTTTTCTTTTTAAATTTCAGGTAATTAGGGCTTTCATTCTGGGTTTGATTTGGCCTTCAGCTTTGGGGCTTTCATTCTGGGGTTTGATTTGACCTTCAACTTTGGTAATCTCTAACTTATTTGGGTTTACATATAGGATTTTACTTTATTTGATTCAAACTCGATTTAGGGCTTTGTATTTGGGGAATTCAAGGTTTTGCATTTTAATGTTTTGGATTTTTATATATGAAGTTTTGTTTTGATATACGTTACGGGTTGTATGTATTGAAATTGTGCTGGTTATTTTGTATTAATCTTTTTATTTATATATGTATTAGTATATTCTTTATATTAGTGTTTTGTATTTTTTACAATGTGCTGCTATTGAACTCAAGGTCTCTACTCTTATCACCTTTTAACCTGTATATTTTATTTATATTGTTTTTTAATAATTATTCATTTGTATACACATTAATACTCATTAATTTTGTCCAAGACGTACTCTAAGTTGATTGATTTTGTGATATGGGTTTAGACTAAATGTTATGTTATATGATATGGGTTTTAGACTAAGTTGATTGATTGATTGGCGATTAGGAAGTAAGAACTTGTTGGATTTAAATAAGGTTGTGCAAGTCAGTGAGGTTACAGTTCTATTGTTTACTAGAAGGATTATGTTGGAGTGGTAGCTAGAATGAACTATTTACCCAATGTGTAGCTAGATACAATATCACGTAGTATGAATTGATAAAGATTGGTGTGTAGCTGGTGATGAGATACTTTAGGATGTATTAAAAGGAAGAAACCAGGACGCAATATTGGCTGCTTGTCTGTATATCGCTTGTAGGAAAGAAGACAAACCACATACTGTTAAGGGTACAAACTAAGATCGTTTTTGAATAATATGGATGCATCTTGATTTATCTGTGCGAATGATCTTAATTATTGATGCTTTACAATCATATATATGCATTACTGTTATTGGATCATTTGTATCCATAAAGAATTTATGGTTTATGTTTGATATATATTTTTTTGATTGACAGGTAATATCTGACATGAGGGTGTTAATGACTGAAGATTCAAACAATGCTGTCAGCAGTTCATTTCTGCTTGATGATGATTCAAGGTTAACGATGAGACTATGAAATGCGATTACACTTGTTATAATGTAATTTTGTAATTTGTGTTTTAAATCAAAAATGTTTTTTGCAACTAATTAGTGTTAATTAATGATGCAACATACCTTTCTCAGTTGAAGATATAGCTAAATCAATGAATCAGAATGGTATTTCAGACGTTGAACCGCCACCTCTGATTCTGCAGGCTTCACTTTTCTATTGCCTCGTACTGACTGATAGGATTTTGTCTTGGAATTTTCTAATTAGTTTCCACCATAGCACCCACCGTCAGGATTTAATATATGCATGTCATTGTTATCATTGGACAGTATGAACTGTATACATTTTTGTGTGTGTTACACAGACATGCACATCTCATTTGCACAATGGTGAAGCTTTTCTTTTTCTACAGGTATATTTATCTTGCCATGTACAGGAATCTTGACGAAGTCAGCCTCAGGTCATGATTTTTATAATGTACACTTTGATATGTGAGGCTCTATTTTCCTACACATAAGAACCAGCGGATAAGCATTGAATATCCCTTGATCTCGCGCAATGGTTCCAGTACTGCTGAAAGAAATCTTAGACCAGCTGGTGATTTTGTTTCAGTTGAAATTTGGAGAAAACAGAGATATTTTCCAGCTATTATCTTCAGTACAACTTTACCTGGACAGTTTTCATAGTCCTTACACAGGTCTTCCATACAAATATTGAATCTCTTGTCAAACTGATATGTTTCTGTTTCTCTTGTCAAATTGATAGTCAGGTGTAAAAAGAAGAAGCTAGAGTAACTCAGCTTTTTGATAAAAGTGTTCATATGATGCGAGAAACACACAACGGTCAAAATATCTGTTACAGCTGTTGAACTAATAGCTCCTGCATCTGCAATACAATTTTTCCAGGTACACGAACATGCAAAATATTTTCACTTCTCATTTTCGCAATAGTGCGTGACAAAATTTACTGAATCAACATTTTCATTTAGTATCAAGTGTTCTGTGATGCACTATAAATTATCTATATTATATTGCAGCAAGATTCTGGAACTCAATTACAGACTGTTTTAGATGGATGGGTGTGTAATATAGTCAGGAGACTTAGGACATAATAATAGCAGGGATAACAGTTTGTGGCATGACACAATTATAATTCATAATATGAAAGAATGTGTAGTGTTAAATATTAGCAAGTAATGTGACATTGACAGGTTAAAGGCAGTAAACTAAAAAGTTGTGAACCAATGCAATTACAAATTATGACATGACAATCATATTGTGCCATTTTACCTGCCCGGTCCATGGGTGTGTAAAAAGTTAGTTAGTTCCTTTTTTTAATACCATCCATGACTCGATCAATAAGCAACTTCCAGCGACAAGTCCTGTACATGTACACAGATGATAGCTTTACAAAAAACCAGGAACTGTTTTGTTGTGTATGATCTAGTTTTAATGGCAGAAAGTGGAATTGTTTGTGTAACAGGGGCTGGAGGATACATTGCTTCATGGCTTGTTAAGATTCTTCTCTCTAAGAATTACATTGTTCATGGCACTGTCAGAGATCCAAGTTTTCTTTTTTATATTTTCTTACCCTCTTTCTTGGCTAACCTGCACAGGATAACTTATATTTACTGCTCATTGTTTATCCCGTGTAGTTATTTAAACAATTTCGTAAGTAGATTATCGTTTGAAGGGGTTATGTTGAATTCCTCTACAATGTCTTGCAGGTGCTTCCAAGTATAGTCATTTAACTAAGCTCGAAAAGGCATATGAGAATCTAAAATGTTTAACTTAGACCAGGTAACTTGTACTTTTTTCTTAGTATGTGATATTTGTAAAGCAAAAAAAATCTATACTTTTTGAAGTATGGTTAATTAAGAAATACATGTATTTTATATTCTCCTGAAGTAGGATTATACCGAATAGTTTTTTTAAAACTATTACTATTACACTAACTACTTATTTCTCCTTAGTTGTGGTAATTCATTACTAGCTATTTATATTTAGTTTAAAGCTTATGTACGATATATAAAGCTTAATGTGCAAATCACTCCTTGCAGATACATAAAAGAAGCTAGCTAATATTGTTTGCAGGAAAATTTTTAAAGCCCACTGTTACATTTTGTAGAGCAATGCGAAAAGGACGGAGCTTGTATTCTTGTGTACTGGTATGGATACTCAAGAAAAAATGAAAATGTTAGGAGGCAAAGAAGGAAGCTCTGACAAATGAGTGACGGACTTGGCTCTTAGACATCTAGTGGTTTAGCCAGTGCCTTTTGATGACCTAGTATAGATTTTTCTATCCCGCTTATGACTTTGCAATATGGTTGTTAAAAATGAACATGTAATTTTCTTGTAGTACTTGTATGTTTTAATTTATATTCTCTACTGTTGGTGGATATTATTGGCTGATGTGGTTGGTTTGTTATTGGATTGGTTATCTTATTGGTGAATGAAATTAGGACTTGGTTTGGTTGTTGGTTTATTTGGTCGGAGATATAATATTTAAACAACATATTTTTATTCTATTATACTTAGGGTGTTACTATATGTATAATTGTGTGTTGCAATTGATAATATAACATGTGGGCCCCACTTTTTTGCAAAATTTTAATATCTTTGGTAACACAGAAAGTATGTTGCTGTAGAATGTTTATTGTGTTGCTGTAGATATCTTTAGTAACATAGTTTGCTATGTTACCTTAGGGGCCCTCGGTATGTTACTATAGACCCCTATAGCAACTGCTGAGAACCTAACACGGCTCTGATATTACCATAGCCCTTTTTGGGGCTATAGCAACGCGAAACTGGGCTTATATCAACATAGTTTTGTGGTTGCAAAAGGCCATTTATGGCGTAGTGGTATTTAATATAATCATACTATTAATCAAATACACTTTTTAATATTAGATCTGACGGTTCTCATCTATTTATTTAAAATTGTATGACCAGACTACCAAAGTTTTGGATAAGTACGCTTATTATATATAAGAATTTAATTTAATGTTACTTGTATTTAATAAATTATTTATATTCATAATTACATTTATTGTAGCGATCTAATTATATTATAATTGTTATATATGTTCGAATTTGATTTGGCTTTTATATAACTATACACACTAAAATAACTTTTTTATTAAATAATTAATTACTAAATATATGTTAAAACAGAAAAAAAAGTTATATAAATTTTAATTAGAATATGTATTTAATATAATTAGATTCGTTAAAATAAATTTTTAGTACTCAAGTAAATGAAAATAAGTTTTTAAAGTATTGTTGTGGAATAAAAACTAGATCTTTAAATCGTGGCTAGTGTTTCGTGAATTTAATGCTAGGGTTGATGAGCTTCGAGCTTTAATGGTGTGGCTGCTCTTGTTGTCGGGGACTAACTCGGTCCTAACAAGATACCTACGTACCTTGATGAGAATCAAGAATCAAGCCAAGACGTAGTTCTAGAGATGCCTATGCGGCTTGTTGTGCCCTCGCGGCATGGTGATGTATGGAGCTATGTCCAAAACGTTCTTTTTAGAATGAAGGGTGAAGTCCTTTATATAGATGTTGACAGTCTATGATTTAGACTAGGTTTGGGAGACTTGGAGGCCAAGTTTCCTTTTTTACGGAGGACACGGACTGTGTCTAGATCCTTCTTTGTAGGAGGCTGACTCCTTTTAGGTTTTGGTGTCTTGGAGGCTACTCCTTGTAAGAGTTGGCTTCAACTAGGACACATTTAATGGGCTATACAACTTGCCTTTTTATTAATTACAAATTTTATAAGTAATTAGGGTTACGGGCCTTATTAATTGGGCTTAACCTGTGGACCAAGCTAGTCTAATTAATGTATCATTAATTATATCTTTTGGGTTATTTTCAACCCATATCGTTTGCCCCCCAACTTCCGAGAAAACTTCTTGAGTTTTAGTAGAAGTTATAAATATCCTTAACGGGATTGTGGTCAACGCTCCCTTACCTGGTGTAACACCCCTAGATCCGGGGTCGGAGATCTGGGTTGTCACGTCCTCTATCCCAACAATATCCCTTGAACTTAAATCACAATAATAATAAACAACATGCTGTGACCCCACAATATAATCCACAACACTAATTATAGTCTCAGAGATGAAATTGAAATAAGTATCGAGTCATTAATCCATAAGGTAAAGTTATTACAACCCAAAGTGATTACCGAATAAGTTGCTCGTTTTTGGACATAACCTTACTTAAGTAATACATATAAATAAGTCTGATACACAAAAGCTGATAACCTAACCAACTGGTCATCCCCACCTCAGCCATGGCGGCTAGTATCTGTGCGTGGTACTAACGGGCGTTTCCAACCCGCTTGCGAGTAGTATGCCTCTGCCTGGCCATCTCTCCTATATGTTGTTGTGTGATTTTATAAAACAAAGCAAGAGTGAGCAATAAAGCCCCACAATATAATCTGTAATGAAATCTGTACTATATCGTATCATAATACATATTTGCAAGATATCGGAAAAATCTTTGCTATAACATATACCAGCTTTCAATACACAACTCTTCAATCAAGCTAAATCAGATATCTCATAGAAAATACCAGTTTTGAATATTTCTCAACATACTGCCAACATTATCGGTAACTGAGCTCCTAGGCTTCTGTTACAATGTTGCAGGCACAATTCCAATTGGAAGATGGGGGCTATACATGTGATATGGTCAGAAAAGTAATTATAGAAATATAATTGACTGGTCAAACAAAAGGTCGATATTTAAGGACCGGCACCCTAATTATTCATTAATTTCGTAATTAATGAGTAGGGGAAATATACAGCTCATGAAAAGAGCCTTGATTATGGAAAATTAGTCAAAGAAGGATCTGGAATCCCAATTAAAGGCAATCAATGAGTCGTAACCTTTATCCACAAGGAAACGAATTCTTCAGCAAGAAATACAATACTTATCCAATATCAAAAAGAAGACTTATCCGTTAAGTCTCCCAAACATACCATAAATATTAGGCTCCAGACGCCTATATAAGGTCCCTGATCCTACAATCAGAACTACGTTTTTGGCTTGATTCTCAATAACGATTTGAGATACGTAGGCATCTTGTGAGGACCGATTTAGTCCGGATACACGAGTGCAGCCATTAAAGCTCGAAAGCTCATTAATCCTAGCAATTAATATACAAGTACGTTTTTTAATCCATAACAACATGAAACACCTACGATAAGCGCTAATCAGTCGCTATACCGCATAAACACTTTCTCTACTAGTAGAAGGACGACTCCCCTCTGGTTATCACCCTGACCGCATTCGGGCCCTTTATGCTATATAGGCACCTATTTCATTGCCGAGCATAGGGTCATACCGTTTAGGGACTATTTCATCACCCAGTATGACAATTAATTTCAGTCCCCAGATGAAAATCATTGTCACGGAAAACGGAAGTTAATCCTATTTTCCCCAAGTACTTAGTACTTATCTCTCTTTTGAAAACATTTCTGGCCTACTTACTCCTAGGATAATAGAGGAGTAAGTTACCAGAAGGGATTGACCTATGTCGTCCCGCTTAGGATTTGATAAGATTTCTCTTTAAAGATTACGATCCGGGAGTCAAACTATTTGGAAATCTTTAAGGGTATTCCCGTCCCATTTGAGTGGTCAGCGAATATTTAAATCATCTCTTAAGATAGATTTAAATTAAAATAATATTTGGGAATCCCTACTTTGATTAAAATAAATATTATAAAGGTCGTAAATATTCTTCATAATCATTGAAGGTCAAAAATTACTTTTTAAACAATATACATCACCTTTAAATTAATTAAAATAATAATAAATATTCAAATAATATTCATCAATTAATAATTGATTAAATAATAATCAAAAGCTCAATAAATATTTGATAATCAAATCTAAGTGAATATTTAGAATAATATTCCTTGAATAATGAAATAATTGAATATATCTATTCAATATACTTATCAGAAAATAAACCTTAATGGTCTAAAGAAAATATACCGACTCCCGGTCTAAGTTTCAAAATACGATACACATGCTCTACTCTAAGAGCCTTTACAAAAACCCGGCTTATAACTATCATAACATATAGTTAATAAACCCATCACAACTCAAAGGATTTAAGTACCACAACAATATTATATACGCAAAATATAATCGAAAGCATTTTTCATCACAACAACCGTAGAAAGTCATAGGTTTTGGAAACTTGCCTGGAAGTCCTCAAGCAGTGGTAAACCTTGGGTTGGTCCGGTAATATAGAATCAACACAAGGTTCAAGATTAATAACTTAAACGCTTTCACCATACTAAGTATATAATATCTCAAGTAACAAGTTCATTTTCAAGTTAACTCCTTAAGAACTTCCACTCGTGCATGCTCGCTCAAGCATTTTTATAAAATTGAGATTTAATCCTTTTAACACGAAATCTTCTCGAGGGTCTTCCTAGACGTACCTATCATGTTATCACAAAGTTTCACATTCCAATACGTCGCTTAAGGGGATTGATCATTGCCTCAAAGTTGGCTAAGTGGTATAGTTTGGTCTCTCGAAACATCCTTTACTAAAACACTTGTTTCTCCTAAACCGTAAATCGGATTGTTAGATCAGGATTCAATGATCGTCAGGATCTAGACTCAACTGATCAGGATTGCTGACATCATCAGTATTGCATGGTCATCACTATTTGCTAAAGCGTCAGTATCAGGATTGTCATCAGGATCTACATCAGGACTGGGATCAGGATTGATCATCAGGACGGGAAGCTGATCAGGATTCCTACTTAGAGTTATATTTGGAGTCTAGTTAAATAAGGAAGTTTATTTTGTCGGTTCCTTATTTATAGTAATGAAGCTATCAATTTAGGATAGGTTTCAATCTTTGTAATTGATTAAGACTTATCATGTAATTGATAGAGAAGCTGTGTAGTATATAAACACAGTTTAGGTTTCGATTTATATCGATCACACACACGAGTATTTTTGTAACCTAGAAGCTCTCAAGAACATCAGAATTTCTTGAGAGAGTTTGTAACAGTTTTATATCAGATTTAATAAAGCTGTTATTATTCTTTCATATTTGTGATATATATTTTATTAAGTCGAGAATCTTATACAATTGTATTCAACCCCCCTACTACAATTTTTATTTACTGGGCAACAATTGGTATCAGAGCAAACTGATTTAAATTTGAATCAGATACGATCTAAGATGTCGACAAAATATGAAAGCATGAAGATTCCCATCCTGAAGAAGTCTGAATACCTAACATGGAAGGTAAAGATGCTGATGTATCTGGAGGCTATGGATCCTGACTATTTGGACAGGATTCGTGATGGACCATATATTCCTACGAGAATTGTTCCACAAACAGATACTGTACCTGAACACTACGCGGTCAAGGTGAAAACAGATCGGACTCCAGAAGAGAAAGCTGACGTTCTAAGAGATGCTAAGATAAAGAATATCCTTCACAACAGTCTTGATGCTGTCATGTCAAACAGGGTGATTGCATGCAAGTCTGCAAAAGAAATTTGGGACACTTTGGAAACTCAATGCCAAGGATCTGCCTCTGTCAAGAAGAATAGAAGGGCTCTACTTATTCAAGAGTATGAACAATTTGATGCTAGACCTGATGAGAGCCTTACTGATCTGTATGCTAGATTCCTGACACTCCTGAACAACCTATCTCTAGTTGGCAAAGAGTATGTATCAGAAGATTCTAATACCAAATTTCTACGAGCTTTACCAGAAGAATGGGATACACAAACATCTATCATTAGACATCAGTATGATCTAAACACTGTGTCTCTTGATGAAGTTTATGGGTTGCTGAGAACCTATGATCTTGAGGTTCAACAAAGAAAGAATAAAAGAAGCAACAATGCAAAGTCTATTGCCTTGAATGTAGAGGCTAAATCAAAAGGAAAAGCTGTGGAGGTCTCTAGAAGGAAATCAAGGATAGTTGAGTCAGATCCTGATGACTCATCATCAGATACTGATGGTAATCCTGATGCCAATACTGATGATGATTCTTCTGACTCAGACATGGAAGAGATGGTTGCTATGATTGTCAGAGGCTTCAAGAAGATGAAGTTCAGGAAGGCTAGAAGACAAGGCAACTTCCAGAAAAAGACCTTTAATGCTGACAAAGACAAGTACAATAAAAAAGACAACAAAAGTGGCAAATTTGACAAGTCAAAGGTTAGATGCTACAAGTGTAATGGAATGGGGCACTTTGAAACTGAGTGCAAGAAGGCTAAATCACTCATTACTTCAAGCAAAGATTGGATGGACTCTTCCTTAGATTCTGATACTGAGGTGGTCAACTATGCCCTAATGGCCAATACTGATGATACTACTATTCCTGATGATAAGGTACTAAATACTGTCTTTGATTTTGATACTGATAATGCTTCTGAGTTAAGACGTTTTCTAAAGTCATTGCATATTAGCTTTAGAAGTCAAACTGCTGAGAATACTAGAATCTTATCTGAGATGTCTGAACTTAGAAAAAGGAATGAGCATTTAGAAACTGAATTTTCTCATATGCAAAAAGTACAGATAGAATGTGACAATGTTAAACACCTGTATTCAGAGATGAAACTTAAATGTACTTCTCTTGAAAAAGAACTTGAGGAAGCTAAAGAGAAAATCAGAACCTGGACAGACTCTGGAAGGAAATTTCATGAAATAAATACTTCTAAGAATTGGAAAGAGTGTCTAGGTTATATGTCAGATGAAGGTAAGAAAATGAAAAAGAAAGTTGTTATAGATGAGACAGTAAGTCCAATGACCTATAGACATGTTATAGACAAAACCAAATCAAAGATTATGCCTGTTAAATTTGTATTTGGTAATGATCCCAATTCTACTTTTGAAAAGGGATCTACTTCTGTAAACTCAGTTCCTTATGTGAAGTCTAAACCTGTCAAGAAAACTGAAACGAAAAATATAGGTTTATTGTCTCAGAAACAACTTAGGGAAAAAGTTAGTAATGCTATTGGTAAACAAAATCTACCAACTGTCAAGAGAAATAGGAATGGTAAAGTTGGGATTAATAAAGAGAGTGGTTATAAATATGTCCCAAATGCACCTAGAAAATGTTGTTTTACCTGTGGTAACTCTAATCATCTTGCTATTGATTACAGAAAGAGTAAAATGAAGGTTACTGAAATTCATAGGTCTGATGTTAGGAATAGATCAGTATTTTATAAACCACATAATTCCTGTTTTCATTGTGGTAGTAAATGGAATTCTATTTACACATGTGAAGAATACCATGATTTGTACTATAACTTTTATGATCCATTACCTAAGTTTAATACTAGTGCAAATTCTGGTAGCATTAAGAATGTCAAACTGAAGCATGCTTTTGTTAATACTGATACTGACAAAGCAAATCCTGATAGAGTTAATCATGTCAGGACTGCTAAAATCAGAAAGTCTTCTACTGCTAAAATTAATAAAATGCATGGAAAAGGAACCCAACAAGTGTGGGTTCCTAAACATTCTGTAATAACCCGAATTTTTGGAAAAATTTAAAACTTTTCTTATTATGATTAAGTGCATCAGTGAATAGTGAATTTGGTGGATGAATAGTGATTTTGAGAATTAACAAAGTTTTTCATGCCACCTATGTACGAGACGTAGTGTGGATATTCGGAAGTCATATTAGTGATCTACGGAGTAAATAAGTGAATGCAAAGACGATCGGAATTCAGAAATTCCAAATTTTATTTTGGTGTAGTATTTGACCGGGCAGCGAATTATATATTATTATATTCAAGAAATGAGATATTAAATTAAGGATTTGAGGATTTAATATTTTGGAATTTTATTTTATTTGATTTGAGAATTTAGAACGAAAACCACTGAGACAGTGAAACGAAGGTTCTAGAAACCGCTGATACTTTATAACGAGATTAAGTGATTAAGCGAACGAATCATGAATTAAGGATTGAAATTATGACAGGATTAAATATAGACATGGAAGTAACATGTAACAAGATTAATTCGAGGGATGCAACATTTGGATCATCCATGTGAAAAGAAACGAATCAGTAAAGCTACTTTAACCAAACGCATGCATGCGCGACACGTGTCCCTGCTTTGCCACCATGATACTCCATGGCTTGACACGTGTCCTGATGACAAGGACAATGTGATGACTCACCACTTTAACAAAAAATCAGCATTTCAAGCATGATTATCCAAAAACAAAAGAAAAAGAAAAGAAGAAAAGAAAGAGAAGAACTCTCCAGATTTTCTGCCCAGCAGAAACAGAGTCCAAAGAAAAATCCATAACTCCATTTCTATCCATCCTTAAATCACCAAATTTAAACCATAGCTTCTCCACTCCATGGGTAACATTCGATCAAAATTCCATGGCCAGAAAAGGGGTGTAGCCTAGTCAAATCCCTTCCCCAAGTTGGAGAACCCCAAACTGTCCAGTTTCTGTCCAGCGGGAAGATGGGACTCAAAACCCTAGCTAGGAAGCTTTAAATTTGGCGATCTATAGCTCAAAAGAAAGCTTATGAAGAGTACAAGGTCTGGTAAAAATCTTAGAACCAATCTCTTGTTTTTCGATTTTATATGGATTTTACAAATTGATGATGAATAGTAACTCCGAAAGTTGTTAACTTGTTTTCCTGATTGAATCTTAAGGTTTAAGCTTTGTAAGGAGTATATAAGGCTTGTTGAGTGGTTGTGGCCACTGGTTAGTGTTGGTAGAGCATCAAGGAAGGTATACCACTCATCCACCCTTTGATTTATGTTGAGATTTAAGTGAAGTTTCTAGTAATGTTTAAGAATAAGCATGATTATGGAGTTTGGAGTATGTATGGTTAATTCTTGATGAATACTTGTTGTTGGTTGATGTTGGTGATATGTTCTTGAAGTATATAAACTAATTATGTTGTAAAGATGGTTGTGTTGTTGAATTGATTTGGTTTTAAGAGGTTTTGACATAACAAAAACCGGGAAACGTTAAGTTTTAAGCCGTCGTAATGCCCGATTCTCGTTAACTTTAAAACTGCATAGAATCCGAAAACTTAACTGCCTCTTTTGGTTCAGTGATGAACATGAGTGTGTAGAGCTTTGTTTCTAGTTTACGTGAGCGCAAGAATCATGTCGTTACGGGTTTAAGAGAAAAGTGAGTTTTAGTAAACGTCGTTCGGAGGAACAACCCTTCTCTGTTCAGAAACTTTGAGGCTATATTTGGACCACTTCGGAGCCATATTAAAATGTGAAACTTTGAGGAATAATACTAGAGACAGTTAGGAAGGCTCACGAAAAAGATTCGGATTAAAAAGATTATTTTTCGATTTTATAAAAATGTTTTAGTCGAGGTCGCGCAAGTGAAAACCACTGAAAACAAGACTTAGAAACCAAGGTTCCAAATGGTTAAGTATAACTTGGATTTGAGGATCGATTTCGGACTAAACCTACGACTTAAGAAATTGTCGATTAACATGGACTTAGTATGAGCCTATAACGAGCTAGTAATGCCTTGGTTGTGTTTCGCTTACGTGTTTAAGCATTGAGTACAAGTGGATTATCCAGGGGATTAATCGTACGTTTTCTTTGACTTTGTCTAGATTATCCGGCATCGTCGCGAACCCCTATCACTTCTCGAGCATCAGGCAAGTTTACTAAACCTTACTCTATTGTTCAGAGTAGGTATATTTTCAAATATTCAATACTTGTGTATTCCCAAGTTATATATATCAAATCTTTGTTGTGAGTATTGTGGCAAGTTTCCTAAATCTATACCTTGAAGTATTGATTATATATTACTGTTGTTGCCATGTGTGGAGTTATACAGTTTTGCGATACATGTTATATATCGTGTTAAATAGAATTTGACTTTTTGATATTATACGAGCTGTGAGATAATGTACTTATGAACCGGGATACCTTGTAGCTCTATAGATAAGAGCATGTTTATTGTTTCGACTCTAGACCGGGAGTCGATATTTGTGTTATATAGATAGTCGTGGAAACCCGGAGGGATTCCAGCGGCAGAGTACTATTCATCTTGAGGAATATTATTATTAAACATTAATTATATTTCTAGAAAGTATTAATTACCTGGAAATGATTTGAGGAATGTTATTTGAATATTAACTCATTCGAAGGTTATTATTTGAAAATGATTTGGTAACTGGCTTATAAGCTAGATATGGGATATCAGCTATAAGCCAGGGCTTTATATTTGCCCTAGGATAAGGGCGTGTGATTTTCTTGAAAGATCAGAAGTGATTATATTTTGTATATGATAAAGGTTATTTTCCGATAAAGATATCGGGTACTGTTATTCGAGGATTTACTATTTATATTATGTATGAATATTCATTTGAGGATTATTGACTTAAAGTATATTATTTATGAATATTCATTTGGGGATTATTGACTTAAAGATTATTAGTGTGAACATCCATTTAAGGATTATTTATTTAATGGATATTACTTTTGAATATTTATTTGAGATTTAATTATTTAATGAATATTATTTCGAATATTCAAATGAGAATTATTAATTAAGGAATGTTATTTCAGATATTCATTTGAGGTTTACTTAATCGAAGAATATTATTGTGAATATTATCTGAGGATTATTTAATGAATATTATTTTTGAATATTCATTTGAAGATTAATTATTTATTTAATGAATATTATTTTCAAATATTCATTTGCGGATTATTTATTTAATGAATATTATTTTCAAATATTCATTTGCGGATTATTCATTTAATGAATATTATTTTCAAATATTCATTTGAGGATTACTTACTTAATGAATATTATTTTCAAATATTCATTTAAGATTTACTTATTTAATAAATATTATTAAGTATTTGTAAATCAAAAGAGGTTCCCAAAATAATGTTTTTCCATTTAAATCTGTCCTTTAAAGGGGATTTAAATGCTCGCTCAACTATCAAAAATATGGGAAACCTGATTTAAGTGACTGCTACTCTTTTTAAACTCTCAACTCAAAAACTGTCAGGGGACAGATATTTTTCAAAGCTATGTAATTGTTGCAAGTCAAATATTGTATTACCACCTCAACAATCGAGGGGTAAATTCCTGGAACAAGTCGATATCCATTAACAAGCAATAGCTTGGGAAATATTGGAGAATCTTCCTTTCCAACCTAGATATAACTACTTAGTGGAGTCGTATCAACAAGTGTTACACTTGGGGAAAGGAGGACGATCTTTACGTTTCAGAGTCATGGATTTCATCTGAACTAGGAGTGGTGTAAGTGGTCAAGTTACGTGGGCCCATCCAAATTTTTATTGCCCCAAATGGGCGGGAGGTCACAGTAAGGAGGTAGACAATGTCAGGCCGTCGTGATACTTCCATCTACATGTAGAAAACTATTTGAGCGGTGCGACCTGCTACTGATCATAGTAAGGTTAGGCACAGCGGACGCGGTAGCAACTCCAGTATTGGTTCATCATCCAATTTGGATATTCCTGCAACATGTATTGGGGTGAAGAACCAATCATGTTGGTAGGGGGTCGAAAAGTGTTTGGAAATGAAGTGACAATAAATTCATGCAACTTCATCTTTTATTTATGAGTTATGACTCTGTGGATACCTTACATAACATGAGTTATGGTAAGGGAGTTGTTTATACTGAATCACCTTATAACTTCATCTTTTAAGTTATATGTTGATATTCTGCATATATAGCAGATATTTTTCGGAAAGGTTATATTTGGTTTACTTTGAAACCTCATCGTTTATACTAGAACTTTGTTCATAATATAGCCAAAGTTTGCAGAAATATTATGAAATTGATATTTGAAATACAACAATGGTATTATTTTTGGGATTACATTCCGATAAGGATGTAATTTAAGTATCGAGATATTTTGACAAATTATTGTCTTATACCCGCTTTATTCTGGGTTGAATTAAAGGCAGAATTATGCCATACTTTCATTTCCTTGCTGAGCTATCGCTCACTCTTGCTATTGTTTTATATATATTATATAGCAGCGAAGCAGGATGCCAATGGGACGGCACATACCCCGCAAGGCGTTTTCATAAACAGTTTCTAGCAGTGATCCCGAGAGTAGTACGAACCAATCGAATCAGGCTACAGCTTTCGGTATTCGACTTATGTATATACATGAATGGTATTAGAGGATTGTAAGCATCAGAAGACTAAGTTGGTAATGTAACATTACTTAGAAATTATATCAGTGACAGATTCAAAAGACATTTGGGTATTGTAATAAAAATTATTTATTCCGCAGTTGTTGTATTGTGTCGTTTCTGAGACTCTAACCTGTGTGTGTGTGTGTGAGACGTATGTTGTGGGGTCATGAGCAGGTGAATTATGAATGGTGTGAGTAATACAGGTAAGGCAAGGAGTACATGGATCGTGACTACCCTAAATCCCTGACCCCGGATTTGGGGCTGTTACAGAAATGGTATCAGAGAGTTAGGTTACAGTCCTCAGAAACGATAGGAGATCGAGTCTTACAATACCCTTAATAATGATAAGAACATCTAGAGCTCAAATTAAGTTCGTAGTCGGGTTAGAGGACATGACCCTGACTGTTTGAGATGAAGCCCGAGAGGGGACTTCTTCTAGGAAACCGTACTTAGGACTTCGTGATTAGTCACCTCGAGTCGTATGAGTTATAGATTGATGGGATTCTGAGATACCAGACCCCGAGGCCTTCGAGTAGGCAATTGATGATGCGTTCCTTGAAATGGACGGAGACCCGATAAAGGAAGATCCATAGGAGGATCTAGAGGAAGACCCCATGGTGGGTCAAGGAAAGAATCTTGTAGAGAACGTGTTGATTGATAAAGATGTAGTATGTTACTTGAGGTCGTATGATAGGACCAGACGAACCTTCAGAGGACAAATAAGTGACGAAACGAGAGTTTTAAGGATCGTTCATGATTCATCAAGAGATATGACAAAGAAAATGGAGTAGAGTCTCCAAAGCAGAAGAGGTAGAGGCAGTACAGCCAGTATCAGTGGATTGATTCGACTTGAACGAAACCTGTTACCCGTAGTCGGTTATAGTTGCCCATAAGGAGGCGGCATACGTAAGAACCAAGATGTTCAGATTTTCACGAACGATTAAGGGTACTTAGTTGCCTAGAATAGTGTCAGGAATTGCTTTGGCTATGAGGTTTCAATCCCCCACGACCAGCGATTCCACTAGAAATATTGTCTATTACATCATTGAGGGATTTTATTATCTCAAGGAGAATTTTGGGTATATGTACCATGCAAATGTTATTGTAAGACAAGCACGCTAAGACATAATCGAGGACGAGATTTACCACCCTCAGGAAACCAGGAAGGAATTATGAGGATAGAACAGAAAGGTCGGAAATCAGACCCGAGCATTACTAGTAGGTAAATAGATTGATCAAATTTCCCAGATTTGGAGAGAAATTCAGCAAAATTTGGCAAACCTTGTCTTTCTGATTACTAGAGGATGTCACCAAAGAGAGTGGAAATTAGAGCGAACCCTGTGGATTGGATAAGATAGCTGTTATATGGGTTGGTGCACAGACCCTGATTGCTATAATTGATTGTAGAGATAAAATGATGAAGTTGAGATTGGACGGTAAAAGCGAAATATATTTAAGGACCAAGACGGACTGAGAAATTCCGGGATTGACTTAAATGAAAAGGCTATTGTGCCAAAAGTGTTAAGCTTAGGTAGCGCACAGGATTGATATGGGAGAAGGAATATTGGGTATAAGGATGATTGAAATAGAGACCGGATTTAAGCTTGTAGTTTCTAACGAGTTTCCGAAGTACCGCCCAGTCGACATGTGGAATTGTCATTGCTATGGGCGACAACGGTATCGAAGTCTTCTTATAGAACAGAACGCTTACTTGAGATGTTTGCGCCTAGTCGAATGGAACTCCCTGCGATTGCAATTGTGATGGTTGAATTCTTAGCGACTATTATAAGTCGGCAATGACGTAAGTATCGAACACCTTAGGGTGCGTGGAAAAGAAAAGCTTTAGAATAGAACGATTATCCATCAGAGGAGCCGACATAAAAGGCATCCGTAGAGACCTTGGTAGTACCCTCCCCATTTGCAAATTATGTGGGATATTTCCCCAATCTATGATCTATCTTGACCTCTTTCCAAGAAAGAATTCTGATAAAGGGTATATTCCCTCTTCGAAGTTATTTTATAACACTTGTGTTAAATCATAATTAATTTCAATTATGTTAGAGGCTGTCACGATGCCTACTTTCAGGTTTTCGAAGCCCTGTCAAATGATGTTATTTAAGCTTTCACTTTTCTTCAAATATTGAATGACCCTATGGTGATACCTCACCACTTGTTTGTTAAGTACCAGTATCTTTTTGGTTATTCTTTTCTTTGGAAAACCGCACCTTTGGAATCTGTTCAATTTTAATCCAAGGTGTTCCTTTGAGAAATATTGTCGAAAGACGATAATCATTAAATTGATCTCGAATTGCTTTCATACTTCTCAACTTCCACTGAGACGAACAACCCTATACTTATAGGGGCTACAAGGACTATATGTCTATGTGATAGAAGTCTGATGGGACGCCATCACTTGTGAGTTGTGAAATACAAGAAGGCTAATTACCTTTAGTAATGTCTCAATCGAGGCACACAACATTGAGTTCTTATGATCATGTTGATCTCTCGGTAAATTCTCTTACCTCCAATAAGGTTACCTTAAAACTCATAACCTTATGATCACCAGTGTGTGACGTTTTCCTTAATATAGGAGCTATCTTTTCAAAGCTCCATGATTCTTGTTATCTTTATTGAATTTCAAGGGGAGGCCAACCAGGTCAAATAAGTCAAAATTCGCTGATAGGAATTAGATTCGCAACGAAATCGCCTATGACAGGAGCGAATCCCTAAGACGAATAGAATGTTAGTGACATATCAATGAATTGGTTTATTCTCCCAAGGATATTATGATAATGGAAGTCAATCGATATATGTGAAAGAAATAGCGATGTGCCGTGAACTCTAGTGACAACGGTGTTAGATAGATACCCTATGGTGAGATTGAGATTTTGGAGGAGTTGTTTACGAATGGACACTACCTCTGGGTTAGCAAGATAAGTACTGACGATGGAGTCAGAGGGAGCTGGTATTGTGACTTGGGAGAGGTGCAGCGTGTGTGGTTCTAGAGGAATAATTTTCGGAAATATATGGAGCCCAGACTGATTGTAAGGGAGAGAGAGTAATAAATAAAGAATGGAGACAGATTCAGAGATTCTTGAATATAGTTCAGACTAAGAAACTATTACGCTAGAGATACGAGGCTTAATTAGCTCTTATGGTTGACGCCAAGAAAAGAGATACCAAGTAGAAAGGAAACTACAATGGTTTTGGGAGATTGTACAAGGTTTTAATGAGCTACCAGATATCGATTTGGATGACATGAGAATGAATACCGAGTATTCAGAGTATAATGGGAATGAAAGGGTTAGTGACTCAGTTACAAGAGTTGTTGTATAAGGATATGATAAGACCCAGTGTACCACCATGGAGAGCCCGGTGTTGTTGTAAGAGAGAAAGATGTTAGCACAAGATTATGTATCGAACCTCGAGAGTTGTATGAGTTCGACATGGAGAATAGGTACCCTTGTAATGATTGTTTGATCAGCGGAAGAACGCTGTGTATTTCCAAATTTATTCAAGAACTGGATATCGCCAGTTGGAAGTTAAATCCGAGGATATACCCAAGACTGCGATTCGTACTAGGAATAGACACTTCGAGTTTTCGGCGAGGTTATTTTGGGATTGACTAATGCACCCACAAGTTTTTATGGAATGTAATGAATAGACTTTGAGTTATCCATGATAGTAGATAACGTGAGATGGAGAAATGGCTAGAATTGACCTAGAATTATGACTGTGAGATACACTACCATCCGGGGAAGGCCAATGTGGTGGCCGATACCCTTAATTAAAATGGGACAGAGATGGATTCCGAATGATCGGGAATTAAATGATGAGATTTTACACAAAACCCAAATTAGTCCAACAAACTAGGAAGACAAAAGATTTCACCAACAAGCGGCTAGTGACAACCAAGACAGACAGAGAAAGTATGCGGACTAAGCCCGCGAGTATAGAGATAGTACGGCTACTGATAAGCTAAATGGCAAGTTGATGAATGACAAACAAGTTTATGCTGGTGTATTTCTGTGCAAACAAGATAGAGAATATGAGGTTAGAGATTCGTGATGCTAAAGGTATCTCATGGAAGGAATTAATGAGATTTGGAAAGAAAGGGAAGTTGAGCCCGAGATTCATTGGGCCATCTGAGATTTAAGACGCATCAGGAAGGTGGCCTACGAGCCAGCCTTACCCCCCAAACTTGTAGAATGGTCATAACGAGGTTCATGTGTCAATGCTACGTCAGTATACTATAGATGCCCGGCATATGTAGAGTACGAGCAGGTAGATATACAACCTGGTCTGACTTACAAAGAACAACCTGTGGAAATCACGGATAGAAAAGAGCAAGTGCTAAGTGACGAGGTTGCCAAGCTAGCGAGAGGTTTGTGGAAAATAAAGAGGTGGAAGAATCCACCTGGGAGTTAGAAAGTGCAATGGAAGAGAAGTACCCCAGTTACTCCTAAGTTGATTCCGGGACGGAATCCTTTTAAGGAGGGGAGAATGTAATAACCCGAATTTTTGGAAAAATTTAAAACTTTTCTTATTATGATTAAGTGCATCAGTGAATAGTGAATTTGGTGGATGAATAGTGATTTTGAGAATTAACAAAGTTTTTCATGCCACCTATGTACGAGACGTAGTGTGGATATTCGGAAGTCATATTAGTGATCTACGGAGTAAATAAGTGAATGCAAAGACGATCGGAATTCAGAAATTCCAAATTTTATTTTGGTGTAGTATTTGACCGGGCAGCGAATTATATATTATTATATTCAAGAAATGAGATATTAAATTAAGGATTTGAGGATTTAATATTTTGGAATTTTATTTTATTTGATTTGAGAATTTAGAACGAAAACCACTGAGACAGTGAAACGAAGGTTCTAGAAACCGCTGATACTTTATAACGAGATTAAGTGATTAAGCGAACGAATCATGAATTAAGGATTGAAATTATGACAGGATTAAATATAGACATGGAAGTAACATGTAACAAGATTAATTCGAGGGATGCAACATTTGGATCATCCATGTGAAAAGAAACGAATCAGTAAAGCTACTTTAACCAAACGCATGCATGCGCGACACGTGTCCCTGCTTTGCCACCATGATACTCCATGGCTTGACACGTGTCCTGATGACAAGGACAATGTGATGACTCACCACTTTAACAAAAAATCAGCATTTCAAGCATGATTATCCAAAAACAAAAGAAAAAGAAAAGAAGAAAAGAAAGAGAAGAACTCTCCAGATTTTCTGCCCAGCAGAAACAGAGTCCAAAGAAAAATCCATAACTCCATTTCTATCCATCCTTAAATCACCAAATTTAAACCATAGCTTCTCCACTCCATGGGTAACATTCGATCAAAATTCCATGGCCAGAAAAGGGGTGTAGCCTAGTCAAATCCCTTCCCCAAGTTGGAGAACCCCAAACTGTCCAGTTTCTGTCCAGCGGGAAGATGGGACTCAAAACCCTAGATAGGAAGCTTTAAATTTGGCGATCTATAGCTCAAAAGAAAGCTTATGAAGAGTACAAGGTCTGGTAAAAATCTTAGAACCAAACTCTTGTTTTTCGATTTTATATGGATTTTACAAATTGATGATGAATAGTAACTCCGAAAGTTGTTAACTTGTTTTCCTGATTGAATCTTAAGGTTTAAGCTTTGTAAGGAGTATATAAGGCTTGTTGAGTGGTTGTGGCCACTGGTTAGTGTTGGTAGAGCATCAAGGAAGGTATACCACTCATCCACCCTTTGATTTATGTTGAGATTTAAGTGAAGTTTCTAGTAATGTTTAAGAATAAGCATGATTATGGAGTTTGGAGTATGTATGGTTAATTCTTGATGGATACTTGTTGTTGGTTGATGTTGGTGATATGTTCTTGAAGTATATAAACTAATTATGTTGTAAAGATGGTTGTGTTGTTGAATTGATTTGGTTTTAAGAGGTTTTGACATAACAAAAACCGGGAAACGTTAAGTTTTAAGCCGTCGTAATGCCCGATTCTCGTTAACTTTAAAACTGCATAGAATCCGAAAACTTAACTGCCTCTTTTGGTTCAGTGATGAACATGAGTGTGTAGAGCATTGTTTCTAGTTTACGTGAGCGCAAGAATCATGTCGTTACGATTTACGGTTTAAGAGAAAAGTGAGTTTTAGTAAACGTCGTTCGGAGGAACAACCCTTCTCTGTTCAGAAACTTTGAGGCTATATTTGGACCACTTCGGAGCCATATTAAAATGTGAAACTTTGAGGAATAATACTAGAGACAGTTAGGAAGGCTCACGAAAACGATTCGGATTAAAAAGATTATGTTTCGATTTTATAAAAATGTTTTAGTCGAGGTCGCGCAAGTGAAAACCACTGAAAACAAGACTTAGAAACCAAGGTTCCAAATGGTTAAGTATAACTTGGATTTGAGGATCGATTTCGGACTAAACCTACGACTTAAGAAATTGTCGATTAACATGGACTTAGTATGAGCCTATAACGAGCTAGTAATGCCTTGGTTGTGTTTCGCTTACGTGTTTAAGCATTGAGTACAAGTGGATTATCCAGGGGATTAATCGTACGTTTTCTTTGACTTTGTCTAGATTATCCGGCATCGTCGCGAACCCCTATCACTTCTCGAGCATCAGGCAAGTTTACTAAACCTTACTCTATTGTTCAGAGTAGGTATATTTTCAAATATTCAATACTTGTGTATTCCCAAGTTATAAATATCAAATCTTTTTTGTGAGTATTGTGGCAAGTTTCCTAAATCTATACCTTGAAGTATTGATTATATATTACTGTTGTTGCCATGTGTGGAGTTATACAGTTTTGCGATACATGTTATATATCGTGTTAAATAGAATTTGACTTTTGGATATTATACGAGCTGTGAGATAATGTACTTATGAACCGGGATACCTTATAGCTCTATAGATAAGAGCATGTTTATTGTTTCGACTCTAGACCGGGAGTCGATATTTGTGTTATATAGATAGTCGTGGAAACCCGGAGGGATTCCAGCGGCAGAGTACTATTCATCTTGAGGAATATTATTATTAAACATTAATTATATTTCTAGAAAGTATTAATTACCTGGAAATGATTTGAGGAATGTTATTTGAATATTAACTCATTCGAAGGTTATTATTTGAAAATGATTTGGTAACTGGCTTATAAGCTAGATATGGGATATCAGCTATAAGCCAGGGCTTTATATTTGCCCTAGGATAAGGGCGTGTGATTTTCTTGAAAGATCAGAAGTGATTATATTTTGTATATGATAAAGGTTATTTTCCGATAAAGATATCGGGTACTGTTATTCGAGGATTTACTATTTATATTATGTATGAATATTCATTTGAGGATTATTGACTTAAAGTATATTATTTATGAATATTCATTTGGGGATTATTGACTTAAAGATTATTAGTGTGAACATCCATTTAAGGATTATTTATTTAATGGATATTACTTTTGAATATTTATTTGAGATTTAATTATTTAATGAATATTATTTCGAATATTCAAATGAGAATTATTAATTAAGGAATGTTATTTCAGATATTCATTTGAGGTTTACTTAATCGAAGAATATTATTGTGAATATTATCTGAGGATTATTTAATGAATATTATTTTTGAATATTCATTTGAAGATTAATTATTTATTTAATGAATATTATTTTCAAATATTCATTTGCGGATTATTTATTTAATGAATATTATTTTCAAATATTCATTTGCGGATTATTCATTTAATGAATATTATTTTCAAATATTCATTTGAGGATTACTTACTTAATGAATATTATTTTCAAATATTCATTTAAGATTTACTTATTTAATAAATATTATTAAGTATTTGTAAATCAAAAGAGGTTCCCAAAATAATGTTTTTCCATTTAAATCTGTCCTTTAAAGGG
This sequence comes from Heracleum sosnowskyi, assembly GCA_030848705.1. Taxonomy (NCBI): domain Eukaryota; kingdom Viridiplantae; phylum Streptophyta; class Magnoliopsida; order Apiales; family Apiaceae; genus Heracleum; species Heracleum sosnowskyi. The sequence continues at coordinate 76,848,053 of CM061239.1, forward strand.
GATTTAAATGCTCGCTCAACTATCAAAAATATGGGAAACCTGATTTAAGTGACTGCTACTCTTTTTAAACTCTCAACTCAAAAACTGTCAGGGGACAGATATTTTTCAAAGCTATGTAATTGCTGCAAGTCAAATATTGTATTACCACCTCAACAATCGAGGGGTAAATTCCTGGAACAAGTCGATATCCATTAACAAGCAATAGCTTGGGAAATATTGGAGAATCTTCCTTTCCAACCTAGATATAACTACTTAGTGGAGTCGTATCAACAAGTGTTACACTTGGGGAAAGGAGGACGATCTTTACGTTTCAGAGTCATGGATTTCATCTGAACTAGGAGTGGTGTAAGTGGTCAAGTTGCGTGGGCCCATCCAAATTTTTATTGCCCCAAATGGGCGGGAGGTCACAGTAAGGCGGTAGACAATGTCAGGCCGTCGTGATACTTCCATCTACATGTAGAAAACTATTTGAGCGGTGCGACCTGCTACTGATCATAGTAAGGTTAGGCACAGCGGACGCGGTAGCAACTCCAGTATTGGTTCATCATCCAATTTGGATATTCCTGCAACATGTATTGGGGTGAAGAACCAATCATGTTGGTAGGGGGTCGAAAAGTGTTTGGAAATGAAGTGACAATAAATTCATGCAACTTCATCTTTTATTTATGAGTTATGACTCTGTGGATACCTTACATAACATGAGTTATGGTAAGGGAGTTGTTTATACTGAATCACCTTATAACTTCATCTTTTAAGTTATATGTTGATATTCTGCATATATAGCAGATATTTTTCGGAAAGGTTATATTTGGTTTACTTTGAAACCTCATCGTTTATACTAGAACTTTGTTCATAATATAGCCAAAGTTTGCAGAAATATTATGAAATTGATATTTGAAATACAACAATGGTATTATTTTTGGGATTACATTCCGATAAGGATGTAATTTAAGTATCGAGATATTTTGACAAATTATTGTCTTATACCCGCTTTATTCTGGGTTGAATTAAAGGCAGAATTATGCCATACTTTCATTTCCTTGCTGAGCTATCGCTCACTCTTGCTATTGTTTTATATATATTATATAGCAGCGAAGCAGGATGCCAATGGGACGGCACATACCCCGCAAGGCGTTTTCATAAACAGTTTCTAGCAGTGATCCCGAGAGTAGTACGAACCAATCGAATCAGGCTACAGCTTTCGGTATTCGACTTATGTATATACATGAATGGTATTAGAGGATTGTAAGCATCAGAAGACTAAGTTGGTAATGTAACATTACTTAGAAATTATATCAGTGACAGATTCAAAAGACATTTGGGTATTGTAATAAAAATTATTTATTCCGCAGTTGTTGTATTGTGTCGTTTCTGAGACTCTAACCTGTGTGTGTGTGTGTGAGACGTATGTTGTGGGGTCATGAGCAGGTGAATTATGAATGGTGTGAGTAATACAGGTAAGGAAAGGAGTACATGGATCGTGACTACCCTAAATCCCTGACCCCGGATTTGGGGCTGTTACACATTCTAACTAGTGTTTTAACATTCTGATTGCAGGGTAAAAAGAAAAATGTGTTAGTCATGGATAGTGGATGTTCTGTGCACATGACTGGAAACAAAGCCCTGTTATCAGAATATGAGGAAAAATCTAGCCCAACTGTGTCTTATGGAGATGGCAACATTGGACAAACTTTGGGATATGGCAATATAATCATTGGAAATGTCATCATTGAAAAAGTAGCTCTAGTGAAGGGACTAAAACACAACCTGTTGAGTATTAGTCAAATCACTGACAGAGGTTATCATGTCAACTTCTATTCCACACATTGTGAAGTAGTCAACAAAGAAATAGGAAAGATAGCATTGACTGGCTACAAACATGGTAACATTTATGGAGCCAACATTCTCTCAAATACTGATGGCTCCCCTACTTGTCTAATCAGTAAAGCATCAGTAGATGAAAGTTGGAATTGGCATAAGAAGCTTTCTCATCTCAACTTCAGCAATATCAATGAGTTGGTTAAGCAAGACTTAGTGAGAGGATTACCTAAAGCTTTGTATACTCCTGATGGACTCTGTGATGCTTGTCAAAAGGCTAAACAAAGAAGGACATCATTCAAGAGTAAATCATATTCCTCTATTGAAGAACCATATCACATGATACATCTTGATTTATTTGGACCAGTCAACATTATGTCCATCAGTAAGAAAAGGTACACTCTTTTAATTGTTGATGAATATTCTAGATTCACCTGGGTGTATTTTCTGCACAGAAAAGATGAAACCCCTGAAATACTGTTGGATCATGTGAGAATGATTGAGACAACCACAAAGTATAAAGTCAAGATACTGAGGAGTGATAATGGTACTGAATTCAAGAATTCAAAGATGAAAGAGTTCTGCAAATACAAAGGAATTGTTCAACAATTCTCTGCTCCTGGCACACCTCAGCAAAATGGAGTAGTTGAAAGGAAAAATAGAACTCTTATTGAAGCTGGCATAACTATGTTGGAAGAAGCTAAATTGCCTACATATTTCTGGGCAGAAGTAGTCAACACAACATGCTATACTCAGAATCTCACATTGATAAACAGACATGGTGTAACTCCATATCAAATTCTCAAGGAGAAGAAACCAAGTTTGAAGCATCTGCATGTGTTTGGCTGTAAATGTTTTGTTCTCAGAACTCATCCTGAACAACTAGGAAAATTTGAAACTAAGGCTGATGAAGGAATTTTTATTGGATATCCAGCCTCAAGAGCTTTCAGAGTTTTTAACTTGAGAACAAGGACTCTCATGGAGTCAATACACGTATCTTTTGATGACAAGATTGGAGGCAAGCAGTTGCAGTTTAGGGAGAAAGAAATTAATGAAGCTTTGGGGTTCAAGGTTGAAGGTCATGATGCTGAAGCCAATGATGCTGAAATGGTGGCATTCATGGATCTAATCAAGTATTCTGATGAGATAGACATGGCTAAGCTTAACAAGAAGCATGTCAGAAGGGAGTGGTCATTTCTGTTTGACACACTCCAAAAGGTGTTCCTGTGCAGGAAGACAGGATGGGACCACATTAGTCACATTTCTGTGAAGCTAGCCTACTCCTTAGCTCATAATCAGGAGATCAATGTAGGAGCCATTATTCTCAAGGAATTGGCTCAGTGGCTAGGCAGGAATGTTCGTGGAAGTGGTAATGAGATCTTTTACCGTCGTTTTGTTCAATGCATTTTAAATTATCTTGATAATACTGTGCATGAATTAGATGGTATTGATCCAACAAAGTTGGCTTATTCCAAGTCCATGTCCAAAGTTCTGTTTGGGTCATTGGCAACTAGGAATCAAGTGGATGTGATACTAAGTGTGAACCAACATATGCAGGACACATTTGCATCCTATCCACTTGATAAGCCCATATATCATTCTCTTTCCTGGAAAGGGAAGGCTGAGACTGATGGAGCTACACAGTCTAACCCAAGCCTCCCTAACCAATCCAGTAAACCATCTGCAAACACTACTTTAGTGATTAGGGAGCCTAGTGCACCAATCTCCCAAAAGGTTGTTGTTACTAAAAAGAAGACCAAGAAGAGAACCCTTGCTATAATTGATGAGACTGTAGATTTAGGAGGTGAGGAACCTGAGTCACAGCTCACTAGACAAAAGAAGAAATCCAAAACTCTAGCTACCACTGAATCCTCCCAACAGGATTCAGATGTGCAAAAAGGGGTACACCTATTACTGTCAATGTCCTCTCAACATGGCATTGGTATTGAAAAGAGTAGTCTCCCCACTACAACCTGTATAGAGTCAGCACAGGGTCAAGAACTCACTCTTGACTCAGGTGGAAATAAGGGTGATCAATCACTGAATGGAGAGCACATCAACTTTGAAACTCCTCCTATTTCTCAGGGGGAGTGGCCAAAATCAAGTCTAAACTCCTCTTCTCTTTCAGATTCTACATCTAAAATTTCTTCATTACAGGAAAGTCATTCACATGACAATTCTGCTCTTGATCATTCACAATTTGAATATGTGATTGAGCCCATTTCAAATGACATGGTGCTTGACACTGTGCTCACCACCCAGGACCCACATTTAGTTGGTCAGGAAATGCATGTTGGGGCATATTCCAATGACACCAACACAAACACAGAGGATTCACTAGTCCTTACTGGAGACTCTGTGCCAACCTCTCCAATCCTTAGGGATTTAGACCTGCCTTCACAGGCACATAGAGATGATGTTGTACCTCATCCCATTTCAATGGAGACAGCATCAGACTCTATAGTCATTCCAAGACTGGAGGAAACTCAGATGTCTATTCCTCATGAGGTGCCTAGCACTAGCTCTCACTTGGCTCAGGCCACTATGTCAGAATGGCTGAAGCCTGTGCAACATGACAGGACTTCAGGATCATCATCTGTACCCTCACAATTGATGGAAGAAGAACTCCAAAATCTTCATGTGGCACAGATTGACGAGATCTCTAAAATTGCTCAACATCTCCTAACAGCTAATCTTCCCAACTCAGACTATGAAGCCATTCTTCTATGTCATAAAGAGGATGTTGAGGCATAGCAGGAGAAATTGTAGATGAGGCTCAGCAGGATGGCAATGTAGATGCCTGGTTGGATGCCAAAAGAACTGTGCAGCTCAAAGATGCCCTAGCCTTTCTCAGGGAAGAATATCTTACATCTTTGGGGTCTAATGCCAAGAATCTTTCTCCTGCAGCAGTTTTTGAAGGAGTGAATGAAATGTACAAAAGTCAGCTGAAGGCTCTGCATTATCTTGGGAATGGTCTTCAATCAGAGATTTCTACTATCAAGGAGGAAACAAACAAATCTTTGACACAGCTCAGGAACTCCTATCTCTCTGATTTTCCCAAGGTAGATGGCATCCTCAAGGAAGTGCATAAAACTGCTAATAATGTCACAAAGATGGACTTCACTCTGGCCTTGGCTACAGACAATCTCAAGAAACTTGCTACCAAGCTAGATAATCAAGTGCAGTCCAACATAACATCCAACTCCATGCTCACAGTAATGTGGAAAAACCAGTATGGTGACAAGCTGGTGGATGAAGTTCCCATTTCCAAAATCTCCAAATTTGATTTCTCCAAGATCAAAGACCAGTCTCTCAATTCATTCAGGTCTGAGCAACTCTTCTCCAAAGTTGATAGATTGGAAAGAGAGGTAGCTGAACTCAAATCAGACAACCAAGGTCTCTCTCATACCTTGGGGCTCCTCAATGCTAAGCTGGATGACCAAAGCAATGCCACTTCTAATATCTTGCTAGTCCAGCATCAAATGATGACAACTATGCTCATGAGTATGAACCTTCCTATTCCTGGAGAATCTCAAGACATCTTGTCTGATCCCAAGCCTAAGGGGGAGAAAGGAAAGGAAGTAATTGTGGAAAAGAGAGGGGGAATACAAGCCAAACAACATAAGCTAAAAGGCATAGTCATTGAAGAAAATCTGTAAAACCAATCACTCTCCCCTCTGTGGATGTCATCAACCAACAGGGTCAAAGGAGCACAGTCACAACAACCTACTATCCCTCCACAATGCCAATGGATATCTCTGCTCCTCAAATCACAAAAAGTGCCAAACCAATCAAATTCAATATGGTCACTGATGCCAAGCTACAGGAAGTTGCCAACTCACACATCTATCATGATGAGGCCTTCCTGGAGTTTCTGAAAGACATACAAACCAGTGTACAAGGCGAAACTCTCAACTACAGAAGCAAGATCAATGATCAAATCAAATACTTTACAGTGGCAGTCAGGAAAATCAAGGATGCTCATATAAGAGAAATCATCATGGTGAGGACAATTGCTTGTGGCACTTATCCTTTGAAACTCTAGAGAAGCTGAGGTTTACTGAGCTGGACACACTTCTGGAATTAATTGAGAAGCATGGGGAAAACAACAAGAGACTGTATGATGACCTAAAGAAAGACCAATATCTAAGATTGCTTGAAGTTATCTCTAATCCAAGGACAATACTCTTTCAAAGTCTAAAAAAAGCAAACAGTATTGATCAACTAGTGATTCCTGCCCAATTGACAATGAAGAACAAAGACAAAATAAATCAAGTGTTGCAAATGCTGAGAGCAAAGAGAGGAATCAGGACTGCAGAAGAGCTAGAGACAATTCAAATTCTCCAACCATCCTAATTCATGGCAGAATCCCCGAGTCACTTAAAGAAAGGAGAGATAAGAAAGATGATGAGGAGGATGATGAAGAAAAGATCTACATAAGGAGAAGTCAAACAAGGAGTGGTAAGGATAGAGCACGTGAAAGCAGCAAAAGCAAAACTTCAAAGAAATCCAAAGATGCTGAAACTGACAACAAAGACTCTCAGAAGAAGAAAGAAACTTAGAAGACAAGGAGTGGAAATCAGCAAGTCAAGGACATTGTTAGCAGTATCTTAACCACAAAACAAGACTTTAAGTCTAGGGTGGATACTGTTGGTAATGATCCTCCAAAATCTAAGATCAAGGCCTCTGAAACTGGTTTGCCATAGAAGAAAGCTGCAGCCACAAAAGAAAAATCAAAAAGACACTTCCACAAAGTCACAGCTAGTGGATTGTTACAGTGGATCAAAGGAAAAGGGCTGAGATTACTTCCAAATGATGTGGCACTGAAGACAAAATCTCCTTGTTCCAGAAAACTACCTCAAGTGAAGCACATGAAAAGAAAGAGTGTAGCCAAAAGAACAAGGATAACAAAGAAGAATGAGGTGATCACAAATGTAGTAGGGATCAATGTACTTCCTCTGGATGAAGATTATGATGAAGATGCCCTAGCATTTCTAAGAGCCCAAAGAATCTTTGAAGTCAAAGTGAAGCAAAGTCATCTAGAGATCAAATACACTGATGGAAGAGAAAGAGAAATGAAGCAAGGGAGCTGGCAGTATTTTCCTCAATATGAGCTTGAAAGAATAAATGCATAGTTGAACTTTGAAGAAAAGGAAGAAAGATTGTGGAAGATAGAGATTGTCAGGTTCTTGAAGATGCACTCTGATTATTAGGAGAATCTAAGGAAGCTAAATGAAGAGAAGAACATTCAGAAAGAGAAAGAGATGGCTGAGATGGAAGAGAGGGCAAAAGAGTTGAGAAAGAAAGGGCTGTGCAAAGTGAAACAAAATCCTTATGTTGTGGAGTACAAAAATAAAAATGGAGGAAAAAGCAAGATAAGGATGAAGTTTTTAGATTCCTATGTGGAAAGTGCCCTTAGAGCTGCAATTGAAGATCTAGAAGACTCACCTCTCATTGAAGAACTAATTTCAAGAGATGAAATTCAAGCAGCCATTTCAGATATGAAGAGAAAGGAAGAAGTGAGAAAGAAGAAAGTTTATGATGACTATCTTGAGAAGCAAATGGAAACTGAAGCTGTTCAGCAACAAAGATAATCTGTAAGCTTTCACTTTCAGTATGTAATCAAAATTCTGTTCATAATGTTCATCTATTGTTCTCTCTGAAATTTAATTCCTTTTATGTAAGTTAGGCTTGTTATCAGACATGAAATTGTGCCTAAGTTTCTTACTCACAATTTGGGGGAGATTGTTAGGATCAAGGCATGTCTGAATACCACTATTAACAAGCCTAATCATTGTGACTATGTCACTCTACATGACCTAGTGAACTCTTTCACTGGGATATAGTATTGGTCTCTATTGTACTTGTCTTGTTTTCATGAACTTAGCTTTATCTTGTATGCTCAGAGCTATAATGAGCTTAGTAAGTTTCTTGCAATCTAGAATGTACATAGGCCATGAAATAATTATCCTGGTAGAAGTTCAGAAATGTTCAAGCAGCAGGATGGAGATGAATAAGGCCCTGAAGAAATAAGTTGCAGAAATATATCTAAGTCCCTATACCGTGAAGTCAAAATAGAGCTATGTCGTGAAGTCCAAAATATCCATGTCGTGAAGTACTGAGATCGCATAGTCCTAAAATGTACTATGTCGTGAAGTCTTCATTACTGATGTCGTGAAGTGTTGAGATCGCAAAGTCAGATTGTACTAGATCGAGAAGTCCTCAAATAGGCTATGTCGCGAAGTCCTCAAAAAGGCTATGTCGCAAAGTCCTCAAAAAGGCTATGTCGCGAAGTCTTCAAGAAGGCCATATCGCGAAGTCCTCTCTAAGCCTATATCGCATACTCCTGAAACACTCATATAGCTAAGTCATGAATGCACTATGTCGACAAGTCAAAGAATCAGGAATATGCTGGAGTTCACGATGTCAACACTTAGCCGTTCATAACAAGACAAACCAAGGTACAGAACCAAAATTCAAAGGAGACAAATACTGAAGCATCCGTTACGGTAAGGTGGTCTAAAGAACAGATGGCAAATCTACAGCAAAACTTGGAGAGAAAGAGAAGAGACAAGCAACTACAGAAACGGGAAAGACCCCGAAAAGCAAGTGGTCCTTCCTGAAACAGTTAACTTCTTATGGCAGAATAAGTTGGACTTACAATGATGGGTAACTGTGTAAATAGAAGTGTGCACTAGTTTGTATAGGTTATATATATCCTGCACACTCTATTGTTAGCTGTAAGAGAGTAACACACAGAAATATTCAAGCACTCTTTTCTCTGTAAGAAAAGCAAGAAAACATTGTTCTTGTTTAGAAGCCAGAATTTCACCTGTGAAATTTTGGAAGCTGTAGTATTTAATTTACTTAATACAAAGTAGATTAAAGTGATTGCGTGTGTGCTATTCATTTTAATTCCGCATTTACATACAACATAATCCTTTACATCATTTTAGTTTAAAGAAATCGTAAACCATTCAAACTATCCATTCACCCCCTCTGTCTAGTTTCTTAGTGTCATTCATTACTAACACATATACTTCTTAGTTGTCCAAAGGCCCCTTGGCTTTCTTCAATATTCCACACAGAGCCTTTAACCTTCTTTAAGGCCTTGAGGACTAGGAGGCACTTGTCATCACATTTGGAGGTGAAGAGCCCTAAGGCTACAACTCTTCTCTTGACTTTCTGAATGTCCTTCACAGACTTTTGGGGGTTCCATACCTAGGATTTCTTTTGGGGCCTCAATGCCTCGTTTCGATTTCATGAGACTATGAATTTCCTAGATCCAACGCTGAAGGCACATTTAGCGGGATTCAAAATCATTTTGTGGTGCCTCAATACTTCAAATGCCTCTCGAAGGTGGAACTGGGAGAGCATTTCGAGATCTTCGAACATATTCGAGGGTTCAACGTGACTATTGTCACTTCGGACAACACACAAGATGAGACTTTACCACTATGGAGCGGCTTATTGCAAAAAGAGGAAGGGGAAAAATAGACGAGGAATCTCTTTGGGGCAGATAGCTCACAGGGCTCATTAGACAAAAAGAAAGACCACCAAAAGTATGACTACACCCGAGATCAAAGCCTTTGACATTTTGGGCTTAGGTCTAACCGCCGTCACGGAATTTCAAACGCTATCACGGCTAAACTTTCCGCGACTTAATATGATCGGCCTTGTCGAGGCTCTTGACTAAAATGTGTCATCCACATAAACCTCCATGGTCTTTCCAATCTGATTCTTAAAAATCTTGGGATTTCATCCTTGTGCATCTTGATTTGGTTTTATCCATCTATGAAACCTTGGTATTTCATCCTTGTGCATAAGCCCATCAGTGACATCGATAAATGTATCAATTCTTGGTATAGGGGAAAACAATCCTTAGGACATGCATCGTGCAAGTCATTGAAGTCTACACATATCCTTCATTTTCCATTGAATTTTTTGACCATCAAGGGGTTAGCTAACCATTGAGTTTCCTCAGTAAACCCAGCTTTTAAGAGCTTGTCCACTTCTTGATTTATGGCTTCTTGCCTTTTAGGAGCAAAATTCCATTTCTTTTTTTTCACCATCTTGTTATCCAAATCCACATTCAACCTTGCTACTACGTAAACCTTTGCCCTTGGGAAATTAATATTATCGACTCTTGTCTTTTCTTTCAGGGTCACCCTTAAGTGGTCTCAATTCCTGATCTTTCTCGATCTCCATCAAGATTTTGACTCCTGAGAGTGTTCAACCTTGAATACTCAGTAAACCTTTGTCTTTGAGGTTTCTTGGTAGAGGAATCAAAATCCATGTATGGTCTAGGCCACATGACGTAGTATTCTTGACTACCCTCTACAGTAGTTGCTGATTTCTTCATACTTTCCTAGAGATATACACATTCATGATCTTGTTCATAAAAGGAGGGACTGGATCATCAGGATCTTCCATCAACAATAGTTCAATAATGCTTCCCGTTGGTGCTTCAGTCCTCTCAGTTCTCGGGTTAGCATCCAAACTTATCATCGGGGTGGTGTTTTGAGGTTTTGGTTAATGTTGGGCGCGCTTGCCTTGATGTTTTTTTCAAGTATTTTTCAATTCTTGGATTTGCGCCTCATGGGCTAAGATCCTCTCTTCAATAGTCTGTTCATTCATTCCTTTTGACCCTTGGGGCTGTGGATGACAATCCCCTGTAGTTGTATTCCTTCTAGAGCGTCTCCTTCTTTCAGAGTGAACATTCTCATTAGTGGATTTGTCTGTATTAGTAATACACCAACCAGAAAAATCATTGTTTCTTGTCTTTGGGGCTTCAAGCCTGAGACATAATGGGTTTATAGCTTCTATTGCTTTGAGGGGGAAGAAGGAAATTTCCACTTCCTCGAAGTACGGGTATCCATATATACCGGATCTTGGGTTTGAGCAATTCAAGGGGGGTTGCATCAGTGATAAAGGGCGCAGTCAGACCTTGTAGTTGATAATTCTTTTTCTAGGAAATGAGATTCGTCCCTATAGGCACGATTGCTAGGTGTTTTAGGGATTGGCTCATGGTGGACTCAATCCCCGATGTTGGAGTTAGGAATTCGTCCCTTGGGATTCAATCCTTAAGTAGTCGTTGTTGGGGAATCTGTTCCTTATGCAGAAGTTGAAGCGGACAGGTTCTCAATGACAAATGTCGAAACCTGAGTTGTTGGTGGTTCGTCACCATGATTGTTTCTCCGTGTATTTACCATGATTGATATTGGTTCCCACAGACGGCACCAAATGTTGTGGATAAAAACTAGGTCTTTAAATCGTGGCTAGGGTTTCGTGAATTTAATGCTAGGGTTGATGAGCTTTGAGCTTTAATGGTGCGGCTGCTCTTGTTGTCGGGGACTAACTCGGTCCTGACAAGATGGCTACGTACCTTGATGAGAATCAAGAATCAAGCCAAGACGTAGTTCTAAAGATGCCTACGCGGCTTGTTGTGCCCTCGCGGCACGGTGACGTATGGAGCTGTGTCCAAAACGTTCTTTTTAGAATGAAGGGTGAAGTCCTTTATATAGATGTTGAGAGTCTATGATTTAGACTAGGTTTGGGAGACTTGGGAGCCAAGTCTCCTTCTTGACGGAGGACAAGGACTGTGTCTAGATAGGAGGTTGACTCCTTTTAGGTTTTGGTGTTTTGGAGGCCAATCCTTATAAAAGTTGGCTTCAACTAGGACACATTTAATGGGTTGTACAACTAGCCTTTTTATTAATTACGAATTTAATAAATAATTAGGGTTACGAGTCTTATTAATTGGGCTTAACCTGTGGACCAAGCTAGATCTAATTAATGTATCATTAGTTATGTCTTTTGGTTATTTTCAGCCCATATCAAGTATGAAGGTTTTAGAGATTTTATAATAGTTTTCTCTGGCGCATATATATGGATTCGAATCCTACTAAATAGTAATGTCTTCTAAAATATGTTTTGAAATATATAAGTCCATAAATCGAATTATTACCTACCTTCCATCTAAATTTTTTAATGTTTTGATTTTAGTAATATAGTATAGACAAAAATATATTAAGAGTATATTAATGGAACTGAAAATAAGTAATACATAAAATTACATATTATACATTTTAATTTACGACTCTAAATTACAGGTAAATTCAATTATGTTTAAAAAATTATATAATTTTAATTTAAAGATATCTATACTATATTATTAAAGACGAAACATTAAAAGTTTTGGTCGGTCGGTCGGTATTTGGGTCGGGCATATCTATAATTTGGACCGGGCCTATATATAACCAATTTATTTTTAACCAATTGTTTTTTCAGCCTAAAATACATTACCTATTTATCTATCTTTCTAACTAAAATAACTCATCTTATAAAAATAAAATAGGTAACATATATAGGGTGGCATTCCAGAGAGAACTTCTTATATAGAGTCCGGGAGAGAACCATTACATAAATATTCATAATACATATTTTTATCACATTTTTATTAGATATGATTATAAATTTCAATTATTAAATCAAAAAACGGAATTAAACTCTTTTTTTTTTAAAAATTAATTGAAAATTAGTCAAATAGTCCAAAGTGATTCTATAGCAGAATCAAATCTATCCAAAATGATTCTACAACAGAATCAAATTTAAAATCAATGTTTTTATTCAAATTTTAAATGTTAAATTTTTTATAAAGTTTGTATATGCTAATATTCTACGTTAGAATCAGATTATATATTTTATGTAAAAAAATTAAAATTATTTATAAGATTCTATAATAGAATATATCTGATTCTCTATATAAAATGGTTCTCTTTGGAACAATGGCCAACATATATATAAAATGGTAATATTATTACATATTTATAACTGATTACCTTTTTCAGCTAAAACACATTATATATTTTACATTTTCTAACTAAAACAACTCATGTTCTAAACATAACACATGCAAAATAAATATGTAATGGTAATATTGTTATATATAATTATTAATAAATAACCACTTACCCTTTCAGCTAAACACATAACCTTTTTTTTTTCTAACTTAAACAACTAATTTTTCTAAAAGTAACATGAGCAACATATATATATATATAAAGGTAATATAATTTTCTATTTCCTAATTTAAACAACTGATTTTCTAAAAGTAACACGGGCAACATATATATATAAATGTAATATAATTTTATATAATTATTAATAAGTAATTAACTGTCTTTTTAAGGACATTATCTGTTTTATATTTTTTAATTGAAACAACTCATATTCGAATTAAAAAAAACACGGACAAAATATAGAAATAATGAAAATATTATTATATTAAACTTATAAATTCCATGTTTAATATAATTTTTTATAATATTCAATTTAAATAAGATAATTAATAAAAAAAATAAAATTAATAGCATATGTTAAAAGAAACTCGACACATTACATTACATGTCACATATTTTGTTATTTGCACTTTAGTCACTCTTAGATTTTTTAAGAGCAAATAAATACAAACCGTTAGATCTATTATTTAAAACTATTTTTCTATTTTAATATCTAAAATACTATTAAAGATTACGTCAACAATTTATTAAATTAAAATACTTATATTGTTAGATATATAAATCCAATTTATTATATACACATATAAATATATATTAAAATTTCATCAAAAAAGATATAATTATAAAAATCTAAATAAAAATAATAAAATATTAAAGAAAACCGTGCATGGCACGGATATAAGCTAGTATATTATTATGTATAATATGCACTTATATGTCCTTTAATATTCCATCTTGGTATTTCATATAATAATCAATCCTAATTACTTATTTTTTATATGTGTATATATATAATTTTATTTTTAGTATAAATTCTAAATATGATGCATTGTGTTAAAAATTAATCAAACTCGAGAAATGATAAAAATTTGTTTAAATTCTATGTTATTTTTTTAAAAATGTGCATGTCATTAGATGGGTTTGATACTTGTGAAGTCGGTCGAAAATGGATTTGATGCTTGTGAAGTTGTTCTTAATTAACTAAGTAAGATTAACAGGATTTATGATATTGATTTATAATAATACTCCCTCCGTATATATTACTTATATTGTTCGCGATTAAAAGTTCATTTTTAATTCCATCATAATAAATGAATTGATATTATTTTATTTTATTTTTATAAAAATTAACTTAATTAACACATAATTTATCTTAATCAAAACCTTACGTAGTTTTTTCCTTTCCAAATAAACTTTGATTTTAACTGTTCTCATTTGTATCAAAGCCTCTGTATGTTTCTATGAAATTTAATAAATTTGATATCTGCAGGAGTTGAGATTGCTGAGAGATTTGCATTTTACGGGATAAGTATGAATCTGATTACATTTCTTACTGGTCCCTTGGCTCAATCCAGTGTCACGGCCGCAGCTAATGTTGACAGCATCACTTGTGCCGCTTCTAGGTGCTTTTGTTGCTGATTCATTTTTAGGACGATACCGCACTATCATCATATCTTCTCTCATTTACACTCTCGTATGTGTGTTTTTTTTGCCTTTTTCTTATTTGCATTTGACATTTGTAAAATTCATTTAGGTAAAAACTTAACAGTGAGATATTTACTTTTAGGCTCTTAACTCTGCCAAAACCTTGATTAAGACTAACTAGAAACCATTTGGTGGATCTTACACTTCAAACAATTCACAATGATGCACTTGAGCATCTTAATTAGAATATGCTCTTAATTATATGGTATGCAGTTATTGTTGTTACAAAAGAAATGTTTAGTTGTAGTTGATGATGAACTTTTTAAGGATCAAAGTTGTTTTAATTAGTTATGTAACTTTTGTATGTCAAATAACATTAGTGTAGTATCGTGCATTTGTTCTCTCAACTGAATGAGAGTTACTAGGCTCGACATTCACCGGAAAAGGTGTATTTGCATGTCTCGCATTGTAAACAACAACTAGGGAATTAGGCTGTTAATTCCACAAATGCAGAATTCAAGCAGAATTCTGTCCGATAAGTGAAAACTGAGTAGTAGTCTAATAAAGTTGAAGCCACACCAGACATTTCAATCATGTAGTTAGATTATCACCTAGAAGAATCTCATCACTGCCATGCATCCAATTGTTAGAAATTTGAATTTGCCTTCCATAAGTTTGAAATTAATTCAAAAATAAAAAGACCTGACCTAAGCAAAGTATTAGTGTGAATGCATAACTAAATCATGCTTAGTTTACTCTTAACATTTTTTATTCAGCCTATGAATTAGGATCATATTATTTAAGTCACGCCCTTTCTATCACTTCTGATTAGTTTCATTGACTACTTCCAAAGAACTGCTAACTTTGTACCACTGTACCTTGACTTGGATTGAAATGCAGGGGCTTGGACTGTTGACACTTTCAGCTGTTTTTACTTCTTTGGGTTCTACAAATTCTCCTCCACAGATCCAAATTATGTTCTTTTTCTTCTCCCTATATCTGGTTGCAGTAGCACAAGGAGGACACAAACCTTGTGTTCAGGCTTTTGGTGCTGACCAGTTTGATTATGATGATCCAGAGGAGTGCCAAGCTAAGAGCTCATTCTTTAATTGGTGGTTCTGTTGCGTTTCTTGCGGTACTACTGTGAATCTTGTAGTTCTAATATATATACAGGACAACCTTGGTTGGGTGCTCGGGTTTGGGATTCCTTGTTTGCCATGGGAATTGCTCTAATCTTGTACTTGCTTGGAACAATGACCTATCGATACAATATCAATGATGATGAGAAAACCCCTTTCACTAGAATTGGTCGAGTATTTATCAAAGCAATTAATAATTGGAGAAGCACCATTTCACAACAAATCATTGACGAGGAAGCTCCGGGAACTTTGCATCATCAGAGTTTTCAACAATTTAAGTATGGAAAACTGTTTTTTGTGCTCTCTGGGTCGAAGAAATCATAGTTATGTTTCTAATTAACTTTTTCTTTTCTTCAGATTTCTTAACAAAGCTTTGCTCTCACCCGATGGTTCAAAGATCGAAGCAAATATCTGTAGCATGAATGATGTTGAAGAGGCAAAAGCAGTTCTGAGGCTGGTTCCTATATGGGCTTCATGTTTAGTTTGTACTGCTGTGTTTTCACAGTTACGAACTTTCTTCACTAAGCAAGGAGTGACTATGAACAGATCTATCGGATCACATTTTGAGATCCCACCTGCTGCTTTCCTATTTTTTAGCACACTTCCCATCGTTATCATTATTCCCATCTATGACCGTATTCTTGTTCCTTGTGCTCGAGCTATAACGGGGAAACCTTCTGCATTGTGGCATAACAATGCTTCAAAGAATTGGAGTTGGTATAGGCTTCTCCATCATTTCTATGGTTATTGCAGCTCTGGTTGAGACAAAACGACTCCAAACTGCTCGTGACTATGGGCTGGTCGATACACCTGATGTTACAATTCCAATGGACATCTGGTAGCTAGTCCCACAGTATGTATTATGTGGTATTGCTGATGTGTTCACAATGGTTGGTCTGCAAGAATTTTTTTATGATCAAGTTCCAAGTGAACTGAAAAGTATAGGTCTTGCTCTTTACCTCAGTATCTTTGGTGTTGCGAGTTTCCTTAGCAGCTTTCTCATTTCGGTTATTGAGGAAACAACTAGATCTCGTGGTGAAGACAGTTGGTTTCCGGACAACTTAAATAAAGGTCATCTGAATTACTTTTATTGGATGCTCGGGGGGCCTTAGTACGGTGTCTGCTGTATTGTACTTGTATTTTGCAAGAACATATGTTTATAGACGAAAACGTACTTTCTGAGAATCTGAGAGTGATAGAATGTGACACATTGTTAACATTGTACAAAAATCAAGTCTATCATGGCAGTGATAATGTACTTGTGCAAGATGTCACAGTTTTAAGAGTAGAGAGGGTTGCTTGTACATTCATTTTGGTGGTTCGACGATTTTATTCTCTATTTGGGATTACTGTTAAAATTTTTGTGAAAAAATAGTGTTGGAAAAATCAAAATAGTGCGGGTAACATC
The DNA here is from genome assembly GCA_030848705.1 of Heracleum sosnowskyi. NCBI lineage: Eukaryota > Viridiplantae > Streptophyta > Magnoliopsida > Apiales > Apiaceae > Heracleum > Heracleum sosnowskyi. The sequence continues at coordinate 76,864,864 of CM061239.1, forward strand.
ATATATAACTGTTTAGTAATATTTTTGATATTTGCAAGTTTTTATTTTAATATAAAAAAATTATATTTTTCGTGAGGTTTGATGTTGGAACGAGTAGATGCTTCCCGCAGTGTTTTTTTTCAAAAGTGTTAGAAGACCAAAAGCAGTTTTTAGGCCGAAACTTCACAATATTATGATATTGTTTGCTTAAAGCAGAGCCCGGGATTTTGTTTTCGGACACATCTCAGACCCAGAAGATCTCATACTAAAATGGAGAAAAATAATTTTTTGTCTCCTACTTGATGTGGTACTTAAGTTGACATTGTCCAATAGAGTTGATACTATCCAATAGTTCTTAGGTTAGAGCTTTAATCTATGTGTTACCTATAAATCTGTACATTGGGTATTTCATCCATAAGTTTAGCTCAAATTCCAACAAGCACAATGACCGAACGTCGTGATCTGACACTCATCAACTGAAGGCGGTTAAGGTAACTCGACCTAGGTGATTTTGTTCCACAGCTCATTCTTTAAGTTTCTGATTGAAATTAATTAACACATGACCTAAATCCATTATAAAAATACATTAAAAGAAATCAATTCAACAAGTACTTGATCAGAAAAAAAATGCCTAACTGTGTATTTTTCATGTATACCTGTTTGAATCTAATAATCGTATGAAAAACTACAAAATTTAATATAATTTTTTCATGCAGTTACTAACACAGAAACATCTCATTCATGCAGTTACCAACAACATAGAAACATCTCTTTCATGCAGTTTACAGATAGAAACATCAGTTCCATGACAATATATAAGATCACCTAGCCTTGAGGATAATTTAATTTCATTTAAACATGGCTGCTCTCACCGGATCCGCTACCGCTCCACTTCTACCAAACTCCAACGACATCGTCAAGGGCGTTGTTGACTACAAAAACCGGCCAGTTCATCGATCTAAATCAGGCGGATGGAGATCAGCTTCATTCATCATGGGTACCTACTTTGAAGCAACTAAACTTCACATTAATTCTTAGTCTATGGTTTTGTATTCACACATATTTTTATATAATCAAATTCAGTGGAAAACTAAGTAGAAATATTGTGAGAACCATTTGCATTTCACCGTTGTCATTTGTACCAAAGCCTCTCCGTATAAATGAAATTTATAAATTTGATATGCAGGAGTTGAAATTGCTGAGAGATTTGCATATTATGGAATAAGTATGAATTTGATTACATTTCTTACTGGTCCCTTGGCTCAATCCACTGCCAAGGCCGCAGCTAATGTTAACGCTTGGTACGGGACAGCATCGCTTCTGCCGCTTCTAGGTGCTTTTCTTGCTGATTCTTTTTTGGGACGATACTGCACTATCATCATATCTTCTCTCATTTACATTCTGGTATGTGTTTTTTTGCCTTTTCTTATTCACATTTGGTAAACATGGTATATACATATAGGTAAAAACTCAACTGAGAGATATATAGTTACTTCTTGGGCTCTTAACTCTTTCAAAACCTTAAGGCTAAAAGCCACCAAGCGGATCTGATACTATAAAAAATTTGTCATGTCACACTTGAGCATCTAAATTAGAAAGAAATGTTTAGTAGATGATGAACTTTAAGGATCAAAGTTCTTCTAATTAGTTATGCAACTTCTGTATGTCAAACAAAATCAGTTTAGCATCGTGCATTTGTTCTCACCACTGATTGAGAATTACTTGGCTCTACATTCACCGGAAAAGGCATACGTGCAATCGGTAGGATGTATTAGTGTGTATACATAAGTAAACCACGCTCAGATTCCTCTAAGCACTTTATTCAGATTATGAATTCAAATCAGATTCTTAAGTCACGCACTTCTATGAGGCCCCCAACTTAAACATAAATCTCTTTTGCAAGAGACCTCCACATATAGAAGATAACAGAGGGAAGAAAAATTTGTTATATTATGCATCATGCGGTTTTACTGTATTTACTACCCAAGGATTGCTAACTGTGTACCTTGACTTGGATTGAACCACAGGGGCTTGGACTATTGACAATTTCAGCTGTTTTTACTTCTTCAAGTTGTACTCCACAAATCCAAATTATCTTCTTTTTCTTCTCTCTATATCTAGTAGCTGTAGCACAAGGAGGGCACAAACCTTGTGTTCAGGCTTTTGGTGCGGACCAGTTTGATGCTGATGACCCGGAGGAGTGCAAAGCTAAAAGCTCATTCTTTAACTGGTGGTACTGTTGCGTTTGTGGTGGTACTACTGTGAATCTTGTTGTTTTAACATATATACAGGACAACCTTGGTTGGGTACTCGGATTTGGGATTCCTTGTATTGCCATGGCAATTGCTCTAATCCTATACTTGCTTGGAACAACGACCTATCGATATACTATCAATGGTGATGACAAAAATCCTTTCATTAGAATTGGCCAAGTATATGTCAAAGCAATAAAGAATTGGAGAATTACCCGTTCACAACAAATCATTGACGAGGAAGCTCAGAGAAATTTACCTCGCCATAGTTTTCAACAATTTAGGTAAGAACACCTTTTTTTTTCAGATCCCTGGTTTGAAATATGTTTCTAATTAACTATTTCTTTTCTTCAGATTTCTTAACAAAGCTTTACTCTCACCCGATGGTCCAAAGAGCGAAGCAAACATCTGTAGCATGAATGATGTTGAAGAGGCAAAAGCAGTTCTGAGGCTGGTTCCTATATGGGCATCCTGTTTCGTATATACCGCTGTGTTTGCACAATCACCGACTTTCTTCACCAAGCAAGGAGTGACTCTGAACAGATCTATCGCGTCGGGTTTTGAGATCCCGCCTGCTGCTTTGCAATTTTTTATCACCCTTCCCATCGTTATCATTATTCCCATCTATGACCTTGTTTTTGTTCCTTGTGCACGAGCTATAACCGGAATACCCTCTGGCATAACAATGCTTCAACGAATTGGAGTTGGTATAGGTTTCTCTATCATTTCTATGCTTATTGCAGCTCTGGTCGAGACGAAACGACTCCAAACTGCTCGTGACTATGGGCTGGTCGATAAACCTGATGTTGCCGTTCCTATGGATATCTGGTGGCTGGTTCCACAGTACGTAATATTTGGAATTGCCGATGTGTTCACAATGGTTGGTCTGCAAGAATTTTTTTATGATCAAGTTCCAAGTGAACTGAAAAGTATAGGTCTTGCTCTCTACCTCAGTATCTTTGGTGTTGGGAGCTTTCTTAGCAGCTTTCTGATTTCTGTCATCGAGAACACAACTGGTTCAAATGGTCAAGACAGTTGGTTCTCGGACAACTTAAATCGAGGACATCTGGATTACTTTTATTGGTTCCTCGGGGGCCTTAGTACTATGTCAGCTGCAGTGTACTTGTATTTTGCAAGGACATATGTGTATAAACGCAAACAAACTGTCTAGATTGATGGAATGAAAAGTATTGTTAACATTGGTACAACTACTGTAATAATAATTGTTTTCATCATGTTCTTGACTTGTTTTCATCATGTTCTTGACTGATGTAGTATTTATAGTTCTAGTTCAAAAAGTGTTTTATGTATTCTAAATAATTACACTAATTCATTAAGCTAATAGCTCAACTCATCTTCGGATTAGATCAACACATATCACCTCAACCAATTTTTTAACAATTGTTAATTTATACAAGAAAATAATTGACTATTTGAAGATGGTCAACAACTAGGATATATGACATGATTACAGGGGTATTTTAACATGAATGATAGATGAAGGTAGCAGGAGATGAACTTGGAGCTCCAAAATAGGAGCAAGTATGAGTTGCAGTGCCAACTATGGGGAGGGCCAAGGATTGGGGCGCCAACCTTGGGCGAACCGCAAGTTGGCGCGCCAACCGGATGAAGAGGACCAAGTTGGAAGTACCATGAAGAAGCGATAGAGTATCATTTAATGGGTGGCATGTATTGAAGATTTATAGAAGACTACAAGATGAAGACCAAACATGACTAAAGGCCTGATTCTGTATTCTAATAAGTTATCCTTATTGGGGGATCAAGGTGTGATTAAGTCTGTCTATACATTTAAATGGTCTATTCATGTATTCTAGTAAGTTATTCTTGTTGGGGGATTAAGATACGCCTGGTGTGACGATAACTTTGGAGAACTTGCCCTATAGTCTGGTGGGTTATCATCATCGAGGGGTAAGGATCAGCTTGTGCATTTGAAGTAAGTCATGACTTGTCCCTCTAACTAAATTACTGATGTGGTAGTTGGTAGCGGTTGATGTTAGCTCTGGTAGTTAGGGCTAATGTTGTATCCGTGAAGGCACGGTCATAGTTGAGTTTTGGGGTCATTGGGCTAGGTTTCATCATAAGGGCTCTCCTTAGTGGGCTTGGATATACATTTCATAATGAGCTGAGAGTTTTAGTCTGACATGGACTATGCTTGATGCTTATCACTAAGGAGACCTATCTCTAGCAGACTTAGGATCTTTGTTCTATGAGAACTACGTGAAGTTTGATCCCTATAAATATAGGGTACGTAGACACATTAAAGGGGTTGGACGTTGAGAGCTCAGAGAGACCACCACCACTCCTTTGATCTCAGCTTCTTATAAACACAATCACAATCATTCTTCGGCGACTGTTCTGTCATCAAACCACCATTGTAGATCTTAATTTCGGCGTGTAACCTCAAATTTTGTTATCACAAATTTCTCCGTTAACAAATTGGCGCTAGAAGGAAGGGAAATTAGATCTTCATCTAGGAGGAAATATGTCTCAAAATCGCGATGAAGGTATAGATTTGAGATAATTGTTATGGAAAACTGTTAGGGCCACTACAGAGTGGGAGTTTAGGCTTCATATGGGAAAGATGAAAGAAGTAAGTTTTTCATGACTTTTATATATGTAGTCTTTTGTTAGAATGTTTGGTGGTACCAAGTTGAGCTTGTACGGGTTTTAAGAATTCATGTAAAAACTTTTAATGGTTGCAATGAAGCTCATTATTTGAAAGACATATCTTAAGCATTAATTTGAACATTTGTGAATATTACAATGGGATTACAATTCAAATTCAAAGACATCAAACTTACAATTCACTAAAATCGGAATACATGACGACTTTAAGCTTCTTTAACCTCATCAACAAAAGGTTCATACATGACCCAGAAAAACACAAAAATAACTAGTAACATCAGGAACCCCTTTTTCCATTTTTTTTATTCCTTCTTCACCATCTCCATTTCGATTTCAAAGGCCTTACACCTGCTATAATCCACCCATCGAAAAAATCGCACCCACGCCTACCATCAACACATCCCAGGAATCTTCGTCCATCATTCGCATTTGTTCGAGCAATTCTTTCCACTGCCCACTTTCCACAATAACACTGGTGTGCCATGGCTTCCCCAAAGAGAAAGTAAATAAAGTATATAGATCTTAGGGTTTGATAGGTGTACTTGGATATATATATATATATATATATATATATATATATATATATATATATATATATATATATATATATATATATATAGGCTAGCGCTCAAATAGAAACTAATGTTAATCTAAAAACTAGAAACCAATCTCAGCCTTTCATTCATTATAATCTCAGTCGCACGTTCAAAATCCAAAACATTACTTACATCTCTTTCTCTGGCTTTAGTAACGTACACCTTCACCCCCGTTCGTACGGTCTCGTCATCTCCATCATCCTCACGTCTCCTCCTTCTCCGACAACAACCCACTTCATCACTCTTAAATGAACTTCTGCTATTTAAGAGATTATCATTCGATCAATTTTGGATATGATCTTTGATCTTATTTGTCAATTCATCTTAATTATAAAGATTGAATTTATTAATCTTATTATGTGGATCGATGGCGGCGAGAATTTAGCTCGGAGCAGGGGTGGTTAGGCAAAATGAAGTGATGTTTGTGGTGGGATGACTGTGACAGGGATAGACTAAGACCGATGAAGATGCCTCAGTCCAATTTTAAATATTATTTATGTATATTTTTTATTTTTTGTTTCTAACTAGGCAATTTGTACTTTGTACTGTTGTAGTATCTTTTTTAGAGGCAGGTTTTTATTTTCAATTTTTTTTATTGTGAAATGAGGGCTGAGATTTGGCACTTGTTATCGGTTATGGGGTAACTTATATCATTGAAAGAGATATATTTTTAAAATTAATAATTTGTTTAAAATATTAATAATGTACTCCCTCCGTTCCCTTCAATTCTTTACATTGGGGACGGGGGTTCGGCACGCATTTTAAGACTCCTATAAAATATATTTCGATAAATTATTTTAAATTTTTTCTTCTTCTGAATAAAAATATAATGTTTAAATTTTAATTTAGAAAAAGAAAATTTTAAAAATAAATTGTAGAGCTATACTTTATAGAAGCCTTAAAATGTGTGTCAAGCAGTGTAAAAAAACTGTAAAAAAATGAGAGGGACAGAGGGAGTATAATTTTTAATAATAATTTTGGTTGAAATATAGTAATTTATAATTAAGATTGGTGATTTTTCATTTGTAAAAAATGTGATTGTTGTTAATGATTTGTACTTCAAAATATGTCTTTAAAATATGATCTGATGATTTGCTAGGTGATTGAATTGAACCTATTGTACATTCATTTTTAGACTGACATGAAAAATTAAATTATTGAATTGGAAAGTAGGGTTCTTGAAATGTTATAGATAAAAAAAATGTATAGAAACTCAAAATTTTACAATTAAATAAATTATAATTCTAAGTAAATTATGTTCGATAATAAAACAATTAACAAATGCAAAAATATCAAAACTAAATTTTCAAAATTTATAATAAAATAAGAAAATTATCATGAAAAGCAAAAAAAATCATTAAGTGATTTATATTATTATAAGTTGTGATTTGTCCTTCTTAGTTTACTAATTGGTATTATGTATTTGTTGAATTTTTAAATAAATTATGTGTTCCACAATTATGCAATCAAATAAATGCAACAACATCAAATTGTCATTGAAGTTTCGAAAAATTGTAATTAAATAAAAAAAATCAAAAAATAAATTAAGTAATTTATGTTAATATAAATTATAATTTTTACTTCTTAACTTGGTTAATGGTATTATATAATCCGGTGATTAAAATTGGTAATTTTTCAATTTTAAAAAAGTGATTATTCTTAATGATTTATATTTAAAAAATATGTACAAATAAAAATAGTCATTTTGTATTAAAATTTGGTTATTTATATTTAAAATATGATTTATGCTTTACAAGGTGATTGAACCCACATCAAATTTATCCATTCATTACATAAAGATTAGATCATTGAATTGGGAATTGGGAATCTTAAAATGTTATAGATAAAATGAATATGTACCGTAACTCAAATTTTTACAACTGAATGATAATTCTTAAATTATGTTTGACAATAAAGTAATTAAAAAAATACAAAAATATCAAAATTGAATTTTCAAAAAATTACATTTAAATAAACACATTATCATGAAAAGAAAAAAAATAATTAAATGATTTATATCATTATAAATTGTGATTTGTGCTTCTTAGTTTAGTGATTGGTATTATATGTCATTAAAGTTTCAAGAAATAACAATCAACCAAATTTTTTGAAAAAGTAACTGATTTATATTAATATAAATTATAATTTTTACTTAATTTGGTGATTTGTACTACATAATTTGGTGATTAATTTAATTTTGATATGTTGTTCTATTTTTTTATGCATTATGTAGGGTATTTTAACATTTTTAGCATATTTCAGGATTTTTGACTAAATTAATAAAGATAATATTTTCAAATTAACTTTTTGAATTAAAATTTGATGTATATATATTTCATTTAGAAAAGGAAAATTTATAATATATTAAAAATTTTATATCAAACTTCATCGAAATACATGAAAAAATCAAACACAAAGAGAATATTTAATTTAGTGATTTGGATAATTTAATGTATTGCTTTGTATTATATAAACAAATATATCTTGAAAATTCAACGAAGCAAAAAAAATAAATTATGATTTCAAAAGAGAATTTGAGCCAAATTAAAAGTTTTTTTTTGAACGAAAGTCAGAAGAAAGCTATGTCGTGAAGTCACCAATATCTATGTCGTGAAGTGCGACATCGCATAGTCCATTTTGGTCTATGTCGAGAAGTCCTCAAGACACATGTCGTGAAGTGTTGAAGTCAGCAAAGTCAAAGAAGCCCAGATCGTGTAGTCCTCAGAAGCCTTATGTCGCATAGTCATCAAATGACCTATGTCGCATAGTCATCAAATGACCTATGTCGCATAGTCGTCAAATGACTTATGTCGCATAGTCGTCAAATGACCTATGTCGCATAGTCATCAAATGACCTATGTCGCAAAGTCTTCAAAGGCAATATCGCGTAGTCCTCACAAGGGAGATCGCGAAGTCAGGAATGAAGTGGAGTTCACGATATCAACACTTAGCCGTTTATAACAAGACAATTCAAGGTACAGAATCAAGAATCAAAAGAGACAAATACTGAAGCATTTGTTATGGCAAGGTGGTCCAAAGAACAGATGGCAAATCTACAGCTAAACTTGGAGAGAAAGATAAGAGACAAGCAGCTAAAGAAATGGGAAAGACTCCGAAAAGCAGGTGGTCCTTCCTGACACAGTTAACTTCTTATGGCAGGACAAGTTGGACTTTCAGCAAGGGGTAACTGTGTAAAAATAGGTGTGTGCACTAGTTTGTATAGGGCTTATATATATCATGCACATCCTATTGTTAGCTGCAAGAGAGATACACATAGTTTTTATCTTAAGCTCTTTTCTCTGTAAGCAAGCAAGTACAAACTGTTCTTGTTTAGAAGCCAGAAATTCGATTGTGAATTTCCTGGAAAGCTGTAGTATTTAATTTGATTATACAAAGTAGATTAAAGTGATTGTGCGTGTTGTTTACTTTCTGCATATTACATAGCATAATCATATACAGTTTACATTTAGTTTCAAGAAAGCAAAAATCCATCAAACTATCCATTCACCCCCCCTCCCCCCTCTGTCTAGTTTCTAGGTGATATTCATTCCTAACAAGTGGTACCAAAGCCGGCTGTTAACATACAAACAGAAAAAGATCAAGAATGAGTTCACAAAAACTAAGCAGTATCAAGATTCCTCCCTTCAACAAGGAGCACTACAGCTTATGGAAGAAGAAGATGTTGCTGTTCATCAAAGCTTCTAATCCCATGTTTTTAGACATTCTAAAACATGGTCCCTTTGTTCCAATGATTGAGATTGGTGAGACAACTGTAGGCACTGAGATAATACCAGCAAAACATGTTCCAAAAGACCCCACAAAGTACACTGACTCTGAAAAGGAGAAAATAGCACTGGATGGACATCTTCAACTTATAATCTGTGAATCTATGGATTTCAACATGTATGGCACTGTTGCTCACTGTACTAGTGCCAAGAAGATGTGGGATCTTATAGAAGTACTCTGTGAAGGAACTACTGAAGTAAGGAAGAACAAGAAGCAGATTCTTGTCTCTCAATATGAAGCCTTCATGGCTCTGCCAAAAGAGGGAATCACAGAAGTGTTTGAGAGGTTCAACAAGCTGGTAAATGAGCTCAAACTCTATGACAAACACTATGAGACAGAAGAGCTTAACATGAAGTTCTTACTAACTCTTCCAGACCATTTAGAACCAAGAATCTCTTCCCTCAAAGAAAGAGATCTAACTAAGATTGGTTTTGATGTGCTGTATGGTGTTTTGAAAACCTATGGGCTGGAGTTGTTTCAAAAGAGATCCATTCAAGCTAAACAAGGGTTAATGGCAAATACTTCCTGTGCCCTTATTGTTGACAACCTAAGTCAAAGAATGGACTCTCTTAAAATCAGTCAGGTCAAGATTGAGGAACTAGAAGTTGAAGACACTGGTGATGAGGCCCAAGTTGTCTATGATTTGCCTGAGGATGATGAGTTTTACAACATGGAAGAACTGGACAAAATGGAAAACAAATCTTTTGCTTATATGGCTAGGAGGTATCCTAACATAAGGTTTAAAAGAAAGCAGCCATTCAGGTCCAAGTTCAATACTGGAAACACTGGTGGATCTGGTGGCTCAAACACCTTCAATAAAGGAAAAGGGATTGCTGGTGCTGCTAAAGGTGGATACAAGACAGGAAGTGTGGATAGGACCAAAATAAGGTGCTATAACTGCAATGAACTTGGGCATTTTGCCACTGAGTGCAAAAAGCCTAAACAAGTCAAGAAGGACAAAGCATACTTAGAGCTTGAAGCTAAGTATGAGGCTCTACTCAAGAAACAACAGGGTAAAGCTTTTATTGCTGAGGGAAAATGTTGGGATGACTCTGATGAAGAAGAAGAACAAGAGTACTCAAACTATGCCTTGATGGCATTTTCTGATGATGGTGATTCAAGTCAGGTACCTATTCTTACTTCTCTTGATATGACTCCCCTTCAATATAAGCAAACTGTTGAAGATATGAGCACTGAGATGTTTAATATTCATACTAGCATGTTAGTAGCTAATGAAGAAATTGATAGACTAACTGCTAAGAATCTTGAGCTTACAGAAAAGAATGAGAAACTTGAGTTAATGGTTGTGAACCTGGATGGTTTGAAAAAGGAGGTTGAGTATCTTAAAAATAAAGTGATTTGTGCTGAACAGATAGAGAAAGCCCTTAGGGAACAAATTGCTGAAACTGAACTGAAACTAAGAAGCTTTAAAAACTCCTCTGAACTTATTCAAACCTATCACAAGGAACACACTGAAGACTGCAAGGTTGGAGTTGGTTTTGACTATGAAAATGACAAGGGAAGGAAGAAGGTCAAGGGCAAAGGAAAGGAAACTTTTACAAACAAAAATGCCCCAACCATACTGTCAAGTGTTGAACAGCCCATCTTCAGAAAGAGTGCTGTTGAGTTTGATGAGGAACTACTGATCATCAAGCAACAACTACTTGAAGAAGATGAGGCTGCTAAAAACACTTTTTCCTTTCCTGAACTTGTCAATCAGAAAGAGACCAAAGACAATCTTGTCAAGAGTCCTAAAGCAAAGAAAGAAGTTGTTAAGAAAAGGAAACAAAACAGAAATGGTAAAGTTGGTGTTAACAAGGGAAACAACTATGCTTATGTGCCAAATGCTCCCAGGAAACAATGTCAAAAATGCCTATCTGTTAATCATTTGACTCATAAGTGTAGTAAGCCTGAAATTGTTGAAGTTGACAACCTGAGTAACCATTCTGCCAGCATAAATTCTAGTCATGATTCTTTCTGTGGTAAGCCAAACTGCATGACATGCTATGTGACTGTGATTGCTAACTGTTTATCTCTTAAACATAAACTTGACTCTGCACAATCTGGTGAATCACACACACATATGCATTCTCACAGGACAGGGTCCCCAATCAAGGTTGAGAGGGTGAAAACTTCATGTGAGCCTAAGAGTGTAAACTCCAAAGCCACAGTAAAAGTGAAGTCTCCTACTATGAGAAATGCAATTTATGACAGAAGAATTGTTAACCAAAATGTTTCTAAATCAACTGGACCCTACCAAGTGTGGGTACCAAAAACAACTTAGTTACTTTGTGAATGCAGGGCAACAGGAATAAAAGAGTCATATGGATCTTGGACAGTGGATGCTCAAGTCACATGACTGGTGATATAGCCCTGCTATCACAATTTGAGGAAAAGGCTGGCCCATCAGTAACCTTTGGAAATGACAACATTGGTTATACCATGGGATATGGCTGTGTTAAATCTGGAAATGTCATTATTGAAGATGTAGCATTTGTTGAAGGACTAAAGCACAACCTCTTGAGTATTGGATAATTCACCAACAGAGGCTTCAAAGTGGAATTTGATGGAGATCAATGTCTAATATCAAAAAGAGGAAGTGGTGAAGTTGTTTTAACTGGTGTAAAGAAAGGAAGCCTGTTTGTAGCTAATCTTAAGGCTGCAAACAAGGGAGAAATTTGTTGTTTATACACTCAAGCCACAAATGAAGAATTCTGGCTGTGGCACAAGAAACTGTCTCACTTGAATGTTCAGGCAATGAACTCTCTGATAAAGAGAGAACTCATCAGAGACATGCCTGCTTTGGAGTTTATGCAAGATGGAGCATGTGAAGCATGCCAAAAAGGAAAAATCAAGAGATCTAGTCACAAGAACAAGTTGCTTAATACAAACTCAAAACCTCTGCAGCTAATTCACATGGATCTATTTGGCCCTGTGAATGTAATGTCTCTTTCCAGGAAGAAATATGCTCTAGTTATGGTTGATGATTATTCAAGATACACTTGGGTGGAATTTCTGTTCTCCAAGGATGAAGCACCTCAAGTAATTATAGAGCATATTAAGAGAGTTGATAAAGAAGCTCAAAGCACTGGTTCCTCTATAGTTGCATTGAGAAGTGATAATGGAACTGAGTTTAGAAATTCCACATTGTATGAGTTTTGTAAAGATAAAGGAATTTCCCAACAATTTTCAGCTCCTAGGACTCCTCAACAAAATGGAGTAGTTGAGAGAAAGAATAGAACTCTCATTGAAGCTGCAAGGACAATGCTGTTGGATGCAAAGCTACCTACTAGCTTTTGGGCTGATGTTGTTAACACAGCATGCTATGTGCAGAATAGAACATTGATAAATAAGAAGTCTGGCAAAACTCCTTACTCATTAATGACTGGAAAAAGAGCATCCTTCAAGCATCTGCATGTGTTTGGCAGCAAGTGTTTTGTGATGAAAGATACCTCAGAACATATTGGAAAATTTGATGCTAAGGCATTTGAAGGTATCTTCATTGGATACTCTCTGGAAAGGACAACATACAGAGTGTTTGTACCTGAGCAACACAAAGTTATGGAAAGCATGGATGTTACTTTTGATGACAAGAAGACTCCTGGACTTGAAACAAGTGAACAAGACAGTGTGCCATTAAGATTTGAGAACCAAGGATATTTAGAGGATTTTGATAATGAGGATGAACCCCCTGCTCAAACTGTCCCAGTAAATGAAGATCTTGAAGTTGATAATCCTCCTCAAACACCTGTGTAAGGATTCACAAACACAGGGGGAGAAGAAGATAATGCAACCTTCAATCAGAATGATCCTGATACTAGTCAAGAAAATGAACAGGGTCACACAAGGAAATGGGACAGGGCCCACACTAGGGATCAAATAATTGGAGATCCAAGTGAGGGTGTAAGGACAAGAAGGGCAACATTGAATACATGTCTGTATAGTTGCTTTCTGTCACAAGAGGAACCTAAGGTAATTGAAGAAGCTTTGAAGAATTCTGACTGGATTGTTGCCATGCAAGAAGAATTAAATCAATTTGAGAAAAACAAAGTATGGGAGCTAGTACAACCTCCTGAAGGAAAGAATGTCATTGACACCAAATGGGTGTTCAGGAACAAAATGGATGAAGAAGGAGTGGTGATTAGAAACAAAGCAAGGTTGGTTGCCAAAGGATATTGTCAACAAGAGGGCATTGACTATGATGAGACATTTGCACCTGTAGCTAGACTGGAAGCCATCAGAATTTTCCTGGCTTTTGCAGCTCACTCAGATTTCAAGGTGTATCAAATGGATGTGAAAAGTGCATTTCTCAATGGTGATCTTGCTGAAGAAGTTTATGTTTCTCAACCACCTGGCTTTGAAAATGAAAACTTCCCAGACTTTGTGTATAGATTGCTCAAGGCACTCTATGGACTCAAACAGGCACCTAGAGCCTGGTATGAGACCTTATCTCAATTTCTTCTTGAGCATCAATTTACCAGGGGTACAATTGACAAGACCCTATTCTTTAAGAAGCATGGAAATGATATTATCCTTGTTCAAATCTATGTGGATGATATCATCTTTGGCTCTTCAAATGAAAAACTCTGTGAAAGGTTCTCTAAGTTGATGCAAAGCAAATATGAGATGAGTATGATGGGAGAATTAACCTTCTTCCTAGGCCTGCAAGTACATCAAAAGGAGGATGGCATCTTTATAAACCAATCCAAGTATGTCAAGGATCTTTTGAAGAAATATGGTTTAGAAGAGTCATCCCCAGCAAAAACTCCTATGTCTACTGCAATCAAGCTGGATGAAGACAAGAAAGGCAAGAGAGTTGATATCAAGGTCTATAGAGGAATGGTTGGATCACTACTCTATCTCACAGCTAGCAGGCCAGACATCATGTTTGTCACATGTCTTTGTGCAAGGTTCCAGGCTGATCCTAAGGAATCTCACATGATGGCTATCAAAAGAATTTTCAGGTATCTGAAAGGGACTCCTAATCTTGGGCTATGGTATCCAAAGGGCACTGGGTTCAACCTGGTTGGTTACACAGATTCTGATTATACTGGATGCAGGATTGACAGGAAGAGCACCTCAGGAAGCTGTCAATTCTTAGGTCAAAGGTTAGTATCCTGGTTTAGTAAGAAACAACAGTCTACAGCAACATCCACAGCTGAGGCTGAATATATTGCTGCTGGAAGTTGCTGTGCTCAATTGCTTTGGATTAGAAATCAACTTATGGATTATGGACTAGTGTTAGAACACATTCCTCTGATGTGTGATAATACTAGTGCAATATCCATAGTTGCCAATCCTGTTAATCACTCTACTACAAAGCATATTGAGATCAGGTACCATTTCATTAGGGAACATGCTGCAAATGGTACCATAGAAGTCTCTTATGTTCCAACTGAAAAACAATTAGCTGACATATTTACTAAACCTCTAAATGAAGCTGTCTTCAACAGACTTGTGAGTGAAATTGGAATGCTTAATCCTTCATTTAGTTGTTCTAAGTAAATGTGCTAGTTAATTGTTGCAGCAGTAAATTCTCACTGTGCTTAAATGATCTATTTATTTGGAGTGAAAATTAGCTGAGATATGATTTATAAATATTTCAGTATTTTACTGCATATTTTTCAAAATCATATTTGGTGGAGAAGTTGTGAGCTTTTGTGACATCTCGATATAGATGATTTTCAGAGTTCACGACACAGTTCAAATAAAACAGACTTATATCGCAAACTGTTGGAATTGTGAGACTTTGCGATATAGTTCATTTCATGAGTTTGCGACATAGTTCATTTTATGACTTCGCGACTTAGAATAACTATATCGACAAGTCTCCTCATTTGACAGAATTTTGATTTAAATTACTTTTATCTCAAAATTGATAAAAGTCTGACAAATTGCTTAGAATTCCAGAAAAAGAGTTATAGACAGGGTATTTCTACTATATCGCAAAGTCCTTCCTATTTCTTCATCTTGATGACTTTGCGACATAGTTCACTTTTGAGACTACGCGATCTACTTTGCAAGACTTTGCGGTACAGGCCATTTTTGACTTCGCAACATACAAATAGACTGTACATATTCATAACTCTATATCGTAGTGTCTCTATCATATAAATACTCTTTTCTAACCGTTAACAACTTTTCATCTTGTCTACTACTCTCTATTCTCAAACCTAAACTCTAATTCTCTACTTTCTTCTTCACTCTCAATCTTGAAATGGCACCCAAATCTCAAACAGCATCATCCTCAATCCCTTTAACCATACCAAAAGAAACAAATCTACTCACAATACCCTCAGAGGCGGAGGCAAACCCAAGGTACAAGTGCTTTGTACGGTTCTTAAACACTTCCTATCTCCGCCAAGCCTTGACCCTTAACCCCACTATGTATGTCGATGTATTGGAAGGGTTCTGGAGAACAGCGTTGGTCACAACAATGGCAAGGGAGGATGGGGCTTCGTTCCAGGAAGTGAGTTGTACAATAGGGGGCAAGTCTTTCCAGTTTGGGGAGAAGGAAATCAATGAAGCCCTGGGGTTAAAAGTTGAGGGTCATGATGCTAAAGCAACTGACAAGCAAATGGTGGATTTCCTAACCCTCATTCAGTATGCTGACAAGATTGATACGACAAAGCTTAACAAGAAGTATGTCAAGAGGGAGTGGTCATTTCTATTTGACGCACTCCAAAAGGTGTTTTTGTGCAGGAAGACAGGATGGGACCAAATCAGTCACATTGCTGTGAAGCTGGCCTATTCCCTAGCCTACAATCAAGAAATCAATGTTGGAGCAATAATCCTCAAGGAATTGGCTCAAAGGCTAGGGAGGACAGTTCGTGGTAGAGGTAATGACATCTTTTACCCTCGTTTCCTTCAAGTTATTTTAAATTATCTTGATGCAAATATCCATGAATTGGAGGGTATAGATAAAACTAAAATGGCTTATTCCAAGTCCATGTCCAAGATTCTATTTGGGTCATTGGACACAAGGAATCAAGTGGATGTGATTCTGAGTGTGACCAAGCATATGCAGGACACATTTGAATCCTATCCACTTGATAAGCCCATATACCATGAACTTTCCTGGACAGGGGAGGGTAAGACTGAAGGTGCTACACAGTCTAACCCTAGCCTTCCTACCCCCTCCAATGAACCTCCTGCAAACAGTACCATAGAAGTTAGGCAACCAAGTGCATCAATCTCTCAAAAGATTGGTGTTACTAAAAAGAAGTCAAAGAAGAGAGCCCTAGAAGTGATAAATGAATCTGTAGAGATAGAAAGTGAGAATCCTGAGTCACCTCTCACCAGACAAAGTAAGAAATCCAAATCCAAACCTACCACTGGATCCTCCCAACAGGATTCAGATGTGGAAAAAGGGGTACACCTATTACTGTCAATGGCCTCTCAACAGGTCATTGACATTGAAAAGAGTAGTCTCCCCACTACAACCTGTACTGAGTCTGCACAGGATCAAGACCTCACTCTTGATCCTAGGAGAAATAAGGATGCTGACACATTGAGTGGAGAGCACATCACACTTGAACCTCCTCCTATTTCTCAGGGGGAGTTGCCAAATTCATCTCTACACCACACTTCTCTTCCAGATTCTTCCATAAAAATTTCTTCTGAACAAGAGAGTCATTCTAATGACAATCTTGCCATTGATCAATCACAATCCATTCCTATGATTGAGCCAATTTCAAGTGACATGGTGCATGACACTGTGCTCACCACCCAGGCACCACATCAGGTTGGTCAGGGAATGCATGCTGGGGCATATCCTAATGACACCAACAAAAACATAGAGGATTCACCAGTTCTTACTGGAGACTCTATGCCAAACTCTCCATTCCATATGGACATGGATTTGCCTTCACAGGCATCTAGAGATGGTGCTGTAACACATCCCATTTCAATGGAGACAGCATCAGACTCTACAGTCATTCCAAGACTGGAGGAAACTCACTCAACCATTCCCCATGAAGTGCCAAGCACTAGCTCTCACTTGGCTCAGGCCACAATAACTGAATGGCTGAAACCTGTGCAACATGACAGGGCTTCAGGATCATCCTCTGTGCCACCACAATTGACGGAAGAAGAATTAAAAGATCTTCATGTGGCACAGATTGATGAGATCTCTAGGATTGCTCAACATCTCCTCACTGCAAATCTCCCAAATTCTGACTATGAGGCTATTCTTCTCACTCACAAGGAGGATGTTGAAGCACAACAGGATAAAATTGTGGATGAAGCCCAGCAAGCTGGAAATGTGGATGCTTGGCTGGATGGCAAAAGGATAGTAAAGCTCAAGGAAGCTCTAGCTTTTCTCAGGGAGGACTATCTTACAGCCTTGGGGTCAAATGCCAAAGGTCTCTCTCCTGCTGAAATCTATGATGCAGTTAATGATGTCTACAAGAGCCAACTTAAAGCTATGCATTTTCTTGGGAAGGGTCTTCAGTCACAAATCTCCACCATTCAGGAAGAAACAGCTCATTCTAATGCTCAACTAAAGAATTGTTTTCTTTCAGGCTTTCCCAAGGTAGATGGCATTCTTAAGGAAGTCCAGAAAACTACCTCCAATGTCACCATGATGGACTGAACCCTAGCTATGGTTTCAGATAATATGAAGAAGCTCTCTACCAAGCTAGACAATCAGGTGCAGGCCAACATCAACTCAAACTCCATGCTTACAGTACTCTGGAAGAATCAGTATGGGAACAAGCTTGTTGATGAGGTTCCTATTTCTGATATCTCCAAGTTTGAATTCTCCAAACTCAAGGATCAATCCCTTAACTCCTTCAAATCTCAACAACTTTTCTCAAAAGTGGACAGCTTGGGAAGAGAGGTAGCTGATCTGAAAGCAGAAAACAAAGGACTATCTCACTCCTTGGAGCAGCTTAATGCTAAGATGGATGATCAAACCAACTCCACTTCTAATATTTTGTTGGTGCAACAACAAATGATTACCTCAATGATGAGACATATGAACCTGCCTATCCCTGGGGAAGCTCAAGACATCTTGTCTGATTCCAAGCCTAAGGGGGAGAAAGAAAAGGAGGTCATTCTGAAAAAGAAAGGGGGAGTACCTGCCAAGCAACAGAAGCTTAAGGGCAAAATTTCTGAAGAAACAATAAAGCCAATAATCCTCCCCCCTGTAGAGGTCATAAATGCACATGGCCAGAAGAGCACAGTCACATCTACCTTCCATCCTTCTACAATGGCAAAGGACATTTCAGCTCCTCAACCTACTTCAAATGCCAAACCTATCAAAGCCACAATAATCACCCAGGCCAAGCTACAGGAAATTGCAAATTCAAACATCTATCATGATGAAGACTTCCTGGAGCTTCTAAAAGCCATCTACAGCAATGCAAAAGGGGATGCAAGAGTCTACAGAGATAAGATCAAGGAAAGCATCAAGTACTTCACTGTGGGAGTAAGGAAAATCAATGATGTCCATCTAAGAGAAGTTATCATGGTGTGCAAGGACAATTGCATGTGGCATCTAGCATTTCAAACTCTAGAGAAACTGAGATTTACTGAGCTGTCAATAATCCTGGACTTAATAGAAAAAGATGGGGCCAACAACAGGAGACTGTTTGATGACTTGAAGATAGATCAACATCAAAGACTGCCTGAGGTTATCTCAAAGCCAAGGACAATAATCTTCCAAAGTCTATCTCAAGACAGCAGCATTGAACAGTTAGTGATTCCTTCAGATTTGACAAGAAAGAATAATGCAAAGATCAACCAGGTGCTGCAAATGCTAAGGGCCAAGAGGGGAGTCAGGACAGCTGAGGAACTAGAGATGATTCACACTCTACAATCTTTTCTGATTCATGGAGTCATTCCTGAATCTGTCAAAGAAAAGAGCAAAAAGAAGGATGGGGATGATGATGATGAGGAG
Organism: Heracleum sosnowskyi; assembly: GCA_030848705.1. Taxonomy (NCBI): domain Eukaryota; kingdom Viridiplantae; phylum Streptophyta; class Magnoliopsida; order Apiales; family Apiaceae; genus Heracleum; species Heracleum sosnowskyi. Next base: position 76,884,024 of record CM061239.1, read on the forward strand.
AAAACCTATGAAAGGAGATCTCAGTCAAGGAGAAATAAGGATGGACCTAGTGAGAGCAGCAGGAGCAAATATTCAAAGAAATCAAAAGATGCTGGTGATGACAAGAGGGATTCAAAAGGAGGAAAGGAAACAGTCAAGAGAACAAGGAGTGGAATTCAGCAAGTCAAGGACATTGCTAGCAGTACTTTAACCACAACACAAGACTCTAAGTCTAGGGTGGGTACTGTTAACAATGATCCTCCAAAATCATTATCTAAGACTTCTGAACCTGAATTGCCACAGAAGAAAGATGAAGCCACAAAAGTAATTTCAAGAAAACACTTCCACAAAGTTACAACTAGTGGAGTGTTACAGTGGATGAAGGGGAAGGGAATGAAGCTACTTCCAAGTGATGTGGCACTGAAGACTAATTCTCCCTGCTCCACAAAGCTACCTCAAGTGAAGCACATGAAGATCAAGAGGGCAGCTAAGAGGACAAGGATAACAAAGAAGAATGGGATAATCACTAATGTTGTAGGGATCAAAGTGCTTCCTCTTGATGAAGACTATGATGAAGATGCCCTAGCATTCTTGAGAGCTCAAAGAATCTTTGAAGTCAAGGTGAAGCTAGATCATCTAGAGATCAAGTACACTGATGGAAGAGAAAGGATTATGAAGCAAGGGGGCTGACAATATTTCTATAAGTATGAGCTTGAAAGGATAAATGCCTTACTGAATTTTGAAGAAAAAGAAGAAAGGACTTGGAAGATAGATATTTCCAGGTACTTGAAAATGCATGCTGATTATGAAGAAAACATGAGGAAAGAGAATGAAGAGAAAAACATACAGAGAGAGAAAGAAATGGCTGAGATGGAGGAGAGGGCTAAAGAGCTAAGGCAGAAAGGGCTGTGCAGGGTCAAACAAAATCCTTACATTATGGAGTACAAAAATTCTTATGGAGGCATGAGCAAGATAAGGATGAAGTTTCTGGATTCATATGTGGAAAGTGCTCTTAAAACTGCAATTGATGATCTAAAAGACTCCCCTCTCATTGAAGAACTGATTGCAAGAGAAGAACTTCAAGATTCAAGAGAAGCAATTGGAAGCTGAAGCTGCTGAGCAACAAAGATAGTCTGTAAGCTTTCAAATTTTTCTATGTAATCAAATTCCTGATCTCAATGTTCATAAATTGTCTTCTCTGTTACTTAATTTCCCTCTATGTAAGTTAGGCTTGTTATCAGACATGAAATTGTGCCTAAGGATCTTACTCACAATTTGGGGGAGATTGTTAGGCTCAAGACATGTCTGAATACCACTATTAACAAGCCTACACTATGTGACTATGTCACACTACATGACCTAGTGATTTCTATCACTGGGATATAGTATAGGTCTCTAAATGTACTTGTCTTGTTCTCATGAACAATAGCTTTATCATGTATGCTCAGATCTATAATGAGCTTAGTAAAGTTTCTTGCATCTAGATTGTATATAGGCCATTGAATAATTGTCCTGGTAGAAGTTCAGTAATGCTCATGCAGCAGGATAGAAATGAATAAGGCCATGAAGAAATAAGTTGCAGAAATTTGTCTAAGGCATTATATAGCAAAGTCAGAAGAAAGCTATGTCGTGAAGTCACCAATATCTATGTCGTGAAGTGCTACATCGCATAGTCCATTTTGGTCTATGTCGAGAAGTCCTCAAGACACATGTCGTGAAGTGTTGAAGTCAGCAAAGTCAAAGAAGCCCAGATCGTGAAGTCCTCAGAAGCCTTATGTCGCATAGTCATCAAATGACCTATGTCGCATAGTCGTCAAATGACCTATGTCGCATAGTCGTCAAATGACTTATGTCGCATAGTCGTCAAATGACCTATGTCGCATAGTCATCAAATGACCTATGTCGCAAAGTCTTCAAAGGCTATATCGCGTAGTCCTCACAAGGGAGATCGCGAAGTCAGGAATGAAGTGGAGTTCACGATTTCAACACTTAGCCGTTTATAACAAGACAATTCAAGGTACAGAATCAAGAATCAAAAGAGACAAATACTGAAGCATTTGTTCTGGCAAGGTGGTCCAAAGAACAGATGGCAAATCTACAGCTAAACTTGGAGAGAAAGATAAGAGACAAGCAGCTAAAGCAACAGGAAAGACTCCGAAAAGCAGGTGGTCCTTCCTGACACAGTTAACTTCTTATGGCAGGACAAGTTGGACTTTCAGCAAGGGGTAACTGTGTAAAAATAGGTGTGTGCACTAGTTTGTATAGGGCTTATATATATCATGCACATCCTATTGTTAGCTGCAAGAGAGATACACATAGTTTTTATCTTAAGCTCTTTTCTCTGTATGCAAGCAAGTACAAACTGTTCTTGTTTAGAAGCCAGAAATTCGATTGTGAATTTCCTGGAAAGCTGTAGTATTTAATTTGCTTATACAAAGTAGATTAAAGTGATTGTGCGTGTTGTTTACTTTCTTCATATTACATAGCATAATCATATACAGTTTACATTTAGTTTCAAGAAAGCAAAAATCCATCAAACTATCCATTCACCCCCCTCTGTCTAGTTTCTAGGTGATATTCATTCCTAACAATTTGTATTTGCCAAAGTGGTATATTAAATTATTTATAGTAAATTTTGTTTCACTAAATAAATACTTTTATATTTTTTTCTGATTAAAAATTGTAGACCTCGAAATTATTTTTCTATTTTATAATTGAACTTTTTATAAATTTTTCTACGAGTAATGTTTTTCACAATAGAAGTCAACCAAATGCAATGAGCATGGGCGGCTGGGCTTGATTTCATTTGAAGAACATCTAACAGAAAACAAATTAAAGAACATGTAACAGACCAACACATCATCACACCAGCAGGACGTTCCTACTAGTGTATTGTTGCAATCCTCCATGTTCTCTGCCGCCAGCCGGCATAACATGATTTCTGGCCAGCGAAATAAGGGAATTATGACGAGATCTGAGTCTAGGAGGACATTAAGAATCTCGGTGATGATCGAAAATATCCAGAGATAGCATGAATTGTATAAGGGGAGAGGTGTTTTGTATATAATTTTGTATCGCTCGTATAATTAGCCTAACAATTATAGATAATTACAAAATTCAAAATTTCAAGACTTAATTGCACTGTGTTGGCCCGAACTATTTTTTTTTTTTGACAGAAAAGTGGCGCAAATATAAAATTGACGAAATTAGGTACCGAAGAATTTATTTTTAACCACTGTATTGCATTCCATTACTTTACATAAACGACAATTAGCCGTCTTATTAAAAATATGATTGTATCGGGGGGTATAAACGTAATTTAACAGTGTTGGTATATGTATCGTTTTCTTTAGACTTAATTTTATTGTATCCTCCCACTAAAACTCCCTCCAAAAAAAAACCCCCTTTTTCCCCTATCGATCGCAGATACTGAAAACCCTAGCCTCAATCGGAGCAATTACGAACGAATCGAAGAAAATGGTGTGGAATTTGAGAGCTAAAGAAGACGTAGACATCTTCAAACCTTACGAATGTCCACAATATGTTGGTTAGTGTTCGAACGTTTAATATATGTATTCATGCATGCATATATACTTGGTTTTGGTATTTAATTTGGGGGTTTTCATATTAAAGTATGGTAATGTGTAGTAGTGACTTGATTATGTGAAAAATCTGTCAATTTATGTGAGAAACTATGGCAGGAAAGTCAAATATATATGTCAAAAGCCTTGTAAATGGTGTGTTTATGCCTCTCCAGCAAGTAAGACCAGCATCACTTATCAGATAAAGACAATAATCAAGAACCACACTTGCATGCCTACTTTCAAGCAAAAACAGATCAACTCAGCTTGGCTTGCAGACTACTATGAGAAGGATATTAGAATGAATCCAGGGTGGCCCATTGCTTCCTTCCATAAGAAGATATTTAATGATAGTAAGTGTGAGGTGAGTAAGCACAGTGTGTATAGAGCCAAAAGAAGAGCACTGATCAAAATCAATGGGACTCATGAAATTCAATTTTCTCAAGTTTGGAAGGTTATACCAGATACAACCGAGGATCCTTTTCCAGGAACTAATAGGGGTAAATTCATGAGAATGTATGTTTGTTTAGGCCCCTTGAAAAAAGCTTTCACTCAGTTCTGTAGACCCTTGATTGGTCTTGATGGGTGCCACCTGAAGGGCCCCTTTGGTGGACAACTCTTATCTGCAGTTGGAGTAGATGACAACGATGGCATGTATCCAGTGGCATGGGCAATGGTAGAGTCTGAAACCACTTACTCTTAGACATGGTTCTTGCAGCTACTAACTCAGGATTTGAAGATTCAAACTGATGTTGTTTGGACTTTCATCTCAGATAGACAAAAGGTCTTACTTCTGCCTTATTTTCTTATTTCATCTGATTTTATTTTAAAAATTGGATACTAATTGCATTGATTTATTTGTTATAGGGACTAATAAATGCTTTGGAAAGTGTAGTCCCTAACGCAGAACATCGATTTTGTGTTATGCATCTATATCAGAACATGCATAAATAGTACAAAGGTATAGATTTGAGATAATTGTTATGGAAAACTGTTAGGGCCACTACAAAGTGCGAGTTTAGGCTTCATATGGGAAAGATGAAAGAAGTAAGTTTTTCATGACTTTTATATATGATTGAATGCAATGCAATTGTAAATTATTTTATGTTAATTTGAGATATTTTCTGTTATTTAGATTGCCTCAAAATGCCATGATTGGCTCATGGCCAAGCCAAAAATACAGTGGACAAGATGTTCTTTTAGGACCAATGTTCACGGTGATATGTTTGTGAACAATCATTGTGAGGTCTTTAATAGCTCCATAAGACAGTATAGAGATTTGTGTATAATAACCATGTTCAGAGAACTACACAAGTCAGTTATGAAGAGAATTTATGTGATAAGAGACAAAATGCTTGCAAATGAGACTTTGGTTTGCCCTAGTGCAATGAAAAAATTGAACAAGTAAATGCTTCTTACTTTTCATTTATGTTCACAACTGTCCATTTTGCACATTTAATGCTCCATACTTACTTTTAGGGCTATACAATATGCTGGTAACTTTATTGTCACTTGGAATGGAGGTACAAAATAACTAGTAACATCATGAACCCCTTTTTCCATTTTTTTGATTCCTTCTTCACCATCTCCATTTCGATTTCAAAGGCCTTACACCTGCTGCAATCCACCCACCGAAAAAATCGCACCCGCGCCTACCATCAACACATCCCAGGAATCTTCGTCCATCATTCGTATTTGTTCGAGCAATTCTTTCCACTGCCCACTTTCCACAATAACAATGGTGTGCCATGGCTTCCCCAAAGAGAAAGTAAATAAAGTATATAGATATTAGGGTTTGATAGGTGTACTTGGATATATATATATATACACCGATATACAACTGGATTGAGCCGTTGGAACTTATAAGGACAGATATACCCTGCAAAAGTTAACTGCCGTTTATGTAAAGTAACGGAATGCAATACAGTGGTTACAAATAAATTCTTCAGTATCTACTTTGGTCAATTTTATATTTGGGCCACTTTGTGTCAAAAAAAAAAATAGTTCGGGCTTTCAAAGTGCTTTTAATTTACATTTGTTATAAATAGGGTTAGATCCTATTACAAATCAAAATGAAAAACATTTAACATGTCAAATAATTTGTTTCTAAAACATGCAAGTAGTCTAACAAAATTTAAGTTTAGATCATACTAGTTCCTCGCATGAGTTATAAAACTAGTTATAATAAATTTATCAAACCTTAATAAAAATATTTTCAAAATTAATTAATGATAATTTACGATATAAATTATTTAATTTATTAGATCTTTAATTAAATGTCAATAAATTAATATTTTTGGGAAAGCATAAGTAATACACCTAAATTGAAAGCAATCATGTAAGATCTGAAGTGAAATAGAAACGTAATCTAGATGATGACGAGAAATATATAACAAGTCGGCGAGGCTGACTCTGAAGATATTTTCAAGTTTGAGTAGCATGGCTGTTGACAGCGGTGCTATAGACTCACCCCTGCTACTAGTCTCCGGCGGCGTAGTTGACTACAAAAACCGTCCAGTTGACCGATCAAGATGTGGAGGATGGAAATCAGCTTCATTCATCATAGGTACCCAACTACTAAAAACAATCACAAATTTTGAATGAAACTAAAAACCAAACATATTCCTGAAATGCAGGAGTGGAAGTTGCTGAGAGATTTGCTTATTACGGAATTAGTACGAATTTAATTACATTTCTTACTGGTCCGTTGGCTCAATCCACTGCCACTGCCGCAGCTAATGTCAACGCTTGGTATGGAACGGCTACGCTTTTGCCTCTTCTAGGTGCTTTTCTTGCTGATTCCTTCTTGGGACGATATCCAACTATTATCATTTCTTCTTTGATTTACATTCTGGTATGTTTTGCTTCTTACACCTCCTATCCACACTACTCGTCACGTTGTTCTGTACATTCACTTGGTATGTTTTTCATTAGGATTGCTAACTGTGTACCTTGACTTGGATTGAACCACAGGGGCTTGGTCTATTGACAATTTCAGCTGTTTTCACTTCTTCAAGTTGTACTCCACAAATCCAAATTATCTTCTTTTTCTTCTCTCTATATCTAGTAGCTGTAGCACAAGGAGGGCACAAACCTTGTGTTCAGGCTTTTGGTGCGGACCAGTTTGATGCTGATGACCCGGAGGAGTGCAAAGCTAAAGGCTCATTCTTTAACTGGTGGTACTGTTGCGTTTGTGGTGGTACTACTGTCAATCTTGTTGTTTTAACATTTATACAGGACAACCTTGGTTGGGTACTCGGATTTGGGATTCCTTGTATTGCCATGGCAATTGCTCTAATCCTATACTTGCTTGGAACAACGACCTATCGATATACTATCAATGATGATGACAGAAGCCCTTTCATCAGAATCGGTCAAGTATATGTCAAAGCAATAAAGAATTGGAGAATTCCCTCTTCGGAATTATCCATTGACGAGGAAAGTTTGGGAAATTTACCTCATCACAATTTTCAGCAGTTCAAGTAAGAGAATAACATATATATCCTGTTTCCTGTTGAAAGGTTAAAATTATGTTTCTAATTAACTACTTATTGGCTTTAGATTTCTGAACAAAGCTTTGCTTTCACCTGATGGTAAAAAGGAACAAGTGAGCATATGTAGCATGAATGATGTTGAAGAGGCAAAATCAGTTCTGAGGCTGTTTCCAATATGGGCTTCCTGTTTGGGATATGCCATTGTGTTTGCACAGTCACCCACTTTCTTCACTAAGCAAGGAGTGACTTTGAACAGATCTGTTGGGTCAAGCTTTGAGATTCCACCTGCTGCTTTGCAATCTTTTATCTCGCTTTCCATCGTTATCATTATTCCCATCTATGACCGTGTTCTTGTTCCTTGTGCACGAGCTGTAAGCGGGAAACCCTCTGGCATAACAATGCTTCAAAGAATTGGAGTTGGTATAGCCTTGTCCATCATTTCCATGGTTATTGCAGCTCTGGTAGAAATGAAAAGACTCCAAACTGCTCGTGACTATGGGATAGTTGATAAGCCTAATGTTACCATTCCAATGGAGATCTGGTGGCTGGTCCCACAGTATGTAATATTTGGAATTGCTGATGTGTTCACAATGGTTGGTCTGCAAGAATTTTTTTATGATCAAGTTCCAAGCGAACTGAAAAGTATAGGTCTTGCGCTCTACCTCAGTATATTTGGTGTTGGGAGCTTCCTTAGCAGCTTTCTCATTTCCATAATTGAGAAAACAAGTGGTTGTAATGGCCAAGACAGTTGGTTTTCGGACAACTTAAATCGAGGACATCTGGATTACTTTTATTGGTTACTTGGGGGACTTAGTTCAATGTCAGGTGTATTGTTCTTGTACTTTGCAACAAGTTATGTTTATAAACGCAGACATAGTTTCTGAGATTGACAATTGTTGTTAATCAGAGTAAGAAGAGTAGTGCATTTTGTCCATGGACCACTAGATCATAGGACTCATTATTTAGCAATGAATATGCCTTGTTCATAAGCCAAATAATTTAACATTCGCTCATCGAATTACCCAGTCAAGAAAATATTAACAAAAACGGGGCGAATAAAGTGAAGACAAAAACATAATTTTCATGCAGTTGGGTACATCCATCAAGATGATGGCAAAACACAACACATAACTAACACCTCCAGTTGAAGATATTTTCAGTTTCACATGCCTGCTATTACAGGAATCACAACTTGACGACATGAATGTCCAGCTTATCGATCCAAATCCGGTGGCTGGAGATCAGCTTCATTCATCATTGGTAAACAAATTTTACTTCCCAACACCTTAAACAAGTGCCATTGCTTATTTATTATGCACACACACATGTTTTAAAAGAATTATGAATTCCTGAATTGCACGAGTTGAAGTTGCTGAGAGATTTGCTTATTATGGAATTAGTACCAATTTAATTACATTTCTTACTGGTCCGTTAGCTCAATCCACTGCCACTGCCGCAGCTAATGTCAATGCTTGGTACGGAACGGCATCGCTTTTGTTGCCGATACCGCACTATTTTCATTTCTTCTTTCATTTACATTCTGGTACGTTCTTCACTTCTTACCTTACATTTTTATGCACAGTCTAACAAACTTGAAGTTGCATTAGACATCCCAAGTTCCCAACTATGTCGACTAATATGTTTTGCTTGTTGCATAAGTTTGAGCGTGAAAGTATCTTCCTCAAGAATATCAAAGAGAGCATATAATGTAAGTCCAAACAGGCCTGTCATTGATTCTGAAAAACTTGAGAGCTATGATACAGAGGCCAAAAATGCAACATGGATTGGTCGGATGTATCGGCATCAAAAAGTAAATACACAAGGAACCCACTTTCAGATTGCTTTATGGCTTGTTTGGGAACTTAGAATTCATTTGAAATTTTTTGGATTTGGTACAACTGACAATGTTGGATAACCAAAACAAAAAATATTTTAAATTTGAGAAATTGAAATGACAACTCGATTTATGTCACTTGAAATGAATTTCATGTTCCTAAAAACTAAATCTAAAGGATTTTGAATTAGGTCAATATATTCCAAATGGATAACTTCACCTAAATTCCATGTATGGGTAACCTTCTTTCCAGCAGCAAGAAGAAAATCTGTGTTTAGCATTAGCAGGAACCTGTATATGATATTTTGGATCCCACAATTTGAGTTTCGACCTGCATAGTGTGTTCCTAAAGAAAGTTCCATGCTAGTTTTGCATGTACGAATTCATCTCCTCAGCCAGTATAGGGACCTTTTAAGTAGACCACTTCTTTTAAAGAACAGACCTTGTTCCACGCTGATGGTAGCGAAATTTAGACATGTCAGCTGAATCCCGCGAGAAGTTCAAATGCTTGTAACTCGACATTACGAAACTTCATATAATTTCATCTAAAAGAATATTGGCAATTTTTCCAATGACTAGTTTGTTTATAAAAATGCCTAGGAACAAAATAGCTTTTCTAGTTTTTCTTCTTTCATTACATATCGGATAAACATCGGGTATTATATCTTCTTCACTCACTGAAGGTGCCAACTAGTAACTTCTAGTGGTGCAACACATTTCGAAACCAATCTATTTAGGATCGCACAAATTTTAATGACTAGATGTATGGTTATAAGCTCCCTTTAACTCACGCGCTTTTAGTAATCCCCAACCTTGAGCAGCAATCTTTTTGTGAGAAGACCTACGAAAGACTAAAAGGAGGGTATAAGCCATAAGGTTACTTCTCATGATCAACCGAAAGTTTTTTTGTAATATTTTGCATCATGATGTTATTTCATCATCTGTATACTGTCAAAAAATTGCTGACCATGGTTCCCTTAAATTTGGATTGAACTGCAGGGGCTTGGGTTGTTAACACTATCAGCTGCTTTTTCTTCTTCGAGTTCAACGGGCTGTATCAATGCTACCAATACCGCAAAATTTTATCCTCCACGGATCCAGATTATATTCTTCTTTTTTTCTCTCTATTTAGTAGCAGTAGCACAAGGAGGGCATAAACCTTGTGTTCAGGCTTTTGGTGCTGACCAGTTTGATGTTGATAATCCAGAGGAATGCAAAGCTAAAAGCTCATTCTTCAATTGGTGGTACTTTGGCTTATGTTCTGGTACTATTGTGGCTGTCATAGTCTTATCGTATATATACAGGACAACCTTAGCTGGGTACTCGGATTTGGAATTCCTTGTATTGCCATGGGAATTGCTCTAATCCTGTACATGCTTGGGACAGTGACTTATCGGTTTAGTACTAATGATGATGAGAAAGGCCCTTTCGTCAGAATTGGTCAAGTATTTCTCATTCTTTAAGTTTCTGATTGAAATTAATTAACACATGACCTAAATCCATTATAAAAATACATTAAAAGAAATCAATTCAACAAGTACTTGATCAGAAAAAAAATGCCTAACTGTGTATTTTTCATGTATACCTGTTTGAATCTAATAATCGTATGAAAAACTACAAAATTTAATATAATTTTTTCATGCAGTTACTAACACAGAAACATCTCATTCATGCAGTTACCAACAACATAGAAACATCTCTTTCATGCAGTTTACAGATAGAAACATCAGTTCCATGACAATATATAAGATCACCTAGCCTTGAGGATAATTTAATTTCATTTAAACATGGCTGCTCTCACCGGATCCGCTACCGCTCCACTTCTACCAAACTCCAACGACATCGTCAAGGGCGTTGTTGACTACAAAAACCGGCCAGTTCATCGATCTAAATCAGGCGGATGGAGATCAGCTTCATTCATCATGGGTACCTACTTTGAAGCAACTAAACTTCACATTAATTCTTAGTCTATGGTTTTGTATTCACACATATTTTTATATAATCAAATTCAGTGGAAAACTAAGTAGAAATATTGTGAGAACCATTTGCATTTCACCGTTGTCATTTGTACCAAAGCCTCTCCGTATAAATGAAATTTATAAATTTGATATGCAGGAGTTGAAATTGCTGAGAGATTTGCATATTATGGAATAAGTATGAATTTGATTACATTTCTTACTGGTCCCTTGGCTCAATCCACTGCCAAGGCCGCAGCTAATGTTAACGCTTGGTACGGGACAGCATCGCTTCTGCCGCTTCTAGGTGCTTTTCTTGCTGATTCTTTTTTGGGACGATACTGCACTATCATCATATCTTCTCTCATTTACATTCTGGTATGTGTTTTTTTGCCTTTTCTTATTCACATTTGGTAAACATGGTATATACATATAGGTAAAAACTCAACTGAGAGATATATAGTTACTTCTTGGGCTCTTAACTCTTTCAAAACCTTAAGGCTAAAAGCCACCAAGCGGATCTGATACTATAAAAAATTTGTCATGTCACACTTGAGCATCTAAATTAGAAAGAAATGTTTAGTAGATGATGAACTTTAAGGATCAAAGTTCTTCTAATTAGTTATGCAACTTCTGTATGTCAAACAAAATCAGTTTAGCATCGTGCATTTGTTCTCACCACTGATTGAGAATTACTTGGCTCTACATTCACCGGAAAAGGCATACGTGCAATCGGTAGGATGTATTAGTGTGTATACATAAGTAAACCACGCTCAGATTCCTCTAAGCACTTTATTCAGATTATGAATTCAAATCAGATTCTTAAGTCACGCACTTCTATGAGGCCCCCAACTTAAACATAAATCTCTTTTGCAAGAGACCTCCACATATAGAAGATAACAGAGGGAAGAAAAATTTGTTATATTATGCATCATGCGGTTTTACTGTATTTACTACCCAAGGATTGCTAACTGTGTACCTTGACTTGGATTGAACCACAGGGGCTTGGACTATTGACAATTTCAGCTGTTTTTACTTCTTCAAGTTGTACTCCACAAATCCAAATTATCTTCTTTTTCTTCTCTCTATATCTAGTAGCTGTAGCACAAGGAGGGCACAAACCTTGTGTTCAGGCTTTTGGTGCGGACCAGTTTGATGCTGATGACCCGGAGGAGTGCAAAGCTAAAAGCTCATTCTTTAACTGGTGGTACTGTTGCGTTTGTGGTGGTACTACTGTGAATCTTGTTGTTTTAACATATATACAGGACAACCTTGGTTGGGTACTCGGATTTGGGATTCCTTGTATTGCCATGGCAATTGCTCTAATCCTATACTTGCTTGGAACAACGACCTATCGATATACTATCAATGGTGATGACAAAAATCCTTTCATTAGAATTGGCCAAGTATATGTCAAAGCAATAAAGAATTGGAGAATTACCCGTTCACAACAAATCATTGACGAGGAAGCTCAGAGAAATTTACCTCGCCATAGTTTTCAACAATTTAGGTAAGAACACCTTTTTTTTTCAGATCCCTGGTTTGAAATATGTTTCTAATTAACTATTTCTTTTCTTCAGATTTCTTAACAAAGCTTTACTCTCACCCGATGGTCCAAAGAGCGAAGCAAACATCTGTAGCATGAATGATGTTGAAGAGGCAAAAGCAGTTCTGAGGCTGGTTCCTATATGGGCATCCTGTTTCGTATATACCGCTGTGTTTGCACAATCACCGACTTTCTTCACCAAGCAAGGAGTGACTCTGAACAGATCTATCGCGTCGGGTTTTGAGATCCCGCCTGCTGCTTTGCAATTTTTTATCACCCTTCCCATCGTTATCATTATTCCCATCTATGACCTTGTTTTTGTTCCTTGTGCACGAGCTATAACCGGAATACCCTCTGGCATAACAATGCTTCAACGAATTGGAGTTGGTATAGGTTTCTCTATCATTTCTATGCTTATTGCAGCTCTGGTCGAGACGAAACGACTCCAAACTGCTCGTGACTATGGGCTGGTCGATAAACCTGATGTTGCCGTTCCTATGGATATCTGGTGGCTGGTTCCACAGTACGTAATATTTGGAATTGCCGATGTGTTCACAATGGTTGGTCTGCAAGAATTTTTTTATGATCAAGTTCCAAGTGAACTGAAAAGTATAGGTCTTGCTCTCTACCTCAGTATCTTTGGTGTTGGGAGCTTTCTTAGCAGCTTTCTGATTTCTGTCATCGAGAACACAACTGGTTCAAATGGTCAAGACAGTTGGTTCTCGGACAACTTAAATCGAGGACATCTGGATTACTTTTATTGGTTCCTCGGGGGCCTTAGTACTATGTCAGCTGCAGTGTACTTGTATTTTGCAAGGACATATGTGTATAAACGCAAACAAACTGTCTAGATTGATGGAATGAAAAGTATTGTTAACATTGGTACAACTACTGTAATAATAATTGTTTTCATCATGTTCTTGACTTGTTTTCATCATGTTCTTGACTGATGTAGTATTTATAGTTCTAGTTCAAAAAGTGTTTTATGTATTCTAAATAATTACACTAATTCATTAAGCTAATAGCTCAACTCATCTTCGGATTAGATCAACACATATCACCTCAACCAATTTTTTAACAATTGTTAATTTATACAAGAAAATAATTGACTATTTGAAGATGGTCAACAACTAGGATATATGACATGATTACAGGGGTATTTTAACATGAATGATAGATGAAGGTAGCAGGAGATGAACTTGGAGCTCCAAAATAGGAGCAAGTATGAGTTGCAGTGCCAACTATGGGGAGGGCCAAGGATTGGGGCGCCAACCTTGGGCGAACCGCAAGTTGGCGCGCCAACCGGATGAAGAGGACCAAGTTGGAAGTACCATGAAGAAGCGATAGAGTATCATTTAATGGGTGGCATGTATTGAAGATTTATAGAAGACTACAAGATGAAGACCAAACATGACTAAAGGCCTGATTCTGTATTCTAATAAGTTATCCTTATTGGGGGATCAAGGTGTGATTAAGTCTGTCTATACATTTAAATGGTCTATTCATGTATTCTAGCAAGTTATTCTTGTTGGGGGATTAAGATACGCCTGGTGTGACGATAACTTTGGAGAACTTGCCCTATAGTCTGGTGGGTTATCATCATCGAGGGGTAAGGATCAGCTTGTGCATTTGAAGTAAGTCATGACTTGTCCCTCTAACTAAATTACTGATGTGGTAGTTGGTAGCGGTTGATGTTAGCTCTGGTAGTTAGGGCTAATGTTGTATCCGTGAAGGCACGGTCATAGTTGAGTTTTGGGGTCATTGGGCTAGGTTTCATCATAAGGGCTCTCCTTAGTGGGCTTGGATATACATTTCATAATGAGCTGAGAGTTTTAGTCTGACATGGACTATGCTTGATGCTTATCACTAAGGAGACCTATCTCTAGCAGACTTAGGATCTTTGTTCTATGAGAACTACGTGAAGTTTGATCCCTATAAATATAGGGTACGTAGACACATTAAAGGGGTTGGACGTTGAGAGCTCAGAGAGACCACCACCACTCCTTTGATCTCAGCTTCTTATAAACACAATCACAATCATTCTTCGGCGACTGTTCTGTCATCAAACCACCATTGTAGATCTTAATTTCGGCGTGTAACCTCAAATTTTGTTATCACAAATTTCTCCGTTAACAAATTGGCGCTAGAAGGAAGGGAAATTAGATCTTCATCTAGGAGGAAATATGTCTCAAAATCGCGATGAAGGTATAGATTTGAGATAATTGTTATGGAAAACTGTTAGGGCCACTACAGAGTGGGAGTTTAGGCTTCATATGGGAAAGATGAAAGAAGTAAGTTTTTCATGACTTTTATATATGTAGTCTTTTGTTAGAATGTTTGGTGGTACCAAGTTGAGCTTGTACGGGTTTTAAGAATTCATGTAAAAACTTTTAATGGTTGCAATGAAGCTCATTATTTGAAAGACATATCTTAAGCATTAATTTGAACATTTGTGAATATTACAATGGGATTACAATTCAAATTCAAAGACATCAAACTTACAATTCACTAAAATCGGAATACATGACGACTTTAAGCTTCTTTAACCTCATCAACAAAAGGTTCATACATGACCCAGAAAAACACAAAAATAACTAGTAACATCAGGAACCCCTTTTTCCATTTTTTTTATTCCTTCTTCACCATCTCCATTTCGATTTCAAAGGCCTTACACCTGCTATAATCCACCCATCGAAAAAATCGCACCCACGCCTACCATCAACACATCCCAGGAATCTTCGTCCATCATTCGCATTTGTTCGAGCAATTCTTTCCACTGCCCACTTTCCACAATAACACTGGTGTGCCATGGCTTCCCCAAAGAGAAAGTAAATAAAGTATATAGATCTTAGGGTTTGATAGGTGTACTTGGATATATATATATATATATATATATATATATATATATATATATATATATATAGGCTAGCGCTCAAATAGAAACTAATGTTAATCTAAAAACTAGAAACCAATCTCAGCCTTTCATTCATTATAATCTCAGTCGCACGTTCAAAATCCAAAACATTACTTACATCTCTTTCTCTGGCTTTAGTAACGTACACCTTCACCCCCGTTCGTACGGTCTCGTCATCTCCATCATCCTCACGTCTCCTCCTTCTCCGACAACAACCCACTTCATCACTCTTAATGAACTTCTGCTATTTAAGAGATTATCATTCGATCAATTTTGGATATGATCTTTGATCTTATTTGTCAATTCATCTTAATTATAAAGATTGAATTTATTAATCTTATTATGTGGATCGATGGCGGCGAGAATTTAGCTCGGAGCAGGGGTGGTTAGGCAAAATGAAGTGATGTTTGTGGTGGGATGACTGTGACAGGGATAGACTAAGACCGATGAAGATGCCTCAGTCCAATTTTAAATATTATTTATGTATATTTTTTATTTTTTGTTTCTAACTAGGCAATTTGTACTTTGTACTGTTGTAGTATCTTTTTTAGAGGCAGGTTTTTATTTTCAATTTTTTTTATTGTGAAATGAGGGCTGAGATTTGGCACTTGTTATCGGTTATGGGGTAACTTATATCATTGAAAGAGATATATTTTTAAAATTAATAATTTGTTTAAAATATTAATAATGTACTCCCTCCGTTCCCTTCAATTCTTTACATTGGGGACGGGGGTTCGGCACGCATTTTAAGACTCCTATAAAATATATTTCGATAAATTATTTTAAATTTTTTCTTCTTCTGAATAAAAATATAATGTTTAAATTTTAATTTAGAAAAAGAAAATTTTAAAAATAAATTGTAGAGCTATACTTTATAGAAGCCTTAAAATGTGTGTCAAGCAGTGTAAAAAAACTGTAAAAAAATGAGAGGGACAGAAGGAGTATAATTTTTAATAATAATTTTGGTTGAAATATAGTAATTTATAATTAAGATTGGTGATTTTTCATTTGTAAAAAATGTGATTGTTGTTAATGATTTGTACTTCAAAATATGTCTTTAAAATATGATCTGATGATTTGCTAGGTGATTGAATTGAACCTATTGTACATTCATTTTTAGACTGACATGAAAAATTAAATTATTGAATTGGAAAGTAGGGTTCTTGAAATGTTATAGATAAAAAAAATGTATAGAAACTCAAAATTTTACAATTAAATAAATTATAATTCTAAGTAAATTATGTTCGATAATAAAACAATTAACAAATGCAAAAATATCAAAACTAAATTTTCAAAATTTATAATAAAATAAGAAAATTATCATGAAAAGCAAAAAAAATCATTAAGTGATTTATATTATTATAAGTTGTGATTTGTCCTTCTTAGTTTACTAATTGGTATTATGTATTTGTTGAATTTTTAAATAAATTATGTGTTCCACAATTATGCAATCAAATAAATGCAACAACATCAAATTGTCATTGAAGTTTCGAAAAATTGTAATTAAATAAAAAAAATCAAAAAATAAATTAAGTAATTTATGTTAATATAAATTATAATTTTTACTTCTTAACTTGGTTAATGGTATTATATAATCCGGTGATTAAAATTGGTAATTTTTCAATTTTAAAAAAGTGATTATTCTTAATGATTTATATTTAAAAAATATGTACAAATAAAAATAGTCATTTTGTATTAAAATTTGGTTATTTATATTTAAAATATGATTTATGCTTTACAAGGTGATTGAACCCACATCAAATTTATCCATTCATTACATAAAGATTAGATCATTGAATTGGGAATTGGGAATCTTAAAATGTTATAGATAAAATGAATATGTACCGTAACTCAAATTTTTACAACTGAATGATAATTCTTAAATTATGTTTGACAATAAAGTAATTAAAAAATACAAAAATATCAAAATTGAATTTTCAAAAAATTACATTTAAATAAACACATTATCATGAAAAGAAAAAAAATAATTAAATGATTTATATCATTATAAATTGTGATTTGTGCTTCTTAGTTTAGTGATTGGTATTATATGTCATTAAAGTTTCAAGAAATAACAATCAACCAAATTTTTTGAAAAAGTAACTGATTTATATTAATATAAATTATAATTTTTACTTAATTTGGTGATTTGTACTACATAATTTGGTGATTAATTTAATTTTGATATGTTGTTCTATTTTTTTATGCATTATGTAGGGTATTTTAACATTTTTAGCATATTTCAGGATTTTTGACTAAATTAATAAAGATAATATTTTCAAATTAACTTTTTGAATTAAAATTTGATGTATATATATTTCATTTAGAAAAGGAAAATTTATAATATATTAAAAATTTTATATCAAACTTCATCGAAATACATGAAAAAATCAAACACAAAGAGAATATTTAATTTAGTGATTTGGATAATTTAATGTATTGCTTTGTATTATATAAACAAATATATCTTGAAAATTCAACGAAGCAAAAAAAATAAATTATGATTTCAAAAGAGAATTTGAGCCAAATTAAAAGTTTTTTTTTGAACGAAAGTCAGAAGAAAGCTATGTCGTGAAGTCACCAATATCTATGTCGTGAAGTGCGACATCGCATAGTCCATTTTGGTCTATGTCGAGAAGTCCTCAAGACACATGTCGTGAAGTGTTGAAGTCAGCAAAGTCAAAGAAGCCCAGATCGTGTAGTCCTCAGAAGCCTTATGTCGCATAGTCATCAAATGACCTATGTCGCATAGTCATCAAATGACCTATGTCGCATAGTCGTCAAATGACTTATGTCGCATAGTCGTCAAATGACCTATGTCGCATAGTCATCAAATGACCTATGTCGCAAAGTCTTCAAAGGCAATATCGCGTAGTCCTCACAAGGGAGATCGCGAAGTCAGGAATGAAGTGGAGTTCACGATATCAACACTTAGCCGTTTATAACAAGACAATTCAAGGTACAGAATCAAGAATCAAAAGAGACAAATACTGAAGCATTTGTTATGGCAAGGTGGTCCAAAGAACAGATGGCAAATCTACAGCTAAACTTGGAGAGAAAGATAAGAGACAAGCAGCTAAAGAAATGGGAAAGACTCCGAAAAGCAGGTGGTCCTTCCTGACACAGTTAACTTCTTATGGCAGGACAAGTTGGACTTTCAGCAAGGGGTAACTGTGTAAAAATAGGTGTGTGCACTAGTTTGTATAGGGCTTATATATATCATGCACATCCTATTGTTAGCTGCAAGAGAGATACACATAGTTTTTATCTTAAGCTCTTTTCTCTGTAAGCAAGCAAGTACAAACTGTTCTTGTTTAGAAGCCAGAAATTCGATTGTGAATTTCCTGGAAAGCTGTAGTATTTAATTTGATTATACAAAGTAGATTAAAGTGATTGTGCGTGTTGTTTACTTTCTGCATATTACATAGCATAATCATATACAGTTTACATTTAGTTTCAAGAAAGCAAAAATCCATCAAACTATCCATTCACCCCCCCCCCTCTGTCTAGTTTCTAGGTGATATTCATTCCTAACAAGTGGTACCAAAGCCGGCTGTTAACATACAAACAGAAAAAGATCAAGAATGAGTTCACAAAAACTAAGCAGTATCAAGATTCCTCCCTTCAACAAGGAGCACTACAGCTTATGGAAGAAGAAGATGTTGCTGTTCATCAAAGCTTCTAATCCCATGTTTTTAGACATTCTAAAACATGGTCCCTTTGTTCCAATGATTGAGATTGGTGAGACAACTGTAGGCACTGAGATAATACCAGCAAAACATGTTCCAAAAGACCCCACAAAGTACACTGACTCTGAAAAGGAGAAAATAGCACTGGATGGACATCTTCAACTTATAATCTGTGAATCTATGGATTTCAACATGTATGGCACTGTTGCTCACTGTACTAGTGCCAAGAAGATGTGGGATCTTATAGAAGTACTCTGTGAAGGAACTACTGAAGTAAGGAAGAACAAGAAGCAGATTCTTGTCTCTCAATATGAAGCCTTCATGGCTCTGCCAAAAGAGGGAATCACAGAAGTGTTTGAGAGGTTCAACAAGCTGGTAAATGAGCTCAAACTCTATGACAAACACTATGAGACAGAAGAGCTTAACATGAAGTTCTTACTAACTCTTCCAGACCATTTAGAACCAAGAATCTCTTCCCTCAAAGAAAGAGATCTAACTAAGATTGGTTTTGATGTGCTGTATGGTGTTTTGAAAACCTATGAGCTGGAGTTGTTTCAAAAGAGATCCATTCAAGCTAAACAAGGGTTAATGGCAAATACTTCCTGTGCCCTTATTGTTGACAACCTAAGTCAAAGAATGGACTCTCTTAAAATCAGTCAGGTCAAGATTGAGGAACTAGAAGTTGAAGACACTGGTGATGAGGCCCAAGTTGTCTATGATTTGCCTGAGGATGATGAGTTTTACAACATGGAAGAACTGGACAAAATGGAAAACAAATCTTTTGCTTATATGGCTAGGAGGTATCCTAACATAAGGTTTAAAAGAAAGCAGCCATTCAGGTCCAAGTTCAATACTGGAAACACTGGTGGATCTGGTGGCTCAAACACCTTCAATAAAGGAAAAGGGATTGCTGGTGCTGCTAAAGGTGGATACAAGACAGGAAGTGTGGATAGGACCAAAATAAGGTGCTATAACTGCAATGAACTTGGGCATTTTGCCACTGAGTGCAAAAAGCCTAAACAAGTCAAGAAGGACAAAGCATACTTAGAGCTTGAAGCTAAGTATGAGGCTCTACTCAAGAAACAACAGGGTAAAGCTTTTATTGCTGAGGGAAAATGTTGGGATGACTCTGATGAAGAAGAAGAACAAGAGTACTCAAACTATGCCTTGATGGCATTTTCTGATGATGGTGATTCAAGTCAGGTACCTATTCTTACTTCTCTTGATATGACTCCCCTTCAATATAAGCAAACTGTTGAAGATATGAGCACTGAGATGTTTAATATTCATACTAGCATGTTAGTAGCTAATGAAGAAATTGATAGACTAACTGCTAAGAATCTTGAGCTTACAGAAAAGAATGAGAAACTTGAGTTAATGGTTGTGAACCTGGATGGTTTGAAAAAGGAGGTTGAGTATCTTAAAAATAAAGTGATTTGTGCTGAACAGATAGAGAAAGCCCTTAGGGAACAAATTGCTGAAACTGAACTGAAACTAAGAAGCTTTAAAAACTCCTCTGAACTTATTCAAACCTATCACAAGGAACACACTGAAGACTGCAAGGTTGGAGTTGGTTTTGACTATGAAAATGACAAGGGAAGGAAGAAGGTCAAGGGCAAAGGAAAGGAAACTTTTACAAACAAAAATGCCCCAACCATACTGTCAAGTGTTGAACAGCCCATCTTCAGAAAGAGTGCTGTTGAGTTTGATGAGGAACTACTGATCATCAAGCAACAACTACTTGAAGAAGATGAGGCTGCTAAAAACACTTTTTCCTTTCCTGAACTTGTCAATCAGAAAGAGACCAAAGACAATCTTGTCAAGAGTCCTAAAGCAAAGAAAGAAGTTGTTAAGAAAAGGAAACAAAACAGAAATGGTAAAGTTGGTGTTAACAAGGGAAACAACTATGCTTATGTGCCAAATGCTCCCAGGAAACAATGTCAAAAATGCCTATCTGTTAATCATTTGACTCATAAGTGTAGTAAGCCTGAAATTGTTGAAGTTGACAACCTGAGTAACCATTCTGCCAGCATAAATTCTAGTCATGATTCTTTCTGTGGTAAGCCAAACTGCATGACATGCTATGTGACTGTGATTGCTAACTGTTTATCTCTTAAACATAAACTTGACTCTGCACAATCTGGTGAATCACACACACATATGCATTCTCACAGGACAGGGTCCCCAATCAAGGTTGAGAGGGTGAAAACTTCATGTGAGCCTAAGAGTGTAAACTCCAAAGCCACAGTAAAAGTGAAGTCTCCTACTATGAGAAATGCAATTTATGACAGAAGAATTGTTAACCAAAATGTTTCTAAATCAACTGGACCCTACCAAGTGTGGGTACCAAAAACAACTTAGTTACTTTGTGAATGCAGGGCAACAGGAATAAAAGAGTCATATGGATCTTGGACAGTGGATGCTCAAGTCACATGACTGGTGATATAGCCCTGCTATCACAATTTGAGGAAAAGGCTGGCCCATCAGTAACCTTTGGAAATGACAACATTGGTTATACCATGGGATATGGCTGTGTTAAATCTGGAAATGTCATTATTGAAGATGTAGCATTTGTTGAAGGACTAAAGCACAACCTCTTGAGTATTGGATAATTCACCAACAGAGGCTTCAAAGTGGAATTTGATGGAGATCAA
Source organism: Heracleum sosnowskyi (assembly GCA_030848705.1). Lineage (NCBI taxonomy): Eukaryota > Viridiplantae > Streptophyta > Magnoliopsida > Apiales > Apiaceae > Heracleum > Heracleum sosnowskyi. The sequence goes on from CM061239.1 coordinate 76,905,670, forward strand.
TGTCTAATATCAAAAAGAGGAAGTGGTGAAGTTGTTTTAACTGGTGTAAAGAAAGGAAGCCTGTTTGTAGCTAATCTTAAGGCTGCAAACAAGGGAGAAATTTGTTGTTTATACACTCAAGCCACAAATGAAGAATTCTGGCTGTGGCACAAGAAACTGTCTCACTTGAATGTTCAGGCAATGAACTCTCTGATAAAGAGAGAACTCATCAGAGACATGCCTGCTTTAGAGTTTATGCAAGATGGAGCATGTGAAGCATGCCAAAAAGGAAAAATCAAGAGATCTAGTCACAAGAACAAGTTGCTTAATACAAACTCAAAACCTCTGCAGCTAATTCACATGGATCTATTTGGCCCTGTGAATGTAATGTCTCTTTCCAGGAAGAAATATGCTCTAGTTATGGTTGATGATTATTCAAGATACACTTGGGTGGAATTTCTGTTCTCCAAGGATGAAGCACCTCAAGTAATTATAGAGCATATTAAGAGAGTTGATAAAGAAGCTCAAAGCACTGGTTCCTCTATAGTTGCATTGAGAAGTGATAATGGAACTGAGTTTAGAAATTCCACATTGTATGAGTTTTGTAAAGATAAAGGAATTTCCCAACAATTTTCAGCTCCTAGGACTCCTCAACAAAATGGAGTAGTTGAGAGAAAGAATAGAACTCTCATTGAAGCTGCAAGGACAATGCTGTTGGATGCAAAGCTACCTACTAGCTTTTGGGCTGATGTTGTTAACACAGCATGCTATGTGCAGAATAGAACATTGATAAATAAGAAGTCTGGCAAAACTCCTTACTCATTAATGACTGGAAAAAGAGCATCCTTCAAGCATCTGCATGTGTTTGGCAGCAAGTGTTTTGTGATGAAAGATACCTCAGAACATATTGGAAAATTTGATGCTAAGGCATTTAAAGGTATCTTCATTGGATACTCTCTGGAAAGGACAACATACAGAGTGTTTGTACCTGAGCAACACAAAGTTATGGAAAGCATGGATGTTACTTTTGATGACAAGAAGACTCCTGGACTTGAAACAAGTGAACAAGACAGTGTGCCATTAAGATTTGAGAACCAAGGATATTTAGAGGATTTTGATAATGAGGATGAACCCCCTGCTCAAACTGTCCCAGTAAATGAAGATCTTGAAGTTGATAATCCTCCTCAAACACCTGTGCAAGGATTCACAAACACAGGGGGAGAAGAAGATAATGCAACCTTCAATCAGAATGATCCTGATACTAGTCAAGAAAATGAACAGGGTCACACAAGGAAATGGGACAGGGCCCACACTAGGGATCAAATAATTGGAGATCCAAGTGAGGGTGTAAGGACAAGAAGGGCAACATTGAATACATGTCTGTATAGTTGCTTTCTGTCACAAGAGGAACCTAAGGTAATTGAAGAAGCTTTGAAGAATTCTGACTGGATTGTTGCCATGCAAGAAGAATTAAATCAATTTGAGAAAAACAAAGTATGGGAGCTAGTACAACCTCCTGAAGGAAAGAATGTCATTGACACCAAATGGGTGTTCAGGAACAAAATGGATGAAGAAGGAGTGGTGATTAGAAACAAAGCAAGGTTGGTTGCCAAAGGATATTGTCAACAAGAGGGCATTGACTATGATGAGACATTTGCACCTGTAGCTAGACTGGAAGCCATCAGAATTTTCCTGGCTTTTGCAGCTCACTCAGATTTCAAGGTGTATCAAATGGATGTGAAAAGTGCATTTCTCAATGGTGATCTTGCTGAAGAAGTTTATGTTTCTCAACCACCTGGCTTTGAAAATGAAAACTTCCCAGACTTTGTGTATAGATTGCTCAAGGCACTCTATGGACTCAAACAGGCACCTAGAGCCTGGTATGAGACCTTATCTCAATTTCTTCTTGAGCATCAATTTACCAGGGGTACAATTGACAAGACCCTATTCTTTAAGAAGCATGGAAATGATATTATCCTTGTTCAAATCTATGTGGATGATATCATCTTTGGCTCTTCAAATGAAAAACTCTGTGAAAGGTTCTCTAAGTTGATGCAAAGCAAATATGAGATGAGTATGATGGGAGAATTAACCTTCTTCCTAGGCCTGCAAGTACATCAAAAGGAGGATGGCATCTTTATAAACCAATCCAAGTATGTCAAGGATCTTTTGAAGAAATATGGTTTAGAAGAGTCATCCCCAGCAAAAACTCCTATGTCTACTGCAATCAAGCTGGATGAAGACAAGAAAGGCAAGAGAGTTGATATCAAGGTCTATAGAGGAATGGTTGGATCACTACTCTATCTCACAGCTAGCAGGCCAGACATCATGTTTGTCACATGTCTTTGTGCAAGGTTCCAGGCTGATCCTAAGGAATCTCACATGATGGCTATCAAAAGAATTTTCAGGTATCTGAAAGGGACTCCTAATCTTGGGCTATGGTATCCAAAGGGCACTGGGTTCAACCTGGTTGGTTACACAGATTCTGATTATGCTGGATGCAGGATTGACAGGAAGAGCACCTCAGGAAGCTGTCAATTCTTAGGTCAAAGGTTAGTATCCTGGTTTAGTAAGAAACAACAGTCTACAGCAACATCCACAGCTGAGGCTGAATATATTGCTGCTGGAAGTTGCTGTGCTCAATTGCTTTGGATTAGAAATCAACTTATGGATTATGGACTAGTGTTAGAACACATTCCTCTGATGTGTGATAATACTAGTGCAATATCCATAGTTGCCAATCCTGTTAATCACTCTACTACAAAGCATATTGAGATCAGGTACCATTTCATTAGGGAACATGCTGCAAATGGTACCATAGAAGTCTCTTATGTTCCAACTGAAAAACAATTAGCTGACATATTTACTAAACCTCTAAATGAAGCTGTCTTCAACAGACTTGTGAGTGAAATTGGAATGCTTAATCCTTCATTTAGTTGTTCTAAGTAAATGTGCTAGTTAATTGTTGCAGCAGTAAATTCTCACTGTGCTTAAATGATCTATTTATTTGGAGTGAAAATTAGCTGAGATATGATTTATAAATATTTCAGTATTTTACTGCATATTTTTCAAAATCATATTTGGTGGAGAAGTTGTGAGCTTTTGTGACATCTCGATATAGATGATTTTCAGAGTTCACGACACAGTTCAAATAAAACAGACTTATATCGCAAACTGTTGGAATTGTGAGACTTTGCGATATAGTTCATTTCATGAGTTTGCGACATAGTTCATTTTATGACTTCGCGACTTAGAATAACTATATCGACAAGTCTCCTCATTTGACAGAATTTTGATTTAAATTACTTTTATCTCAAAATTGATAAAAGTCTGACAAATTGCTTAGAATTCCAGAAAAAGAGTTATAGACAGGGTATTTCTACTATATCGCAAAGTCCTTCCTATTTCTTCATCTTGATGACTTTGCGACATAGTTCACTTTTGAGACTACGCGATCTACTTTGCAAGACTTTGCGGTACAGGCCATTTTTGACTTCGCAACATACAAATAGACTGTACATATTCATAACTCTATATCGTAGTGTCTCTATCATATAAATACTCTTTTCTAACCGTTAACAACTTTTCATCTTGTCTACTACTCTCTATTCTCAAACCTAAACTCTAATTCTCTACTTTCTTCTTCACTCTCAATCTTGAAATGGCACCCAAATCTCAAACAGCATCATCCTCAATCCCTTTAACCATACCAAAAGAAACAAATCTACTCACAATACCCTCAGAGGCGGAGGCAAACCCAAGGTACAAGTGCTTTGTACGGTTCTTAAACACTTCCTATCTCCGCCAAGCCTTGACCCTTAACCCCACTATGTATGTCGATGTATTGGAAGGGTTCTGGAGAACAGCGTTGGTCACAACAATGGCAAGGGAGGATGGGGCTTCGTTCCAGGAAGTGAGTTGTACAATAGGGGGCAAGTCTTTCCAGTTTGGGGAGAAGGAAATCAATGAAGCCCTGGGGTTAAAAGTTGAGGGTCATGATGCTGAAGCAACTGACAAGCAAATGGTGGATTTCCTAACCCTCATTCAGTATGCTGACAAGATTGATACGACAAAGCTTAACAAGAAGTATGTCAAGAGGGAGTGGTCATTTCTATTTGACGCACTCCAAAAGGTGTTTTTGTGCAGGAAGACAGGATGGGACCAAATCAGTCACATTGCTGTGAAGCTGGCCTATTCCCTAGCCTACAATCAAGAAATCAATGTTGGAGCAATAATCCTCAAGGAATTGGCTCAAAGGCTAGGGAGGACAGTTCGTGGTAGAGGTAATGACATCTTTTACCCTCGTTTCCTTCAAGTTATTTTAAATTATCTTGATGCAAATATCCATGAATTGGAGGGTATAGATAAAACTAAAATGGCTTATTCCAAGTCCATGTCCAAGATTCTATTTGGGTCATTGGACACAAGGAATCAAGTGGATGTGATTCTGAGTGTGACCAAGCATATGCAGGACACATTTGAATCCTATCCACTTGATAAGCCCATATACCATGAACTTTCCTGGACAGGGGAGGGTAAGACTGAAGGTGCTACACAGTCTAACCCTAGCCTTCCTACCCCCTCCAATGAACCTCCTGCAAACAGTACCATAGAAGTTAGGCAACCAAGTGCATCAATCTCTCAAAAGATTGGTGTTACTAAAAAGAAGTCAAAGAAGAGAGCCCTAGAAGTGATAAATGAATCTGTAGAGATAGAAAGTGAGAATCCTGAGTCACCTCTCACCAGACAAAGTAAGAAATCCAAATCCAAACCTACCACTGGATCCTCCCAACAGGATTCAGATGTGGAAAAAGGGGTACACCTATTACTGTCAATGGCCTCTCAACAGGTCATTGACATTGAAAAGAGTAGTCTCCCCACTACAACCTGTACTGAGTCTGCACAGGATCAAGACCTCACTCTTGATCCTAGGAGAAATAAGGATGCTGACACATTGAGTGGAGAGCACATCACACTTGAACCTCCTCCTATTTCTCAGGGGGAGTTGCCAAATTCATCTCTACACCACACTTCTCTTCCAGATTCTTCCATAAAAATTTCTTCTGAACAAGAGAGTCATTCTAATGACAATCTTGCCATTGATCAATCACAATCCATTCCTATGATTGAGCCAATTTCAAGTGACATGGTGCATGACACTGTGCTCACCACCCAGGCACCACATCAGGTTGGTCAGGGAATGCATGCTGGGGCATATCCTAATGACACCAACAAAAACATAGAGGATTCACCAGTTCTTACTGGAGACTCTATGCCAAACTCTCCATTCCATATGGACATGGATTTGCCTTCACAGGCATCTAGAGATGGTGCTGTAACACATCCCATTTCAATGGAGACAGCATCAGACTCTACAGTCATTCCAAGACTGGAGGAAACTCACTCAACCATTCCCCATGAAGTGCCAAGCACTAGCTCTCACTTGGCTCAGGCCACAATAACTGAATGGCTGAAACCTGTGCAACATGACAGGGCTTCAGGATCATCCTCTGTGCCACCACAATTGACGGAAGAAGAATTAAAAGATCTTCATGTGGCACAGATTGATGAGATCTCTAGGATTGCTCAACATCTCCTCACTGCAAATCTCCCAAATTCTGACTATGAGGCTATTCTTCTCACTCACAAGGAGGATGTTGAAGCACAACAGGATAAAATTGTGGATGAAGCCCAGCAAGCTGGAAATGTGGATGCTTGGCTGGATGGCAAAAGGATAGTAAAGCTCAAGGAAGCTCTAGCTTTTCTCAGGGAGGACTATCTTACAGCCTTGGGGTCAAATGCCAAAGGTCTCTCTCCTGCTGAAATCTATGATGCAGTTAATGATGTCTACAAGAGCCAACTTAAAGCTATGCATTTTCTTGGGAAGGGTCTTCAGTCACAAATCTCCACCATTCAGGAAGAAACAGCTCATTCTAATGCTCAACTAAAGAATTGTTTTCTTTCAGGCTTTCCCAAGGTAGATGGCATTCTTAAGGAAGTCCAGAAAACTGCCTCCAATGTCACCATGATGGACTGAACCCTAGCTATGGTTTCAGATAATATGAAGAAGCTCTCTACCAAGCTAGACAATCAGGTGCAGGCCAACATCAACTCAAACTCCATGCTTACAGTACTCTGGAAGAATCAGTATGGGAACAAGCTTGTTGATGAGGTTCCTATTTCTGATATCTCCAAGTTTGAATTCTCCAAACTCAAGGATCAATCCCTTAACTCCTTCAAATCTCAACAACTTTTCTCAAAAGTGGACAGCTTGGGAAGAGAGGTAGCTGATCTGAAAGCAGAAAACAAAGGACTATCTCACTCCTTGGAGCAGCTTAATGCTAAGATGGATGATCAAACCAACTCCACTTCTAATATTTTGTTGGTGCAACAACAAATGATTACCTCAATGATGAGACATATGAACCTGCCTATCCCTGGGGAAGCTCAAGACATCTTGTCTGATTCCAAGCCTAAGGGGGAGAAAGAAAAGGAGGTCATTCTGAAAAAGAAAGGGGGAGTACCTGCCAAGCAACAGAAGCTTAAGGGCAAAATTTCTGAAGAAACAATAAAGCCAATAATCCTCCCCCCTGTAGAGGTCATAAATGCACAAGGCCAGAAGAGCACAGTCACATCTACCTTCCATCCTTCTACAATGGCAAAGGACATTTCAGCTCCTCAACCTACTTCAAATGCCAAACCTATCAAAGCCACAATAATCACCCAGGCCAAGCTACAGGAAATTGCAAATTCAAACATCTATCATGATGAAGACTTCCTGGAGCTTCTAAAAGCCATCTACAGCAATGCAAAAGGGGATGCAAGAGTCTACAGAGATAAGATCAAGGAAAGCATCAAGTACTTCACTGTGGGAGTAAGGAAAATCAATGATGTCCATCTAAGAGAAGTTATCATGGTGTGCAAGGACAATTGCATGTGGCATCTAGCATTTCAAACTCTAGAGAAACTGAGATTTACTGAGCTGTCAATAATCCTGGACTTAATAGAAAAAGATGGGGCCAACAACAGGAGACTGTTTGATGACTTGAAGATAGATCAACATCAAAGACTGCCTGAGGTTATCTCAAAGCCAAGGACAATAATCTTCCAAAGTCTATCTCAAGACAGCAGCATTGAACAGTTAGTGATTCCTTCAGATTTGACAAGAAAGAATAATGCAAAGATCAACCAGGTGCTGCAAATGCTAAGGGCCAAGAGGGGAGTCAGGACAGCTGAGGAACTAGAGATGATTCACACTCTACAATCTTTTCTGATTCATGGAGTCATTCCTGAATCTGTCAAAGAAAAGAGCAAAAAGAAGGATGGGGATGATGATGATGAGGAGAAAACCTATGAAAGGAGATCTCAGTCAAGGAGAAATAAGGATGGACCTAGTGAGAGCAGCAGGAGCAAATATTCAAAGAAATCAAAAGATGCTGGTGATGACAAGAGGGATTCAAAAGGAGGAAAGGAAACAGTCAAGAGAACAAGGAGTGGAATTCAGCAAGTCAAGGACATTGCTAGCAGTACTTTAACCACAACACAAGACTCTAAGTCTAGGGTGGGTACTGTTAACAATGATCCTCCAAAATCATTATCTAAGACTTCTGAACCTGAATTGCCACAGAAGAAAGATGAAGCCACAAAAGTAATTTCAAGAAAACACTTCCACAAAGTTACAACTAGTGGAGTGTTACAGTGGATGAAGGGGAAGGGAATGAAGCTACTTCCAAGTGATGTGGCACTGAAGACTAATTCTCCCTGCTCCACAAAGCTACCTCAAGTGAAGCACATGAAGATCAAGAGGGCAGCTAAGAGGACAAGGATAACAAAGAAGAATGGGATAATCACTAATGTTGTAGGGATCAAAGTGCTTCCTCTTGATGAAGACTATGATGAAGATGCCCTAGCATTCTTGAGAGCTCAAAGAATCTTTGAAGTCAAGGTGAAGCTAGATCATCTAGAGATCAAGTACACTGATGGAAGAGAAAGGATTATGAAGCAAGGGGGCTGACAATATTTCTATAAGTATGAGCTTGAAAGGATAAATGCCTTACTGAATTTTGAAGAAAAAGAAGAAAGGACTTGGAAGATAGATATTTCCAGGTACTTGAAAATGCATGCTGATTATGAAGAAAACATGAGGAAAGAGAATGAAGAGAAAAACATACAGAGAGAGAAAGAAATGGCTGAGATGGAGGAGAGGGCTAAAGAGCTAAGGCAGAAAGGGCTGTGCAGGGTCAAACAAAATCCTTACATTATGGAGTACAAAAATTCTTATGGAGGCATGAGCAAGATAAGGATGAAGTTTCTGGATTCATATGTGGAAAGTGCTCTTAAAACTGCAATTGATGATCTAAAAGACTCCCCTCTCATTGAAGAACTGATTGCAAGAGAAGAACTTCAAGATTCAAGAGAAGCAATTGGAAGCTGAAGCTGCTGAGCAACAAAGATAGTCTGTAAGCTTTCAAATTTTTCTATGTAATCAAATTCCTGATCTCAATGTTCATAAATTGTCTTCTCTGTTACTTAATTTCCCTCTATGTAAGTTAGGCTTGTTATCAGACATGAAATTGTGCCTAAGGATCTTACTCACAATTTGGGGGAGATTGTTAGGCTCAAGACATGTCTGAATACCACTATTAACAAGCCTACACTATGTGACTATGTCACACTACATGACCTAGTGATTTCTATCACTGGGATATAGTATAGGTCTCTAAATGTACTTGTCTTGTTCTCATGAACAATAGCTTTATCATGTATGCTCAGATCTATAATGAGCTTAGTAAAGTTTCTTGCATCTAGATTGTATATAGGCCATTGAATAATTGTCCTGGTAGAAGTTCAGTAATGCTCATGCAGCAGGATAGAAATGAATAAGGCCATGAAGAAATAAGTTGCAGAAATTTGTCTAAGGCATTATATAGCAAAGTCAGAAGAAAGCTATGTCGTGAAGTCACCAATATCTATGTCGTGAAGTGCTACATCGCATAGTCCATTTTGGTCTATGTCGAGAAGTCCTCAAGACACATGTCGTGAAGTGTTGAAGTCAGCAAAGTCAAAGAAGCCCAGATCGTGAAGTCCTCAGAAGCCTTATGTCGCATAGTCATCAAATGACCTATGTCGCATAGTCGTCAAATGACCTATGTCGCATAGTCGTCAAATGACTTATGTCGCATAGTCGTCAAATGACCTATGTCGCATAGTCATCAAATGACCTATGTCGCAAAGTCTTCAAAGGCTATATCGCGTAGTCCTCACAAGGGAGATCGCGAAGTCAGGAATGAAGTGGAGTTCACGATTTCAACACTTAGCCGTTTATAACAAGACAATTCAAGGTACAGAATCAAGAATCAAAAGAGACAAATACTGAAGCATTTGTTCTGGCAAGGTGGTCCAAAGAACAGATGGCAAATCTACAGCTAAACTTGGAGAGAAAGATAAGAGACAAGCAGCTAAAGCAACAGGAAAGACTCCGAAAAGCAGGTGGTCCTTCCTGACACAGTTAACTTCTTATGGCAGGACAAGTTGGACTTTCAGCAAGGGGTAACTGTGTAAAAATAGGTGTGTGCACTAGTTTGTATAGGGCTTATATATATCATGCACATCCTATTGTTAGCTGCAAGAGAGATACACATAGTTTTTATCTTAAGCTCTTTTCTCTGTATGCAAGCAAGTACAAACTGTTCTTGTTTAGAAGCCAGAAATTCGATTGTGAATTTCCTGGAAAGCTGTAGTATTTAATTTGCTTATACAAAGTAGATTAAAGTGATTGTGCGTGTTGTTTACTTTCTTCATATTACATAGCATAATCATATACAGTTTACATTTAGTTTCAAGAAAGCAAAAATCCATCAAACTATCCATTCACCCCCCTCTGTCTAGTTTCTAGGTGATATTCATTCCTAACAATTTGTATTTGCCAAAGTGGTATATTAAATTATTTATAGTAAATTTTGTTTCACTAAATAAATACTTTTATATTTTTTTCTGATTAAAAATTGTAGACCTCGAAATTATTTTTCTATTTTATAATTGAACTTTTTATAAATTTTTCTACGAGTAATGTTTTTCACAATAGAAGTCAACCAAATGCAATGAGCATGGGCGGCTGGGCTTGATTTCATTTGAAGAACATCTAACAGAAAACAAATTAAAGAACATGTAACAGACCAACACATCATCACACCAGCAGGACGTTCCTACTAGTGTATTGTTGCAATCCTCCATGTTCTCTGCCGCCAGCCGGCATAACATGATTTCTGGCCAGCGAAATAAGGGAATTATGACGAGATCTGAGTCTAGGAGGACATTAAGAATCTCGGTGATGATCGAAAATATCCAGAGATAGCATGAATTGTATAAGGGGAGAGGTGTATTGTATATAATTTTGTATCGCTCGTATAATTAGCCTAACAATTATAGATAATTACAAAATTCAAAATTTCAAGACTTAATTGCACTGTGTTGGCCCGAACTATTTTTTTTTTTTGACAGAAAAGTGGCGCAAATATAAAATTGACGAAATTAGGTACCGAAGAATTTATTTTTAACCACTGTATTGCATTCCATTACTTTACATAAACGACAATTAGCCGTCTTATTAAAAATATGATTGTATCGGGGGGTATAAACGTAATTTAACAGTGTTGGTATATGTATCGTTTTCTTTAGACTTAATTTTATTGTATCCTCCCACTAAAACTCCCTCCAAAAAAAAACCCCCTTTTTCCCCTATCGATCGCAGATACTGAAAACCCTAGCCTCAATCGGAGCAATTACGAACGAATCGAAGAAAATGGTGTGGAATTTGAGAGCTAAAGAAGACGTAGACATCTTCAAACCTTACGAATGTCCACAATATGTTGGTTAGTGTTCGAACGTTTAATATATGTATTCATGCATGCATATATACTTGGTTTTGGTATTTAATTTGGGGGTTTTCATATTAAAGTATGGTAATGTGTAGTAGTGACTTGATTATGTGAAAAATCTGTCAATTTATGTGAGAAACTATGGCAGGAAAGTCAAATATATATGTCAAAAGCCTTGTAAATGGTGTGTTTATGCCTCTCCAGCAAGTAAGACCAGCATCACTTATCAGATAAAGACAATAATCAAGAACCACACTTGCATGCCTACTTTCAAGCAAAAACAGATCAACTCAGCTTGGCTTGCAGACTACTATGAGAAGGATATTAGAATGAATCCAGGGTGGCCCATTGCTTCCTTCCATAAGAAGATATTTAATGATAGTAAGTGTGAGGTGAGTAAGCACAGTGTGTATAGAGCCAAAAGAAGAGCACTGATCAAAATCAATGGGACTCATGAAATTCAATTTTCTCAAGTTTGGAAGGTTATACCAGATACAACCGAGGATCCTTTTCCAGGAACTAATAGGGGTAAATTCATGAGAATGTATGTTTGTTTAGGCCCCTTGAAAAAAGCTTTCACTCAGTTCTGTAGACCCTTGATTGGTCTTGATGGGTGCCACCTGAAGGGCCCCTTTGGTGGACAACTCTTATCTGCAGTTGGAGTAGATGACAACGATGGCATGTATCCAGTGGCATGGGCAATGGTAGAGTCTGAAACCACTTACTCTTAGACATGGTTCTTGCAGCTACTAACTCAGGATTTGAAGATTCAAACTGATGTTGTTTGGACTTTCATCTCAGATAGACAAAAGGTCTTACTTCTGCCTTATTTTCTTATTTCATCTGATTTTATTTTAAAAATTGGATACTAATTGCATTGATTTATTTGTTATAGGGACTAATAAATGCTTTGGAAAGTGTAGTCCCTAACGCAGAACATCGATTTTGTGTTATGCATCTATATCAGAACATGCATAAATAGTACAAAGGTATAGATTTGAGATAATTGTTATGGAAAACTGTTAGGGCCACTACAAAGTGCGAGTTTAGGCTTCATATGGGAAAGATGAAAGAAGTAAGTTTTTCATGACTTTTATATATGATTGAATGCAATGCAATTGTAAATTATTTTATGTTAATTTGAGATATTTTCTGTTATTTAGATTGCCTCAAAATGCCATGATTGGCTCATGGCCAAGCCAAAAATACAGTGGACAAGATGTTCTTTTAGGACCAATGTTCACGGTGATATGTTTGTGAACAATCATTGTGAGGTCTTTAATAGCTCCATAAGACAGTATAGAGATTTGTGTATAATAACCATGTTCAGAGAACTACACAAGTCAGTTATGAAGAGAATTTATGTGATAAGAGACAAAATGCTTGCAAATGAGACTTTGGTTTGCCCTAGTGCAATGAAAAAATTGAACAAGTAAATGCTTCTTACTTTTCATTTATGTTCACAACTGTCCATTTTGCACATTTAATGCTCCATACTTACTTTTAGGGCTATACAATATGCTGGTAACTTTATTGTCACTTGGAATGGAGGTACAAAATAACTAGTAACATCATGAACCCCTTTTTCCATTTTTTTGATTCCTTCTTCACCATCTCCATTTCGATTTCAAAGGCCTTACACCTGCTGCAATCCACCCACCGAAAAAATCGCACCCGCGCCTACCATCAACACATCCCAGGAATCTTCGTCCATCATTCGTATTTGTTCGAGCAATTCTTTCCACTGCCCACTTTCCACAATAACAATGGTGTGCCATGGCTTCCCCAAAGAGAAAGTAAATAAAGTATATAGATATTAGGGTTTGATAGGTGTACTTGGATATATATATATACACCGATATACAACTGGATTGAGCCGTTGGAACTTATAAGGACAGATATACCCTGCAAAAGTTAACTGCCGTTTATGTAAAGTAACGGAATGCAATACAGTGGTTACAAATAAATTCTTCAGTATCTACTTTGGTCAATTTTATATTTGGGCCACTTTGTGTCAAAAAAAAAAATAGTTCGGGCTTTCAAAGTGCTTTTAATTTACATTTGTTATAAATAGGGTTAGATCCTATTACAAATCAAAATGAAAAACATTTAACATGTCAAATAATTTGTTTCTAAAACATGCAAGTAGTCTAACAAAATTTAAGTTTAGATCATACTAGTTCCTCGCATGAGTTATAAAACTAGTTATAATAAATTTATCAAACCTTAATAAAAATATTTTCAAAATTAATTAATGATAATTTACGATATAAATTATTTAATTTATTAGATCTTTAATTAAATGTCAATAAATTAATATTTTTGGGAAAGCATAAGTAATACACCTAAATTGAAAGCAATCATGTAAGATCTGAAGTGAAATAGAAACGTAATCTAGATGATGACGAGAAATATATAACAAGTCGGCGAGGCTGACTCTGAAGATATTTTCAAGTTTGAGTAGCATGGCTGTTGACAGCGGTGCTATAGACTCACCCCTGCTACTAGTCTCCGGCGGCGTAGTTGACTACAAAAACCGTCCAGTTGACCGATCAAGATGTGGAGGATGGAAATCAGCTTCATTCATCATAGGTACCCAACTACTAAAAACAATCACAAATTTTGAATGAAACTAAAAACCAAACATATTCCTGAAATGCAGGAGTGGAAGTTGCTGAGAGATTTGCTTATTACGGAATTAGTACGAATTTAATTACATTTCTTACTGGTCCGTTGGCTCAATCCACTGCCACTGCCGCAGCTAATGTCAACGCTTGGTATGGAACGGCTACGCTTTTGCCTCTTCTAGGTGCTTTTCTTGCTGATTCCTTCTTGGGACGATATCCAACTATTATCATTTCTTCTTTGATTTACATTCTGGTATGTTTTGCTTCTTACACCTCCTATCCACACTACTCGTCACGTTGTTCTGTACATTCACTTGGTATGTTTTTCATTAGGATTGCTAACTGTGTACCTTGACTTGGATTGAACCACAGGGGCTTGGTCTATTGACAATTTCAGCTGTTTTCACTTCTTCAAGTTGTACTCCACAAATCCAAATTATCTTCTTTTTCTTCTCTCTATATCTAGTAGCTGTAGCACAAGGAGGGCACAAACCTTGTGTTCAGGCTTTTGGTGCGGACCAGTTTGATGCTGATGACCCGGAGGAGTGCAAAGCTAAAGGCTCATTCTTTAACTGGTGGTACTGTTGCGTTTGTGGTGGTACTACTGTCAATCTTGTTGTTTTAACATTTATACAGGACAACCTTGGTTGGGTACTCGGATTTGGGATTCCTTGTATTGCCATGGCAATTGCTCTAATCCTATACTTGCTTGGAACAACGACCTATCGATATACTATCAATGATGATGACAGAAGCCCTTTCATCAGAATCGGTCAAGTATATGTCAAAGCAATAAAGAATTGGAGAATTCCCTCTTCGGAATTATCCATTGACGAGGAAAGTTTGGGAAATTTACCTCATCACAATTTTCAGCAGTTCAAGTAAGAGAATAACATATATATCCTGTTTCCTGTTGAAAGGTTAAAATTATGTTTCTAATTAACTACTTATTGGCTTTAGATTTCTGAACAAAGCTTTGCTTTCACCTGATGGTAAAAAGGAACAAGTGAGCATATGTAGCATGAATGATGTTGAAGAGGCAAAATCAGTTCTGAGGCTGTTTCCAATATGGGCTTCCTGTTTGGGATATGCCATTGTGTTTGCACAGTCACCCACTTTCTTCACTAAGCAAGGAGTGACTTTGAACAGATCTGTTGGGTCAAGCTTTGAGATTCCACCTGCTGCTTTGCAATCTTTTATCTCGCTTTCCATCGTTATCATTATTCCCATCTATGACCGTGTTCTTGTTCCTTGTGCACGAGCTGTAAGCGGGAAACCCTCTGGCATAACAATGCTTCAAAGAATTGGAGTTGGTATAGCCTTGTCCATCATTTCCATGGTTATTGCAGCTCTGGTAGAAATGAAAAGACTCCAAACTGCTCGTGACTATGGGATAGTTGATAAGCCTAATGTTACCATTCCAATGGAGATCTGGTGGCTGGTCCCACAGTATGTAATATTTGGAATTGCTGATGTGTTCACAATGGTTGGTCTGCAAGAATTTTTTTATGATCAAGTTCCAAGCGAACTGAAAAGTATAGGTCTTGCGCTCTACCTCAGTATATTTGGTGTTGGGAGCTTCCTTAGCAGCTTTCTCATTTCCATAATTGAGAAAACAAGTGGTTGTAATGGCCAAGACAGTTGGTTTTCGGACAACTTAAATCGAGGACATCTGGATTACTTTTATTGGTTACTTGGGGGACTTAGTTCAATGTCAGGTGTATTGTTCTTGTACTTTGCAACAAGTTATGTTTATAAACGCAGACATAGTTTCTGAGATTGACAATTGTTGTTAATCAGAGTAAGAAGAGTAGTGCATTTTGTCCATGGACCACTAGATCATAGGACTCATTATTTAGCAATGAATATGCCTTGTTCATAAGCCAAATAATTTAACATTCGCTCATCGAATTACCCAGTCAAGAAAATATTAACAAAAACGGGGCGAATAAAGTGAAGACAAAAACATAATTTTCATGCAGTTGGGTACATCCATCAAGATGATGGCAAAACACAACACATAACTAACACCTCCAGTTGAAGATATTTTCAGTTTCACATGCCTGCTATTACAGGAATCACAACTTGACGACATGAATGTCCAGCTTATCGATCCAAATCCGGTGGCTGGAGATCAGCTTCATTCATCATTGGTAAACAAATTTTACTTCCCAACACCTTAAACAAGTGCCATTGCTTATTTATTATGCACACACACATGTTTTAAAAGAATTATGAATTCCTGAATTGCACGAGTTGAAGTTGCTGAGAGATTTGCTTATTATGGAATTAGTACCAATTTAATTACATTTCTTACTGGTCCGTTAGCTCAATCCACTGCCACTGCCGCAGCTAATGTCAATGCTTGGTACGGAACGGCATCGCTTTTGTTGCCGATACCGCACTATTTTCATTTCTTCTTTCATTTACATTCTGGTACGTTCTTCACTTCTTACCTTACATTTTTATGCACAGTCTAACAAACTTGAAGTTGCATTAGACATCCCAAGTTCCCAACTATGTCGACTAATATGTTTTGCTTGTTGCATAAGTTTGAGCGTGAAAGTATCTTCCTCAAGAATATCAAAGAGAGCATATAATGTAAGTCCAAACAGGCCTGTCATTGATTCTGAAAAACTTGAGAGCTATGATACAGAGGCCAAAAATGCAACATGGATTGGTCGGATGTATCGGCATCAAAAAGTAAATACACAAGGAACCCACTTTCAGATTGCTTTATGGCTTGTTTGGGAACTTAGAATTCATTTGAAATTTTTTGGATTTGGTACAACTGACAATGTTGGATAACCAAAACAAAAAATATTTTAAATTTGAGAAATTGAAATGACAACTCGATTTATGTCACTTGAAATGAATTTCATGTTCCTAAAAACTAAATCTAAAGGATTTTGAATTAGGTCAATATATTCCAAATGGATAACTTCACCTAAATTCCATGTATGGGTAACCTTCTTTCCAGCAGCAAGAAGAAAATCTGTGTTTAGCATTAGCAGGAACCTGTATATGATATTTTGGATCCCACAATTTGAGTTTCGACCTGCATAGTGTGTTCCTAAAGAAAGTTCCATGCTAGTTTTGCATGTACGAATTCATCTCCTCAGCCAGTATAGGGACCTTTTAAGTAGACCACTTCTTTTAAAGAACAGACCTTGTTCCACGCTGATGGTAGCGAAATTTAGACATGTCAGCTGAATCCCGCGAGAAGTTCAAATGCTTGTAACTCGACATTACGAAACTTCATATAATTTCATCTAAAAGAATATTGGCAATTTTTCCAATGACTAGTTTGTTTATAAAAATGCCTAGGAACAAAATAGCTTTTCTAGTTTTTCTTCTTTCATTACATATCGGATAAACATCGGGTATTATATCTTCTTCACTCACTGAAGGTGCCAACTAGTAACTTCTAGTGGTGCAACACATTTCGAAACCAATCTATTTAGGATCGCACAAATTTTAATGACTAGATGTATGGTTATAAGCTCCCTTTAACTCACGCGCTTTTAGTAATCCCCAACCTTGAGCAGCAATCTTTTTGTGAGAAGACCTACGAAAGACTAAAAGGAGGGTATAAGCCATAAGGTTACTTCTCATGATCAACCGAAAGTTTTTTTGTAATATTTTGCATCATGATGTTATTTCATCATCTGTATACTGTCAAAAAATTGCTGACCATGGTTCCCTTAAATTTGGATTGAACTGCAGGGGCTTGGGTTGTTAACACTATCAGCTGCTTTTTCTTCTTCGAGTTCAACGGGCTGTATCAATGCTACCAATACCGCAAAATTTTATCCTCCACGGATCCAGATTATATTCTTCTTTTTTTCTCTCTATTTAGTAGCAGTAGCACAAGGAGGGCATAAACCTTGTGTTCAGGCTTTTGGTGCTGACCAGTTTGATGTTGATAATCCAGAGGAATGCAAAGCTAAAAGCTCATTCTTCAATTGGTGGTACTTTGGCTTATGTTCTGGTACTATTGTGGCTGTCATAGTCTTATCGTATATATACAGGACAACCTTAGCTGGGTACTCGGATTTGGAATTCCTTGTATTGCCATGGGAATTGCTCTAATCCTGTACATGCTTGGGACAGTGACTTATCGGTTTAGTACTAATGATGATGAGAAAGGCCCTTTCGTCAGAATTGGTCAAGTATTTCTCATTCTTTAAGTTTCTGATTGAAATTAATTAACACATGACCTAAATCCATTATAAAAATACATTAAAAGAAATCAATTCAACAAGTACTTGATCAGAAAAAAAATGCCTAACTGTGTATTTTTCATGTATACCTGTTTGAATCTAATAATCGTATGAAAAACTACAAAATTTAATATAATTTTTTCATGCAGTTACTAACACAGA
Source organism: Heracleum sosnowskyi (assembly GCA_030848705.1). Lineage (NCBI taxonomy): Eukaryota > Viridiplantae > Streptophyta > Magnoliopsida > Apiales > Apiaceae > Heracleum > Heracleum sosnowskyi. The sequence continues at coordinate 76,923,538 of CM061239.1, forward strand.
AACATCTCATTCATGCAGTTACCAACAACATAGAAACATCTCTTTCATGCAGTTTACAGATAGAAACATCAGTTCCATGACAATATATAAGATCACCTAGCCTTGAGGATAATTTAATTTCATTTAAACATGGCTGCTCTCACCGGATCCGCTACCGCTCCACTTCTACCAAACTCCAACGACATCGTCAAGGGCGTTGTTGACTACAAAAACCGGCCAGTTCATCGATCTAAATCAGGCGGATGGAGATCAGCTTCATTCATCATGGGTACCTACTTTGAAGCAACTAAACTTCACATTAATTCTTAGTCTATGGTTTTGTATTCACACATATTTTTATATAATCAAATTCAGTGGAAAACTAAGTAGAAATATTGTGAGAACCATTTGCATTTCACCGTTGTCATTTGTACCAAAGCCTCTCCGTATAAATGAAATTTATAAATTTGATATGCAGGAGTTGAAATTGCTGAGAGATTTGCATATTATGGAATAAGTATGAATTTGATTACATTTCTTACTGGTCCCTTGGCTCAATCCACTGCCAAGGCCGCAGCTAATGTTAACGCTTGGTACGGGACAGCATCGCTTCTGCCGCTTCTAGGTGCTTTTCTTGCTGATTCTTTTTTGGGACGATACTGCACTATCATCATATCTTCTCTCATTTACATTCTGGTATGTGTTTTTTTGCCTTTTCTTATTCACATTTGGTAAACATGGTATATACATATAGGTAAAAACTCAACTGAGAGATATATAGTTACTTCTTGGGCTCTTAACTCTTTCAAAACCTTAAGGCTAAAAGCCACCAAGCGGATCTGATACTATAAAAAATTTGTCATGTCACACTTGAGCATCTAAATTAGAAAGAAATGTTTAGTAGATGATGAACTTTAAGGATCAAAGTTCTTCTAATTAGTTATGCAACTTCTGTATGTCAAACAAAATCAGTTTAGCATCGTGCATTTGTTCTCACCACTGATTGAGAATTACTTGGCTCTACATTCACCGGAAAAGGCATACGTGCAATCGGTAGGATGTATTAGTGTGTATACATAAGTAAACCACGCTCAGATTCCTCTAAGCACTTTATTCAGATTATGAATTCAAATCAGATTCTTAAGTCACGCACTTCTATGAGGCCCCCAACTTAAACATAAATCTCTTTTGCAAGAGACCTCCACATATAGAAGATAACAGAGGGAAGAAAAATTTGTTATATTATGCATCATGCGGTTTTACTGTATTTACTACCCAAGGATTGCTAACTGTGTACCTTGACTTGGATTGAACCACAGGGGCTTGGACTATTGACAATTTCAGCTGTTTTTACTTCTTCAAGTTGTACTCCACAAATCCAAATTATCTTCTTTTTCTTCTCTCTATATCTAGTAGCTGTAGCACAAGGAGGGCACAAACCTTGTGTTCAGGCTTTTGGTGCGGACCAGTTTGATGCTGATGACCCGGAGGAGTGCAAAGCTAAAAGCTCATTCTTTAACTGGTGGTACTGTTGCGTTTGTGGTGGTACTACTGTGAATCTTGTTGTTTTAACATATATACAGGACAACCTTGGTTGGGTACTCGGATTTGGGATTCCTTGTATTGCCATGGCAATTGCTCTAATCCTATACTTGCTTGGAACAACGACCTATCGATATACTATCAATGGTGATGACAAAAATCCTTTCATTAGAATTGGCCAAGTATATGTCAAAGCAATAAAGAATTGGAGAATTACCCGTTCACAACAAATCATTGACGAGGAAGCTCAGAGAAATTTACCTCGCCATAGTTTTCAACAATTTAGGTAAGAACACCTTTTTTTTTCAGATCCCTGGTTTGAAATATGTTTCTAATTAACTATTTCTTTTCTTCAGATTTCTTAACAAAGCTTTACTCTCACCCGATGGTCCAAAGAGCGAAGCAAACATCTGTAGCATGAATGATGTTGAAGAGGCAAAAGCAGTTCTGAGGCTGGTTCCTATATGGGCATCCTGTTTCGTATATACCGCTGTGTTTGCACAATCACCGACTTTCTTCACCAAGCAAGGAGTGACTCTGAACAGATCTATCGCGTCGGGTTTTGAGATCCCGCCTGCTGCTTTGCAATTTTTTATCACCCTTCCCATCGTTATCATTATTCCCATCTATGACCTTGTTTTTGTTCCTTGTGCACGAGCTATAACCGGAATACCCTCTGGCATAACAATGCTTCAACGAATTGGAGTTGGTATAGGTTTCTCTATCATTTCTATGCTTATTGCAGCTCTGGTCGAGACGAAACGACTCCAAACTGCTCGTGACTATGGGCTGGTCGATAAACCTGATGTTGCCGTTCCTATGGATATCTGGTGGCTGGTTCCACAGTACGTAATATTTGGAATTGCCGATGTGTTCACAATGGTTGGTCTGCAAGAATTTTTTTATGATCAAGTTCCAAGTGAACTGAAAAGTATAGGTCTTGCTCTCTACCTCAGTATCTTTGGTGTTGGGAGCTTTCTTAGCAGCTTTCTGATTTCTGTCATCGAGAACACAACTGGTTCAAATGGTCAAGACAGTTGGTTCTCGGACAACTTAAATCGAGGACATCTGGATTACTTTTATTGGTTCCTCGGGGGCCTTAGTACTATGTCAGCTGCAGTGTACTTGTATTTTGCAAGGACATATGTGTATAAACGCAAACAAACTGTCTAGATTGATGGAATGAAAAGTATTGTTAACATTGGTACAACTACTGTAATAATAATTGTTTTCATCATGTTCTTGACTTGTTTTCATCATGTTCTTGACTGATGTAGTATTTATAGTTCTAGTTCAAAAAGTGTTTTATGTATTCTAAATAATTACACTAATTCATTAAGCTAATAGCTCAACTCATCTTCGGATTAGATCAACACATATCACCTCAACCAATTTTTTAACAATTGTTACGCTCAAGAATTTATACAAGAAAATAATTGACTATTTGAAGATGGTCAACAACTAGGATATATGACATGATTACAGGGGTATATTAACATGAATGATAGATGAAGGTAGCAGGAGATGAACTTGGAGCTCCAAAATAGGAGCAAGTATGAGTTGCAGTGCCAACTATGGGGAGGGCCAAGGATTGGGGCGCCAACCTTGGGCGAACCGCAAGTTGGCGCGCCAACCGGATGAAGAGGACCAAGTTGGAGGTACCATGAAGAAGAGATAGAGTATCATTTAATGGGTGGCATGTATTGAAGATTTATAGAAGACTACAAGATGAAGACCAAACATGACTAAAGGCCTGATTCTGTATTCTAATAAGTTATCCTTATTGGGGGATCAAGGTGTGATTAAGTCTGTCTATACATTTAAATGGTCTATTCATGTATTCTAGCAAGTTATTCTTGTTGGGGGATTAAGATACGCCTGGTGTGACGATAACTTTGGAGAACTTGCCCTATAGTCTGGTGGGTTATCATCATCGAGGGGTAAGGATCAGCTTGTGCATTTGAAGTAAGTCATGACTTGTCCCTCTAACTAAATTACTGATGTGGTAGTTGGTAGCGGTTGATGTTAGCTCTGGTAGTTAGGGCTAATGTTGTATCCGTGAAGGCACGGTCATAGTTGAGTTTTGGGGTCATTGGGCTAGGCTTCATCATAAGGGCTCTCCTTAGTGGGCTTGGATATACATTTCATAATGAGCTGAGAGTTTTAGTCTGACATGGACTATGCTTGATGCTTATCACTAAGGAGACCTATCTCTAGCAGACTTATGATCTTTGTTCTATGAGAACTACGTGAAGTTTGATCCCTATAAATATAGGGTACGTAGACACATTAAAGGGGTTGGACGTTGAGATCTCAGAGAGACCACCACCACTCCTTTGATCTCAGCTTCTTATAAACACAATCACAATCATTCTTCGGCGACTGTTCTGTCATCAAACCACCATTGTAGATCTTAATTTCGGCGTGTAACCTCAAATTTTGTTATCACAAATTCCTCCGTTAACAAATTGACGCTAGAAGGAAGGGAAATTAGATATTCATCTAGGAGGAAAGATGTCTCAAAATCGCGATGAAGGTATAGATTTGAGATAATTGTTATGGAAAACTGTTAGGGCCACTACAGAGTGGGAGTTTAGGCTTCATATGGGAAAGATGAAAGAAGTAAGTTTTTCGTGACTTTTATATATGTAGTCTTTTGTTAGAATGTTTGGTGGTACCAAGTTGAGCTTGTACGGGTTTTAAGAATTCATGTAAAAACTTTTAATGGTTCCAATGAAGCTCATTATTTGAAAGACATATCTTAAGCATTAATTTGAACATTTGCGAATATTACAATGGGATTACAGTTCAAATTCAAAGACATCAAACTTACAATTCACTAAAATCGGAATACATGACCACTTTAAGCTTCTTTAACCTCATCAACAAAAGGTTCATACATGACCCATAAAAACACAAAAATAACTAGTAACATCAGGAACCCCTTTTTCCATTTTTTTGATTCCTTCTTCACCATCTCCATTTCGATTTCAAAGGCCTTACACCTGCTATAATCCACCCATCGAAAAAATCGCACCCACGCCTACCATCAACACATCCCAGGAATCTTCGTCCATCATTCGCATTTGTTCGAGCAATTCTTTCCACTGCCCACTTTCCACAATAACACTGGTGTGCCATGGCTTCCCCAAAGAGAAAGTAAATAAAGTATATAGATCTTAGGGTTTGATAGGTGTACTTGGATATATATATATATATATATATATATATATATATATATATATATATATATATATATATATATATATATATATATAGGCTAGCGCTCAAATAGAAACTAATGTTAATCTAAAAACTAGAAACCAATCTCAACCTTTCATTCATTAAAATCTCAGTTGCACGTTCAAAATCCAAAACATTACTTACATCTCTTTCTCTGGCTTCAGTAACGTACACCTTCACCCCCGTTCGTACGGTCTCGTCATCTTCATCATCCTCACGTCTCCTCCTTCTCCGACAACAACCCACTTCATCACTCTTAAATGAACTTCTGATATTTAAGAGATTATCATTCGATCAATTTTGGATATGATCTTTGATCTTATTTGTCAATTCATCTTAATTATAAAGATTGAATTTATTAATCTTATTATGTGGATCGATGCCGGCGAGAATTTAGCTCGGAGCAGGGGTGGTTAGGCAAAATGAAGTGATGTTTGTGGTGGGATGACTGTGACAGGGATAGACTAAGACCGATGAAGATGCCTCAGTCCAATTTTAAATATTATTTATGTATATTTTTTATTTTTTGTTTCTAACTAGGCAATTTGTACTTTGTAGTAGGGGTGTACACGGGTTGTTAAAACCGACCAACCCAATCCAAACCGACCTTTTTTCGTCCGATCCAAACCGAATTTTTTAAACCGATACGCATTTGGATTGAAAAACTATAAAACCGATTTAAATGGGTTGGGTATGAGTTTCGAGTTTTTTTAGCCGAACCAACCCAAACCGATTAAAAATAATAAAGTTTAACTAAAAAATATGGATTGTTGAACTTAGGTTGCTCTCAGATGCATTTCTGTTGGTTTTTGTTTCAGACATGTTGTTTCTCTAGTTTTTGTATGGTTACATCAAGTTTTTCTATGAATGTGAAAGGAACTACGCAGAATAGATAATAGATTCATACACCTACATGCTTCTTATGTTGATTTTCTCTTAGTCATTTTCTTGAATTCCCCGTGGTGAAGCAACTGAAATAACGATGATGTTGTATCTTTTAAGTCTGATATTTTACCTTTGTTTAATTAGCATCTAAACACCTGTTTAATGCATTTGGTATCTTTTCTGTTATATGATGTTATACTAGTTTTGTCTCTAATAGGCTCATCAAAGCCAACCGACAACAAATGTTTGCAATGAAACAAATAAGAGGTTATTGGAAAGCTACTTGCATCAGCAAAAAATGGATACTACTGAAAATATTAATATTTATTAACCCGATCACTCCGACCCGAACCAATCCAAACCGAAATACACTAAATGGGTTGGATTACGAATTTTATTTTGATGGGTTGGTTTGAAAATTTGCAAACCCGATTTAATTGGGTTGGGTTGTTAAATTCTCTTAACTCGCCCAACCTGAACCGTGTACACCCCTACTTTGTAGTATCTTTTTTAGAGGCAGGTTTTTATTTTCAATTTTTTTTATTGTGAAATGAGGGCTAAGATTTGGCACTTGTTATCAGTTATGGGGTAACTTATATCATTGAAAGAGATATATTTTTAAAATTAATAATTTGTTTAAAATATTAATAATGTACTCCCTCTGTCCCCTTCAATTCTTTACATTGGGGACGGGGGTTCGGCACGCATTTTAAGACTCCTATAAAATATATTTCGATAAATTATTTTAAGTTTTTTCTTCTTCTGAATAAAAATATAATGTTTAAATTTTAATTTAGAAAAAGAAAATTTTAAAAATAAATTGTAGAACTATACTTTATAGAAGCCTTAAAATGTGTGTCAAGCAGTGTAAAAAAACTGTAAAGAAATGAGAGGGACAGAGGGAGTATAATTTTTAATAATAATTTTGGTTGAAATATAGTAATTTATAATTAAGATTGGTGATTTTTCATTTTTAAAAAATGTGATTGTTGTTAATGATTTGTACTTCAAAATTTGTCTTTAAAATATGATCCGATGATTTGCTAGGTGATTGAATTGAACCTATTGTACATTCATTTTTAGACTGACATGAAAAATTAAATTATTGAATTGGAAAGTAGGGTTCTTGAAATGTTATAGATAAATTTTTTTTTATAGAAACTCAAAATTTTACAATTAAATAAATTATAATTCTAAGTAAATTATGTTCGATAATAAAACAATTAACAAATGCAAAAATATCAAAATTAAATTTTCAAAATTTATAATAAAATAAGAAAATTATCATGAAAAGCAAAAAAAAATCATTAAGTGATTTATATTATTATAAGTTGTGATTTGTCCTTCTTAGTTTACTAATTGGTATTATGTATTTGTTGAATTTTTAAATAAATTATGTGTTCGACAATTATGCAATCAAATAAATGCAACAACATCAAATTGTCATTGAAGTTTCAAAAAATTGCAATTAAATAAAAAAATCAAAAAATAAATTAAGTAATTTATGTTAATATAAATTATAATTTTTACTTCTTAACTTGGTTATTGGTATTATATAATCCGGTGATTAAAATTGGTAATTTTTCAATTTTAAAAAAGTGATTATTCTTAATGATTTATATTTAAAAAATATGTACAAATAAAAATAGTCATTTTGTATTAAAATTTGGTTATTTATATTTAAAATATGATTTATGCTTTACAAGGTGATTGAACCCACATCAAATTTATCCATTCATTACATAAAGATTAGTGATTTCGATTATTATTATTATTTTATTTACTGATTTGTTTATTTTAAGTTTTGTGACTTGTCTTTTAAATTCTACACACGAATTAATTTGATAATTTTTATAACTAAAACTAATGATTTGTATTTGCCAAAGTGGTATATTAAATTATTTATAGTAAATTTTGTTTCACTAAATAAATACTTTTATATTTTTTTCTGATTAAAAATTGTAGACCTCGAAATTATTTTTCTATTTTATAATTGAACTTTTTATAAATTTTTCTACGAGTAATGTTTTTCACAATAGAAGTCAACCAAATGCAATGAGCATGGGCGGCTGGGCTTGATTTCATTTGAAGAACATCTAACAGAAAACAAATTAAAGAACATGTAACAGACCAACACATCATCACACCAACAGGACGTTCCTACTAGTGTATTGTTGCAATCCTCCATGTTCTCTGCCGCCAGCCGGCATAACATGATTTCTGGCCAGCGAAATAAGGGAATTATGACGGGATCTGAGTCTAGGAGGACATTAAGAATCTCGGTGATGATCGAAAATATCCAGAGATAGCATGAATTGTATAAGGGGAGAGGTGTATTGTATATAATTTTGTATCGCTCGTATAATTAGCCTAACAATTATAGATAATTACAAAATTCAAAATTTCAAGACTTAATTGCAATGTGTTGGCCCGAACTATTTTTTTTTTGACAGAAAACTGGCGCAAATATAAAATTGACCAAATTAGGTACCGAAGAATTTATTTTTAACCACTGTATTGCATTCCATTACTTTACATAAACGACAATTAGCCGTCTTATTAAAAATATGATTGTATCGGGGGTATAAACGTAATTTAACAGTGTTGGTATATGTATCGTTTTCTTTAGACTTAATTTTATTGTATCCCCCCACTAAAACTCCCTCCAAAAACAAAACCCTTTTCCCCCTATCGATCGCACATACTGAAAACCCTAGCCTCAATCGGAGCAATTACGAACGAATCGAAGAAAATGGTGTGGAATTTGAGAGCTAAAGAAGACGTAGACATCTTCAAACCTTACGAATGTCCACAATATGTTGGTTAGTGTTCGAACTTTTAATATATGTATTCATGCATGCATATATACTTGGTTTTGGTATTTAATTTGGGGGTTTTCATATTAAAGTATGGTAATGTGTAGTAGTGACTTGATTATGTGAAAAATCTGTCAATTTATGTGAGAAACTATGGCAGGAAAGTCAAGTATATATGTCAAAATCCTTGTAAATGGTGTGTTTATGCCTCTCCAGCAAGTAAGACCAGCATCACTTATCAGATAAAGACAATAATCAAGAACCACACTTGCATGCCTACTTTCAAGCAAAAACAGATCAACTCGGCTTGGCTTGCAGAGTACTATGAGAAGGATATTAGAATGAATCCAGGGTGGCCCATTGCTTCCTTCCATAAGAAGATATTTAATGATATTAAGTGTGAGGTGAGTAAGCACAGTGTGTATAGAGCCAAAAGAAGAGCACTGATCAAAATCAATGGGACTCATGAAATTCAATTTTCTCAAGTTTGGAAGGTTATACCAGATACAACCGAGGATCCTTTTCCAGGAACTAATAGGGGTAAATTCATGAGAATGTATGTTTGTTTAGGCCCCTTGAAAAAAGCTTTCACTCAGTTCTGTAGACCCTTGATTGGTCTTGATGGGTGCCACCTGAAGGGCCCCTTTGGTGGACAACTCTTATCTGCAGTTGGAGTAGATGACAACGATGGCATGTATCCAGTGGCATGGGCAATGGTAGAGTCTGAAACCACTTACTCTTAGACATGGTTCTTGCAGCTACTAACTCAGGATTTGAAGATTCAAACTGATGTTGTTTGGACTTTCATCTCAGATAGACAAAAGGTCTTACTTCTGCCTTATTTTCTTATTTCATCTGATTTTATTTTAAAAATTGGATACTAATTGCATTGATTTATTTGTTATAGGGACTAATAAATGCTTTGGAAAGTGTAGTCCCTAACGCAGAACATCGATTTTGTGTTATGCATCTATATCAGAACATGCATAAATAGTACAAAGGTATAGATTTGAGATAATTGTTATGGAAAACTGTTAGGGCCACTACAAAGTGCGAGTTTAGGCTTCATATGGGAAAGATGAAAGAAGTAAGTTTTTCATGACTTTTATATATGATTGAATGCAATGCAATTGTAAATTATTTTATGTTAATTTGAGATATTTTCTGTTATTTAGATTGCCTCAAAATGCCATGATTGGCTCATGGCCAAGCCAAAAATACAGTGGACAAGATGTTCTTTTAGGACCAATGTTCACGGTGATATGTTTGTGAACAATCATTGTGAGGTCTTTAATAGCTCCATAAGACAGTATAGAGATTTGTGTATAATAACCATGTTCAGAGAACTACACAAGTCAGTTATGAAGAGAATTTATGTGATAAGAGACAAAATGCTTGCAAATGAGACTTTGGTTTGCCCTAGTGCAATGAAAAAATTGAACAAGTAAATGCTTCTTACTTTTCATTTATGTTCACAACTGTCCATTTTGCACATTTAATGCTCCATACTTACTTTTAGGGCTATACAATATGCTGGTAACTTTATTGTCACTTGGAATGGAGGTACAAAATAACTAGTAACATCATGAACCCCTTTTTCCATTTTTTTGATTCCTTCTTCACCATCTCCATTTCGATTTCAAAGGCCTTACACCTGCTGCAATCCACCCACCGAAAAAATCGCACCCGCGCCTACCATCAACACATCCCAGGAATCTTCGTCCATCATTCGTATTTGTTCGAGCAATTCTTTCCACTGCCCACTTTCCACAATAACAATGGTGTGCCATGGCTTCCCCAAAGAGAAAGTAAATAAAGTATATAGATATTAGGGTTTGATAGGTGTACTTGGATATATATATATACACCGATATACAACTGGATTGAGCCGTTGGAACTTATAAGGACAGATATACCCTGCAAAAGTTAACTGCCGTTTATGTAAAGTAACGGAATGCAATACAGTGGTTACAAATAAATTCTTCAGTATCTACTTTGGTCAATTTTATATTTGGGCCACTTTGTGTCAAAAAAAAAAATAGTTCGGGCTTTCAAAGTGCTTTTAATTTACATTTGTTATAAATAGGGTTAGATCCTATTACAAATCAAAATGAAAAACATTTAACATGTCAAATAATTTGTTTCTAAAACATGCAAGTAGTCTAACAAAATTTAAGTTTAGATCATACTAGTTCCTCGCATGAGTTATAAAACTAGTTATAATAAATTTATCAAACCTTAATAAAAATATTTTCAAAATTAATTAATGATAATTTACGATATAAATTATTTAATTTATTAGATCTTTAATTAAATGTCAATAAATTAATATTTTTGGGAAAGCATAAGTAATACACCTAAATTGAAAGCAATCATGTAAGATCTGAAGTGAAATAGAAACGTAATCTAGATGATGACGAGAAATATATAACAAGTCGGCGAGGCTGACTCTGAAGATATTTTCAAGTTTGAGTAGCATGGCTGTTGACAGCGGTGCTATAGACTCACCCCTGCTACTAGTCTCCGGCGGCGTAGTTGACTACAAAAACCGTCCAGTTGACCGATCAAGATGTGGAGGATGGAAATCAGCTTCATTCATCATAGGTACCCAACTACTAAAAACAATCACAAATTTTGAATGAAACTAAAAACCAAACATATTCCTGAAATGCAGGAGTGGAAGTTGCTGAGAGATTTGCTTATTACGGAATTAGTACGAATTTAATTACATTTCTTACTGGTCCGTTGGCTCAATCCACTGCCACTGCCGCAGCTAATGTCAACGCTTGGTATGGAACGGCTACGCTTTTGCCTCTTCTAGGTGCTTTTCTTGCTGATTCCTTCTTGGGACGATATCCAACTATTATCATTTCTTCTTTGATTTACATTCTGGTATGTTTTGCTTCTTACACCTCCTATCCACACTACTCGTCACGTTGTTCTGTACATTCACTTGGTATGTTTTTCATTAGGATTGCTAACTGTGTACCTTGACTTGGATTGAACCACAGGGGCTTGGTCTATTGACAATTTCAGCTGTTTTCACTTCTTCAAGTTGTACTCCACAAATCCAAATTATCTTCTTTTTCTTCTCTCTATATCTAGTAGCTGTAGCACAAGGAGGGCACAAACCTTGTGTTCAGGCTTTTGGTGCGGACCAGTTTGATGCTGATGACCCGGAGGAGTGCAAAGCTAAAGGCTCATTCTTTAACTGGTGGTACTGTTGCGTTTGTGGTGGTACTACTGTCAATCTTGTTGTTTTAACATTTATACAGGACAACCTTGGTTGGGTACTCGGATTTGGGATTCCTTGTATTGCCATGGCAATTGCTCTAATCCTATACTTGCTTGGAACAACGACCTATCGATATACTATCAATGATGATGACAGAAGCCCTTTCATCAGAATCGGTCAAGTATATGTCAAAGCAATAAAGAATTGGAGAATTCCCTCTTCGGAATTATCCATTGACGAGGAAAGTTTGGGAAATTTACCTCATCACAATTTTCAGCAGTTCAAGTAAGAGAATAACATATATATCCTGTTTCCTGTTGAAAGGTTAAAATTATGTTTCTAATTAACTACTTATTGGCTTTAGATTTCTGAACAAAGCTTTGCTTTCACCTGATGGTAAAAAGGAACAAGTGAGCATATGTAGCATGAATGATGTTGAAGAGGCAAAATCAGTTCTGAGGCTGTTTCCAATATGGGCTTCCTGTTTGGGATATGCCATTGTGTTTGCACAGTCACCCACTTTCTTCACTAAGCAAGGAGTGACTTTGAACAGATCTGTTGGGTCAAGCTTTGAGATTCCACCTGCTGCTTTGCAATCTTTTATCTCGCTTTCCATCGTTATCATTATTCCCATCTATGACCGTGTTCTTGTTCCTTGTGCACGAGCTGTAAGCGGGAAACCCTCTGGCATAACAATGCTTCAAAGAATTGGAGTTGGTATAGCCTTGTCCATCATTTCCATGGTTATTGCAGCTCTGGTAGAAATGAAAAGACTCCAAACTGCTCGTGACTATGGGATAGTTGATAAGCCTAATGTTACCATTCCAATGGAGATCTGGTGGCTGGTCCCACAGTATGTAATATTTGGAATTGCTGATGTGTTCACAATGGTTGGTCTGCAAGAATTTTTTTATGATCAAGTTCCAAGCGAACTGAAAAGTATAGGTCTTGCGCTCTACCTCAGTATATTTGGTGTTGGGAGCTTCCTTAGCAGCTTTCTCATTTCCATAATTGAGAAAACAAGTGGTTGTAATGGCCAAGACAGTTGGTTTTCGGACAACTTAAATCGAGGACATCTGGATTACTTTTATTGGTTACTTGGGGGACTTAGTTCAATGTCAGGTGTATTGTTCTTGTACTTTGCAACAAGTTATGTTTATAAACGCAGACATAGTTTCTGAGATTGACAATTGTTGTTAATCAGAGTAAGAAGAGTAGTGCATTTTGTCCATGGACCACTAGATCATAGGACTCATTATTTAGCAATGAATATGCCTTGTTCATAAGCCAAATAATTTAACATTCGCTCATCGAATTACCCAGTCAAGAAAATATTAACAAAAACGGGGCGAATAAAGTGAAGACAAAAACATAATTTTCATGCAGTTGGGTACATCCATCAAGATGATGGCAAAACACAACACATAACTAACACCTCCAGTTGAAGATATTTTCAGTTTCACATGCCTGCTATTACAGGAATCACAACTTGACGACATGAATGTCCAGCTTATCGATCCAAATCCGGTGGCTGGAGATCAGCTTCATTCATCATTGGTAAACAAATTTTACTTCCCAACACCTTAAACAAGTGCCATTGCTTATTTATTATGCACACACACATGTTTTAAAAGAATTATGAATTCCTGAATTGCACGAGTTGAAGTTGCTGAGAGATTTGCTTATTATGGAATTAGTACCAATTTAATTACATTTCTTACTGGTCCGTTAGCTCAATCCACTGCCACTGCCGCAGCTAATGTCAATGCTTGGTACGGAACGGCATCGCTTTTGTTGCCGATACCGCACTATTTTCATTTCTTCTTTCATTTACATTCTGGTACGTTCTTCACTTCTTACCTTACATTTTTATGCACAGTCTAACAAACTTGAAGTTGCATTAGACATCCCAAGTTCCCAACTATGTCGACTAATATGTTTTGCTTGTTGCATAAGTTTGAGCGTGAAAGTATCTTCCTCAAGAATATCAAAGAGAGCATATAATGTAAGTCCAAACAGGCCTGTCATTGATTCTGAAAAACTTGAGAGCTATGATACAGAGGCCAAAAATGCAACATGGATTGGTCGGATGTATCGGCATCAAAAAGTAAATACACAAGGAACCCACTTTCAGATTGCTTTATGGCTTGTTTGGGAACTTAGAATTCATTTGAAATTTTTTGGATTTGGTACAACTGACAATGTTGGATAACCAAAACAAAAAATATTTTAAATTTGAGAAATTGAAATGACAACTCGATTTATGTCACTTGAAATGAATTTCATGTTCCTAAAAACTAAATCTAAAGGATTTTGAATTAGGTCAATATATTCCAAATGGATAACTTCACCTAAATTCCATGTATGGGTAACCTTCTTTCCAGCAGCAAGAAGAAAATCTGTGTTTAGCATTAGCAGGAACCTGTATATGATATTTTGGATCCCACAATTTGAGTTTCGACCTGCATAGTGTGTTCCTAAAGAAAGTTCCATGCTAGTTTTGCATGTACGAATTCATCTCCTCAGCCAGTATAGGGACCTTTTAAGTAGACCACTTCTTTTAAAGAACAGACCTTGTTCCACGCTGATGGTAGCGAAATTTAGACATGTCAGCTGAATCCCGCGAGAAGTTCAAATGCTTGTAACTCGACATTACGAAACTTCATATAATTTCATCTAAAAGAATATTGGCAATTTTTCCAATGACTAGTTTGTTTATAAAAATGCCTAGGAACAAAATAGCTTTTCTAGTTTTTCTTCTTTCATTACATATCGGATAAACATCGGGTATTATATCTTCTTCACTCACTGAAGGTGCCAACTAGTAACTTCTAGTGGTGCAACACATTTCGAAACCAATCTATTTAGGATCGCACAAATTTTAATGACTAGATGTATGGTTATAAGCTCCCTTTAACTCACGCGCTTTTAGTAATCCCCAACCTTGAGCAGCAATCTTTTTGTGAGAAGACCTACGAAAGACTAAAAGGAGGGTATAAGCCATAAGGTTACTTCTCATGATCAACCGAAAGTTTTTTTGTAATATTTTGCATCATGATGTTATTTCATCATCTGTATACTGTCAAAAAATTGCTGACCATGGTTCCCTTAAATTTGGATTGAACTGCAGGGGCTTGGGTTGTTAACACTATCAGCTGCTTTTTCTTCTTCGAGTTCAACGGGCTGTATCAATGCTACCAATACCGCAAAATTTTATCCTCCACGGATCCAGATTATATTCTTCTTTTTTTCTCTCTATTTAGTAGCAGTAGCACAAGGAGGGCATAAACCTTGTGTTCAGGCTTTTGGTGCTGACCAGTTTGATGTTGATAATCCAGAGGAATGCAAAGCTAAAAGCTCATTCTTCAATTGGTGGTACTTTGGCTTATGTTCTGGTACTATTGTGGCTGTCATAGTCTTATCGTATATATACAGGACAACCTTAGCTGGGTACTCGGATTTGGAATTCCTTGTATTGCCATGGGAATTGCTCTAATCCTGTACATGCTTGGGACAGTGACTTATCGGTTTAGTACTAATGATGATGAGAAAGGCCCTTTCGTCAGAATTGGTCAAGTATTTCTCAAAGCAACTAAAAATTGGAAAATTGACACATCTGAACAATCCATTGTCGAGGAAGCTCGGAGAAGTTTACCTCATCAGAATTTTCAACAATTCAAGTAAGTAAACATATTTCTTTTTCTCTAAGCTGGAACATCAAAATGATGTTTCTGATCAACTATTTATTTTCTGTCAGTTTTCTTAACAAAGCTTTGATCTCACCCAATGGTTCAAAGGAAGAAACAAACATGTGTAGCATGAAAGATGTTGAAGAGGCAAAAGCAGTTCTGAGGCTAGTTCCTATATGGGCTTTATGTTTAGTATACGCCATTGTGTTTGCACAGTCACCTACTTTCTTCACGAAGCAAGGAGTGACTCTGAACAGATCTGTAGGGTCGAGCTTTGAGATCCCACCTGCTGCTTTGCAATCTTTTATCACCCTTTCCATCATTATCATTATTCCCATCTATGATGGCGTCCTTGTTCCTTGTGCACGAGCTATAACCGGGAAACCCTCTGGCATAACGATGCTTCAAAGGATTGGGGTTGGTATAGTATTTTCCATCATTTCTATGGTTGTTGCAGCTCTGGTTGAGATGAAACGACTCCAAATTGCTCGGGACTATGGACTTGTTGATAAACCTGATGTAATAATTCTAATGGACATCTGGTGGATGGTTCCACAGTATGTATTATTTGGAATTGCTGATGTGTTCACAGTTGTTGGTCTACAAGAATTTTTCTATGATCAAGTTCCAAGCCAACTAAAAAGTATAGGTCTTGCTCTATACCTTAGTATCTTTGGTGTTGGAAGCTTTCTTAGCAGTTTTCTCATTTCCATTATAGAGAAAACAAGTGGTTCCAATGGTGGAGACAGTTGGTTCTCGGATAACTTGAATCGAGGACATCTGGATTACTTTTATTGGATACTAGGAGGCCTTAGTACAGTGTCAGCTGTAATGTACTTGTATTTTGTGACAACATATGTTTATAACCGCAGATATACCTTGTGAAGGTGATGAAAATAGGTAGCAAGTGTTGTAAGTTGATTTTAGTTTTTGCCAATCTATGTTGGTAACTTATGTCCGCAATCTCATGTATACTAGAACCACATCACACTTGATTATCATATAAATTCTAAGACTTAATTCTCCTAAATACGTACTCACGTAACTTAGGTGACAACAAACAGATTTCTAATGTGAATGTACGAGGATACTATTGTAATTACATTATTGTTTTAAAACTTGATCAGATATTTACAATTTTGCCGTTAAAATACACTATGTACTCGTATAACTCCCCTAAGTACGTACTTAGGGGCATTTTTCTCTAAATTCTAATGTACTGCCTTTTATATTTCAAGTGCTAGCCTAACATACTTTTTCAGGGGTGTTCAAAATTTTTAAGATAAAAATATATTGACAAATTCTTTTTAGAAAATTTATAATGCCACCGCGAAACGCAGCTTTATCGACTAATTGAATATAAGAATAAAGCAAGTCGAACTACGCATGACTGCACACTTTTGTCCAAAACATGCACAGCCAAACATTGCGGAGGTGAAAATTACCAAACTGCCCTCACCCCGTAACCTATCATTGCGGCCGCAATGATACATTGCGGAAGCTATATTTTTTTTAATTACCAAACTGTCATTCCTTGCTTTCTCGGTCATTTTAATGGGTCTTTCAATTGTATAGGCCTTCAATTGTTTAGATTTTTGGGTTGTCAATGATATGTGCCTTCAATTTTATGAATTTTTGGGTTATCAATTATACTTGGGCTTACGTATAAATTAGAACTTTACATTATTTTGATGTAATAAATAATATTTTTTATTTTTAAAATTATAATATATTAAAAAATAGTAATGAGAGAAAAAAACAAAGAGAAATTGAATTAAAAATACTTTTTTATTTTTTAAAAATGAGAAAAAAGAGAAAAAAGTAATAAAATGTAAAATAATTGTAAATATTGATTAAAAAAATATTATTCAATCTCAAAAATAGAAAAATTAGAAATACAAGGTAAAAAATTTGAAAAGATTTCTTAGAACCATTTTTATTATTTTTAAAAAATAAAAATAAAAAAAACTAGCAATAATACACAATTTTTTTGAACGAGTGACTATCTGTATGGTTTCACATGTGTTTCACTATAGTTCGACGTAAAAATTATAATTAATAGTGGTAAATGCAATAAAAAGTATCTATCCTAAAGTATAAAGGATATTAGGATTTTTTATAAATTTATTTTATTTTTGACTACATATTTAATTATTAAAAGCCAAAAAACGAATAAAAAAAAAAAAGTTCCCCCCGCAATGAGGCATTGCGGAAGGAATAAATCAAACATCATTAAATGCTTAACACTTAGGTAGGTGGCTACATTTAATGAGCCACCCCCCACAATGGCTCATTGCGGGAGTCTTGTCCTCCGCAATGAAACATTACGGGAGTCGAGACCTGGTACCTTTCCCTACTCCCTTTTTTCTAACATTCATTTTTCTTTTCTTCTTCCCCTTTTCTCCCACCATTTTATTTCTTGCACTTTGGAGTACAAAAATTAAGGTTAGTCCTCTAATTAGTATGGCTTCATTTTTATTTGGTGATTCTAGTTCATCTAGTGAGCATAATAGTTACGATTATTATACACCGCTCATTACAAAAAATCATGCTTTTCGTAAATTATTTGTTGATGATGAAATTATAGATGTTGATAGTAATGATAATGTTGGTAAACAAAAAATGAATATGGATGAAACTATAGATGTTGATAGTAATGATAATGTTGGTAAACAAAAAATGAATATGAATGAAACTATATATGTTGATGGTGATGATAATGTTGGTGGAAATGATTGTGATTTTAATGATGAAGAAGAAGAGGATATTATGATAGAGGAAAATGATGATGATAATTATTGTGAGTTTACATTTTCGAATATCAATGATGTTGTGCCTTGTGTTGGTATGATTTTTGATGCATTAGATGAGGCGGAAAAGTTTTAATTGGGATTATGGTCGAAATATCGGATTCAATATAATAATTAGGAATACTCATAGACATACACGTAGTCATGATCCATCATCTCGTATGGTTATTTGTAAGAAAGGTGGAAGATTGGCACCGGAATCTCATGGTAAAGGAAAACGAATTAGAGATGTAATTACACGAACGGATTGTCGTGCAAGAATGTGTGTTGCTCATCAAGTGAAAATGAACAAATGGAAAATAAGTTCGATCAAGTTGAAGCACAATCATGTTATGGTAACACCGGATAGAACACAAATTTTTAGACGGCCACACAACATAGATCCCATCACCCGATCATTGATTGAGTTGTTTAACAAATCGGGGATCGAGACGGCAAAAATTATGAGATTACTTAGTGAGTAAAGTGGAGGTGTTCAAAATCTAGGGTTTTCTAATCAAGACATACGTAATATCATACGTGATATTCGGCGCCGAGTGTTTGATGAAGGTGATGCGGAGTGTGGTTTGGTCTTGTTACGGAAATTACAACAAGAAAGTATTAATGGTGAATTTTTCTACCGTGTGGATGTGGATGACGAGAATCGTGTTAGGGGTTTGGTGTGGGTTGATCCTCGATCCATGAACGCTTACAAGAATTTTGGCGATGTGGTTACATTTGACTCAACTTATCGGACGAACCGATATTGTATGCCTTTCATACCTATCACGGGGGTGAACTACCACTACCAAAATATCTTGTTTGGATTTGCACTCGTAAGGGATGAGAAAGAGGAATCTTATAAATGGGTTTTAGAAACATGGTTGGAAGCCGTAGACAACAAATCGCCCACTACAATTATTACCGATCAAGACGTTGCTTTGGGAAATGCTATTGCCGAGGTTATGCCACAAACAAAACATACATATTATACATGGCATATTAGTAGTAAATTTCCGGAGAAGTTATCTACTTTATACACCAATTATCCGAAATTCAAAACGGATTTTAATGCATGTATGTACAAGTCGTTGACACCCACGGAATTCGAAGGTAGGTGGGAAGATTTGTTCACGAAATACCAACTTCAAGATCATGTTTAGCTAAACCAAATGTTTCGTATTAGAGATCAATAGATTGGTGCTTATACAAAACAATATTTTGCCGCCGGTATGACCAGTACCTCAAGGAGTGAATCCATGAATGCTTTTTTTGATGAATATGTGCAAGCATCTACCGGGTTGAAAGAATTCATTGAGAACTCACAAAAAGCTTTGGAGGCACAATATGAAAAATAGTTTTCTTAATTTTTAATTTTTTAATTTATTCGAAAACTAATTCGAAAATTATTTTTTTAATTAAGAAAACTAATTTTCATATTAATTTTAAAAAAATTAATTGAAAAATATGACAATTTCTAATTTGTAATATTCCTTTTTTGAATTAAATAAAAAGTAAAAAAAAAATGTTAACTAGACCTCCACAATGAGTTATAGCGGGGCTCATTACTCCCGTAATGATGCATCGCGGGGGGTGAGGAGGCAGAAGCTTTCCTCTGTTTTTCCCCCAGTTTTTATAATATGAAAATCATTAAATTATTTCAAATTTTCTACACATATTAAACCAAATCAGCCCAAAAACATAAAACAACAAACTCAAACCATGATTAAAACATTTAACAAAATCAAAACTGATCAAATTCACAAATTCAAATATCTTCTTCATTGAATCAACTAAAATTCCAGGACTGAGTTCATAAGCAAACCGATTACATCGAAATTAAAAATATTACACCACCATAAAACATCAAAACAACAATATGATAATCCCACCCGGCGACCCCGCAGAAATAGCTCAACTCCATTCAGAGATCTCTCACTTCATCTTGAAGATACTCGATCCTCACCTCCAGTTCGTCACGTTCATCATCAAAGGCTCGAATCTGCATCTGCAAATCTCAATAATTGTCTGCAGTTCCTCAACAGTTGGTCCCGGAGGAGGCGTCGGTGCTTCCTCAACCGCCATTGCTGGAGGCACCGAATTTTCTACCACCGGAATCTCCACCTCATCATTATGGATTTCAGCCATGATCTATATTATAAAACTGAAAATATAGAAGATGGGTCTTATAAACACACACACACACACACACACACACATATATATATATAGGGATTTGGTACACTACCTAGGGAAGAAGATGGGTCTTCACCATATTAATGGCATGCAATTCCCAGAAACTGAAAAGAAGAAGAAGAGTCTCGGTCAAAGGTCACTGACTGTTAAATTACTTCCACCTGCAATGCGTCATTGCGGGGCTCGTGACTAACGCAAGAAAAAACATTTCCCAAGGGGTCACCTATCGTAGTAGTGCTCCATCCCGACCACGCTTAACTTTTCCCGACCACGCTTAACTTTTGAGTTTTGATCAATATATTACCACTCGGCCAGAAATGCCACATCTATTCTTTATGAAAATATTAAGTATATAATTCTAAAATTGTGACTCAATTTAATAATAAAAAATTCAATTTTTACTCAATTTTTTCGATTTTTCCTTTAAAAATTAGAAATTTTCATATTTTTTTTAATTAAAAAATAATAAATTAACATGTTAATTAGTTTTCTTAATTTTATTATTTTTATATGCTTATTATTATATTATAATTATTTTTAAATTTATTTTTTAATCAATTTTACAATAAAAAAAATCTAATTAACAATTGCGGACTGCCGCAATGAGTCATTGTGGTGCTTGTGACTGTCGCAATGACTCATTGTGGGGTGCCTGGAAAAATCTGTGCAGCAGATTTCTTCTTCAAGTTTAACCAATAAAAACCTATTTAACAACCACAAACCTGTTTAACCAATAAAAACCTGTTCCGTTTCAACCAAATCAAAACCAATAATCTAAACGCTTAAATGATAATAAACTAATTCAAAACCATTACAAACAAATCAAATTTAAAATCAACAACATGACAAGTAATTAGCATAAAACCAAATACAATCAAATCAAATCTCCAAACTATGCCAATGGCCCTCGTTCCTCCGATTAATCCCATCCTCAGCCAAGTGCAATGGTATGCCGTTAAGTATAGCATCCATATACTTGGAAATGTACACGCCACAATCAGAGCCACCTACTTGCTTCGGTAGCTCTTTAACATACTTAACAAACATGAAATTGTCTTCCATAAATCTCTGCTTATCCAAGTAATAAAGCATACACGACAACAATTTTTCCTACAAAATTTACATACAATTAGTAACAACACATTATGAATAAAACTAACTTTGTTAATCTGAAAAGCATAGGTTACAATGATATAAAACTCCTTTGAGTATGTCTCCCGAAAGTTACAATTAATCTCATCTCGTAGAGGATCAATTAAATTGACTTTCATTTTTCTAAGGTCCACAATAAACAAAATCCAATGAGATCCTGTGCACGTGGGGAATAAAGAATAATCACAATCTACCATGTCTGGCCCACAATCCTGTTTTCCATAAGTAGTGTAGAAATGTTCCAGTGAAGCCAACTCCTTAGGTGTTCTACATGATGGATGCATCTGCAAAAATAAGGGATATTATCAGGAATTAAATAAATTGAGGATAAAATGCAATTAATGTGAATTTTAAAGCATAAAATTGAGGAATTAGCGGCATATTATCAAGAATTAAACAAATTAAGGGGAAAATGCAATCAATGTGAATTTTAAGGATAAATTTGAGGAATTAAGGGGAAAATGCAATTAATGTGAATTTTAATTGAAAACCAGGATATGTAAAATTTAAGGCATAAATTTGAGAAATTTACATCCATGTCTTTAATGTGAGTGCCAGCTATGCACATGAAATAGCTGAAGGAAAAAAAACTTCTTGCATGGAGGGACTAGCGTTCTACTAAGAGTGTAGTCATACTTCCTACGCTTCAACAGCTGAACATAACAATCCACAACACTGCTCTACAGATCTCGATCGCGTTTTAGGCATTGGACATTCTCTCAAGCAAGTCTAAAAGTCATCTCATGGTCCAACCAAACATAATTGTGCTTCTCACTCCACCAAACCCTATACAACAAGTTAATTTTCCGATTTTTCAGTGGCTTCGTCAGATCACCACTAACACCACCCTGCCTCTGCATGTCTGTTCACACAATATCACACAAGTATACGCGGTCACAAGTAATATAAGAATAAGTAGAGTTCGTTCCCACATAGACTGCTTTGGTTATTATAGTTATGCACTTATGCAACAATGTATGGCTATCGTTCAATGCTAAGACAAGTATCAAGTTTGTGTTTTGATTAACTAAATTAACTAAACAAATTACAAAGACAATATTAAACTAAAGATTGCTGTTGAATTACTTATGAGAATAAAACATGGGATCCTAACTTCATTAGATACTTCATCTAGAGTATTTTGTCTTTAATCAATGCATGTGACAGTTGTGATAACTAATCGGATAACACGAAATCAGTACACGCTACCTTTCAGTATACGTATACCAAACTACTCAAACATCCACAAAAGAGATAGAAGTTGGGTAGACACCAATTATGCTTAGACCCTATATGTCTATAAGATTTGAAAACATAACGGTTTAACGAGCAAGTTATCCATTCAGATTACATAGAGCAGGTAAGATGGTTAAAATCACCTACGAATCATGCATGACAAACATACATAAACCTATGCTAGCATGGCAAGTTCTAAACCTCTATATCCACTTTCGCATTCAATAGAGATTAATAAACAATCTTAGATGTTAGCTACGCATCCAAGAAGAATAAGCACAACCAAACTAGGATATCAATTAGCCATCACACACACATCTTTAAAACAATTAACTACTAAATTCCATAAATAAATCCGTTAGAATCCCACGACGACAATTAGTTCATAATCGAACCGTTCATCATCGTGGGTTCTGATGAAAACATGATAATAAATATGTTTAGAATACTGAATAAAAGTACTAGAGTTTACAAAGAACAAACGAGAATCCAAAGTATCGCCTAATTTAGAAGAATACAAAGATTAGATGAAACTAGGTCTTCGTAAATCAGCCGTCTTCTTGTTCTCCTCACCGGTGGATGAATATGTATATATGTATATTGATATCTCCCATGAAATCGTCCATCCATTAGTTTATATAAGCCTTCTGCTGATTGGACTTTGGCAGGTTTCCTTTTCTGACTTGAAATTACCTTTTTCAAGGATTTTGTAGGGGCGGGCGCGCTTGGAGGGCGCGGGCGCGCCTGGATTTTTGCCAATTAGAGCGCGGGCGCGCGCAGTGAGGCGCGGGCGCGCCTGGAATTCTGTCCAAAAATCCTCAAAATGCTTTCTTTTGCCAATTCTTCGCACGTTCAACCTCCACAACCACTTGACCTTCACACGAATGCTTAAACACCACCACACAACCATAGAATCACCACAACTCTGCTGATAAAGCAACTCTACACACACTAACACAAAACACATTAAAAACACCACGTACTTGAGAACAAACGGTCAATTTAAGCCGATTCAGAACGATCTAAGTAGATATGAAATCCACTTATCAATGTCCTTGTATATATCTTCGTTTGTCTCCCTCTACAGATACATGTCAATAACCTGAATCAGACAAATATTAATAAAAAAAATAGTAATAAAAATGAAAACATGATACAAGATACGTACACCAAGTAGTCTCGTTAACCTCACAGCAGCAGCTACAACACCACTGGTAGTGGCAAACTCTGGAAGAGTAACGATGCGAACCTACAATTCAATTAAATAAAAGAATCAGATACATATACAAGAAGTTATATTGGAATTGAAGATAACACTAAAATACATATGCAAGAAGTTATACCTGCAGTGTAGTAGGAGAAATAGGGGGGATAGATACAGGGGTCGGCTGTGTAGTAGGGGGAATATGGGGGACGGATTCTGGGGCCGGCTGTGTAACGGGAGAAATAGTGGTAACCTGCAATGTTATGAATACATTATGTGTCATATTTAATGTTGGATTATATACAAGAAGTTATATTAGAGTTGCAAATAAAGATAAACAACAAGAAGTACCTCAACAACCGGTGGAGAAGACCGTTCTGATACCTGTTGTGTAGAAGGAGGAATAGGGGGTAGATTCCAGGGTCGGCTGTGAAGGAGATGGAGCACTATTTCCAACTTAAAATTATATTAAGATACAAACCTAATTCAAATATTCAAAAAAAAAAGTATCCTCTAAAGTAAAACAAAAAGGATTTGTACCTCAATATGAACAAGAAGGGGGCCAGATACTGGCGTCGGCTGTATAACATGATCAGTTGAACTCTCAACCTGCAATTACATGTCAATACACCAATCAGTGCCATATTTCCATGGCCAGTGACTCGAAATAAACCTAGCATTATAGATTATTACCTGACGGGGACGTTATAGGAGACATCGTGCGTAGGTGAAGCAGGAGAATCAGTAGTCTCAACCTGTAATAACATGGTAATGCAACAATCATACCTATATTCAATAAACTATTCTCTAAAGTACAACAAAAAAGATTAGTACCTCGCGCAGACGTTTTTGAGAGACAGCTGGAGGCTGCTGCGAAGATGAAGGAGCACTGAGATCAATATCAGTATCATGTGCAAGCGGGGGTCTATCAAAACTAGGCCTACTAAATGCAAGACCCCTCCACTCGACATTGATCCGATCGTAACAACCCAAAAAGTCGGGGATGATGTCATAGAACCATTCGAGGGGGTCATGGAGGTGCATAGCATGTAATGTCCTCATGCCACAGTCTAGCTGCATTTAGATGCCAAATTAAGTTCTAAAGTGCAAGAATATGACAGATTAAGGTCTAAATGATATATTAAGGTCCAAAAGCATACCGCATTAGCCATGTCCTGCTGGGGGTACCAGTCACGAGGCACTATCTTCGTGGGGTGCGTAGTCTGGAACGGAGCAATCCTCAACTTGCTTACATGTCTGTACCAATACATGTATTCCTCAATGGATACGTAATCCCCCTCCTCGACGACAGGTATCAAACCATCATTAAAGGCATCTCACTCCTCTATGTAATGGCTGAACAACAAAACATGTTTTTCCCGCTGCCACTAAGATAACCGCTCCCTCCGCAGAGAAGTCATGTCAATCGGGTCCTGTGGGATATGCTGTAGTACTCCAAACTGTCTCAGGACTCTATCTGGCATGATATACTCGATAATCTCCATGGCCATAAGAGGGACACGACCGAGAGCCATATACACTGCATCCAATATAGCGAAATCATAATCCCCCATATAATCTTGTTGAAGGAATTTACGGATGAGCGGAAGCATGATATAACATTTATTCCGTAAAAACCATGTATCGCACATATAGAAAAATATATAAAATGAAAGAGCGGAGGAATCGTAACCATACCTTGAAAATCGAAGCTTTATAAAAAATGGATTCTAGCAGTTGCTCCTCAGAGTGTGAAGCACTCTACCGGTATCCACCAAGAATAATCCTTCGATGAAGCTTTTTATAAAACTAAGCTTTTATAAAAATGGAGTTTTTCTTCTTTTGAGAGAGAGAGAGAGATGAAGAAGAAGAGGGTGGCAACTAGGTTTTCACAAAAACTCAAGTCCTTTAGAATGAACTATCTCATTCTATTTATAGGGCTCTCCTAGGGTTTTTTTAATATATCTTTATATATATATATATATATATATATATATATATATATATTAACCCCACACTTTATCTTATAAAATGCTTTAATAATAATTAAAACTATTTTAATCATTATTTCCTTTTCTAAACTATTTAGAAAATAACTTGCTCTCTCAAAATACCTTCATCAATAAATTAATCTTTTATGGTGTGACCCTGTAGGTTCAATATTAAGCCGGTAGTAGAAATAAATAATAATAAACTTTTATTTATTATTTATATGAATTCTAATAATTCATTAAATATAATTAACTGATTAATTATATTTATTCTACATCGTGAGGGATGCTTCTCAACATATCACGACTATCCGGATAATATGAATTCACTGCTTAGAATACCAAGAACCTGTCAGTGACTAGTTACAGTACAATCATTCCTTCTACCCTACAATATCCCGATTAAATATAAGGCATGGATCTCGTGTCAGGCCTATCAAATTTAATCATATGATTTCTTATTCATAATGCTAAGTTCATATTAATGCAAATTAGAAACTCCTTTCTAATTTCATACACTCTGGCCAGAGATTCCAGAACTCGCATACTAAGAATAACATAGGATATTCTCTTCCTATACTGGAAGGGGTAGATCCTCTATTGACGTTAACTATCTCCATACACAAATCCCTATGCCCAGAATAGACCTAATGGATGTCCTTGAGACTAAGGACTAATCCAAAGCATAGCTCATTATATACAAGATAACTCTAACGATCTCAAGTCCAAGGACACTTGTACAACTATCACTCAGTGAATAACTATTGACACGTGAGTAAACTCCATTAGCTATTCAACTTATCGAGTCATGTTCAGTGAACTTATTCCCTAACAAGCACCTACATACTAGCTATAGTGTCACCACACAAATGCCTATGAGAACAGACATCCTCCTGACGGGAGCAAGCATAGTATGTACCAATCTTTGCGGATTCACCAACTTCCGATTAGTTATCCTATGATCAGGAACTGTTTAAGTCTAGAGTTATCATCTTCTAGATCTCACTATTATAATCTCATTATAATTCTAGAAGCTTTACTCTAAACTATGGAACATCTTATTTAAAACACTTTAAATAGATAAGGCCCGTAATAAAAACAAAACAAGTCTTTTATTAACATTAATGAAATCAAATAAGAATACAAGAAAGTTCTTCCTAACTCATCATACATGATTGGATTTAGGACAAACACTTTCAATCTCCCACTTGAACTAAAGCCAATCACACTGGTATCTAATACCCATCTTCTCTTTATGACGATCAAAGTGAATCTGAGACAATGTCTTTGTGAGTGGGTCTGCTACGTTGTTATGTGTGTCAACTCTCTCAATTTTGACATCTCCTCTTTCAATGATCTCCCTAATCAAATGAAAGCGCCGCAAAACATGTTTGGTATTTTATGAGACCTAGGTTCCTTGGCTTGTGCTATTGCTGCGTTGTTGTCACAATACAACACAATAGGCTCCTCAATGCTAGGAACAACTCCCAACTCAGAAACAAATTTCCTCATCCAAACGGCTTCTTTTGCAGCCTCACTTGCAGCTATATACTCTGCTTCCACTGTGGAGTCAGCCGTTGTAGACTGTTTGGAACTCTTCCAACTAATCGCTCCACCATTCAGAGTAAACACGTACCCTGACATGGATGTGCTATCATCACTTTCTGATTGAAAACTAGAGTCAGTATAACCCTTTATTTTCAACTCAGATCCACCAAAAACAAGAAAAATATCCTTAGTCCTTCGTAAATACTTAAGGATGTTCTTCACTGCTTTCCAGTGGTCTTCACCTGGATTGGACTGATATCTGCTCGTCACACTAATTGAATGAGCAACATCAGGCCTAGTACATAACATCGCGTACATGATAGATCCTATTGCCGAAGCATAAGGAATCTTACTCATACGCTCCCTTTCTTCAGGTGTCTTAGGAGACATCTTCTTGGAAAGGGATACTCCATGGCTCATTGGTATGAGACCTCTCTTGGAGTTTTCCATGCTGAACCTTTTAAGCACTTTCTCGATGTATGTACCCTGGGTAAGACCTATCATTCTTCTAGATCTATCTCTATAGATCTTCATACCGAGAATGTAGGATGCTTCTCCCATGTCCTTCATAGTGAAGTTCTTTGATAGCCACACTTTGACTGATTGTAGCATCGGTATATCATTTCCTATAAGAAGTATGTCATCCACATACAACACAAGAAATGTTACCACGCTCCCTCTAACCTTCTTGTAGACACATGGTTCATCTATGTTTTTGATAAAATCAAACTCTTTGATTGTCTCATCAAAACGGATGTTCCATCTACGAGAAGCTTGCCTTAATCCATATATGGTTTGTAGCAGCTTACACACTAGGTGTTCATTCCCTTTGGAAACAAAACCCTCTGGCTGTGTCATATACACTTCCTCTTCAAGTTTCCCATTGAGGAAGGCTGTTTTCACGTCCATTTGCCAGATCTCATAGTCGTAGTAAGCAGCAATCGCAAGCAAAATCCGAATCGATTTTAACAGGGCTACAGGCGAAAAAGTTTCATCAAAGTCAATCCCTTGCCTTTGTCTGAATCCTTTTGCCACGAGCCTGGCCTTATAGGTCTCCACCTCGCCATCTGCTCCAATCTTTCTCTTGTATACCCATTTGCACCCAATAGGCTTCACATCCTTGGGTGCTTCAACCAAAGTCCATACTTGGTTGGTATACATAGAATCCATTTCGGATTTCATGGCACTCTGCCATTTCTCTGAGTCAATACTACTCATAGCCTCATTATAGGTCATAGGGTCGTCATCATCAATGATTGACAACTCATTGTCATTCTCAATGACAAGGCCATAATACCTCTCAGGTTGGCGAGACACTCTCTCTGACCTACGAATGGGCTGTTCCACAGAAGGTTGTTCAGTCTGAACAGGTGTTTCCTCTTGAACCGTGGTAGTTTGTGCTTCTTGAACTTCATTAAGTTCTATTTTGCTCCCACTGTTCCCTTCAAGGATAAACTGTTTTTCCAAGAAGGTAGCATGTCTGGAGACAAATACCCTATGATCGGTGTAAAAGTAATACCCTAAAGTCTCTTTAGGATATCCCACAAACTTACATTTAACGGATCGAGATTCCAGCTTATCAGGGTCAACTTTCTTGACATAAGCTGGACATCCCCAAATCTTAACGTGTTTAAGACTCGGTTTCCTTTCTTTCCATATCTCATATGGAGTTTGAGGAACAGATTTGGAAGGCACCTTATTCAGTAAATATGCTGAGGTTTCCAATGCATAACCCCAAAGGAATACTGGAAGATCTGCATAGCTCATCATGGATCGAACCATGTCTAACAAACTTCGATTTCTCCTTTCAGATACCCCATTCAACTGTGGAGTATATGGAGGAGTCCACTGAGAGACTATACCATTTTCTTTGAGATAATCTAGAAACTCACCATTCAAGTATTCACCACCTCGATCTGATCGAAGGGTTTTAATATTATGTTTGGTTTGTTTCTCCACTTCATTCTTGTATTCTTTGAACTTTTCAAAGGCTTCAGACTTGTGTTTCATCAAATACACATATCCGAATCTAGATCGATCATCTGTGAAAGTAATGAAGTATGAAAATCCACCCATGGCTTGCGTAGACATCGGTCCACATACATCTGTGTGTATTAATCCTAGCAAATCTGCAGCCCTCTCCATGTCCACTAAATGCAGATTTGGTCATTTTACCCAATAGACAAGACTCGCATGTAGGATATGATTCAAAATCAAAGGGTTCAAGTAACCCTTCCTTATGCAATGTACGAAGTCTATTTTCACTAATATGACCAAGTCTGCAGTGCCACAAATAGGTGAGATTTTCATCATCCCTTTTCCTTTTATTAGTACGTTCAATTTGTAGTAAATTATGCTCTACGTCACATACATACAGACCATTATTTAAAATACCACTACCATAAAGAACATTATCTCTAAGAATTGAACATTTATTATTCTGAATAACAAACGAAAATCCATCCAAGTCTAACATGGGAATAGAAATAATATTCCTCACAATCGAGGGAACAAAATAACAATTATTTAAAACAATAGTCTTGCCCGTAGGCATATGTAAATCAAATGATCCTACAGCTTCAGCAGCAACTCTTGCTCCACTTCCCATCCGTAGAATCACCTCCTCTTCCTCAAGAGTCCTACTTCTCCTTAGTCCCTGCAACGAATTGCAAATGTGAGAACCACAGGCGGTATCTAATACCCAAGTAGCAATTTGATTTAATGACATATTCACTTCAATCATGAACATACCTGAATCAGAAGCGGCAGTCTCACTACCCTTCTTCTTCTTCAATTCTGCAAGGTAAACCTTGCAGTTCCTCTTCCAGTGCCCCACCTTGTTACAGTGGAAGCAAACAGCTTTGCTTTTGGGGTCTTCAGCTTTTGGTGGAACATGCCTTTTCTCACCTACTTTCTTCTTCTTGGGAGGGTTCTTCTTCCTTTTCTTAGGATTGGAACCTTCACCAATTAGAAGAACAGAACTCTTCTTAGAGGGAAAATTCGATTCCGCAGTCTTCAACATGTTGTGGAGTTCAGCCAAGCTGGCGTCCAACTTATTCATGTGAAAGTTCACAACAAACTGCGAAAACGAACCCGGAAGTGATTGCAAGACCAAGTCTTGACTCAGCTCCCCATCCATGTTGAAACCAAGTTGTCCAAGACGTTCAATCAAATTGATCATCTTAAGTACATGGTCATTCACAGACGATCCCTCAGACATCCTACAGCGGAACAACTCCTTCGATATATCATATCGAGCTGTCCTCCCTGCCACATCATACAACTCTTGTAGATGCGTTAGGATAGTGTGAGCATCCATATGCTCATGCTGCTTCTGTAGCTCAATGTTCATGGAAGCTAGCATGATACATTGAGCAACATTTGCATCATCTATCCACTTACGATACACAACATGTTCATCATTATGTGCATCGTCAGCAGGTTCAGCAGGCTTAGGTGAGTTAAGCACATATTTCAGCTTCTCAACCCTGAGAACAATTTTCAGGTTTCGAAGCCAGTCAGCAAAATTAGGACCAGTCAATTTGTGAGCATCCAGTATGCTCCGGAGTGATAGTGCAGAAGACATAATGTATATAGTAAATCTGTAAATGATAAACACATAACAACACTTAGAAAATATTCAATTTCATTTTAAAACACTATATGAATCGGGTCTTTATTCATAAGTGGCTCCCACTAGTTTACCTAATTTACACAACCCCTAAGTGAAAAATTAAGTATTCATAATGCTAGTGGGAATAGGGATCCTACATTCCATCACACAACCTCGGCTGTGGCACGAAACGCCATGTGATGTTCAGTAGGCGGACAACTCTTGTCAATTACATCTCATGTTATTCCCTAATAAAACTTTAGCCTCTTGAATAATTGAGTCACGGCTGTAGCACGACAAACTCAATATTCTAAGTCAAGTCTAACCCAACATTTCATACAATTGAATCAGTCTCCAACAGCCCACGGCTGTAGCACGTAACGACCATTAGATTCTAATTCATTGTACACATCTCTATGTAATAGACAAGTATTTCTTATTTCGAAATCAAAGCCCTCGGCTGTAGCACGAAACGATAATGATTCAAAAATAAGAACTACTTTCTACCATGTTGGAAGGCTATGACCGACACAAGCCCGTTGTGTCATTGGCAAATTACTACTTGATATTATTTAATTTTAGAGGGATTATATTATGTTACAACCATAATCATATTACTAGGAGATTCTCTTTTTCTTGAACAAAATAAAATTATGATATTTAAATGAAAAATTCCGAGTGTGTTGGAGGGGTCACATCGGTCCCGCTTAAAACCCAACGGCCTAGACAGAAATTTTCATTTTCAACATCAAAAGAGTATTTCACTCTATGTTTCATAAACATAAGAATCTCATGGTTGTACTCATAATATTATTGTTAAGGCAAGAAACGATTCCTATTCTAGATTTTCTAGAGCACGCCTTATATTGATTTAAGTTCACCTAAATCTATCATCGCATGGTAAATATAGGCATATATCTCATATATAAAAATAAATAAACAAGTAAGCATGCAAGTAATATCATGTCATACAATGATATAATGATGTATGGATTTATTATAGTATTTAAAAGCAATTAAAACAATTAATACATGCTTTAAAACACATCCGGGAATATAAACAGTTCCAAACTTTAATATAAAAAATATTTGACCACTCCATTAGATCCGTCTCGGAAAAACGAATCCAACGGTATATTGCACGCCTAAAACGGAGTTACCAAACTCCCAAAAAATCAAATTTAATGTTGACAGAGGGGCTGTAACGCATGACGCTCATGCGTTACAACAATTAAAAGCTATTAAATGTGTAACGCATGACGCTCACGCGTTACAGGCCCTGTAACGCATTCCCGGCATGCGTTACACGCCCTTCCCAGCAGTTTTTTTTTTTTTTTTAAAAATTTAATGCTAAGTAAGTTACAACAATTCTATGCTATTTTATTTAATGCTTGTAACTCCTTTAGCATTTATAACTCTTAAAAAAAAAAAACTCCTCTAGCCATTAATGCCCTTTATTGTTATTATTATTTTATTTTAATATTAATAAATTAATTAACAATTAATTAATAAATTAATAAAAAAATCAAAATAATATGATTTCTTGAATAAGGCAGTAGCAAAAATTACCAGGTGGATATAGGGTCCTTGTGCAATCTTAATTTCATATTATTCACATGTATGATTATTTTATGAATTTTAATTAAAACAATTTTAAAAAATTCATAACAAATAATATACACATCACAAAATTATGAAACAAATACCTAGATCATCTACAACACTTGTAGAACCCAGATCAGTAGTCAAAATCCAATGCAAAAATTATTTCGAATTAATTCATAATTAAATCTAAATAAACTTGCAAAAATCATAATAAATCCATACATGCATAAAAAAATCTGAAACTTTTTATATGAATCTCCATATGCATAACCTAGCTCTGATACCATTGAAGGAATTTACGGATGAGCGGAAGCATGATATAACATTTATTCCGTAAAAACCATGTATCGCACATATAGAAAAATATATAAAATGAAAGAGCGGAGGAATCGTAACCATACCTTGAAAATCGAAGCTTTATAAAAAATGGATTCTAGCAATTGCTCCTCAGAGTGTGAAGCACTCTACCGGTATCCACCAAGAATAATCCTTCGATGAAGCTTTTTATAAAACTAAGCTTTTATAAAAATGGAGTTTTTCTTCTTTTGAGAGAGAGAGAGAGATGAAGAAGAAGAGGGTGGCAACTAGGTTTTCACAAAAACTCAAGTCCTTTAAAATGAACTATCTCATTCTATTTATAGGGCTCTCCTAGGGTTTTTTAATATATCTTTATATATATATATATATATATATTAACCCCACACTTTATCTTATAAAATGCTTTAATAATAATTAAAACTATTTTAATCATTATTTCCTTTTCTAAACTATTTAGAAAATAACTTGCTCTCTCAAAATACCTTCATCAATAAATTAATCTTTTATGGTGTGACCCTGTAGGTTCAATATTAAGCCGGTAGTAGAAATAAATAATAATAAACTTTTATTTATTATTTATATGAATTCTAATAATTCATTAAATATAATTAACTGATTAATTATATTTATTCTGCATCGTGAGGGATGCTTCTCAACATATCGCGACTATCCGGATAATATGAATTCACTGCTTAGAATACCAAGAACCTGTCAGTGACTAGTTACAGTACAATCATTCCTTCTACCCTACAATATCCCGATTAAATATAAGGCATGGATCTCGTGTCAGGCCTATCAAATTTAATCATATGATTTCTTATTCATAATGCTAAGTTCATATTAATGCAAATTAGAAAATCCTTTCTAATTTCATACACTCTGGCCAGAGATTCCAGAACTCGCATACTAAGAATAACATAGGATATTCTCTTCCTATACTGGAAGGGGTAGATCCTCTATTGACGTTAACTATCTCCATACACAAATCCCTATGCCCAGAATAGACCTAATGGATGTCCTTGAGACTAAGGACTAATCCAAAGCATAGTTCATTATATACAAGATAACTCTAACGATCTCAAGTCCAAGGACACTTGTACAACTATCACTCAGTGAATAACTATTGACACGTGAGTAAACTCCATTAGCTATTCAACTTATCGAGTCATGTTCAGTGAACTTATTCCCTAACAAGCACCTACATACTAGCTATAGTGTCACCACACAAATGCCTATGAGAACAGACATCCTCCTGACGGGAGCAAGCATAGTATGTACCAATCTTTGCGGATTCACCAACTTCCGATTAGTTATCCTATGATCAGGAACTGTTTAAGTCTAGAGTTATCATCTTCTAGATCTCACTATTATAATCTCATTATAATTCTAGAAGCTTTACTCTAAACTATGGAACATCTTATTTAAAACACTTTAAATAGATAAGGCCCGTAATAAAAACAAAACAAGTCTTTTATTAACATTAATGAAATCAAATAAGAATACAAGAAAGTTCTTCCTAACTCATCATACATGATTGGATTTAGGACAAACACTTTCACTTGTCGGTCATAAAATCTCTGATAAGGCTGCCATGTCAGCCAACAAAGCTCAAAGCTGTCGAAGTCCCCCCGGTACATACCTGTATGGTGGTGGGGGTTAACCCTCTCTGTAGGCTCAGCCCAAGCCAGTGCCCTCGGCCAAACAAATTCCTGATGAGGTGCAATAACCGGAGCATCGGGTAACAACCTCTCGTAGCACCAAAGTTGTAGAAGCATGGTGCACCCGTTAATAGCTTTGGCGGACTTGTAAGCAACCTTGGTCAAAGCCCTGAACAAATACGCCAATACCGCGGCTCCCCAGGCATAGGAAGAAATCTCAGACGACCTCTGGATAAACTGTAAATACCTGCAAAAAATAAAAGATTATTATCAAGAATGAAAAAAATTACCAGAAGTATTATCAAGAATTAAACAAATTGAGGATAAAATGCAATTAATGTGAATTTTAAAGCATAAAATTGAGGAAATAATGGCTATTATAAAGAATTAAACAAATTAAGGGTAAAATGTAAGAAATGTTAATTTTAAGTCATAAAATTAAGGAATTAAGGGGATATTATCAATAATTAAACAAATTAAGGATAAAATGCAATTATTGTGAATTTTAAGCGTAAAATTGAGGAATTAAGGTGATATTATCAAGAATTAAACAAATTACCAGAAGTAATATCAAGAATTAAAAAAATTGAGTATAAAATGCAATTAATGTGAATTTTAAAGCATAAAATTGCGGAATTAATGGCTATTATCAAGAATTAAACAAATTAAGGGTAAATTGTAAGAAATGTTAATTTTAAGTCATAAAATTAAGGAATTAAGGGGATATTATCAATAATTAAATCCCCTAGGAATTAGGGGGAAATACCTAGGATGGACAACGTTCCGGCTTGATGTGGGAAACAACACACCCCCAATGACGTAAAGAAGATAAGCCCGGGTGTACACTACATCATCCTCCCCGTTAAACTCTGGAGAAGGATTCGATGGCTTCTCCTTATATTGTTCCTTCAGCGCACTCAGTTTTTCCCCGTCTTTATACATTTCTTCACGAGCTTTCTCACTCAATCTTAAATCCTTCCACTGCTTAACCTAGTACTGTCTTGGAGTCTTCAGCTCCGTATGTGCAAGAGCACGACCACGAACAGGCAGACCCATAATCATATAAACATCCTCCAGGGTGATGGTCAACTCACCAAATGAGAAATGAAAGGTGTTGGTCTCCGGCCTCCACCTCTCCACCAAGGTCGTGATCAAACGTATGTCATTCTGAGGAATTGACCGGTTGTTAGTAAACACCCCAAAATCCCAGTCCTTCATCAAACTTTTCTGACAATCATCAAGCTTCCACTCCTTTCAATTAGCTATATACTCTCTAACATCCAACTTATCCCTCGCTCCCCCTGCCATATCACACTGCTAATATGGTCGTCCTGCATGGTCAAGAGCGATCCATCGTGAGGCTCGCACTCCATATCCATAATATCTGCAACGTGCAAAATCAAGATATTAGACACATTTATTCATATATATTACATAAAAACAAAACAAAAGCAAGTAACAATCAAGTTATTTTTGTCAAGAACACATCTAAATAAATACAATAAATATTTCCAAACAATAAAATTGGTTCAAAATATGAAGGTTTACAAAAAAAATTGTAAAAAAAAAAATCTCCCATATGATCATCTGAGCATATATTTTGCGCCACTTTACATCACTAATCATTAATGTATTTCTAATCAGCCTTTTTTCGATAATCAGACAATACACAGCTGTAATTCTCGAAACCACTAATGACATGTCAAATATTTTCTGGATGACATTTTTATATGTTCAGCTTTATTATAAAGTGAATATACAAGTCATACTAGTCGATAGAAAAGTAAACATGTGAAAACTTATCAAAAACAAGAAGGGCGGCAAAATGAGAATCAGTTACCACAAAATAAAAAGTTCCATGTACACATATGTGTTCACTGTAATAACATATTAATCTTAGTCATAGTTGTTATGAATCGATCTATACAAAATTTAGAACACCTAACATATCAATTTTGCTTAATCTTAGTCAACAATCAATCCATCATCAAGAATACTAAGTCTGACATAGGCAAATCGCAAATCACCAGAATTGTTGATCTACAAGACTTAATATAAAGAAAGGTATGAATATTCCAATTTCATTTAGCAATAAAACATCACAGCCAATGCATCCGAGATATAAAAAAGAAATCAAGTAAACAAAAATATAGTAATGATGATGCTACAGACAATTACAAAAACATTGAAATGAAAAATAAGTAAAACAAGAAGATAACATATAAACAAACTAAAAGTCATAAATCCAAACCAAAAAAAAAGAGGCAATAAATTAAGTACCTGAGAAATCTGATGTAGCAAAGCAGTTGAGAAATTAAGTACATTGGCGCAAAAGATCAGTAAATCAACAAAAAAATTGCAAAAAAAGGATTCGAATTAATAATTCCTAAATTCGAATAATAATTCAAAATTCGAATTAATAATTCCTAAATTCGAATAATAATTCAAAATTCGAATTAATAATTCATAAATTCAAATAATAATTCAAAATTCGAATTAATAATTCCAAAATTCAAATAATAATTCAAAATTCGAATTAATAATTCCTAAATTCGAATAATAATTCATAATTCGAATTAATAATTCCTAAGTTCGAATAATAATTCATAATTCAAATTAATAATTCCTAAATTCGAATAATAATTCAAAATTCGAATTAATAATTCCTAAATTCGAATAATAATTCAAAATTCAAATTAAAAAATTTTCAACCTAATTTCAACTCAATTGGGGATAAAAGCCCTAATTTTAACTCAATTAAAGATAAAAAAAACCCTAATTTCAAACTAATTGCAACCAAAAAAGAGCAAAATAAAACGATCCACAGCTAAAATCGTACAAAAACATGTATGTATCATAATCCACAATCGACAATCACCACAATCCACACTAAAATCGAACAAAAAATGTTTGAATAACAAGTGTAGAAGATACCTGGATGAGAAGAGATGATGATGATGATAGTTGTGCAAAAAATCGCTCAAAATCGACAGAAAATCGCCAAAAATTGTTTGGATATAGAATGATTCGAATTAGGAGGAATCATGTCTAATTTCGGGTCACGACTACCGCAATGAAACATTGCGGGAGTGTTTAAGGGTAGAAATGTAATTTCACATTTTGCCTCCTCCCGCAATGTTTCACTACGGTACCGCATTGTTTCATTGCGGGGTGTTTAATCCAGACCATTTATTTTTAAAATTAATGGCTAGGATTTTGTGGTTCCAGTCCACTTCCAACCAACTGTGGTTGTGGAAGGGACCCTATATATATAGAGGTTACATGAATATCATTTTTAACAACACAAGTAAACAAGTGCATCAACATATAATTGTTTGAAAAATATGGAGGCTAAAGATAGCAGAGGGAGGTTGTAATAATGATCCATGTTTGTACAGTAGAAACAACTTTGTGGGGAGGCAAACATGGTGGTTTGATCCTGAGTATGGAACCCCGGAAGAAAGAGCAGAGGTCCAAGAAGCTCGAAACCACTTCTGGAACAACCAGTATCAGATTAAGCCCAGTGGTGATCACCTCTATAGAATGCAAGTTTCTACTTTTCACTCTTACATTCTCTATCCTTCATGTGCACAGAGAAAATGTATTCAAATTCTACCAAACATTCTAAACCTAAACCCGTAAATTCTTTTTGGTACCAAATCCAGCACGAAAACTAGTTTACAATTAATTTGTTATCGATGGCTTGACAT
Source organism: Heracleum sosnowskyi (assembly GCA_030848705.1). Lineage (NCBI taxonomy): Eukaryota > Viridiplantae > Streptophyta > Magnoliopsida > Apiales > Apiaceae > Heracleum > Heracleum sosnowskyi. The sequence goes on from CM061239.1 coordinate 76,961,947, forward strand.
TATGACTAATTTTATAAATCATCCAAGTCCAGCTTATATAATTATGATACAGTATGCATTTACAGTACTGTAGTGTACACTTTAAAGGAGTTTTCAAATTAAATACATAATTGAGATTAACAATGATAATAGCAGGTTTAGGAACATTATCTTATTTTTCTTAGACCTGATGCCATCTCTTATCTTTACTAAAATGGTGCGACGACTGGATTACTATTTATCTTTATTTTGAATAAATACAAAGGAATGATGATCAAGGTCATCCAGAACTTCAAGTTTATTTTAACAATTTGATAGGTCTTTATCACTATGTCGTAATTACTTTCCCTTGAAAATGTGGAAAACATGCATTGGCAAACATGCTGTGTTCATACTATACAACTGACACTACATTACACATACAACTTGTTCCTAACACAACGTTTTTAGTAAAACTATGTTTTAATTTTGTAAAACTGTTTTATCAACCTAGTTTTTAAAAGACAAAAATTTCCAACAAACTTTACCACAAGTGAAAGTTGAGGATGGGGAAGAAATCAGTTATGAGACGGCCACAACCACATTGAAAAGAGTTGTCACCTTCTTTGCGGCTGTCAAAAGTTACAATTTGACGCCATGAAAGAAGAAGATCAAAAGCTTTTTCAATAAAATGTAAGTTTGTTACAGAGTGTATAAACTACAATATGTGCATCTAAGATTGTCAAGAAGACTAACTAACTAACTAGTCTAAATCTATTTATTTACATATATACATCTGCTAGCTGTCATGTACTAGCTATAGTGTTGTGTGTAATAGAATCCGTAACTAACTTTGCTGACTTGGAATGATGACATGTCAAATGAACAGTTGAGCTAGAAGAACCAATAGATGGACTAGTATCCTGTATCTCAACAGCCCCCCTCAAGCTGGGGATGGGTAAACACATACCAAGATTGGACTTAAGAATGTTGGAATGAGGAGAAGGCAATACTTTTGTAAAAATATCGGCCAACTGATTAGTAGTTGGAAGATAGGATAATTATAGCAAACTCTCTAAAACTTTATCCCGTGTAAAATGACAATCTATATCAATGTGTTTCGTTCTCTCATGAAATACAAGATTACGGGCAATATGCATGGCAGATTGGTTGTCACAAAACAGTGTGATGGGTGTTAGATTACAAACACCAATTTCATCAAGTAAACGAACCAACCAATCTACCTCAGATGCTGCAGCAGCCATGGCCCTATATTCAGCCTCCGAAGATGATTTGGAAATAGTTGATTTCTTTTTCGATTTCCAACTGATGGGAGAAGATCCGAGTAATAAAACATAGCCAGAAATCAAACGACGAGTATTGGGACAAGCCCCCTAATCAGGGTCAGAATATGCCTTAAGAGTCAAAGCATTCGTGCCATTAAGGAGAATACCCTGACCTGCTGTTGAAGCAACATAATGTAGGACATGCTGAAGAGCTTCAAAATGATGAGTTCTGGGTAAGTGCATGAACTGACTAAGAGCTTGAACCGAGAAGGCCAAATCAGGTCGGGTGTTGGTTAAGAAATTAAGATTTCCAACCAAGCATCTATAACGAGCCGGATCACCAAAAATATCCCCAGAATCTGCATGAAGTTTCAGATTAAAAGGAAGAGGTGTTGCTACCTTTTTAAACTGTGTGATACTTGAATCCAGAAGTAGTTCCTTGGTGAATTTGGCCTGTGTAGTGTGATACCAAATTGCATGTATCCAACTTCAAACCCTAAGAAAAAATGTAAATATCCAAGGTCTTTAATACCAAAAACTGTATGTAAATGTGCTTTAAAAACATTTATCTCCATCAAATCAGTACTGGGTTAAATGGCTAATTCTTCATTGTAGTTGATAGTAACTTGCAAGTAAGTCACCTAGTTAAAAAAGCTTCCAGTCAACTCATGAAGTACTTAAAAACTTTCAAATTGGTCATTGCCGTCAGTTCCGTTAAAAACTCTAACGGAAAAACGACGTGAATGCTGACGTGGCACAATGAAATTAAGTGTAGTTACTAATTCATCACTCAACTTTATAACAATTTTCAATTAGGTCATCAGCTAATTTTAATTTTAAAATTAAATAAAATTTGAAATTGAACATACCCATTTAATTCATATACTTAGAAAAATACCATATCTTTAAATTCAATTTTTTTTCTAATATTGATAAATCGTACCAAAATTATATTTTTTTGAATTTTAAACTTTTTCTGAATTACGCTTTAATTAAATTTAAATTTGAATATACCTCTTTAACTCATATGCTTATAAATCGATACAAGTGAAAAAATATTTAGGTATCACATTTTTTCAATAATTATGATTTTTATTAAAAGTGTAAAAATTTTCAGGTGATTATAATTTAATTAAATGTGGAATTGAACATATCCATTTATTTCAGATGCTAGTAAATTAGTAAAAGCAAATAAATATTTACAAAAATATAATGTTTTTCGATCTATTTTTTTCGATATTAAAAAGTGATACGAAAATTGTAAATTTTTATTGAATCAATGGTTAAAATTTAAATTTAAAAAATCTTAATTTTAAAAAAAATTAATTTCATTTCCTATATTTTAAATATTTGATTTTTTTCAGTTAGTGACCTAATTGAAAATTAGCACACAACTCAGTGACCTAATCGTAAATATTTCGACTTTTAACGGAGAACCGTTAAAAGTCAATGCATTTTAACGGTGGTGAAACTATTTTATAGCTTAGTATTGTGATTGCAAGCTAATTGTAACTTTGTGATGTGTTTGAAAGTTTTTTTAACTTGGTGACTCACTTGCAAGTTATTACTGACTACAGTGATCGATTAGCCATTTAACCCAATCAGTACTAGTAATAATAATATCATCAACGTAGACAGCCGCTATAGTAATTTGATCACCTAATTTCTTGAGAAATAAAGAATAGTCGTTCTTGGATTGAACATAACCTTGAAATTTTAATTCATGAAGTAATTTAGCAAACCACTCGCAACTAGCTTGCTTTAACCCATAGATAGATTTCTTAAGACGACAAACCTTGTTATCAGGATTTGGCAGACCATGTGGCATTGTCATGTAAACTTCCTCGTGCAAATATCCATGGAGAAATGCGTTATTGACGTCTAACTGAAAGATTTTCCAACCTTTACTAGCTGCAAGAGAGAGAATGCTACGAACTGTAGCCATTTTAACGACAGGAGAAAAAGTTTCTTCGTAATCGATTCCATATTTTTTATTAAAGCCCTTAGCAACTAACCGTGCTTTAAAACGTTCAATGGAACCGTCAGCTTTAAGTTTTGTTTTAAAAACCCACTTACAGCCTATCGGTTTATTACCAGGAGGTAAAGAAACCACATCCCAAGTATTATTAGAAACCAAAGCCTGTATTTTGGTCTACATTGCTTGGACCCAATTGGAATCAAGGGAAGCTTCATGATATGAGCTTGGTTCCTTACTAGAAGAAGCATGAACCAAAAAAGCCTGATGTGTAGAAGGAAGTGATGAGAACGAAACAAGATTACAAACATAGTCTTGAAAATGAGCAGGTGGTTGAATAGAACGAGTAGAACGTCGAAGAGCTGGTTGCGTACTAATGGACTGAGAAGAAGATTGACTGGATGAGTTAGCTGGTTTTGTGTGACTGGAAGAATTAGTGACTGACTGAGAAGTAGTGTTTGAATGAGTAGTATCAGATGAATTTTGTTGAAATACCTGAGTACGTGAGTAGTATCAGGTATGTCAAAATGTGTGAAAGGATCAATTGTTGTATGTGCAGGCAGAAAAAATTGAGTAGGAGGGACAAAAGGGAGACGAGGCTTGTGAAATGGAAAATTATGTTCATCAAACTTCACATCTCGTGAGACAATGAATTTATTAGTGACTAAATCAAGGACTTTGTACCCTTTAGTTGCTGCTGGGTAACCCAAGAAAATACAAGGATGGGCACGTGGATGAAGTTTAGAACGAGAAATCTTGGATGTTGAAGTGAAACAAAGACAACCAAAACACTTTAATCATGTATAATCTGGTTTAGTACCAAATAATCGTTCATATGGGGTAACATTATCAAAGGCATGAACTGGCATTCTATTAATTAGGAAAGCAGCACTGTTATCGATTTTACAAACGCTAACGCAAGTGCACGTATCGAACAAGTAGTATATAAAATTCGTTCCTGCGAGGACTAATTCAAGCTGTTAAATACCAACCACTATCTTTCTCCTAATACAAGTTAAATGACATAAGATCAAGATTAGATTATAAACTACTCCTAAAATATACAAATCAACAAAAGAGTAAAAACAAGAGTAAGAAATTGAAAGGCATATGTCTAGGCCTATTTGTAAACACCGAGGATTCTACTCAACTTTAATTAAGATGTAATAAGTGAATAATAAAAATCAAATGTCACAGGAATCTCAGAAGATTATATCTGTCAAAGAATGAAGATTAAAGTCATCTACAGACTTGAAGTGATTCTACATTGAAAGAAGATCAATTTGTTGATCAAGCCTCAGTGAAGTATTCAAGCTCAGTGGATTTATTAAAGTGACAGAGATTTCAAGTGGTGACAGCAAAAGATACTGGTTACAGAGTTCTTGAATGAAAAGGAAGTGAATCACTGCTTAAAGTCAAACAGATAAAGAACAGACATTGTCGTTAGTCACTCATGAACCAGACAGTACATTGAGTGTCAACGTACTCTTATGTTTATTCTTTATCTAAGTTTTAAGTGATTCTGAAATTAATTGAGAAGTCAACTAATTCTATTTATTCTCTTATAAATAATTAATACTATTAAGTAAATTATTTATTAAATTAATTATGTAAAGAATTAATTTAATACATAATTTATTTAGTTGATTATTTAAATTAGAATAAAAATGAACTAGGAAGACTTAGGTTTCAACTAGGAAGACTCGGTTTATTGAACTAGGAAGACTCACAAGTGAGTCTTCCCGATTGTCTTCCTAGGCCAAACCCTAGTCTTCCCGGTTGTCTTCCCTATTCTTTTCTTGTCTTCCCGAAAGTCTTCCAAGGCAAAATTGATTGTTTTTCTGTTTGTCTTCCTAGTGCAAATTGTATTATGTTAAATGCATTGCACGTGGGTTTACAAAAAGAAAAGCAATGATATAAATAGAAGACTTGAAGACATTACATTATCAGACAGAGAACAAAAAGCAAAGACACAGAAACATAAACATTTCATCTTCTGTCTTCATTACTTCTCAACTGTCCAAGCTTTCAAGATCATCTAGAGAATTAATTCTTGTTTGGTTCTTAACATTAAATTCATAAGAAGTGATTCTCTTGTACTGATTTGACTTTCTAGCGGATCATAATCCCTAGATTTTATATCGAACTACTTTTTAGTATTCGATCCTTTTTATTACAAAATAGATAAATTCATGTCGAATTTATTCTAGGTTTGTTTTATCAAGAACCCTTGTAACAGTGATCAAATTGTAACACTCGTCAAGTTTAATATAAGTTATATCTAACTTGAATATTGTTTCAGTTTTATTCCGCATTAATTTGTTCTAAATTGTTAAATCTTTTAAAGGACAAATTCGATTAAACGGTATAGTTTGTATTCAACCCCCCTTCTACAAACATATTAGGACCTAACAATTGGCATCAGAGCCTTTTGATTGATATACTAATCAAATATCCAATTGTTTTGAGATTTTTTCTTAAACTCTGAAATTTTTAATTCTTCAAAAATCTCAAAAATGTCTACAACTCAGAAAGTTGGTATTGTCAAAATCCCCATGTTCAGCAAGGAGCATCATCCTATGTGGAAGAAGAAAATGCTCCTGTTTCTTCAAGTTGCTAATGTTAAATATCTGGGAGTGCTGAAGAATGGTCCCAAAATCCCTATGATTGTTGAGGGAGAGCAGATAGAGAATGATGTGGTTACTAGAGCTGCTAGGATGTACCCCAAGGACCCCAAGGACTACACTCTTGATGAGAAAGATGATTCTACACTTGATGTCTGTCTACAGTTGATACTGGTTGATTGTCTGGATCCTATCATGCATAATCATGTCCTAAACTGTGCTACTGCCAAACACATTTGGGACACAATAGAGATAATCAATGAGGGGACAAAGGAAGTTAGAGAGAATAAGCTGGAAATTCTCACCTCTTCATATGAGCATTTCAGATCAAACCCTGGTGAAGGTATCTCTGAGGTTTTTGAGAGATACAACAAATTAATCAATGATATGAACCTCAATGGGAAGCACTATACTATCAAGGAAATCAACAAGAAGTTCCTTCTGACACTTCCAATTCATTTGGAGCACAGAATATCTGCAATCAGAGAAGCAAGAGATATTGGAGAGATTTCTCTGGAAAGACTGTATGGTGTTCTGAAGACCTATGAGCTGGAGCAGATTCAACAGAATGAGTTATATGGAACTGGAAAGATAGTTGGTACTTCTACTGCATTGACAACAATAGTCCCACAGAAACTGGAAGTGAAGGTTGTTCAACCTTCCAGTTCTAACTTGGATGTTATTGATGCTGAATTTGGTTTAACATCCATTGATCAATCTGGTGGTGACTTCTACTCTTTGGAAGAACTTGATTAGCTGGAAGATGGTGATTTGGCCATGATAGTCAGGAAGTTTGGGAAGTTCAGATTTAGAAGGAATCCCAATCTTAATTTTAAACCCAGGTTTCATAGAGGTGGATCTTCCTCTTCAAGTAGCACAAGGGGGGGCTAAAAAACTGGAACTGTGGAAAGAAGCACAATCATGTGCTACAATTGTAATGAGTTGGGTCACTTTGCTACAGAATGTAAAAAGCCAAAGAAAGTGAGAAGGAACTCATTTGATTCTAGCAAGAAGAATAAGATTGGGAAAGCTTATGTTACTGAAGGAAAGAGTTGGGATGATACTGATAGTGATGAAGAAGCAGGTGAGATTGGAAACCTTGCTTTAATGGCTAATGAGGCAAGCACTTCATCAACTTACATGTCAGAGGTAAAGTTTACTGATACTGAAATGATCTATCATCTTAGTACTACTGTTTCTTGTGCACGTAGAGAAAATGATAGAATAATTCTTTTGAACACAGCCCTTGAAAAGGAAATAAAAGAATTAAAACTTGTGCATGTTAATCAGGATGAACTAACTGAGAAAATAGCATTTCTTGAGAATAGGCTTAAATGTTATATTCAACTGGAAACCATTCTTAAGGGTCAGATCAGTGAACTTAAAGTCAAGGCTAATGCTTACTATAACTCTTGTAAGACTGCTAAAGAAATCATCAATAAACAAAGTATTGGTCATACTGTAGGAATAGGGTATGACTATAATGAGTCTATTGGTGAATTAAGCATAAATACCCCTAATAGAGTCAGTGCTGAAGAAAGGGGTATACCAGATGTGCTTAAGGGTATTGATAAGCCTTTCTTTAGAGAGTCTCAAGCAGATCCTCTGAATGAATACTCTATCATTATTGAAGATGATATACTTATGGAGGATCGTGCTTTTGATCTTGAACAGTCCAAAAAGTGTAAGTCTGACAAACCAGTCAAAGTTGTTTCTGCAATGAAGACTAAGTCAGACATTCATAAAGTGGATCAAAACAACTGTAGAACCAACATGCATGCTATAATCTTTCTCATAAAGCATGTGGTGTGGTAAATTGCATGTCTTGTGCTTTCAATGTTATGTATGCTTATTTTAATAGTAAGCATGTATTTGATAATAAGACTGCTCCACGTCAACATGTTGATAATAAGAAGCATGTTAGATCTAAGACTACTAGTCCTCCGAAGACTAGAGTGGATCCATTTATCCCTAAGCCTACTCAGAAATGTGTTAAGGCTGGCTATAAATGGAAACGCTCTTTTGTGAAAGAGGTTTATGTAGTTAAGGTTAAATATGTTGTTTTGCCTGACAAAGGCCAGTTCATTAAGTATGCCGGACCCAATCAAGTCTGGGTTCCGAAGAAGGTCTAATCAATTTGATACTGCAGGGTGTGGAACAGGTAAACCGTGTTATGTGGGTTCTTGACAGTGGCTGTTCAAGGCATATGACCGGAGATAGAGCCCTGCTATCAAATGTTGTTGAGAAAGCCGGCCCAGGAGTTACCTTTGGAGATAACAACAAGGGTATTACCAGAGGATATGGCTGTTTGAAGTTTGGAAATGTTATCATTCAAGATGTATCTATTGTGGAAGGTCTGAAGTTCAATCTTCTCAGCATCAGTCACTTTTGTGACAGAGGATATGCTGTTTCCTTTGAGAAAGATAGATGTCAGATCCTTCACAAGAAGAATGGAAAGCCTGCTCTTCAAGGAGTAAGGAAAGGTGACTTGTTCATAGCTGATATGCACTCTGGATCCAAAGATGAAGTAACTGGTTTTTATGCTAAAGATTCATCAGATGAAAGTTGGCTATGGCACAAGAAGATGTCTCACCTTAACTTCAAAACCATGAACTCTTTAGTCAAGAGGGAATTGGTTAGAGGTTTGCCTCAGATGGAATTTACACAGGAAGGACTGTGTGAGTGAAAGGCATATGTCTAGGCCTATTTGTAAACACAAAGGATTCTACTCAACATAAACCAAGATGTAATAAGTAAATAATAAATACAGATGTCACAGAGATCTCAGAAGATTATATCTGTCAAGAGAATGAAGATTAAAGTCATCTACAGACTTGAAGTTATTCTACATTGAAAGAAGTTCAATTTATTGTTCAAGCCTCAGTGAAGTATTCAAGGAAGTGGAACTATTTAAAAGTGACAGAGATTTCAGAAGTGTGACGGAGAAAAAGTACAGGTTACAGTCCTTTGTTTAAATAGAAGGAGAAAAGAATCACAGCTTAAAGTCAAGTATGAAGAACAACCATTAAAGTTAGTCGCTCATGAACCAGACAGTACATGGAGTGTCAACGTCAGTTAGTGGAAGTTCGTCATCAATTTTAGTGGTTCTAAGAATTAGTTTAATTCTCTTTTAATATAATTCTATAAGATAATTAATTTAATCTATGAATTAATTCTTTCAGAATTAATTCATATATTAAATTAATCAGTCTAGATGTTAAGTAATTTAATGTATAAATTAATTCTCAAGAATTAATTTATTTATGAAATTATTTGAGTCATTTATTTAATTTATTTAATCAGTGATTTAATTCTAAAAGAATTAATTCATTTATTAAATCAATTAAAAGTAGAATGTATTAAATCAGTTTTAATCCTAATTCTATTTAGTACTTGTAGTACTATCTGATTTATACTAGTAGTACTATCAAGCTTAGTACTACCGAGAGTACTACCAATATAATTGGATAGTACTACCGATAGTACTACTAGGCTTAAATGATAGTACTACCGAGTTTAAATCCAATGAATTATAAAATCAAGTGGATTGTGTTTTGGCGCGTGCAACTGCATCAAGTGACTTGTTTAAATACAAGTACATGATCAAAAGAGGCAGAACATTACAATTGAAAACAGACAGAAAGAATACAGCTTCTCATTTACTCTCTTCTGCCATTTCAAGCGAACCAACTGCAAAGCTTTAATTAATTTCTTGTAATAAATTCTAGCAAGCAAAGTTATATCCAATCAACTAGAATTCAATTACTTGTACTGCTTTGACAATCTAGCGGATCATAATCCCTAGAATTACTATAGAACTACTTTTGTATTCGATCCTTTTATTACAAATATATATAAATTCATGTCGAATTTATTCTAGATTTGTTTTAACAAGAACCTTGTAATCTGTACACTGATTTGTAACACCCTTCAAGTTCAATAGAGTTTTATTTAACTTGAATCTTGTTTCATTTTATTCCGCATTAAATTTGGTATTGTAATTGTTAAATTCAACAATACAAATTCGATTAAACGATACTGTTTGTATTCAACCCCCCTTCTACAAACATATCAGGACCTAACAGTGAGCTTGTCAGAAAGGAAAGTCAAAGAAAGCTTCTCACAAGGGCACTGACACATCATCAATAACTGAACCACTTCAGCTACTTCACATGGATTTGTTTGGTCCAGTTAGTGTGATGTCCATGTCAAAGAAACAGTATACACTTGTGATTGTTGATGACTATTCCAAATATACTTGGGTTTTATTCCTACATTGCAAGGATGAGACCCCACAGATGGTGATTGATCATATAAAGTTGATTGAGCTGGATTCGAGATTCCCTGTTAGAGCAATAAGGTCAGATAATGGAACTGAATTCAAGAATGCAGGCCTAAATGACTTTTGTGCAGATAAAGGAATAACAAGACAGTACTCTGCCCCTAGAACTCCTCAACAAAATGGAGTGGTGGAAAGGAAGAATCGTACATTGATTGAAGCTGCTTGGACTATGTTAAGTGAATCAAGACTTCCAATGTACTTTTGGGCTGAAGCTGTGAACACTGCTTGTTATACTCAGAATCGAACTTTAATCAACAAAGATTTAATGAAGACTCATTATGAGATCATGAACAACAAGAAACCAACTCTCAAATACTTTCATGTATTTGGAGCAAAATACTTTGTGCTTAAGGATGACAATGTGAAACTTGGCAAGTTTGAGGCTAAGGCACAAGAAGCTATTTTTATTGGTTATTCAAGAAGATCTTACAGGGTGTACTTGATTGATGGTCACCATGTGAAGGAAAGTGTCAATGTAACATTTGATGACACTAAGCTCCATAGTATCCAAACAGAAGACTCATCCTTCACAAGAAGAATGGAAAGCCTGCTCTTCAAGGAGTAAGGAAAGGTGACTTGTTCATAGCTGATCTGAACTCTGGATCCAAAGATGAAGTTAATTGTTTTTATGCTAAAGCTTCATCAGATGATAGTTGGCTATGGCACAAGAAGATGTCTCACCTTAACTTCAAAACCATGAACTCTTTAGTAAAAAGGGAATTGGTTAGAGGTTTGCCTCAGATGGAATTTACACAGGAAGGACTGTGTGAGGCATGTCAGAAAGGAAAGTCAAAGAAAGCTTCTCACAAGGGCACTGACACAGCATCAATAACTGAACCACTTCAGCTACTGCACATGGATTTGTTTGGTCCTGTTAATGTGATGTCCATGTCAAAGAAACAATATGCACTTGTGATTGTTGATGACTATTCAAAATATACATGGGTTTTATTCCTACATTCCAAGGATGAGACCCCACACCTGGTGATTGACCATATAAAGTTGATTGAGCTGGATTCTAGATTCCCTGTTAGAGCCATAAGGTCAGATAATGGTACTGAATTCAAGAATGCCATTCTAAATGACTTTTGTGCTGATAAAGGAATAACAAGACAGTACTCTGCCCCTAGAACTCCTCAACAAAATGGAGTAGTGGAAAGAAAGAATCGTACATTGATTGAAGCTGCTAGGACTATGTTAAGTGAGTCCAAACTTCCAACGTACTTTTGGGCTGAAGCAGCAAATACAGCTTGTTATACTCAGAATAGAACTTTAATCAACAAGGACTTAATGAAGACTCCTTATGAGATCATGAACAACAAGAAACCAACTGTCAAGTACTTTCATGTATTTGGAGCGAAATGCTTTGTGCTTATAGAGGACAATGTGAAACGTGGCAAGTTTGATGCAAAGGCACACGAAGCTATTTTTGTTGTTTATTCCAGAAGATCTTACAGAGTCTACTTGGTTGGCAGTCACACAGTAAAGGAAAGTGTCAATGTTACTTTTGATGACACTAAGTTCCCTAATATCCAAAAATAACATTCATCTGAGAAGCTGAAGTTTGATAACTTGCCAGACTCAGAATCAGATGATGTAGCCCCACCTGAAGTTATTGATGGTAATGATAATAACAATGATGATAATGATCATGGTGGTGGTGGTGGAAACACTGGTAACAATGGAGATACCACCAACACTGGAGAAGAATCATCAAGGCAATCAAGCAACAACTCAGGGGGAGCAAATGAAGGATAATCTAGTCACTCACAACATCAAAGTGAATTTCAAGGCGAATCATCAAGATCAAATCTTCCAAGACAGATTGTATGGAATAGAGCTCATCCTTTTGAGCTGATCATTGGTGATCCAGGTGTTGGAGTTAAAACTAGAAGTGCAACTCAGAATGAATGTCATTATTCAGCATTTCTATCTGAAATGGAGCCAAAGAAAACTGAAGAAGCACTAACTGATCCAGATTGGGTGATTGCTATGCAAGATGAACTCAATCAGTTTGAACAACAGCGAGTCTGGAAACTGGTACCCATGCCAAAGAACAAGAAAGTAGTTGGTACAAGATGGGTATACAGGAACAAGCTAGATGAGGATGGCATTGTTATAAGGAACAAGGCAAGACTGGTTGCACAAGGGTATTCACAAGCTGAAGGCATTGATTATGATGAAACCTATGCACCGGTGGCTAGACTTGAGGCCATCAGGATGTTCTTAGCATTTGCAGCTTATTCCAATTTTAAAGTCTATCAAATGGAGGTTAAGAGTGCATTCCTGAATGGTGAGTTAGATGAAGAAGTGTATGTGGAACAACCCCCTGGCTTTGAAAATCAGGAGTTGCTGGACTTTGTGTACTTTCTCTTCAAGGCTATCTATGGTCTCAAACAAGCCCCAAGAAAATGGTATGACACTCTCTCTGGTTTTATTTTAGAAAATGGTTTTGTTAGTGGTATCATAGACAAAACTCTTTTTTCAAAGAAACACAAAAGTGATATGATATTAGTCCAAGTCTATGTGGATGACATCATATTTGGGTCTACTAATGATAATCTCTGTAAGAGATTTGTTGAGCTTATGCAGAGTAAGTTTGAAATGAGTATGATGGGTGAGCTGAAGTTCTTTCTTGGATTGCAAGTAAGTCAAAGGTCAAATGGTATATTTATTTGTCAATCCAAGTATCTCAAAGAACTCCTCAAGAAGTATCACATGGAGGATTCAGCATCAGCAAGGACTCCATCTTCAACAGCCATGAAACTTGGAGCTTCTGACAATTCTATCAAGGTAGATGTTACAAGCTACAGAGGTATGATTGGCTCCTTACTCTATCTTACTGCTAGTAGACCATATATTATGTATGCTACATGCTTGTGTGCAAGGTTCCAAGCGGACCCTAGAGAGGTACATCTCGTTGCTGTGAAAAGAATCTTGAGATATCTTAAGGGTACACCTAATTTAGGTATCTGGTACCCTAAAGATTCTGGTTTTAATCTTGTTGGATATACAGATTCTGATTATGCAGGTAGTGTTGTGGATAGAAAGAGTACCTCTGGGAGTTGTCAATTCCTAGGAGGTAGGTTGATTTCCTGGTATAGCAAGAAACATCAAACAGTTTCCAATTCAACAGCAGAAGCTGAATATATTGCTGCTGGAAGCTGTTGTGCTCAGATCTTATGGATAAGGAATCAATTAAAGGACTATGGCTTTGCATTAGACAAAATTCCTATTTTGTGTGATAATACAAGTGCCATAGCAATCTCCAACAACCCTGTGCAGCACTCGAGAACGAAGCACATTGATATCAGGTATCATTTTATCAGAGAGCATGTCATGAATGGAACTGTGGAGTTACACTTTGTACCGACAGAAGAACAAACTGCAGATATATTCACTAAATCTGTTGACGAATCCACATTTATCAAGTTAGTTGGTAAATTGGGTATGTTAAACAGTCTTAGTGATTAACATTATCTCTGTCATGTTTGTTCTTTCAAAAAATTCATTTTCTCTTGTCATTTAACTGATATTTACTACCAATTCTCATTTAATATTACATGCTTGTAAATTTAAATAGCTCTGAATATTTTATTTTCTTTAAAAATATTTTTCTCATATTTTTTAAGTGGAGAAATGTATTTTTATTGAAAATATATTTATTTAGAATTATTTAGGTGTTTTTCAGATTGTAAATATTGTTGTTTAAATATTTCTGCAAGTTTATTTTAATTTACTGCATTTCTATAATTTTCTGCATATTTTTCTAGGATTTATGGAATTTTCTATGAATTTTTCTAGGCTTGTAATTATTTTTCATGCATTTTTTCATATTCTGTAAAGTTTTTTTTTAATTCTCAGCATTTTTCTTTTTGGTTAAATCTGTTTTTATTCATTTTTCATTAGTATTACTAGTTTTGAACTAGTAGTACTATCGGTAGTACTATCCAGTGATAGTACTACTAGTTCATTCTGTTAGTATTACCAGAATTTTTGTTTTGTTTTTTTTGTTTTTTCCTTTTTGTCATAGTACTACCGTAGTTTTTTAGTCTTAGTACTGCTAGTTCTATTCTCATAGTACTGCCAGTTCTTTTGAGATAGTACTACCGAGTTTTTCATTTCTTGTTATTCTTTTTCTTTTTAATTCTCATAGTACTACCGTAGTCTTGATAGTATTTTTAGGTTCTTTTTTGTTTTTTTATAGTACTATCGTGTTTTTCACCACAGTACTACCAGTTGTTTTTCTTCTTTTACCTTAGTACTAATAGCATATATGTATATTTTCTTTGTTTTGTTTTCACTTTTTACTGAGTACTTCAATAGTTCATGTTTTTACATAACTGCTTTTTAATATTCTCTCTAGTTTATTCATAAAAGAAACGAAGCTCTGCCCATTTGTTTTTCAATTTCTGAGTTCGTTTCTTGCTTGTTTTAAATTCTGAAACCATCACTGAACAGATTTAATCAGGCCCTTTAATTCAAGTTATTAAAATCAAAGTTTCATTGAGATTTTAGTTCTTGAGTTTTTTGAATTCCAAGGGTGTTTGGAGTCGTTTTTAGGGTTTTAGAAATGATTTTTTTATTCTAAAAATAGCATTGTGTGTGGTTTGTGTCAAGGATTAACATACTAAAATTTGGTAATTTTTGGAGAACTTTGAAAATTTGGATTTTTAATTAATTTTTATTAATTTTAAAATCCTTAAATTCGAATTATTCATAATTATTTGAGTTTTTGATTTTCTGTGTTAACCTTTGCTTAGTTTATTATGGCTCAGAATTTTGAGGTTGTTAAAAACAATTACATTGGGTATTTTGATCCTTTGAAATGTCCGGTTGATCGTTTTCGACCTTGGATTCGGTTTTTAAATTCGTAGTGTTGTGTTAGTCGTGCTATATGTTTATCTGCTGATTTAAAAATTGAACCACTTAGGTTACTATGTTCTAGTGCTGTAATTTCTGATGATTTGAATTCTATATCTTTCACAATTGAGCACACACAGTACACTATTACTGAGGGTTTGTTTTGTGAAGTTTTTCAACTTCCTAGGGACAACTTTGATAGGACTCCTTCTGATATTGAATTAATTTAGTTTTTCAACAGAATTCATTATCAAGGTCCTTTGGAGTTGCCCAAACTCAGTAAAGCTAATTTGGTCTGTGAATGGGATGTCTTATTTGATACTTTAGCTAAGGTTTTCAGCAATTGTACTAAAAGCAATTTTCAAAATATTCCATCTTTGTTGTAGTACATTGCTTATGCTATTGTGTTTAATGTTAGACTTAACATTGCTCATCTTATCTGGAGTCTTATAGTTAGGAGAGTATCTAATGCCAGGATTGATCATGATAGTGGTAGAAAGGTCAGGTGTTTCTATCCTAGATTTCTCACTATCTTAATCAATCATGTGCTATCTGATGCTCACAAGGAGTTGTTTTTAAATGTTGTAACTGCTCCTTCTCCTACTACTGCTAGTAAGTTCTTTCAAAGACTCCACACTTCTCAAAAATTGAACATTACACCAGTGGTAGTCAGCCCATTCATGGCACAGTTCATTCACCTTCCTACTTTTGAACCTTTTGTTCCTGATCAACAACTAGTCATTGCAGCTGGAACTTCAGAGGAACTGCCAATACAGGTAATACATCCTATCTCTGGATCATCTGGCACCTTTGATGAAACCCAAGTGGTTGATAGGACAGACCAAGAGGTTGTAGAACCACAATCTCTAACACAGGTCAGAGAGCCAAACACTGTGTCTAATCCTGTAACCTCTCAACCTAAAACTGCTTCTTTAATAAGACAAAGGTCAAGTAGTGAACAAACACTGAGTGCACCCACAGCTCTGTCTCCACCTCTAAAGAAAAGAAAAACCTATAGAGAGACATCTGTAAGCCCATCCATGTCCTCCCAACAGGATATGGACTTTGAAATGGCCATTGAACAGTCTCTAGAGACATCCTCTCAACAGGATGAATCTATTGAAATTCGCCATCGGGCCCTGGCAACCTGTAATGAGTCAAGCACTCTCCCATTACTCACAATGGGAGAAGACATCCAAATAGAAGAAACTCAGGACACGTTGTTAGGAGAGCACTTAGGATCTGAAACAGTGCCTACCATTGTCACGGTAGACGTGCCTTCACAGGCATCAGAGGGAAAATCTGATTCTTTGCCACTATTAATAGAATCATTTTCTCCCCTCCCAGAGGGAACATCTCTGGCTCCCCTAAGGGATTTTTCACTCGCAGTTTATACTGGAGAAAGTGAAAGGCAACCTGATGAGTCTGTCCCTGAAGCAATTCAGTATACAATGTCAATATTTTGACAGACTCATTCAGGGATCGGGATTTGCGAACTCCCATTGCACCACCACTGACCTCTCTTGAAGGGGCTAGGGTGATTTCTATTGCAGGTACTCAATCTGATAACTTGGAAAGACAGCTAGTGATTAGAGATCAAAATCAAACAGAGAGTGATACACAAGCACGTGAGTTGAGTGAAACACCACTGAGAGAAATTGAAGTGAGTGCACACACTGACACAAACACTGCTTATTTGTTAGCTCAGATAGCTATTCTACAGAAACAACTGCAAGAAACCCAGGCTGAGAAGGAAATTCTTAAAGCACAAGTGGTTGAACGGTCTTCTTCTTCCACCTCTGTAACAAATCAGCTGGGTTTGATTAAAGATGATATTGAAAGCTTGAAGACTACTCTCCTACCAAAGATCAATGTTGTTCATCAATCTCAAGTACTTTTGGCTTCGGACGTCTCTGATCTTACAACGTCAAAAATTGATCAGTTTGCTGCCATTACTGCTCAAGTGGATTTTGTTCAGCGAACTGTTGATGAAAATCAATGGTTTACTGATCAAAGATTCTCTAAAATTGAAGGTGGAATGGAGCATCTGAACGAAGGGATGAAGCATCTGTACGATATGATAAAGAAGTCACATCAACCTACAGTTGAACAAAGAGAATTCTTTGAGGGAGATGATGATGCTGATCAAGGAGGAGATAGGGAAGAAAGGAGAGAAGGAGGAGATATAAGGAGAACATCTGAGGTGAATCCTAGGGCTTCCAAAGCTCAAACTGTAGAGGATTCCTCAACTAAGGGGGAGAAGGAGAAAGAAAGAGGAAGAGAAGTTGGAGGAGCTTCTGGAAAGGATAAAGGGAAAGGTAAACAATCAATGGAGGAGTCTGCTTTTGATGATGCCTACTACTACCATGGTGAACATGATGATTTTCAATTTGATATGTCTGGTAATCTGGAGAAGACTATCCCTGGAGAACCTATTGGTGAGGAGGAGGTTGAAGAAGTGGCTAACTTTGATGATTGGGAAGATGAAGCTGATCTATACACTCCTGACCCTTTGTTTGAGAAGGAGTTGAAGAAGCAACAGGCAGAGTTAAGAAGAAAGGAAGATGAAAATGCTAAGGTCTCCGACATCATATCTCAGAAGCTAAAGATTCAAAAGGCTGAACATGAAGACAAACAACGTCTTCATAGTATTCATGTCAAAGAAAGGAGATTGGATGTGAGGATGAAGCAAGGAAGCCATTGGGATAAAGCAAGGGAGATGTTTGATATCCCTCAGAGAGGCACACACAATGATGCTACTTTTCTGAAGTTTCTTGAGAAGATCAGAACTGTTAATACAGACAATTCATTATATATGAAGGCATTGAAGGAAGATATTCTAAGGATTACGTCTGCATTTGATCAAGTGAGGCAAGAACTGTACATTTATGTTTCAAGTGCTCTTGAAGGATCATTCACCATCTCTCTTGAACTACTCCAAAGAAGAGCTCTCTCTGAATTGTGGATTCTAATGAGTAAGGTAAAGAGATCTTCTTGCTTGAACGAGCTTCTATATGACCGGCTGAGAGATTCTGCTATGAAGGCCAGCCCTCAAGTTGTACATTTTCCTTATGAAGTCAAAATCTACCGAGGTACAACTTTGGAGACTGTAAGGCTGGATCCTAATTCTTTGAAGCTACAGACTTCTATGCAACTGGTGAAGTTGGAGAATCTTCTTAGAACTTCTGGGTTTGCTACTATAGAGAAGTCTGAAGTTGCTGATATGATTTCAGACTACTGCACGGAGAAAGTTCCAAGGTATGCTCAGATGAAGAATAGATTGAAGAAGATCACCACTCAACCAGTAATGCCAAGTGGTGTGGTTTCTGAAAGTGATCGTGTCCTTGACAAAGATCTTCTAACCACCTTGCAAGATGCTGAAGAAGGGGAGATTAGAGATTAAGGCATGATGTAGTTAGCTCAATTTGTAAATGTTATATGTTTAGAGCTAGGTAAATCAAGATAGGAAAATGTATCATTTGTTCAGTCTAGAGGAACATCTATCTTGTATTTATCTTTACTGTTTGAATCTGGAAATTGTTATATTTAATCCAGAACTTTTTATTATTTGCTTGGCTCTTAAAAGTCTTATCTTTTCTTGTTTTAGTTGAGTTATCCTCTAGAGGTATTTGGTTTTTATTGTCTAACAAACAAATAGGGGGAGATTGAAAGGCATATGTCTAGGCCTATTTGTAAACACAGAGGATTCTACTCAACATAAACCAAGATGTAATAAGTAAATAATAAATACAGATGTCACAGAGATCTCAGAAGATTATATCTGTCAAGAGAATGAAGATTAAAGTCATCTACAGACTTGAAGTTATTCTACATTGAAAGAAGTTCAATTTATTGTTCAAGCCTCAGTGAAGTATTCAAGGAAGTGGAACTATTTAAAAGTGACAGAGATTTCAGAAGTGTGACGGAGAAAAAGTATAGGTTACAGTCCTTTGTTTAAATAGAAGGAGAAAAGAATCACAGCTTAAAGTCAAGTATGAAGAACAACCATTAAAGTTAGTCGCTCGTGAACCAGACAGTACGTGGAGTGTCAACGTCAGTCAGTGGAAGTTCGTCATCAATTTTAGTGGTTCTAAGAATTAGTTTAATTCTCTTTTAATATTATTCTATAAGATAATTAATTTAATCTATGAATTAATTCTTTCAGAATTAATTCATGTATTAAATTAATCAGTCTAGATGTTAAGTAATTTAATGTATAAATTAATTCTCAAGAATTAATTTATTTATGAAATTATTTGAGTCATTTATTTAATTTATTTAATCAGTGATTTAATTCTAAAAGAATTAATTCATTTATTAAATCAATTAAAAGTAGAATGTATTAAATCAGTTTTAATCCTAATTCTATTTAGTACTAGTAGTACTATCTGATTTATACTAGTAGTACTATCAAGCTTAGTACTACCGAGAGTACTACCAATATAATTGGATAGTACTACCGATAGTACTACTAGGCTTAAATGATAGTACTACCGAGTGTAAATCCAATGAATTATAAAATCAAGTGGATTGTGTTTTGGCGCGTGTAAGTGCATCAGGTGACTTGTTTAAATGCAAGTACATGATCAAAAGAGGCAGAACATTACAATTGAAAACAGACAGAAAGAATACAGCTTCTCATTTACTCTCTTCTGCCATTTCAAGCGAACCAACTGCAAAGCTTTAATTAATTTCTTGTAATAAATTCTAGCAAGCAAAGTTATATCCAATCAACTAGAATTCAATTACTTGTACTGCTTTGACAATCTAGCGGATCATAATCCCTAGAATTACTATCGAACTACTTTTTAGTATTCGATCCTTTGATTACAAATATAGATAAATTCATGTCGAATTTATTCTAGATTTGTTTTAACAAGAACCTTGTAATCTGTACACTGATTTGTAACACCCTTCAAGTTCAATAGAGTTTTAACACCTTGTAATCTGTACACTGATTTATTCTAGATTTGTTTTAACAAGTGTATTGTAATTGTTAAATTCAACAATAAAAATTCGATTAAACGGTACTGTTTGTATTCAACCCCCCTTCTACAAACATATCAGGACCTAACAGTGAGGCTTGTCAGAAAGGAAAGTCAAAGAAAGCTTCTCACAAGGGCACTGACACATCATCAATAACTGAACCACTTCAGCTACTTCACATGGATTTGTTTGGTCCAGTTAGTGTGATGTCCATGTCAAAGAAACAGTATGCACTTGTGATTGTTGATGACTATTCCAAATATACTTGGGTTTTATTCCTACATTGCAAGGATGAGACCCCACAGATGGTGATTGATCATATAAAGTTGATTGAACTGGATTCGAGATTCCCTGTTAGAGCAATAAGGTCAGATAATGGAACTGAATTCAAGAATGCAGGCCTAAATGACTTTTGTGCAGATAAAGGAATAACAAGACAGTACTCTGCCCCTAGAACTCCTCAACAAAATGGAGTGGTGGAAAGGAAGAATCGTACATTGATTGAAGCTGCTAGGACTATGTTAAGTGAATCAAGACTTCCAATGTACTTTTGGGCTGAAGCTGTGAACACTACTTGTTATACTCATAATCGAACTTTAATCAACAAAGATTTAATGAAGACTCATTATGAGATCATGAACAACAAGAAACCAACTCTCAAATACTTTCATGTATTTGGAGCAAAATACTTTGTGCTTAAGGATGACAATGTGAAACTTGGCAAGTTTGAGGCTAAGGCACAAGAAGCTATTTTTATTGGTTATTCAAGAAGATCTTACAGGGTGTACTTGATTGATGGTCACCATGTGAAGGAAAGTGTCAATGTAACATTTGATGACACTAAGCTCCCTAGTATCCAAACAGAAGACTCATATGAGAAACTGAATTTTGATAACTTGCCAGACTCAGATTCAGATGATGAAGCCCCACCTGAGTATGTTGCTGGTAATGACAATAATAATGATGATTATAATCCTGGTGGTGGTGGTGGAAACATTGGTAACAATGGAGATACCACCAACACTGGAGAAGAATCATCAAGGCAATCAAGCAACAACTCAGGGGGAGGAAATGAAGGATCTACTAGTCAGTCACAACACCACAATGAATTTCAAGGCGAATCATCAAGATCAAATCTTCCAAGACAGATTGTATGGAATAGAGCTCATCCCTTTGAGCTGATCATTGGTGATCCAGGTGTTGGAGTTAGAACTAGAAGTGCTACTCAGAATGAATGTCATTATTCAGGGTTTCTATCTGAAATGGAGCCAAAGAAGACTGAGGAAGCACTGACTGATCCTGATTGGGTGATTGCTATGCAAGATGAACTCAATCAATTTGAACAACAGCAAGTCTGGAAGCTGGTACCCAGACCAAAGAACAAGAAAGTAGTTGGTACTAGATGGGTATACAGAAACAAGCTGGATGATGATG
This sequence comes from Heracleum sosnowskyi, assembly GCA_030848705.1. Taxonomy (NCBI): domain Eukaryota; kingdom Viridiplantae; phylum Streptophyta; class Magnoliopsida; order Apiales; family Apiaceae; genus Heracleum; species Heracleum sosnowskyi. The sequence goes on from CM061239.1 coordinate 76,983,415, forward strand.
GCATTGTTACAAGGAACAAGGCAAGACTGGTTGCACAAGGGTATTCACAAGCTGAAGGCATTGATTATGATGAAACCTATGCACCAGTGGCTAGACTTGAGGCCATCAGGATGTTCTTAGCATTTACAGCTTACTCCAATTTTAAAGTCTATCAAATGGATGTTAAGAGTGCATTCCTGAATGGTGAGCTGGATGAAGAAATGTATGTGGAACAGCCCTCTGGCTTTGAAAATCAGGAGCTGCTGGACTTTGTGTACTTTCTCTTCAAGGCTATCTATGGTCTCAAACAAGCCCCAAGAAAATGGTATGACACTCTCTCTGGTTTTCTTTTAGAAAATGGTTTTGTTAGAGGTATCATAGACAAAACTCTTTTTTCAAAGAAACACAAAAGGGATATGATATTAGTCCAAGTCTATGTGGATGACATCATATTTGGGTCTACTAATGATAATCTCTGTAAGAGATTTGCTGAGCTTATGCAGAGTAAGTTTGAAATGAGTATGATGGGTGAGCTGAAGTTCTTTCTTGGATTGCAAGTAAGTCAAAGGTCAAATGGTATATTTATTTGTCAATCCAAGTATCTCAAAGAACTCCTCAAGAAGTATCACATGGAGGATTCAGCATCAGCAAGGACTCCATCTTCAACAGCAGTCAAACTGGGAGCTTGTGATAACTCTATCAAGGAAGATATTACAAGCTACAGAGGTATGATTGTCTCCTTACTCTATCTTACTGCAAGTAGACCAGATATTATGTATGCTACATGCTTGTGTGCAAGGTTCCAAGTGGACCCTAGAGATTTACATCTCGTTGCTGTTAAAAGAATCTTGAGATATCTTAAGGGTACACCTAATTTAGGTATCTGGTACCCTAAAGATTCTGGTTTTAATCTTGTTGGATATACATATTCTAATTATGCAGGTAGTGTTGTGGATAGAAAGAGTACCTCTGGGAGTTGTCAATTCCTAGGAGGTAGATTGATTTCGTTGTATAGCAAGAAACAGCAAATAGTTTCCAATTCAACATCAGAAGCTAAATATATTGCTGCTGGAAGCTGCTGTGCTCATATCTTATGGATAATGAATCAATTGAAGGACTATGGCTTTGCATTAGACAAAATTCCCATTTTGTGTGATAATACAAGTGCCATAGCAATCTCCAACAACCCTGTGCAGCACTCGAGAACGAAGCACATTGATATTATGTATCATTTTATCAGAGAGCATGTCATGAATGGAACTGTGGAGTTACACTTTGTACCCACAGAAGAACAGACTGTAGATATATTCACTAAATCTGTTAACGAATCCACATTTATCAAGTTAGTTGGTAAATTGGGTATGTTAAACAGTCTTAGTGATTAACAATATCTCTGTCATGTTTGTTCTTTCAAAAAATTCATTTTCTCTTGTCATTTAAATGATATTTATTGCCAATTCTCATTTAACATTACATGCTTGTAAATTTAAATATTTTTGAATATTTTATTTTCTTTAAAAATATTTTTCTCATATTTTTTAAGTGGAGAAATGTATTTTTATTGAAAATATATTTATTTAGAATTATTTAGGTGTTTTTCAGATTGTAAATATTGTTGTTTAAATTATTCTGCAAGTTTATATTAATTTTATGCAATTCTATATCATTCTGCATATTTTTCTAGGATTTATGGAATTTTCTGTGAATTTTTCTAGACTTTTATAGATTTTTCATGCATTTTTATTATTTTTCTGCACTTTTCTGTAAAAATATTCATTTTTATTCTAAGTTTTCCTAAGTCTTCCCAGTTTTATACTAGGAAGACTACCGGGAAGACAAGGAATATTTCATTTTGTTTTTTGTTTTTTTGTTTTTTCCTTTTATTTCTTAAGTCTTTTCCTAAGTCTTCCCAGTTTTTGAACTAGGAAGACTATCGGGAAGACTTAAAAAAATTACTTATTTTAATTTCTGCTTTTCTTTTATTATTTATTCCGAAGACTTCCTAATTTGAACTAGGAAGACTACCGGGAAGACTATTCTATGTCTTCCCGATTGTCTTCCCAGTTCAAATTTAAAAAAAACGGTTCATTACTTCTTTTTCTTTTAACAGTCAGTTTTTATATATATACACATTACTTACATACGCATTTCTTGTTCTTTTGCCTTAGTAGTTTTTCCTTATCAGTTTTTTTTACTTCCCCTTTTCGAATTCTCTGATTTCTGCAGAAGACTTGATCTTGTTCTTAATTGCTCAAGTTCTTACTTAGCAAATTCAATCAATCTTTACTTTCGAATTCAATCAAACTAAGTCGAATCTCTATTCATTTTTTTTCAAATCTTTTCGATTTTTGTTTGGTTTAGTTTGCTGTTAAAGTGTTGAAGGGGGTGTTTTTGAGTTTGTTAAGAGGAGTTTCTGTGTATTTTGAACTGGTTGTGTGTTTTTAAGATCATTTACCCATTTCATTTGCAATTCAATGTTTTAAGTTCGAATTTTAGGATTAAAATTTTAATAGAATTGTGATTTTGTGGATTTTAAGTAATTTTAATTAATTCTAAAAATCCCTAAAATACTAATTTTATTTTAAGTTAATTAAAATTTCTTGTTTTATAAAAATGGATCCAAATTTTGAACTTGTTTTAAATAATTATGTTGGGTATTTTGATCCGTCAAAGTGTAAGGTGGAACGTTTTAAACCTTGGATTCAATTTTTAAATAGCGAGACTTGTGTCAGTCATTCTATTTGTGCCACTGCACTTCTTAAAATTGATCCTTTGAGGTTTTTATGTTCAAGTGCTGTTATTGCTGGAGATTCAAAATCTTTTACGTTCAATATTTTAAACCAGCAATATACAGTCACTTTTTAGTTATTTTGTGATGTGTTACAGTTTCCAAAGGATAGGTTTGATCCCTTACCCACTGATGATGAGTTATCACAGTTCTTTGTGAATACTCATTATCAGGGTCCCTTACAAATGGTTAAATTGTCTAAGAGTTTCTTGTAAGGGAATGGGATCTGTTCTTTGATACAATAGCAAGAGTATTTGGTAATTGCACAAAAACAAATTTTCATGGCATTACCAGTCTTAATCAATATATTGCTTATGCTATTGTATTTGGTCGTAGATTAAATTTTGCTGAAATTCTGTGGAACTTAATGCTTAACAGGCTTGCTCACTCTAGGAGAGATTCTGATAATCATGTGAAAGTGAAGTGTTGGTACTCTCGCTTTCTCACTCTTATCATTAATCATCTTCTCACTGCTGAGCAGGTAGAACTGTTTAGGGAAACCAGATTTGAAACCTCTCCAACCACGGATACTAAATTCTACACCAAACATGATGTCTCATCCAAATTCCTCAACATACCTGTTCATTTTTCACCATTGATGAGTCAATTCATTAATCTTCTTATCTTTGGTGAACAAGTTCCTGAGCCACATCCAGTTCCACTACAGGTAGTTATTCCTAACCCTGTATCTTCTTCTGGTACAATAATTGAAACCCAAGTGGTTGTTAGGGCTGACCCAGAGGTTGTAGAACCACAATCTCTGACCCAGGTCATAGAGCCAAACAGAGAGTCAAACACTACTGACAAACAACCTGAGCCAAATGTTCAAACCAGTCAAAGAAGAGATAGTGAAATAGCTGCAATGAGTGTTCCCACAGCTCTGTCTCCACCCTTAAAGAAAAGAAAAACCTATAGGGAGGCATCTGTAAGCCCATCCGTATCCTCTCAACAGGATATGGACATTGAAATGGCCACTAAACAGTCTCTAGAGACATCCTCTCAACAGGATGAATCTATTGAAATTCGTCATCGGGCCATGGCATCCTGTACTGAGTCAAGCACTCTCCCATTACTCACAATGGGAGAAGATATCCAAATAGATTATACTCAGGACACTATGCAAGGAGAGCACTTTACTTTTGACTTTGAAACAGTGCCTACCATAGTTACGGTAGAAGTGCCTTCACAGGCATCAGAGGGAAAATCTGATTCTTCGCCACCAATAATAGAATAATTTTATCCCCTCCCAGAGGGAACATCTCTGGCTCCCCTAAGGGATTTTTCACTCGCAGTTTATACTGGAGAAAGTGAAAGGCAACCAGGTGAGTATGTCACTGAAGCAATTCAGTTTACAATGTCAAATATTTTGACAGACTCAACCAGGGATTGGGATTTGCGAACTCCCATTGCACCACCACTGACCTCTCTTGAAGGGGCTAGGGTGATTTCTTATGCATGTACATCCTCTGAAAACATGGATAGACAGTTAGTTGTGAGAGATGAGAGTCAAACACAAGCACGTGAGTTGAGTGAAACACCACTGAGAGAAATTGAAGTGAGTGCACACACTGACACAAACACTGCTTTGTTGTTGAACCAGCTAGCTGATCTACAGAAAAAGTTACAAGAAACCCAGGCTGAAAACAATCTTCTCAAAGCACAAGTGGTTGCACAATCTTCCACCTCTGTATCTAATCAGCTGGGTACTGTCAAGGATGATCTGGAAGGACTAAAGAGTACTCTACTCCCGAAGCTGAATGCCATCCAACAATCTCAAGTACTAGTGGATTCAGACATTTCTGATTTAACAACGTCAAATGCTCAGATGTCAGAAAGTGTCAAGGAGATTGCTGCCATTTCTACCAAGGTGGACTTTATTCTGCAAACAACTGATGAAAATCAAACGTTTAATGAATAAAGGATGTCAAGGATAGAAGGAGGAATGGAGCATCTGAATGAAGGTATGAAACACTTGTATAATATGATAAAGAACTCACATCAACCTATAGCACAACAAAGAACATTCTTTGAGGGAGATGATGAAGATGAGGATGATGATGCTAATGAAGGAGGAGATAAAGGAGAAAGTTGAGAAGAAGGAGAGATAAGGAGAACTTCTGAGGTGAATCCTAGGGCTTCCAAAGCTCAATCTGTAGAGGATTCCTCAACTAAGGGGGAGAAGGAGAAGAAAGGAGAAAGAGAAGCTGGAGGAGCTTCTGGAGTTGGAAAAGATAAAGGGAAATGTAAACAATCACTGGAGGATACTGTCTTTGATGATGCCTACTACTACCACGGTGAACAGGATGACTTCCAATTTGACACATCTGGTGATATGGAGAAGACCATAACTGAAGAAGCTTTTGGTGAGGAGGAGGTTGAAGAGGCATCCAACTTTGATGATTGGGAAGATGAAGCTGATTTATACACACCTGACCCTTTGTTTCAAAAGGAGTTGAAGAAGCAACATGCAGAGTTAAGGAGAAAGGAACATGAAAATGCCAAGGTCTCCACATCATATCTCAAAGGCTAAAGATTCAAAAGGCTTAACATGAAGACAAACAACGTCTTCATAGTATTCATGTCAAAGAAAGGAGATTGGATGTTAGGATGAAGCAAGGAAGCAAGTGGGACAAGGCAAGGGAGATGTTTGATATCCCTCAAAGAGGCACAAACAATGATGCTACTTTTCTGAAGTTACTTGAGAAGATCAGAACTGTTAATCCGGACAATTCATTATACATTAAGGCTTTGAAGGAAGATATCCTAAGGATTACATCTGCATTTGATCAAGTGATGCAAGAAATGTATATCTATGTGTCAAGTGCTCTTGAAGGGTCATTCACTATTTCTCTTGACCTCCTACAAAGAAGATCTCTCTCTGAATTGTGGATTCTTATGAGTAAGGTAAAGATATCTTCATGCTTAAATGAGCTTCTATATGACAGGCTAAGAGATTCTGCAATGAAGGCCAGCCCTCAAGTTGTACACTTCCCTTATGAAGTCAAAATCTATAGAGGTACAACTTTGGAGACAGTAAGGCTGGATCATGATTCTTTGAAGCTACAGACTGCAATGCAACTGGTGAAGTTGGAGAATCTTCTGAGAAATTCTGGGTTTACTACTGTAGAGAAGTCTGAAGTTGCTGATATGATTTCAGACTACTGCACGGAGAAAGTTCCAAGGTATGCTCAGATGAGGAACAGATTGAAGAAGATCACCACTCAACCAGTAATGCCAAGTGGTGTGGTTTCTGAAAGTGATCGTGTCCTTGACAAAGATCTTCTAGTCACCTTGCAAGAAGCTGAAGAAGGTGAAATTAGAGACTAAGACATAATGTAGTTAGCTCAATTTGTAAATGTTATATGTTTAGAGCTAGGTAAATCAAGATAGGAAAATGTATCATTTGTTCAGACTAGAGGAACATCTATCTTGTATTTATCTTTACTGTTTGAATCTGGAAATTGTTATATTTAATCCAGAACTTTATATTATTTGCTTGGCTCTTAAAAGTCTTATCTTTTCTTGTTTTAGTTGAGTTATCCTCTAGAGTATTTGGTTGTTATTGTCTAACAAATAAATAGGGGGAGATTGAAAGGCATATGTCTAGGCCTATTTGTAAACACTGAGGATTCTACTCAACTTTAATTAAGATGTAATAAGTAAATAATAAAAATCAAATGTCACAGGAATCTCAGAAGATTATATCTGTCAAAGAATGAAGATTAAAGTCATCTACAGACTTGAAGTGATTCTACATTGAAAGAAGATCAATTTGTTGATCAAGCCTCAGTGAAGTATTCAAGCTCAGTGGATTTATTAAAGTGACGGAGATTTCAAGTGGTGACAGCAAAAGATACTGGTTACAGAGTTCTTGAATGAAAAGGAAGTGAATCACTGCTTAAAGTCAAACAGATAAAGAACAGACATTGTCATTAGTCACTCATGAACCAGACAGTACATTGAGTGTCAACGTACTATTACGTTTATTCCTTATCTAAGTTTTAAGTGATTCTGAAATTAATTGAGAAGTCAACTAATTCTATTTATTCTCTTATAAATAATTAATACTATTAAGTAAATTATTTATTAAATTAATTATGTAAAGAATTAATTTAATACATAATTTATTTAGTTGATTATTTAAATTAGAATAAAAATGAACTAGGAAGACTTAGGTTTCAACTAGGAAGACTCAGTTTATTGAACTAGGAAGACTCACAAGTGAGTCTTCCCGATTGTCTTCCTAGGCCAAACCCTAGTCTTCCCGGTTGTCTTCCCTATTCTTTTCTTGTCTTCCCGAAAGTCTTCCAAGGCAAAAATGATTGTTTTTCTGCTTGTCTTCCTAGTGCAAATTGTATTCTGTTAAATGCATTGCACGTGGGTTTACAAAAAGAAAAGCAATGATATAAATAGAAGACTTGAAGACATTACATTATCAGACAGAGAACAAAAAGCAAAGACACAGAAACATAAACATTTCATCTTCTGTCTTCATTACTTCTCAACTGTCCAAGCTTTCAAGATCATCTAGAGAATTAATTCTTGTTTGGTTCTTAACATTAAATTCATAAGAAGTGATTCTCTTGTACTTCTTTGACTTTCTAGCGGATAATAATCCCTAGATTTTATATCGAACTACTTTTTAGTATTCGATCCTTTTTATTACAAAAATAGATAAATTCATGTCGAATTTATTCTAGGTTTGTTTTATCAAGAACCCTTGTAATCAGTGATGAAATTGTAACACTCGTCAAGTTTAATATAAGTTATATTTAACTTGAATATTGTTTCAGTTTTACTCCGCATTAATTTGTTCTAAATTGTTAAATCTTTTAAAGGACAAATTCGATTAAACGGTATAGTTTGTATTCAACCCCCCTTCTACAAACATATCAGGACCTAACAGATATCTAGGCCTTTAACTTCATCTTGAGTCTAACAAGCATCTATTGTCATCTCTAATTTCAAGTTCTAATTGCTAGTCCATGGTGCATAAATAATCACAAGGATCTCCCGAATCCAAAGTGATTTTAACTCATAAGATTAATTCCCATATTGCTAGGTAGAATTTAAATCCATGAGCAGCATTGACACGTAGCCCATTTTTGACTACTCGAGATGATTAGGTATATTCCTATCCTAAACAAAAATTAACAAATATGTTAATCTCAAGTTATATTGATTGGTTCTAAATTCAGGCTATCTCTTCCAAGCATCACTCAAATTAATAAATCAATCTCAAAGTTAATTACTTTTTGAGAAGCATTACACCCAAATTAATACAATCAATTATAATGAACACAAAATAGAGAATTAAAAAGAATATTTATATAAAAACTCAAGAATTCAATAAAAGCCCTAGAATAAAAATTAGTTCAACATCTTAAAGAAAAATCACAACAAAGGAATATAGAAGTTGAAGGAAAGATAAAACTCTTTTGATATGGCTTCAATCTTCAATCTCCAAAGTGATGTGTCTTCTTCTTCAAGTGTCTCCCTTGTTTCTTTCTCTCGGCTGTCTAAACTACTCTACGTATCTTCTATCTCTAATCGATGTCTAATAATTTCTAACTGATTAATATATTCTAATACAAGTGTTTTAATGATTTAATAGAAATACAAGAAAATTCCTAAATAAAAAGTAATTTTAAATAGGAAATTCGTAGCCTGACTTCATTGACTGATTCTGGGCTGTTAAGAGAAGAGACAAATATTAAGCCCAAGACATAAATATTGGCCTTCTTCCGAGCTTTCCAATGACTGCTTGCGGGCCTCCAACGGACTTATAGAACTCCCGATAGAGCCAAAACAGCGAAAGCTTTGAAATCTGTCCAAAAATATGAATTTTCAATAAATTAACTCCCAAAAATCCAATTTCAGCTCCAGTCCATTATTTTCTTGATTCCTACAATAAAATATTAAAACACATAAAATAAGATCAAATTCCATGCAAAAATAACTAAAAATATAAGGATAAACTAATAAAAAAATAACTACTCATCAAATATCCCCACACTTAAGGTTTTGCACGTCCTCGGGCAAAGAAAGAAAACCAAAACTACATCCTAATTTATTAACACCACTTTCGTAGATGACACGATTGCATTGAGCATATGCAACAAGCCGTTAAACCCCTAGGCAGCCCTAGTAGGACGAGTTGTGTCTCGTGAGGGTTTGTAGTGAATTTACCCACAAAATCCTATTTTTTTCTGATTGCCAAGTCTCAAACATGTAATATATCATAGTACTCTACACTAGTAGGCTAAATCACATAACAATTCTAAAATGTTAGATGTTGCATGACTTTTAGTATACACCATTTAACATAACAATCCAAGTATGTACACATAGTCTAAGTAGACAAAATATCAAGAAATGCACATCAAAGTTGCCTTTTACAAGTAAGCATGATATGGATACAAAGGAATCTCACATTACACTCAAATCACTCTAGTGTATAGGTGAAAGTGTACTCTCAAGTTCTATCAAATGCACATGAGCTACCATAAGCTTGGTTGTCTACCATATCTCCACTACTTCGTATAAATGCACACATTAATCAAAAGGTCTTTATTAAAGGTTGTAATGGGGCTCAGGTTAGGGGTAGGAATACAAAAGAGGTCTAGAAGTGGCTAAACTTGACAATTAATATAGCAAGATGTTCATTTTATATTAAAGCATAACAACATGAAATGATAGATCATGTAAAAGGTGATCAAATTTTTACATGTATTAAGCTCACAAGCACATAAAAATATGCCCCTTCCCCTCTTCCACGTTGCAACAACCAATGAACATAACTCTACTTTTATTCTCTTTCTTTTTTTTCACATTCTTTTTTTTTCTTTTTCTTTTCAGATTTTTTTTTCTATCTTCCTCTCATTTTCTGTTTTTTTTTTCTTTACTCACAATAATAGAGGAAGAAGCCACAACACAAAATGTCTCACCAATAAGTCACCCTTTAACACATGAAATCTCCACTCATAAAATATCAATATCCCTTAGTTTCTCAACAACTTGCTCTACTAGTCAATCAAGAGAAGAATAAAATATTGGGCTCAAAATTTTGATTGGCTACAGAAAAAACGAAAAAGATTTAAGCTCAAGGGGGCTCACTAAGGATTAATGTAAGGTTAGTGTTTGTTTCAACAAGGTTAATCCTAGTGCCTTTATCATATTCATGCATACAAATATCATGTAGTCTCAACACGGTTTAAAACAAGTTCTAGAGCAACATATACAATGATGAACAACACTCAACAAGAAAGAATTCGATTGATCTACAAATTTATCAATCATCAATGAAGGCTCAAATTCTCGCCAGGTAGTAGCATGCTTTACTTATGAAACTTAACAATGATGCAATCTCAAGTTTTTGCATTTTTGAAAGCACGTACAAGGAATTATCATGCTAAATAGTATATACACGAAGGGTGCACAGAACATTAAGAATTAATTATGCGAAAAAAAATCCTACACTATGTGTACTTATCCTTACTAACATGCTTTTCGACAAGGCAATCATTTTTTTTAATATTTAATGTTTTTGGATTTTTATAAATATTGAGGACTCATCCCCACACTTAAGTGGTTCATTGTCCTCAATGAATAAAACATGTGTAAAAAAAACTACTAATAACTAAACTAAAAAAAATGAGAAAAGAAAAAAAAATACTCCCCTGGAATTGGATGGTGTCCTAGGCAGCCTTTCACCATTTTAAGAGCATGTGGAAATGTTACCACAAGTTAAAGGCTATTAGAGTCATTAAGGTCCAGCAAAGTTTTCAGCATTGCAAAAGATCAATTCTACCCTGCAGATGGGGATGACTCTGTGTATGACGTTGAAGCAACAGAGGTTTGTGACCACAGTGACAAGTTTGTGTCATTCCAGTGATTGCTCGCTGGTTTGAATTTTCTTGGACACCAACATGACGATAACTGGACTGCTTGCAAGGTGCTTAATTGACTGAAATTGCTAACCGAGAGTCCAAGACAAAACTTTGATCCATAACCGCACAAGGCTTCCAGAGAAGAGATAGTGCAGATTTACATGTAAATCGCAGAGTATTTATGCTGAATAGTGAATGCTGGAAACAACCATATTTCATGGTCATGACAAAAAATAATCATGGCCATGATTTATGTCTGTTATCTTTATTTCTGCTGTGTTTTTTTATGCATCTTCTCCATGTTACAAGATCAGCTGCTGCGTTTTTTTTTCCTACATCTTCTCTATGTTACAAGATCAGCTGCTGCCAATATGGACTGCTTTGACCTTGCTGACTGCTGGTTATTACTTGCTGCTGAATGGACTTGACATGCTGCTGAATGAGTTTGGCAGCTGATTATTGATGTTGGAGGCTGAAAGCTGAATCTGAATGCTTCCTGACTGCTGGATGATGCTGACTGCATACTGCTGAATGCTGAATGATTTCTGGTGCTTGCCGAATGTTGCTGAATGATTGATGATGAGTGCTGAGTTCTGAGTGCTGAGTGCTAAATAAACACTGAAAATGAAGCCGAGGAACAGAAACATTTCATGGGCATGACAAAAAAATTCATGGTCATGATTTTTTGTCTGTTTTGCTTCTTTTTTTTCTTTTTTTTCGCTTTGGATCTCTTGTAGCTTTGCTGGTTGTCAGCCGCAAGAACTCATGAACAGATTACTGCAGAATGAGGGCTGTGTTTTTGTTACTCTGTTAGTGGTTCTGTTCGAGGGTATTGTCATAATTTGCCAATTGATGGTGTCACGGACATTTTGCACGGCAAGGCCAAGAAAGAATCACTGCAGATCATCTTTGGCATTTCTTTGCAGACCAAAGCTTGGCTTGACATCAAAGACACAGACAATTTTCACCTCAGTGACAACAGATTGTCACCACATTGACATGTTAACTCCTTTTCAATTTTAATTTTCCCTTGCCACTCAACACTTCATCGACCTTGTTTGAAGATCGATTAGAATCCCATATCATTTTTACGCTCTCGACGTTGTAGGCTTGTAGCCAGTAATAATCATATGGGCTCAACGTCACAACGTAGTTGTTACACGACAAAGTCACATACTTCACACACAATAGTGATGAAAGATTATCATACAGGAAATCAGCTCTACAACTGAAGTGTGAGCTGACGCAAGATACATGTCATTTACACTTCCAGAAACCACTTTCAGTGCATCTCGTAAACACAGAAACTAATGTGATAATAGTCCCAGTTAGAATTCATGGGCATGAGTTTTTTCTGTAGCCGCCTCAGCTTCCTGCCTTACTTTCTTTTTCCATCTTACTCTTTGCTGCAACTGTGCTATAGCATTCTTATAGCATTTAAATATACAGACTCTTTTTCTTCTTTAAATTGTCCTAGGACCGGTGCTACAGTATTGCTAGAGCATTGCAACATCAATGATATGGTTGCCTCAGGTCAATATGTTACTCCAAATTCATTGATGTAATTCTGCTACAGCATCGTCAAAGCAAAAATTTCATGCACTTTGTTCTTTTTTTTTCCTTTCCATAAACCTGGCTGCAACATTGCTTGTTATTACTGTCCTCCTTTTCACTTCTCAGTCACACCTCTGTTTCATTTCTAACCAACCATTCCATAAATACATTAGGATCCACCTTGATGTCTTTTCACCTAAATGTATCCTGAAACACCTTAAACAAAACACATCAATGCATCTTGCGGGAATTACAAAAAAAATAAAATTAATTTTACACAAATTTGGGTTGCCTTCCAAAAAGCGCCTTCATTTATTGTCTTTGGCTAGACTTGTTTATACACATATTCTCAAGAATGAGGTGAAAAAGCGTACAAATGAGCATATCTCCCAATTTTAATTAATCTAACTTTGCAAGCATATATCAAGCATTCAAAAACATAAAAAAAATTGGGAAACACTAATATAAAACTCAAGAAATTTTGGAATGTAGAAGTACTTAAAATATTCATCACAAATATTTAAGCACTTGCGCTCCAAAAACGAGTTCCAAATTGGATCAACATAAGACACACACAACTCTTTTATTCTAACTTCATCCAAATCAAATTTGTTAGATTTTAGAGCTACCACATCAAAGTTTGGTTCTAATTCAACCAAATTTTCTTCTACATCACACGGCATGAGAGGAGAATCAAATACATCAAATTCATTGTTGACACAAGAACTTTCGGTTATTAAAATATTTTCTTGAAAAGTAGAGGGACAAATACAAGATGGAATTTCATATTTATCATATTCATTCCATTTTGTATTAGAACTTATTTCTACTAGCCCTTCTTCACATGACACACCAAATTTTAATTCCTGAAGAACATACCAACCTATTGATCCTTCCCGCAATGATGACTCATTTTGTATGACATAGTCAAGCATACGAGAATTACAATTACTAATTTGATGCAAGTATGGGTAACGTTCTAACAAATCATATGAATCAAGATAAGAATAAGAACACATAATTATTCACAAGCTCAATTTGTCTTTTTTTTATCAATCCGACAAAACTCAACACTATATAAAAAAAATAACTTGATCTCAAAGTACTAAATAGTGAATATGATATTAACAAAAATACTTAAATTTAGTCCCCGGAAGCGGCGCCAAATATTTGTTATCGATTTTACAAACGCTAACGCAAGTGCACGTATCGAACAAGTAGTATATAAAATTCGTTCCCGCGAGGACTAATTCAAGCTGTTAAATACCAACCACTATCTTTCTCCTAATACAAGTTAAATGACATAAGACCAAGATTAGATTATAAACTACTCCTAAAATATACAAATCAATAAAAGAGTAAAAACAAGAGTAAGATATCTAGGCCTTTAACTTCATCTTGAATCTAACAAACATCTATTATCATCTCTAATTTCAAGTTCTAATTGCTAGTCTAGGGTGCATAAATAATCACAAGGATCTCCCGAATCTCAAGTGATTCTAACTCATAAGATTAATTCCTATATTCCTATGTAGAATTTAAATCCATGAGCAGCATTGACACATAACCCATTTTTGACTACTCGAGGTGATTAGTTATATTCCTATCCTAAACACAAATTAACAAATATGTTAATCTCAAGTTATATTGATTGGTTCTAAATTCAGGCTATCTCTTCCAAGCATCACCCAAATTAATAAATCAATCTCAAAGTTAATTACTTTTTGAGAAGCATTACACCCAAATTAATACAATCAATTATAATGAACACAAAATAGAGAATTAAAAAGAATACTTATATAAAAACTTAAGAATTCATTAAATCCCTAGAATAACAATTATTTCAACATCTTAAAGAAAAATCACAACAAAGGAATATAGAAGTTGAAGGAAAGATAAAACTCTTTTGATATGGCTTCAATCTTCAATCTCCAAAGTGATGTGTCTTCTTCTTCAAGTGTCTCCCTTGTTTCTTTCTCTCGGCTGTCTAAACTACTCTACGTATCTTATATCTCTAACCGATGTCTAATAATGTCTAACTGATTAATATATTCTAATACAAGTGTTTTAATGATTTAATAGAAATACAAGAAAATTCCTAAAGAAAAAGTAATTTTAAATTGGAAATTCGTAGCCTGACTTCATGAACTGATTCTGGGCTGTTAATAGCAGATACAAATATTAAGCCCAAGACAGAAATATTGGCCTTCTTCCGAGCTTTCCAATGACTGCTTACGGGCAACAGACTTATAGAACTCCCGATAGAGCAAAAACAACGAAAGCTTTGAAATCTGTCAAAAAATCTGAATTTTCAATAAATTAACTCCCAAAAATCCAATTTCAGCTCCAGTCCATTATTTTCTTGATTCCTACAATAAAGCATTAAAACACATGAAATAAGATCCAATTCTATGCAAAAATAACTAAAAATATAAGGATAAACTAATAAAAAATAACTACTCATCAAGCACATTGAATACAATCTCCCCAATATTTTGATGGCACATTTGACTGAAAATAAAGAGCTCTGGCAATTTCTAAAAGTTGTTTATGTTTCCGTTCGACCACCCCGTTCTGTTGATGGGTGTCTGAACAACTGGTTTGATGGAGAATCCCAAAAGAATGATATATATCCAAGATTTTACCATGACACAATTCCAAAGCATTATCTGTACGAATAATCTTTACAATAGTGTTAAAACGAGTCTGAATAAACTGTAAGAAAGTGCGTATAATAGAAATAGAATCAAGTTTGGATGACATTAAATGGACCCAAGTAGCTCGACTATAGTCATCAACTATAGTTATAAAATACTTGCAACCATAATGAGTTAGTGTATTATAGGGGCCTCAAACTTCTATATGAAGAAGTTCAAAAAATTTTGATGTTTTTATTTCACTTGAATCAAAAGATAAACGACTTCGCCTTTCTGCAGGACAGATTGTGCAGATGCAATCATTCAGACATTTGACGTCTATAGAATCAAAAATAGTACTGAGTTTGGAATAAGGGATAAGTCTTAATCGTAGATGCGACGATTTTGATTCATCTACTTTAGAACTAACAATTACATTTTCAATAGGAAAAGAAGAAACAGATGGCAAACATGTCTTGTTTGAAATTGCAGTAGCTGCTGGATGAAAGAGAGTTCCATCAGCAAAGTAGAGTCCTTGAAACAATTTACCAAGAATTTGAGGCTGACTCATTGAAAGGTCCTGAATTGTGAAAAATTCAGATGTGAAATTCACTGAATAAGCAGAGTCTTTGCAGAGTTTATGAACAGAAATCAGGTTGAATTTAAAAGTTGGAGCATATAAGACATCTAAAAGTTCAATAGAATTGGTGAGTTTAATATTCCCAACATGAGTTACTCTGATTCGTGTACCATCAGGAATAGTTATGTGACTATTTTCAATCTCCAGTTCTCTATATATATAAAAGAAGTCTAATGAAGAACACATATGATCTGATGCCCCACTATCGATTATCCAATTATGTGTATGAGTAGCTGAAAGTAAGCAATAAGTACCTGCTAACAAAGCATTTCCAAAAGAAGGATCCTGATCATTGAGATTATTCTGTGCCAGCAAAGTCATGAGTTGATTATATTTTTCCAGTGTGATATGAGGAGTTACAGATTGAGAATTATCAGAAGAACTTTGAAGAACTGTTTGTTGATTTTCAGAAGAAACATCATCACTATTAGTACAAACTGCAGCAGCAAATCTCTTAGGCTGAGACTACTTAAAACCTGGAGGGTACCCATTTAGCTTGAAACATCTCTCTTTACTATGACCAGAAACTTTGCAGTAATCACAAAAATATTGCATTCTTTTAGGTCTGACAAAATTTGATTGATTTGCCTTAACCAATAAAGAGGGAGAAAATCTGGCAGCATTGTTAAATGAACCTTTGTTGTTAGAGTGCTGATTAGTCTGCCTGAATTGATTCTGATTCCTATCCATGGCAAAAGCTACAGATTGATCATGAGTAACAAAAGAAGGTATTTTAGTAATCTCTCTGTGCCTTTGTTCCTGCAATAGCATTCTATAAGCCTGTGGTAAATTTGGAAGTGTATCCATCAAAAGGATATGAGACCTGACATTTGCAAAATCATTTGAGACTTTCAAAAGAAAAACCATTAATCTCTGATCCTGCTGTAACTTGAGAACTTTCTGAGTTAAATTGCAAGTGCAATTAGCACATTCACAAACAGGCAAAGGCTTCAAATTATCAATTTCATCCCATAGTTTCTTTAGATGAGTATAATAGTCTGACAAAACAACATTATCTTGAGAAATCTGTGAAACTTCCCGTTCCAGTGCATAAAGTTGTGCTGAAGAAACCGGTCCAAAACATTCTTCAAGATCTAGCCAGATATCTCTTGCAACATCAACATAAAGAATACTCGCAGCAATTTGTGGATCCAAAGCAGTAATGATCCAACCTATTATCATACTGTTACATCTACACCAGGACTTGTAAGTATCAGCAGTAGCCCGTGGTTTTGCAAGTGTTCCATCAATAAAACTCATCTTGTTCTTAGCCGTTAAGCCAATCACCATAGAACGTTTCCAGTTTCCATAACATATGCCATTAAATGGAGTAGTAACTAATTTCATACCGGTATTATCCGATGGATGGAGATAATAAACACTGTTTGGATCTTGTGTTAACTCCATTACGACGGAAAGAGAAGAATTGAATTGAGATTGAAAATGAACAAAAAAACTACAAATTCATTTGTGATTTTCTTGAAGATTGAATAAAAGAATTAAAGAAATACTCAGTTTAACAAAATTTATGATTATCACCAACTATCAACTCATGATCATAATTAATATATGTATCTACTAAACTGTTAGATCAGAATTCAATGATCGTTAGGAGCTAGACTCAACTGATCAGGATTGCTGACGTCGTCAGGATTGCATGGTCGTCAGGATCAAGATACATATCAGGACTGGGATCAGGATTGATCATCAGGACTGGAAGCTGATCAGGATTCCTACTTCGAGTTATATTTGGAGTCTAGTTAAACATGGAAGTTTATTATGTCGGTTCCTGGTTTGTAGAATGTAGCTATCAAATATGGATAGGTTTCAATCTTTGTAATTGATTAGGACTTTATCATTGATAGAGAAGCTGTGTAGTATATAAACACAGTTTTGGTTTCGATTTATGTATTATTCGAAGGAGAACATAATCGAATAGAAGCTCTCAAGAACATAGAATTTCTTGAGAGAGTTTTTGTAAGCTAGCAGCTCTCAAGAACATCAGAATTTCTTGAGAGAGTTTGTAACAGTTTTATATCAGATTTAATAAAGCTGTTATCTTTCTTTCATATTTGTGATATATACATTAAGAAGTCGATTATCTTATACTATTGTATTCAACCCCCCTTCTACAATAGATTATTACTGGGCAACAATTGGTATCAGAGCAAACTGATTTAATTCTGAATCAGATACGATCTAAAGATGTCGACAACCAAGTATGAAAGCATGAAGATTCCCATCTTGAAGAAATCAGAATATCCAACATGGAGGGTAAAGATGCTGATGTACCTGGAGGCTATGGATCCTGACTATCTGGACAGGATTCGTGATGGACCATATATTCCTACAAGGATTGTAGAACGAACAGATACAGTACCTGAACATTATGTGGTCAAGGCTAAAAGTGAATGGACTCTAGAAGAAAAAGCTCATGTACTCAGGGAACCAAAGATAACGAATATCTTACACAGTAGTCTTGATGTTGTCATGTCAAATAGAGTGATTGCATGCAAGTCTTCAAAAGAAATCTGGGATACTTTTTAAACTCAGTGCCAGGGATCTGCATCTGTCAAGAAAAACAGAAGAGCTCTTTTGATTCAAGAATATGAACAATTTGATGCAAGACCTGATGAGAGCCTAACTGATCTATATGATAGATTTCTGACACTATTGAACAGTTTATCTTTAGTTGACAAGGAATATGAAACTGAAGATTCAAACACCAAGTTTCTAAGAGCTTTACCTGATGAATGGGACACTCAGACCTCGATCATTAGACATCAGTATGATCTTAACACTGTGTCTCTTGATGAAGTCTATGGGATGCTAAGAACACATGATCTTGAAGTCCAACAGAGAAAGAACAAGAAAAGCAGCAAGGCAAAATCAATTGCTTTGAAAGCAGAGGCTAAATCAAAAGGAAAAGCTATGGAGGTCTCTAGAAGTAAATCAAGAGTAGCTGAGTCAGATCCTGATGATTCTTCATCAGATACTGATGGCAATCCTGATGCCAATAGTGATGATGATTCTTCTGACTTAGACATGGAAGAGATGGTTGCTATGATTGTCAGAAACTTCAGGAGGATGAAGTTCAGGAAGAATAGAAGACAAGGCAACTTTCAGAAAAAGGCTTTCAACTCAAACAAAGATAAGTATATCAAAAAGGACACCAAGTGTAGCAAATTTGACAAGTCAAAGGTTAGATGCTACAAGTGCAATGGTATGGGTCACTTTGCTTCTGAGTGCAAGAAGACAAAGGCACTTATCACATCAAGCAAGGATTGGATGGACTCTTCCTCAGAATCTGATACTGAGGTGGTCAACTATGCTCTAATGGCCAATGCTGATGTAACTGCTGCTCCTGATGATAAGGTACTAAATACTATCTTTGATTTTGATACTAATAATGCTTCTGAGTTAAGACGTTTTCTAAAGTCATTACATATTAGCTTTAGAAGTCAAACTGCTGAAAATACTAGGATCTTATCTGAGATGTCTGAACTTAGAAAAAAGAATGATATATTAGAAGCTGAATTTTCTCGTATGCGAGAAGTACAAAAAGAATGTGATAATGCTAAACACATGTACTTAGAGATGAAATCTAAATGTACTTCTCTTGAAAAGGAACTTGAATTTGCGAATGAGAAAATCAGAACCTGGACAGACTCTGGTAGGAAATTTCATGAGATTAATACCTCTAAGAATTGGAAAGAGTGTCTAGGATATAAGTCAGATGAGGATAAGAAATTGAAAGAGAAAATTGTCATTGATGAGACAGTCAGTCCAAAGACCTATAGACATGTCATAGACGCAACCAAATCTAAGATTACTCCTGTTAATTTTGTTTTTGGTAAGGATTCCAATTCTACTTTTGAAAAGGGATCTACCTCTACTCAAGGAATTAAAATTATAAAGTCTAAACCTGTCATGAATAAAGTCACTAAGAATGTAGGTCTATTGTCTCAGAAACAGCTTAAGGATAAAATCTGTGAGGTGACAGATAAGAAAAAGGAAGCTACTGTTAAGAGAAACAGGAATGGTAAAGTTGGGATCAACAAAGAGAATGGTTATAAATATATCCCAAATGCACCTAGAAAGTGTTGTTTTATTTGTGGTAACTCTAATCATCTTGCTATTGATTGTAAGAAGAGTAAGAAGAAGATTACTGATATTCCTAAGTCTGATATTAGGAATAGATCAGTATTTTATAAACCACAGAAGTCCTGTTTTCATTGTGGTAGTATATGGCATTCTATTTATACTTGTAAAGATTATCATGATTTGTACTATAACTTTTATGATCCACTACCTAAGTTTGATAATAGTACAAAGTCTGATAGAGTTGATAATGTCATTGTGAAGCATGCTTTTGTTAATACTGATACTGACAAAGCAAATCCTGATGGAGTAAATCCTGTCAGGACTGCTAAGGTCAGAAAGTCTTATGCTGTGAAAGTTAATAAATTGCATGGAAAAGGAACCCAACAAGTATGGGTTCCTAAATGTTCTAACTAGCGTGTTTCGATTCTGATTGCAGGGTAAAAAGAAAAATGTGTTAGTCATGGATAGTGGATGTTCTGTGCACATGACTGGAAACAAAACCCTGTTATTAGAATATGAGGAAAAAGCTGGCCCAACTGTGTCTTATGGAGATGGCAACATTGGACAAACCTTGGGATATGGCAATATAATCATTGGAAATGTCATCATT
Organism: Heracleum sosnowskyi; assembly: GCA_030848705.1. Classification (NCBI taxonomy): domain Eukaryota; kingdom Viridiplantae; phylum Streptophyta; class Magnoliopsida; order Apiales; family Apiaceae; genus Heracleum; species Heracleum sosnowskyi. The sequence goes on from CM061239.1 coordinate 77,003,615, forward strand.
GAAAAAGTAGCTCTAGTGAAAGGACTAAAACACAACCTGTTGAGTATTAGTCAAATCACTGACAGAGGTTATCATGTCAACTTCTATTCCACACATTGTGAAGTAGTCAGCAAAGAAAGAAGAAAGATAGCTCTGACTGGCTACAGGCATGGTAACATATATGAAGCCAAAATTCAATCAAATACTGATGACTCCCCTACCTGTCTGATCAGTAAAGCATCAGTAGATGAAAGTTGGAATTGGCACAAGAAGCTTTCTCATCTCAACTTCAGCAATATCAATGAGTTGGTTAAGAAAGATTTAGTGAGAGGATTACCAAAAGTGTTATATACTCCTGATGGACTCTGTGATGCATGTCAGAAAGCAAAACAAAGAAGGACATCATTCCAGAGTAAATCAGAATCCTCTATTGAAGAACCATATCACATGCTACATCTTGATCTATTTGGTCCAGTCAACATCATGACCATCAGTAAGAAAAGGTACACTCTTGTAATTGTTGATGAATATTCTAGATTCACCTGGGTGTATTTTCTGCACAGAAAAGATGAAACTCCTGAAGTTCTGTTGGATCATGTGAGAATGATTGAGACAACCACAAAGTACAAAGTCAAGATACTGAGAAGTGATAATGGTACTGAATTTAAGAATTCAAAGATGGAAGAGTTCTTCAAATACAAAGGAATTATTCAACAATTCTCTGCTCCTGGCACACCTCAGCAAAATGGAGTAGTTGAAAGGAAAAATAGAACTCTTGTTAGGAATATGTTGTTCTTGATGATAAGCATAAAACACTTAGTAGAATTTGTGTAAAGTCAATTTTGTAGCTGTCAACGAAATAGCATGCTTAGCAGTGTTTCGTTAACAGGAAGCTCATCAACGAAATGAGTGTTGTAGCAATTGCATTGTACAATACTTCACAGTATGATAGGCATTCTATTATATGTTTTAGATAGGTTTTCTAAGTCATGTTGACTATGTACTAGATAGGCAAAATAGGTTGGTTAATTGTAAATATGTTATGCCTTGTAATTCTGCCTAAGTGAAGACATGTCAACGGTATGAAGATTACTCTGTCAACGGTATGGAGTTTACCCATCAACGAAACGAGGGAAACACCATCAACGGAATGAAGAATGAAGCTATCAACGAAACACATCTCCTTGCTATCAACGAATCAATGTTGCTTTTTGAACAGTTGACAAAGTGATAGTGACAGTTTACTGAACAGATCTAAAAGGAGATATGGAAGTGTACTTTGCATTGGAAACCATCAAAGTGGTTACTGGAAATAAGGAAACATTCCAATTTCCAATAAGGCTCTTGGGAATGATTATAATGAGCATGAAGACAAAAGCAAAGATCTCCAAGGACCATTGGACAAAAGGAATGAAAAGTAAGCTACTGATGGTTACTTCTATTATTCTTTAGTTTAACCAAATGTAGAATTGTAAACTTGGGATTTATAACCAAGTGTAGCAGTCACTTTAGAAAGAGAGAAGAAAAACAAATAGATTGTATTAGCTATTTTTGAGAGCATTCTTCTCTACAACATTGTAACTGAGCAGCTGTGAACATTTGTATCACAGATTATTTCCGCAATAAAAACACTTCAGTTGGATCATCAAACAATCCAACTGAATTATTTATATCTTGTGTTTTTATTTATTCAGTTCAGTTTAATTTCATAAAGTGTTTAGTTTCAAGAAAATATCAAGAATTGTATTCAACCCCCCCCTTCTACAATTCTGTTAGGTCATTTGGGAATAACAATTGGTATCAGAGCAAGCTTCTAACATACAAGAAGTTTAAAGATCAAGACCAAAAACAGAAACCATGGTGAAGAAGGATGCAGGTGTGAAGATACCAGTTCTTGATAAAGACAATTACTTTCACTGGAAAGTAAAGATGCATTTACATCTCATGTCTATGGATGAGAGGTATGTAGACTGCATTGAGAAAGGTCCACACGTTCCCATGAAGCTTGACTCTAGAGTTGGACTGCCAGATGATGCACCTGATGTAGAGATTCCAAAAACTGTCTCAGAATGGACTGTTGAAGATATTGCAGAAGTTCATAAAGACAAAAGGACCATGAACATTCTGTTTAATGGTTTGGAGCAAGAGATGTTTGACAATGTTATCAACTGTACAACCTCTAAGGAAGTATGGGATACTGTTAGAACACTCTGTGAAGGAACTGAGCAAGTCAGGGAAAATAAAATGCAACTCCTTATACAACAATATGAGCATTTTCATTTTAAAGCTGGTGAAACCCTAAATGACACGTTCAGTAGGTTTCAAAAGCTTTTGAATGGATTAAAGTTGTATGGGAGGATCTATCAAACCAAGGATTCAAACCTTAAATTTCTTAGAGCTCTTCCAAAAGAATGGAAGCCTATGACTGTTTCTCTCAGAAACACTCAAGAGTACAAAGACTACACTCTTGAAAGGCTGTATGGAACCTTGAAGACTTATGAGCTGGAAATGGAGCAAGATGAAGAAATTGAAAAGGTACAGAAGAAGGGTGGATCTATTGCATTGATTGCATCAGTGAACCAACTTGAAGATGACAATAAAGAAGCTGCAAAGGCCACAACTAGTCGATCTAGTTGTAGGAGTGATGTTAGCAAGGGTAAAGACAAGATGACAGAAGAAGAAGAATCAGAACCAGCCAACTTGGAGGACTTAGATGAGATTGATGAACACATTGCTTTTCTGTCTAGAAAATTCTCTAAGTTCAAGTTCAAAAGAAACTCAGAAGCAAGGCCACCAAGAAGAGACTTTCAACCTAGCAAAACAAACTGGATTGAAAAGTCTAAGTCAAAATGTTTCAATTGTGGAATGCTTGGTCACTTTGCTGGAGACTGCAGAAAGCCCAAGGTTGAGAAGGGCAACAGGAAATTTGAGCCTGTTGATTATAAAAAGAAATACTTTGAACTTCTCAAACAAAAAGAAAAGGCTTTCATGTCTCAGGAGTATGATTGGGCTGGTAATGGTGAAGATTCTGATGATGATGTTGAGTATGTCAACTTGGCTCTTATGGCTGACAATCATGAGCAGGAAGCAAGTTCCTCAAGCAACCAGGTAACAATTACTAATCTTTCTGAGCTTTCTAAAGAGGAATGCGAAAATGCAGTAAATGAAATGTCTACTGTATTATATAATTTGCGTGTTACTCTTAAATCACTTACTAAAGAGAATTCAAGAATAAAAGAGACCAATCTGCTCTTAAGTGATAGGAATGCAATGTTAGAAGCACAGCTCATTGAATTTGAGAAAATGAGATGTGTTAGTAGGGATGCTAAGAAGGAACTTGAGAACGTGTTACAAAGGGAAGAAATTCTTAGAACACAACTTGAGATAGAACAAAGTGTGATTGCAAAATGGAAGGATGCCAGGAATGTTGCTACCAACATAATTAATGTTCAAGGCGTGGAATCCTTCTGTGAGCAATCATGGGAAAGGAACAAAGAGAAGCTAGGGTATGTTGGTGAAACCTTAGAATCAGGAACAGAGTCAACAAACAACAATGATCATTTGTTGAAGGTTGATATGTCAACGGAATGCAATGTTTCGTTGACACATGAACCATCAACCGATCAGGCTGTTTCGTTGACAGACAAAAGAAAAGATAAACTCACTAGACTTAATGACAAGTATGGTCCTGTCACCAAGAACTTTGTTCAAGGTGAGTCTAGTATTTTAAAGAAAATTGAGAAGCCTGTTGAGAGAGCTAATGTAGGTCACTTGTCTAACAAGCAATTGAAAGACAAGGTAGAGAAAGTTCATAATGAGGCTAAGGGAAATAAAAAGAATAACAGGAATGGCAAAGTAGGAATTAACAAACACAACAATTACACACCTGATAAATATGCTCCTAGAAAGACATGTGTTAATTGTGGAAGTGTTAGTCATTTGTCTACTAACTGCAAATCTGTTAAGAAAACTCCTAATGTGAGAATGCCCAAGCCTGCAATGAACAGTTCCATGCCTACAATGCCTGTTATGTCTAACATGTTTGCTCCATATGCACAATTTCAGAATCCATATGCTAGCATGCCATTTGTGTCTAATCCTTACATGAATATGTTTAACATGCCACAAATGCCATGGAACATGAATAACATGATTGTTCCTCCAACTATGCATGCTATGAATGAAAATATGAGCAACCCTCAGAAATCAACACCAAGGGTAAAGATTGATTTGAATCAATCTGAGCCCAAAGTGAAAAATGGTACAAAAGGGAATGCAAAGGCTAACAAGACAGGACCCAAGGAAACTTGGGTACCAAAATCGACTTGATTTGGTTTTATTGTGTGCAGGGAGACAAAAGGAATCTTTGGTACTTGGATAGTGGTTGTTCAAGACACATGACTGGTGATTCTACCCTGCTCACAGAGTTTCAGGAAAGAGCTGGCCCTTGTATTGCTTTTGGAGATGACAGCAAAGGCTACACAAAGGGATATGGCTTGATTTCAAAAGAGAATGTCATCATAGATGAGGTTGCATTGGTGGATGGTCTTAAGCACAACTTGCTTAGTATCAGCCAACTTTGTGACAAAGGATTTTTAGTTACTTTTTCTAGAGAAGCCTGTGTTGTTTCTAAAGGAGGAAACAACAATGTGGTAATGACTGGATTCAGAAGGGGGAATGTGTACATTGCTGACTTTAGTAGCACAAGTTCAGACACCATCACTTGTCTTTTCAGCAAGGCAAGCAAGGATGAAAGTTGGTTATGGCACAAGAAGTTATCCCATCTGAATTTCAAAGTTATGAATGATTTGGTAAGGAAAGATCTTGCTAGAGGAATTCCACAGGTGGAGTTCTCCAAGGATGGTTTGTGTGATGCCTGTCAAAAGGGAAAACAGAAGAAGGCATCATTCAAAAGCAAGACAGAGTCATCAATTGTCCAGCAGCTTGAATTGCTTCATATGGACCTATTTGGCCATGTAAATGTTATGTCCATCTCAAAGAAGAAATACTGTCTTGTGATTGTTGATGATTTTTCTAGATTTACATGGACTTTCTTTTTGCACTCTAAAGATGAGGCAAGTGAAATCATTATCAATCACATCAAGATGGTAAGCAATCATCCTGATTTCAAAGTAAGAAGGATTAGGAGTGACAATGGGACAGAATTCAAGAATTCAAGCATGAAGGTGTTCTGTGAAGAAAATGGTATTTTGCATGAGTTTTCAGCAGCAAGAACACCACAGCAAAATGGTGTAGTTGAAAGGAAAAACAGAACACTTATTGAAGCTGCAAGGACAATGCTAGATGAATCAAAGTTACCTACATATTTTTGGGCTGAGGCAGTTAACACAGCTTGCTTTACTCAAAATATTTCTTTGATTAATCAGGCCAAAGGAATGACCCCTTATCAGTTACTCAAAAGAAAGAAGCCACTATTGGATTTTCTTCATGTCTTTGGATGCAAGTGCTTTGTTCTGAGAAATCAAGCTGAGCATTTGGGGAAATTTGAAGCAAAGGCAGATGAAGCAATATTTGTGGGATATGCAGCAGGGAAAGCTTACAGGGTCTATAATCTCAGAATCAACATTGTTATGGAATCTGTACATGTTGTTTTTGATGATCTCAAAATCCAAGGTCTCTGTGATGAAGGTTTCCATGAAAGTCTTTCTTTTGAAAATAAGGAAGGAGATCAAGTGAATCATGATAAGGCTACTGAGAAACAGCCTAAAGTTGTTGTATCTAGCACAGATGAAAGCAGCAGTGAAGATGAAATTGCTGCATTAAGGTTAAAAAGGATAGCAGCTAGCAGACCAAATGGTCATTTCGTTGACAGTCATGATGGTGGATTCGTTGACAGTCAGAATGAGCGTTTCGTTGACAGCCAAAACGGTCATACCGTTGATAGTCATAGGAATACTTCTAGAAGTGATCACTTAGGGACAACAAACTCAGGGGGAGTTTCTCAAGGACAAATATTCAATCAAGGCAATCATGATCATGAAGCTACGTCTTCAAGAGCAAATCTACCTCCCTCAAGGAAATGGACTAAAGATCATCCCTTTGAACTTATTATAGGTGATGTCTCTTCAAAAGTCCAAACTAGAAGAGCAACTCAAGAAGAATGTCTATATAGTAGCTTTCTGTCTCAAGATGAGCCAAAGAAAGTTGAGGATGCACTTCTAGATCCAGATTGGGTTTTAGCCATGCAAGAAGAGCTAAACCAATTTGAGAGAAACAATGTTTGGAAGCTGGTGCCCAGGCCTAATGACAGGAGTGTTATAGGCACAAAGTGGGTGTTCAGAAACAAGATGGATGAAAATGGCATAGTCACAAGGAACAAAGCTAGATTGGTTGCAAAAGGCTATTCACAGGAAGAAGGAATTGATTTTGATGAAACCTTTGCTCCTGTTGCAAGACTAGAAGCAATAAGGATTTTCCTAGCCTATGCAGCCCATGCCAATTTCAAGGTCTATCAAATGGATGTGAAGAGTGCTTTTCTGAATGGGGAATTGGAAGAGGAGGTGTATGTAAGTCAACCTCCTGGTTTTGAAGATGATGATTTTCCAGACTATGTGTACTTCCTTCTCAAAGCACTCTATGGTTTGAAACAAGCACCTAGAGCCTGGTATGACACTCTCTCACAGTTCCTCCTTGAGAATCATTTCACTAGAGGTACTGTAGATAAAACTCTTTTTCACAGGGTTGTAAATGGCTCTACTTTACTTGTTCAAATTTATGTAGATGATATAATCTTTGGGTCTACAGATGTGAAACTTTGTCAAAAGTTTGCCAAGCTTATGCAAAGTAAGTATGAAATGAGCATGATGGGAGAATTAACTTACTTTCTTGGTCTTCAAGTAAAGCAAGTTAATGAAGGCATTTTCATTAGTCAAACAAAATACATTCATGATTTATTAAAGAAGTTTAACCTAATGGAATGCTCTCCTGCCAAAACTCCCATGCCTACTGCCACCAAACTTGAATTGAATACTAAGGAAAAATCTGTGGACATTTCAAGTTACAGAGGCATGGTAGGCTCACTTTTATATTTAACAGCTAGTAGACCTGATATTATGTTTGCTACATGTCTATGTGCTAGATTTCAGGCTGATCCTAGAGAATCCCATTTAGTTGCTATTAAAAGAATTTTCAGATATCTCAAAGGAACACCAAACCTTGGCATTTGGTATCCTAGAGAATCTGGTTTTGAACTAATTGGTTATTCAGATGCAGATTTTGCAGGATGTAAAATTGACAGGAAAAGTACAACTGGAACCTGTCAATTCCTAGGAAACAAGCTTGTGTCATGGTTCAGCAAGAAACAAAACTCAGTTTCTACCTCCACAGCTGAGGCTGAGTATATTGCAGCTGGAAGTTGTTGTGCACAGATTTTATGGATGAAAAACCAACTACTTGATTATGGATTAAGAGTTGAGAAAATTCCTATTTTCTGTGACAACACTAGTGCCATTGCCATTACTGAGAATCCAGTGCAGCATTCAAGGACCAAGCACATTGACATCAAGTACCATTTCATTAGAGAACATGTTATGAATGGTACTGTGGAGTTACATTTTGTTCCAAGTGAACAACAACTTGCAGACATCTTTACCAAGCCACTTGATGAATCAACATTCTCAAGATTAGTAAGTGAGCTAGGTATGCTAAATTTCTCTTAATTATTTTTGAGATATTTGCAAGTTAAAATGCAGCCAGAAATTTGCTATGTTTTTCTGTGAATGAATTTTCTCAGGAAAAGGTAAAATTTTGTCTAAGTCAAAATTACTATGCCAACGGAATGCACCATTTCGTTGACAGTCTTAGCACTTTTTCTGGGTGTTTCGTTGATAGTTCTTTTGTATCAACGAAACGCAGTTTTATCAACGAAATAGACAGGACCTTAAACGCCCAATTCTGATTCGTTGATATAAAGCGCTTTTAATCTGGACCGTTAAAAAAATTGACACGTCTTTTACCACGATCTATGCATACACCCCTGTAAGTATAAATCATGGTAATACTTTAAGAGTAACGGTTATATTTTTAAGCCAATCCAGTAATTTACATTTATTATTGGATTCATTTTCTGAGAATTTTTGGGGGAGTATTTAAGAAATTTTATTTTCATTATTTCTTTTTACCTGTTCTCAAAAATTCCAAAGGCTTTTTCTCTCTTCTTCTCTCTAACAAGCAATTCAGTTCGAAGCTTTCCTTTAATCAACAATGGCACCTATAGTCAAGCTTATGTCTGCTGGAGGGTTCATCTATGAGAAGAACAACTCCATCCCTTTTGTTGTCAAGGAAAACCCGAACAGACTGTTCTTCAAAATGATGGATTTCATGAAGAATTGCAAGTTGAGCTATGCAATGTTTCACTCTACACCACTCTACAATGAGATAATCGAGGAAATTTGGACCTCATGTGAGTATAGTGGAACACACTGCACACTAAAATTCACTCTTCAAGGTAATGAGTACATAGTTAATTCTGATGTTTTGCAAGCATGTTTACATATTCCTGATAATAACTGTGATGCTTTGCCTACTAACACTGAAATAACTACCATGTTAAATTCTATAAACTACTCTTTGCCTACTGATAATCTGGGTAGAATAATTAGGAGAGGTTTGGTTAGGGAATACAGTTATTTAGCTGATGCATTCATTAAGGTCTTTTCTGGAAAGATTAGTAATTTTGATGCATTAACTAACTCTATGTTAATTCTCCTAACCATGCTTCTAAATGATAGATATCACAACTTTAGCACCCAACTTATGTATGAAATTGGTGCTAAGTTGGGTGACAAAGCAAATAGGAAGAAAAATATCTATTATGCTAGGTTTCTGATGATGTTGGCTAACCATGTTAGTCCAGCACCATTAGTTATCTCTAACCCTAATGCCAGGTTCGAGTGCTTTGTGCAAGAAAAGAGAGTATTGACAGACATACTGAGGCTGAACCACAATGGTGATGTTCCAGTGGTGTATCTGCCAATCATTGAGGTAACTACTACTATCCCTATTAGTGTAGCTAACACCTCTACTGTTTTACCTTCCAATGTTGCTATGGAGTCTGTAGCTGTGACCCAACAGGCTCCTACCCTAGCAACAAAACCAAAAACAAAGAAATCCTCCAAGCCAACCTCAGGTGCTTCTCAAAAGGCACCTGTTGTAAAAACTACCACACAACCTAAGGGGAGTGAGTCTGGAGTTGTGAGAGGTGAGGGAAGGGGTGAACATCAAAGAAACCCCAAGGATAAGGAAGGACAGGTTAGTGTGTACCAGCCAAGCCCCATTGTGTCTTCCCAACAAGGCACAATGAGTAACATGGATTTAAACACAAGTCTAATTGCATCCTCCCAAAAGGATGTGATTATTGAAACAAGCTCTCCTCCTAGAGTACAGTCCAAAAGGGTAAGGGACACTTCAAGCCCAAAGTCTACATTTTCCCAATACCAAAGGAGAGTGAAGCAAAAGTCCAAGGGTACACAGGGTGCACACACACTGGAAGCAACACTTCCAGTTTCTCAAATTCAGTTTGATGTAACCCCTATCATTTCTCTGGGGTTACAGTCCTCTTCTCTAAACATCAATCTTGAATTATCTCCATCAAATTCACCAACTCAATCTTTGGATGTGGACATGATCCATACATCTATTCCTGATTCTCCAACTCTAATCTTGGAGAAGCCCCACTCTGAAGCTGGTGGCCATCACTTGCTAAGTGATTTGTTGGGCCATCAACCAATTTTTCCTGAAATTGCAAGGGGATCTGTGGACCAATCTCTAAAATCAATCACCACAGACTCTACTGTAATTTCTCATTCTCAAAGTGCTTTCTTGACTTCATCAACGAAACAGTCTATTTCGTTGACAAGTGTTTCTCCATCAACGGTATCCATACCGTTGACAGTTCAAACTACCATTCCGTTGATAGTTCACTCTGCACCTTTAATTGAAAATCAAGTTGTTCCCACAACTAGTGCAGATGATCTAGTGGTAGTTGAGACACTTCTAGGACTGAGAGGGAGTGAAACTGAGAGGCTGGCTTGCAGCCAGGCAAAAGGAGAGAATGTGAGTGAGAGGCTGGCTATTTCTTCCAGCCAGGCAAAAGGAGAGATTGAGAGTTCCACCTTAGAAGGTGAAGGTGAGGGTGTGAGAGGTGTGAGCCATGGGGAGCCCATGATGCAAGAACAGAGTGGAGAGAGAGAAGGGACTACAGGAGAAATAAGGATGGAAGCAGCCATTGCTAATGAGTTAATGGAGGTCAGTGAGGGAGAAAGGGAACTTACTTTCCAAGAGGTTTATCAGCAAACTCTGGATAGTATTTCCCTGGATCCTGAGACCTTTACTCATCCTGTGTCAGCCTATCAAATTTTGGCTCAACAGGGCAATGTGGAGGCAGAGAGGTCACTACAACTAATTCACACAACTGCATCAATGCAAAGAGCAAAGGATGCCTTGACCAATCTACCTCCAGGAGCTGAAACAAGTGGAGACTTTGATTTTTCTGATAATGAGGATAGCTTTGGTGACACTCTACAGGTGGCCACTACTGCACAGACTGGGACTTCTGTGGTGCCTCCTACACCAAACTGGCTTTCTCAAGATATGCATGGTAGAAGCAATTTGGATGCTGCTATCACAAGGCAGTACAAAGAAGCATATCTAGCTCATGAGTCTGCAGGAGCAAGGGACAAGAAATTCTACAAAGCCATAATGGATTCTCTGGAAATTCAAAGGCTACAAATGTTGCAGACAAGGATTGAGGCTACAGAGATCAAGGATTCAATCAGCAACCTTAGGGCTGCTAATGATAGGAGGCTAGATGAAAAGCTTCCTCTTCTCACTGTGTCCAGGATGAACAGGTTTTTCTCTAAAGAACCTGAAGTGGATTCCTCCTTGAAGACTCTCTCTTCTAGAGTGGACAAGGTGGAAGCCACTCTATCACAGATGCAAAAGGAACAGGAGAAACAAACTCAACTATTGGCCCAGCTAGTGGCAGCTCAAGGACTCCCAGCCATCTCTTTTGATGATAACAAAAAGGGGGAGAAATCTAAGGAGCTAGACATTCAGATTACCAAGGTTATGGTCCCAGCCATTTCCCTACCAAAGGAGCCATTAGCAATGGGGGAGCTTGGCAAGCAGCAAAAGGATGGTATTGACCTTATACAAGAAGCTTCTATGAGGATGAGACTTGCAGAACAAATCAAAGAACATTGGTCCAACATAGAAGCAAAGTTCAAGAAGATTACTGAAGATAAGGACTCAAATCCATCAACGGAACAGCCATCAACGAATGCCATGGCACTAGCATCAACGGAATGTGAGCCACAGACAAATTCTTTCTATCACCAAGAGCCCCTTCTACATGGAGTCACTCAAGGACCAAGAAAGGAAAAAGGACAAACTTCATGCATTAGGGATGTGGAACAAGCTACAATTCAAAGAAGCCTATCTCCCAAGTCCCCTGCTAAACCAAAGGGCAAAAACATAGCAAGGACTTTCTATCCTGCACCTTATCCAGATGAGCACAAGCTTCTTGGTCTACTCATCACAAAAAGCAAGGAAAGTAATAATTATGAGATAAGGAAGCAAAGGGCAATTGTCTACAGGAATGGACAACAAATCTGTGTTTGGGCTGGTCATCCAAACTTTGCTGAAGCCAAGGCTGAGGAATCAGAAAGAGCAGCTATGCAAGCTCTTGCAGTAGCTCAAGCTCTAGATGAAGAAGAAAGGAAGCAAGAGGAAAGCACTAGAGAGGAAAGGAGTTCAAAGAAGAGCACAAGGCAACCCAAAGAGAGAGCTAGGAGAAACATAGACTTTGAGAGTGCTGATTCTCAGAGTACTGCATCAGACTCTTCTATACCTATTGCACCTCCAACAATTGCTAATCCAGTTTTTGAGGGAAAGTTGGCCTGTGATCCTGCACATCCTGTCAATTTTCATGATCAACCAATCATGCCAAAAGAGGAACCAATTGATTTTGATGAGGCATACTTTCCAAAGTTCCTGTTAGAAAAGGACCAACCAATGAAGACAAAGAAGAGGCCTGTCAAAGCAAAGCCTGTTTTTGTGAGAAAGCCACAATCTCAAAAACCCCCTTCAAACCCAGAGGACTGCATGTACATTGCTGACATCAGGGAAGAATCCAGTCTACATCTTGACTTAGACAACCTGGTGGAAGTAAGGGGAATTGCAGCTTCTCAAAAGTTGCCTGAAAGACTAGTGTTCACATTCAAGGGTGGTAGAGAACAAGTGTGGCCTCTCTACAGAATTTTAGGAGAAGACTATCAAACACTACTCTCAGTGTTTAGATGCTTGAAAAAGGACTTCGGTTTCACCAAAACAGCCAAGTCTGAGGTGGTCTCCAAAATCTGTCAGTTAAAGGCTAGCTGGAACAAGCCTGAGGCTCTTCCAAGGATACTTAGAGTTCCCTCAACAGGAAAGAAAATCCATCTTCAACCTTATTGGATGATGGAGTTTAAGGACAAGGACAATTGCAGAAGATTCTTCAGAATGGAAGACCAGCTGGAGAAGGCATCTAATCAAACTCTAAAGCTGATGCAATCCAAGCTTGGTGATCAAGATGAAGAGGAGAAAATCTTCTACAGAAGACTACAGGTCCAGATTGAGGAAAACAACTCCAAGAGAGGGAAGAAGACTATGCCACAAAGAAGTCACAGATGAAACATTTGCTCAGACTAGAGGAGCACTTGTGGGCATTAGTCTTGTAAGTCTTATATTTTGTCTATAAAGTTTTGAAGCTTAATACATTTTCTACTTTTGTAATTAATGATGTATCTGAGTGTTTTTGTTATCATCAAGTCTCTTGATTTATGGCTGTTATTCTATCAGTCATAAATTGGGGGAGATTGTTAGGAATATGTTGTTCTTGATGATAAGCATAAAACACTTAGTAGAATTTGTGTAAAGTCAATTTTGTAGCTGTCAACGAAATAGCATGCTTAGCAGTGTTTCGTTGACAGGAAGCTCATCAACGAAATGAGTGTTGTAGCAATTGCATTGTACAATACTTCACAGTATGATAGGCATTCTATTATATGTTTTAGATAGGTTTTCTAAGTCATGTTGACTATGTACTAGATAGGCAAAATAGGTTGGTTAATTGTAAATATGTTATGCCTTGTAATTCTGCCTAAGTGAAGACATGTCAACGGTATGAAGATTACTCTGTCAACGGTATGGAGTTTACCCATCAACGAAACGAGGGAAACACCATCAACGGAATGAAGAATGAAGCTATCAACGAAACACATCTCCTTGCTATCAACGAATCAATGTTGCTTTTTGAACAGTTGACAAAGTGATAGTGACAGTTTACTGAACAGATCTAAAAGGAGATATGGAAGTGTACTTTGCATTGGAAACCATCAAAGTGGTTACTGGAAATAAGGAAACATTCCAATTTCCAATAAGGCTCTTGGGAATGATTATAATGAGCATGAAGACAAAAGCAAAGATCTCCAAGGACCATTGGACAAAAGGAATGAAAAGCAAGCTACTGATGGTTACTTCTATTATTCTTTAGTTTAACCAAATGTAGAATTGTAAACTTGGGATTTATAACCAAGTGTAGCAGTCACTTTAGAAAGAGAGAAGAAAAACAAATAGATTGTATTAGCTATTTTTGAGAGCATTCTTCTCTACAACATTGTAACTGAGCAGCTGTGAACATTTGTATCACAGATTATTTCCGCAATAAAAACACTTCAGTTGGATCATCAAACAATCCAACTGAATTATTTATATCTTGTGTTTTTATTTATTCAGTTCAGTTTAATTTCATAAAGTGTTTAGTTTCAAGAAAATATCAAGAATTGTATTCAACCCCCCCTTCTACAATTCTGTTAGGTCATTTGGGAATAACAACTCTTATTGAAGCTGGCAGAACTATGTTGGAAGAAGCAAGATTACCTACATATTTCTGGGCAGAAGCAGTCAACACAGCATGCTATACTCAAAATCTCACATTAATAAACATGCATGGTGTTACTCCTTATCAGTCACTCAAGGAGAAGAAACCAAGTCTGAAGCATCTGCATGTGTTTGGCTGTAAATGTTTTGTTCTCAGAACTCATCCTGAATAGCTAGGAAATTTTGAAACAAAGGCTGATGAAGGAATTTTCATAGGCTATCCTGCATCAAGAGCCTTCAGAGTTTTTAATTTGAGGACAAGGACTGTCATGGAGTCAATACATGTATCTTTTGATGACAAGAAGATAGCTGGAATCAATGAAGACTCTCATGATAGATTGATTTTTGAAAATGAAGCTACCAAGGAACCTGAAGAAAGTGAATCAGATCCTGTCAATACATCAGATCCTGATGGGTCACCAGATCCTGATGTCTCACCAGATGCTGATGGTGCAAATGCTGATGATGCAATCAGTAGTGATACTTCTAGTAGTGCTAATGTTGAGGGGGAGCAACAGCATTCTACTACAAGTTCAGAGTCAACTCAATCATCAGGACAAAATTCTTCAGATACTGATTCAAGTGATGATCCTGATAACTTATCAGGGGGACATAGCAATAATTCAGGGGGAGCTTCAAGACAAGCAAGTTCTTCAAAACAAGATAACACCAATCCAGAAAGAGCATCTACTTCAAGAAACAATTTAACACCAGCAAGGAAATGGACTGCAAGTCATACTCCTGATTTGATCATTGGGGATCCTGATGCAGGTGTTCAAACAAGAAGTGCAACTCAGAATGAATGTCTATACAATAACTTTATATCCAAGGAGGAGCCAAAGAAAGTTGAAGATGCACTTAAAGATGCTGATTGGGTTACTGCAATGCAAGAGGAACTGAATGAATTTGAAAGAAATGAAGTCTGGAAACTGGTACCAAGACCAAAGAATAGATCAATTGTTGGTACAAAGTGAATTTTCAAGAACAAGACTGATTCTGATGGAGTAATAATCAGAAACAAAGCAAGACTAGTTGCAAAGGGGTATTCTCAACAAGAGGGAATTGATTATGATGAAACTTTTGCTCCTGTTGCAAGACTAGAAGCCATCAGGATACTTCTTGCTTATGCAGCACATAAGAAATTCAAGGTTTTCCAGATGGATGTTAAAAGTGCTTTCTTGAATGGAGAACTGGAGGAAGAAGTCTATGTTGAGCAACCTCCTGGTTTCATTGATCCTAAATATCCAGATCATGTCTACAGATTGGATAAGGCACTTTATGGACTAAAACAAGCTCCAAGAGCATGGTATGAAACTTTAGCTCTATTCTTACTGGAAAGTGGATTCAAAAGAGGTGCTATTGATAAAACTCTATTTTATTTGAATCATGGTAAGGACTTGTTGTTAGTTCAGATTTATGTTGATGATATCATTTTTGGGTCAACAAACAATAAGCTATGTGAAAAGTTTTCCAAGCTTATGCAGTCAAGATATCAAATGAGCATGATGGGAGAAATGAGTTACTTTCTTGGTCTTCAAGTTAAACAGACTGATGAAGGGATTTTTATCAATCAGTCTAAATATACAAGGAATTTATTGATAAGGTTTAACATGCAAGATAGTTCTCCTGCTACAACTCCCATAGCTACAGCTACCAAACTTGATCCTGATCAAGGTGCTGAGGTAGATGTAACTCACTACAGAGGAATGATTGGCTCTTTATTGTATCTCACTGCAAGTCGACCAGATATCGTGTTTGCAACTTGTCTGTGTGTAAGATTTCAAGCAAAACCTAGAGAACCCCATCTGATTGCAGTCAAAAGAATTTTCAGATATCTCAAAGGCACTTCTTCACTTGGCCTTTGGTATACAAGGGAATCAGATTTTGGGTTGTGTGGTTATTCAGATGCTGATTTTGCAGGATGCAAAATAGACAGGAAAAGTACTTCAGGAAGCTGTCAGTTTTTGGGTGGAAGACTAGTTTCATGGTTCAGTAAAAAGCAAAAATCCATTTCCACTTCAACTGCAGAAGCTGAGTACATTGCTGCAGGAAGTTGTTGTGCTCAGATAATGTGGATGAGAAATCAGTTGTTAGATTATGGCCTGTCATAATCAAAAATCCCTATTTATTGTGATAACCAAAGTGCTATTGCAATGATAGGAAATCCAGTTCAACATTCTCTTACTAAACACATCAGTATTCGATATCACTTCATAAGAGAACAAGTTCTGGAAGGAACAATTGAACTTCACTTTGTTCCTATTGATCAACAACTAGCTGATATATTCACCAAGCCACTACCTGAAGCTACTTTCAATAAATTGGTGAATGAACTTGGAATGATGAACTTTGAGAATTTCTGAGGAAAGCTACAGAGAGGAAATCCTGATAACTGTCAAATCCTGATGGTTATTCAGAAAGGTATGTTTTCTTTGATCAAATCCTGATAGGATGCTATCCTAACAGGAAGTCAACTGGTCAATCCTGATGTTCAGGTCAGTATTTCATTTCTTAATTTGTGCCTAATTTTTCGTCAGTATCTGCTGATGGACGGTTGAGTTTTAGTAGGACAACTGTATGCGCGCGTGTGTTGCACTGTTATAGATATACATATTCATACACATAAAAAGCGGTGCAGTTTCATTTAAATTACACACGTAATCTGTCCACTAATTATTTGTGCACAAATAATATTTTGCCACCTGTTATTGAGAGTATAGTTTTGTTCTAACACAATACTTTTACCTATTTTAAATCATTAATTACTCTCTCATCATCAGTTTGTCGATTTTCTATCTCTCTGTGCTTACGAACCCTAATTTTTTTTTCAAACATCAATTCTCAAGATTTTTAAGAATTACAATGGCGTCTTCATCATTCATGTTCAAACAAACAGTGATTAGTGGTGTTACTTTTGCCACTAACAATTTTGTGGCTATTCTAAATCATCAAGATTTACCCAATGAGTTTCATTTAATGCAAGATTTTCTAGCTTCAAGCCCATTGAAGTTGGCTTAACAGAACCTGCAAGTGTTTCTTTTAAGTCTGTAATGCAGGTGTGGAACTCAGTGACTTTTGACAAAGGGTATTCTGACACCATCTTGATGAGTTTTGAACATAATGGAATTACTCACTATGTGACTCCTGCAATTGTGGAGGAAGCCCTGCATTTACCTGTTCTTGGTGATGCTATTCCTGCTAATGTTTTGGACTCTTTTTGAGTTTGTTACAAAGTTGGGCTACAATGGTGAAGTAAAGAGATATGGAAATCTCTTTAGGACAAAGCTTAAGAAGGAATGGAATTTCTTCTTTGATACGATCAGCCGCTGTTTCCTGAACAAGACATCAAATTTTGATGCTCTTCCATCAGGATCTCTTAAAATTGGGTACTCTCTTATCCACTCTACAGTGTTTGATTATGGGTCGTTTATCTTAAAAGCTTTAAGTGATAGGAAATCAGATAAGTTAGGTTCTGTCTGTTTTCTCAGATTTTTACAGTTGATATTTAATCACTTATGTCCTAATGTTGTTTTTGAGGATGATGTAGTTCTACCTATCTGTAGAATTACTGAGAATAATATTAAGTCCTTAGTCAACAGTGATAAGGCAAATGGTTTCATAGGAAATGCTTTTATTCCTGACGAGGTTAGGTTTTTCTTACATAGGAAAATGCCTACTCGTTATGGTTTAATTTCTAATGCTATGGGGCAAGGCCAATCACACCTTGTTCCTAACCCAAGCATTCATCCTAAACAGTCTAAACAGTCAACTGCCACCTCTACTGTCTCTCAAAAGACCTTACTTGTAAAAGCAAATAAGTTAGCTAGAACTGATGTGTCAGGAAGGCAACCAGGTTCAAAGGACTTTTCTTCTACACCTATCACTAAAAAGAAGTTACAAGGGGGTGTACAAGGGATCTTGGTGAAGAAAGCTGCAAAGGGAGGTGAGGCTGTTTCTGTTAAAAGAAAATTAGTTCTCAGGGATGAGACTGACTCAGAGGATGATTTACCTATATCCTCTGTGATGAATGTGAATAAGGAAGTTGCTGATACTGCTACTGCAGCTGTGGTTCCATTGTCTACACCACAGAAGAAAAGGAAGTTATCAAAAAGCAGGTATCATATTCCTTTAGAAAAGAAGCAGGATACTGATGTACAGGACACTTCTATTCTGAATGAGCAATCAATTTCTACTGCTCACGCAAATCCTGTTGTTAGTATTCCTGATGCTGCACCAAGTCAAGTGGTTAATATTTCAGACTCTCCAGCACAGGACTCTCCAACAAAAAGACATGTTGATATTTCATGGGAGAAGTATGGTGCTGCTGCTTCCAATCTTGGGATAAAACATCCAATGGAAAAGCTAAGGAAGGCAGAAGAGTTAGTCTATCAGAGACAGAAGAAACTGAAAGGATCAAGCCCACAAGAACCTGAACCTCAAAGTGGTTCAGCAGCTCTTTCTGATGATCCAGCCACACAAGAACCACTCAATCAAAGTTTGAGTGAAGGCTTAGCTCGTGGAATGGTCCCACAAGAACCATTTTCTCAAAGGGAGAATGCAGACATCGACATTCCAGCTACACAAGAACCATCTTCTCAAAGTGAAGATGCAGGCAAAGCTACAGTTTCTGAGAAATTTCCTGACAATGCTCAAGGGATTTCTGGTGCAGATGAAGTTCAAAGATTGGTCGAGGACACTGTCAATGAGGGAAGCACACAAGAACCTTTGACTCAAAGTGTTGAAGAAGCTTCTGAACCTCAAGCTCCACAAGAACCATTGGTAGTAAATACTGATGCAAGAATATCAAATCCTGACGGTGTTCATCCTGACGCTAGTGGTGCTCCTGATGTTGAACCTATCCTGATACAGCCACTTCGTTCAAGACCAATGGATCATCCTATCACAGATTCACAGGATAAAATGAAAGGTATAGCTATTCCTGATCCTGATGATACTCATAGTACTGATGATGATGACTCTGATGATAGTGATGATGATGAGAATCGAAAAGAGAAGGAACGGCTTGCTACAGCACTCAAAATTAGTCTTGGAACTAATTTTGGTTCGTCAAGTACATATATGGCTGGCAAAGCTTCCACTAGGAAAGATCAGAGACAAGATTTTTCTATTCCTTCCTTTAATCCTGCTGAGGCACTTAGACAGAATGAATAGAACAATTCATGGCACAGATCTACTGAATCTGTAAGTTATTCTTCTGCTTTGGAACATGCCTATGATGCAGTGAAATCTATAGAGAATCAAGACTTGAAGAATCATCTGAAGGCTACAACTCTGTTATCCAAAAGTCTCAAAAGTGAGATTGATTCTATCAAGAACTCCACTGAGTTGGTGAGGAATGATATTTCTCAAAGTTTTACAAAGTTGCCTACTACTTTTCAGCTAAGGGTGGTAGAATCCCAAGTGAAATCTGTTATTTCTGAACAAACCTCTATCAACAGA
The DNA here is from genome assembly GCA_030848705.1 of Heracleum sosnowskyi. Classification (NCBI taxonomy): domain Eukaryota; kingdom Viridiplantae; phylum Streptophyta; class Magnoliopsida; order Apiales; family Apiaceae; genus Heracleum; species Heracleum sosnowskyi. The sequence goes on from CM061239.1 coordinate 77,022,992, forward strand.
AGGATTGATTCTCTGGATACTAAGGTAACTGACATTCAAGCCTCTCTTTCCTTAATTTTGAATTTATTGTCAAATCCTGATGTCAAAAAGGGGGAGAAGGTTAGTCAGACAAAATGCACACCTGATCTAGTATTAAGGAATAATGATGATGATACTGGAGATGATGGTAGTGACAAAGTGATACAAGGAGAAACCTCTGATGCTGCTGTTATGAAGTCTACAATTCAAACTTCACAAAGTCAAACAACGCAGTCAACTCATGTTTCTGATTCTGGAGTTAAGACAGTAAGAACGTTGGTGCAATCTCAGATCCTGACGGAAGAACAAATCCTGACATCTAGTCATGGACATACTCTTGCCACAATTCCTGAAGGTGATGAAGATATTTTTATTGATAATCCTGAAGATGCATCAAATTTATTCCAGAAGTTTTCTACAAAAGATGGCAGAATTGTTACTCTATATCACACTGATAAAAGAGTTCAACAATTATATGCAAGAAAAGCACTCTCTACAGCAAGTGAAGAATATCCTGATCTCTCACATGAAGAATTCTTAAGACAACAGAGAGAAATGATGGAAAGCTTTAATAATTCTGCTCCTGCTAGAGGTAGAGGAGGCAGAGGTAGGAGAGGAGCTAGAAGAAGTAGAAGAGGTTCTTCAACTCAAACAATACTTAGACAGACAAGGTCTCAAGGGTTAAGAATTGAAGAAATTCCTGAACCTATTCAAACTCTAGTAGTTCCTGACAGATCTACTTTTGGTGATGATGGAAATATTGAAGAAGAACTTGAATTGAGAAGAAAATCAAGAAAATCAACTCTCTGCAATACAAATCAAATTGAAGAATCTAATCCTGATGTTGTTCCTGATAATATTCAAGATCCTGATGATTCTGAAATTATGCAAGAGATTGATCTGATAATTTTATCTACTGTGGTTGATTTTCACAACAAGGAAGTAGATGAAGAAGAAGAAGCCAGAAGAAGTGAAATTACAAGATCAACAAATAGAGATTTCAATCTCTATGTACAAAGGCTTAAACTCTCAAACAGAAGAAAGTGGAGGAACCCAAGCAGACAAGAATCTTCACTGGAAAGAAGCTATGCCTTTGAAAAGGAAAAGGATAAGAAGTGGAAACATATTAGTACACTAAGGTGTGATACACTTATCAATTTTCAGTCTGGAGGAATTATTACAAACGCTTCAAGTGTTGTTGATTTATCTGGGATGGTTAGATCAAAAGCACTCTGGTTAAAGATGTTTTCAAATCTGAAGCAATTGACAAGTAATTCAAGAGGAGGTATTGGACACAGGGATGCTGAATATATAAATATGTCATATGTTGATCCTTAATCCTTAACTGAAATTGGAGGTACTTTAACTTCTGAAAACCTGAACAATTTACTAGCTGTTGATATAGTTATAGATTGTCATGATGGTTTTGACAAGAAAGAAAAGCTTCTGTACTTCATGAAAGATGGTAGTGTGAAGATTTTATCTATTCAAGATCTGCTGATGAAAACTACACAGGAACTGAAATATGTTCATTATCTTTTGAGATCGAAGAATCAAATATGCAAGGAATGGAGTGACATGATTTTGTCAACAATAAGAAGAAGACTGGATGGAAACAGTAATTTCAATGGTAATTATACTCCCATGTACTTAAATCAAAGAGGTCAGGATGTGGAAATGCAAAGGGGTACTGCTGTTAAAGAAGTAACTTTTGGCATGACTCAACTTACTCTCAATCCTGATGGGAAGGAAATTGTTTATCTTTTGCTTGAAGAGCATAGTCTTCAGAAAAGCTCCATATTAAATCTCAGAGCAGCTATCTACCAGATTAATGAGGAAGATGAAGAACTCAGAAATCTTAAGGAAAGACTAATTCAAATTCTTGAAGAAAAAGAAGAAAATTTGTTATTCAACTTCTTGAAGATGAATCTGTTCTATCAAAGAATTTAAACAGATAAGTTGTTGTTGTAGATACTGTACATTTTGTATATATGTTTTTGACATCATTGAATCTTAGGAATCTGTACTTTATTTCACAAAGTATGAGATTGGGGGAGATTGTTAGATCAGAATTCAATGATCGTCAGGAGCTAGACTCAACTGATCAGGATTGCTGACGTCATCAGGATTGCATGGTCGTCAGGATCAAGATACATATCAGGACTGGGATCAGGATTGATCATCAGGACTGGAAGTTGATCAGGATTCCTACTTCGAGTTATATTTGGAGTCTAGTTAAACATGGAAGTTTATTCTGTCGATTCCTGGTTTGTAGAATGAGCTATCAATTATGGATAGATTTCAATATTTGTAATTGATTAGGACTTATCATTGATAGAGAAGCTGTGTAGTATATAAACACAGTTTGGTTTCGATTTATGTATTATTCAAAGGAGAACATAATCGAATAGAAGCTCTCAAGAACATCAGAATTTCTTGAGAGAGTTTGTAACAGTTTTATATCAGATTTAATAAAGCTGTTATCTTTCTTTCATATTTGTGATATATACATTAAGAAGTCGATTATCTTATACTATTGTATTCAACCCCCCTTCTACAATAGATTATTACTGGGCAACACAAACAATATAACATGTTGTAGAGATGAATTAGGAAGAAACACAAGAGAGATCGATTACGTGATTTGCAGTTTTGAGAATTTTTAGATCTTACGCGGTTGAAGATGATAAGATGTTGAAGACGATGATGCAGAAACGAATTAGATCGCCTTGCTCTGATACCATGTCAAAAGTTACAATTCGACGCCATAAAAGAACAAGATCAAAAGCTTTTTCAATAAAATATAAGTTTGTTACAGAGTGTATAAACTAAAATCTGTGCATCTAAGATTGTGAAGAAGACTAACTAACTAACTAGTCTAAATCTATTTACATATATACATCTTCTAGTTGTCATGTACTAGCTGTAGTGTTGTGTGTAACAGAGTCCGTAACTAACTTTGCTGACTTGGAATGATGACATGTCAAATGAGCAGCTGAGCTAAAAGAACCAATAGATGGACTAGTATCATGTATCTCAACAGCGGCCTTGCAGGCTGATGATGGTCATTGGCCTGCAAAAAATGCTGGCCCCCTATTTTTCCTTCCACCCCTGGTAACCAACTCATTCTCCTCTTCTTTCCCACTGTAGTTGTGCTGTTACTACTAATTTTCATTCCCTGCCAAAAGAATCAATTAATTTTTAAAACAAAAACAATAGTTCTTCTGCTAACTGGTTATCTCTATCCTGTTGTAGGAATTTTAAGTATATAATGTGTTGGAGATTAAAGAGAAGAAACTTGTTCTCAATAATCCACACAACTTACTCACACAAAATATAAAACTCACAAATGTATTTCACTCAAAAGGTTTTGATAATTCTTGATGATTACAAATCTTGGAAGATTGTCCTATTTATAGGACTACATGGAAGCTACTAGAATGCGTCTAGTACATGCACCTTTAATTAATATGTAACTCCTAAGTACATGAACAATGTTGAAATGCAAAAGGTCTTGAACCTCAAAAGTATATTCTAGATACTTTTAAGAACATTCTAGATAAAAAATAATAATCCAAAGTTTAGATTATATTATTATTTTAACAGCCCCCCTTAAGCTAAACTTTGCACATGCCAAGTTTCTTCTTTAACTCCTTGAAAATGTCGGGCCTCAAAGGTTTTGTAAAGATATCACCAATTTGGTCTTGGGTTTTGCAATGTTTAACCACAACTTCTCCTTTCGTCACCAAGTCACGGATAAAATGATATTTGATTCGTATATGCTTGCTATTCCCGTGAAACACCAGATTTTCCGTGAGTGCTATAGCGGACTTGCTATCACAATATATAATTGGACTTTCTTTCGTTGCATGCTTAAGGTCCTCCAACACCCATGTGATCCACAAAGCTTGACAACTAGCTAATGATAAAGAAATATATTCTGCCTCCGCCGTTGATAGAGCCACAACTTGTTGCTTCTTTGACATCCATGTGATTACACTAGAGCCAATGAAGAAAACATTTCCCGAAGTACTTTTACTATCATCAACACTTTCGGCCCAATCACTATCACAATATCCAAGCACTTTAGGACCACTTGCCTTTTGATAATAAATTCCATCTCCAAGTGTTCCACGGACATACCTCAAAATTCTTTTTCCAGCCTCCCAATGTGTCTTCTTTGGTTGTTCCATGAACCTACTAATCAAACTTACACCATAAGTAATATCCGGTCGAGTAGCGGTCAAGTACATCAAACTTCCGACAAGACTTCTATATAAAGTAGGATCAACAAACTTAGAATCATCCTTACTTAACTTCAAGCCAACTTCAACGGGAGTGCTACTTGGTTTCGCATCTTCTATTCTAAACTTCTTTAACAAATCTTTTGCCTACTTTTCTTGAGAGATAAAAATTCCATTCTCATCTTGCTTTACTTCAATACCAATAAAATAGTGGAGTAGTCCCAAATCGGTCATCTCAAATTCTTGCATCATATTTTTCTTAAATTCATCAATGTCATCATGATTATTTCCCGCAAAGATCAAATCATCCACATATAAGCCAATGATGAGAATTTTACCTTTGTTCTCCTTGATGTAAAGTGTATGCTCAAATGGACACCTCTTGAATCTCATCTTCATAAAATAATCATTGATGTGTCTATACCATGCACGTGGGGCTAGCTTTAGACCGTACAAAGCCTTCTTCAAACGATAGACTTTATTTTCTTCGTTCTTTTTCATATAGCCCGGTGGTTGATCAATATACACCTCTTCTTGTAATACTCCATTCAAAAAAGCGGATTTGACATCCATTTGGTGAACTTGCCACTTGTTTTGAGCGGCCAAAGAAATTAACAAGCGAATTGTTTCAAGACATGCCACGAGAGCAAATACTTCTTTGTAATCAACACCATATTTTTGTTTGTAGCCTTTTACCACCAAGCGTGCCTTATCTTTTTCAACTTCACCTTGTGCATTCAACTTTGTCTTGTAAACCCACTTGACTCCAATGGGTTTCTTTCCTTTAGGAGCTTCAACTAACTCCCAAGTTTCATTTCTTTCAATTGCATCAATTTCTTGATCCATGGCTTGTCTCCATTTATTTTCCTTAGCGGCATCTTCAAAAGCAACCGGATCCGCATTTGCATATAAGGCAAAATCAACAAATTCATCTTCCAAAATTCTTCTTGTTGCTCCATAAAGATCCGCCATTGATCATGTCTTTCTTTGTGGTGAATCGGAACTTGAAGATGATGAGGATGAGCTTGGTGGAGAATTAGATGGTGGAGTAGGTGGAGTGGAGCCTTCTTCTTCAATTGGATCAAATGCATCATCATCAAGAAAAATACTTGAACTTTCTTTCTCATCCTTCCATTTCCATGAAGACTCCTCGTTTAAAATTACATCACGACTAATTATGACTTTCTTTGCGATGGGATTGTACAATTTGTATGCCTTAGAAGCTTCACTATAGCCAACAAAGATGCATTTTTCAGATTTATCATCAAGCTTGCCTCTCTTTTCATCGGGCACATGAGAGTAACAAATACTTCCAAAAATTCTAAAGTGAGAGACACATGGCTTCTTACAACTCCAAGCTTCTTGTGGAGTCTTTCCTTGCACACTTTTAGTAGGTGCACGATTGAGAACATAACATGCACAAGCAACCGCTTCGGTCCAAAACATCTTAGGCAATCCATTTGTTTTCAACATACTTCGAACAAGTTCCAAGATTATTCGGTTCTTCCTCTCAGCTACCCCATTTTGTTGAGGGGTTGAACGAACCGTTAGTTGATGGCGAATTCCATGCTTCTTCAAAAAACCTCCAAATTCTTCGGACATATATTCACCACCACGATCGGATCGTAGTGTCTTTAAAGAACGACCACTTTCTTTCTCCACATATGCTTTAAAATCTTTAAATGTTTCAAATACTTGAGATTTTTCTTTGAGAAAATAAATCCACATTTTGCGACAATAATCATCAATAAAAGTGAGAAAATAACGACTACCTCCAATAGAGTTGGTGCGCATAGGTCCACATAAATCCGAATGTACCAACTCCAATGGTTTTTTAGCTCACCATGCCTTCTCTTTCGGAAATGGATCTCGGTGATGCTTGCCAAAAACACAATCTTCACATACTTGATCTTGCTTTTGAATATTTGGAATGCCTCTTACCATATGACCTTTACAAATCTTGGATAGAGTGCTAAAACTCAAGCTATTAAATCGAAGATGCCAAAACCAAGACTTGTCATTAACAATATTAGCAAACCATGGAAGAGCCTCACTTTGAATTTTCAATGGAAACATTTTAGTTGATGTCATCTTGACTCTTGCAACAAGGATCCCATTTTTATCTTTGATCTCACAAAAATCATCTTTAAAATTCACATGATGCCCCTTTCTTAAAAATTGCCCAACACTTAAAAGATTATGTTTAAGATCGGGAACATAATAAACATTAGAGATATAATTTGTACCTTGCTTTTTTTGAATTGGAACATCACCACAACCTTTGACAATGAGCCTTTTGTTGTCACCCGTCTTGACTTCTCGTTGGACACTTTCGTCAAAATTCACAAAGCAATTTTTCTTTCCGGTCATGTGGTTACTACAACCACTATCGATATACTAAACATCATCAAGAGATTCTTCTTGAACTTCTTGAACGTTACTAACAAGAAGCATACTTTCATCTTTCCCATCAATGTCCTCATGTAGAAAATTTGAGTCATCTTTTTCATCATTAATCCTTTTGTAACAATCTTTTTTCATATGCCCAATTTTATAACAATAATGGCATTGAAAATTAAAAGAATTACCTCTCCATCTTCCATTGTAACCTCCACGAGCTCTTCCTCTTCCTCTTTGGAATGAGCTGAATTTTCACTTGGCAAATTTCCTCTTCCTTGTCCTCGAACACGAAATGATCCTCTTCTACGTCTTCCTCTAAAACCACCACGATTAGTGTCTTGAACTTGAAAAGCTTGCTTGGAATGAGAGGAATCAAATTGTTTGATGCGAAGTTCATGAGATTGGAGTGAGCCCAACAATTCTTCAAGAGAGAAAGTATTTAAATCCTTTGATTCTTCAATAGCCACAACAACATGCTCAAATTTTCTAGTCATGCTACGAAGAATTTTTTCCAAGACTCTTTTATCCGTAATATCTTCACCATTTACATGAAGTTGATTAACAATCAAAATTGTTCGATTATAATATTCCTCCACCATTTCACTTTCCTTCATCTTGAGTGAATCAAATTCACCTCTTAGAGCTTGAAGTCTCACCATTTTTACTCTTTCTTCTCCTTTGTAGGCCTTGTTGAGGATATCCCATGCCTCCTTTGATGTTGATGCCGTTGAAATTCTCTAAAAAATTACTTCATCCATCGCTTGATAAATAAAGTAGAGAGCCTTCTTGTCCTTCTTTTGATTTTCCTTCAAAGTACTCAATTGTTGTGGTGAGAGATTGGCTTGATTCGTCAGTTCTTCATATCCACTTTCCACAATCTCCCAAAGATCTTGAGAGTCATATAAAACCTTCATTTGTATTCTCCATTGGTTGTAATTCTTTCCCGTCAAACGAGGAAGTTGAGGTTGCAACATATTGTTGTTGGAAGCCATCTCTAAACCTTGCTCTTGATACCACTTTGTAGGAATTTTAAGTATAAAATGTGTTGGAGATTAAAGAGAAGAAACTTGTAGTCAATAATTCACACAACTTACTCACACAAAATATAAAACTCACAAATGTATTTCACTCAAAAGGTTTTGATAATTCTTGATGATTACAAAGCTTGGAAGATTGTCATATTTATAGGACTGCATGGAAGCTACTATAATGCTTCTAGTACATGCACCTTTAATTAATATGTAACTCCTAAGTACATGAACAAGGTTGAAATGCAAAAGGTCTTGAACCTCAAAAGTCTATTCTAGATACTTTCAAGAACATTCTAGATAAAAAATAATAATCCAAAGTTTAGATTATATTATTATTTTAACACCTGCTTGTTAAATTAAAAAAAATGCAGGTGATGTGCTTGTATATTACAGGGCATCTAAATACTGTATTCCCTTCTGAGCATCGGAAAAAAATCCTGCGTTATATTTATTGTCATCTGGTACGATTTTTTGTCCAATACTTGATTTTTATAAACATATGAATTTCAATATTGTCAATTTAGAGCTAAAGTTTTGACATGTGTGTGTACCTGGAACATCTTAAACAAGCATTTAGATTTATTTAGAACATGCTTTTATATATTGTCGCTCACACTGCATTTCAGAACGAGGATGGTGGATGGGGATTACATATTGAAGGCCACATCACAATGTTTTGTACAGTTCTCAACTACATATGCATGCGTATACTTGGACAAGGACCAGATGGTGGTAAAAACAATGCATGTGCAAGAGCAAGAAAATGGATCCTTGATCATGGTAGTGCGACAGCAATACCCTCCTGGGGCAAGACATGGCTTTCGGTAAAACCAACTTAAAACTTGCTTGCCATAACTGTACTTGTTCTGATGCAGACATTTCATTTAGGATGAGCTTTAGTAAAATGTAAAACTATGTTAAAATTAAAATATCAACTATAGTTAGTACTTTACTTTGAGAATTCGAAGAAATTTTAAGCTTGGTAATTGTTACTGGGCATATATTTATCTTGTTTCAAATACTCGGGGTATTTGAATGGATAGGAACTAACCCAATGCCTCCAGAGTTTTGGATCCTTCCATCTTTACTTCCAATGCATCCAGGTTGGTTCAATTACACTGCGCACATGAAGTATACTTTCTCCAATCCAAATAGGTAGCACATACCCTTACTAGGAGAGTACATTTAAACCCTGTGAACCAATTTGTTGCCCGTAGAACCCTGCAGGCCTTCCTCAATTTTTTACACTTCCATGTAAAATGTGCTTTTAATTGATAATCTCCATCTATATATGCAGCAAAAATGTGGTGCTACTGTCGGATGGTTTACTATGTCCTATCTATATGGAAAGAGATTTGTTGGTCCAATCACTCCTCTCATTTTACAACTGAGAGAAGAACTTTATGTGGATTCTTATGAAAATATTAACTGGAAAAAATAGCGACACAACTGTGCAAAGGTACTATCATGATGTCCCTTTTTATAATAGATATTTGATTTATAGACGAAATAAAGATTAAAGCCAGAAGGTGGTCTATTACAATGGTAATACATAGAATGACTAATAAGTGTGCACCCTAGAGCACTTAATAATGCTGTACTAGAACAGACTGAGTCCCATATGAGCTCCTACGATTTAGCTTTAACACTCAACTAATAAGCTAACGTCTAATGAAAGGATTAACTCTTAACTAATTATCACAACCTACTTGCAAATTTATATAAAAAAAATACATGAAACTAATCTAATCTACCAACTTGTGTTTTCAGGAAGACCTCTATTATCCTCATCCATTGATACAAGATCTAATGTGGGATAGTCTCTACATATTTACAGAGCCATTCTTGACTCGTTGACCATTTAATAAGTTAAGAGAAAAAGCTCTTCAAACTACTATGAAGCATATCCATTATGAAAATAGTAGATACATTGCCATTGGATGTGTGGAAAAGGTAAAGTGGTTATGATATATAGGATAGAAAGTGATTATGAGATATAACTTCCGAGTTGATACCTTCACCTCAACCATTAAGATCTTTAATTGTGGAAGTAACAGTTCACATTCCACTTACAATGAACAGGTTTTATGTATGCTTGCCTGTTGGGTTGAGGATCCAAATGGCGATTATTTCAAGAAGCACCTTGCATGAATCCCAATTTACATATGGGTTGCTGAAGATTGAATGAAAATGCAGGTAAGAATAATTTGTTATAAGCTAAGGTCATTAAAAACACAATTTCAAGATTCAAAAGAAAATGATGTATGTCTAATTCCTGATCAGCCTTCCTATGTTTATCATATATCATAAGTCATACTTGAGCTTTACCATATTTAAAAAAAAAATACAACAGTTGCAGATCTAGGTGTCATTTACAAATAGTTTCTCTCTCATCTTTCTAATTTTCATGCTCCTATGTGCAAATTTTTCCAGAATCTACTATATAGAGCAGTTTTGCCTCATGAATAAACAAGTGATTTTACTCAAAACTACGCATTGTATCTTATTTATTGGCTTCCTTTTAGTTGCTAACCTTTGCACATGGACATTCAAATGTAGAGTTTTGGCAGTCAGGAATGGGTACTGGTTTTGCCGTACAAGAATTGTTGGCTAACGATCTCACTGATGAAATTCATTTGACCCCTATGAAAGGACATGATTTTATTAAGAAGTCCCAGGTTCTAAACTAAACTTACAAAACATTCTTCATTTCTCCTAACAAGCTTGCCTCCCAGTCAAAATCGTTTAACCTCTAAACATTACCATTCCTATTATAAATATTCTTGCAGGTCACAGAGAATACTTCTGGGGACTTTAAAAGCATGCACCGCCACATTTCTAAAGGATCCTGGACCTTTTCAGATCAAGACCACGGCTGGCAAGTTTCAGATTGTACTGCTGAAGCATTAAAGGTATTTTAGTAATTCTCGTGATCCTTGAGCCCTTGTCCCTTACCCATCTTTGAACTTAGCAAAGATGACAATAAAATTTTTATTGACATCATTGCTCTTTTGTTTCTTTAGTGTTGCCTACTTCTCTCAAAAATGCCTACAGATGTTGTTGGTAGTAAATTGGAAGATAGTCGCTTGTTCGATGCTGTCAATGTACTACTTTCCCAACAGGTAACTATGAACCTGAATGAAAATTTCTTGGGGAGAATGTTATTAGACAATGTTTTTGGCATCATTACAGATCTTTGTATCAAGTTAACCGTGATGCAATATTATTGACTTAAGATACTGAACTTCATTTATTTTTATGCAATTCAAGAGTAAAAATGGTGGTCTAGCTGCATGGGAGCCTACAGGCTCATCAGAATGGTTGGAGCTAACTTATTTATACCTGTAAAAATTCCCAATAATCTTTGCTTAATTAATATTAATTATTTTATTATTTATGCTCCCTCTGTTCCAAAATGATCCAACAGATTAACAGAAGCTAATAAATAACCAGAGGAAAACAAAGCTAGAAAATAGAAATTTAATGTGTAAAACACCAATCTGGTAATATCACAAATGTAATAGGGAAAACCCAAAGTGTAGAAACTCAACTTGGTAAAGATTAGAAGAATCATGGCCTTTAAAGTGTATAAGATGATCTGTTTCTCCAAAATGTTTACTTTTTTGCAGCTGCTCAATCCTATAGAATTCTTTGCAGACATTGTCATAGAACATGAGTAAGAATGATCACATCTTTCTTTTGAATTTCTGTGACTTTTTCAGTGCTCTTGTGAGCTTAAAACTAGTGACTCAATGATACAGGTATGTGGAATGCACTTCATCTGCAATTCAGGCAATGGTAATGTTCATAAAATCATATCCCGGACATAGGAAGAAAGAGATAGAAACTGCTATTTCAAATGTTGTTCGCTACCTGGAAGACATACAAATGTCAGATGGTTCATGGTATGTCCCCCATAGCAGTGTTCAGATTTAAGTGGAACTCACTATCCTCTAACACGATAACTTATGCCTACACAGGCCCCGCCCATAGGAAGGGCTCTATAAGGGCCACCGTCCTATGTCAATAATTTTAAGGGCCTAAAATTTAATTAATTCATATATTTGTATCATTATAAGTTCGTATATTTGTGTTCAAAATTAGTCTTAATGACCTTTTAGCCCTTGAGGTTTACTCCCATATACCCATCAGCCCCTGTCTTTTAAAAGTGTACCTTTTAGCCCCAGAGGTATGAAATTCGTACCTTTCGACCCTTAAACCCAGTTCAGTTAAAAAATTCGGGTTTTAGCTGAGGGGCAAAACTGTCTTCTGCAGTGTCAGTGTAAGAATTCCATTCGTTTTAAGCCCTAAAGTATCGAAAGAGGAAAGTAAGGCTTACTAAATTTGATCTTAATTAAACTGAGTTGGAGAGGATTAAGGTGTGCGATTATCAAATACAAATCTCGATTGTGGATGAAAGAATGGGGGATAGCAGTGGAAGTTATGAAGGGGATGAAAGAATGAGGGATAACAGTGGAAGCTATGAAGGTATGTTTACATCTTACTTTTTTTTGTCTCTTTGATAATCAAGTGATTTTGATTAGATTTTTTGTGCGTATTTTGTGTTTATCCATGTATTGTTCAATCTTACTTGTTCATATGTATTTTATTCATGTATTCTTCATGTTTTTAGTGTGTAATAACCCTAGTTAGTGTATGGGTTGTAAAATTTGTTAATATTATGAATATTTTGTGTATTGAAGGTGATGATGTTATAACTATGAGCTTGTTTCATGGTGGGGGGTTAATTTGGATTCCAAAAACTGAATATGTTGGGGGTAAAGTGACTGTGTATTACTTTCGAGAAGTTGATGATATATATGGGGGCTTGGAGGGCTTGGAGGGCTTGAGAGGTTGGACTAAAGCATTGGGTTATGGGGGATTTTGTAGTCCGTATTACAGGAAGCCTAATGAAGAACTAGAAGGGGGTTTAGTTTTAATGCTTACTCGGGCTGATTTAGAAGATATGATAGGGTATGCAATGTAGAATGCAAACAAAATTGATGTTTATGTCCACCATTCCAATGAGGATGATTTGGTGTCATTTGAAGATTTAAATGTATTTCGAGATAGTAATAGGGGGGAAAGATCTGAAGGAAATGCTAGTAATGATGTAGGAAACTGGAGTGATGAACTTAATGACTCTGATTACTCAGATGAGGAGGATGACATGCTCTTTTCTAAGTATGTTGATGAGGGAGTTGAATGGGTCGGCAGAATAAGGGAAGAACTTGGTCTTGGTTCAGAATTATTGATGGAGAAAGAAAGTGACAGTGAGCATGATAGTGATGATTTAGAGAGTATGGCAGAGGATGGAGATGAAGATGATGTTCAAATAAAAAAGAGAAAGAAAGTTTTTCCAGTGTACAAAGAGACAGTAGATCCAGACTGGAAAGTGGGGATGATTTTTAAAGACCATCATCAATTTAGAGAGGCAATCATGAAGCATTCTGTAAATGAAGGAAGAATGGTTAAGTTCATTAAAAGTGACAGAACCAGGGCTAGAGCTGTGTGTAAACCCCCATGCCCCTGGTTTGTTTTTGCTTCTCTAAATTTTGAGAAGACCATGCAGATAAAGACAGTGGGACCATGTACATTTTGGTCTTTTTTCTACATGTCTATGTTTTGTGTCTATGTGTGCATAGTATACTAAAGTCATTCACTTTATTGCTTTACAGACCACAAGTGTGCTAGAGAGCAAACTGGGTTACCCCTTATAAATTCTGGGTACCTAGCTAGGAAGTATCTACCAGATTTCAGGATTAACCCTTCTTGGCCAATTTCTTCATTTCACAAGACTGTCTTGAAGGACCTGCAAATTTATTTCAAGTCTCACATTCTCAGGAAAGCTAGAAGAAAGTGCATGAAGATTACTAATGGTACCCTTGAAGAGCAATATTTGAAATTATGGGATTACAAAACTGAACTGTTGAAAAGAAATCCCAACTCCACACTTGAGATTGACATAGAGCCAGGTATTACAGATCTGCTTCTAATTTGTCTTGAATATCAATTTGGTGTAGAGATAATAAAATTCCAGATCTGAATGTGCAGGTGTTGTATGTGTGTTCAGAAGGATGTATGTATGCTTAGGTGGTTCAAAACATGGATTTAAGCTTGGTTGCAGGAAGTTCATTGGTTTGGATGGTTGTCACCTTAAAAATGCCTACAAAGGTCAGTTGCAGGAAGTGCCATTTCATCACTGGTATAACGACTCAGAAAAACGCTTGTACAATATTAATATTTAATAATATTTGAGTTCTATGATATGTGAGTATTGTGTGAAAGGTGGATATTTGAAAATGTGATAATTAGATGTTTACTTGGTGAATGGTATGGATTAAAATACTTGTGTATGCTTTTAAATGCATTTTATGTGAATTTCTTATTATAAATTAGTTCTTTTTGACCATCCGGGAATTTTATAAAATCAACGGAGACTCTTTTTATTGTGAAATCTTTTTCACAACCTTTATTCTATATTCTAGTATTTTCTAAAATTAGTGGAGGAATTTAGTTTTGGCTTTAAGGATTTAAAACTGATTTTATGAGTTAAAAGTCCTTTAAGTGATCAAAACTTTGAAAATTCATATTTAATTCAATTTTGATCATACAAATATTTTAAAAATATGGGTGAGCTTGTAAATTCGTATTCTTTATTTTAAAAATAAAATTTTGATTTTTAGACATTACCTTCAGTTTATTTCGAATTATAGAAAAGCATTTATGTTGGTTTTGTTTATTAGAAATCAGAAATTTTAATTAGCAGATTACCCTTTTACCCCTGGGCTTATAAAACCCAGCACTCAGTTCTTTTCCCCTCTTCTTCACTCCCGACTCAACTCTCATCTCTCTCTTTTCTCTCTTCTCTCTCTCGGTTATCTCTCCCTCTCAATTTTTTGTAAAAATCTCTCCCTCTCTCTCATATGTTGATGATTATACATACATATATATATGTAATCGTGTGTGTATGTATGTGTATGGCCGTGTGTGCGTGTATATGTGTGTATCGGTTTTTGCATGCAAGGGGTTTCGGCAATTTTTGATTTAATTCAAACCCGAAAGCTTGCTTGTGATGATTTTGTGATTAGTTGGTCGATTAATATTGCTTATTGGTGAGGTTGTGAAGGAAACCCGATTTTTCCGGGCACCTCCGACCATTGCCGCCGTCGGCAATGAGCTCCGGCGAGCCGACGGGGACGATGATGATGCTTTTGAGTCCGATTATTGTATTAATAGCTATGTTTAGTTAAGATTTTGATTGCATGTTGAGAAATCGAAATGCATGTTCATATTTCGATTTTTCCCCTTTTTAGAATTCGGTTTGAAATTTGTTTATGTTGATGATTGGTTGTTGATTTCAAGTTATAGTGAATGCATGTTGATTACATGAGTTAAGTTTAAATGATTCGAATTTTTATGGTTAAAGGTTTTGATTTGGGAATTTTTAGTGAAATTCCAAGTAATGGAATTGTTGACTTGTTAATTTGAGTATTTAATAAATGCATGTATAAGTTTAGTAATTCTTGAGAACATGAGTTCTAGTTGTGATATTGGATGGTTAGTTGTGAATGAGATTGTGTTGGAATGATTGTATATAGAAAAACATCATGCTGAATTTTTCCAGAAAAACTGCCCTGTTCTGTTTTGCTATATTTCAAATCGTTGCTGCCTGTTTTAGACAGAGGGCTTAGGATGTTAATGTTCTAAATTGAATCTAGTTTGTGCACGCTCTAATTTTGTATCGATAGGATTTATGAATAAAAAGTTATACTTGTTTTACTAAAAGTTGCGCAGCTGAGATTTTTCTGTGTTTTAGTACCTACTTTATACAGTTCGTTTTTATACTAAATAAAGTGTTCTGAAGTTGAAACTTTTATGCTAAGTTGGTTTTGTAATCAGGAAATAGCCTGTCAAATTTGGTAATTGTTTGATTAGTTTTGGAATTATGAAAAATGTTTTAGTAAAGTATGCGCAGCAGATTTTTCAGCTTTTTGAGATGAAAACATTGTTGTGAAAGTATTAAGGATATAGTTAGCATTGGTTAAATTGATTTAAGGAATACCAAATGTGGTATGATTTGAAAGGTATATTATTATAAGTATATATGTATAAGGAACATGTTATGTGTATTTAAATGACGATGTGAGTTTATACGGATGATTGTCTATTACGTGGTTATAATTGTTTTATGGTATAACTATTATATGTTTACGCGCTAGGATGCGTTTGGGTAGTTTAGAATAAAGGATTGACATCTTAGAGAGGGAATTCTAAGATAGATTATATTCTTTTGTAGAGTCCAAGGAAGTGGAACTTAGAGAGTTCAAGGAAGTGGAACTTAGGGACAAGGGAAATACTAAGGTGGAAAACCAGTGATTGCTCATTACCCTTTATCTACTTAAGGCAAGTAATACAAACTTGCTTTCGTATTTCGATTCCATTGTTTCATTTTGACACATATGAATTGTTATCTTGCCTTGATATACCTTTAATTTCTGAAAACACTTATTGTTCATTGATAACCCTTACCTTTGTTCATATATACCATGTTGAATTATATACCATGCTTTGTTTAGTTCTTTATCCCAAAACCTTTATACCCTGATCATATACATGAATTGAAACCTGATGACCTATAATTCCATAACCTGAATTTGATCATATACTTATTCAAACCCTTTTATACCTGAAAGTGAATACACCTATACCTCATTTTAGTACATTTCCAGAACATACCCAATGATAAATATTTCTTATATTCCACTAATAGAAATCCAGATTGTTTTGATTGAACTTATCTGATTTCCAAAGGACTTCTTTATATCTGAAGATGTTTTAAAAAGGAATAAAAGTTTGAACTCATTTAAATTCTGATTTATGGTTTCCACGGATTCCTAAGATTGGAGGCGTAAGAGGCCGAGTAACGCCGGTCCAGCACTTTTTAATTATAATAAATGGACTAGGGATGGACTAGTCTAAAGGCCAATGTGTTGCCTAATGGGACCCAATTCAAGGACCAGAGGGACTGTGTGTCCGGTATGGGGACTTTACGTGGCTGATCACCCGTATTGTCCGGTGCGTTGTGAAAAATCTCCAAAATTAATTATTGTTTTCTTGAAACGGATATCTTGATAATGAAATTGGTTTACCCTTTGAAATTGCATATTTATGCCATTGTTTTGGATAATACCTTATTATGGATTCTGCTTAAACCATGCTATATATATTGATATTGGAAACTGTTTTGAAATTTTATATTCAAATTATTGATTCTGATAATCCCTTGATACGGACTTTGCTATACTCATGCTATCCATATTGCTATTGAAACTGTTTCCCAGTGGATAACTGTTTGGTCATATTATTACTTGCTGGGCATTTGGCTCATTCTTTTTCCCTATTCTAACCCACAGTGAAACGAGAAGATGGTACGTACATTTCAGACAGCTAGGAAGTCTTCCTATAGGGTTGTTTTTGGGATGCCAGCTCAGGTAGGTGATGGCCATATCTAGAAGGTGTTTTGTAATAGAGAACATAGAACTTTTAAGACTTGGTTGTAATAACTTTTGAGACTTATGTATTAATGAATTAGATAGTGGATGCTTGTTTCACACCATCAACTGTTAAAGATCCAGGGTAGAGTTGGGGTCAAGTCTGCATGCTTTTATTATATTGTTTATAGGTTTAATATGTATAGAGGTGGTAGTGACTCCCCGATCATGACCCCAGGTCGGGAGGGCGTCACAGGTTGGTATCAGAGCTGTCAGTTTTTGGTCACTGAAACAAGCCAGGATTAGGATCCCTATTAATAAAAGATTAGGATCCCTATTAATAATAAGATGATTAAGGTAGTTATGAAAGGAGTAGGAATCTGTTAGGATATTAGATGGATAGATGCTAAGTAGCCACGGTAGGCGTAAGTACTTTCTTTTAAGTTAAGTCTTTAGGATTAAGATAACCTGTTATTATATAAGTATCTATATCTATATTGTTATCGCAGGACATGGACGTTATTGGTGGAGACACACCCCCTCACCCCTCTATCACATTATCTGACCCAGTGGAGATAGATAGTCCTAGTGTTCAGTCCGTTGAGACACCATTTGCACCTGTACCTGTTCAGACTACTATCCCTTGGAGAGCAGCATCTGTTGATTCTCGAGTTTCAGTTTTGGGAGATCCTGCACCTATTTTTCTTCATGCACATGTAGACCTTGCTAGAGACCTAGAGACCCTTTCCGGTCAGAATGCCGAGCTTCAGGCCCTTATAGATCAGATGTCTGAGGAGGCGGACCGTCGTGTTGCTGTTACTGAGGCGGAGTGGCAGGATAGGATCCGTACTGTAGAGGAGTCAGCGCGAAAGCGCCTAGCTGAGGGACCAGTCACTGTTGATGCTTTAGAGGAGGCCAGGAGAGTGACTAGGATTGTTAGCTGGATGCTGTGTGAGCTGAGAGCTGTTCGTGGCGGCCGAGACTAGCTATGGTTGGATTCTGAGAGTGGGACATCTGTTAGAGCCCATTGGTTTTAGTATTGATCATTTGCACGTTTGACTACTCGCTATTAGGATATTTTCCCTTTTTCCTAGTAGACATTATTATATTATCTGCTTTGACATTGACTCTGTTTTGATTTTTGGGGTGATCATGTACCCTATCATCTATTGTACCTGACTTTTATCCTTACGTTATGCACGTACTTTTCTTATACCTTGCTTTAAACTGTTATACCATTTATTGTTAACCTGTTCCTATAATACCTATGTTTACCCTGTTTACCCTGTTACGGAGACGAGCAAGTTATCTAACAATATGGCTAAAAGTTTTAAATTTTCTTTATGTTACATACAGTTTTATAAACGTTTTCAAAAAGAGTTTACATTGTGGTATATATATGCATATTGTTTCATAAATTGCTTATCTCTTATCAGAAAAATGCCACCAAAGAAAAAGACTACTGCTTCTACTCAACAAACAACAGATACCGAGGCCCAGAACCCGGTAGACCCAACTATAACTCAGATACTTCAATTACTTCAACAACAAACAGCTGCCTTGACTCAACAACAACAACAACGAAATGTTCAACCTTTGAAAACTTTTAAATCATTTCAAGCTGTCCACCCACCTGAATTCAAAGGTACTCTAAACCCTGTTGAGGCGAAATCATGGTTAATCGACATTGAGAAAGCGTTTGCGTTAGTTAAGGTTGGAGAAGAACAGAAAACTGAATTTGCTAGTTACTACTTGAAGGCAGAAGCTAATTTTTGGTGGGAATCTGTGAAGTTAGGAGAAGGAGAAATTACTTGGCAAAGATTTACGGAACTATTTCAGGAGAAGTATTTACCAAGGTACCTACAAGATCAGTTGGAAGTTCAATTCTTAGAATTAAAACAAGAAGGGATGAGTGTGGCGGAATACGAAGCCAAATTTACTGAATTGGCAAGATTTGCACCTAGGTACGTAGGAGATGATATCAGTAAGGCTAGAAAGTTTCAGCACGGATTAAAGCCATGGTTAAGGAGTAGAGTTGCGGCTTTTGAATTGAGAAATTATACTTCGGTAGTACAGAAAGCGATGATCATTGAGGGCGAGAGCGAATTAGTTCAAAAGGAGAAATTTGGAAAGAAACGGAAGTTTGGAGGATCTGAAAGAAGCCAAGGAGATGAAGGACAAGGAAGTTCTCAGAATAGGAAAAGGTTTGGAAATCAATCAGGAGGAGATAGGAATTTTCAGAAACAGAGGAGTGGATTTGGAAGTTCAGACAGGAAACCTCAAGGAGGAAAGCCACCAACTATCACGGGGAAGCCGTCTATACCAGAGTGCAAGACGTGTGGTAAAAGACATTCGGGAATCTGTAACAAGTTAAATATCACCTGTTTTAAATGCAACAAGAAAGGACATTATGCTGATGGATGTCCAAGTTCAAAACCAGGAGGACTAACATGTTTCAAGTGTGGAAAAGCGGGACATTTTGCGCGGGAATGTAAGGAACCGGTCCAGTCTGCTAATGTACTGAGACTCACTGCACCACCAACACGGTCACAGTCATCTCAACCTCGAGCCAGAACTTTTAATATGTCAATCAATGAAGCGGTTCAGGACAGAGATGTAGTAGCAGGTACGCTTCCTGTGAATTCTGTTAAAGCTAAAGTGTTAATTGATTCTGGAGCAACTAGATCTTTTATATCTGAAAGATTCCTTGATAAATTGAAATGTGAGATAAAACCATTGGAAAGGACGTTAGTAATAGAAGTGGCTAACCAGGATAGAGTTCCCGTAGACCAAGTGTGTCCTAACTGTAAAATAGAGATCGGTGGATATCTTTTTCATGCGGATTTGATACCATTCAAAATGGGAGAATTCGATGTTATCCTAGGAATGGATTGGTTGGTAGATTGCGATGCGCAGATTGAATGTAGGAAAAAGCAAGTAAGATTGCGTGTGGACGAAGATCAAGAAGTGGTGTTTCAAGGTCAAAGACAAACTAGGAAATTCTTAACATTTATGCAAACGACACGACTACTGCGACAAGGTTGCGAAGCTTATTTGGCTCATGTTGTAGATGTGGAGAAACAAGTGTTGAAGATGGAGGAGATACCGGTTGTAAATGAGTTCCCTGAAGTTTTTCCTGACGAATTACCCGGATTACCTCCAGATCGAGAAGTAGAATTTACGATTGATTTGGCACCTGGAACGGAACCAGTGTCAAAGGCACCTTACAGAATGGCACCGGCAGAAATGAAGGAATTGGCTACGCAGCTACAAGATCTTTTGGATAAAGGAGTTATAAGGCCTAGTATATCGCCGTGGGGAGCGCCAGTTTTATTTGTCAAGAAGAAAGACGGAAGTATGAGATTGTGTATAGACTATCGAGAACTTAACAGGTTGACGGTAAAGAATAAGTACCCGTTACCGCGAATCGATGATTTATTTGACCAACTCAAAGGAGCAGCTTATTTTTCAAAGATTGATTTAAGATCTGGATACCATCAACTGAAGATCAAACCTGAAGACGTTTCGAAAACTGCTTTTCGCACGAGATATGGACATTACGAATTTTTAGTGATGCCATTTGGATTAACTAACGCCCCGGCTGTGTTTATGGATTTGATGAATCGAGTTTTTCGAACGTATTTGGATAAGTTTGTGATTGTATTTATTGATGACATCTTGATATATTCAAAGTCTTCGGAAGATCACGCGGAACATCTAAGGATCGCGTTGGAAGTCCTGAGAAAGGAAAAGTTATATGCAAAGTTTTCAAAGTGTGAATTCTGGTTAGAGGAAGTACAATTTCTTGGACACGTCATTAGTCGAGAAGGAGTGAGAGTAGACCCTGCCAAGATTGAAGCTGTGGTTAATTGGGAAAGACCAAGGACCCCTACTGAAGTGAGAAGTTTTCTCGGATTAGCTGGATACTATCGGAGATTCGTTCAAAATTTTTCAAAGATAGCTACACCGTTAACTGCACTGACTCGGAAGAATGAGAAGTTTGTTTGGACTGAGAAATGTGAAGAAAGTTTCCAAGAGCTGAAAGGAAGATTAGTGACTGCACCAGTGTTAGTCTTACCAGATGATCAAGGAAATTTCGTTATCTACAGTGATGCTTCACACAAAGGATTGGGATGTGTTTTAATGCAACATGGAAAAGTAATCGCGTATGCTTCACGACAACTCACACCGCACGAACGAAAGTACCCAACTCACGATTTGGAATTAGCAGCTATTGTGTTCGCACTGAAAATTTGGAGACATTATCTATACGGAGAAAAGTGTGAAATCTACACGGATCATAAGAGCTTAAAGTATATATTCACTCAGAAGGAATTGAACATGAGGCAACGGAGATGGTTGGAGCTAATCAAGGACTATGATTGTAGTATTAACTATCACCCGGGAAAAGCGAATGTTGTGGCGGATGCGTTAAGTCGAAAAGAGAGATTGAATTTGTTCACGATACCTAAGGAATTGCTTCAAGAATTTGAGAAGTTGAAACTAGAAGTTTATGATTCGGAAGTTACCAACGAAGTTCTCAACGCTATGACGTTTCAACCGGAACTGTTGGAAAAGATACGAAGATGTCAGGAGGAGATTATGAATCAAGAGATGAACACATTGACTGGTGAAGAGATCTGCACCCAAAGGGATGACAAAGGAATTTTGAGATTTTCTACAAGGATATGGATTCCAAATGTGACGGAATTGAAGAATGAAATCTTGCGGGAAGCCCATAGTTCACAGTACTCAATTCACCCTGGTAGCACGAAAATGTATCGAGATTTGAAGGAACATTTCTGGTGGCCTGATATGAAAAGAGAAATTGCCGAATGGATAAGTAGGTGTTATACCTGTCAACGAGTCAAAGCCGAACATCAGAAGCCGAGCGGACTATTGCAGCCATTGGATATTCCGGAATGGAAATGGGAACATCTTGCCATGGATTTTATTGTTGGACTGCCGAGGACAAAAGCTAATCATGATGCCATATGGGTAATTGTAGATCGTCTGACCAAGTCTGCACATTTTCTCCCGATCAATGAAAGATTTTCACTGGATAGGCTAGTACATCTATATCTGAAGGAAGTTGTGACACGCCACGGAGTTCCAGTAACCATTGTGTCGGATCGTGATCCAAGGTTTAACTCCCGATTTTGGAGACAATTTCAAGAATGTCTGGGTACCAAGCTTAAGATGAGTACCGCTTATCATCCACAAACTGATGGCCAGAGTGAACGAACAATTCAAACCATTGAAGACATGCTTAGAGCTTGTGCACTGGATTTTAAAGGAAGTTGGGATGAGCATTTACCGTTAGTAGAGTTTTCGTACAACAACAGTTATCACGCAAGCATTGGAATGCCACCGTATGAAGCTTTGTATGGAAGGAAATGTAGATCGCCTGTATATTGGGAAGAAGTTGGAGAACGAAAAGTTTTAGGACCCGAGCTAGTACAACAAACGAAGGAAAAGATTGAAATCATTCGGAAAAGGCTAGTTACGGCACAAGACAGACAACGGAAGTACGCGGACCAAGACAGGAAGGATCTAAGCTTTGAAGAAGGAGACCAAGTGTTGCTAAAAGTGTCGCCATGGAAAGGAGTTACAAGATTTGGCAAGAAAGGGAAACTTAGCCCGAGATATGTAGGACCATTTGAGATATTGAGACGCATTGGAAAAGTTGCGTATGAGTTAGTGTTACCACCGCACATGGAGCATATTCATAACGTTTTTCATGTTTCGATGCTTAAGAGATTTAATCCTGATGCGAATCACGTGATCGAATATGAACCTTTTGAAATTCAACCTGATTTGTCATATGTAGAACAACCTGTAGAAATTCAGGATCATATGGATAGAAAATTAAGGAATAAGATTGTTAAGCTAGTTAAGGTTTTGTGGAGGAATCCTAAAGTTGAAGAATCGACTTGGGAACTTGAGAGCGAGATGCTTGAAAAGTATCCGCACCTATTTTCATAAGGTTAGATTCTGAGGACAGAATCTTTTTAAGGGGGAAGGTTATAACGACTCAGAAAAACGCTTGTACAATATTAATATTTAATAATATTTGAGTTCTATGATATGTGAGTATTGTGTGAAAGGTGGATATTTGAAAATGTGATAATTAGATGTTTACTTGGTGAATGGTATGGATTAAAATACTTGTGTATGCTTTTAAATGCATTTTATGTGAATTTCTTATTATAAATTAGTTCTTTTTGACCATCCGGGAATTTTATAAAATCAACGGAGACTCTTTTTATTGTGAAATCTTTTTCACAACCTTTATTCTATATTCTAGTATTTTCTAAAATTAGTGGAGGAATTTATTTTTGGCTTTAAGGATTTAAAACTGATTTTATGAGTTAAAAGTCCTTTAAGTGATCAAAACTTTGAAAATTCATATTTAATTCAATTTTGATCATAAAAATATTTTAAAAATATGGGTGAGCTTGTAAATTCGTATTCTTTATTTTAAAAATAAAATTTTGATTTTTAGACATTACCTTCAGTTTATTTCGAATTATAGAAAAGCATTTATGTTGGTTTTGTTTATTAGAAATCAGAAATTTTAATTAGCAGATTACCCTTTTACCCCTGGGCTTATAAAACCCAGCACTCAGTTCTTTTCCCCTCTTCTTCACTCCCGACTCAACTCTCATCTCTCTCTTTTCTCTCTTCTCTCTCTCGGTTATCTCTCCCTCTCAATTTTTTGTAAAAATCTCTCCCTCTCTCTCATATGTTGATGATTATACATACATATATATATGTAATCGTGTGTGTATGTATGTGTATGGCCGTGTGTGCGTGTATATGTGTGTATCGGTTTTTGCATGCAAGGGGTTTCGGCAATTTTTGATTTAATTCAAACCCGAAAGCTTGCTTGTGATGATTTTGTGATTAGTTGGTCGATTAATATTGCTTATTGGTGAGGTTGTGAAGGAAACCCGATTTTTCCGGGCACCTCCGACCATTGCCGCCGTCGGCAATGAGCTCCGGCGAGCCGACGGGGACGATGATGATGCTTTTGAGTCCGATTATTGTATTAATAGCTATGTTTAGTTAAGATTTTGATTGCATGTTGAGAAATCGAAATGCATGTTCATATTTCGATTTTTCCCCTTTTTAGAATTCGGTTTGAAATTTGTTTATGTTGATGATTGGTTGTTGATTTCAAGTTATAGTGAATGCATGTTGATTACATGAGTTAAGTTTAAATGATTCGAATTTTTATGGTTAAAGGTTTTGATTTGGGAATTTTTAGTGAAATTCCAAGTAATGGAATTGTTGACTTGTTAATTTGAGTATTTGATAAATGCATGTATAAGTTTAGTAATTCTTGAGAACATGAGTTCTAGTTGTGATATTGGATGGTTAGTTGTGAATGAGATTGTGTTGGAATGATTGTATATAGAAAAACATCATGCTGAATTTTTCCAGAAAAACTGCCCTGTTCTGTTTTGCTATATTTCAAATCGTTGCTGCCTGTTTTAGACAGAGGGCTTAGGATGTTAATGTTCTAAATTGAATCTAGTTTGTGCACGCGCTAATTTTGTATCGATAGGATTTACGAATAAAAAGTTATACTTGTTTTACTAAAAGTTGCGCAGCTGAGATTTTTCTGTGTTTTAGTACCTACTTTATACAGTTCGTTTTTATACTAAATAAAGTGTTCTGAAGTTGAAACTTTTATGCTAAGTTGGTTTTGTAATCAGGAAATAGCCTGTCAAATTTGGTAATTGTTTGATTAGTTTTGGAATTATGAAAAATGTTTTAGTAAAGTATGTGCAGCAGATTTTTCAGCTTTTTGAGATGAAAACATTGTTGTGAAAGTATTAAGGATATAGTTAGCATTGGTTAAATTGATTTAAGGGATACCAAATGTGGTATGATTTGAAAGGTATATTATTATAAGTATATATGTATAAGGAACATGTTATGTGTATTTAAATGACGATGTGAGTTTATACGGATGATTGTCTATTACGTGGTTATAATTGTTTTATGGTATAACTATTATATGTTTACGCGCTAGGATGCGTTTGGGTAGTTTAGAATAAAGGATTGACATCTTAGAGAGGGAATTCTAAGATAGATTATATTCTTTTGTAGAGTCCAAGGAAGTGGAACTCAGAGAGTTCAAGGAAGTGGAACTTAGGGACAAGGGAAAGACTAAGGTGGAAAACCAGTGATTGCTCATTACCCTTTATCTACTTAAGGCAAGTAATACAAACTTGCTTTCGTATTTCGATTCCATTGTTTCATTTTGACACATATGAATTGTTATCTTGCCTTGATATACCTTTAATTTCTGAAAACACTTATTGTTCATTGATAACCCTTACCTTTGTTCATATATACCATGTTGAATTATATACCATGCTTTGTTTAGTTCTTTATCCCAAAACCTTTATACCCTGATCATATACATGAATTGAAACCTGATGACCTATAATTCCATAACCTGAATTTGATCATATACTTATTCAAACCCTTTTATACCTGAAAGTGAATACACCTATACCTCATTTTAGTACATTTCCAGAACATACCCAATGATAAATATTTCTTATATTCCACTAATAGAAATCCAGATTGTTTTGATTGAACTTATCTGATTTCCAAAGGACTTCTTTATATCTGAAGATGTTTTAAAAAGGAATAAAAGTTTGAACTCATTTAAATTCTGATTTATGGTTTCCACGGATTCCTAAGATTGGAGGCGTAAGAGGCCGAGTAACGCCGGTCCAGCACTTTTTAATTATAATAAATGGACTAGGGATGGACTAGTCTAAAGGCCAATGTGTTGCCTAATGGGACCCAATTCAAGGACCAGAGGGACTGTGTGTCCGGTATGGGGACTTTACGTGGCTGATCACCCGTATTGTCCGGTGCGTTGTGAAAAATCTCCAAAATTAATTATTGTTTTCTTGAAACGGATATCTTGATAATGAAATTGGTTTACCCTTTGAAATTGCATATTTATGCCATTGTTTTGGATAATACCTTATTATGGATTCTGCTTAAACCATGCTATATATATTGATATTGGAAACTGTTTTGAAATTTTATATTCAAATTATTGATTCTGATAATCCCTTGATACGGACTTTGCTATACTCATGCTATCCATATTGCTATTGAAACTGTTTCCCAGTGGATAACTGTTTGGTCATATTATTACTTGCTGGGCATTTGGCTCATTCTTTTTCCCTATTCTAACCCACAGTGAAACGAGAAGATGGTACGTACATTTCAGACAGCTAGGAAGTCTTCCTATAGGGTTGTTTTTGGGATGCCAACTCAGGTAGGTGATGGCCATATCTAGAAGGTGTTTTATAATAGAGAACATAGAACTTTTAAGACTTGGTTGTAATAACTTTTGAGACTTATGTATTAATGAATTAGATAGTGGATGCTTGTTTCACACCATCAACTGTTAAAGATCCAGGGTAGAGTTGGGGTCAAGTCTGCATGCTTTTATTATATTGTTTATAGGTTTAATATGTATAGAGGTGGTAGTGACTCCCCGATCATGACCCCAGGTCGGGAGGGCGTCACAACTGGACCAGGTCCCATTTTAAAACTGACACAATGTGTGACATGTTACTGAATAACATGTGTGAGAGCTTCAATAGAACCATCTTATGGGCTAGGGAACAAGGTGTATTAGTGATGTTAGAAATGATTAGGGAGTACCTAATGAGGAGATTACAGAATAAGAGAGAAGAAATGGCTGCATGGGAGGATAAAAAGTTTACCCCAAAACTATACAAGCTTCTTGACAAGTTCAAAAAATGGAGTGGAGGATGTTACTCAACATATGCTGCTTTTGATGAGTTTGAGGTAACCACAGTAAATGGCTCCAAGTATGTTGTTCATATAGGTAACAGGACATGTGGTTGCAAGAGATGGGATCTTAGTGGCATCCCTTGTCACCATGCCATAAGTTGTTTGAATAGAATGGGCTACAATATTGAAGACTATGTGGATTCAGTATATACTACAGCAAATTACAAAAAGGCATACTCTGGAATTATATTCCCAATGAATGGACACAATGCTTGGGAAAGGAGTGGTTTGACTTTGAAACCCCCAAGAATTGAAAAGCAGCCTGGAAGGCCAAAAAAGAAGAGAAGAGCTGAGATGCCAGATGTGGTTGAAAAAGAAGCAAATGGAGTAAAGACTTTAAGCAGGAAGACACAATCAAGTGTGAGGTATATGCAATTCTTTAATGCAGTTCTTTATTTAACAATTTACATATACCTGCTACTTTTAATGCATTGAATGTGTGATGTAGGTGTGGTAAATGCAAAGGGGTTGGTCATAACAGAAGGACCTGCCCTGGAGTTGGAAATGAGGTGAATGAGGAAGAAATGCAAGGTGGTGGTGATGACAATGAAGTGAATGAGGAAGAAATGCAAGGTGGTGGTGATGACAATGAAGTGATTGAGGAAGAAATGCAAGGTGGTGGTGATGAGATGATTTTGGATTATCCAACAGAAGGACCACCAATGACTCAACCAAGCCAGGTAGAAGTTCACTCTAATGAAGCCCCAATTGTGGAAAAAGAGGCTACTCTGGAATACAGTGATGACACTCCTCTAGAGGTTGCAGCAAGAAAAATTAGGAAATTGAGATTTCAACAGAAGGGACTGACAACTACTAAAGACTCACCTATCATGGTTGCAGCTGAAAAAATTAAAAAACTAAAAGAGAGGTTAAAGGACCAGAAAGGCAAAAAGAGGTTAACTGATGATGGTGCTAAGGAAGAAACTCATAATGAGGAAGTGAGAAGACAGGTCATTAAGCAAGAAATGAAGGAAAGAATTGAGGCCAATGCTGAGTTTCAACCTCTAAGAAGAAGTGGGAGGTTGAATGAAACTCCAGTGCTAGAATTCAAAAACACACAAGACACTCCAGTTTGTCTTGATGAGCAAACTGACACAGTTGTAGCATCAAAGGGAGGCCAATCAACTCAACAAAAGGACCAACTGAACTCATACACAGACCCCATGAAATTGGGCAAACAAATGGCAGCACCAGTGAAGCAATACAAAACTATTGTTGGGAAAACAGAGGTAAAATCTGCCCCTTTCTTATCTCATGGCAAGAATGTGATCACAAAGACTGCTCTGACAAATGCTCTACATGGGACCATTCAGAATTTGAGGAAGGAAGGAAAGGGAAAAAACACCTCAAAGGGAAAAGAGAAGCAGACTTAAATTGTCATTTTTAAGTTATTAGTATGTGCATCTTTTGGTTTTACATTCAGACAATTTATGGATGTGTAATGTAATGACTGACTATTCAGACTCATTTTTAAGTGATGGTTGGAATGTAATGACAATATGATTTGCCTTAAATTCAGATTTAAATTCAGATCATTTCATTAGCAAAACCAAAATGTAGTAGTACATTTTTCATACATTATAACTAATTTAAGTACTACAAAGATACAATTAGGTTAGTTCATATTGTCCCTTGTTCACTGACTAGACATTTTTGTTCATCACTACAAAGCTCCACAATAAGAATATGGGAACCATCAGCAACAAAACAGGCCTTCTCTTGTTCCCTTTCATTTCAGCAGCAGCCTCAAGCTTCTTTAACTCATCTTCTACCTTCTTTAACTCATCTTCTAGCTTCTCAACCTTTCTCAATAGCCCTGGAATGATAGTTCTTGATCTTGGGCACATAGGATCGTCGAACCAGAGGTGGTAGTTACAAGCATTAGCCCTGTCTTCCTGCAATTGAAATGGGTCAGAAAACCATTTTAAGCAAGAAAAGCACTGATAAACAACGGTTTTTACCATGAAATGCAAGCATCCCCATAATCGTCTTCCTGGATTTGCATCTGTCCATGATGTTCTTAACACAGCTACTCTTCCACACCAACATCTAGGTTCCATCTTCTTGCCTCCTCTAATAAGCAATGCAACGATTGTATACACGCATATATATATATGTATAACAGTAGAACTACAGGGGCTAATAGGTATGGCGGGAGTTTGTTCTGGTTTTTGGAGGGAACTGACACTGCAGAAGACAGTTTTGCCCCTCAGCTAAAACCCGAATTTTTTAACTGAACTGTGTTTAAGGGTTGAAAGGTACGAATTTCATACCTCGGGGGCTAAAAGGTACACTTTTAAAAGACAGGGGCTGATGGGTATATGGGAGTAAACCTCAGGGGCTAAAAGGTCATTAAGCCTAAAAATTATAATAAATTAGATGTTTTTTAACTTTTATATGATTTATTAATTATATTTGTCTCGCATGTAATCTGTTTAAAGCGATCAGATTTTATTTATTTATTCATTATCTTAATTTTTTGTTTTTATATAACAATTGTAAAAGTATGGTCTATTTTTTAAGAAGTCGATTGTATTTTACTTATCATAATTTGTATCATTTTTTAAAATAGTGGCTGTAGTTTGAAATTTGCAAATCACAATCACCACTATTGCAAATTATGGACATTAAAATGCAAATAGTTCTTTTTCACGAATTAAGGCCGTTATTTTCTATTTTGTCATGGCCCCCTAAATGCTTTGGAATGACCCTATGCATACATGGTGGGTGTTTCACATATGGCACTTGGTTCTCTATTGGAGGTCTAACTGTAGCTGGGAAGACGTACAACAACTATCAAAGCAATCTTAAAGCTTTTAATTTTCTTTAGGAGCCACAACGTAACGATGGTGGCTGGGGAAAGCTATGTTTCATGTCCAAAGAAGGTAGTACCAGAAAATAAACCTATAACATCCCGGTCCCATATCGAGTAGATTTAGGACTTCTGTTTAGTTTATAAGACAAAGTACTACTACTAAGTGCACCAACAAATCATGATCTTTTGGGGTCTGTGGTGGGCTAGTCGTTACCCAAGTTGGCTGCATTTGGATCAGTGTGCTTCGGCTTATTCGGACTCGGAATCGGGA
The DNA here is from genome assembly GCA_030848705.1 of Heracleum sosnowskyi. Taxonomy (NCBI): domain Eukaryota; kingdom Viridiplantae; phylum Streptophyta; class Magnoliopsida; order Apiales; family Apiaceae; genus Heracleum; species Heracleum sosnowskyi. The sequence goes on from CM061239.1 coordinate 77,053,123, forward strand.
CTTGACCCGAATTTCGAAAAATACTCGGGATTTGACCCTGATTGTCACATATGGTATCAGAGCCGACTCTCGAAATCTTGATTCAAGTTGCCGGAAGTAGGGACACGAAGGTTGGTGGTATTATCCCACAATGGACAGAGTTCCGGAGGTGGGGACACGAAGCCAGCCGGTATTATCCCGTAATGGCTAGAGAGGAACGATTTTGAACCTATGGGATATCCATTCAGGCCTGACGAGGACGTCATGAGTTTAAGTGGGGGAGTTTGTAACACCCCAGTCCCATATCGAGTAGATTTAGGACTTCTGTTCAGTTTATAAGGCAAAGTACTACTACTAAGTGCACCAACAAATCATGATCTTTTGGGGCCTGTGGTGGGCTAGTTGTTACCCAAGTTGGCTGCATTTGGGCCTGTGTGTTTCAGTTTATTCGGACTCGGAATCCGGACTTGACCCGATTTTCGAAAAAAGCTCAGGATTTGACCCGGGTTGTCATATAACTGTAACAGCCCGCACTTTTTCGGATAAAATCACTTTCATAGAGTAATTTGCCAATTTTCAGAACTGGTCAGGGCTGATTTTGTTAACAATAGTCTTTTTTGCAAGATATTTTGGTGTTTGATGTTTGGAATTTTCTTTGAGTAAGTTATATGTAAGCGCTGCATGAGTTCTATTGAGTTGTGTGCTTGTTTACTTTATTTGACTGTTAATAGATTATAAATTAATATTCAGGATTTGTTGTGATTTTATTTTCAGGGTGCGATATCGAAATCGAGGTAAGTGACATTTCGTTGTTCACTAATATTATTAAATTTGTTTTATTCGCATTCAAAATATTATTGATTTAATTTTTGAAATATTTGATATCGAAAATAGATTTTATAAAAGAATTTCATAGAATTCCCCAATTTTAGTTGCATATCGAATCATAGAATCTGGTCACCGGATAGTGTGATACATAGAACTAGTTTACACACATTCCGGAACACATAGATACCTCGTTGAGTTTGTCTTATCGAGGGACGTAAACCAGCCCCTGGTATATCGAACCATCGAATATAGAACCGTGTCACTGGTATAGTGTGACCGTAATTTAGGATTGTAGGAATAAAATGTGATTTTATTGTTAAGATTCTTTTATCGATTTAAAGTTCAGAAATTATGTGTTAAATATTATTTTGAGTCGTTGGGCGATAGTTAATTGATGGGCTTTGCAGCTCATTGTTTTAATATATTTCAGGTTCGGACTTTGGGAAGCTTATTAAGAATAAGGATAAGGATGTGAATCTGTGTGGATTTCGTGCTACTAGATTATATGCATTTATTGGAAAAGCCTTTTCGTTTTATAGGAACATTTTCAATGATTTTGTTAGACATCGATTATTAAATTTGTGGAGTTACGTCTCCAATTTTATGTTTTTAAATTATTGAGTTTGACCGCTGTATTTGACTTTCGTGAATTATTGATTTATTGAATAAAGAGTTTGTTTTATTTAAGTTTGTATTTAGAATTAATAGTCCGAAAAAGTGCAGGTTGTTACAAAACCTCAGACACAAAAATGCTTTAAACTTTAACAAGTCAGGGGGTAATGTATTGTTATCTATCCTTTTGGCTTAGACAGCTTAAGAAGCTCACTTTGTGAATATTATTTTTCTGCAGAAATACACACCTTTAGAAGGGAATCGTTCTAATTTGGTACACAATGCATGGGCAACTTTGGGTCTGATTAATTCTGGCCAGGTATACTTAGTGGTAATTGTCTTCATCAAACTGACAGGATGGAATACGAGTAACTAAAGGCTTTACGAATTTAGTGATTCTAACATTGTGTCAAATAGTTTCACACTCTATCATTTTATGTGTTCTTTAGTAGTGATAGACTATGTATAGCTCGGACCCATCTTGGGTCCTGGTTCACTCCTTAACCCGAATTCATAGTTGAGCCATGGCTCACCTCCTAGTCCGAACTCATATTTGAGTCATGGCTCACCTACAAGTCCGAACTCATATTTGAGTCATGGCTCACCTAAAAGTCCGAACTCATATTTGAGTCATGGCTCATCTTCAAGTCCGAACTCATATTTGAGTCATGGCTCACCTCCAAGCCCGAATTCATAGTTGAGCTATGGCTCAAGCTCAAAGTCTAACCCACTGCTGGCGACAAAGGAAATAGCTTGCGTGAGAAAAACTATACCTTGTTACGTGACGTGCTTAGGTCATCACTGATGGTCACACCTGATGATGACACATAAGGATACCTAATAATTGGCACAATTATGTCCTATCTGAACCACACGCCAGCAGGAGCCTGGCACACGACACCACAATTCTCACTTGGACACGTGTGACCCATCAACATCACCCAGGTGTCCTACCTACCTAGAATCCAACGCTCATAATTGCAGGTAAACCCCTGAACCCTAATTCTGGGGCTATAAATAATCCAAGAAAGAAAGGTTTGGGGTTACTCTCTCATTCACACACTCACCCTATACAATATACACACTATACACACACCCTCCATATTTAGATATCTCTATAGTCTTATCTTCTCTTCCAAAACCGACACTTATTCTCACGTCGGAGGCGCCGCCAGGGTCCAAACCCCCCTCCGGTGTTGTTTTGCAGACACCCACTAGCAGCTACACCGCTTCCAGGCGTGGGAACGGCTAGGAAGGACTGGATCGGATTCTGGAGTTATCAAGATGCACTTCAAATTAGAGAAAGTAATTTGTACTAAAGACATGCATGGAACCAAAGTTGTCTTTTGACATGTTTTCAATTGATGTTGCCAACCAAATGCCGATATCCAAATATACAAGCGTTTCTCCTATGGTTTATGACTTTATGGTAAACCATTGAAATTAGTTTGTTCCAGTGATCTCTAACCAGTCTAATGTAACTACATAATCACAGGAGATCACTGGAGTGTTCATGAAAAATTGCATGTTGCACTATGCAGCATACAAAAATATATACCCATTGTGGGTGTTAGCAGAATACCATAAGAACGTGCAATTGCCATCCAGAAGTGTGGAAGTGCTTGCATAGTTGCATGATACCTAAGAAAAGGATTCGATTCACTATTCCTGCCACAGTCAATAAATATAGGTTCCTAAAAGGTGGAGAAAGTTTCCGGCAAGTTTTATGAACATTTCGAATCTATGCCGCTTCATATGTTAGGATTTATGGGTGATAGCTATGATACAACTTAACTAGATACTTTTTTAATGCTTAATTTTATTAAGTATGAACATACTGTCACAGCCAGAGTATGTTCTTGTAAGCATTTCATTTGTTGTTAAATAAGAGTTTAAGTACATCTTGGTAGAAGTTCATTTATTTGTTCAAGCCTCAAGAAGTGCTCAAGGAGGACAGCAAGAATAAATGTTACTGTCATGGCACTGAAAGTAAGGTTACAAGAAGACAACATGTTGCAAGTCACGACAGTATATCCACTTTGACAGCAAGATTGGCAGAAGCCCTCGGACAACACCTTTACCCTAGCCTGACAGCAAGCTTGGAATTCTTGACAACATCTATTGCGGGGATTTCTTATTGTCACCAAAGGCGCATTCCTGTGACAACAAGCTTGGGGTTTAGGATACTGTCATGAAGGGATAATCTTTGTATTGGGGATCTACCCAGTCAAACATGTGACAGTTTGGATGTTCAAGAAACAGGCGTGATGCAGTATCCCAACACTGCATCAGGTCTGCAAGACTATGACAGAAGCTTGAGAGATCACATGACAAAGCTCACCAATTCAAGAGTATGACAAATCAACATCTACTGAATTGTGTTAGCTAAAAATGGAATTTATCTAGATTGCTTTATTCGGTAATGATAAACTTGTTTGTATAGCAATTTAGGTAAGACTCACGGGTAGACAATTTGTAAGAAGCTGCCACATGAAAATGACAGCAGCTTCACAAACCAATGATGATTGAGATAGGTTGAGTTGTTACTTATACTATCTCTTGATTCATTCTTTGTAATCACTCAAAAAATCGAAGCTCAAGAAAACCAACATTTTCTTGAGGTTGGAGCAACACTTTGCAAAATAAATAAAACATTTATTTTGTGAGAAAAACTCGCGTGTCTACTTGTGTTTGCATTCCATAAACTGATAAACGTTAATCTTAGCTTCTGTTGTTGAAACATAGATTGAGATTTATCAGTATTGCATTCAACCCCCCCCCCCCCCTTCTGCAATAGTCAAGGACCAACAACTGGTATCAGAGCAGACAGATTGTTCTACAAATCTGAGATCATGACAAGTTTGTAGAAGTCAAGTAGCATAAAGATCCCAGCTTTTGATAAGGAGAACTACAATGTGTGGAAAAGAAAGATCTTGTTGTTTATCAAAGCTGCGAATCCATTATACTTGGGTATCCTCCAAAATGGTCCCTTTGTTCCACAGAAGGAGATTGAAGCCTCGACTGTGGACGGTGTTCTTATTCCGGCACACTGGGTTGCTAAAGCACCTTCTGAGTTTCTGGAACCAGAAAAAGAGAAGGTGGCCTGGATGATTACTTGCAACTTATCCTACTGGATGCTTTCACTTTGGACAAAGCCATGTGTGGGAATGTCATTGGATGCTCATCAGCCAAGGATATGTGGAATAAGATTGAGCTGCTATGTGAAGGAAGTGAAGAAGTGAAAGACAATCAAAGACAAATTCTTATCTCACAGTATGAAGCTTTCATGGCAAAGTCAGGAGAAGATCTAACAACGATGTTTGAGAGGTTCAATAAACTTCTGACTAAGCTACAGATTCATGGCAAGTACTATGATAGGAAAGAGTTAAATGTTAAGTTCTTACTCACACTTCCTGAGCATCTAGAGCATAAAATCACAGACATAAGAGAAGGAAGAAATCTAAACAATGTTTCCCTTGAAACATTATATGGTGTGCTTAAGTCATATGAGCTTGAACTTTTCTAGAAAAGAGCTATACAATCTGGATCAAGAGGAAAGATGGCAAATATGTCTGGTGCACTTGTGGCTCATGTGCCAAGAATCACTCAACCTATTGAAGGAATTCAAATCACCCAACCTGCTCAAGTACCTACCCTAAATATTGAGGAGGTTGTTGCTGATGATGAGAAAGTGGTGCTGCAAATAACTGATGTTGAAGATGAAGACTTCTATTCCTTAGAAGAAATGGAAAAGATGGACAATCCAACTTTGGCTTACATGGCTAAGAAGTTCAAAAACATAAGGTTCAAGATAAACAAGCCATTTAAGTCTCAAGGTCAAACATCAAGATTCAGCAGAGGGAATTCTTCTAATGTTGAAGGTGGTGCCACAAGAGGTGGTTACAAAACAGGGATGGTGGACAGATCCAAGTTTAGATGTTACAACTACAATGAGCTTGGTCATTTTGCTACTGAATGCAGAAGACCAAAACAGAATCAAAGAATGGACAAAGGGTCAAGTGGACACTTCAAGAAAGGACAGGGAAAAGCCTATGTGGCTGAGGGAAAATGTTGGGATGATTCTGATGATGAAGAGGAAGAGGAATATGTGAATCTAGCCCTCATGGCTAAGACTGATGAGGTCTCTTCTAGCTCTCCAAGTCAGGTACCCTCACTTGTTTTACTTGAAATGTCTAAAGAAGAATACAAACAAACTGTTGAGGAATTGAGTGCTGAAATGTTTAATGTTCATACCAGTTTAACTACAGCTAATGAATAAATAGCTAGGTTAACTAAACTGAATGAAACACTCACCTCTGAAAATGACATGCTTTTGTTAAAGACCAGTCGATTAGAGTCTCTAGCAAAGGAAAATGCTAAACTTAAAAATGAATTAGTCTGTGCTAAAGAAATAGAAAAGTTTCTAAGGAATGAAATTAGTGAAAATGAATTCAAGATCAAGGCCTATAGAAACTCTTCTAAACAACTTCAGGATTATCATGAGAAACACATATAGGATCAAAAAGTAGGGATAGGTTTTGAGTATGGTAAAAGACCTGGCAAGGAAACTGTGAATTAGGACTGTTCAACTGATGGTTCTGTCAAACCTCATGTTCTCAAAAAGATCAACAAACCAATTTTCAAACTTTCTGAACTTGAATTTGATGAGGAAGCCATGCTCATCAAACAACAACTTGATGATGAGGATGAAGGTATTGACAGTACAACCGTTGATGGAAAAGATATTGTCATAATTTCCAAGACAGTTACTTTCCCAGACAATCAGATAGAATGTTCTAAAGATGATGTCAGGAATGGCAAGACAGTAACTTCCTTAGATACTGTCAAAAGAGCTTCGAAGACAGAAACCTCTAAACCTAAAAGGTACTGTCAAGGAAAGCTCGACAGCAACTTCATAACATCATGTTGACACAATTATCTACAAGTCTAAGAACAGGAATGGTAAGTTAGGAAATGGTAATGCTAATGTTGGTAGTGCTCCCAGAAAACTATGCAATAATTGTGGCTCTTCACATCACTTAACTCATGTTTGTAAGAAACCAAAAGAGGTCAAGAACAATGTGATCAAGATAGATGGTAACTTACATAGAACCCCCATTATGCATAGATCTATGGTATTCTACAATAACACTGACTGCATGCCTTGTAAAATAACTGCCGTGAGTACTTGTTTTAACCTGCCTATTTCATCTACTGAACAATGTCTCTATATGAAAACTGTTGAGACTTCTGAGCCTACTGGAAACAGTAAAGAGGCTATATCCACTAAGAAGAAGACCAAGTCTAATTCTAAAGCTAAGTGGGTGAAGAAAGGAGTCCAACAGAAGATTCCTGATGTGACTGTTAAAGTTGAAAATGATGAATATTCTTGTGATACTGAATTAGCAGGACCCAACAAGGATTGGGTACCATATGCCTCTTAAATACAATTTGTTTTTCAGGGAAAGAATAAGAAGCAGGTCATGTGGATCATTGACAGTGGCTGCTCAAGACACACGACTGGTGATAAAGCCCTGCTATCACAATTTTTGGAGAAAGCTGGCCCAATCATAACCTTTGGAGACAACAGCAAAGGTTACACAGTGGGATATGACTGTTTGGAAATTGGAAATGTTGTCATTAATGATATTGCTCTTGTTGATGAATTAAATCACAACTTGCTCAGTGTCAGCCAATTCAGTGACAGAGGCTTCAAGGTTGATTTTGACATGATGGTATGCAACATCTATCACAAGAAAGATGGAAGCCTCTCTCTGAAAGGGGTAAGGAAAGGAAGCCTATTTGTTGCTGACCTAAGATCAACAAAGAAGGACAAGATCTACTGTTTTTACAGTAAAGCTACTGTTGGTGACAGCATGCTTTGGCACAAGAAACTCTCTCACCTAAAATTCAAGACAATGAATATGATGATGAAGAAGGAACTAGTAAGAGGACTACCTCAACAGGAATTCTGTCAAGAAGGACTGTGTGAGGACTGTCAAATGGGAAAATTGAGGAGAGCTATGCAGGTCAAAGCAAGTCAACACCAACACAGAACCACTCAAACTAATTCACATGGATCTCTTTGGCCCAGTAAATGTTCCATCCTTAGCCAAGAAGAGATATGCATTAGTTATGGTGGATGATTATTCTAGGTATACTTGGGTGAAGTATCTAGAATCTAAAGATGACGCAGCTCAAGTCATCATTGATCACTTAAGAGTTCTTGACAGAACTCCAAATGCCAAGGTTCAAATTCTGAGGAGTGACAATGGTACTGAGTTCAGAAATGCCACTCTTGGCAATTTCTGCAAGGATGAAGTAATTGTGCAACAATTCTCTACTGCAAGGACACCACAGCAGAATGGAGTTGTAGAGAGGAAGAACAGAACTCTCATTGAAGCTGCCAGAACTATGCTACATGATGCAAAGTTACCCACATACTTCTGGGCAGAAGCTATCAACACAGCTTGTTATACACAGAACAGAAACTTGATTAATAAGACTCATGGGAACACTCCTTACTATTTGCTAAATGAGAAGAAACCTATTGTCAAGTATTTTCATGTGTTTGGTAGCAAGTGCTTCATGATGAAAGACAACCATGAAAAGAAAGGGAAATTTGACACCAAATCTTATGAAGGTATCTTCATGGGTTATGCTTTAGAAAGGACTGCTTACAGAGTCTATCTCTCGGAACACAAGATCATAGATGAAAGTGTAAATGTCACATTTGATGAAACCAAGTTTCCAGGACTGCATGAGGATGGTCAAATGCAGATTCTTAGATTTGAGAATCAAGGATACTTGGAGGAAGAAGAAATTGTTGATGAAGAACCCTCATTTACTCAAACTGTTGATCTTGAGAAAGGTGCTGTCATTGAAAATAATGTTGATCAGACTCCAGCTCAGTCACAGACTATATTAGGGAATCCTCAAAATGATGGTGACTCTGGAGATATTGAAGAAAATGGTGGAGACAATTGCCCTGGTGAAGACTCAGTTCCTCAAACCGAGGCTACTGTTTCAGACCAAACTAGAAGCTTACCTAGAACCACAAGGTGGAACAAGGATCACACAAATGACCTAATCATTGGAGATCCTTCTTCTGGGGTAAGAACTAGGAACAATGTTTCTGCTGACAACATGTTTTCCTGTTTCCTATCTCAAGTGGAGCCAAAAGCAATTGATGAAGCATTGTTGGATTCTGATTGGGTGATTGCTATGCAAGAGGAACTCAACCAATTTGAAAGAAACAATGTATGGAAATTGATTCCAAGACCAAAGGGAAAATCAGTTATTGAGACAAAGTGGGTATTCAGAAACAAATTGGATGAAAATGGAAATGTGACAAAGAATAAGGCAAGGCTAGTAGCTAAAGGTTACTGTCAATATGAAGGTATAGACTATGATGAAACATTTGCACCTGTTGCCAGACTTGAAGCTATAAGGATCTTTCTGGCCTTTGCTGCACACTGTAATTTCAAGGTGTTTCAAATGGATGTCAAAAGTGCTTTTCTAAATGGAGAGTTGGAGGAAGAAGTGTATGTTGAACAACCACCAGGTTTTGAAGATGCTGAAATTTATGATTTTGTGTACAAGCTGTTCAAAGCACTTTATGGATTCAAACAAGCTCCAAGAGCCTGGTATGATACCCTCTCTGCCTTTCTATTGGAAAACCAGTTTACAAGAGGTGTAGTAGATAACACTCTATTCTACAAGCATCATGGCAATGACATCATTTTGGTTCAAATCTATGTTGATGATATCATTTTTGGTTCATCAAATGAGAAGCTATGTGAGAAGTTTTCATCTCTAATGAGAAACAAGTATGAGATGAGCATGATGGGAGAACTGTCATTCTTCCTTGGTCTACAAGTTCTTCAGAAAGATGATGAAATCTTCATTTGTCAAGCAAAGTATGTCAAGGAACTTCTCAAGAAGTTTAACCTAGAAGATTCATCATCTGCCAAGACTCCCATCTCTACATCAACCAGTTTGGATCTAGACTCCAAAGGGAAGAAAGTGAACTCTAGTGCTTACAGAGGCATGGTTGGATCTCTTCTCTATCTAACTGCTAGTAGACCTGACATAATGTGTGCTACATGTCTCTGTGCAAGATTTCAAGCTGATCCAAAAGAGTCACACTTGGTAGCTATCAAAAGAATTTTTAGATATCTCAAAGGAACTCCTAATCTAGGTCTTTGGTATCCTAAAAATACTTGATTTGAGCTAGTGGGGTACTCTGATTCAGACTATGTTGGGTGTAGAATTGACAGAAAAATTACTACAAGTAGCTGTCAATTTCTTGGTGGAAGATTGGTGTCATGGTTTAGTAAGAAGCAGCATTCAGTTTATACATCTACTGCAGAAGCTGAATACATAGCAGTTGGAAGTTGCTATGCACAAATTCTGTGGATGAAGAATCAACTGTTGGATTATGGTCTAGTGTTAAATAATATCCCTATCTATTGTGATAACACTAGTGCCATAGCCATCTCATACAATTCTGTTCAACACTCTAGAACAAAGCACATTGACATTAGACATCATTTTATAAGAGAGCATGTTGAAAGAGGAACTGTGAAGTTGATTTATGTCCCAACAGAAAAGCAACTTGCAGATATCTTCACAAAACCACTGGATGAAGCAACCTTTAACAGGTTGGTAAGTGAATTGGGAATGTTAAATCTGGTATGTTAACTTACTAGTTTTTACATTTTCATATTTGCATGCAGCTTGTGACAGTAACCTAAAAGTCACTGTCATGAGAAGTTACTGTCACACAAGTTTTTATTCTCTCTGACAGCATATTTGCTATGACTTTGTTGAATTGATTTTTGTGTTAGTCATGCTGTCAGTAATAAAACTTTGTGTCATTAACTTGGATAACCTCAAAGTCTGTAATTTTTGGTCAAAGACTTTGTATTGATTGGCTGCTGTGTGTTAATTGTTGGTTTAGTGGAGAACATGTATATTAATTGCAATCTGTGGTGGTTGTATGGGTACTTTGAACCGTTGACCATTTATCTTCCATTTACCTAGTATGCCTATAAATTGAACCTTAGGTCATATTAGTGAATCATTCAGAAAAGATAAAATGGAAAACAAATTAGGAATTGAATACAGGCCCAAGATTAGCACAGAGTCTCCACTTAGGGAAGAAGTTGAAGATTTATTTGATGAGTTAGAGGATCTTCTCGATGAGGCGAATGAGAAAGAACTTGCTGCAAAAGCCACTGAAGAGGCTAAGTGGCAAGAATAGGATAAGGAGTTCCAAGCACTTCTCAAGGAAGAAGGAACCACAGAAGAAGAAGTTATGGCAAATTTTCTAGAATTGATTAAGAAAACCTGTAATAAATAGTTGAATTAATCAATTGTAGTAATTTCACCCTTCTTTTCTTTTAATAAAAATTATCAATTTCCTTCTGCAGTTCCTTATTATTTGCTGTGTGTTAGTATTGTTAAGTCGATTGATCTAATGTGCCTGAATAATGAATCTGTCATCTATTGCATAATTGTGAATGGTATGTATTGAGTTAAGTACATTAATGACAACATTCATTAAAACTCATGAAAGTTACTGTTTTTCCTAAAACGTTACTGTCATCAAGAAAAGAACTGTCACGGAACTTCATGACAGCTAGTTTCTTGACAGTAGTAAATAACATACTGTCAAGAGATTTAATAGATACTGTCATCAAAGTACTTAACGATGACAGTAAGTTTTTCGCGACAATGTTACTGTCAAGAAAAACCTACTGTCATCACCCGAATGTCACTGACAGTTTCTTTCAGCGCACCGGTTACTATCAACATTAGTGGACCGTTAAAATTGCTAATTCAACCTCCACGTTGACAGAAATTAAAGGGAGTAACCCACGTGGTGGTGTTATTGGGTATTAGCACGATTCCAAATATCCCCTTTTTCAGCTAAACGCTTGAACTGCTCTTTATACATCAGTTAATCAGACAAAAGCAAACCTGACACTGAACAACCAAAAGGAAACCAACTTTCTGCTAAATTTCTCTCTCTACTCACTCAATACACTCATTTTCTCTCTCTTCACAACAATGGCACCAAAAAAATCAATTTCTCAGACCAACTTTGCTGGCATCATCTCTCCAAATGACGCTGGTAAAAGCTTCAAAGGGCTTGTTTCTTTCATGAATAAGTCCTATCTTGGGTATACAATTACCTCAACCCCTATCCTTGACCTAGACAGGATAGAGAACTTCTGGGAATCTGATGTTGCTCAAGGAGATGGTGACAACACAACCATTCAGTTCAAAATCAAGGAGCATAGTTACATTCTCACTATCAAGGGCATCAATGCAGCTTTGGGAATTGTGCTAGAACCAGGTAAGACTTACACTGAGCTTGCTAATGATGAGACCTTGAAGAAGCTCTTCTTGAAAATTGGGTATTCTGGACCCATTCTTGAAGAGGGAACAACAAAGTGGTACCCTTCTGGTGAAATGGACAAGAAGTATCTAAGAAAGGAGTGGAGTATGGTGTTTGATGCAATGGTGAAGGTGTTCTCTACCAAGACCACCGACTGGAATGGGATTCCCACCTACATCAAGAAGCTCACTCACTCTCTTGTTCATGGGTAAAAAGTGGATGTTGGAAAGCTACTCATGGCACACCTCAAGGCTGCCATAGGTAAGAAGGTAAACATTTATCCTCGCTTTCTAATTTTGTGCATTAATTATTTGTGTGAGTTTGATGAGAATGCCCCTCGTTTGGAGGTGTGCAGTGTTTTGAAAAGAAATACACACACAACTCTTACTTCACTGAATTTAAATGCACATATTCCACTATGCTTCACCAAACACATGGTTGACCAAGTGCCTAACCTTGGTTTTCCATTGCCTTCTGGTTATGCCTCCTTCACTCTTGAGGATGAGGCTGGATTAGACCCAAATTCAACTAACCCCCATTATACCCCATACACTCAGCCTAGGTTCTCTAGACTTCCCAAAGTTCAGAGACAAGCCTTGCAAGAAACCAGAAAAACACCCCTAGAAACTGATGTTTGTGGTAGTACTGAGAGTCAAGAGGGAGTTCTTGCACCTAGTGCAGCAAATAAGGAAGGTAGTCAAACAGAACCCACAGTGGTTCCTCTTGAGCCTAAGAAGAAGAGAGCTAAGAGGACCAAAACCACTGTTAGCCACCCTACAGTCTCCCAAAAGACTGTAGAGGAACAAAGGGTAGTAAACACCTCCCTAGATGTTCCTTCTCAACAAGGGACATCTATTGAAATTGGCATGTCTCCCAAGGCACCCTGTACAGAGTCTGCACCACCTCATGTTCCAACTCATGAGGAGCCTCCACTTGCAGAAACACACATGGAGTCAGGACACAGTGAGGATTTCACTTCCCAAGTTGATAATTCACAAGTTCCATTTGTGGAGAAGCCATCACTCTCTTCTCCACTTTCACCTTCTTCCTTCCCTACTCATTCATTTGTTTCTTCTCCACAACCTAGAGAGGGGGACAGTCCCAACCCTTCAGGTTTTGATCATCCATCTCCAATCATGGATGAACCCCCATCTAGTGGTCCACAAGAACCCATTTCTCAAAGTGAGATGGACACCACTCCTTCAAACACTGAGAAAGAGCAAGGTGCAACTCTTCTAGAAAGAGAAACAGCCAGTACCTTGTTCAATCTCCAAGGAGCATCTTACCTTAGGGAAGATGTTGTTGAAATATGTGTGTCCTAAATCCAATCATGGATGATGAGTTAGGAGATACTTTGTTCAATCTGATTCAAGTTTGTTTAGATTAATAAAATAGTAATATGTTTTATAACGGACTTTATCTATTTAAAGTGTTTAAATTAGATGATCCATAGTATAGAGTAAAGCTTTAATGAATTATGATGAGATCATGATAATGAGACCTTAAAGATGATAACTCTAAACTTAAATAGTTCTTGGTCGTAGGATAATTAATTGGTAGTTAATTAATCCGCAAAGATCGGTACATACTATGCTTGCTTCATTATGAAGGATGTCTGTTCTCATAGGCATTTGTGTGGTGACACTATAGCTAGTATGTATGTGCTTATTAGGAATGAGTTCACTGAACATGACTCAATCAGTTGAACAACTAATGGAGTTCACTCGTGTGTCAGTAGTTGTTCATATAGTGATGGTTGTACAAGTGTCCTTTGACTTGAGATCATCATAGTCATCTTGGGTACACTGAACTATACTTTGGTTTAGCTCTTAATCTCGAGGGACAAAAATTAGTGCTCTTCTGGGTATAGGATTTTGTGCACGAAGATAGTGAATGATCAATAAAGGATCTGCCCCTTCCAGTGAAGGAAGAGAATGTCCTATGTTATTCCATTTATGCTAGTTCAGGAATCTCTGGCCAGAGTGAATGAAATTAGAAAGAAGTTTCTAATTTGCATTAATCGGAACTAAGTACAGTGAATAGGAAAGCATATGATTAAATTAGATAGGCTTGACACGAGATCCATGCCTTGTATTTAATCGGGACATTGCAGGGTAGAATGAATTCATTGTACGGTAACTAGTCACTGAATAGGTTCTTAGTATTCTAAGCAGTGAATTCATATTATCCGGATAGTCGCGATATGCTGAGAAGTATCACTCAAGATGTAGAATAAATATGATTAATTTATTAATCGTATTTAATGAATTAGAAGAATTCATATAAATAATAATAAAATAGTTTTATTATTATTTATTTCTACTATCGGCTTAATATTGAACCTACAGGGTCACACCATAAAAGAGAATGATTTGATAGTGAAGGAATTAATTAATAATGGCTAGTCATTATTTATTTATGAAATAAATATTTGATTTGCATTTTTTATAGTCAATTGAATATGATTTAACTTATTATAAATTAAATAAGAAGAGTTCTTAATATTATTAATTAAGAATTTAAATTAAGAAATTAAATTAAGTGAGAGAATTATTTTCTAAAGAGTTTAGGGAAAGAATTAATGATTAAAAGAGTTTTAATTATTAATTAATTGATTAATGAGATTAATTAATTAAAGGGTTAATAATAATAATATTTTATAGGACAAATATTCAACTGAATATTTTGCCTATAAATATAATATTATAAACCCTATTGCCTCCAACCCTAATTTTATAAGAAAAGAAAAAGGGAGGCAACCCTAATTCTCTCTCTCAGTCGTTTATTCTCTCCTTCGAATCATCATCTCTTGGTGGATACCGGTGGAGTGCTTCACACTTGAGGAGCAGCTGCTAGGAGCCTTTCTACATCATCCATTGATCGCTTTTAAAGGTTAGTAATCGATTCGTTAATTTTATCCATGAATCATATGTGTTATTACGGGTTTTATATATAAATAATTGTTATCTATGCTTCCACGTATGCGATAAAACCCAACAATGGTATCAGAGCCAGGTTGTATGCATATAGATTCGTGGAAAAAATTTCAGAATTTTATGATCTTGTATGAATTTTTTATCGATTTATTCGTGTATGGGGCTATAATTGATTTAATTGAGAATTAAATCAAAATAGATTATGAAAATATGTGTGATCCCAGAATATGATTCTACAATTGTTGTAGATCAAAAGGATATTTTTTTCTGAATTTATTGATATGTAGATTATTTATTATTGATTTTTGAAAGTAATTAAAAAGTGTTTTTAAAACAATAAATACAATCTATATAATACTTGTGTAATGATTAATGTAATCATCAAATCCATGATTACACGGGAACCCGTGCTCAGAAAAGACAACAGCAAAGTCAGCTGCTGCTACAGAAACTTTTCAGCGATTGTCGGTGCACTAGGCGCGTGTCTGACAAGCGCGCGTGTCTGACAAGCGCGCGTGCTCTTCACGCGCAGCAGCTACTTGACTATTTTTGTTTTGGCTCGTTTGGATGCGTTCAGACTCCGATTGATACATGTAAGTTATCGTTGGATTCGTTTTTTCGAGACGTATCTTCTGGGATTAATTAAATATTTTAATTAATTTATTTTAAATTGATTATAGCCATTAAAGTGTATTTGATGCCATATTTGATAATATTAAATGCATGCAATAATTCGTACATTGTTTATAATTGCGCTACATGTTATAACATGTCTACCTATGAGTTTATTGATGTTTATACATGCGATGTATGTTTAAATTTGCCATGCGATGATAGACTTAGGCGAACATAATGAACATAGGATTCACGTTAGACGCTCTAGGTTAGTCAAAGATGTTTAATAACCTAATTAAGAATATTATGAGTACAACCATGAGATTCTTATATTTATGAAACATAGAGTAAAATACTCTTTTGATGTTCAAAATGAAAATTTATGTCTAGGCCATTGGATTTTAAGCGGGACCGATGTGACCCCTCCAACACACTGAGAATTTTTCATTTAAATATCATAATTGTATTTTGTTCAAGAAAAAGAGAATCTCCTGGTAATATGACTATGGTTGTAACATAATATAATCCCTCTTAATTAAAATTTATATCAAGTAGTAAATGGCCAATGGCACAACGGGCTTGTGTCGGTCATAGCCTTCCAACATAATAGCAAGTAGAGTTCTTATATTGAGGCATTGTCGTTTCGTGCTACAGCCGAGGGCTTTGTTTTGAGATTAAGAGATGCTTGTCTATCACATGAGATGTGTATGATAAATTAGGTTCCAATTGTCGTTACGTGCTACAGCCGTGGGCTATTGGAAGTCTAATTTAATTATGCAAGATGTTGGGTTTGACTTGACTTAGAATATTGAGTGAGTCGTGCCACAACCGAGACTCAATAATTCAAGAGGCTAAAAGATAGTAAGGAATAACATGAGATGTAGTTGACAAGAGTTGTCTTCCTATGGAAGATCACATTGCGTTTCGTGCCACAACCGAGGTGATGTGGTGGAAAATAGGATCATTATTCTCACTGACATTACGAATGTTTAGTTATACATATAGAGGGTTGTATAACTTAAATAAAATAGTGGGAGCCACCAATGAATAAAGACCCGATTCATATGGTGCTATAAAAATAAAATTGAATATTTACTTAGTAGTTATGTGTATTCACTTATAGAATTATATATATACTATAATTTATGCACTATCACACATCGTAGTAGAATAACACGTTAACTTATCCTGAATATGCTGATGAACTTTGAAACTTGAGAAATGTTCTCAAGAATGAAAAGTTAGATGAAATGTTTAACTCATTAATACAAAGTGTCTTATTTGTGATGCACATGGAGATGTGTATGAGACCAGGTGCAAGAGGTCTAATATTGCAAATGTTGCAAAGTAAACCAAACTGATGTTTATAAGCTTAGGACTGTACAAACAGTATGAGCACAAAGACACTCAGGGCTACCTTGTTGCTTCTATAAGAGTTGTAGAATGAAATAAATAGGACAATTCAATATAGGATATCGAATGAGCTATTCCATAATAGTTATAAAGAAGAATGATTTATGAATAATCATAGACTCCAGACAATCAATTGATTGATCGTCTAGGATAGGTTGATTTTGTCATATATGGAACCTAAGTCGAGATATGATCTTGAAGTAGCTTCCGGATACGAACTCGCAAATTTATCGTGAACTTTTACATGAAAAGGCTGGATATCAGATTGTCTAAAATTTACTTCATGTTGAAGATTGTTGAGACGTATTTCCTTCTTAAGAAAGCTCTATTCTTTAGTCTAGTAATGGTTCTGAAATCAAGTAGTGGTAGATGAACCATACCATCAAGTAGAAGTTTGTAAGTGAGTGATAGCATAGTTAGTCAAAGGCTAAGTTTGACTCCAAAAGCAAAAGAATTTGTTGCCACCTATCAAAGGTGGGTTATTGGAAGATCAACTACAAGAGTTATCTTGTAGAGTTGAAGAATTAGAGAAGTTTAGTGGGACTAAAACTTCTCATTTTGAAACAGGGACTATAGAATAGAGGTAATGGAAATCCAAATCATTGTAGGCTTGGTCGCAAAGTGAGAAGAGTATCAGCTTATTCATGGTGATGGTTTATAAGAACCATGTGATTATAGAATCACAATATGCAAGCGATACTTGTATCGCTAGGAAGACAATTGTATCCCAATTTTCTTGAAATAGGGAGAAAGTGAGCTACAGAAGTGTTAAAATTCGTACACATAATTGTATGTGCACTAATGATAACACATGTTAGAGAAGGATTTACAGGCTTCATTAGAATTCACGGATATGATCCGGATTCGGATATATGTATTTGGTACAATACAAATCCGAATCTTTTGGAGTGAGTCAAAATGAATAATAATGAAATACAAAACAAACCAGCAAGTGTTGAGACTCTTCGATAAGATCAAAGAGATATACACTTGAGTGAGTGTTTTGAGGTTATCTCAAATCTTAAGTTTAAAGCTTCACGTTGGACAAATCCTAAGATTCCACATGTAGATGGAATTTATGAAGGAACGAACGAACTTTGTTAGACATCGTTCGGTTCATGTTAAGCTAAATTGATCTTCTAATATATGTTTAGAGTTGAATTTTGTAAATATCAGTATATATGTTGAATATAGTATCTTCTTAATCTGTTCCTAAGTTGTCATATGAGATATGTAGTGCAAGGAACACAAGTATTAAACCTGTTAAGATTTGGGATGTCTAGCTTATGTCAAAATGTTTAATTTGATAAGCTAGATGATAGATCCAAAATGTAAGTTTGTGAGATATCCTAATGATAGTCAAGGATATCGGTTGAATATTCTACTGAATATAGTGTGTATGACATACTACCTTCTTAGAGGAATTGTCCATTCTAGAAGGGTTTAGTGGGATGAAGGTTGAACTAACTAAGTTCAAACACCACAAATTACAAAGGTTCTATAGGAAGAACATTTTCAGACATGATAATCTTTTGTAGGTTAGCTTAAGTATAGGTCTTGATATTTTATCACCAACTTGAGAGGTTGACTGCCTTGTCATTAAGAATGACAATGAGGTGTCAATTATATGATAATGACCTTATGACCTATACTAAAGCTATGAGTTATGACTCGGAGAAATGGCATAGTACCATGAAATCCGATATAGATTCCATGTACATCATCCAAGTACGGACTATGGTTGAGGACATAAAAGTGTCATAACCGAAAGGATACAAGTGAGTCTATAAAAGGGAGATTAGAGTGATTGGATGGGTAAAGACCTATAAGTTCTTGCTTATTGTGAAAGGATTCAATCAAAGCAAAGAGATTGACTTTGATGAAAAAAATTCACATGAAGTAGTGCTCAAGTCTATTCGGATTTTGTTTGCTATTGCGGCTAGTAATGACTATAATATCTAATAATGGTCGAACGGTCGACCCTCCTCGATAGGAAACTTGAAGAGGATGTGTAGTTGACACAATTAGAGGGATTTATTGCTATGAGTAGCAAATCTATGGTCTAATAGCCACGATAATCCATTTATGGATTGAAGCAAGCTTCTCAATGATCGAACATCTGTTTTGATGAGACAATCAAATAGTTTGATTTTATCAAAGACAATGATGGATCATGGATCTACAAGAAGGTTAGTGGGAGCGTGATGACATTCCTAATAATGTATGTGGATGACATACTTATGATAAGGAATGATGTATCGACGCTAAAATTAGTCAAAGTGTGATTATCTAGCATATTCTCTATAAAGGACTTGGGAATGGCTTCCTATGATATAGGAATGAGAATTTATAGGATAAACCAAGTGTTGGGCTAAACCCAAAGGGTGTACATCATTTATATGCTAAGATGTTTAGCATAAATAACTCCAAGAAGTTACTTGAATTGTCAAGTCACGGAGTTACTTTCTCCAAGATAGTGTCTTTCTACGACATCTGGGGAGAAAGGACGTATAAGTAAGATTCATTATGTTTCGGCAAAAAGATCTATCAAATACCGGATGTACTGTACATGACTTGATGATCGTTAATTCACCAGGAGAGATAAGCGAACACTAGTCTAATCCTTGAGAAGCGAGATAGTAAGATGGAAGAACGTCCTTAAATACTTTGGAAGGGTTAAGGACATCTTTCTTGATTATGGTGGGTCCAAAATGAAAATCGAGTGTTATAAACACTATGATTTTCTTAGGACAAAAGTTATAGGGAATCCATATCAAGAATAAATGTCAATTCTGAATGGATGAGCGGTTTGTTGGAAGAATTCCAAGCAGTTTAAGATAACTAATTCCGTAGTGGAAGCACTATATGTATATAGCTAGAAGTGAAGCTGCAAAGGAGGTTCTTTGGATATCGAAACTTGTTTTTGCTGGTTAGACATGGTTCCTAGAATAGGATTTATATTGTTGTATCGGTACAACATATGGTAGTAGCACAGGCTATGGAACCTAGGTTTAATCAGGGATTCAAGATCCAAGTTGCGGCACTTTCATATGATATATGAGATCATTGAAAGTAGAGATGTTTAAGTCAATATTGACTTGACATCCATAACAACATAGTAAAGACCATTAACTAAACCGTTATTTGAAAATCGCTTTGTTCTCTATTAGGAGAAGTTGTGTATGAGATACCAAGGTGATTGGTTTTAGTACAAGTGGGAGATTGAAAGATGTGTGTCCTAAATCCAATCATGGATGATGAGTTAGGAGATACTTTGTTCAATCTGATTCAAGTTTGTTTAGATTAATAAAATGGTAATATGTTTTATGACGGACTTTATCTATTTAAAGTGTTTAAATTAGATGATCCATAGTATAGAGTAAAGCTTTAATGGATTATGATGAGATCATGATAATGAGACCTTAAAGATGATAACTCTAAACTTAAATAGTTCCTGGTCGTAGGATAATTAATTGGTAGTTAATTAATCCGCAAAGATCGGTACATACTATGCTTGCTTCATTATGAAGGATGTCTATTCTCATAGGCATTTCTGTGGTGACACTATAGCAAGTATGTAGGTGCTTATTAGGAATGAGTTCACTGAACATGACTCGATCAGTTGAACAACTAATGGAGTTCACTCATGTGTCAATAGTTGTTCATATAGTGATGGTTGTACAAGTGTCCTTTGACTTGAGATCATCATAGTCATCTTGTGTACGCTGAACTATACTTTGGTTTAGCTCTTAGTCTCGAGGAAAAAAAATTAGTGCTCTTTTGGGTATAGGATTTTGTGCACGAAGATAGTGAATGATCAATAAAGGATCTGCCCCTTCCAGTGAAGGAAGAGAATGTCCTATGTTATTCCATTTATGCTAGTTCAGGAATCTCTGGCCAGAGTGAATGAAATTAGAAAGAAGTTTCTAATTTGCATTAATCGGAACTAAGCATAGTGAATAGGAAATCATATGATTAAATTAGATAGGCTTGACACGAGATCCATGCCTTGTATTTAATCGGGACATTGCAGGGTAGAAGGAATTCATTGTACGGTAACTAGTCACTGAATAGGTTCTTAGTATTCTAAGCAGTGAATTCATATTATCCGGATAGTCGCGATATGCTGAGAAGTATCACTCACGATGTAGAATAAATATGATTAATTTATTAATCATATTTAATGAATTAGAAGAATTCATATAAATAATAATAAAATAGTTTTATTATTATTTATTTCTACTACCGGCTTAATATTGAACCTACGGGGTCACACCATAAAAGAGAATGATTTGATAGTGAATGAATTAATTAATAATGGCTAGTCATTATTTATTTATGAAATAAATATTTGATTAGCATTTTTTATAGTCAATTAAATATGATTTAATTTATTATAAATTAAAGAGTAAAGTGCACTTTGTGTACATGTTGTTTGTGTGTCGGACTACTTGGGATACTTTATTTTAAAAACAACCACTTGCTATACTGAAATTCCAGTTTTGTAACATTATATGTATTTCAGTTAAAATAACATTAAAATGCAAGGGTAAAATAGTCTTTCTGTCATCATCTTCTTCATCGAACCCATTTTTACCATTATTGAAGCTTTTGAGAAATTAGAACTTGAATATTTGATTCATTTCTTAATGAAATCGAGTCATTTAAGTTGCAACAGAATGATCTCTTTCTCTTCTACAAATTGATTTCGATTTTGGCTATGAAAGATTAACTTGAAGAAATTTTCATATTTAGATTCTAAATATAATAAAAATATATGAATTTCTTGACATGGCTGGTGTTGTACCCTTACAATCTTTCTTTATGTGCCCAATCCTTCCACATTGGAAGCAAACTATAGGATTCTGGGGGCAAGCTGGGGCCAAATGTCCCGGTTGGTTACATCTATAGCAGGTTACTGCAGTCATGGTATAGGTTCCCGAGTTTTCTTTCCGCAAGTCTTGCAATTTGGCAGAGGGGGTCGAGGTTGGCTAAAATGCGATACTCCAGTCTGCCTGCCGCCCTGGCTTAGGCTCCTGTTCTCAGTTCTCCTGAATCCGAAACTCCTTGAAGGTTGGGACCTTGTCCCTCTAAATGGCTTAGCTGGGAAACTCCCGCTCACAGAGCTTCCTCCTTGACTACTAAACTTTCTCTTCTTCTCCTCTCTTCCTTTCTGACTCTACTCATTACCTAATTCTACTATGGTTGCCTTTTGCACTAGCGAGGCATAGTCCGTTATTTCCAACACAGCTACTCTATTCTGAATCCATTGCTTTAGCCCTTGCTGAAACCTCCTTGAACTCTTCAAGTCGGTATTGACAAATTCTGGCACAAATCTAGACAACTCAGTTAACTTGGCTTCATACTCCGCCACGGTCATGTTATCCTGTTTCGGTTCCAAAAACTTTCGCTCCATTTGTGCTTCCATGAATACAGGAAAATACTTCTCCAAAAATAAGTTAGTAAGCCTTGCCCAGGTAATAATGGAATCTGTTTCTAGGTTCCTCTTCGATTCCCACCAGTAGTTAGCCTCTCCCTTCAGGAGGTAAGTGGCAAAGATGGTCTTTTGGGCGTCCTCGATACCTAGGATTTCAAACGATTTTTCCATTTCCTTTAACCAAGCTCTTGCCTCAACAGGGTTAGCGGATCCCTGAAATTCCGGGGGCCTAAGGGACTTGAAGGCCTTAAAAGCACTATGCCCCGCAGTATTGGGACCTGGTGGTGGTGGCGGTGGGTGCTGGTTCAAATTATATCGGATTAGGTACATGAATTGGTCCATCGGGTTTCCATCGGGGACCTCCACATTTTGAGTACTTTCATACTCTTTCTCTTCGTAATCCTGATCATCAAACTCATTATAATCATCATCCTCTCCGCTTCCTTCATACTCACCTTCCTCATAATTCTGTTCTCCCAACTCGTGGAAGTCTGGGTTTTCTTCCTCATTATGAAAGTCTTGCCCTATATCTCTCTGGTTAACACTACCTTAAGCCGCAGAATTGGTGGGGCGTGCTCGTATTCCCATACTTCGGGGTGGCATTTTTCTGATATTTTTAAACAAGAACTTTTATTAAAAACCATTTGTTATTTCAAAATAGGTGGATGGATCAGTTGAGTTCATTGGTGAAAATCCTGGAAATCATCATTTCACAAGGTATATATTTTTTTTTTCAAAACGAGTGTTGCATAGTTTATATGTCAAGACTGATAACTTGTAAAACAGTTGAAATAGCAGGGTATATCAAATTTAAAACTGAAAGCTTTAAAGAAACTGAAATGCACGAATATATACATAAGTGACATAAAGTCACGAGGTACTGAAAGTCAAGGTTTCAACAAAAGTGAACATGTCGCTAAAATACATCATCCGTACAACAGTCAAAAGCTAAGTACTACCAGTCAACCATTCAACATCTACTAACGTTAGTCTGATCAGCCTATCTCTAACCCAGAAAGGATACTACTATACATCAGAACCATCCCACAAAATTGGCACTACAAACTGCCATCTGAGATTAGAGAACTAAGCTATCTGTCACCCATCAAAGCTCCTCCTCTGGGCGGGTCAGGCTCCTGACACACGCCATGGCCTCTGTCCAAATCAACTTCGCGGTCCATCGTTATACCAGTCCCTCAGCAATAACAGGCAGGCCTCTCATGCGGACCATAGCTCGCACCTTGATGCTAGAAATCTCACGTCTCATCCCCCCAGGGGTCATAAACCTCGTCCTATCCTGATAGGAACGACAGGTCTCTCTCTCTACAGCCAACTGTCTCCTCAGCTCGTCAGCTCTAGCCTCTGCCGCTGCCAAGTCAGTGGTCAGTCGGCCAATCATCCAATCATGGATCACAGTGGGTACTCCAGTAGGTGAGGGAGGAGGTGTGTCCGGATCAGTCATAGGCTGGTCCTCCTCATATCCCATCAATAGTGGGAGTAGGGGAAGTAGGAAAGTCAAGCACAGTCGTGGGGTCCTCTTCCGGATCCTCGTCCGGGTCCTCTGGATCCTCATCGGGATCCTCATCTGGATCCTCCATTGGGTCGTCCATGGGATCATCCTCAGCCGCCAGCAGAGCATCGTCATGCTGGGTCTCAAAGTCATCAGCCTCCTCGGCCGCAAACACCGATACAAACGAAAGCTAGGTTACTATTGTGAAATGAAAAGTTCCATTGCGGGTTTTAACGGTTAGTGCTACATCCGGTAACCCAACCATGAACTCGATGGGAGTTCTCATTATTATTATAGTTGCATTTATTATTCCTAACGCCCTATCGTTTCTGAGATTAATAACTATACGCTCTGATACCATTTCTGTAACACCCCCAGATCCGGGGTCGGAGATCTAGGTTGTCACACTCCTTATTCCATACAAACACTTGATACTCGAATCATAATAATAATAACTCAATACACATGGTGACCCCGCCCTAAATATATACACGCCAGTTATGTCTCAGAAACGAAATTGCATAAACAGTAGTCATATGATCCACAAAGTAAAGTTATTACAAGTCAAAAGTAGAGCACTCGAAACCTACTGTCAGTATGATTTCTACTTGAAACCAGAAAGGCAGCGCAAATATTTGTTCTTATTCATTATTATACATAGATGATACTTATAATAAAACCGGAGCAACAAGAGCAGCACTCCGAACCAACTTAGTATTTCTACCTGAGGTGCTGCAACAACCATCCTACGGGCGGTCTGCACGTCTCTGACTCGATTCCGAGCGGTGTGGTAGATCCTGGCCATCTATTCTAGTTGTTGTGTTGTGATATATATAAAAGAAACAAGAGTGAGTAATAAGCCCAACAATAATATAAAGCGGCATAATCATATTATAAAACTTCATTCATATACAGAATGATATACTAAAATATTCTTTTCGTCAAAACAGGACATACAGTTCAAATACTGTATGAGGTATAGTACTTTGTTAAAATATCGTCCACAAGTATCTGTAACCGGTATTTAACCAAAGTCACCAAAACATTTCTGAAATTCCAATCCTTGGAAAAAAACATGGGGAACTGTACAGGGCTACGCACTGGTATACGATGATCAGTCGTCATACCATAGATTTTCTACTAGTAGATGGATAATCCTAAAGGTCATTACCCTAGCCGCATACGGGCTTTTAAGTTGGACCGGCGTCACTCGGCCTCTTACACATTGGGAACCCTATGGCGACATCAAGGCCACACAAGTGGACCGCTCCCTGCCAACGGATTCCACTGGACTGGCGTCATCCAGCCTCTTATTAAATTTCCCCCTGGCGACATCAAAGCCAGAAAATAGTTTTCTGTTGGACCGGCGTCACCCGGCCTCTTACGCTATCCTGGCGACATCAAGGCCAGAAAAAAAATAGTTTTCATTTGCAAGACCGTGCGTTACTCAGCCACTTACGCAAAAATGTCGTTTCCCCCAACTATCTATAACTAGAACGGATATTACTCCGGTTCCCCAAGCATAAGCTTGTTGATAGGTTTTGTAAAAACACCCTTACTTCCGGATTATATCGGAAGTAAGTCACAATGAGGGTTGACTGTTGTCAACTGACCTCGATCCTCGAGTAAAACATTTCGAAATCACGACCTGGGAGTTTTGTAAAATATCTCTAGTTCTGATAATTCAGAAACCCAAAATATATCACTTTTAATGAAAGAGGCAAGTGAAATCATATGTTCACTTCCTGGAATGGATTATCAATTTTTATAAGTCAAAAACCATAGTCATCATTTGAGATAATTCAATAAAAATTAGTTGGGAACCCCTACTACAATCAAATAAATCTTTTTAAGATCAGAAAATATTTTAAATAACAATTGGAACCTTACGTAATATTTAAATAAGGTTCTATGATTTTTAAATCATTTTTGGAATATTTAATAAATATTCAAATAATAATTATTGAATTACTATTCAATATAATTATACTTAAATGAATATTCCAAAATAATATTCACTTAATTAAATCAATATTCAAATAATATTGATAATAATATTATCTAAATGTCTCACATTAAATATCCAATGATATAAATATTGGAATATTTAATCAATATAAAAATATGGTTGTCTCTGGAACCCTCCAGCCTTTATGACAGTATAATCAAAACAAAATAATAATTTGGCTCTCGGTCTAAGTTTAAACTACCATACAAGTGTTTTACACTTAGAGCCTTTATAAAACCTTGGTTTATATCTAATATAATCACAGCATATAAACCATATAATCTTACGAAAGCTTTTAAAGCAATAAAACATTATATATCACAATCACAACGGTTTATAACAACAGCATCTATATAAGATGTAGGGTTTGAAAACTTGTCTGGGTGTCTCGGTGAAGTGGTAGTGGGGGCTTGGGATTGTGCTCGTCGATCTATAACGAGATACACAATACACAATCAGTCCCCTAGAACCAATTAATGTGCCATTAACTTAAGCACTAACGTTCTATTAACGAAAATCAAATGTCTCGCTCTTGGTCACTTATAACCTCATGACATTCCGTAAACTCCTAAGTCAAAAGTTTGGGTGGAAATCTATTCACAAAACCCAAGTACTTTACCATTACTAACTCATCGTTTTAACCATCCCCTTAAGGGTATTTCACTTGCGCAACTTTAGTTCCCGCATTTTTATAAAATCGAAAAATTATCATTTTAACACGAAACCTTCTCGGTTCCCTTCCTAACTATCCAGGCTAGCATCCACTTTAATATCATGACCCAATTCCATTTTTAAGGGGTTTGATCACAAGATCAAAGTTCATATAGTGAACTACTTAGTTATCTGAAACCGCTTTTACTAAAACAGGTGTTTCTCCTAAACCGTAAATCGAAACGATATGATTCTTTTGCCAAAACAAACTAAGACACAAGAACTACATGATCATGGTCAGAAAGTCTTATGGTTATGTCTATAAGGTAACCGTGGTCTCTGTCTAAACTTTCTAATGATAATCCGACATGGTAACGACGTTTAATCAAGATTCCCGTGTTTAAAACACTCCAATCACCCACCAATCAACAATCAATCAATCATAACTCTAATTCCTCATCTCAACCAACTTATTATCTGCCTAAACAAGTTCATACCATCATTCACAAGTTCAACCATCAACCAATCCACTAAACATCATTCTTTAACAAGTATTTTACTTCTAAATCACACTATCACTAATAATCATCCATTTAATCACTAATATCAAAGTATAAGTAAAAGTGTGAGAGGGTTTATACCTTCCTTGGTACTTAATATGGACTATAGATTGCTAGTATACTCTTCCTTGCTCCTTGATTATCCTTTACAAGTCTTAAACTTCAAGATCAAAACAAGATTTCATGAGTTTACTATTCATCATCAACTTTAGCTCATGATTTGAGCATGATAACATCCATGGATGAAACTAGGATCAAGGATTTACCTTATTATATGGATGAGGAAGATTTAGAGCCCAAGATCATGATTTTTGGTGGAGCAAAGCTTGAAGAAAAATTTTCTAATCCTTGGAAGAAAATGGGTCAAATGTTCTTCTTCTTCTTGATGCTTCCTTCTTGATTTTTCTTTTCTTTTCTTTTTGTCTAATAAATCCTAATTACATGCCTTTTAATTATGTGGTCTCAATTGTGTTTTGTCACCCAAGGACACATGTCAAGCTATTGTGGGTTTGTGGTGAAATTGGTGACAAGGTGGTGATTCTTCACCTTGTCATCACCTTGTCACTGCTTATTTCATTGCTTATGTCATGGTTTGTGTCATCAATCCTCTTATATGTTACACTTGGTGATCTTATATGATAATTCTCCTTCGGTTAGGGTTTAATCCATAATTCGTTACGCTTCTACTTTGCTGCTAAGTTTTGAGATAGGTTCAAGGGATTTTGAAAACGCTTCGTTGTACCAATGCTAGGGGATACTTCCTTGACCTTTTTATTACCTTGGCTTAATATATGATCATGGATTTCTCATTCTATATAATTCCTCAAAATGATCAATTCAATATGTCCTTGATTGTCCAGTGAATAGTGATTTAAAACTCGAATGGAAATCTTCTGATTCTGATTGCGTTTGCATTCACTTATTCTCCTTATACATCAATAATATAACTTTGAAACATCCATTCCATGTTTCCCATATAGGGTGGTCTGAAAATATTTTCATCAGCAAATTTCCTATTCATCAGGGTTTCAAATATTACAAAATTTTGGGATATTACAGTCTCCCCTACTTAAAAGGATTCCGTCCCGGAATCAAGTCAAAATAGATGAAGGTACTTTTCTAACATTGCGCTTTCTAGTTCCCAAGTGGATTCTTCAACATTATGGTTTCTCCACAAAACTCTTACCAGCTTTATAACCTTGTTCCTTAGCACTTGGTCCTTTCGGTCGATGATCTCCACCGGTTGCTCTATGTATGACAGGTCTAGTTGTATGTCTACTTGCTCGTATTCTACCACGTGTCTGGCATCCGGATTGTACTTCCTTAACATGGACACATGGAACAAGTTGTGAACTTGCTGCAGGTTTGGGGGCAAGGCTAGCTCGTAAGCTACTTCCTCGATGCGTCTCAAGATCTCGAATGGTCCAATATATCTGGGGCTTAGTTTCCCTTTCTTTCCGAATCTCATCAATCCTTTCCACGGGGATGCCTTTAACAGCACAAGATCCCCTACTTCATATTCCATGTCTTTTCGGGCCAAATCTGCATATCTCTTTTGTCTGTCTTGGGATGCTACCAGCCGTCCTCTGATAAGGTCTATTGCATCCTTAGTCCGTTGGACCACTTCGGGCCCAAGCATCTTTCGCTCTCCAACTTCATCCCAGTACAAGGGGATCGACATCTTCTTCCATACAAGGCCTCATACGGGGGCATCCCGATGCTTGCATGAAAACTGTTGTTGTAAGAAAACTCAATCAGGGGTAGGTGATCATCCCAATTTCCTTTGAAATCTATGGCACAAACTCTCAACATATCCTCTAATGTTTGGATAGTCCTTTCACTTTGCCCATCCGTCTGGGGATGGTAAGCGGTACTCATGTTTAGTTTGGTTCCCACACATTCTTGAAAGCTTCTCCAAAATCTAGAGTTAAATCTAGGGTCTCGGTCTGACACAATGGCGACGGGGACTCCATGTCGCGCCACAATCTCTTTCATATAAATATCCACTAGTCTATCAAAAGTGTACCTTTCATTGATCGGAAGAAAGTGGGCTAACTTCGTCAACCGGTCTACAATTACCCATATGGCGTCGTAATCAGCTTCGGTTCGTGGCAACCCTACTACAAAGTCCATGGCTATTTGTTCCCATTTCCATTCTGGAATCTCTAGGGGTCGTAAGAGTCCACTGGGCCTCTGGTGTTCCGCCTTTACTCTTTGGCAGGTCAAGCATTTGCTTACCCACTCTGCTACATCCTTTTTCATGTTAGGCCACCAATAATACTCTTTCAGATCCCTATACATCTTGGTACTTCCTGGTTGAATTGAATATTTTGAGCTATGACTCTCGTGTAAAATCTCATCCTTTAATTCCTGAACATTAGGAACCCAAATTTGGTAAGTATACCTCATGATTCCTTTATCATCCCTTTCAGTCCTTAATTCCTCTCCCGTCATTAGCTCTTTCCCTTCACTCATCATACGTTCTTGACATAATTTGACCTTTTGTAGCAATTTTGGTTGTAGTGCGATTTCAAATAATTTCTCCGTACCATCTTCGGTTATTTTAACCTCAATCTCCATCTTTTCGAACTCTTGGATTAACTTCTCTGATGAGGTTATCATTTTGAGTCTTTCTTTCCTACTAAGGGCATCGGCCACCACATTGGCCTTCCTTAGGTGGTAAAGAATCTCGCAATCATAATCCTTGATTAACTCTAACCATCTCTTATGTCTCATAGTGAGCTCTTTTTGAGCGAAAATGTACTTAAGGCTCTTATGGTTTGTATAGATCTCGCACTTTTCTCCATACAAGTAGTACCTCCAAATCTTTAAGGCGAAAACTATTGCTGCTAATTCCAAATCATGGGTAGGGTATCTACTCTCATATTCCTTTAACTGCCTGGAAGCATATCTAATCACCCTTTCGTGTTGCATAAGCACGCATCCTAACCCTTTGTGTGATGCGTCACTATAGATCACGAAATTCCCTTTTCCGTCTAACAGTGCCAGTACAGGGGCAGTAACTAGCCTCCTTTTCAATTCCTGAAAACTTTTCTCGCATTTCTCAGTCCACTCAAACTTCTCAGTCTTTCGGGTGAGTCGGGTCAGTGGGCCTGATATTCTAGCAAAATCTTGCACAAATCTCCGATAATACCCGGCTAAGCCTACAAAACTTCTCACCTCAGTCGGGGTGGTTGGTCTCTCCCAATTTGAAACGGCTTCTATCTTAGCAGGGTCAACCAGTACTCCTTCACTGCTGACCAAATGACCTAGAAACTGTACTTCCCTTAGCCAAAACTCACACTTGGAGAACTTGGCATATAACTTTTCCTTTCTCAGCGTCTCTAACACTATCCTTAAGTGTTCTGCGTGTTCTTCCTCTGTCTTAGAGTAGACTAAAATATCATCGATAAAAACTATGACACACTTGTCCAAATACTGCTTGAAGACTCTATTCATTAGGTCCATGAAAGCTGCCGGGGCATTCGTCAGCCCAAACGACATTACTAAAATCTCGTAGTGCCCATACCTAGTGCGAAATGCAGTCTTGGGTATATCCTCAGGTTTTATCTTTAACTGGTGATATCCAGTCCTTAGGTCAATCTTGGAGAAGTGAACCGCATCTTTCAACTGGTCAAACAAATCATCAAACCTTGGCAAAGGATATCGGTTCTTAATGGTTAACGTGTTTAGTTCTCGATAGTCTATGCACAATCTCAAGCTACCATCCTTCTTTTTCACAAATAGCACTGGTGCACCCCATGGTGACACACTGGGTCTTATCATTCCCTTATCTAACAATTCCTGCAATTGAATAGCTAACTCTTTCATCTCCACTGGAGCTAACCGGTACGGGGCCTTCGAAACTGGCGCC
Source organism: Heracleum sosnowskyi (assembly GCA_030848705.1). NCBI lineage: Eukaryota > Viridiplantae > Streptophyta > Magnoliopsida > Apiales > Apiaceae > Heracleum > Heracleum sosnowskyi. The sequence goes on from CM061239.1 coordinate 77,083,951, forward strand.
GTCCCTGGAGCTAATTCTATAGCGAATTCTATCTCTGTAACATCCCGACTTTTCGGACTATTAAATCTAAATCAAAACTAAAAATAAAATACTATACAATGACAATGATAGACGGAAGCGTGACAAAAATTCTATACAAAGATAACTATTACAAAAGCGCAGCTAACGATGACAATCCAAGCTATCCAAACCTAAGATCCTCGAACTCGAATGCACATCCACTCGTTCTAACAGCAAACCTGAAAATTGTAAGGAGTGAGCCATACAGCCCAGCAAGAAACCAATCGATCCAACTAGTCGGGCAAATAACATGTATACATACAAGATAATACGATATTTAATACGATACAATAACGATACACAATACATAACTTACGATACACATATTCTTATTCTTATTCGATATATACGATACCACATAACAACAATAACTCAAAACCCACAATTCATGCCACGACCACTACAACCAGGTGATAACGGTCCTAAATTTTCAGAAAACTGTCACTATAACCCGGTGACTCGGTCCTTATTCTTATTCGATATTTTCACAAACCATGGCACAAATCAGAATTCCAAGACTATTATTGCTTACACATAACACATGTCAAATAAACATATCACTTCAAAATATAATTTCATTTAGCCCGAGTTTATATAATCAAATATACATACTCAACAAATAATTTCAAAAATACTAGATAAATCAATCGGAAACTTACCTCGACATCTAAAATCTTGAACGACTCCATGTTCCACCTCTGACCAGAACAGTGTTTACTCTTTTTGACTCTCTAAACGACGTTTTCTTGGAAAACTTAAAGGACGAAAATTGTTGAGAACGAAAAGACCTTTCTGAAAATATATAACTCATCAAAATCAGACTTATAACGAATCGGGAATTGAATAAAACGTCTGCTGAATTTGAACAGAAACTGAAAAACGAGTTCTGTTTGTGTTTTGTGATTTTAAGAACAGTTCAGAGCTTAATCTGGAAACATACTATGAAATAGAGGTTGTAGGAAATTGAAATAGATTTCTGAAAAGTCCAGAATCATGAAATTCCGACTTACGATGAATATTTTACGAATTTTACAAGACAACTGATTTCTGTGAATAAAACCCTACGAATTTTGACAATAAAAATGAAGAAAGAGAATATGATGTTTATATAAAGACTCGGAAACCTAATTCCAAACCTACTACTTACCCGTGTTCAACTCTGATCCAAACTTTAGGCCCATTTGTCTAATTTAATTATTAAATCCTATTTTTTTATAAAATTTTAATCCTTTTTTCTATTATTTTTTTAATTATTCTTAAAATTACGGGATATTACATACTACCCTCCTTAAAAATAATTTGGTCCCCAAATTCACAACAATCCTCTCATATGACACGTCTACCCACTAATTTACTACAAGTCAAACTTAAACTATCGTCCACAAGATTGCACCCTAGAGAATGTATTAGTCACATACCTAACACACTCCGAAGGACAGCCTGCTCTTGATACCAACTGTAACAGCCCGACTTTTCGGACTATTAAATCTAAATCAAAACTAAAAATAAAATACTATACAATGACAATGATAGAGGGAAGCGTGACAAAAATTCTATACAAAGATAACTATTACAAAAGCGCAGCTAACGATGACAATTCAAGCTATCCAAACCTAAGATCCTCGAACTCGAATGCACATCCACTCGTTCTAACAGCAAACCTGAAAATTGTAAGTAATGAGCCATACAGCCCAGCAAGAAACCAATCGATCCAACTAGTCGGGCAAATAACATGTATACATACAAGATAATACGATATTTAATACGATACAATAACGATACACAATACATAACTTACGATACACATATTCTTATTCTTATTCGATAGATATGATACCACATAACAACAATAACTCAAAACCCACAATTCATGCCACGACCACTACAACCCGGTAATAACGGTCCTAAATTTTCAGAAAACTGTCACTATAACCCGGTGACTCGGTCCTTATTCTTATTCGATATTTTCACAAACCATGGCACAAATCAGAATTCCAAGACTATTATTGCTTACACATAACACATGTCAAATAAACATATCACTTCAAAATATAATTTCATTTAGCCCGAGTTTATATAATCAAATATACATACTCAACAAATAATTTCAAAAATACTAGATAAATCAATCGGAAACTTACCTCGACATCTAAAATCTTGAACGACTCCATGTTCCACCTCTGACCAGAACAGTGTTTACTCTTTTTGACTCTCTAAACGATGTTTTCTTGGAAAACTTAAAGGACGAAAGTTGTTGAGAACGAAAAGACCTTTCTGAAAATATATAACTTATCAAAATCAGACTTATAACGAATCGGGAATTGAATAAAACGTCTGCTGAATTTGAACAGAAACTGAAAAACGAGTTCTGTTTGTGTTTTGTGATTTTAAGAACAGTTCAGAGCTTAATCTGGAAAACTACTATGAAATAGAGGTTGTAGGAAATTGAAATAGATTTCTGAAAAGTCCAGAATCATGAAATTCCGACTTACGATGAATATGTTACGAATTTTACAAGACAACTGATTTCTGTGAATAAAACCCTACGAATTTTGACAATAAAAATGAAGAAAGAGAATATGATGTTTATATAAAGACTCGGAAACCTAATTCCAAACCTACTACTTACCCGTGTTCAACTCTGATCCAAACTTTAGGCCCATTTGTCTAATTTAATTATTAAATCCTATTTTTTTATAAAATTTTAATCCTTTTTTCTATTATTTTTTTTAATTATTCTTAAAATTACGGGATATTACATACTACCCTCCTTAAAAATAATTTGGTCCCCAAATTCACAACAATCCTCTCATATGACACGTCTACCCACTAATTTACTACAAGTCAAACTTAAACTATCGTCCACAAGATTGCACCCTAGAGAATGTATTAGTCACATACCTAACACACTCCGAAGGACAGTCTGCTCTTGATACCAACTGTAACAGCCCGACTTTTCGGACTATTAAATCTAAATCAAAACTAAAAATAAAATACTATACAATGACAATGATAGACGGAAGCGTGACAAAAATTCTATACAAAGATAACTATTACAAAAGCGCAGCTAACGATGACAATTCAAGCTATCCAAACCTAAGATCCTCGAACTCAAATGCACATCCACTCGTTCTAACAGCAAACCTGAAAATTGTAAGTAATGAGCCATACAGCCCAGCAAGAAACCAATCGATCCAACTAGTCGGGCAAATAACATGTATACATACAAGATAATACGATATTTAATACGATACAATAACGATACACAATACATAACTTACGATACACATATTCTTATTCTTATTCGATAGATACGATACCACATAACAACAATAACTCAAAACCCACAATTCATGCCACGACCACTACAACCCGGTAATAACGGTCCTAAATTTTCAGAAAACTGTCACTATAACCCGGTGACTCGGTCCTTATTCTTATTCGATATTTTAACAAACCATGGCACAAATCAGAATTCCAAGACTATTATTGCTTACACATAACACATGTCAAATAAACATATCACTTCAAAATATAATTTCATTTAGCCCGAGTTTATATAATCAAATATACATACTCAACAAATAATTTCAAAAATACTAGATAAATCAATCGGAAACTTACCTCGACATCTAAAATCTTGAACGACTCCATGTTCCACCTCTGACCAGAACAGTGTTTACTCTTTTTGACTCTCTAAACGACGTTTTCTTGGAAAACTTAAAGGACGAAAATTGTTGAGAACGAAAAGACCTTTCTGAAAATATATAACTCATCAAAATCAGACTTATAACGAATCGGGAATTGAATAAAACGTCTGCTGAATTTGAACAGAAACTGAAAAACGAGTTCTGTTTGTGTTTTGTGATTTTAAGAACAGTTCAGAGCTTAATCTGGAAACATACTATGAAATAGAGGTTGTAGGAAATTGAAATAGATTTCTGAAAAGTCCAGAATCATGAAATTCTGACTTACGATGAATATTTTACGAATTTTACAAGACAACTGATTTCTGTGAATAAAACCCTACGAATTTTGACAATAAAAATGAAGAAAGAGAATATGATGTTTATATAAAGACTCGGAAACCTAATTCCAAACCTACTACTTACCCGTGTTCAACTCTGATCCAAACTTTAGGCCCATTTGTCTAATTTAATTATTAAATCCTATTTTTTTATAAAATTTTAATCCTTTTTTCTATTATTTTTTTTAATTATTCTTAAAATTACGGGATATTACATACTACCCTCCTTAAAAATAATTTGGTCCCCAAATTCACAACAATCCTCTCATATGACACGTCTACCCACTAATTTACTACAAGTCAAACTTAAACTATCGTCCACAAGATTGCACCCTAGAGAATGTATTAGTCACATACCTAACACACTCCGAAGGACAGTCTGCTCTTGATACCAACTGTAACAGCCCGACTTTTCGGACTATTAAATCTAAATCAAAAATAAAAATAAAATACTATACAATGACAATGATAGACGGAAGCGTGACAAAAATTCTATACAAAGATAACTATTACAAAAGCGCAGCTAACGATGACAATTCAAGCTATCCAAACCTAAGATCCTCGAACTCAAATGCACATCCACTCGTTCTAACAGCAAACCTGAAAATTGTAAGTAATGAGCCATACAGCCCAGCAAGAAACCAATCGATCCAACTAGTCGGGCAAATAACATGTATACATACAAGATAATACGATATTTAATACGATACAATAACGATACACAATACATAACTTACGATACACATATTCTTATTCTTATTCGATAGATACGATACCACATAACAACAATAACTCAAAACCCACAATTCATGCCACGACCACTACAACCCGGTAATAACGGTCCTAAATTTTCAGAAAACTGTCACTATAACCCGGTGACTCGGTCCTTATTCTTATTCGATATTTTAACAAACCATGGCACAAATCAGAATTCCAAGACTATTATTGCTTACACATAACACATGTCAAATAAACATATCACTTCAAAATATAATTTCATTTAGCCCGAGTTTATATAATCAAATATACATACTCAACAAATAATTTCAAAAATACTAGATAAATCAATCGGAAACTTACCTCGACATCTAAAATCTTGAACGACTCCATGTTCCACCTCTGACCAGAACAGTGTTTACTCTTTTTGACTCTCTAAACGACGTTTTCTTGGAAAACTTAAAGGACGAAAATTGTTGAGAACGAAAAGACCTTTCTGAAAATATATAACTCATCAAAATCAGACTTATAACGAATCGGGAATTGAATAAAACGTCTGCTGAATTTGAACAGAAACTGAAAAACGAGTTCTGTTTGTGTTTTGTGATTTTAAGAACAGTTCAGAGCTTAATCTGGAAACATACTATGAAATAGAGGTTGTAGGAAATTGAAATAGATTTCTGAAAAGTCCAGAATCATGAAATTCCGACTTACGATGAATATTTTACGAATTTTACAAGACAACTGATTTCTGTGAATAAAACCCTACGAATTTTGACAATAAAAATGAAGAAAGAGAATATGATGTTTATATAAAGACTCGGAAACCTAATTCCAAACCTACTACTTACCCGTGTTCAACTCTGATCCAAACTTTAGGCCCATTTGTCTAATTTAATTATTAAATCCTATTTTTTTATAAAATTTTAATCCTTTTTTCTATTATTTTTTTTAATTATTCTTAAAATTACGGGATATTACATACTACCCTCCTTAAAAATAATTTGGTCCCCAAATTCACAACAATCCTCTCATATGACACGTCTACCCACTAATTTACTACAAGTCAAACTTAAACTATCGTCCACAAGATTGCACCCTAGAGAATGTATTAGTCACATACCTAACACACTCCGAAGGACAGCCTGCTCTTGATACCAACTGTAACAGCCCGATTTTTTGGACTATTAAATCTAAATCAAAACTAAAAATAAAATACTATACAATGACAATGATAGACGGAAGCGTGACAAAAATTCTATACAAAGATAACTATTACAAAAGCACAGCTAACGATGACAATTCAAGCTATCCAAACCTAAGATCCTCGAACTCGAATGCACATCCACTCGTTCTAACAGCAAACCTGAAAATTGTAAGTAATGAGCCATACAGCCCAGCAAGAAACCAATCGATCCAACTAGTCGGGCAAATAACATGTATACATACAAGATAATACGATATTTAATACGATACAATAACGATACACAATACATAACTTACGATACACATATTCTTATTCTTATTCGATAGATACGATACCACATAACAACAATAACTCAAAACCCACAATTCATACCACGACCACTACAACCCGGTAATAACGGTCCTAAATTTTCAGAAAACTGTCACTATAACCCGGTGACTCGGTCCTTATTCTTATTCGATATTTTCACAAACCATGGCACAAATCAGAATTCCAAGACTATTATTGCTTACACATAACACATGTCAAATAAACATATCACTTCAAAATATAATTTCATTTAGCCCGAGTTTATATAATCAAATATACATACTCAACAAATAATTTCAAAAATACTAGATAAATCAATCGGAAACTTACCTCGACATCTAAAATCTTGAACGACTCCATGTTCCACCTCTGACCAGAACAGTGTTTACTCTTTTTGACTCTCTAAACGACGTTTTCTTGGAAAACTTAAAGGACGAAAATTGTTGAGAACGAAAAGACCTTTCTGAAAATATATAACTCATCAAAATCAGACTTATAACGAATCGGGAATTGAATAAAACGTCTGCTGAATTTGAACAGAAACTGAAAAACGAGTTCTGTTTGTGTTTTGTGATTTTAAGAACAGTTCAGAGCTTAATCTGGAAACATACTATGAAATAGAGGTTGTAGGAAATTGAAATAGATTTCTGAAAAGTCCAGAATCATGAAATTCCGACTTACGATGAATATTTTACGAATTTTACAAGACAACTGATTTCTGTGAATAAAAATGACAATATGATGTTTATATAAAGACTCGGAAACCTAATTCCAAACCTACTACTTACCCGTGTTCAACTCTGATCCAAACTTTAGGCCCATTTGTCTAATTTAATTATTAAATCCTATTTTTTTATAAATTTTAATCCTTTTTTCTATTATTTTTTTTTAATTATTCTTAAAATTACGGGATATTACATACTACCCTCCTTAAAAATAATTTGGTCCCCAAATTCACAACAATCCTCTCATATGACACGTCTACCCACTAATTTACTACAAGTCAAACTTAAACTATCGTCCACAAGATTGCACCCTAGAGAATGTATTAGTCACATACCTAACACACTCCGAAGGACAGCCTGCTCTAGATACCAACTGTAACAGCCCGACTTTTTGGACTATTAAATCTAAATCAAAACTAAAAATAAAATACTATACAATGACAATGATAGACGGAAGCGTGACAAAAATTCTATACAAAGATAACTATTACAAAAGCGCAGCTAACGATGACAATCCAAGCTATCCAAACCTAAGATCCTCGAACTCGAATGCACATCCACTCGCTCTAACAGCAAACCTGAAAATTGTAAGTAATGAGCCATACAGCCCAGCAAGAAACCAATCGATCCAACTAGTCGGGCAAATAACATGTATACATACAAGATAATACGATATTTAATACGATACAATAACGATACACAATACATAACTTACGATACACATATTCTTATTCTTATTCGATAGATACGATACCATATAACAACAATAACTCAAAACCCACAATTCATGCCACGACCACTACAACCCGGTGATAACGGTCCTAAATTTTCAGAAAACTGTCACTATAACCCGGTGACTCGGTCCTTATTCTTATTCGATATTTTAACAAACCATGGCACAAATCAGAATTCCAAGACTATTATTGCTTACACATAACACATGTCAAATAAACATATCACTTCAAAATATAATTTCATTTAGCCCGAGTTTATATAATCAAATATACATACTCAACAAATAATTTCAAAAATACTAGATAAATCAATCGGAAACTTACCTCGACATCTAAAATCTTGAACGACTCCATGTTCCACCTCTGACCAGAACAGTGTTTACTCTTTTTGACTCTCTAAACGACGTTTTCTTGGAAAACTTAAAGGACGAAAATTGTTGAGAACGAAAAGACCTTTCTGAAAATATATAACTCATCAAAATCAGACTTATAACGAATCGGGAATTGAATAAAACGTCTGCTGAATTTGAACAGAAACTGAAAAACGAGTTCTGTTTGTGTTTTGTGATTTTAAGAACAGTTCAGAGCTTAATCTGGAAACATACTATGAAATAGAGGTTGTAGGAAATTGAAATAGATTTCTGAAAAGTCCAGAATCATGAAATTCCGACTTACGATGAATATTTTACGAATTTTACAAGACAACTGATTTCTGTGAATAAAACCCTACGAATTTTGACAATAAAAATGAAGAAAGAGAATATGATGTTTATATAAAGACTCGGAAACCTAATTCCAAACCTACTACTTACCCGTGTTCAACTCTGATCCAAACTTTAGGCCCATTTGTCTAATTTAATTATTAAATCCTATTTTTTTATAAAATTTTAATCCTTTTTTCTATTATTTTTTTTAATTATTCTTAAAATTACGGGATATTACATACTACCCTCCTTAAAAATAATTTGGTCCCCAAATTCACAACAATCCTCTCATATGACACGTCTACCCACTAATTTACTACAAGTCAAACTTAAACTATCGTCCACAAGATTGCACCCTAGAGAATGTATTAGTCACATACCTAACACACTCCGAAGGACAGCCTGCTCTTGATACCAACTGTAACAGCCCGATTTTTCGGACTATTAAATCTAAATCAAAACTAAAAATAAAATACTATACAATGACAATGATAGACGGAAGCGTGACAAAAATTCTATACAAAGATAACTATTACAAAAGCACAGCTAACGATGACAATTCAAGCTATCCAAACCTAAGATCCTCGAACTCGAATGCACATCCACTCGTTCTAACAGCAAACCTGAAAATTGTAAGTAATGAGCCATACAGCCCAGCAAGAAACCAATCGATCCAACTAGTCGGGCAAATAACATGTATACATACAAGATAATACGATATTTAATACGATACAATAACGATACACAATACATAACTTACGATACACATATTCTTATTCTTATTCGATAGATACGATACCACATAACAACAATAACTCAAAACCCACAATTCATGCCACGACCACTACAACCCGGTAATAACGGTCCTAAATTTTCAGAAAACTGTCACTATAACCCGGTGACTCGGTCCTTATTCTTATTCGATATTTTAACAAACCATGGCACAAATCAGAATTCCAAGACTATTATTGCTTACACATAACACATGTCAAATAAACATATCACTTCAAAATATAATTTCATTTAGCCCGAGTTTATATAATCAAATATACATACTCAACAAATAATTTCAAAAATACTAGATAAATCAATCGGAAACTTACCTCGACATCTAAAATCTTGAACGACTCCATGTTCCACCTCTGACCAGAACAGTGTTTACTCTTTTTGACTCTCTAAACGACGTTTTCTTGGAAAACTTAAAGGACGAAAATTGTTGAGAACGAAAAGACCTTTCTGAAAATATATAACTCATCAAAATCAGACTTATAACGAATCGGGAATTGAATAAAACGTCTGCTGAATTTGAACAGAAACTGAAAAACGAGTTCTGTTTGTGTTTTGTGATTTTAAGAACAGTTCAGAGCTTAATCTGGAAACATACTATGAAATAGAGGTTGTAGGAAATTGAAATAGATTTCTGAAAAGTCCAGAATCATGAAATTCCGACTTACGATGAATATTTTACGAATTTTACAAGACAACTGATTTCTGTGAATAAAACCCTACGAATTTTGACAATAAAAATGAAGAAAGAGAATATGATGTTTATATAAAGACTCGGAAACCTAATTCCAAACCTACTACTTACCCGTGTTCAACTCTGATCCAAACTTTAGGCCCATTTGTCTAATTTAATTATTAAATCCTATTTTTTTATAAATTTTAATCCTTTTTTCTATTATTTTTTTTTAATTATTCTTAAAATTACGGGATATTACATACTACCCTCCTTAAAAATAATTTGGTCCCCAAATTCACAACAATCCTCTCATATGACACGTCTACCCACTAATTTACTACAAGTCAAACTTAAACTATCGTCCACAAGATTGCACCCTAGAGAATGTATTAGTCACATACCTAACACACTCCGAAGGACAGCCTGCTCTAGATACCAACTGTAACAGCCCGACTTTTTGGACTATTAAATCTAAATCAAAACTAAAAATAAAATACTATAAAATGACAATGATAGACGGAAGCGTGACAAAAATTCTATACAAAGATAACTATTACAAAAGCGCAGCTAACGATGACAATCCAAGCTATCCAAACCTAAGATCCTCGAACTCGAATGCACATCCACTCGCTCTAACAGCAAACCTGAAAATTGTAAGTAATGAGCCATACAGCCCAGCAAGAAACCAATCGATCCAACTAGTCGGGCAAATAACATGTATACATACAAGATAATACGATATTTAATACGATACAATAACGATACACAATACATAACTTACGATACACATATTCTTATTCTTATTCGATAGATACGATACCATATAACAACAATAACTCAAAACCCACAATTCATGCCACGACCACTACAACCCGGTGATAACGGTCCTAAATTTTCAGAAAATTTTCACTATAACCCGGTGACTCGGTCCTTATTCTTATTCGATATTTTCACAAACCATGGCACAAATCAGAATTCCAAGACTATTATTGCTTACACATAACACATGTCAAATAAACATATCACTTCAAAATATAATTTCATTTAGCCCGAGTTTATATAATCAAATATACATACTCAACAAATAATTTCAAAAATACTAGATAAATCAATCGGAAACTTACCTCGACATCTAAAATCTTGAACGACTCCATGTTCCACCTCTGACCAGAACAGTGTTTACTCTTTTTGACTCTCTAAACGACGTTTTATTGGAAAACTTAAAGCACGAAAGTTGTTGAGAACGAAAAGACCTTTCTGAAAATATATAACTCATCAAAATCGGACTTATAACGAATCGGGAATTGAATAAAACGTCTGCTGAATTTGAACAGAAACTGAAAAACGAGTTCTGTTTGTGTTTTGTGATTTTAAGAACAGTTCAGAGCTTAATCTGGAAAAATACTATGAAATAGAAGTTGTAGGAAATTGAAATAGATTTCTGAAAAGTCCAGAATCATGAAATTCCGACTTACGATGAATATTTTACGAAGTTTACAAGACAACTGATTTCTGTGAATAAAACCCCGAATTTTGACAATAAAAATGAAGAAAGAGAATATGATGTTTATATAAAGACTCGGAAACCTAATTCGAAGCCTACTACTTACCCGTGTTCAACTCTGATCCAAACTTTAGGCCCATTTGTCTAATTTAATTATTAAATCCTATTTTTTAATAAAATTTTAATCCTTTTTTCTATTATTTTTTTTAATTATTCTTAAAATTACGGGATATTACATACTACCCTCCTTAAAAATAATTTGGTCCCCAAATTCACAACAATCCTCTCATATGACACGTCTACCCACTAATTTACTACAAGTCAAACTTAAACTATCGTCCACAAGATTGCACCCTAGAGAATGTATTAGTCACATACCTAACACACTCCGAAGGACAGCCTGCTCTTGATACCAACTGTAACAGCCCGACTTTTCGGACTATTAAATCTAAATCAAAAATAAAAATAAAATACTATACAATGACAATGATAGACGGAAGCGTGACAAAAATTCTATACAAAGATAACTATTACAAAAGCGCAGCTAACGATGACAATTCAAGCTATCCAAACCTAAGATCCTCGAACTCGAATGCACATCCACTCGTTCTAACAGCAAACCTGAAAATTGTAAGTAATGAGCCATACAGCCCAGCAAGAAACCAATCGATCCAACTAGTCGGGCAAATAACATGTATACATACAAGATAATACGATATTTAATACGATACAATAACGATACATAATACATAACTTACGATACACATATTCTTATTCTTATTCGATAGATACTATACCACATAACAACAATAACTCAAAACCCACAATTCATGCCACGACCACTACAACCCGGTAATAACGGTCCTAAATTTTCAGAAAACTGTCACTATAACCCGGTGACTCGGTCCTTATTCTTATTCGATATTTTCACAAACCATGGCACAAATCAGAATTCCAAGACTATTATTGCTTACACATAACACATGTCAAATAAACATATCACTTCAAAATATAATTTCATTTAGCCCGAGTTTATATAATCAAATATACATACTCAACAAATAATTTCAAAAATACTAGATAAATCAATCGGAAACTTACCTCGACATCTAAAATCTTGAACGACTCCATGTTCCACCTCTGACCAGAAACGTGTTTACTCTTTTTGACTCTCTAAACGACGTTTTCTTGGAAAACTTAAAGGACGAAAGTTGTTGAGAACGAAAAGACCTTTCTGAAAATATATAACTCATCAAAATCGGACTTATAACGAATCGGGAATTGAATAAAACGTCTGCTGAATTTGAACAGAAACTGAAAAACGAGTTCTGTTTGTGTTTTGTGATTTTAAGAACAGTTCAGAGCTTAATCTGGAAAATTACTATGAAATAGAAGTTGTAGGAAACTGAAATAGATTTCTGAAAAGTCCAGAATCATGAAATTCCGACTTACGATGAATATTTTACGAATTTTACAAGACAACTGATTTCTGTGAATAAAACCCCGAATTTTGACAATAAAAATGAAGAAAGAGAATATGATGTTTATATAAAGACTCGGAAACCTAATTCCAAACCTACTACTTACCCGTGTTCAACTCTGATCCAAACTTTAGGCCCATTTGTCTAATTTAATTATTAAATCCTATTTTTTTATAAAATTTTAATCCTTTTTTCTATTATTTTTTTTAATTATTCTTAAAATTACGGGATATTACATACTACCCTCCTTAAAAATAATTTGGTCCCCAAATTCACAACAATCCTCTCATATGACACGTCTACCCACTAATTTACTACAAGTCAAACTTAAACTATCGTCCACAAGATTGCACCCTAGAGAATGTATTAGTCACATACCTAACACACTCCGAAGGACAGCCTGCTCTTGATACCAACTGTAACAGCCCGATTTTTCGGACTATTAAATCTAAATCAAAACTAAAAATAAAATACTATACAATGACAATGATAGACGGAAGCGTGACAAAAATTCTATACAAAGATAACTATTACAAAAGCGCAGCTAACGATGACAATTCAAGCTATCCAAACCTAAGATCCTCGAACTCGAATGCACATCCACTCGTTCTAACAGCAAACCTGAAAATTGTAAGTAATGAGCCATACAGCCCAGCAAGAAACCAATCGATCCAACTAGTCGGGCAAATAACATGTATACATACAAGATAATACGATATTTAATACGATACAATAACGATACATAATACATAACTTACGATACACATATTCTTATTCTTATTCGATAGATACGATACCACATAACAACAATAACTCAAAACCCACAATTCATGCCACGACCACTACAACCCGGTAATAACGGTCCTAAATTTTCAGAAAACTGTCACTATAACCCGGTGACTCGGTCCTTATTCTTATTCGATATTTTCACAAACCATGGCACAAATCAGAATTCCAAGACTATTATTGCTTACACATAACACATGTCAAATAAACATATCACTTCAAAATATAATTTCATTTAGCCCGAGTTTATATAATCAAATATACATACTCAACAAATAATTTCAAAAATACTAGATAAATCAATCGGAAACTTACCTCGACATCTAAAATCTTGAACGACTCCATGTTCCACCTCTGACCAGAAACGTGTTTACTCTTTTTGACTCTCTAAACCACGTTTTCTTGGAAACCTTAAAGGACGAAAGTTGTTGAGAACGAAAAGACCTTTCTGAAAATATATAGCTCATCAAAATCGGACTTATAACGAATCGGGAATTGAATAAAACGTCTGCTGAATTTGAACAGAAACTGAAAAACGAGTTCTGTTTGTGTTTTGTGATTTTAAGAACCGTTCAGAGCTTAATCTGGAAAATTACTATGAAATAGAAGTTGTAGGAAATTGAAATAGATTTCTGAAAAGTCCAGAATCATGAAATTCCGACTTACGATGAATATTTTACGAATTTTACAAGACAACTGATTTCTGTGAATAAAACCCCGAATTTTGACAATAAAAATGAAGAAAGAGAATATGATGTTTATATAAAGACTCGGAAACCTAATTCCAAACCTACTACTTACCCGTGTTCAACTCTGATCCAAACTTTAGGCCCATTTGTCTAATTTAATTATTAAATCCTATTTTTTTATAAAATTTTAATCCTTTTTTCTATTATTTTTTTTAATTATTCTTAAAATTACGGGATATTACATACTACCCTCCTTAAAAATAATTTGGTCCCCAAATTCACAACAATCCTCTCATATGACACGTCTACCCACTAATTTACTACAAGTCAAACTTAAACTATCGTCCACAAGATTGCACCCTAGAGAATGTATTAGTCACATACCTAACACACTCCGAAGGACAGCCTGCTCTTGATACCAACTGTAACAGCCCGACTTTTCGGACTATTAAATCTAAATCAAAACTAAAAATAAAATACTATACAATGACAATGATAGACGGAAGCGTGACAAAAATTCTATACAAAGATAACTATTACAAAAGCGCAGCTAACGATGACAATCCAAGCTATCCAAACCTAAGATCCTCGAACTCGAATGCACATCCACTCGCTCTAACAGCAAACCTGAAAATTGTAAGTAATGAGCCATACAGCCCAGCAAGAAACCAATCGATCCAACTAGTCGGGCAAATAACATGTATACATACAAGATAATACGATATTTAATACGATACAATAACGATACACAATACATAACTTACGATACACATATTCTTATTCTTATTCGATAGATACGATACCACATAACAACAATAACTCAAAACCCACAATTCATGCCACGACCACTACAACCCGGTGATAACGGTCCTAAATTTTCAGAAAACCGTCACTATAACCCGGTGACTCGGTCCTTATTCTTATTCGATATTTTCACAAACCATGGCACAAATCAGAATTCCAAGACTATTATTGCTTACACATAACACATGTCAAATAAACATATCACTTCAAAATATAATTTCATTTAGCCCGAGTTTATATAATCAAATATACATACTCAACAAATAATTTCAAAAATACTAGATAAATCAATCGGAAACTTACCTCGACATCTAAAATCTTGAACGACTCCATGTTCCACCTCTGACCAGAACAGTGTTTACTCTTTTTGACTCTCTAAACGAAGTTTTCTTGGAAACCTTAAAGGACGAAACTTTTTGAGAACGAAAAGACCCTTCTGAAAAGATATAACTCATCAAAATCGGACTTATAACGAATCGGTAATTGAATAAAATGTCTGCTGAATTTGAACAGAAACTGAAAAACGAGTTCTGTTTGTGTTTTGTGATTTTAAGAACAGTTCAGAGCTTAATCTGGAAAAATACTATGAAATAGAAGTTGTAGGAAATTGAAATAGATTTCTGAAAAGTCCAGAATCATGAAATTCTGACTTACGATGAATATTCTACAAATTTTACAAGACAACTGATTTCTGTGAATAAAACCCTACGAATTTTGACAATAAAAACGAAGAAAGAGAATATGATGTTTATATAAAGACTCGGAAACCTAATTCCAAACCTACTACTTACCCGTGTTCAACTCTGATCCAAACTTTAGGCCCATTTGTCTAATTTAATTATTAAATCCTATTTTTTTATAAAATTTTAATCCTTTTTTCTATTATTCTTTTTTTTATTATTCTTAAAATTACGGGATATTACAATCTCCCTATCGGGTGGCAATCCTGGAAGGTCTTCTGGAAATACATCTTGAAATTCATTAACAATAGGAATATTCTGTAACTTAGGAACTTCTCGATTTGTATCTATCACATAGGCTAAGTAGGCCTCACACCCATGCCGCAACAACCTTTTGGTTTGTGCAATGGTTAAAAACTTACGGGTTTGTCGTTGTCCCTTGAACACGACCTCCCGTCCTTCGGATACCTTGAACTTAATTTTCTTTCTTTCATAATCGATCTGAGCGCCATTGCTCGACACCCAATCCATTCCCAGAATGACATGGAATTTCCCCTAATTTAAATGGGGTCAAGTCTACACGAAACTGTTGACCTTCTATCTCTAGACTACAGCCTGGGTATGCCTTATCAACTGGAATTACTTCCCGGTTTGCTATCTCTACTTTTAACACTTCTTTTAATGGTTCCGCTCTAAGTCTTAACTTACTCGCGAAATCCCTCGAAGTAAAAGACTTAGTAGCTCCCAAATCAAATAAAACATTAGCATTGACGGTATTGAGTAGAAGGGTACTTGCTATCACATTAGTGTCCCGCACGGCATCCTTCACGGTCATGTTGAAAGTTCTAGCGGTCGGGGACTTATTAGAAGCTGCCCTACTCATGCCTGACATGGCTGGTGCTGTACCCTTACAATCTTTCTTCATGTGCCAAATCCTTCCACATTGGAAGCAAACTATAGGATTTCGGGGGCAAGCTGGGGCCAAATGTCCCGGTTGGTTACATCTATAGAAGTTTACTGCAGTCATGGTACAGGTTCCCGAGTGTTTCTTTCCGCAAGTCTTGCAATTTGGCAGAGGGGTCGAGGTTGTCTAAAATGCGATACTCCAGTCTACCTACCGCCCTGGCTTAGGCTCCTGTTCTCAGTTCTCCTGAATCCGAAACTCCTTGAAGGTTGGGACCTTGTCCCTCTAAATGGCTTAGCTGGGAAACTCCCGCTCACAGAGCTTCCTCCTTGACTACTAAACTTTCTCTTCTTCTCCTCTCTTCCTTTCTGACTCTGCTCATTACCTGATTCCACTATGGTTGCCTTTTGCACTAGCGAGGCATAGTCCGTTATTTCCAACACAGCTACTCTATTCTGAATCCATTGCTTTAGCCCTTGCTGAAACCTCCTTGACCTCTTCAAGTCGGTATTGACAAATTCTGGCACAAATCTAGACAACTCAGTTAACTTGGCTTCATACTCCGCCACGGTCATGTTATCCTGTTTCGGTTCCAAAAACTTTCGCTCCATTTGTGCTTCCATGAATACAGGAAAATACTTCTCCAAAAATAAGGTAGTAAACCTTGCCCAGGTAATAATGGAATCTGTTTCTAGGTTCCTCTTCGATTCCCACCAGTAGTTAGCCTCTCCCTTCAGAAGGTAAGTGGCAAAGATGGTCTTTTGGGCTTCCTCGATACCTAGGATTTCAAACGATTTTTTCATTTTCTTTAACGAAGCTCTTGCCTCAACAGGGTCAACGGATCCCTGAAATTCTGGGGGCCTAAGGGACTTGAAGGCCTTAAAAGCACTATGCCCCGCAGTATTGGGGCCTGGTGGTGGTGGCGGTGGGTGCTGGTTCAAATTATGTCGGAGTAGGTACATGAATTGGTCCATCGGGTTTCCACCGGGGACCTCCACATTCTAAGTACTTTCATACTCTTCCTCTTCGTAATCCTGATCATCAAACTCATTATAATCATCATCCTCTCCGCTTCCTTCATACTCACCTTCCTCATAATTTTGTTCTCCCAACTCGTGGAAGTCTGGGTTTTCTTCCTCATTATGAAAGTCTTGCCC
Source organism: Heracleum sosnowskyi (assembly GCA_030848705.1). NCBI lineage: Eukaryota > Viridiplantae > Streptophyta > Magnoliopsida > Apiales > Apiaceae > Heracleum > Heracleum sosnowskyi. The sequence continues at coordinate 77,101,901 of CM061239.1, forward strand.
TATATCTCTCTGGTTAACACTACCCTGAGCCGCAGAATTGGCGGGGCGTGCTCGTATTCCCATACGTTGGGGTGGCATTTTTCTGAAATTTTTAAACAAGAACTTTTATTAAAAACTATTTGTTCTTTCAAAATAGGTGGATGGATCAGTTGAGTTCATTGGTGAAAATCCTGGAAATCATCATTTCACAAGGTATATATATATATATATATATATATATTTATATATATATATATATATATAAATATTTTTTCAAAACGAGTGTTGCATAGTTTATATGTCAAAACTGATAACTTGTAAAACAGTTGAAATAGCAGGGTATATCAAATTTAAAACTGAAAGCTTTAAAGAAACTGAAATGCACGAATATATACATAAGTGACATAAAGTCACGAGGTACTGAAAGTCAAGGTTTCAACAAAAGCGAACACGTCGCTGAAATACATCATCCGTACAACAGTCAACCAGTCAACATCTACTAACGTCAGTCTGATCAGCCTATCTCTAACCCAGAAAGGATACTACTATACATCAGAACCATCCCACAAAATTGGCACTACTAACGGCCATCTGAGATTAGAGAACTAAGCTATCTGTCACCCATCAAAGCTCCTCCTCTGGGCGGGTCAGGCTCCTGACACGCGCCATGGCCTCTGTCCAAATCAACTCCGCGGTCCATCGGGATACCAGTCCCTCAACAATAAGAGGCAGGCCTCTCATGCGGACCATAGCTCGCACCTTGATGCTAGAAATCTCACGTCTCATCCCCCCAGGGGTCATAAACCTCGTCCCGTCCTGATAGGAATGACGGGTCTCTCTCTCTACAGCCAACTGTCTCCTCAGCTCGTCAGCTCTAGCCTCTGCCGTTGCCAAGTCAGTGGTCAGTCGGCCAATCATCCAATCATGGATCACAGTGGTACTCCAGTAGGTGAGGGAGGAGGTGTGTCCGGATCAGTCATGGGCTGGTCCTCCTCATATCCCTCAGGGGCGAGGTCATAGTCATCGTCTGATGGTAACGGGCTCAGTGGGGGCACATGAGGGGTAAGGGCTCTCACAGTAGGCAGAGGGTACATCCTGATGCCTCCTCGGCTAACGCTGTCCTCAGAAGTCTCATCGTCCTCCATGGTACCTACATCAGGCACAACCTGATCCCTCTCAATGGAATAATCATCCTCAGTCGACTCTCCATCAATAGTGGGAGTAGGGGAAGTAGGAAAGTCAAACACAGTCATGGGGTCCTCTTCCGGATCCTCGTTCGGGTCCTCTGGATCCTCCTCGGGATCCTCATCTGGATCCTCCATGGGGTCGTCCATGGGATCATCCTCAGCCGGCAGCAGAGCATCGTCATGCTGGGTCTCAAAGTCATCAGCCTCCTCGGCCGCAAAAACCGATACAAACGAAAGCTAGGTTACTATTGTGAAATAAAAAGTTCCCTTGCGGGTTTTAACGGTTAGTGCTACATCCGGTAACCCAACCATGAACTCGATGAGAGTTCTCATTATTATTATAGTTGCATTTATTATTCCTAACGCCCTATCGTTTCTGAGATTAATAAATATACGCTCTGATACCATTTCTGTAACACCCCCAGATCCGGGGTCAGAGATCTAGGTTGTCACACTCCTTATTCCTTACAAAAACTTGATACTCGAATCATAATAATAATAACTCAATACACGTGGTGACCCCGCCCTAAATATACACACGCCAGTTATGTCTCAGAAACGAAATTGCATAAACAGTAGTCATATGATCCACAAAGTAAAGTTATTACAACTCAAAAGTAGAGCACTCGAAACCTACTGCCAGTATGATTTCTACTTGAAACCAGAAAGGCAGCGCAAATGTTTGTTCTTGTTCATTATTTTACATAAATGATACTTTTAATAAAACCGGAGCAACAAGAGCAGCACTCCGAACCAACTTAGTATTTCTACCTGAGGTGCTGCAACAACCATCCTACGGGCGGTCTACACGTCTCTGACTCGCTTCCGAGCGGTGTGGTAGATCCTGGCCATCTACTCTAGCTGTTGTGTTGTGATATATATAAAAGAAACAAGAGTGAGCACTAAGCCCAGCAATAATATAAAGCGGAATAATCATATATGAAAGCTTACAAAACTTCATTCGTATACAGAATGATATACTGAAATATTCTTTTCGTCAAAACAGGCCATACAGTTCAAATACTGTATGAGGTATAGTACTTTGTTAAAATATCGTTCACAAGTATCCGTAACCGGTATTTAACCAAAGTCACCAAAACATTTCTGAAATTCCAATCCTTGGAAAAAAACATGGGGAACTGTACAGGGCTACGCACCGGTATACGATGATCAGTCGTCATACCATAGATTTTCTACTAGTAGATGGATAATCCTGAAGGTCATTACCCTAGCCGCATACGGGCTTTTAAGTTGGACCGGCGTCACTCGGCCTCTTACACATTGGGAACCCCATGGCGACATCAAGGCCACACAAGTGGACCGCTCCCTGCCAACGGATTCCACTGGACTGGCGTCATCCAACCTCTTATTAAATTTCCTACTGGCGACATCAAGGCCAAAAAATAGTTTTCTGCTGGACCGGCGTCACCCGGCCTCTTACGCTATCCTGGCGACATCAAGGCTAGAAAAAAAATAGTTTTCATTTGCGGGACCGGCGTCGTTTCCCCCAACTATCTATAACTGGAACGGATATTACTCTGGTTCCCCAAGCATAAGCTTGTTGATAGGTTTTGTAAAAACACCCTTACTTCCGGATTATATCGGAAGTAAGTCACAATGTGGGTTGACCGTTGTCAACTGACCTCGATCCTCGAGTAAAACATTTCGAAATCACGACCTGGGAGTTTTGTAAAATATCTTTAGTTTTGATAATTCAAAAACCCAAAATATATCACTTTTAATGAAAGAGGCAAGTGAAATCATATTTTCACTTCCTGGAATGGATTCTCAATTTTTATAAGTCAATAACCATAGTCATCATTTGAGATAATTCAATAAAAATTAGTTGGGAACCCCTACTACAATCAAATAAATCTTTTTAAGATCATAAAATATTTTAAATAACCATTGGAACCTTACGTAATATTTAAATAAGGTTCTATGATTTTTAAATCATTTTTGGAATATTTAATAAATATTCAAATAATAATTATTGAATTACTATTCAATAAAATTCTACTTAAATGAATATTCCAAAATAATATTCACTTAATTAAATCAATATTCAAATAAAATTTATAATAATATTATCTAAATGTCTCACATTAAATATCCAATGATATAAATATTGGAATATTTAATCAATATAAAAATATGGTTGTCTCTGGAACCCTCCAGCCTTTATGACAGTATAATCAAAACAAAATAATAATTTGGCTCCCGGTTTATGTTTAAACTACCATACAAGTGCTCTACACTTAGAGCCTTTATAAAACCTTGGTTTATATCTAATATAATCATAGCATATAAACCATATAATCTTACGAAAGCTTTTAAAGCAATAAAACAGTATATATCACAATCACAACGGTTTATAATAACAGCATCTATATAAGATGTAGAGTTTGAAAACTTGCCTGGGTGTCTCAGTGAAGTGGTAGTGGGGGCTTGGGAGTGTGCTCGTCGAACTATAACAAGATACACAATACACAATCAGTCCCCTAGAACCAATTAATGTGCCATTAACTTAAGCATTAACGTTCTATTAACGAAAATCAAATGTCTCGCTCTTGGTCACTTATAACCTCATGACATTCCGTAAACTCCTAAGTCAAAAGTTTGGGTGGAAATCTATTCACAAAACCCAAGTACTTTACCATTACTAACTCATCGTTTTAACCATCCCCTTAAGGGTATTTCTCTTGCGCAACTTTAGTTCTCGCATTTTTATAAAATCGAAAACTTATCTTTTTAACACGAAACCTTCTCGGTTACCTTCCTAACTGTCCAGGATAGTATCCACTTTAATATCATGACCCAATTCCATTTGTAAGGGGTTTGATCACAAGCTCAAAGTTCATATAGTGAACTACTTAGTTATCTGAAACCGCTTTTACTAAAACGGGTGTTTCTCCTAAACAGTAAATCGAAACGATACGATTCTTTTGCCAAAACAAACTAAGACACAAGAGGGTTTATACCTTCCTTGATACTTAATATCAAAGTTTAAACAACTATCACTAATCATTATCAATTTAATCACTAATATCAAAGTATAAGTAAAAGTGTGAGAGGGTTTATACCTTCCTTGGTACTTAATATGGACTATAGATGGCTAGTATACTCTTCCTTGCTCCTTGATTATCCTTTACAAGTCTTAAACTTCAAGATCAAAACAAGATTTCATGAGTTTACTATTCATTTCACTATTCATCATCAACTTTAGCTCATGATTTGAGCATGATAACATCCATGGATGAAGCTAGGATCAAGGATTTACCTTAGTCTATGGATGAGGAAGATTTAGAGCCCAAGATCATGATTTTTGGTGGAGCAAAGCTTGAAGAAATTTTTTCTAATCCTTGGAAGAAAAAGGGGCCGAATGTTCTTCTTCTTCTTGATGCTTCCTTCTTGATTTTTCTTTTCTTTTCTTTTTGTCTAATAAAACCTAATTACATGCCTTTTAATTTTGTGGTCTCAATTGTGTTTTGTCACCCAATGACACATGTCAAGCTATTGTGGTTTTGTGGTGAAATTGGTGACAAGGTGGTGATTCTTCACCTTGTCATCACCTTGTCACTGCTTATGTCATTGCTTATGTCATGGTTCGTGTCATCAATCCTCTTATATGTTACACTTGGTGATCTTATATGATACTTCTCCTTCGGTTAGGATTTAATCCATAATTCGTTACGCTTCTACTTTGCTGCTAAGTTTTGAGATATGATCATGGATTTCTCATTCTATATAATTCCTCAAAATGATCAATTCAATATGTCCTTGATTGTCCAGTGAATAGTGATTTAAAACTCGAATGGAAATCTTCTGATTCTGATTGCGTTTGCATTCACTTATTCTCCTTATACATCAATAATGTAACTTCGAAACATCCATTCCATGTTTCCCATATAGGGTGGTCTGAAAATATTTTCATCAGCAAATTTACTATTCATCAAGGTTTCAAATATTACAAAATTTTGGGATATTACACATTCTAAACCATCTCTTTCCTTACATGCAAGTACTACTCACACCGATGCATCTAGGTTGAGTGAGAGTGTTCAAAATAAAAGAGAGATAAAAGAAAAGAGAGGTGAGCATAAAAATGAGAGGCAGCCAAATGAGCTGGAAAAAGGTGAGGGACTTAAGCATGTCCAGAGTGACCTTGAGGGAGCCCCAAATGTTCAGGCACTAGGCCATGAGAGTTCTTATGTGAGGAGTGATGAGATCACTCAGATAACACTAAGAGTGTGAGAACCCCAACAGCGTCCATGCCCCATTCTTTCCCTTCCCCTCCAAGAAGGTTAAGAACTGGTGGCCCCTCTACTGCTAACAAATTGGAAGCCCTAGAGCACAGGTGTCTCTTTATGGAAACTAAGCTTGGCAGCATGTCTACCATGGTGGCCTCTGGTTTCTCCAGTATTCAGGAAGCTATTCAGGTTCTATCTGCAAGTATTGATGCTGCCAACTTACCTAAGGGGGAGAAAAGGGCAAGATCAGAATCTGTTCCAAAGCAAGATGCTGCATCTCAGGGGAAGCCTGCAGGAAAGGGGGAGTCTGTATCTGCAAAGAAGACAGGGGGAGCAAAAGGAGATTCAGGAAGTAAGGGGGAGCAAGAACAAGAAGCTGGAAATCTGTTTGAGTATGATATGGCTGGTGAAACAGTGCTAATGTCTAAAGAAGCACTGGAGGCAATTCAAGGAAAAGCTCCATCCAAAAGACCAGTACTACGTCCTGTGACAATCAGAGAGCCAACTCCAATACCAAAGGAGAGTGCACTTGAAAAGAAATGGAGAGAGAAGGAGGAGCAAAATAGGCTGGGAAAAGGGAAAGACAAGTTGCCTGAATACATCTTGTCAGGAAATATCTGGAATGAAGGAACTGAGTTCAGTCAGGAGGATGCAAATGCTTTAATGGTTGACTATAGGGAAAACACACTGCACAATCATGATAATGACTTCAGTAAGATAGTTGAGGAGGCAATGTTGGAGCCAAACAGAAGATTGAATAATTGCTCAACTTTACTGAGACAGAAGATCATAAGTGTGTGTGTGAAGATCAATGAAGAGAAGAGGTGGGCTATTGATCTGTACTTGAACAATGGAATATCTATGATTATCACTATGCAACTGTTGGAGAGCCTACCAGCTAAGGTGTTAACAATGATGAAGAACAAAATCAAGGCAAACCATACATCCTTCAATGAGATTCTGCATTTGCAAATGCTGAGCTTAATCTCAGAAAAACTTCCAGAAGTCTACACCAATCCATTCTGTGTCTACTATGAATCTACCACAAAGGATGGTAAAAGGAGATGTTCATACATGAGTCTAGGAGGCACTTCTACATTGGAGTCAAAGGCAATACTGAAGGTGCTAGATATGATTCTCAACTCTAAAGCCAACAAGGAAAGAGCTCTAGCTGTCAATGCAATCTATGATTTGCTGATGAAAAGAGACAAGGAACTGAGCTCTACAGTAAAGAAGATGATCACCAAAGCAAACTCCAAAAGAGCTGATCAAGGTGAAAGCTGTTCCTTTGATGTTCCCTTTGATGGTGATGATGAGTTGGATGGAAGTGGAGGAACTGGAGGAGCAAGAAATGCTAGTGGGAGTACTTCTGGGAATGTTGGAACTAAATCCCAGGAGGAAAACAAAGAAGAAGCTCATGTGCAAGAAAAGAAAAATGCTGGAGTTACAGAAGATGAGGAATCTGAAATAATTGAAGCTTTGGAGGCAAATATCTTGAGATGTGCTATAGACAGTATAAATGCTGAAAAAGATAATGTCACCAAAAAAGCTGTCACAGAAGACACTGTCCTGAAAGAAGTTGTCTTAGAAGACACTGTCATGGAATATACTGTCTTGAAGGACACTGTCGAAGAAGATACTGTCAAGGATGGAATCAAGTCTACTGTCAAACCAAAAAGGACAAAATCCTTAGCCAAGGCTTGGTTTTCTAGACAGGAACCTGAACCTAAGGAGACTTCTAAAGCAAGGAAAGGAAAGACCAAGTACTTAGGAATTAAGAAAGCTACAGGGCTATGTAGGATTTTGAAGAAGCCTCTTCAAATCAAATACCCAAACTCTTTTGAAGTGCAACATGCTAAATCCAAAGAAATCAGGAGTGTTGAAGTGAAGTTATATGTCAATCAGGAGGCAAGCATGTGCACTCTCTGGTGGGATTCATCAAGGTCAATAAAGGTTTATAAGGACTTTATCATGGAAGTTGAGTCAATTTCTGTGAATGACATCCCTGTGATTGTGAGAACAAAGGTCAAGAGAAGGATTGATTACTTCTTCTTGGACAGAATGGTGGATCTACTCCAAAGCTATGACAATGTTCCCAAAAATGTCATGGAACATGTTCTGAAGTACAAGGATGAAAGGGATATGGAATTCTATCAGAAGTTTGGTATGTTTGAAGATCATGATGATGCTGACATTTCTCACTTGCTGGAGTATTCTGATGAAGAGATAGCTGATTATGAAGAGGACTTTCCTGAAAAAGAGGTGCAAACCCAATCAAGCCAAGAAGGACCTTCAAATCCATCAGGGAAAGAAACTGCTGAAGATGTGGAAGCTTCACTCATGAATAAATGCAAAGAAGCAAACAAAATGGAAAGTGAATGGCCCAATTACCAAGCTTGCATGCTTGAGGATCCTTTAAGGATCAAGTTCATAAGGGAAGAGATCCCTGTGAGAAGTCTTCATAAGCTCAAAACAAGTGCCTTGAAAGACTTGCTCTACATGGTAATTGGATTAATTCATCCATTAGAACAGCTGTGTTTTTCTGAGATTGAGGGCATTCTTTAAAGAAGAAAGGGTGAAGACTCAAAGCTGGATAAATCAAGGAGAAAAACCCTGAATGCATATCCTGGAAGAAGATTTAAACTTGTTGAAGGCATATTGAAGTTCAGAACTCATGCCTTTGGTCAAGAATTGTGGATGGATCTCCAGGATGCAAGAGTATGTATCTCCAAAGCAGTCCAAAAGCACATTGATGAGATAGAAGATGATGCCATCTCTCCTGATAAGAAGGCATTGGTGGTAGGACTCAAGGAGATTCTGAAAGAAGCTATCATCAGAGAAGATGAAGCAAGACAGAAAAGAAAATCTGAAGCTAAGTAAAATATTTTATCAATTCTGATCTTGTTAGTTAAGTTTTCAGCATGTATTAATTGTAAATTTGTTGTTATTGTCCATAAAAACAAATTTGGGGAGATTGTTAGGATTTATGGGTGATAGCTATGATACAGCTTAACTAGATAGTTTTTTAATGCTTAATTTTATTAAGTATGAACATACTATCACAGCCAGAGTATGTTCTTGTAACCATTTCGTTTGTTGTTAAATAAGAGTTTAAGTACATCTTGGTAGAAGTTCATTTATTTGTTCAAGCCTCAAGAAGTGCTCAAGGAGGACAGCGAGAATAAATGTTACTGTCATGGCACTGACAGTAAGGTTACAAGAAGACAGCATGTTGCAAGTCACGACAGTATATCCACTCTGACAGCAACATTGGCGGAAGCCCTCGGACATCACCTTTACCCTAACCTGACAGCAAGCTTGGAATTCCTGACAGCATCTATTGCGGGGATTTCTTACTATCACCAAAAGCGCATTCCTGTGACATCAAGCTTGGGGTTCAGGATACTGTCATGAAGGGATAATCTTTGTATTGGGGATCTACCCAGTCAAACATGTAATAGTTTGGATGTTCAAGAAACAGGCGTGCTGCAGTATCCCAACACTGCATCAGGTCTGCAAGACTACGACAGAAGCTTGAGAGATCACATGACAAAGCTCACCAATTCAAGAGTATGACAAATCAACATCTACTGAATTGTGTTAGCTAAAAATGGAATGTATCTAGATTGCTTTATTCAGTAATGATAAACTTGTTTGTATAGCAATTTAGGTAAGACTCACGGGTAGACAATTTGTAAGAAGCTGCCACATGAAAATGACAGCAGCTTCACAAACCCGTGATGATTGAGATAGGTTGAGTTGTTACTTAGACTATCTCTTGATTCATTCTTTGTAATCACTCGAAAAATCGAAGCTCAAGAAAACCAACATTTTCTTGAGGTTGTAGCAACAATTTGCAAAATAAATAAAACATTTATTTTGTGAGAAAAACTCGCGTGTCTACTTGTGTTTGCATTCCATAAACTGATAAACGTTAATCTTAGCTTTTGTTATTGAAACGTAGATTGAGATTTATCAGTATTGCATTCAACCCTCTGCAATAGTCAAGGACCAACATCATATAAATTCAGTTTTCACCAGTTCTTCAGAGTCCATGTATATCTTGATTTCTGTTAAGCCTTCTTTCCATTACATGTAACGAATAAAGGTTGTTCATATGAGAATGTAAATATAATTGGAGAAACAAAAAATGTTTTAAACTTTTTCCTACTTGAACAGTTGAACACATTGATGCAAATTATGGATGAACAAGGTGACATTAACATTTTGTTGGAAAAACTTAGTATTTTAGACTAAGTTGTGGATCATTTTGAGACTCAATTTGGGTGAGGTACACTCTATATTAGTGTTGTGTATTGGTTGCGCTGCATTCTCCTCCGTGAGGGGATTCTAACGCATATTTACGCACTCAAAATGAATAAAAGGTTAATGAGAAATGATGTTCTAAAGTACGACCTTTTAAATGTATAAAGTGACTTTTGTATCACATCGAGAGTAGCACAAACCTATTATTTGGTTTTTATTATAAATACATTGTCCCACGTCGAAAATAAGAACAAGTCCCTTTAAGCCTCTCTTTATAAATAGAGTATTAGGGTTTCAGTCTTTTTTAAGTTGTAAAAATTATAGTCACCTCTATAATATTACTTTCGTCAGTTTTAAACCTTCAAAATATTTCGGTGATAGTTTCGGACTCGATTCAAGTTTGTTGAGAGTATTTTATCCACAGACGATGAAAGGAGACATGTTTTCTGGACTCGAGATTAAATCCAATTTCTGTTTGTTTTCTCAAACCCTTCTCCTTAAATTATAATTAATTATATAATTATATATATGTATGTATCGTTACATGAATCAATTATTTCTTGTAAATTATAATTATATATTTGATATATATAATTCTGTCTATGTCGTATATGATTGACAACAATCTTAAAGCGGTTTTATTTTCAATTGTATGTACGATTTGATCAATTTATTTGACTTTTGGTCCTGTAATCCTCATGGGTTTTTAGTTCTTGATAACTAAAATCGTGGTACAATATTGAGACTGTTTGGTGGATATATTTGTTTAAAATAAAGCAGGATGCATCTTTGGTTATGGCTTTAGTAAATGATATGTTGATACGTGAAGCTGATTTGCAATGGGTAGACATTTGTATTAAACTGGTATATTAAATTTAGTTTTACAACATGTATGCTTATGCAATTAATGGTGAATAATATGCATATTTTGATTTTGTTATAATTTGCGGTACTTAGCATTTTGTTAATGTCAGTAAATGATGTGTTATTGCTTGATTAAATAATAATAGTTCTCTTTAATGGTTTGTTGCCTTGTAAAAGAGTTTATTTAAGGGAAAATGCCATGCGGATAATCCTTGTATATGCTTGAGGCGGTGGATTAATCACATGTAATGGTGACTAATGTTAAGCTTATACACATCGGATATATCATATATGTACATGAAATTGTTGTGCTTATTTAGTGTAAAATTTTATTTAAGTAAGCCTGACTGGGTTCTTGTTTGATAGAATTGCTCGGGCCTAGTTCATTCTAAATTTTCATAGCATTATCATGCGATTTGTTGGAATTCTTTATTGGAAATCAAAAGATTATTTAATTATTGATTGACAGATTTGTCAAATGTGATGGCACGCGCAAAGATAGTTCTTTGGAACTAAAATTCTTCGTCAATTTTTGAAATGTTTAAAAACCTAACGCACCTGGTACCTATAAAATACAGGTTGTGGGTCAGCATGAAATTTATAATTTTTTGGTTGGATTTGTTCCTCCGATTAAATTATTATATATATCTCGTGTTGGTGTCAGTCTGCTGCGGCGTGAAGCACAAGCCTATTACGACGATCAATGTGATACCTAATACGGCATTGCAGTCAGCTATATGCTAAAATTTGAAAAAATTCATAAACCCTAACGCGTCGGTTGATCAATAATCACTGAATGTGAGTTTTGTCGGAAGTTTATGTTCTTCCTTGGGCCTTTTCTGGCCTTTTCTAGTTGTACCAGTGGGTGAGGCAGAAATTTTGATTCTTGTGAACCATACTGAAATTTCTGGGGGATATTTGAATTTTCAAATGGTGGGAATAAATGGTTTTAACGTAATTCTGTTAAATCTTATGAAGTTCTTGATGAATAATGTGAAACCTGCTCTAATGAGATGTGGTAACAAAATGTGTGATTACTTTCTTAAAGGATAGTATTATGTTGATTACGTGTACTCTGTATAAAGTAAGAAGATGAAGTTGAATACAGATTTTTGCTCTATAAACTCGAGGTTGAACACCAACTTAATACGAAAAATAAAATGGTAAAGAATGACTTTGGTGAAAAATAATCACTGGGTGAATTTTGTTCACAACAAGAATATTCATAAGATCACTGCACCTTACTCGCATTATATAAATTGAGTAACTGCGGGTTTGAGTTGCTCTTTAATGTAGATGAGAAAAACAATTTTGATCAGTTCAGACTATCACTGAATATGAGCATATTAGTCATGAAAAGACTAATCATGTTTCAAACTAGATACCATGGAAGGAAATAATCAAATTTCCTATTAATTTTGGAATGTGGGAAAACATTCTTAGAAATGCTAAAATTGTGGGGGTATCTAGAATAGAAAATTATAGAACTTTCTATGAATAATGGAATGTGGTGCAACATTCTTGAAAATATTAAAGTGTGGGGTATCTTGAAGATGCCTTGATACCAATACCTATGAAGGTAAAAAGGGAATCCAAAAATTAATTAAGGTATTTTGGATAGATATATAGACAATGATTGAATCTAACGATATCATGTAAATGAGTCGATATCCTGTAAATGAGTCTAATTTGTGAGATTTATTAGGGGTTAAATATCAAAGTGGTCATTGAAGTGAAGACCATATATCATTTTCATCACTGATCTCAACGGGGTATCGTTTCAATCACTAAAGTCATCATAAACATCAAACAAATAACTCTAAATATGTGTTCGAAAAGTAAAAATAACTTTTCTCGATTTCTACACATATTTCTTCAATACTATTGCAACCAAATGAAAAGTTATGAATTCTAGTATTTCAGATAATTTATTTAGATTTTAAAAAATTCATTTACTATTTATTTTTAATTAAATCAAAGTAAATAACTATAAAATTAAAAATAAATAGTAAATAAATTTTTTAAAATCTAAATATAATATCATAAATACTAGAGTTCATAACTTTTTATTTGGTTGCGGTAGCATTCAAAAATATGTGTAGAACTCGATATAAATTATTTTTAGTTTTCGAACACATATTTAGAGGTATCCGTTTGATATTTATGACGACTTTAGTGATTAAAGTGATACCTCGTTTAGATCAGTGATGAAAGTGAGATATGGTCTTCACTTCAGTGACCACTTTGATATTTAACCCGATTTATTAGTATGTAAATACTGAATCTAGCTTCTATGATGAGCTATTAGTTCCTTGTAGATTTGTAATTAAAAAATTTATCCGAATAAATTTATGAGTTATTGGATGAATTTGAGGTTGAATCTAGACAGAGCAAAAGATTTCGAAAATTTATTAGTCTAAAAATGTGCTTGAAGGTGACCTCAAAGCTTGAGAGAAGCTATAAGAATTTTCTCAAAAATAGGTACGAAAAAATAGTTATCAAAAAATAGGTATCTATTTCGTGTTTAACAATATAATATAAATAGATATTGATGATGGATTGATTAAAAAAAGAATAAATATTAATAACGCTAGAGACCCTAAAATAGATTAAAAAAAAGTTATAAAATATACGGGACAAGAATAACCCGTATTTATTGATCTGGCCACTAAAAATAACTATGAGGAGGAGATGATGAGAAGAGCTTAGCTTATCTTTTATAGATAGGATATTATGATGAGTTGTAAGTCAATATTATTCATCGCCGGAACAATAACTCCGGCGAGCTCTAAGAATGTAATTGCAGCAGCACCTCAATATAATAATAACAATTGCTTTTCTAGAGACGCATTCCGGACCTCTTATAAACAACATTCTTTCACCTACAAGAAGAGAAAGAATAATTACGCTGGGAAATGTGCATGCTCTTTAGTGCTTCCTCTTCTTCCTTTTCCGTTAGAGCAGGTTCATTTTCATTAATTTAGTTGTATTTTAATTTGATTTTTTATATTATATGTATTCTTCTAACAGGCTTGTTTTTGCACTTTAGGTACTTGTTCCAACAGAGAGTAAGACACTTCATCTGTATGAAGCAAGATATCTTCAACTCCTTGAAGAGGTATATGTGTTACAATTAAGATACAGACTACTTAACATCATTTCTGTTTTTATGCTATTGTGTGTTTAAAGCCTTATTATAGCACTTGAATGAACGTTTAGTATCTTATCCTCCATATCATTCTATGTTCCTCAAGTTTAATTATCAATATTCTTATCTTACCCTTTAATTAATTGTTGATAATATGAACACCAGCTTTTCATTCTCATATCCAAACTACTGCCACTCTAACTTCAAATAACCTTCTCCCTCGCTCTGCAGGGTGGAAGAAAATTAAAGAATACAATATTTCTTTAGGTTCTAAAATGCCGACAAATATATATCTTACTTTTATTTATTTAGTTTTTAAACGGTTTTGTCTCCATTTGTTTGTTTCCTATTCGGGAGATATATGTCGTATCATTTTCTTATTCTCATCATGAATTATCTGAAATATATCTCATCCTTCTTTTGGTTTCAGTCTGTTTCAAATAAGAAGAATTTTTTTGTGCACTTTGTGTTAGATCCTATTGTTGTGGGTTATGCAACATCAGGACCATCTTTCGCCGCCCGATATGGTTGCTTGGCTGTAATAGAGAAAGTAAGCATCTCCACTTTTGTGAAATTAAAATTCATACATTTGAATGACATTTAATGGTGATTATGTACTTGATGTTTTTAACATGTAGGTGGAGCGACTAGATATTGGGGCCCTAGTCTCTATAAGGGGGGTAGGCCGTGTCACAATTGCAAAGTTTGAGCAGGTGAGGAATCTTCATAATATAGAGTTTACTATTTTCATACACAAAAAATATATATTATGGAACTTGGGTGATAGCAATCCTATGATGGAAGACTGCTAAGAAGATTGATACTTGTTGCATTGCAACAAAACTCAAGTATTGGCTGCAGTACTATAGCTATTTATAACTGAAACCATCTCTTTTTCACTTCTAGTAATTAAAATGTCTACTATTATAGTTTAGAACATGCACGATCAAAGATATATTCAGATTCTTACCCTCAAATTATTTTTAGTCGGAGCCCTACTTGAAAGGAATGGTCCTACCACTTCAGGATAATGTACCAGAGGATCTTAGCAATATAGACTCTAAGGTTTTGGAATTGAAGAAAGCACTTTACAGTTTGAATAGTTTGGAAATAAAGTTAAAGGTGATCTCTCTCTCTCTCTCTCTCTCTCTCTCTCTCTCTCTCTCTCTCTCCCTCCCTCTCTCCCTCTCTCCCACACACATATACGAGGATGCGCCAATAGTGAGCTTATATCTATGTTTTGTCACATGCAGAAGTCATGTTTACATGTTCATTGTGCTACTCATAGCTACAAGCAAACTCAGCCAACTGCCTATGCAGAATGTTACAAAATTTAGTCTCCTTGTCTGCGTAAAGATTGCAGATTTCAGATAAGACACTTGTCACTTTATTCGTGAACTGATAGTAAATAGAAAAAATTTAAAAACTCATTCTTAAAATTGCACAGCCACATGAACTGTCCAGTTACAGCCAAGAGTATCTAATTAACATCCTAGGAATGATTGTATTGATCATATTACTTGACTGTTGCTTAGATTGTGCTCTGCATGCTAGTTGTAACAAGTTAGTAGTTTATATACTCAAATGGTGAGGATACATTATCTCTCATATCAATTTCCTTTTCTTCTACCTACAGTGTCGGAGTTGGATCCAATTATTAGCTTTCTAAATTATTCCAGACCAGTGCAATCTCTTCAATACTTAAGCAAACTGATCCCATGGCATGATATATATGTATATGCGCACATCTATCAGCTCACCTGTTTCTTTGTGATACAGCGTGTGACTGTCTCACTTAAGTTATTGACAATTCTTGTCTCCACAACCATCCTTTATCTCTTTAACTTTAACAATTTGATTGATGACCTGATGCAAGCTTTCTATCGTCTACTGGAATACTTTTATGAACAATCTGCGTCAAATCACGAGTTTGACGAAATTGTTGTCCCAAATGCAACTGTTTCGTACAAGTTTATCAACCGGAGACATACCTAAGAGGACATTCCCTTGCATACACAATAATAAAATCAGAATTTAATTGTGGAGTGAATTAATCATGGTAGAGGCTTTGGGTAATAATTT
Organism: Heracleum sosnowskyi; assembly: GCA_030848705.1. Taxonomy (NCBI): domain Eukaryota; kingdom Viridiplantae; phylum Streptophyta; class Magnoliopsida; order Apiales; family Apiaceae; genus Heracleum; species Heracleum sosnowskyi. Next base: position 77,117,677 of record CM061239.1, read on the forward strand.
CCAACCTGTAATACTTTCTACTAAATTGTGATACCATTGAATGCAACCTCCATTAAATACGGTTTGCAATTTCTCATCAATATTACGTTTACTTTCATTACCAATATATAAGTTTTATGAGTGGACTCATTAGGCTCGATTTTCCTGATAGGCCAGCAAGGACGCAGCTCTGCAGACTCAAACTGCTAACTCATTATCATGGTCTGAGAAGCAATGTTCAGTAGATTGTGAAGAATATTATTTTCCGTCCATTGCCGAGCGTGTATCCTTTGCAGCACTTCAACCTATCTCAGGTACTTCCTTCTTCCCCTGTTAGTTTATATCCATTTCTGTCCCAACTTATTTGCAGAATTTATGTTAATGATTGCTAAAGTAATCGTAAAAGTAAAGCTTTTTTTCCCACGATGAACTTTGATCAATATGTGCTGCAGCTTGTCGATCTTTGCACCAGTACTTTTCTCTTGTTTCTTTATATTTGTTAGTCCTCTTTGAATTGGTTCTCTTATCTGAGTTAAACTGATTGGTCTTAGTTAATAATGTTGGGTTTACCACTTTACTGTGAACATGAACTCTGGGACTTAAATATCGGTCTTGAATATTTCTTATGTGAATTTTTTTTTGTTATTACTGCAAATTCATATTGGTATCCACTGCCCAGTTATTGCCACAACTTCCCCAATCCCTGATAGGGTTAACTACTCAACATACTGGAAAGCTGGGGGAAACCTATCTGCAAGGCAGTTGATGAGACTTAGCTAAAACTTGTGGAAACTTTGTACAATGGGTATTTTTCGAATTGTAATCCTAAATGAAATCAGGACACAAGCAGATAGACTTTGACTTGTAAAACTCAGCCATCCCCTGGTCGTCTACTATTTATTTACACATACAGACATTTTAAGAAGATAGTCATGAACTTACTTTCTCTACAGTTGGAACTTTAAGTCAGAGTCCTTACCATATTTAAGGGCAAGGGTGTAAATACAAATTAAAAGCCTTTATGCTAATCCCTATCAAGAAGATGTATAATCTGAAACCCTTATTGCTCCCAATGACCCAATCTGATTTGAAGTTGTAAGGAGTACATATCAACTTTTTGCTTTCCACTCAATTCTAAATCTGGAATATTAACTTACATGTATAAAAGTACTAAGTTGATTTTCTAAATATATTTAGTTATGCTAATGAAGGAACATCTCAGTCAGAACTGCTAGGGCTACAGAGAGAAAAGTTAAATGCAATGGATGTCAAAGAGACAGTGGAAAGGCTGGAAATGTGTTTGAAGCTTGCAAATAACAACATATCCGTCCTTGCAGCAAAGCTTGCTATTCAGTCCTTGGATCTGCAGTGACCAACCAAACTAAGAAAATTTGAACCTTAGCCAGGGGGGATTATTAAATGACATGGAGCAAAGAACATGGCTTCTATCTGCTCTGTGTCATTGCAGGCTGTAGGTTTCAGTTATGTACAAATTGTTCCTCTCTTTTTTAGCTAAATTAAATTTTTGCTATACTTGAATGAAGAAGGAACGACTAAACAATGGCACATGTATATAAGCTGGTTTAGATTTGTTGATTATACAGCAAGGTCAATTTCTTAAATGGTTTGTTTTTCATTTTGATAAACACTCGCTCCTAAAAGCTTAATCTGGTGGCCAATTCTTCCTGGATGGCACTCCTGTAATCCTATTTAAAGGATAATACAAATTCTTCTATTTTTCTTTCCGTGTTTGACATCAACAGTAAGTTTATATGTAGAAACAGTCAAATGATACTAACAATACTACTAGTCAACTATATAGGTGTACTGGTGTAGTCTTAGACGAGACATATTTGGAGCGCCTAATCGAGATTCGAGACCCTAGAACAGGAAAAAAAAATGTGCATACACAGAATATCAAAATTCATATACATACGCTGTTTCATTAGAATTTTCAAACCCAGTTGGCAAAAAAGAAAGAAGACATTTTCAACATATTTCCAGAATAACACATTTATCTAATTTTGTTATCAAAATTGTGTGCAACATGGTTCTATATATTGATGATAACTTATCTTCCCATTGATCAAACAAAGTATCTTCCCATTCATCAACAGAACTACACAAGTAATAACACTACTACTAAAATAACAAAAGTGGTAAGAAAATTAAGATAGTTGCTCTAACATAAACAAAAAGCTCACCTGCAACGGGAACTACTACGTTACAATACCAAAATTTCAAATTCACATCTACATTTAACATAGAGTGGAACATATCCACTCTAAGCACATGAGAATGTATACATAGAGAGGTAGAGCAAGTTGATGGGTGCTGCATTACAGAGATTATTAATAGCTTTTTGTATGAACTGAAAATATCAAAGTTTAACTATCCACCAAAACGTTTGGTACAAGGCGAAGAATCTTGACATAGCGAAAATCTGATTTAGGATCCACATACTCGACTAGTCCTGAAAATGACAGTAAGAAGTTGATTCAAATTTAACTTCCAAAAAAAATAAAGTACACATTACAAACTTGATATTAATGAAGTCTTATTAGCACAAATAAATGCAGATATGGACCCATAAAGGCAGTTACCAAATTCCTAAAGTCTACAATTATATAAATCCCAACAAAATATGAACAGAAAGTACAGGATGAATCACGTCAAGTATCCCAATATTTTGTTGCGTAACCCAAAAAGAAATGCACACACAATGGAAACGGAATCTCTCTTGTCTTTACCCAACATCTAAATGCATTAACCAAGAATGTTTAAAAACTCAATAGATGCAACTCAATAATTATGAACAAAAGGAATAACTACAACCTTTCATCTATTTCTTTAGAAAACCCTCTTTGTGTATGATGTCTAATTGGATGCCCCAAATTCAGTTGCAAACTTGAGTAGCCACCAATTACCCATTTTTATTGACTACTTCAGGCGGAGCAGAAAATAATAAATTAGTTTTATATTATTATTAGTGAAAAATAAATTACCTAATCCAGAATTTAGACATATGGTAGTGGATAAGTACTAGGTACCAGTTTATAATAAAAAGATTTATTTCCTTTTCTCTAGGATTTTACTAATCTCCAAGTTTTAGCCTTTTAGGATATCTATTTAAACAAATGTATTCATCATTACAGAGATGAGTCAAATATATTGCATTAATGAATCATTGATAAATTTGAGAATTTATTTTTGACAACCGATTCTCTACGGAGATAAGTTTTATCCGTTGTTTGGACCCTTTCCTACAGTCTACATCACCACTTGTCCATTAATGAGTTGCCTTAATCTTTAAGTTTTTAAAAAAATCTGTTATTTTTTCCAGCTTAGAAAGGAAGCAACTTTGATTCAGTTTAAGTCCCAGTTATGTGAAACAGTACTACAACCAGGCAACCTCCTACGACCGGATCAAGGTTTTGCAATTGAGGTTGGTATGTCTAATAACAATTTTAGTTGGGATTCTAATTAGTTAATTTAGTTTAATACATAATGATCAAGATCTAAATAGAAATGTTGTTTTAGAATCTGAAATTATATTATAACAATACATTTATTTTTTCACCCTCCCCATAGTCCAAATCAACAAGACAAAAAATATGATCCATTGGTCTCTGACACTGGAATACTCAACTCTAGAAATCCTCTAGCCACAATAAAGGCCTATACATTCTCAAATCCAAGGAGAATGCCATCACCCATACAACAGTCTCAGGCAACATCAACAACCTTCCTGAAATAATCGTCTCTGTCCTTAACCTATGACAGTTCAAAAATAAACCGCAGTAGACCCCTAAAACTTTTGCTTCCATGCCGTTCCAAAAATAGGTACATGACACAAACAGAAAGCTGCTGCCAATCTGCCATTGACCTAACTAAATAAGACAAGAAACCCTATCCCCGCTATTCATCAACCTCGTTAGATATTACTAAACCATACATTGGCATCATTATTCTACATCCCGCAACAGTTGCTGAATACTGGAAACATCTCGTCATTGTTTGACACAGTTGTCATAAAATTACAAACCATAGGGACAGAGGAAAAACTGAGTGGTGCATAGCCTAGAGTTTGGACCTAGAGATAGGTAAAAGTTGACATGCAAATAATAGTTGTATCAGCAGAATACATTGTTTAAGCAGTACAAATGTGACATTTTATTATGCAATGCTTTACCAAGAATAGTCATCTATGGAATTAAAATTTTGAATGCACCGAATGCAGAGTGAAAAGAATGTAAATCAATCTTAGTACTCATACACTAGCATGAGTGTATAGGCTAAATTATGAATTTAATTAGCAATGAACAATACAAGAAAGCACAGAACAATTTTATTCTTTGTCTTATCCAAAATATTTTGTGATCAAAATTACGTCAGGACTCGGGCTTCACCTTTTTGGATGACCCGTCAAATTTAATAGAGCACTCGGTGTAAGCAGATCCAATACCCAATCCAGCACCAAAAGCTACTGATGCCCACCGGGTCGCAGGAGTTCCTGATACATGTTGAGCATATATCAAATGATTTCTTCAAAACTTGAACACAAAGAACTTATAACTGAAAAGAAGAATTGTGATCCCTTAAAAGAAAAGATCCAGGGGAGTAGTTCTAATTCCTAGACTTGAAGCACAAACTTACCCATGACAATATATACAGTAGAATGGAATGTTTAAGTACATTTTTATCCGAAGACAAAAGTCATCTATAAAATGTAAATCTGGCTTGCAAGTAGAATAAAGTTTACAATTTCCTTTTATGAAATGAAACTTGATATTATTTTTGTTAAAAAACATTAAACGGCCCTCTGTATCACTGTATGTACTGGTGGAGCTGATTAGGTAGAGATTTTTTCTTTACAAAGGATGATATATAGACTACAAACAACTGTTCTTGTTCGATAGAGCCTTGATTTATGCACAATGCAAAACTAATATCCATATCACATTATGCGGGTGAAGCTCAAGTTACGTCTTACAAGTTATATAAAAAGGAGCATATAGAGTACAAGACGCTTAAATTAGCATTAATGGCATCCAAAATGCAGGCTTAGTTGAAGTTAAAAGCAAATCATAAAAGAACGTCAACGAGACAATCAACCTAAATTAACATAAGCATTCAATCTAATTTTTAAGTAAGGTATTGGAAACATAATATCAGCATTTCCCACAAAAAGCATCAGCAATAATAATTCAACGTAGTAATAATAATAATGTTGAAATAATCAACCGAAACATATATGAAAAAAATACAGAAAATAATCAAAAAGGAGGACACATATCAAGGAACAAGAGGGAGAGTACGGAAGAAAATAAGGGCGGAGGCAGCGCCGGTGAAAGAAGAGTAAACGAAACGACGGATGCCCAAATCAAGACAAGCGTCCCACTTTTCATTTACATCCATCTCTTCTTTATGTTCCGCCATTTCTGATTTTGTTGGTTCCTGTCTGCTAATTCTCTCTCTCTCTCTCTCTCTCTCTCTCTCTCTCTCTCTCTCTCATTTAAATAAAAATTTGTATGTATGTCAAACATTTTTAACCCCTTCGATGTTGGGCCCAAGCCCAACACTGGGTGCTCGGGACAACAGCTAACTCACGGCCTGATTACGGGTGCACAATATTACGATACTTGTAAATTGTAATCCTCTTCTATATACAATATAGGATAACATGAGGATAATTTTGAGCCAACAAATCCTTTGTAAAATGATAATTTTACCCTTATATATTTTGAAAATTGAAATTACATGACATGCCATTACTTTCTTATCTAAAGAAAAAAATGAGTAAATAATATTTTTGTGTAGAATCAAACCCTTGACCTTTCCTAAGGAAATCATTCTTATAACCCCATTGAGCTACATGACTTATTTTGATTTTGATTGAAAAATCACATTACATAAACCTCACATCATTCTTAATCCTATATTTATTATTATATTAACTTTGAGCAAAAAACAAATGTGATTTTATAATATATATTAATCTATGTTGTTTCAGTTTTCAAAATGTTGTACATAATTATTTAAACAACCAATCTTATACAATTTTAATATTAAATTTTAAAAAAAATATTGCGTGTGATGTATATCTACATTTGTTTTACTCATACAAATATCTTGTATATGTAATGTAAACTATAAAATGATATATATTTTTGCACAACGGTCTATCTTTATTGTACTACACAATTTATTTGAATTATTCATATATTTAATCTATAAAGCGTAATACTGAACATTGATTATAACATAAGTAATATATTACGAGTAGTTTCTCTATATATTATTTAATTATTTATTTTTAAATTAATAAAAAGTAGTGTCCAATATTTAAAAATTAGACAACAATCAGGGGTACATAGCACATATCGATAGCATGTATACATGATATTCATGAGTATTTTTATTACATATACAAATACAAGCTCGTAACATGTGTCATGCACGAGTTTAATATTTTCTTTTAATATTTATATTTGTTTCTTATGAAAATGATTTTAAATATGAATACTTATATATGGTTGTTGAACTCGGCGTCGAATTGACATAGGTGTTTGATCGCAATAAATTGTGTTTTAAGAGTTTTGTGTTGAACAATTTTTTAGAGATATGTTTTGAATAAAATTATTATTTTAAAAAATTATGGTACAATTGTAAAAATAAAAGAACTAAAGTGTAAATCCCAAAACATAAGTACCATACTGACCAACTATCAAAGTTTTAATATTTCGATTTTAATAATATAGTATAAATATAATAGAAGTGACTAGATTTAGAATTATGTTGGATGAATTATGTATGTAACGCATTTGTAATTAATTTTAATATAAAATTTTATATTAATTTTATGGAAGTTAATAATTGCTTATTTTGAATTAAATTAATAAATATATAATAGGTAAATTTGAAAATTGTATAATAAATTAAATAGATTAAAATATATAGTCAAGTGAACAAATTTTAGAAAATATGATATTTCATATCATACAAGTAAGAAAAATATTATGATCGATCAATTACATTATACACTCGGAGTTATTTAAAATTATAGATCTAAAAGATAAAAAATTAAGTTATATAAATTATTTTTTGTACATTGATTGGACAATACATTTATCTATTCTCATCGTTACGTAAATAAATATTAAATTTCCTACAGTGCCAAAAATTTAAAGAACATGAATGATACAAATAAGTATGTCACATGACCAACTGAGAGTCGATTATACTTTTGAAAAGAAAGGAAAGAGAGAACTTTATTTAACATGTGTTTATTGAATTTTTTAATACAAGAAAGGCAAAACAATTAGATTAAATTATGAAACAATTAACTCCAAAATTTAATTTCCATAGATTTACTGAGAATAAAAAGAAAAACATGTATATTTATTAAACTTTATGTTCTCTTAACTTCAGCTCTTTTTTTTCGACTAAAAATTTAAGATTCAAAGTTGTCGCAAGACCTGTAATAAATTCGTACACGTTCAGTGAATCAGTCTAAATATGACTTATACAACATGTGTATAAGTTAAGAAATATCCTATTTTTAGTGCATGGATAATTTTAAATAAATCAAATTATCTATAAATTAAATCAGGTACATTGCGAGAATCGATAGAAAATAACACGTGACTGGGAATATGCTTTACCAGATTGAGAATAATGACACTAGAAGATGCAACAGGCTCCCCTCCGACCCTCCTAAATCGGAGCCTGCTAAATCTTTGAGTCAGACATAGGAACTAGCACAGCTATTCAGAGTTTTCCATACCGCTACTGACAAACAAAAAAAGGATATCATGTGTTACCGTAAAATCCCATCTGATATCAACGCATGGATGCATGCACACATATATACATAGCGGGTCTAACTTATACCATCCCAAGTTCACACGTTCACACAGGGTGCAGCCTCGGAATGATATGGCATGCCGAGTTCATAACAAATTTGTGTGCTATCAAAGAAACTAAAGTTTTATTCGAGGTACATGAGAACGCAGTTACGGATCACTTACAACCAAAATATATGTGATCACCAGCATCATCGGAGTCTCAAACCGTCAACAAAAAGGCAAACATGACACGATCTATCGTCACCCGAGTGTCTAAACATTTACTAAGAAATGGGTGCTTCCGGTTGCATTTTAGTTGGCTCATACATTTAAAATACAATGCTTATGAGTTCTTATAAAGTCAGTGTACAATCATAATTTTCAAATCCTAAAAAATCAGCACTTCCACACATTGATAAAAAAAAGCCACGTGCCTCGCACGGGTTATTATGCTAGTTATTATGTATATAGATCAAATATTAACACATATCACAATTTTTAACGTTATTTTATATTTAGCAAAAGAAAATAAAATATTAACACATATCACATTTTAATGATCTAAATTAATAGATATTAAATTAATAAAATAATGGAGCTCAAAACTATAAACTAAATAATTAAATTTTGTATTTTCTATAATTAAAACTAGATACTCATAAGTTTACAAATTATTATTACCTTACAAACAACAAACTATTTACATTTTTTAAATTATTATCAACACCGTCATACCACCACTGCAACAACATCAACACCACCACCGACACCATCAAAATCACCAAAGTCAAAACAAAATCACTAAAAAATCAACTCAAGTTATCAAAATTTGAACATAAATCGCTACAATATTTGAAAGCAGATTACTAGAATATTCCAAATTTGAAATTTTGCTAGCGTCCGAAGGTGATGGTGATGTTGATGGTGGTAGAGTGGGTGAAATGAACATTGACGGTCTTTACAAACTTAGATCCATTGAAATATGATGAAGTAGAAGATGAATGAGTTAGAGGAGGTGTGGTCGAGATTTTGGCTAGAATTCGTTGATAAATATGTTTGTACGTTATTATTAGTGTTATTATGTGTTATTATTAGTGTGGTAGTCGATTCGGTGACAAGTAGAAATCACAAAGTGAGAATGGTCCACACGTGCGCGAACACACAAATACATGTGTCATGAAAGATGATGACAAATAAAATGTGCATGCAGAAAAAAGATATTGATTCCCACGATGCATGAGATGTTGGAAAAGGTCAAAAAAAATGAAGGGAGTCATGAAGGTGGAGGTAGGTGAATGTAGAGATGTAATTAGATTTGAATGTATGTCTTTGATTAAATAGAGGTATAAAAAATAAAAGAATGAAATAAGTTCTCAATTCTCATTTTAGTACTTATTTTTATTTTAGCACTTGCTATCTATATAAACAACGTGAGTGTAATATTCCTGATTTTTCTTATAATTTTAATAGATTTAAATTTGCTAGAAATTAGAATTAGAAGTGGATTAAAATTTAAGATAATTACATAATTTGATTTTAGAAAATGGATTAATGAGTCTTGTTAATTTAATTTTGTTGATTTTGGTTGACCCAAGTTAATTAAAATGGATCAATATATTAATACAAACGCGATTGGCTTGTGAGGGAATATAACAAAAACCCTAGCAAAAACAAGGTGCGCAGCCACGAGTGATGAGAAAAAAAAAGTTAGAGACATCAGTTACAAAATATTAGAAAACCCTAGCAAGAAATAGATGTCGGGTAAAGGAAGAAAAACCCTTGAAAGGCATATGTCTAGGCCTATTTGTAAACACCAAGGATTTTACTCAACTTAAAATAAGATGTAATAAGTAAATAATAAAAATCCAATGTCACAGGAATCTCAGAAGATTATATCTGTCAACGAATGAAGATTAAAGTCATCTACAGACTTGAAGTGATTCTACATTGAAAGAAGATCAATTTGTTGATCAAGCCTCAGTGAAGTATTCAAGCTCAGTGGATTTATTAAAGTGACAGAGATTTCAAGTGGTGACAACAAAAGATACTGGTTACAAAGTTCTTGAATGAAAAGGAAGTGAATCACTGCTTATAGTCAAACAGATAAAGAACAGACATTGTCATTAGTCACTCATGAACCAGACAGTGCATTGAGTGTCAACGTACTATTATGTTTATTCTTTATCTAAGTTTTAAGTGATTCTGAAATTAATTGAGAAGTCAACTAATTCTATTTATTCTCTTATAAATAATTAATACTATTAAGTAAACTATTTATTAAATTAATTCTGTAAAGAATTAATTTAATACATAATTTATTTAGTTAATTATTTAAATTAGAATAAAAATGAACTAAGAAGACTTAGGTTTAAACTAGGAAGACTCTGTTTTTTAAACCAGGAAGACTCACAGTCTTCCTGATTGTCTTCCTAGAGTAAATCCTTGTCTTCCCGATTGTCTTCTTAATACGTTCTCTTGTCTTCCCGAAAGTCTTCCAAGTGTAAAAGGATTGTTTTTCTGCTAGTCTTCCAAAGGCAATTCTATTCTGTCAAGACTTGCACGTGGGATTAAAAGAAAAGCACTTGGTTTAAATACAAGACAGAAGACATCATTTGTATCTTTACAACTCAAGACAAAAGAAAACAGACAGAACATTCAACATCAAATTAAAAGCTCTGTTTTCTTAACTCTCAACTGTCAAGCTTAAATTCTGCAGGAGAAAATTATTTCTTGATTGTTCTTAATCATTTAATTCATAAGAAGTGATTCTCTTGTACTGCTTTGACTTTCTAGCGGATCATAATCCCTAGATTTTATATCGAACTACTTTTTAGTATTCGATCCTTTTTATTACAAAAATAGATAAATTCATGTCGAATTTATTCTAGGTTTGTTTTATTAAGAACCCTTGTAATCAGTGATCAAATTGTAACACTCGTCAAGTTTAATATAAGTTATATTTAACTTGAATATTGTTTTGTTGGGTTTCGAGCATCAAACGCAGCGGAAAAATAACTTTAAAACCAAAATAATATCGAAACCCAAACCAGGATCCATGCGAAAAAGAGATATTTTAATTCGGGATAGTGTTTTACCTTAAAGAAGCTTTTCGATTAGCCATTAATGGAGGTTCAAGCTTGAATCACAGCGATACCTTCTCGATATACGCCTCTACGGTATCCACACAAACACCTTCAAGAATCGTCAAACGATCTCGCCAAGGACGGAGGTACTAGCCACCAAAACCGAGATATGCTTCTTCTTCTTGCCTCTCTCTTTTGCCTCTATAATTAGGGTTCTTCTCAAAAACGTTTTTAGCACTTGCTTAACCCTAAAAGAGCCCATCATATTCTATTTATATGATGGGTAAGAGAAGGCCCATTATGAATTAAACCTAGCCCATGTAGGTTTCATAAAACCTAGACCATATAGGTTTTTTTAATCCATTATTTAAATAACTAATTAAGTCAAACTTAATTAATTTAGAAAAGCATATCTTTAAAATTCAAATCTTATATCATTCAATTAATTAAGTCCAACTTAATTAATATATAATAATATTTGAATTATAATTAATTAATTTAAATTCGTAATTTATATTAATTCTTCCTTTAGGCGTTCTTTGTGTGTGACCCTATAGGTTATTATTTAATTGGCAATAATTTTATTCTTCAATAAAATTATAAACAATGAGCGGCATCTAGTAATACATCATTGCTACCCAATTAAATAATAATTAAATCAGTGATTCAATTAAACCTTTCATGATAAATGTTTCCATGTAATATAATCCCTTTAACCATATATTATAGATTAAACTCGAGGCATGTTCATTGTCATCCTCTTCATAATTTAATCCGGGTTTCCTTGATCAATGAGTAGACTATTAAAAAACAAATCAATATTTGAGCATGGCCATGCATTTCATAGTCTCACTCAATCAAGAGGCCAATAATATCTCTCCTAATTATAGGAGGGTTAAATCCTTTATCTATCATTCATATTTCTCATACGACTCATAATATACCCGATGTACACTTTTATCATTACCCGGTCAAAGGTAACTTTTAATGTAGTCAAAGTACATTAATCATCGTATAGAAATATAATGATCTCAAGTCAGAGGATCATTACACCACTATCACTGTGAGTCTTTCTTATGACTTTATAAAACATGAAGAATCTCACTGTGGGTCTATCCAGTGCCATGTAGAATATTACATGCACCTATGTTCTTGACTTTAGTATCACTATACCAATGACCAATGAGATGTGGTCATCTGTCAACAAACATACTAATCTTTATGCATTATAGTTGTCCCAAACTTACAATGCTCGATTAGGGATATTTAGGAATATAAACACTATTCTTATAATCTCATTTTTAAGTCACATACTTAAAGATATAGAATACGTGTTGTATGTTCCAAGGACATTTATTATACTAATATTTATATCGCAGTAAATAAAGACATAATAAATTAATGTAGAATAATCGATAGAACATAATCATTAATTAACAAAAGTATTTCCTAGAAGCACAATCACATTGTCTCTAGGGCACTAACACTAACAATCTCCCACTTGCACTAGAGCCAATCACCCATGTATCTAATACCCATGGAACTAGTGTGACATTCGTGCTTCTGCTGCGACAAAGCCTTAGTCAGTGGGTCCGCAACATTATCATTAGTTTGCACTTTACATATGTGTATATTCGAACCTTTCGAACTTACAACACCTCTATTTAGACAAAACATGAATCCAGACTGAGACATAGTAACGTCCCTATCTGTCTGAAAACTAGCATCGGTGTAACCTTTTACAACTAGCTTCTCATCTCCTCCGTATATCAAGAATGAATCTTTAGTCCGTTTAAGGTACTTAAGAATATTCTTGACAGCTGTCCAGTGACTCTCACCGGGATTAGACTGGTATCTGCTCGTCATGCTTAAAGCATACGAAACATGAGGACGAGTACATATCATTGCATACTTTATAGAACCAATTGCCGAAGCATATGGTACTTTACATATACGGTCCTTTTCATCTGATGATCTAGGACAGTTTTCTTTTGAGATTGCTATCCCATGAGACAATGGGACATAGCCCCTTTTTGCCTCTTGCATCCCTAAACGATGCAACACTTTGTCAATGTATGTACTCTTACTTAAACCGATTAATCTTCTAGATCTATCTCTATAGATCCTGATCCCTAAGATACAGGTAGCATCGCCTAAGTCTTTCATCGAGAAACTTTTTCCCAACCAAGTCTTCATAGTCTTTAGAGAAGGAATGTCATTCCCTATTAGTAATATGTCATCTACATATAATACTAGGAATGCCACATGGCTCCCACTAACCTTCTTATAAACACATGGCTCATCCTGATTTTGAATGAAGCCAAACTCTTTGACTGTTTCATCAAAACGAATGTTCCATCTCCTCGAAGCCTGCTTCAATCCATAAATGGATCGTCGCAACTTACAAACCATTTTGGCAAACCTTGGATCAACAAAACCCTGAGGTTGTGTCATGTACACATCCTCTTCTAAGCTCCCATTTAAGAAAGCGGTCTTAACATCCATTTGCCAAATTTCATAGTCATAATAAGCTGCTATCGCAAGCAAAATCCTGATGGATTTGACCATAGCCACTGGTGAGAAAGTTTCATCATAGTCAATACCATGAATTTGCTTGAAACCCTTCGCCACCAGTCTTGCTTTATAGGTCTGTTAATTACCATCCATGTCAGTTTTCCTTTTGAAAACCCACTTGCACTCTATGGGTTTTACCCCATCAGGTGGTTCAACCAAAGTCCATACTTGGTTTTCATACATGGAATCCATCTCAGATTTCATGGCCTCCAGCCATCTCTCGGAATCTAGACTATTCATAGCATCCTTATAGGTGAGAGGCTCATCATCATCTATAAGCATCACATCGCCACTTTGAGTCAGGAGAAATCCATAATATCTCTCTGACTCATGGCGAATCCTACTAGATCTACGAACAACCTGTGTTTCTTGAGCAGTATTGTTCTCAACATCTTGAGTCACATTCTGCTGATGTTCCAGCTCTGGTTCAACGTTATCTTGTGGTTCTCGATCCTCATCGAGATCTATTATCCTCCCACTGTTTTTCTTGGAAAGTAGTTCTCTCTCTAGAAACACAGCCGTTCGAGCAACAAACACTTTGTTCTCTGGAGGTTTATAGAAATAATACCTCCTTTTTTGTTTCAATTGGGTATCCCACAAAATTACATTTATCTGATTTTGGTCCTAGCTTATCAGAGACTAAACGTTTCACAAATGCTTCACATCCCCATACTTTCATAAAGGACATGCTAAGACGTTTCTCAGTCCATATCTCATATGGTGTCTTTTGAACCGATTAGAAGGAACTCGGTTTAGTGTTTGTGCAGCCGTCTCTAGGGCGTAACCCCAGAAACAAATTGGAAGATCCGCTTGACTCATCAATGATCGCACCATGTCCAACAAAGTACGATTTCTCCTCTCAGACACCCCATTCCATTGTGGTGTTCCAAGAGGAGTGAGTTGTGATACAATACCACACTCCTTTAAGAAATTCTTGAATTCCAAGCTTAAGTATTCTCCTCCACGATCAGATCGTAGAGCTTTTATACTTTCGCCTATTTGCTTTTCTACTTCGGCCTTATACTCTTTGAATTTTTCAAACGATTCGGATTTGTTCTTCAAAAGATACACATATCCGTATCTACTAAAATCATCAGTAAAAGTTATGAAATAGTAAAAGCCACCTCTTGCCATCGTACGCATTGGACCACATACATCACTATGTATCAATTCCAATCGTTTGGTGGCTCTCTCACCTTGTCCGGTAAAAGGAGCTTTAGTCATTTTGCCAATGAGACACGGTTCACATTCTTCGTATGATTCAAAATCAAACTTATCCAAGTATCCATCTCTTTGTAACTTGGAAATGCGATTCTCATTTATATAGCCTAAACGACAGTGCCAGAGGTATGTTTGATTTGAGTCATTTGTCTTAAGACGTTTATTATTTATATTATAGACAGGAGTATCAAGATCAAGAACATATAAACCATTAAACAAACGTGCAACCCCATAGGTAACATTATTCAATGAAAAGGAACAACCATTGTTCTGAATCAAAAACGAAAAACCAATCTTGTCCAAACAAGAAACGGAAATAATGTTTCTGCAAATTGCAGGCACGTAAAAATAGTTCTCAAGTTCTAAAATAAGCCCAATGGGCAACGATAAATGATAAGTCCCTACAGCCAGTGCAGCAACCTTTGCTCCATTGCCAACGCGTAGGTCGACTACTCCTTCAGTCAAAGTCCTACTACTTCGAAGTTCCTGCACATTTATACAAATGTGAGAACCACATCCAGTATCTAATACCCATGATGTAGAAGTAGATAGATTGACTTCTATAACATAAATACCTGGGTCAGAAATCTGAACACCCTTCAGTTTCTTCATATCCTCCAAGTAATTTTGACAGTTTCTCTTTCAGTGACCCGGCTTCTTGCAATAGTGACAATCACCCTTTGCTTTTGCCTTTGCAAACAAGGCTTTGCTTGTATCAAACCTCTCTTGACGAGCCTGTCCTTCAAACATACGTTTAAGGTGCTCAATCATAATATAAGCAACCATTTTCTCATGCTGTTTCTGAAGCTCAGGATTCATAGTCTCAAGCATCAGACAAGTAACATCATTGTCATCATCGATATGCTTCTGATAAGCATTTCGATCATCGACCGATGCACCTACAGGTAGAGGTCCAGGGCGTGGAATATCAATGACATAGAGCTTTCGCTCTTGCCTGAGGACAATCCTCAAATTCCTTTGCCAATCAAGGAAGTTTGTTCCTGTCAACTTGTCCTTCTCAAGGACTGATCGCACGGAGAAGTTATTTGAGTTGTTTGTCATTTAGAATTTCTACAATGTTAAAATGCATAAAATAATCAGTCTACGGTATTATTAATTTATATTCAAGTGATTATTCATATATATTCAAAATATATATATCTCCCACTATTTTTATCAAATTAATAGCCCTTACTATCAATTCGGAAAGTATATCGCATAATTCTTTCTAGTGAGCCAAGATCCATATTTGGTCATGTTCTAAGTCAACCACTGGAAGTCCTTAAAAAATGATTATTTAGGTAGACAACAGTTGTCAATTATATCACATATAATTCTTGGATAGTTTGGCGAACAACGATTGATCTTATCTATCTAATAGATTTTTAACCAAACTCTATGCTTCTAAGTTCATAACAGTTGAATATAACCGTTTATTTTCACCTTATTATGACGACTCAGTTAAGTTAGACCCAATGATACAACGGCCGAATATAACCGTTTATATTCGTCGCATCTCACCACGATAGATAGGAGTCCCCTGCCACTGACAGCCCTTCCCCTTATCGATCTAGGATTCGATGAGTGTTCATTCATTGGAAAGCATCCGATTAAAACTTAATATTTTGTTAAGGGGTTTAGTTATTAAAACGACCATGATCCCATCATCAAGAGATTCCCAATTTTTCCTTGAACTAAGTACTTCAATTCAAAATTCATCAATGGTTTGATTTCCAGTCCAGCGGAGGAGTCACAGTGGTCTCACTTAAAATCCACCTTTCTTACAAGCGCTGCTTGTATTTTTGTCAAAATCGCCCCATATCAAAAAATTGGAAATTCATACTTATTTCCGTGTTTCATAAACACAGGAATCTCATGTTCGTTTTGTTCAATTTTAAAATCTTGAATCGTTACAGATTTTATCTTGTTTAGCAGGCATGGCATGGGTGATGTATCTAATACATACATTAATACATGATTAATCTAATTAAAGCATGCATCACATTGTATCCTACACATACAATCATACATCAATATGTAAACGTGCTTGGTTATGGCCTTTATCCTATATGATCCTTTCAAGCTAATGAAAGGATCAAGGTCAATCTATGGTGGAAATACATAAATACAATTACATGTCTTCATTCTCCTTGTTCCCTTGAATGCACCTCCTCTTGGATCGTCCTTCAATCTTCAAGTACATTACATTGAACAATTGAATCGAACCTATACTAATGTACTTACATAATAAAACTCGATTTACATTCGAGGTTAAACAATTACAAGAATGAAGAAAATGACATGCAAGTCGTATTTATAAAACCATAAACCATTAAACAACGGGTCTTAAGGCCATAACCAGCACCATGCTCAAGTAACAATTAAATAACATGTCATATTATCTAATCATGTTATACCATATCATATTTCAGATGATCCAATCAAAGAAATCATATACCGCAAATATCAGAAAATCAGAATCAAATTCTGAAAACAATAAATCGCCTTTTTCATGCACTGAACGGCGTCAAACGCCTTACAGATGAGTCGATGATAGCTAAACTATCAGTTTTGTTCAGACGCTCGTTTTCAGTCAGAAAACACATATCGTTTGCTCAATTCGGATACTGGACACAGATTTCACCAAACCTGTTCAGATCGTTCAGAAATCGCATCGTATACAATCTCCATAACAAGAACAATATATATCATATATACATAAGCATCGATACCTATAATCATCACATGATTATATAATCCATAATGATTATCATATATATTCAAAATCATATATCTACACATATATAATTGGATCATAACCATATCAAATAGCCATACATCATGTTCACATAACAATTAGAGAGTATAGCATATCACATATTTTATCATACCATATCATATTTCAGATGATCCAATCAAAGAAATCATATACGGTGAAAAACTGGAAAAATCGAAAAACTGAAAACAATTCCAGAAAACAATAAATCGCTGTTTTGAGGATCTTATTGACGTCAAACGCCTTACAGACGCGTCGGTGATACCTTTAGGTATCAGTTTTGCTCATTGGCCCGTTTTCCTTTCGGAATAGGTACTGCCTCTGCGAACATCGCACACTGTACCCAGATTTCAGAAATTCTGGCAGTGCTTTCAGAAATCGTATCATATACAATTCTAAAATAAGAACAAAACGTATATCATATATACATACAGCAATATATCCAATCATCACATGATTATTCAATCCATATGAATATCAAATATTCAGAAACATATATACACATATATACATGGATTGTATAGCAACGAAAACATGGCAAATCATATACAAACATGTATATATCAAAAACTTTTAAAACACATAACGAATTAAAACTTTTCGCAAGTAGCTCTGATGCCATTGTTGGGTTTCGAGCATCAAACGCAGCGGAAAAATAACTTTAAAACCAAAATAATATCGAAACCCAAACCAGGATCCATGCGAAAAAGAGATATTTTAATTCGGGATAGTGTTTTACCTTAAAGAAGCTTTTCGATTAGCCATTAATGGAGGTTCAAGCTTGAATCACAGCGATACCTTCTCGATATACGCCTCTACGGTATCCACACAAACACCTTCAAGAATCGTCAAACGATCTCGCCAAGGACGGAGGTACTAGCCACCAAAACCGAGATATGCTTCTTCTTCTTGCCTCTCTCTTTTGCCTCTATAATTAGGGTTCTTCTCAAAAACGTTTTTAGCACTTGCTTAACCCTAAAAGAGCCCATCATATTCTATTTATATGATGGGTAAGAGAAGGCCCATTATGAATTAAACCTAGCCCATGTAGGTTTCATAAAACCTAGACCATATAGGTTTTTTTAATCCATTATTTAAATAACTAATTAAGTCAAACTTAATTAATTTAGAAAAGCATATCTTTAAAATTCAAATCTTATATCATTCAATTAATTAAGTCCAACTTAATTAATATATAATAATATTTGAATTATAATTAATTAATTTAAATTCGTAATTTATATTAATTCTTCCTTTAGGCGTTCTTTGTGTGTGACCCTATAGGTTATTATTTAATTGGCAATAATTTTATTCTTCAATAAAATTATAAACAATGAGCGGCATCTAGTAATACATCATTGCTACCCAATTAAATAATAATTAAATCAGTGATTCAATTAAACCTTTCATGATAAATGTTTCCATGTAATATAATCCCTTTAACCATATATTATAGATTAAACTCGAGGCATGTTCATTGTCATCCTCTTCATAATTTAATCCGGGTTTCCTTGATCAATGAGTAGACTATTAAAAAACAAATCAATATTTGAGCATGGCCATGCATTTCATAGTCTCACTCAATCAAGAGGCCAATAATATCTCTCCTAATTATAGGAGGGTTAAATCCTTTATCTATCATTCATATTTCTCATACGACTCATAATATACCCGATGTACACTTTTATCATTACCCGGTCAAAGGTAACTTTTAATGTAGTCAAAGTACATTAATCATCGTATAGAAATATAATGATCTCAAGTCAGAGGATCATTACACCACTATCACTGTGAGTCTTTCTTATGACTTTATAAAACATGAAGAATCTCACTGTGGGTCTATCCAGTGCCATGTAGAATATTACATGCACCTATGTTCTTGACTTTAGTATCACTATACCAATGACCAATGAGATGTGGTCATCTGTCAACAAACATACTAATCTTTATGCATTATAGTTGTCCCAAACTTACAATGCTCGATTAGGGATATTTAGGAATATAAACACTATTCTTATAATCTCATTTTTAAGTCACATACTTAAAGATATAGAATACGTGTTGTATGTTCCAAGGACATTTATTATACTAATATTTATATCGCAGTAAATAAAGACATAATAAATTAATGTAGAATAATCGATAGAACATAATCATTAATTAACAAAAGTATTTCCTAGAAGCACAATCACATTGTCTCTAGGGCACTAACACTAACATGTTTTAGTTTTATTCCGCATTAATTTGTTCTAAATTGTTAAATCTTTAAAAGGACAAATTCGATTAAACGGTATAGTTTGTATTCAACCCCCCTTCTACAAACTTATCAGGACCTAACAATTGGCATCAAAGCCTTTTGATTGATATACTAATCAAAGATCCAATTGTTTTGAGATTTTTTCTTAAACTCTGAAATTTTTAATTCTTTAAAAATCTCAAAAATGTCTACAACTCAGAAAGTTGGTACTGTCAAAATCCCCATGTTCAGCAAGGATCATTATCCTATGTGGAAGAAGAAAATGCTCCTATTTCTTCAAGTTGCTAATGTTAAATATCTAGGAGTGCTGAAGAATGGTCCTAAAGTTCCTATGATAGTGGAGGAAGAGCAGATAGAGAATGATGTTGTCACTAGAGCTGCTAGGATGTTTCCTAAGGATCCCAAGGACTTCACTCCTGATGAGAAAGAGGATGCTACACTGGATGCCTGTCTACAGTTGATACTGGTTGATTGTCTTGATCCTATCATGCATAATCATGTCCTAAACTGTGCTATTGCTAAACACATTTGGGACACAATAGAGATAATCAATGAGGGGACAGAGGAAGTAAGAGAGAATAAGATGGAAATTCTCACCTCTTCGTATGAGCATTTCAGATCAAACCCTGGTGAAGGTATCTCTGAGGTTTTTGAGAGATACAACAAATTAATCAATGATCTGAACCTCAATGGGAAGCACTACACTATCAAGGAGATTAACAAGAAGTTCCTCCTGACACTTCCAATTCATCTGGAGCACAGAATATCTGCAATCAGAGAAGCAAGAGATCTTGGAGAGATTTCTCTGGAAAGACTCTATGGTGTTCTGAAAACCTATGAGCTGGAACAGATTCAACAAAAGGAGATATATGGAACTGGAAAGATAGTTGGTACTTCTACTGCATTGACAACAGAAGTCCCACAGAAACTGGAAGTAAAGGTTGTTCAACCTTCCAGTGCTAAAGTGGATGTTATTGATGCTGAATTTGGTTTAACATCCATTGATCAATCTGGTGGTGACTTTTATTCTTTGGAAGAACTTGATCAGCTGGAGGATGGTGATTTGGCATTGATAGTGAGGAAATTTGGCAAGTTCAGATTCAGAAGGAATCCCAATCTTAAGTTCAAGCCCAAGTTTCAAAGAGGTGGTTCCTCATCTACAAATAGCACAAGGGGTGGCTATAAAACTGGAACTGTGGAAAGAAGCACAATCAGGTGCTACAATTGTAATGAGTTGGGTCACTTTGATACTGAACGTAAAAATCCAAAGCAAGTGAGAAGGAACTCATTTGATTCTAGCAAGAAGAATAAGATTGGGAAAGCTTATGTTGCTGAAGGAAAGAGTTGGGATGATACTGATAGTGATGAAGAAGCAGGTGAAATTGGAAACCTTGCTTTAATGGCTAATGAGGCAAGCACTTCATCAACATACATCTCAGAGGTAAAGTTTACTGATACTGAAATGATCTATCATCTTAGTACTACTGTTTCTTGTGCACGAAGAGAAAATGATAGAATAATTCTTTTGAACACAGCCCTTGAAAAGGAGATAAAATAATTAAAACTTGTGCATGTTAATCAGGATGAACTAACTAAGAAAATAGCATTTCTTGAGAATAGGGTTAAATGTTATATTCAACTGGAAACCATTCTTAAGGATCGGATTAGTGAACTTAAGGTCAAGGCTAATGCTTACTATAACTCTTGTAAGACTTCTAAAGAAATCATCAATAAACAAAGTATTGGTCATACTGTAGGAATAGGGTATGACTATAATGAGTCTATTGGTGAATTAAGCATAAATACCCCTAATCGAGTCAGTGCTGAAGAAAAGGGTATACCAGATGTGCTTAAGGGTATTGATAAACCTTTCTTTAGAGAGTCCCAAGCAGGACCTCTGAATGAATACTCTATCATCATTGAAGAGGAGATACGCATGGAGGATCGTGCTTTTGAACTTGCTCAGTTCATAAAGGGTAAGTCTGACAAACCAGTCAAAGTTGTTTCTGCAACGAAGACTAAGTCAGACATTCATAAGGTGGATCAAAACAATTGTAAAACTGACATGCCTGCTATTAATCTTTCTCATAAAGCATGTGGTGTGGTTAATTGCATGTCTTGTGCTTTCAATGTTATGTATGCTTATTTTAATAGTAAGCATGTATCTGATAATAAGACTGCTCCACGTCAACATGTTAATAATAAGAAGCATGTTAGATCTAATACTACTAGTCCTCCAAAGACTTTAGTGGATCCATTTATCCCTAAGCCTACTCAGAAATGTGTTAAGGTTGGCTATAAATAAAAACGCTCTTTTGTGAAAGAGGTTTATGTAGTTAAGGTTAAAGATGTTGTTTTGCCTGACAAAGGCCAGTTCATTAAGTATGCCGGACCCAATCAAGTTTGGGTTCCGAAGAAGTTCTAATCACTTTGATACTGCAAGGTGTGGAACAGGTAAACCGTGTTATGTGGGTTCTTGACAGTGGTTGTTCAAGGCATATGACCGGAGATAGAGCCCTGTTATCAAATGTGGTTGAGAAAGCTGGCCCAGGAGTTACCTTTGGAGATATCAGCAAGGGTATTACCAGAGGATATGGTTGTTTGAAGTTTGGAAATGTTATCATTCAAGATGTATCTATTGTGGAAGGTCTGAAGTTCAATCTTCTCAGCATCAGTCATTTATGTGACAGAGGATAAGTTGTTTCCTTTGAGAAAGATAGATGTCAGATCCTTCACAAGAAGAATGGAAAGCCTGCTCTTCAAGGAGTAAGGAAAGGTGACTTGTTCATAGCTGATCTGCACTCTGGATCCAAAGATGAAGTAACTTGTTTTTTATGCTAAAGCTTCATCAGATGAAAGTTGGCTATGGCACAAGAAGATGTCTCACCTTAACTTCAAAACCATGAACTCTTTAGTCAAGAGGGAATTGGTTAGAGGTTTTCCTCAGATGGAATTTACACAGGAAGGACTGTGTGAGGCTTGTCAGAAAGGAAAGTCAAAGAAAGCTTCTCACAAGGGCACTGACACATCATCAATAACTGAACCACTTCAGCTACTTCACATGGATTTGTTTGGTCCAGTTAGTGTGATGTCCATGTCAAAGAAACAGTATGCACTTGTGATTGTTGATGACTATTCCAAATATACTTGGGTTTTATTCCTACATTCCAAGGATGAGACCCCACAAATGGTGATTGATCATATAAAGTTGATTGAGCTGGATTCGAGATTCCCTGTTAGAGCTATAAGGTCAGATAATGGAACTGAATTCAAGAATGCAGTCCTAAATGACTTTTGTGCATATAAAGGAATAACAAAACAATATTCTGCCCCTAGAACTCCTCAACAGAATGGAGTGGTGGAAAGGAAGAATCGTACATTGATTGAAGCTGCTAGGACTATGTTAAGTGAATCAAGACTTCCAATGTACTTTTGGGCTGAAGCTGTGAACACTGCTTGTTATACTCAGAATCGAACTTTAATCAACAAGGATTTAATGAAGACTCCTTATGAGATCATGAACAACAAGAAACCAACTCTCAAATCCTTTCATGTATTTGGAACAAAATGCTTTGTGCTTAAGGATGACAATGTGAAACTTGGCAAGTTTGAGGCTAAGGCACAAGAAGCTATTTTTATTGATTATTCCAGAAGATCTTACATGGTGTACTTGATTGATGGTCACCATGTGAAAGAAAGTTTCAATGTAACATTTGATGACACTAAGCTCCCTAGTATCCAAACAGAAGACTCATCTGAGAAAGTGAAGTTTGATAACTTGCCAGACTCAGATTCGGATGATGAAGCCCCACCTGAGAATGTTGCTGGTAATGACAATAACAATGATGATAATAATCCTGGTGGTGGTGGTGGAAACATTGGTAACAATGGAGATACCACCAACAATGGAGAAGAATCATCAAGGCAATCAAGAAACAACTCAGGGGGAGGAAATGAAGGATCTACTAGTCAGTCACAACACCACAATGAATTTCAAGGCGAATCATCAATATCAAATCTTCCAAGACAGATTGTATGGAATAGAGCTCATCCCTTTGAGCTGATCATTGGTGATCCAGGTGTTGGAGTTAGAACTAGAAGTGCTACTCAGAATGAATGTCATTATTCAGGGTTTCTATCTGAAATGGAGCCAAAGAAGACTGAGGAAGCACTGACTGATCCAAATTGGGTGATTGCTATGCAAGATGAACTCAATCAATTTGAACAACAGTAAGTCTGGAAGCTGGTACCCAGACCAAAGAACAAGAAAGTAGTTGGTACTAGATGGGTATACAGAAACAAGCTCGATGAGGATGGCATTGTTACAAGAAACAAGGCAAGACTGGTTGCTCAAGGGTATTCACAAGCTGAAGGCATTGATTATGATGAAACCTATGCACCAGTGGCTAGACTTGAGGCCATCAGGATGTTCTTCGCATTTGCAGCTTACTCCAATTTTAAAGTCTATCAAATGGATGTTAAGAGTGCATTCCTGAATGGTGAGCTGGATGAAGAAGTGTATGTGGAACAGCCCCTGGCTTTGAAAATCAGGAGCTGCTGGACTTTGTGTACTTTCTCTTCAAGGCTATCTATGGTCTCAAACAAGCCCCAAGAAAATGGTATGACACTCTCTCTGGTTTTCTTTTAGAAAATGGTTTTGTTAGAGGTATCATAGAAAAAACTCTTTTTTCAAAGAAACACAAAAGTGATATGATATTAGTCCAAGTCTATGTGGATGACATCATATTTGGGTCTACTAATGATGATCTCTGTAAGTGATTTGCTAAGCTAATGTAGAGTGAGTTTGAAATGAGTATGATGGGTGAGCTGAAGTTCTTTCTTGGATTACAAGTAAGTCAAAGGTCAAATGGTATATTTATTTGTCAATCCAAGTATCTCAAAGAACTCCTCAAGAAGTATCACATGGAGGATTCAGCGTCAGCAAGGACTCCATCTTCAACAACAGTCAAACTTGGAGCTTGTGATAACTCTATCAAGGTAGATGTTACAAGCTACAGAGGTATGATTGGCTCCTTACTCTATCTTACTGCAAGTAGACCAGATATTATGTATGCTACATGCTTGTGTGCAAGGTTCCAAGCGGACCTTAGAGATTTACATCTCGTTGTTGTTAAAAGAATCTTGAGATATCTTAAGGGTTCACCTAATTTAGGTATCTGGTACCCTAAAGATTCTGGTTTTAATCTTGTTGGATATACAGATTCTGATTATGCAGGTAGTGTTGTTGATAGAAAGAGTACCTCTGGGAGTTGTCAATTCCTAGGAGGTAGATTGATTTCCTGGTATAGCAAGAAACAACAAACAGTTTCCAATTCAACAGCAGAAGCTGAATATATTGCTGCTGGAAGCTGCTGTGCTCAGATCTTATGGATAAGGAATCAATTGAAGGACTATGGCTTTGCATTATACAAAATTCCTATCTTCTGTGATAATACAAGTGCCATAGCAATCTCCAACAACCCTGTTCAGCACTCAAGAACGAAGCACATTGATATCAGGTATCACTTTATCAGAGAGCATGTTATGAATGGTACTGTGGAGTTACATTTTGTACCCACAGAAGAACAAACTGCAGATATATTCACTAAATCTGTTGACGAATCCACATTTACCAGGTTAGTTGGTAAATTGGGTATGTTGAACAGTCTTAGTGATTGACAATGTCTCTGGTAGGTTTGTTCTTATCTAAATCATTTTCTCTGGTTGATATTAGATGTTAAATATTGTCTATCCATGTTTATTGTGTAAAGCTTGTTAATTTAAATATTCTGAATAATTTATTTTCTTTAAAAATATTTTTCTCATATTTTTTAAGTGGAGAAATGTATTTTTATTGAAAATTTATTTATTTAGAATCATTTAAGTTATTTTCAGATTGTAAATATTGTTGTTTGAATTTTTCTGCAGGTTTATATATTTTTATTGCATTTCTATAATATTCTGCAATTTTCTTATGTTTAGGCATAATTTTCTGTTTTATATTGCATTTTCTGTAAAAATATTATGTTGTTTAGTTGTTATTTTGGATTTTATATTTAATCTGTGAATATTTCTCGGACATTTCGAATGGAATGTAATACCTTTTGGATTAAAAAATGCCCCCTCTGACTTTCAGAATATTATTAATGACATATTTAATCCTTATACAGAATTCATAATAGTCTACATTGATGATGTTTTAGTATATTCTAAAATAATAGATCAACATATGAAACATTTAAAAATATTTAAAAATCTAATAATTCAAAATGGGCTAGTTATATCTGCTCCAAAAATGAAATTATTCCAAACAAAGATAGATTTTTGGGTCACCAAATAGAACAAGGGAAAATAATTCCTATAGAAAGAAGTATTGAATTTGCTTCTAAATTTCCAGATACAATATCTGACATAAAGCAGTTACAAAGATTTCTGGGAAGTCTAAATTATATTTTAGACTATTATGAGAATTTAGCTCAGGATCAGCAATACTGTATTTTCGTCTTAGGAAAAATCCTAAACCTTGGACAGAAGAACATTCTCAAGCTGTCCGAAAGATTAAATCAAAGGTGAAATATTTGCCTTATTTATCTTTAGCAAATCCGAAATATTTCAAAATAGTAGAAACGGATGCCTCTAATATAGGGTATGGTGGTATTTTAAAACAGGTTAATCCTGATACTTCAAAAGAAGTTTTAGTCAGATATACTTCGGGAAAATGGAATCCCACTCAGTCGAAATATCCGACTATAAAGAAAGAAATGCTTTCTATTATCAAATGTATTTCAAAATTTCAAGGCGATTTACTAAATCAAAAATTTTTGTTAAGAATTGATTGTAGTTCTGCTAAATCAATTATCGATAAGGATGTTAAAAATCTTGTAGCAAAACATATCTTTGCAGGATGGCAGGCTCAGCTTTCTGCCTTTGAATTTGATATTCAATATATAAAAGGAGAAAATAACGCTCTTGCTGATTATTTAACCCGAGAATTTTTACAGGGTAAATGATGACCCCTTATAGGGGAAGAGGTCACGGGTATGGCCGTGGTCGTGGGAGTAACAATATGTTACCTCAGTCTGAAACTACAGTTCCTATATTAGGAGACTGGATGGTATTTCATCGAAACAGGAATCAGCAATCATCTATTCCTCCTAAAAAAGAAGAAACAATTTCTTCGTCTTCTGCTGGTAAGATAATATCTTACAAAGACGTTGCGGTTACAGACCCGCCTCCGAATCAAGATTACTTTGAAAATCTAGTTACGGAACATATCCTGTATATTGAGGAAGAAGATGTTCAGATATCATCTAATGATGGATGGTCTTTGAAGACCCGTTATTTAGAAACCAGAGGATATGCTGGGTTACATGGTCAATCTAGACCTAATCTAGAGGTTCTTCCAACCCTTAACGAATCGGTAACAATTACTCATCACTTTCAGAATAATAATCCTGAAAGCAGGAATCAGCAATCAGCAATCATCTATTCCTCCTAAAAAAGAAGAAACAATTTCTTCGTCTTCTGCTGGTAAGATAATATCTTACAAAGACGTTGCGGTTACAGACCCGCCTCCGAATCAAGATTACTTTGAAAATCCAGTTACGGAACATATCCTGTATATTGAGGAAGAAGAAGTTCAGATATCATCTAATGATGGATGGTCTTTGAAGACCCGTTATTTAGAAACCAGAGGATATGCTGGGTTACATGGTCAATCTAGACCTAATCTAGAGGTTCTTCCAACCCTTAACGAATCGGTAACAATTTACTCATCACTTTCAGAATAATAATCCTGAAAGTTTTATAAACTTCAGTAAATGCCATATCAATAAGATATTGCTACCCAGAGAATGGGGTTTAAATCCGAATGCAGACAAAGCTATAAAAATAGCTGAAGGTAAATATATTTACTTCAATTATTGGGATTATATTCAAGCTTTCTCTAAGGCTTTTTATTACCAAAACCCCAAGAATAAACATTATTGGTTCTTTTCGGTAAATCCTGAAGTGCTTAATAAGCCGGTCCCAAATTGGTTTTTCAATTGGTGGTCAAAATTTGGACCTTCTTTGGAAATTCTTCCTAAAGAAATCATGGATTTATATAACCCATGGTGCGAAAATAGTCCATTAGTACGAAAGGTTCAATCTAATAGATTAATCTCTGGACAATGTCCTTTTTTTTTTTTGCCCAATTTCAAATTCCCTGGATTTGGAGATGGACTATAACAGTCTCCTCTGACAAGATTAATATTCCCATTTTACAAAGAAAATTCTTTTTCAAATGGTGGAATAGGATGAGTTCTGATGATATTCAGAAAATAATTTCCAATATTAAAACCGTCACTATAGTAGACAAAGGAAATGTTTCTAAGGAGCAAAGTCATCAACAATCTTCGATGGCTAGCATGAAAGATTACTTTCAAAAGAAATACCCTCGAGAATCTGCAGAGGACATTATGGTCAGAGTTTTGGATCATATGAAAAATCAGTTTTTCAGTACTTTCCCATCTCACTCAGGGAAAGATGGAGATGAGTCCAGGAAAACTACCTCGTCTCAAGGATTAATGGATTCTAACTCATTTCAGTGTTTAGCAGGTGAATCTCAGCCTGACGATCCCACTCCAGAAGATTTCTGGGATGTGTTAATTGGATCAATACAATCCAATAAAGGAAAGGGTCCATCAAACTAATTTATGATTCTCCAGTATAAGCTTTTTTATAAATTAAAAAATCTTGATCGGAAAATTAATGATCTTCAGAAAATTTCGGATGATCTCCATATTAAATATGCTGAAGCAACTTCAGAAAGAAGAAAATATATATCCCTCTATTACTCTACAGCCTCAAAAAATTATTTAAGAAGACTCGGAGACTTAATGGACAAAAGAAATTCTTTTAACAAATATCTTCTCCATGTCTGCAATCTGACAGGATAATTTAAAAGGGCAATGACACCTCTTAATCAGGTCTTCTACCGTATCAAAAAGCTAGACAGAAAAATTTCTAGTCTACGAGTTCAAATAGATGAACAATTCAAAAGGTGTCGTCAAGCATCCTACGCAGAGAAAAGGAGGTGTACAAATCTGGAAATCAGAGAAAATTTTGAGAACTCTCAAATTCTCCTCATGAAACTCGAAAGAAGACTCCATGAGAAACATAATTTAAGAGTAAGGTCACTAATTTGGAATAACCTTACAGGTTAGTTCTGGAGATAAGGAATATCCTTTCTAAAGATGAGGATTCGTTGTCTGCCACTGACAGATTTGGCAGAGCAATATTTACTTTAATAATTTATGCTTTATAAAGTTGTTTGTTTGTATTTATAAAGTTGTTTGCTTGATTTATTGATTGTGTCGATGGGGCCCATACAGTGTACCCGGCATTCAATAATGCTCTCTTTTTTAAAGTTTACTTTTGCTTTTGTTAAAGTTATTTGTCCTCGCCTGTTTGGACAAGTATCTATTTTCCTTATTTAAGGAGAATTGTATCTCAGTATTCGGTGTGCTTTGTTTTACAATAAATAAAATTGGAGTTTACATTTTCTCTAGATTCTCTCTACAATTTAGTTCTTCCATATTCATTCCACAGTTCTTTTCCACAGTTCTTTCGTAGTTCTGGACACACACACACACACACACACATATATATATATATATGTGTGTGTGTGTGAAGAGGTTCAAAAGAGAACCCTCATTGGTAAGAGACCAAGAGACTCACCATTTTTACCTTTGATCACTTTTTAATCCTATGGCTTAGATTCAATACATGTTAATTAGTATTTTACTTAATTTATACTAGAAAGGGCAGTATTAGTAAACTGAAAATACATTTTGTTTACATAAAACATACACGATCCTTTACCATATTTAAAGATATTGTGCAAATTGTGTCATTGTAATATTAAAGTTTCCTTAAAAGTTCGTTTATATAATTGATTCTATGTATTTCACTTTTGTGTAATTGATTCCCTGTAATTTAATTATTTTGCTGTCAATCTTCTGTAATATCCACACACAATACCATAATTAGCATTCAGGCCAACTACATACTTTTTTATTTAAAATTTTCAATATCTATCACTTGAATATTTACTTCCAAATTTTTGAAAACCCGCGTGTCAACTTTGTTTGACAATAATAGCTTTAAAAAATTCGAAAATAACTACATAACACCTTTAAAAAAATTATTATGAGATTCAAATTAAAAAAAATGTAACACCAATTATTTTTGAAATTCAAATATTTGACTTTAATTAATATTGAAACTTTGTCCAAAACTGAACGATACACTTAAGAGAATCTCACATAACACTAGAACAATTATTGAATCTATGACAACAATTAAGAGAATCTCATAACTTATAATATTTTTTAAAAATTAGAATAAAAAATTTAATGATTAGTATTTTGATTACAAAACACTTAATAGAATCTTTTGGTCTTCATTTAAAATTTGATTTTAGGAATACCAAGCAAGATCACAAATTAATACAAAAAACAAGTATATTATACTTAAGCACATAATAAGCTATTGTAACAAATTTAAAAGAATCTTATTTAGTATTAAAAATAATTTTTTTACACTAGTGAGTTTCTTAATAATTTGTTTTTAATAAAATACTTAAGAGAATCTATGCAAAACACAAATACAAATTTTTTTATATTTTATTTTTGTAAAATATAACAACCTAATTTAAAAAAATTTAAAAATATTTCAACACAATTAAAATTTAATAAACAATTAATATTTTAAAACAACACTTAAGTGAAAATAATAAAAAATACTGAATTTTTTTAATTAAAATTATGTGAAATATTTAAAAGAATTTCGTCTCATCACACACGAGTGTTGTTTAAATTATTAATATTAATGAAACACGTAAAAGAATCTCGTTTAGTTATAAAAGTAATTTGTTTACCCAAGTTATTTTAAAATTTTATTATATTTCTAATAATAACTTTAGAGATTGTTTTTATAACTAAAGTGAATCTTATCATATACGAATAACACTAACAGAATCTCACATAACACTAGAGTAATTATTGAATTATGTACAACAATTAAGAGAATCTCACAACTTGTAATATTTTTTAAAATTAGAAAAAAAAATAAAAAAATTAATATTTTGATTACAAAACACTTAATGGAATCTCGTGGTGGTCATTTGAAAGTTGATTAAAGTATATTATGCTTGAGCACATAATAAACTATATTGTAACAAACTTAAGTGAATCTCATCTATTAGTAAAAATAATTTGTTTACACAAGTAAATTTCACAATAATTTTTTTAATGAAATACTTAAGAGAATTTATACAAGACACATGTACACAAATCTCTTTTATATTTTATTTTCGTAAAATATAACAGCCTAATTTAAATTTTTTTAAAAATAAATCAACACGATTAAAATTTTAAAATAACACTTATGTGAAAATAATAAAAAAATACTGAAATTGTTTTTTTATTAAAACTTTGTGAAATATTTAAAAAGAATCTCATCTCAGCACACAATAGTGTTATTTAAATTACCAATATTTATGAAACACTTAATAGAATCTCGTTTAGTTGTAAAAGTAATTTGTTTACCCGGATTATTTTAGAAAACTATTATATTTCTAATAAATAACTTTAGAGAATTTATTTTTTTAAAGTATATGGGCTGAAAAAACCTAGAAATATAATAAATAGAGTTTTAATTAGACCTAGGTTGTCCAAGAATTAAGCCCAATTAATGAGGTCAAAAACCCTAATTATTTATTAATTTCGTAATTAATAAAAGGGAAAAATATACAGCTTCAAAAGTGTGCCAATTCCATCAAGGAATTGAGATACGTAGATTCAGCGAAACGCAAGAACAACCAGCAACCATTAAAACTCGAAAACTCTCAAACCCTAGCATTAAATTCGAAAGTAACATTTTTTTCCACAATAATAACTAAAGTGAATCTTATGATATAAGAATAACACTTAACAGAATCTTACATAATAACACTAGAATAATTATTGAATTTACAATAATTAAGGGAATCTCACAACTTATAATATTTTTTAAAAGTTTGAACCAAAAATTAAATAATTAATATTTTGATTACAAAACACTTAATGGAATCTTTTGGTGGTCATTTAAAAATTGATTTTAAGAATACTAGACCACAAATTAATACAAAAAAAGTATATTATGCTTAAGCACATAAAAAACGATTGTAAAAATACTTTGTTTACACAAGTAAGTTTCTTAATAATTTTTTTAAAGAAATACTTAAAAGAATCTATGCAAAACACATATACAAAAATCTCTTTTATATTTTATTTTCGTAAAATATAACAACCTAGTATAATTTTTTTTTAAAAATAAATCAACATGATTAAAATTTTGTTAAAAGTTAAAATTTTAAAACAACACTTAAGTGAATATAATAAAAAATATTAAAATATTTTTTAGTTAAAATTATGTGAAATATTTAAAAGAATCTTATCTCATCACACAAGAGTGTTATTTGAATTCTAGATTTTATAATATTAAATAGTTTGTAGTACTTTAAGATCCCTTTGTGTAATTTAAAATTTCACAAATTTTTTTTTTTGTGAAGGTTCTTTTAACTGTTTTATAAAAATATTCTTTACCAAATTATAAGATTCTTGACATTATAATCTTAAAAGTAATCGTAAAATAAAATTATTCAAATTATAAAATTCTTGACATTATAATTTTAAAAGTGATAGTAAAACAAGATTATTCAAGATTCTACTATATGTTTTTGGGTTCTATAAGCTATTTTTACAAAACCTCTTTCATAATTCTCTGCACAAACATAAAACACCAATAGAATCAAATACGACATATCAACGAATACCATTAGAACATTTCTAGGTAACTAGTCTTCGGTTTGTACTAGTAGAAAATCTGAAATTAATTGGTTTTCAAGCTAACTACACATCCCCTGACCACCTGGTCCATGATTATGTTAAAAGTAATCAGATATTTGAGTTGGCCTTACTAATTAATAACAATTTTTTACATTTTCTGAAAAAACAATATCATTCCATTTCATAATAAAATTACCCAACCAATATTTAGGGTTATACAACTTCCTCCCAAATTCTTGCCACCATTAACTAAAAACTCTAACACCTGCTACATACTACTATATGCACATAGGCTTATAAGATGAACTAAATACTAGGGATTTAATAGCACAAAATTTGATTCTAAAACACCCTAATCGAGCCTCACTAATCTTACATAAATCGCCCAGCAAAAACAACCACTATTCTAAATTTTTGTCTATACATCATCCACGGAACCGCATCATCCAATGCACCATTGGCTCCGTTGGTATTCATAAATTAGAAACTTTGTGGATTTTGTTATACTGGATTTTCGGTAATGGGCCCTAGACAGGTCCCTAAGTAATTTGGGCTTAGGAAATGAATTATATTTTGGAACGATTGGTATGAACTGGAATTAGGGCTCGCACCGTGAGTTGTGTTGAGCCCAAAATCCTTTTAAGTATGGTGGGCTCGCTTCGTTAACATATGGTGAGCACCTGTCCTTATGAGTTCTCACCTTAACGAGGGCTCTCACGAAGATCTCATTACGATGAGTTGGGTTATCATCATAATTGGGCTCGCTTCGCTAAAATGAATATTGGGCTCTATTTCTTATGAGTTCATGTAAAGCATAATGTAACATAAGATGTAAAAGAGATAACTACAACTCAACAAAGGACAAGACATGCAATAGTATTAACAGAAGCACAGGAATCCATAATCAAAGAAAAAAAGGTAAACTCAAAAAATCAAAATACGTTATGTATTCTTAAAGTCCGTAAACAGGTCACGGAAATAAGTTCATGAAAATGTTCAAGCCTCAGTGACAGCAAAAGAAACAAGACTTTCAAGACGACAGAAGTAGGTGAATGATTTAGGGTTAAGTACCACGGGATTCCAGTGATTTAATTGAAGCAACCAGAACGACAAGGGACGTATCAGCAACATTGAATTGAAGACATAAAAGAAGAATTGATCAAGTGTTATTCATCTGTGAACCAGACCAGTTGCACTAGGTGACGGCACTAAAAAGATCAAGTTGTTTTATCGTCTCAGAAGAAAGTGATACAGTCTATTACTTAAACACCCAGGAGCTCAGTGGAATCATTAAATGAGATAAAAGACAAAAAAATCATTCGATAGTTTTTCTATTTAGAAAACTATCGAATGGAATGAAAAGTGATTCAAAGAAAACCAAAGTAAATCAATTTAGCATTCGATAGTTTTGTTTTAAAAACTATCGAATGGTAAAATGATTTATTACATTCGATGGTTTTTAATTTGAGGAGCAGGTGAAAAGTGTGACTTGTTGTCAGGTTGATTTTGAAGATGGACGGCCAAGATTGTTTCTACAAGTTTGGTTCAATAGTTTTCAAAAACCAAGTCTACAATTACTATCAGAGGAAGTGTGTCTTCTTCAGTCGAGTTATAACACAGAAGCAATTACTGAGAGAGAGGAAAATCCAGAGAGAAAATTCTAAGAACATCAATTCTGCTGGAACTCTATCATTGTATTGATTGTGTATAACTTAGAACTCATTGAAGCTAATCTACGGATTAGAAATTGTAGCACCCCTCGAGGTTTATATTTATAAAAAGATATATTCCCCGAAACTTGGTTTGGTTTGGTGTGTTTGATTTCGTTATAGAACTGAATGAATTATCCGCGAATGAAATTAAATTATTTGTGAGTATCGTATTCAACCCCCCCCCTTCTACGATACTTTGGACCTAACAATTGGTATCAGAGCTACTTGATTGATATACAAATCAGATCCGGTGAATGAGACCAAAATCAAACGTAGCGTGAAAATTCGAAGCAAATTTTTTAACTTTCAAAATTTTTCATTTAATTGGAATTACTTGAATTTTAAACAATTTGAAATTTTCAGAAACCATGAGTGCTCCAAAGACAACCGCTGGTATTAAAGTTCCCCTGTTTACTAGAGATGATTTCGGTTTGTGGAAGGTGAAGATGCTGTTATTTATCAAGGCATCTAATCCGTTGTATATTGGCATATTAGAGAACGAACCAATTGTACCAATGAAACAAGTTAATGAATCTACAGCTCCTGATGGTAGCAGGATTCCTCAAGGCACCCAACCTAAGGATATTACTGAGTATACAGATTCTGACAAAGAACTGATTCGATTGGACACCAGTTTAATGTTGATATTGGCGGACTCCGCAGACAAGGAAATGAGCTATCAGTTGATGAACTGTACAAGCGGGAAACATATGTGGGATACCATTAACCTAATAATGGAAGGAACTGAAGACGTTCAGGAAAACAGATTGGACATCCTGACTTCTCAATACGAAGCGTTTAGGTCTCTGCCAGGAGAAAGTATAACTCAGGTCTTTGAGAAATATACTAAGCTCCTAAATGAATTGGCAATGAAAGGAAAGACCTATCCACTGAGAGAATCAAACAGGAAGTTCATGATGACGCTGCCCCATCATGTAGAACACAAGTCATCATCCATAAGGGAAAGAATTGACTTCACAAAGATTTCATTAGAGATTATCTATGGCAAGTTGAAGACCTATGAGATGGAACAGGAACAGAGAGTGATAATCTACGGATCAGGGACAGTGGACAGCAAGCACAATGCACTTGTGAGATCAGCATCACTTGTAGTGGATGAACCAATAACTTCTGAGATTCAGGTTCAAACCCCTAGAGCTGGAAAGGAGGTGATAATAGAAGCAGAAATGGATTCTGTGAATCTGGGTGTTGATGAAAGTGATTACTACACCCTAGAAGAGCTTGAGCAAATGGAAGACAAAACCATGGCGTACTTAGCTGCAAAGTTTAGTCATATTCGTTTCAAGAGAAACCCTAAGTACAAGTTCAAGGGCTCAACCAACAGATTCCAGAAGAGCAATTATACACCTAGTACAGGCTTTAAGGGAGGCTACAAGACTGGCATGATTGATAGAAGCAAATCAAGATGCTACAACTGCAATGAGTTAGGGCATTTCGCCACTGAATGCCAGAAGCCTCGTCAAGCAAGAGACATGAAAGATATCTATGGAAAGAAAGACTCGTATGAGGATTTGAAGAAGGAGAATGCCAAGCTTAAACAACAACTGGAGGCATTTTCTGGAAAGCAGAAAGGGAAAGCTTATATAACAGAGGGAAAGCACTGGGATGATACTGATTCAGATGAAGAGGAAGAGTATGTAAATGTTGCCCCAATGGCTGACTCTTCAGAGGAATCACCACAATCATCTCAGGTACCTATCTTAACTACAATTGATATGTCTAACTCTGAGTACAAGAAAACTGTGCAAGATCTTAGTGTAGAATTGTTTAATGTACACACAAGCATGCTAGCATCAGAAATGGAAAATTATAAACTAGTTCTTAGGATTAAAAATTTAGAATCTAAAAATGAAGAACTAGAGCTTGTAGCTGTCACATTAGAAGATCTTAAGCAAAATAATGCGTACTTAGAGAACAAGGTCAAATGTAATGATGAGATATAGACTATCCTCATGAAGCAAATTTCAGATCTAGATTTGAAGCTGAATGCTTTTAAGAATTCCGCCCTGATTGCTAAGGAGATCATTGATACTCAGGCCATATGGAATAAAACTGCTATAGGACTTGGCTATTCCAAAAAGGCTGGGAAAAGGACTCTGGAATTTCCTGTGACATCTTCTGTTGTCAAGAAGGATATTCCACATATTCTTAAGAATGTGGTCAGTCCAATCTTTGGCATGCCCTTCTCAAAACCTTTTAATGAGGATGACCTTTTCATAAGACAAGAATTGCTTGAGGAGGATTTATTGAAGGAAAAAGAGGTAAAGACTAAGTTGCCTAGGAAATCAGTAAAAACTGTTATACCTAAAACTGAAGTAGGTGACTTAGTTAGTAATGCTAAAAAGAACAGGAATGGGAAGAAGAAGATTTTTAATCAGGAAATGGTTCCATATTCTCCCATTGCATCTAGGAAGTTGTGCACTATTTGTAATTCTGCTGGACACCTTACACATGCATGTAAAAAGGTTAAAGTAGAAACTGCTAATACTTCTGAAATGCATAACATGTCTGACATGCCTGATCTTCATGAACCCTGTGGAAAGAAAGAGTGTTCGCTATGTAAGTACAACATCATGCATGCTTATTTTAAGTTGATGAATGATAGTAGCAATAGCACTGTTAATGTTAAATTCACAGATACTATGAATATAAAACAGGGTAAGACTAAATTGAATGTTACTCCTGTTAAATCATCTAAACCTTCAGGACCCAAACAATTTTGGGTACCAAAGTCCGCTTAATCAATCTGTGATTGCAGGGTAAGGTTAAAAGCTCAAAGGTTGTGTGGATTCTGGATAGTGGCTGTTCTAGACACATGACAGGTGAAGAGTCCCTGCTTACAGAGGTGGTTAAGAAGACCGGCCCGATTGTAACCTTTGGAAATGACAGCAAAGGATTCACTACGGGATATGGT
The DNA here is from genome assembly GCA_030848705.1 of Heracleum sosnowskyi. Taxonomy (NCBI): domain Eukaryota; kingdom Viridiplantae; phylum Streptophyta; class Magnoliopsida; order Apiales; family Apiaceae; genus Heracleum; species Heracleum sosnowskyi. The sequence goes on from CM061239.1 coordinate 77,154,933, forward strand.
AAATTGAAAGCTGGAAATGTCATCATTGAAAACATCTCTCTTGTTGAAGGATTAAAGCACAATCTTCTAAGTATCAGTCAGTTATGTGATAAAGGCTACAATGTAGATTTCAGAAAGGACAAGTGCTTGATCACCAACAGGAAGGATGAGAAGCTTACTCTACTGGGAGTGAGAAAAGGAAATTTGTTTATAGCTGACTTAAGTTCTACCAGTGAAGGAGAAGTTACATGTTTCTATGCAAAGGCATCTTCAGAACAAAGTTGGCTATGGCACAAGAAGCTCTCACACTTGAACTTCAAAACTATGAACTCTTTGGTAAAGAGAGAGTTAGTGAGAGGGTTGCCCCTGATGGAATTCAATCAGGAGGAACTATGTGAAGCATATGAAAAAAGGAAGTCGAAGAAAGCATCACATGGAAGCAAAGGAATGACAAGCATTACTGAACCATTACAACTGATTCATATGGATTTATTTGGTCCAGTCAATGTTATGTCACTTTCAAGAAAAAGATATGTATTGGTGATGGTGGATGACTACTCCAAGTACACGTGGGTGTTGTTCATACAATCAAAGGATGAAGCAACACAACTAATCATTGATCACATCAAGAAGATAGAAGTGGAAGCTAAGCTACCTGTGCGGACAATCAGATCAGACAATGGAACTGAATTCAAGAATGCAGTTCTTAATGATTTCTGCTCAGAGAAAGGAATATCATGACAGTTTTCAGCACCAAGAACTCCTCAACAGAATGGAGTAGTGGAAAGGAAGAACATGACCTTGGTTGAAGCAGCAAGGACCATGTTGAATGAAGCAAAACTTCCCACTTACTTTTGGGCTGAAGCAGTGAACACAGCTTGCTACACTCAGAATCGAACCCTGATCAACAAAGATCATGAAAAGACTCCGTATGAGTTGATGGCCAACAAGAAACCAACACTGAAGTACTTTCATGTGTTTGGTGCAAAGTGCTTTGTACTTAAAGATGGAGAACATCTTGGCAAGTTTGATGCCAAAGCAGATGAAGGAATTTTTCTGGGCTATTCTCTGGAATCTAAGGCTTTCAGGGTATATGTGATTGAAGATAAGAAGGTGTTGGAAAGCTTTAATGTAACATTTGACTACACCAAAAGACCAGGCCTGCAAACTGGAGAGAACTCTGAATCCTTGGTATTTGAAAATCTATCAGGAGATCTCTCTGACAATGAAGAAGTACCTGAAGTTGTTATAGTTATTAATAATAATCATAATGATAATGATTCTGGACAAAGTGGAGATCCTCAAAATACTACAGGATCCACTAGTCAGTCTATAGAATCATCAGATCAAACCGTCAACAACTCAGGGGGAGCAGGAGAAGGATCAACTAGTCACACTCCACAACATCTAGAACAAGGAGAATCATCAAGATCGCATCTGCCAAGACAAAGGGTATGGAATAGAGATCATCCCTTTCACTTGATCATTGGTGATCCGGACACAGGAGTGAGAACTAGGAGAACATCATAAAATGAATGTCACTATTCTGGGTTTCTTTCAGAAACAGAACCTAAGAAAGTTGAAGATGCTCTAGATGATCCAGATTGGGTGATTGCTATGCAAGAGGAACTCAATCATTTTGAAAGGCAGAAAGTTTGGAAGCTGGTACCCAGGCCTAAGGGAAAATCTGTTATTGGAACAAGATGGGTATTCAGAAATAAGTTGGACGAAGATGGCATTGTAACGAGAAACAAAGCCAGACTGGTTGCTAAAGGTTATTCTCAAGAAGAGGGAATTGATTATGATGAAACCTATGCACCAGTAGCAAGACTTGAGGCCATCAGAATGTTTCGGGCATTTGCTGCACATTCCAATTACAAGGTATATCAGATGGATGTGAAGAGTGCTTTTCTGAATGGAGAGTTAGAAGAAGAAGTGTATGCGGAACAACCTCCAGGTTTTGAGGATTCAAAACTGGCAGCCTTTGTGTACTTTCTATTCAAAGCTCTCTACGGACTCAAACAAGCTCCAAGGACATGGTATGACACTCTCTCTGAATTCTTACTTGAAAATGATTTTACAAGAGGTGTCGTAGACAAAACTCTCTTTGTCAAAAAGCAGAAAAATGATTTGATATTGGTGCAATTATATTTTGATGACATAATATTTGGTTCTACTAATGATGATCTATGCAAGAGATTTGCTAAGTTAATGCAGAGTCGTTATGAAATGAGCATGATGGGTGAATTGTCATTCTTTCTTGGACTGCAAGTATACCAAAAACAAGATGGTATATTCATTTGTCAGTCCAAGTACATTAAAGATCTTCTGATGAAGTATCAAATGGAAGACTCATCTACAACAAAGACTCCTATGCCAACTTCCACTAAGCTTGATAAGGATGAAACTGGTAAGAAGGTTGACATCACAGGCTACAGAGGTAAGATAGGCTCATTACTTTATCTCACTACAAGTAGACCAGATATAATGTTTGCAACATGCTTGTGTGCTAGGTTTCAGTCTGATCCTAAAGAATCTCATCTAATAGCTGTTAAGCGAATATTTAGATATCTTAAGGGGACTCCAAATCTTGGAATTTGGTACCCTAAAGATACAGGATTTGATCTTGTTGGATACACAGACTCCGATTTTGCAGGTTGTAAGATTGATCGGAAGAGTACTTCAGGAAGCTATCAGTTTCTTGGAAGAAGGTTAGTTTCCTGGTACAGCAAGAAGCAGCATTCAGTGTCCACATCAACAGCTGAGGCTGAATACATTGCTGCTGGAAGCTGCTGTGCTCAGATCTTGTGGATGAGAAACCAACTCCGTGACTATGGGCTTTTGTTGACAAAGATTCTAATATTTTGCGACAACACAAGTGCCATAGCAATCTCAAACAACCCAGTGCAACACTCGAGGACGAAGCACATCGACATCAGGTATCATTTTATTCGAGAGCATGTCATGAATGGAACTATGGAGTTACATTTTGTACCCACAGAGGATCAAATTGCAGACATCTTTACTAAACCGCTTGATAAATCCACTTTTTCTAAGCTGGTTGGTGAACTTGGGATGTTAAATCTTTCTAATTGATTTTTATTAGAAGTCAGTAACTGCAGATAGTCCTAGTGAATACATGAGTTTAAGAATTTCCATATCCTTAGGACTCGTGAATTTATTTTCTGGAGCAATTCTCGTAGTTAGGATTATTGTACTAATTTTATGTCATAATTATGGATGATATATCTTCTGGCATTTAATTGGTGATTAATTCTAAAAATTATTTAGGTGCTGTTGTGGAATAAAATCTGAGCTTACGAATTTAATGCGAGGGTTTAATGAGCTTCGAGCTTTTATGGCTGCACTTGTGTTTCGAGACTAAATCGGTCCTCACAAGATGCCTACGTATCTCAATTCGTTATTGAGAATCAAACCAAAGACGTAGTTCTTGGTGTTGCCCTCGGGGCTATGGCGGCAGGGGCACACCAAGGACGTAGTGACTTGTATGTCCTTATTCGAGGATGAAGTCTAAAACGTAGTTCTAGGGGTGCCTTCGTGGCTTGTTGCGCCTTCGAGGCGTTGTGACGTATGGAGCTGTGCCCAAAACGTAGTAGATGACATATGGAGTTGTGTCCAAAACTTAGTAGATGACGTATGGAGCTGTGTCCAAAATGTAGTAGATGATGTATGGAGCTGTGTCCAAAACGTGACGTATGGAGCTGTGTCCAAAACGTAGTAGATGACGTATGGAGCTGTGTCCAAAACGTAGTTCTGATTGTAGGATCAGGGTCCTTATATAGGCGTCTAGAGCCTAGTATTTATGGCATGTTTAGGAGTCTTAGCGAATAAGTCTCCTTTTTGATATTGGATAAACATTGTATTTCTTGCTGGAGAATTCGTTTCCTTGTTGATAAAGGCTATGACTCATTAATTGCCTTTAATTGGGATTCTGGATCCTTCTTTGATGAGTTTACCATATTTTGGACTCTTTTTATGAGTTGTATATTTTCCCTATTCATTAATTACGAAATTAATGAATAATTAGGGTGTCGGGCCTTAAATATCGGCCTTTCCATTGACTTGTCAATTATATTTCTATAATTACTTTTCTGACCATATCATTTGCCCCCCAACTTCTGGGAAAATCTCCTTGGGGTTTTCGTAGAAGTTATAACGTGTTTTTCCTCAAAATTTTCCATTTTTAAGGGCATTTTTGACCTCAAATTAGGTCATTTTCGACCTCCTTTTTGACTTGGAAACAAGTCATTTTCGACCTCAAATTCGACCAGGAAACAGGTCATTTTCGACTTGAAATTCGATCGGGATTTCGACCTCCACTGGAGTGAGGTCAAAGGTTTCGACCTCGATTTTTAAGTCTTTTTCGACCTCGAGCCTTCGACCTCGATCCAGCCTTTTTTCGACCTTGATTGGTCCCAGGTCGATGGTTTCGACCTCGACTTCCCAGTCATTTTCGACCTCGGTCATTCGACCTCAATCCCTTATACTTTCGACCTCGATTTACAGGTCATTTTTGACCTGGGTCATTCGACCTCGATTCCTCATACTTTCGACCTCATTTTGCAGGTCATTTTCAACCTGGGGTCTTTTTATCCCTTACCTGGGACTTACTACCCTTTTTTGGGGATTTTAATATACACTAGTGTTTCACGAGTATCGTCTTGGTGTAAAGTGTGGAGCGACCTACACATTTACGACGATTTTGCCTTATTCGAGGCTAACTTGACATTTGCATAAGCCTTTTATGTCTTATACCGTCTTGTTTTGACTTCAAGCCTTTCATTGAGCATATCGAATGATGGGGTTTGGACTGAATGTCTTAGGTTTCTGGGGGCAGAACAATAAGGGTGACGGAACATGATTTCAATAGAATCCTACATTTTCCTACAGAAAACCTTGTTCCGGATCCCACGACTGAGGATATACATGCTTTCTTCACTCTCATAAGAAGTCAACAACCTAACTTCTTTGTGGGAGAGTTCCTTAAGCATTATTTGACAAAGCCATGGAATTTTTTCTTTCATACCCTAATCCATGTTTTTACTGCCAAGCTAACAAATCTGCATGGTATTCCCTTATTCCTTCAAAAGATAGGGTTTGCCATTGCGAACAATAGGCATATTAACATAGGAAGGCTACTGATCGATCAAGTCATTCTGTGCATGGGACCACTGGATGAAAGAACAGGCATAACTGATGATGTGCTTTGTTTCTATCCTAGGTTCCTACAGCTAATTCTCAATGATATCTTAACAGATGATGAATAAGAGATATTTGAAGGTGAAGCCAACCAGGAGTGCATGAGAATGAAGAGCAATGCAATAACCGCTCTCATAAGGAAGAACAACTATCTTCCAGGGGTACCCACTGTTCTCGCAGATTATCTAAGAACGGTGCCCCTACCACTTCTGCCCCTAGGGGAACATGTAATTGAAGGTAATATTCCTCCACCTCAACCCGAAATGGCACCTGAACCAATGGATGTCGATCCAGAGCCCTCAGTGGCCATTCCTGACCAGGAGGTTGCAAACCCACAACCTCTAACCACGGTCGAAGAGCCTTTGGAAGAGCCAAATGAAACCATAAACGCACCTCCTTCCCCTCCTATACCCAGTAAACAAATATCCTTGAGTGTAGAGGGAGATAGTGCCAAAGCAGCACCACATAAGGAGATACACCCTTCAACAACAGCTCTGCCTTCCTCTAAAAGGAGAAGAACAGAAACCGAGGCAACTGTTGATACTTCATTTCTCTCATCCAAAGAACCCTTCACAGATTTTTCTGATTTTGATTGGGCCATGCTAACGAAAGCTATATCTGAACCAATAGCTCAATCAAGTAAGGAAGAATTGACGGAAGCAACTGGTGTTCCGACCATATTACAGTCAGGTTCACTGGTTGAAGGTTCTAAGAACCAAGGGTCTTCACAGACGTCGAGAGAAGGCTTTGACCTAAATGCACAATCTAAAGGGTCATTGTCTACCTCCCCAGATGGAACATATCTGGATCCTGCGGGTAAAGGGTCTGACGTAGGTGCAGATCGGCAACTCGGTGACAATGAATCAATTACTATTGAGGAGTTAACTGAGGTAAAGTCTTCACAGACTATTGGGGAAGATTCGGGATCTCTGCTGTTAATAGAGCCTGTTTCTAACCCCCTAGAGATTCAAACTCTAGATCCTTCAAAGGATATATCATCTACGGATGATCAGCAACTTGGTTTAACCAAGGACGAGGACTTGCGAAGCCCCATTGCACCACCGGTGACCTCCTTAAGGACGGATACGGTGTTTTCTTCTGCAGGTACATTGAGAAAAAAAGGATTGAGTGAAACAAAAACACTTACACCTGGCCTGAGTGGGAAAGGAAAAATGAGTGAAACACCGACAGAAACGTTGAGTGTACACCCAGAGCCAAACGTGAGGAGTGACACCGTAACCCTTCCAAATATTGATGATTTGCTATTACCGACAGAAAGAGAGTTACAAGTTCAATCTACCCTCAAGGAGATGACAGTTCGTGACAAAGAAGGAAATACACTATTCAAGGTTCTACTGCGACCTTCCTTTGACCAAGGGATCTCCTCTAGTCAAGCCAATGCTTCTTTAAAGTCTATTCAAGAGAAGGTTGACTTGGCTGCAGCTGATTCCAGAAGAACATTCAGGGTCATTGGCAGTGCTTCTGGCACTATAACAGGTACGAAGCAGGCAGTGGACTCCTTAAAGAAGGAAGCATTGGAGGAACTGATCGAGTTGAGGACGGACGTCAAGGAACTTAAAGATGGATTCATGAATGAAGTAGATGCTTTGTCACAAGGACAAGAAGCTTTGAAAGAAGACGTTCTGGTTATCCGGGATGGTCAAGCTAGGGTAAAAGATGCAATGAACACCCTTTCTAGAGTGGAGTCTAAGCTGAACCAGAGACTGGACAAGATTGAGAAGACTACCAACTCCAGATTGGATGACATTGACCTGAAGCTGGCTTCTATGCAACAGATGAATAAGGATCTATTGGATTTCATGGAAAATCAAAGTGACGGGGTACAGTCTATTTGGACTATGCTAAAGAACCAACAAACTGGACAACCTGGTCCTTCAAATCAGCAACCTGATCCTTCTGATGCCTTCTATGCTGAGGATGCTTTTGTCGAGGATTCCTCAACTAAGGGGGAGAAAGTTGGAGATGGGGAGAAAAGTAAGGATGGATGGGGAGTTTGGGAAACGGTTGAAGCTATTCCGATAAGACAGTACTGGATAGAAGAACTTGTACAAGAAGAAGAGAAGAGTGAAGAGGTATTTGAGGTCATGCAAGAGCAACCAATTCAGGAGGAGCATGAGCCATATTATCCAGAGCCTGTTGAATATCCAATCTGGGAGGATAATATGGAAGAAGAAGCAAATCCTCTGTCACAAGAAGAAGAAGCTGCCTTGGAAGCGATAAGAGCTCAAAGAGCTGCAATAGATGCCAGGCATGCTGAGAAAGAAAGACACCAAGCAGTTCTAAGGATTGAAAAGCTAAAAAGATCCAAGGTGCAAGCTGAAGTAAGGAAGAAAAAGATGATGGATTTGGCAATCAAGCATGGAAGTGAATGGGAGATGGCTTATAAAACCTTTTGCGGAGTTGAAGACGGATTAGAAGTCAACGACAATGCAGAGGTGGAAGTCATAATTCAGAACATAAGAAGTGCAAATCCTGATGATCATGTTTACTTCACTGCACTGAGGAATACTGTGATCTTTCTGAAAGCTGGGGTTAAAGCAAATGGAGCCTGGAACATCCTGATCAATTTTCTTGAGAAAGGTACATTTGTGATTTCCACTAAGTTTTTAGAACAGAGAACATACACAGAACAGCAGGTGATACTCATCAAGATTCAAAGAACTACAAGGCTAAATGAACTGCTCCGTGAGCATGTTAAGGATATCTTGATGAAAGTCGGTCCAGAGATTACTGAAGATCCTCCAATGGTTAGATTCATGACGAATGACTTGTTCAGAATCTGCTATTTGGCTGAGGACAAACTGAGAGACTATCCAAGCAACTATCTAATATCAGTTGAGAAGTATCTTAGATCCACTGGATTCACATCAACGGAGAAGGACAAAGCAGCAGACACTCCTAGAAGATTTCTAATGGAGAATGTTCCTTACTATAGGAAAAGAGTGGAAAGAGGATTGGAAGTGCATACCAGATTACCAAACATGCCAAAGCTAAACAAGGAAGATGTTAACATTGCATGGTTATGGGCTGGAGTGGGTCAAGAGGTTGAATATATTGGAAGACACATCCAAGGAGCAATCCTTAAACCTGGAGAACCACTGCACTATCTATTAGTGATTGATTATCAAGCTGCTAACTCCGATCCAATGATTGAGGAAGGTGAGATCTGAATGGACTGAAGATTGAAGCAAAGAACAAAAGAACTATCAGCTCAGACTAGAGGAGCAACTTCATTGTATTAAGTTTTATTGTTTTTTGATTTATGAAATCTGGAAATGTATATATATATGATCCAGAATGCATTTAATATTATTACGTTGTCTTACTTTAAGTAGTTTCATGTTTCCTTAGTTAGTTGAGTTATCCTCGAAGTATTTGCTTGTCGAACTCTATCCAATCAAATAAGGGGAGATTGTAAAGCATAATGTAACATAAGATGTAAAAGAGATAACTACAACTCAACAAAGGACAAGACAGACAATAGTATTAACAGAAGCACAGGAATCCAGAATCAAAGAAGAAAAGGTAAACTCAAAAAATCAAAATACGTTATGTATTCTTGAAGTCCGTAAACAGGTCACGGAAAGAAGTTCATGAAAATGTTCAAGCCTCAGTGACAGCAAAAGAAAAAAGACTTTCAAGACGACAAAAGTAGGTGAATGATTTAGGGTTAAGTACCACGGGATTCCAGTGATTTAATTGAAGCAACCAGAACGACAAGGGACGTATCAGGAGCATTGAATTGAAGACATAAAAGAAGAACTGATCAAGTGTTATTCATCTGTGAACCAGACCAGTTGCACTAGGTGACGGCACTAAAAAGATCAAGTTGTTTTATCGTCTCAGATGAAAGTGATACAGTCTATTACTTAAACACCCAGGAGCTCAATGGAATCATTAAATGAGATAAAAGACAAGAAAATCATTCGATAGTTTTTCTATTTAGAAAACTATCGAATGGAATGAAAAGTGATTCAAAGAAAACCAAAGTAAATCAATTTAGCATTCGATAGTTTTGTTTTAAAAACTATCGAATGGTAAAATGATTTATTACATTCGATGGTTTTTAATTTGAGGAGCAGGTGAAAAGTGTGACTTGTTGTCAGGTTGATTTTGAAGATGGACGGCCAAGATTGTTTCTACAAGTTTGGTTCGATAGTTTTCAAAAACCAAGTCTACAATTACTATCAGAGGAAGTGTGTCTTCTTCAGTCGAGTTATAACACAGAAGCAATTACTGAGAGAGAGGAAAAGCCAGAGAGAAAATTCTAAGAACATCAATTTTGCTGGAACTCTATCATTGTATTGATTGTGTATAACTTAGAACTCATTGAAGCTAATCTACGGATTAGAAATTGTAGCACCCCTCGAGGTTTATATTTATAAAAAGATATATTCCCCGAAACTTGGTTTGGTTTGGTGTGTTTGATTTCGTTATAGAACTGAATGAAATATCCGCGAATGAAATTAAATTATTTGTGAGTATCGTATTCAACCCCCCCCCCCTTCTACGATAATTTGGACCTAACAGTTCACCTTGATGAGCTCGCATCTCCATTAATGGACTCTCACTATAAGCTTATGGGCTCTCACCATTATGAAGTAATGGGCTCGTGCTACTTATCAGAAATGGGAATGATTGAACATAGGTGAGCTCGCACCACTTGAACTATAAAAATGTGACATTTAATATGGATTTGAGCGATGCGAGCCTGGCCAGCTCGCATCGTGGGTGAAGCCCGAAATATGGAAATTCTTGTTTATGGAATGTTTCTTCGTTGACACGGGACAAGCCTACAATCATGGAAAGAAATACGGAGAGGCCGCGAGATTGTAGGAAAACGTGTGAAGACCGGACTATTTATGGGAACATGAGGTGGATTGATAATCCTTGAACTATTTATGGGAACATGAGGTGGATTGATAATCCTTGAACTATTTATGGGAATGTAAATCCTGACTATTTTATGGGCTTGGGCTGAATGGGCTTATTAAATGACTTGTTCTCCAAGAACTACGTGATGCTTGATCCCTATATAAATGGGTACGTAGGCACCTTGTATGATACACAATTGACACTCGGCAAAGAGCAAGAGAAAGAACCCATTCTCTATTCAATTTTCTGAGGAGTCATCATACAAGTCCAGCCACCACTTTCCATAAACCTCCAACACACGGTTGTACGAAATTCTCCCTACAACAGATTCTTTGAAATATGGTAGTCTTCATTGCACTAGCCTCCGCCATTCCCACGAGCCATTGCTACTACTTCAACGGTTACAACCCCACCATTGTCAAAATTTAATTAGTTGTCCTCATATTTTACACATCCACTTTAGTATATTGTCAAGATTGTGTATTGTGTTTGATGTTTTTCTTATCTCACCATTCTATGTATTGTCCAAAACAAACTTTAAAAACTTAGCATTCAATGGCCTCTGTTTTTTTTTGTTGCAGTTAATAACCTTAAGGTAACAATATGACACCCATCAGAACACCTTCAAAATTCTAACAGAATACCTTAGCGAATCTTGATAGAACACCATAGCAAATTAGAAACAGTTAAACTCCAAAGGCAATATGTGGTTAACATTGTACCCAACCTAACGCATCTCTTGAGAAAATCTAAACCATCAAACAAATACTCTATATCTGCAGAATATAACATCCAAAGTAACCAAAACATGTCTCAGTGATCTGATCTCTGACAAAGTGACAACCAAACTACTCAAATTTTTGGGCTAAAACCTTACTAGTAGACGTTTCTCACAAATTTTGTGTGACAAATCTTCATCATCCATTGTAGTTCTGCACACATATAAAAGATTCATAAATGGTAAGAACAATACTGCAACACGAAATGTATTGAAGCTAGTGTTCTTTATCGAACATGTTGATATAGGTTCTTTTTTCAACGATCGGAGTTCCTCTGTAAATCTTCGATTTTTTTCCAAGATAAATAGGTCAGATTAATAACTCCTTTAGGTGTTTCTCTACAGCTTTTCTCTATAATATATAATATATATCAAAATAACATTATAAAACCTGATGTGAGCTGCCATGATTTTGTTTCCAGAAATAAAAAGTTTCTTTCCAGAAAAAAAAAGATTCTTGATGATCATTCGATCCCTAAATCCAAGATAGTTGTAATGTATTTTAATTGTACAGACGTATATGCTATATATTACATAATCTTTGTCATCTAAAATTCAGTGTATTTACTGCAATGCCCTTATATCTCGTATTTTAAATAAAATTGAAATTATATTTAATCAATGGTCTAGATGAGGGTCTCTTAGGTCTCTTGATAAGGAGGTTCTCTCTAGAACCTTACCCTATATATATATATATAGGTCATTGCTCAATTAAGAACACTCTTATATAAAGAACAATAAAGAACACCATAGAATCTTACATAAATTGCATGTTGATTCTAATTTTCTCACCAAAAAAAGGTTTATTACGAATAAAAATAGAATCTAACAAAAAATTAGAATCAAATAAAACATGATTACATGTAATTTCATTGTGATAAATATATATACAAGATTCTGTACTGGATTCTATACTCGATTATATGTAATGTTTAATTTTTAAATTTAGATGAGATTCTACGTTAAATTCGATATGTTATGCTTAATTGTTGTTCAATTTTATGATTCTAATTTTTAAAAATCAATTTTTATGAAAAGTAAAGTGTTTATGATGGTGTTCTTTATTGTTATTTATATAAAGTATTCTTTCTAGAGTGCAACTCATAGAGTAAGTGTTAATGGTTTATCATTGTACCAAATTCGAATTAATTTTGTTGATATGTCTACTTCACTGCACAGAGTGACAGATGATGATGTAAACAAAGTGGATTCAGGGAGTTAGTTTTTAGTTAGTTATGTAACAGCCCCAAATCCGGGGTCAGGGATTTAGGGTAGTCACGATCCATGTACTCATTGCCTTACCTGTATTACTCACACCATTCATAATTCACCTGCTCATGACCCCACAACATACGTCTCACACACACACACAGGTTAGAGTCTCAGAAACGACACAATACAACAACTGTGGAATAAATAATTTTTATTACAATACCCAAATGTCTTCTGAATCTGTCACTGATACAATTTCTAAGTAATGTTACATTACCAACTTAGTCTTCTGATGCTTACAATCCTCTAATACCATTCATGTATATACATAAGTCGAATACCGAAAGCTGTAGCCTGATTCGATTGGTTCGTACTACTCTCGGGATCACTGCTAGAAACTGTTTATGAAAACGCCTTGCGGGGTATGTGCCGTCCCATTGGCATCCTGCTTCGCTGCTATATAATATATATAAAACAATAGCAAGAGTGAGCGATAGCTCAGCAAGGAAATGAAAGTATGGCATAATTCTGCCTTTAATTCAACCCAGAAATAAAGCGGGTATAAGACAATAATTTGTCAAAATATCTCGATACTCAAATTACATCCTTATCGGAATGTAATCCCAAAAATAATACCATTGTTGTATTTCAAATATCAATTTCATAATATTTCTGCAAACTTTGGCTATATTACGAACAAAGTTCTAGTATAAACGATGAGGTTTCAAAGTAAACCAAATATAACCTTTCCGAAAAATATCTGCTATATATGCAGAATATCAACATATAACTTAAAAGATGAAGTTATAAGGTGATTCAGTATAAACAACTCCCTTACCATAACTCATGTTATGTAAGGTATCCACAGAGTCATAACTCATAAATAAAAGATGAAGTTGCATGAATTTATTGTCACTTCATTTCCAAACACTTTTCGACCCCCTACCAACATGATTGGTTCTTCACCCCAATACATGTTGCAGGAATATCCAAATTGGATGATGAACCAATACTGGAGTTGCTACCGCGTCCGCTGTGCCTAACCTTACTATGATCAGTAGCAGGTCGCACCGCTCAAATAGTTTTCTACATGTAGATGGAAGTATCACGACGGCCTGACATTGTCTACCGCCTTACTATGACCTCCCGGCCCATTTGGGGCAATATATAAAAGTTGGATGGGCCCACGCAACTTGACCACTTACACCACTCCTAGTTCAGATGGAATCCATGACTCTGAAACGTAAAGATCGTCCTCCTTTCCCCAAGTGTAACACTTGTTGATACGACTCCACTAAGTAGTTATATCTAGGTTGGAAAGGGAGATTCTCCAATATTTCCCAAGCTATGCTTGTTAATGGATATCGACTTGTTCCATGAATTTACCCCTCGATCATTGAGGTGGTAACACAACACTAGACTGACAGCAATTAAATTGCTCCAAGAAAATATCAGTCCCTTGACAGTTTTGAGTTGAGAGTTCAAAAAGAGTAGTAGTCTCTTAAATCAGGTTTCCCATATTTTTGATGGTTGAGCGAACATTTAAATCCTCTTAAGAGACGGATTTAAATGGAAAACATTGTTTTGGGAACCTCTTTGGATTTTTAAAAATAATCAATGATATTGATTAAATAAGTAAACATTAGATGAATATTCGAAATAATATTCCTTACGTAAATACTGATTAAATGAATATTCGAAAATACTATTCATTAAGTAAATATAGATTAAATGAATATTCAAAGATAATATTCATTAAATAAATAAACCTCAAATGAATATTCAAAAATAATATTCATTAAATAAATAACTCTTAAATGAATATTCAAAAGCAATATTCATTAAATAAATAACTCTTAAATGAATATTCAAAAGTAATATTCATTAAATAAATAACTCTTAAATGAATATTCAAAAGTAATATTCATTAAATAATAAACAATCCTCGAATGGATAATAATAATAATATTCTTAAAGTCCATAATCCTCAAATGGATATAAATAAATAATATTCATTAAATACATACTTAACCCTCGAATAAGTAAGCCTCAAATGAATATTCAGAAGTAATATTCATTAAATAATAAATCTCAAATGAATATTCAAAAGTAATATTCATTAAATAGATAATTAATCCTCGAATAACAGTTACCGGATATCTTTGTTATCATTCCGGAACAAAGCGATTTTAAGAAAATATTTTGAAAATGATATTCATCTAAGTAAACAAATTTAATTAGACGAATAAGGCTTACTTAATCCGTAAATGCTTCCAGAAGTATTTACTAATTAAATAAACACTGGTTTATTGGTGATGTTGCCTTTAGGTTAATTATTGCGAAAATCTTTCTAAAAAGCTCTGTCCGGGTTTTCGAAAATATACCTTACAAAATAACCCCGATACGCTGGCTAAGTTATAAACTCAATACATGCTCTACCCTCTGAGCCTTTCTTATTCCAGTACACAAATACCTACCTTATGATATAAAGTCCCCTTCCACCATACGAAAAGTTTATAAATATATACACCATATAATTCAAGGCGTAGGATCTTAAAAGCATCACCACCCATCAACAGTATTATAAGGTCATGGGATTTTGGTTATCGCACGAGCAGGATTTAATATCATTAACAAGACCAAGGATATACTGGTTTTGATAAGGAAGCACAATATTGGGAAACTTGCAAATATGGATTGAAACTTATTCAACATATTTCATATATTTCAAAATAAATATACTCTGAACGATCGAGTATGCATACATAACTTGCATCTAGTATATGCATACTTCAAAATATGGTTTTTAGAAACTTGCCTGATGCTCGAGAAGTGATAGGGGTTCGCGACGATGCCGGACAATCTAGACAAAGTCAAACGAAAACACACGGTTAATCCCCTCGATAAACCACTTATAACTCAATGCTTAAACACGTAAGTGAAACACAACCAAGGAATTACTAACTCGTTATAGGCTCATACTAAGTCCATGTTATTTGTCAAATTCTTATATCATAAGTTTGGTTCGAAATCCATTCTCAAATCCTAGTTATACTTAACCATTTGGAACCTTGGTTTCTAAGTCTCGTTTTCAGTGGTTTTCACTTGCGCGACCTTGACTAAAACATTTTTATAAACTCGAAACATAATCTTTTTAATACGAATCCTTTTCGTGAGCCTTCCTAACTGTCTCTAGTATTATTCCTCAAAGTTTCAAATTTTAATATGGCTCCGAAGTGGTCCAAATATAGACTCAAAATTTCTGACCAGAGATGGGTCGTTCTTCCGAACGGCGTTTACTAAAACTCACTTTTCTCTTAAACCGTTCGGCCAAATTAGGCGAACCACATATCATTACGAAGCTTATAACATAAACTACACAATCATGGGCAGTAGGACTCAAGGGTCGAGCTCTAACAGAGGAAAAACAGGGAACCAATCAGTAGGTAAAAATTTGGGCATTACGACGGCTATAAATCGGACGTTCCAAAAATCATAATCATCAAACCAAGCCACACCGGGCATACATACTTCTTATACACATGATTCTAATCTCAATCAGTCCAGGGATATCATACTTTAACATCTTAATCAACATAGGGCTTAATCAACTACAAGATCATGCTAACATGCTTATACTTAACACCATAATCTTAACTAAGCTAACAATCATCAAGAACATCCATAAAACTCAAAGTCAACTAAGGGTTCATGAGGTTTATACCTTTCTTGATGTGTGTAAAGACCTTGATCAACCTTGGTTAGTCCTTGTATAGCCATAATACAACTTAGATCATCCAAAGAAAACAAGAAATTAAAGTTAGTTCCTTGAAAGTACTATTCATCCGTTCAAGGAACTGCAAACACGAGGTCCTTACCATGCTTTTCTGGACGAGGTTCCTAAAGACGAGTTGTAGAGCTTCTCAATACCTTTCCAACAAGCTAGAGAACACAGGATTTCATTAATAAATGAAGGAGATATGGCCGTTTGAAAATCGGGGCAGAAACTGTCAAGAACAGGGCAGCTTGGTTTCTTCAACTTGGGGGAAGGATTTGGCTAGTCTACACTCCTTTGTTGGCCATGAAATTTTGAACGAATGTTGCCCATGGAGTGGAGAAGCTATGGTTAAAATTTGGTGATTTAAGGATGGATAGAAATGGAGTTATGGATTTTTCTTTGGACTATGTTTCTTCTGGGCAGAAATCTGGGGAGCTCTTCTTCTTTTTCTTTCTTTTTTGTTTTTGGTTAATAATACTTGAAATGCTGATTTTTGTTAAAGGTGGTGAGTCATTGCATGTCCAGGACACGTGTCGATCAGTGGGGGGTTATGGTGGCAAAGAAGGGGACACGTGTCAAGCAATGGAGATCATGGTGGCAAGCAGCTTTACTGGTTCGTTTTCCTTTCACATGGATGATCCAAATGTTGCATTTCTCGAATTAATATTGTTACATGTTACTTCCATGTCTATATTTAATCCTGTCATAATTTCAATCCTTAATCCATGATTCGCTCGCTTAATCACTTAATCTCGTTATAAAGTATCAACGGTTTCTAGAACCTTCGTTTCACTGTCTCAGTGGTTTTCGTTCTAAATTCTCAAATCAAATATAATAACATTCCAAAATATTAAATCCTCAAATCCTTAATTTAATATCTCATTTCTTGAATATAATAATATATAATTCACTGCCTGGTCAAATACTACACCAAAATAAAATTCGGAATTTCTGAATTCCGATCGTCTTTGCATTCACTTATTTACTCCGTAGATCACTAATATGACTTTGAAATATCCACACTACGTCTCGTACATAGGTGGCATGAAAAATTTTCTTAACCCTCAAAATCACTATTCATCCACCAATATCACTATTCACTGTTGCACTTAATTATAATAAGAAAAGTTTTAAATTATTCCAAAAATTCGGGTTATTACATTCTCCCCTCCTTAAAAGGATTCCGTCCCGGAATCAACTTAGGAGTAACTGGGGGGGGGGGGGTACTTCTCTTCCATTGCACTTTCTAACTCCCAGGTGGATTCTTCCACCTCTTGATTTTCCACAAACCTCTCACTAGCTTGGCAACCTCGTCTCTTAGCACTTGTTCTTTTCTATCCGTGATTTCCACAGGTTGCTCTTTGTAAGTCAGACCAGGTTGTATGTCTACCTGCTCGTACTCTACATATGCCGGGCATCTATAGTATACTGACGTAGCATTGACACCTGAACCCCGTTATGACCATTCTACAAGTTTGGGGGGTAAGGCTGGCTCGTAGGCCACCTTCCTGACGCATTTTAAAATCTCAGATGGCCCAATGAATCTCGGGCTCGACTTCCCTTTCTTTTCAAATCTCATTAATTCTTTCCATGGAGATACCTTTAGCATCACGAATCGCTAACCTCATATTCTCTATCTTGTTTGTACAGAAATACACCAGCATAAACTTGATTGTCATTCATCAACTTGCCATTTAGCTTATCAATAGCAGTACTATTTCTATACTCACGGGCTTAGTCCGCATACTTTCTCTGTCTGTCTTGGTTGTCACTAGCCGCTTGTTGGTGAAATCTTTTGTCTTTCTAGTTTGTTGGACTAACTTGGTTTTGTGTAAAATCTCATCCTTTAATTCCCGATTATTCGGAATCCATCTCTGTCTCATTTTAATCAAGGGTATCGGCCACCACATTGGCCTTCCCCGGATGGTAGTGTATCTCGCAGTCAATTTTAGGTAAATTTTAGCCATTTCTCCATCTCATGTTATCTACTATCACGGATAACTCAACGCCACTTCATTACATTCCATCAAAATTTGTGGGTGCATTAGTCAACCCAAAATAACTTCGCTAAAATCTCAAAGTGTCTATTCCTCGTACGAATCGCAGTCTTGGGTACATCCTCGGATTTAACTTCCAACTGGTGGTATCCAGTTCTTGAATAAATTTGGAAATACACAGCGTTTTTCCGCTGATCAAACAATCATTTACAAGGGTACCTATCCTCCAGGTCAAACTCATTCAACTCTCGAGGTTCGATGCATAATCTTGTGCTAACATCTTTCTCTCTTACGAACAACACCGGGGTTTCCCACGGTGATACACTGGGCCTTATCATACCCTTATACAACAATTCTTATAACTGAGTCTCTAACTCTTTCATTCCCACTATACTCGAAATACTCGGTATTCATTCTCATGTCATCCAAATCGATATCTGGTAGCTCATTAAAACCTTGTACAATCTCCCAAAACCATTGTAGTTCCCTTTTTACTTGGTATCTCTTTTCTTGGCGTCCACCATAAGAGCTAATTAAGCCTCGGATCTCTGGCGTAATAGCTTCTTAGTCTAAACTATATTCAAGAATCTCTGAATCGGTTTCCATCCTTTATTTATTACTCTCTCTCTCTTACAATCAGTCTGGGCTCCATTGGGTGTCAACCCACCCGTCCTTATTATAATGTCAACTTCTCCCAAGTCACAATACCAGCTTCCTCTGACTCTATCGCCAGTACTTATCTTGCTAACCCAGAGGTAGTGTCCATTCGTAAACAACTCCTCCAAAATCTCAATTCCACTATATGGCATCTATATAACACCGTTGTCACTGGAGTACACGACACATCACTATTCCTTTCACATATATCACTTGATCCCCTTTCCATTATCATAATATCCTTGGGAGAATAAACCAATTCATTGATATGTCATTAACATTCTATTCGTCTTAGGGATTCGCTCCTGTCATAGGCGATTTCGTTGCGAATCTAATTCCTATCAGCGAATTTTGACTTATTTGACCTGGTTCGCCTCCCCTTAGAATTCAATGAGGATAACCAAAATTCATGGGGCCTTGAAAAGACAGCTCCCATATCAAGGAAAACGTCACACACTGGTGATCATAAGGTTATGAGTTTTAAGGTAACCTTATTGGAGGTAAGAGAATTTACCGAGAGATCAACATGATTGTAAGAACTCAACGTTGCGTGCCTCGATTGAGACATTACTAAAGGTAATTAGCCTTCTTGTATTTCACAACTTACAAGTGATGGCGTCCCATCAGACTTCTATCACATAGACAGATAGTCCTTGTAGCCCCTAAAAGTATAGGGTTGTTCGTCTCAGTGGAAGTTGAAAAGTATGAAAGCAATTCGAGATCAATTTAATGATTATCGCCTCTCGACAATATTTCTCAAAGGAACACCTTGAATTAAAATTGAACAGATTCCAAAGGTGCGGTTTCCAAAGAAAATACAAAGAAAAGAATAACCAAAAAGATACTGGTACTTAACAAACAAGTGGTGAGGTATCACCATGGGGTCATTCATTATTTGAAGAAAAGTGAAAGCTTAAATAACATCATTTGACAGGGCTTCGAAAACCTGAAAGTAGGCATCGTGACAGCCTCTAACACAATTGAAATTAATTATGATTTAACACAAGTGTTATAAAATAACTTCGAAGAGGGAATATACCCTTTATCAGAATTCTTTCTTGGAAAGAGGTCAAGATAGATCATAGATTGGGGAAATATCCCACATAATCTGCAAAGGGGGAGGGTACTACCAAGGTCTCTACGGATGCCTTTTATGTCGGCTCCTCTAATGGATAATCGTTCAATTCCAAAGCTTTTCTTTTCCACGCGCCCTAAGGTGTTTGATACTTACGTCATTGCCGACTTATAATAGTCGCTAAGGATCCAACCATCGACCTTTGCAATCGCAGGGAATTCTATTCGACTAGGCGCAAACATCTCAAGTAAGCGTTCTGTTCTATAAGAAGACTTCGATACCGTTGTCGCCCATAGCAATGACAATTCCACATGTCGACTGGGCGGTACTCCGGAGGATCGTTAGAAACTACAAACTTAAATTCGGTCTCTATTTCAATCATCTTTATACCCAAAATTTTCCTTGAGATAATAAAATCCCTCAATGATGTAATAGACACTATTTCCAGTGGAATCGCTGGTCGTGGGGGATTGAAACCTCACAACCAAAGCAATTCCTTACACTATTCTAGGCAACTAAGTACCCTTAATCGTTCGTGAAAATCTGAACATCTTGGTTCTTACGTATGCCGCCTCCTTATGGGCAACTATAACCAACTACGAGTAACAGGTTTTGTTCAAGTCGAATCAATCCACTGATACTGGCTATACTGCCTCTACCTCTTCTGCTTTGGAGATTCTACTCCATTTTCTTTGTCATACCTCTCGATGAATCATGAACGATCCTTAAAATCTCGTCTCGTCACTTATTGATCCCTTGAAGGTTCGTCCGGTCTTATTATTAGACCTCACGTAACACACCACATCTTTATCAATCAACACGTCCTCTACAAGATTCTTTCATTGACCCACCATGGGGTCTTCCTCTAGATCCTTCTATGGATCCTCCTTTATCGGGTCTCCGTCCATTTCAAGGAACGTATCATCAATGGCCTACTCGAAGGCCTCGGGATCTGCTATCTCAGAATCCCATCCATATATAACTCATACGAATCGAAGTGACTAACCATGAAGTCCTAAGTACGGTTTCCAAAAGAAGTCCCCTCTCGGGCTTCATCTTAAACAGTCAGGGTCTTGTCCTCTAACCCGACTACGAACTCAATTGGAGCTCTAGATGTTCTTATTATTCTTAAGGGTATTGTAAGACTCGATCTCCTATCGTTTCTGAGGACTGTAACCTAACTCTCTGATACCATTTCTGTAACAGCCCCAAATCCGGGGTCAGGGATTTAGGGTAGTCACGATCCATGTACTCATTGCCTTACCTGTATTACTCACACCATTCATAATTCACCTGCTCATGACCCCACAACATACGTCTCACACACACACACAGGTTAGAGTCTCAGAAACGACACAATACAACAACTGCGGAATAAATAATTTTTATTACAATACCCAAATGTCTTCTGAATCTGTCACTGATACAATTTCTAAGTAATGTTACATTACCAACTTAGTCTTCTGATGCTTACAATCCTCTAATACCATTCATGTATATACATAAGTCGAATACCGAAAGCTGTAGCCTGATTCGATTGGTTCGTACTACTCTCGGGATCACTGCTAGAAACTGTTTATGAAAACGCCTTGCGGGGTATGTGCCGTCCCATTGGCATCCTGCTTCGCTGCTATATTATATATATAAAACAATAGCAAGAGTGAGCGATAGCTCAGCAAGGAAATGAAAGTATGGCATAATTCTGCCTTTAATTCAACCCAGAAATAAAGCGGGTATAAGACAATAATTTGTCAAAATATCTCGATACTCAAATTACATCCTTATCGGAATGTAATCCCAAAAATAATACCATTGTTGTATTTCAAATATCAATTTCATAATATTTCTGCAAACTTTGGCTATATTATGAACAAAGTTCTAGTATAAACGATGAGGTTTCAAAGTAAACCAAATATAACCTTTCCGAAAAATATCTGCTATATATGCAGAATATCAACATATAACTTAAAAGATGAAGTTATAAGGTGATTCAGTATAAACAACTCCCTTACCATAACTCATGTTATGTAAGGTATCCACAGAGTCATAACTCATAAATAAAAGATGAAGTTGCATGAATTTATTGTCACTTCATTTCCAAACACTTTTCGACCCCCTACCAACATGATTGGTTCTTCACCCCAATACATGTTGCAGGAATATCCAAATTGGATGATGAACCAATACTGGAGTTGCTACCGCGTCCGCTGTGCCTAACCTTACTATGATCAGTAGCAGGTCGCACCGCTCAAATAGTTTTCTACATGTAGATGGAAGTATCACGACGACCTGACATTGTCTACCGCCTTACTATGACCTCCCGGCCCATTTGGGGCAATATATAAAAGTTGGATGGGCCCACGCAACTTGACCACTTACACCACTCCTAGTTCAGATGGAATCCATGACTCTGAAACGTAAAGATCGTCCTCCTTTCCCCAAGTGTAACACTTGTTGATACGACTCCACTAAGTAGTTATATCTAGGTTGGAAAGGGAGATTCTCCAATATTTCCCAAGCTATGCTTGTTAATGGATATCGACTTGTTCCATGAATTTACCCCTCGATCATTGAGGTGGTAACACAACACTAGACTGGCAGCAATTAAATTGCTCCAAGAAAATATCAGTCCCTTGACAGTTTTGAGTTGAGAGTTCAAAAAGAGTAGTAGTCTCTTAAATCAGGTTTCCCATATTTTTGATGGTTGAGCGAACATTTAAATCCTCTTAAGAGACGGATTTAAATGGAAAACATTGTTTTGGGAACCTCTTTGGATTTTTAAAAATAATCAATGATATTGATTAAATAAGTAAACATTAGATGAATATTCGAAATAATATTCCTTACGTAAATACTGATTAAATGAATATTCGAAAATACTATTCATTAAGTAAATATAGATTAAATGAATATTCAAAGATAATATTCATTAAATAAATAAACCTCAAATGAATATTCAAAAATAATATTCATTAAATAAATAACTCTTAAATGAATATTCAAAAGCAATATTCATTAAATAAATAACTCTTAAATGAATATTCAAAAGTAATATTCATTAAATAAATAACTCTTAAATGAATATTCAAAAGTAATATTCATTAAATAATAAACAATCCTCGAATGGATAATAATAATAATATTCTTAAAGTCCATAATCCTCAAATGGATATAAATAAATAATATTCATTAAATACATACTTAACCCTCGAATAAGTAAGCCTCAAATGAATATTCAGAAGTAATATTCATTAAATAATAAATCTCAAATGAATATTCAAAAGTAATATTCATTAAATAGATAATTAATCCTCGAATAACAGTTACCGGATATCTTTGTTATCATTCCGGAACAAAGCGATTTTAAGAAAACATTTTGAAAATGATATTCATCTAAGTAAACAAATTTAATTAGACGAATAAGGCTTACTTAATCCGTAAATGCTTCCAGAAGTATTTACTAATTAAATAAACACTGGTTTATTGGTGATGTTGCCTTTAGGTTAATTATTGCGAAAATCTTTCTAAAAAGCTCTGTCCGGGTTTTCGAAAATATACCTTACAAAATAACCCCGATACGCTGGCTAAGTTATAAACTCAATACATGCTCTACCCTCTGAGCCTTTCTTATTCCAGTACACAAATACCTACCTTATGATATAAAGTCCCCTTCCACCATACGAAAAGTTTATAAATATATACACCATATAATTCAAGGCGTAGGATCTTAAAAGCATCACCACCCATCAACAGTATTATAAGGTCATGGGATTTTGGTTATCGCACGAGCAGGATTTAATATCATTAACAAGACCAAGGATATACTGGTTTTGATAAGGAAGCACAATATTGGGAAACTTGCAAATATGGATTGAAACTTATTCAACATATTTCATATATTTCAAAATAAATATACTCTGAACGATCGAGTATGCATACATAACTTGCATCTAGTATATGCATACTTCAAAATATGGTTTTTAGAAACTTGCCTGATGCTCGAGAAGTGATAGGGGTTCGCGACGATGCCGGACAATCTAGACAAAGTCAAACGAAAACACACGGTTAATCCCCTCGATAAACCACTTATAACTCAATGCTTAAACACGTAAGCGAAACACAACCAAGGAATTACTAACTCGTTATAGGCTCATACTAAGTCCATGTTATTTGTCAAATTCTTATATCATAAGTTTGGTTCGAAATCCATTCTCAAATCCTAGTTATACTTAACCATTTGGAACCTTGGTTTCTAAGTCTCGTTTTCAGTGGTTTTCACTTGCGCGACCTTGACTAAAACATTTTTATAAACTCGAAACATAATCTTTTTAATACGAATCCTTTTCGTGAGCCTTCCTAACTGTCTCTAGTATTATTCCTCAAAGTTTCAAATTTTAATATGGCTCCGAAGTGGTCCAAATATAGACTCAAAATTTCTGACCAGAGATGGGTCGTTCTTCCGAACGGCGTTTACTAAAACTCACTTTTCTCTTAAACCGTTCGGCCAAATTAGGCGAACCACATATCATTACGAAGCTTATAACATAAACTACACAATCATGGGCAGTAGGACTCAAGGGTCGAGCTCTAACAGAGGAAAAACAGGGAACCAATCAGTAGGTAAAAATTTGGGCATTACGACGGCTATAAATCGGACGTTCCAAAAATCATAATCATCAAACCAAGCCACACCGGGCATACATACTTCTTATACACATGATTCTAATCTCAATCAGTCCAGGGATATCATACTTTAACATCTTAATCAACATAGGGCTTAATCAACTACAAGATCATGCTAACATGCTTATACTTAACACCATAATCTTAACTAAGCTAACAATCATCAAGAACATCCATAAAACTCAAAGTCAACTAAGGGTTCATGAGGTTTATACCTTTCTTGATGTGTGTAAAGACCTTGATCAACCTTGGTTAGTCCTTGTATAGCCATAATACAACTTAGATCATCCAAAGAAAACAAGAAATTAAAGTTAGTTCCTTGAAAGTACTATTCATCCGTTCAAGGAACTGCAAACACGAGGTCCTTACCATGCTTTTCTGGACGAGGTTCCTAAAGACGAGTTGTAGAGCTTCTCAATACCTTTCCAACAAGCTAGAGAACACAGGATTTCATTAATAAATGAAGGAGATATGGCCGTTTGAAAATCGGGGCAGAAACTGTCAAGAACAGGGCAGCTTGGTTTCTTCAACTTGGGGGAAGGATTTGGCTAGTCTACACTCCTTTGTTGGCCATGAAATTTTGAACGAATGTTGCCCATGGAGTGGAGAAGCTATGGTTAAAATTTGGTGATTTAAGGATGGATAGAAATGGAGTTATGGATTTTTCTTTGGACTATGTTTCTTCTGGGCAGAAATCTGGGGAGCTCTTCTTCTTTTTCTTTCTTTTTTGTTTTTGGTTAATAATACTTGAAATGCTGATTTTTGTTAAAGGTGGTGAGTCATTGCATGTCCAGGACACGTGTCGATCAGTGGGGGGTTATGGTGGCAAAGAAGGGGACACGTGTCAAGCAATGGAGATCATGGTGGCAAGCAGCTTTACTGGTTCGTTTTCCTTTCACATGGATGATCCAAATGTTGCATTTCTCGAATTAATATTGTTACATGTTACTTCCATGTCTATATTTAATCCTGTCATAATTTCAATCCTTAATCCATGATTCGCTCGCTTAATCACTTAATCTCGTTATAAAGTATCAACGGTTTCTAGAACCTTCGTTTCACTGTCTCAGTGGTTTTCGTTCTAAATTCTCAAATCAAATATAATAACATTCCAAAATATTAAATCCTCAAATCCTTAATTTAATATCTCATTTCTTGAATATAATAATATATAATTCACTGCCTGGTCAAATACTACACCAAAATAAAATTCGGAATTTCTGAATTCCGATCGTCTTTGCATTCACTTATTTACTCCGTAGATCACTAATATGACTTTGAAATATCCACACTACGTCTCGTACATAGGTGGCATGAAAAATTTTCTTAACCCTCAAAATCACTATTCATCCACCAATATCACTATTCACTGTTGCACTTAATTATAATAAGAAAAGTTTTAAATTATTCCAAAAATTCGGGTTATTACAAGTTAGTTAAGGGTATTTATGTACTTACACATTAGCTTACACCTGGTTCGTGACAGTCTGTATAAAAGCAACAGAATGAAAAGAGTTTGTTAGTTAGTTAGACTTGCTAAATCTCTCTCTCGTTCTTGTCTCTTTCTCTCTCAATGATTGAGCTTGTATTGTTACTAAAGATCGAACATGTTGTCTTGTTTCTATTTCGTGACAAATTTATATATATGTTTTGTTATGTAAAAGGGAGTATAACATTTTGATATTTTACGATGTACCAATCTTTAAAAAAAGAAAAATACTAGAGATCCTAAAAGTGTTCATAAAAGTTGTTCCCAAATAAGTTTTGAATGGTAACTTTTCTAATAGTAATATGGGATTCCACGTGCATTAATATGCGTTCACGAATTAATGTGTTGTCCACATTATTTTGTAAATATTTTGAGAACAATTTGTAGATACCTGGTCTTCAAAAAAACAAATGTGTATCTTGGCCTTGATATGTTTGTTGTCGGTCACTGATTCAACATTACTTGTGGTGGTGGTGTAGCTGCAGCCTACAGGGATATAATAGTCTAGTCTTATAATAGTAGTATGTATGAGTGTACGTAGTAGACACAGCCTGATTGAGTACAAGTTACATGTGGTTTTTGTTAACGGAGGAATTTGGTGATAACAAATTTCGGGGAGGTTTGCTGGAATTGTGGTGGTGATTGATGATGGTGGACGGCATAGGTAGGGTTAGGGTTTATGATTTGGGGATGGCTGAGATTGTATGTGAGATTAGGCCGCAATTAAGGTTGAATTCAGAATTCACTCTTTGTTTGCTAGGTTGCTTCGTACCATACAATGTGCCTACGTACCCTATTTATAGGGATCAAGCCAAACGTAGTTCTTGGGTAACAAGTAACCCATGGGCCGGGTTTCCTTCTTTAAAGAACGGAAAAGTTGGGATTACCATCCTTGACATGTAACAATGAGCTGTCAGGATCTTGCTATTTTCTCGGGATAGGATGACTAAATTATCAACCCAAAATTGTTGGAGTCAATACTTACCTATCAAGAGATAGCGAAAGACCAGGACTGCACACGTCAAAAAGGTTTATGTCCTACAACTTTCCTTATAAGATGAAGTACATATAAGATTTGAATAATTTTATCCGCTCTAGACGAGTATTCTCATCTTTCTAGGCGAAGTTGTTTTCAAACCTTTTCAGGTGAAATTATCTTCGAACCTTCCTAGGCGAGATCCTCGAATACGGGCGAGATACCTAGATGGGCGAGATACCTAGATGGGCGAGATACCATAGAGGTAACAGTGTTTACCAAGCAAAACCATCTGGACTAGGCCCAAACCATACTTGGCCTACTAGGAGGACGAAGCCCACATATAAACAAACTAAGCCTACCAGAAATCTTGCACAATTACAAACACCACATTAAAGCAGCCCATCTTTCTCTGAACAAACAAAGGGCGACGCCACAAATAAGGGCGAGATCTAGCCATTCCGTTTTTGGCGATAACAACTACCCCCCAATTTCTTGTAATGAAAACACATAAAAGAAAATTTATTCGAATGAGGCCTTTACAGGCGTCGCCTCCTTGAAAATCTCTCTCCCTCTGTGTGCGAGGCCGTAATCATAATTTCTTTCTTCTAAATTATTTACCGAAATTTCCGATTTCTGTCAAAAATGCGTAACGGTCAAAAAATGAGGACCCAATCAGAAACGGCCACGTGGCACCTTTCACTGTCTATATAAAGCCGAAATTTTCATTTCCACTTATCACTCACAAACAAACAAACTGCTGTCAAAATCTTTCTCTAGACAAAGAAGGCGAAACCTCATTATTAGAGGGCGAGACTCTCAAATCAGAAGGCGACTCTCAACCTCCTGCAAGGCGATCTCCTCAATTTTTCAAAGGTACGACTTCTCCACTTAATTTTAAACATTGCATCATTAATATCATTGATAGGCGAAACCATTAAAAACTAGATCTAGGATAAACGGTTTGTAGACCTAGGACTCCCATCGTACATTCCTCAGGGCGAGGACTTTCAATCCCTTGACCAACACCCGAAGCCTTTGTCTAAAACGTTTCTTTTCTAATAATGTCCTCGCCCTTCATTTCAGATATCGAACGAGGACGCGCCTTCTGTGACTCATTCGGCGTCGCCTTCCAAAGCTCAATCCTTCAATCCTGAGGGCGAGAACATCGAAAAGTTTCTGAACCCTCAATGGTTGCGAGCCCATCAAAAGAACGCCAATATTTCAAAAATTCAAAACCATGTCGTGGAGATCGTAAACCTTTCTAACAACCTCCCTTCCGATGAGGGCGTCGAAGACCTTACAAGCACATTTCATGCAGATGAGATGGGGGAGGAAAATGATGACGACCTTCTCGACCTATTTGCAGACCTCGACCCCCCCGCAAACTGATCCTTATAGATTAGGAAGGGGTCGAGGAAAAGGCTTAGCAAATTATGAAGAATTTCTCCGTGACCGACCCGATTCAGAGGGCGAGAAAGCAAGCGACAATAACGAGGACGAGGCATCTGATGGCGAAACAGAGGACGAGGACGAGACTCTTTCCATTTCCCCAATTAGATATGCCATGGAAATGCCTTCTCCTCAACATAATCCTTACAAAGCTACCATCTTTGAACACGAGTTAGATCTAGAATTTGAAGAAGGATTTACAGAGAAAGAAATGGCAGACGCATGTCTAGAAAGGAAAATCATCTCCTGCGCAGGTTTAAAGTCCAGAATCTCGTCCGAGGAAATCATGTATTTGATTGAGTACTACAACCTAGCTGGTAGATGGCTAAGACCTCGCTCCTTTATGAGAATGCACATTTTTGACACAGTAGGGCTTCCTACACCCAGGATGGTTTTAACGAACAAACTGGTAGATCTAGGATTGGGATGGCCCATGCATCCCTTCCTCCGGGAGTTGATCAACTACTACCAGATCGCCCCGATCCAATTGTCGCCTAACAGCTATAGGGCAGCTATCGGGCTGTACATGATGTATAGAAATAGCGGGTTCGAGGCCCCCTCCATGGGCGAAGTTAGCCATTTTCTGTCCATAAGAAACAGCGGCAAAGATCTAGGCTTTTACTACCTCGCCTTCTGGGCAAAACACAACAAGAAGGGATTCGCCATTGGGAATCCAAGTAACATGAAGATATGGAAGGACGGGTTTTTCTACTTGTACGACGTCCCAAGGGTGAGGACTCAATTTAACTTAGAAGTCTGTAAGTATTCGTAATCCTCGCCCTTCATCAATAACTCGCCTTTATCTTTTCCTTAACCACTTGTTAATATTAAATTATCAATTTTATGTTTTATTAGCTAAGCCTTCCCAAACTGTGCTGCAAGGCGACGCGCTCATACGAGCTCAAACTATAAGCAACCTTTCGCGATACGAAAAGGATTTGAACATATTAGTCAAACCCGAAAACCTTCTCGCCCACGGTTTCTATAACGAGGGGTTTGGTAAAGTCGCCCCAATAAAATTTGTACGGAATTCTTCGAGAAGAATTCGTCAAAAACAAATAGAGAACCTCACTGGTCAAGGTATTTTCAACAGCATCGCCCTCCCAAGGGACGTCGCCCTTTAATCGAGCATCTATTTACACATAATTTTTACTTAACTGATCATTCCTTAACACCTTTTCTGTTTGTACTTACAGGACTAATGGTTGCTATACCATTCGGCAAGAATCCTTTTTCCAAGTCAGGAGCTACCCCAGCTATGACTACTGCAAGTCAATCTCGCCCCTCTGCTTCTGTGTTAGGGAACTTCCCTCCCCCACCTCCTAATCAAGTTGCTGAGAAGAACAAGAAACGGGATGGGGCGGAGACTACGAAGAATCCTCAGAAGAAACTCAAAACAAAGGTTACAGAAGAGTCGCCCATTAACTCTGTGACCTCGCTCTTTGGATCAATCGCTTCTGACAATTACTCTGATCAAGATGCTCAGACTTGGCTTGCCCGCAAAGAGGATGATGATGAACTTAATTTTAAGATGGGTCTGGGTGATGTGTTTGTGCACGGCTTATCCATCCTCGCCCAGAGGAATGCAAAGATTAAGGAGCAAGATAGGTCTCTCAAGAAGCTAAAAGGCGAGGCCTCTTCTTTTTCTAGCATGTTGTCTGAGGCACAGAAAAAGTTGACCGAGGAAACCAAGGCTAGGAAGGACGAGGTTGGGAAACTCCAGGCTTCTCTAGAGAAGCTGTCTTCAGAATCAAAATTAATGGCCGAGGCCCTAGAGGAAGAGAACGCCGCCTTGAAAGAAGAGCTAAGAAACATGAAGGCAAGGCGAGACAAAGAACTGAGCGACGCCTACAACCTGGGATTTCTCGGCTACCTCCAAAACTTCTTGGCCGCGGACCCTGATTATAATTGGTCCATGCACTTTGCCCCTTCAACTTCTGACTATATGGTAAAGTTTAAGGCTGACAACGCTGCAGATATCGCGGAGGCCAAGAAAGAGCTGTTAAAAAAGATTGAAGCAGAATTAGCCGCGAAGGAGGTGAAGGAGAAGGCAACAGGCGAGGCTAACCAGGAGAACAGGACAACGGCGTCGCCCTCTGAGACTGCAGGTTCCTGACTCTTTGATTTATTTATAATTGCAAACACTATTGGAGTGCGAATGCTCCGTTAACTTTTGGGTATTTTTAACTTGGGGAAGAGCGCCCTCCATTTACAGGCGTCGCCCGTGTAATGTCTTTAACTTATTTTCCTTTTATGCCGAGCTTATTTTTACTGTCTTGTATCGTTTTAAGTGAAGCAAATATAACCTCGCCCAAAACAATACCTGCTGACCATTGGCAGAGACATAACAAACTAAGACCTGCAGAAGCTTAACCTCGCCCACCTCCACATTCTATGCAATTTGCAGAATTTAGGAACAGGGAAGCAAACCTCGCCCACCTTCATATTCTATGCAATTTGCAGAATTTAGGAACAGGGAAGCAAACCTCGCCCACCTTCACATTCTATGAAATTTGCAGAATTTAGGAACAGGGAAGCAAACCTCGCCCACCTTCACATTCTATGCAATTTGCAGAATTTAGGAACAGGGAAGCAAACCTCGCCCACCTCCACATTCTATGCAATTTGCAGAATTTAGGAACAGGGAAGCAAACCTCGCCCACCTTCATTAAAAATCTGTCTTTCATGAGTTACATCCATAGCTCCATATGATGGAGGTGCCTCCAAAAAGAAAATCGGAGTCCCACTTTTTGCTAGAGCCTCATACTCCTGAAGCCTTTCTTCTTCAGGAAACTCAATTGTGTAGACCATATTAGAAGTAGCATACGGAGGTTTGAAAGATGCTTGAGTTTCTTGCACATTTTCTTCTTTGAAGTCAGTCATATCAGAATCCTCCTTCATCCCTTTTCTGTCCTTGGAAGAAGACTTGACCATTTTATTGTAACAATTGCGGGAATCATATTGACATCCTTTGATGCAATCTACTCCATTCGGGGTCGGGAACTTCATGGCCAGGTGGTAAATTGAAGTAACTATCCGCATCTCTTTTAAGACTGGCCGTCCTAACAAAGTATTATAATGTGTGGGTTGATCAATGACCAAGAAATCGAATACCTGGGTAGTAGAGAGAGATCATTCCCCCAGGGTGAGTGGTAGGTTGATTGTCCCTTTTACTCGAACAGAATCTCCTGTGAAACCATAGACGTGAGTTGTCCCACGAGTCAGTTCTTTGTCCAACAGTCCCATCTTCTTGTATGTACCATAATAGAGGATATTCACATAACTCCCCGTATCCACGAACACACGATGGACATTCCTAGATCCAATCCGAACGTTGATCACCAAAGCTGAAAGTGTTTGTCCTAAATCCAATCATGTATGATGAGTTAGGAAGAACTTTCTTGTATTCTTATTTGATTTCATTAATGTTAATAAAAGACTTGTTTTGTTTTTATTACGGGCTTTATCTATTTAAAGTGTTTTAAATAAGATGTTCCATAGTTTAGAGTAAAGCTTCTAGAATTATAATGAGATTATAATAGTGAGATCTAGAAGATGATAACTCTAGACTTAAACAGTTCCTGATCATAGGATAACTAATCGGAAGTTGGTGAATCCGCAAAGATTGGTACATACTATGCTTGCTCCCGTCAGGAGGATGTCTGGTCTCATAGGCATTTGTGTGGTGACACTATAACTAGTATGTAGGTGCTTGTTAGGGAATAAGTTCACTGAACATGACTCGATAAGTTGAATAGCTAATGGAGTTTACTCACGTGTCAATAGTTATTCACTGAGTGATAGTTGTACAAGTGTCCTTAGACTTGAGATCGTTAGAGTTATCTTGTATATAATGAACTATGCTTTGGATTAGTCCTTAGTCTCAAGGACATCCATTAGGTCTATTCTGGGCATAGGGATTTGTGTATGGAGATAGTTAACGTCAATAGAGGATCTACCCCTTCCAGTATAGGAAGAGAATATCCTATGTTATTCTTAGTATGCGAGTTCTGGAATCTCTGGCCAGAGTGTATGAAATTAGAAAGGAGTTTCTAATTTGCATTTATATGAACTTAGCATTATGAATAAGAAATCATATGATTAAATTTGATAGGCCTGACACGAGATCCATGCCTTATATTTAATCGGGATATTGTAGGGTAGAAGGAATGATTGTACTGAAACTAGTCACTGACAGGTTCTTGGTATTCTAAGCAGTGAATTCATATTATCCGGATAGTCGCGATATGTTGAGAAACATCACTCACGATGTAGAATAAATATAATTAATCAGTTAATTATATTTAATGAATTATTAGAATTCATATAAATAATAAATAAAAGTTTATTATTATTTATTTCTACTACCGGCTTAATATTGAACCTACAGGGTCACACCATAAAAGATTAATTTATTGATGAAGGTATTTTGAGAGAGCAAGTTATTTTCTAAATAGTTTAGAAAAGGAAATAATGATTAAAATAGTTTTATTTATTATTAAAACATTTTATAAGATAAAGTGTGGGGTTAATATATATATATATAAAGATATATTAAAAACCCTAGGAGAGCCCTATAAATAGAATGAGATAGTTCATTCTAAAAGACTTGAGTTTTTGTGAAAACCTAGTTGCCACCCTCTTCTTCTTCATCTCTCTCTCTCTCTCTCAAAAGAAGAAAAACTCCATTTTTATAAAAGCTTAGTTTTATAAAAAGCTTCATCGAAGGATTATTCTTGGTGGATACCGGTAGAGTGCTTCACACTCTGAGGAGCAACTGCTAGAATCCATTTTTATAAAGCTTCGATTTTCAAGGTATGGTTACGATTCCTCCGCTCTTTCATTTTATATATTTTTCTATATGTGCGATACATGGTTTTTACGGAATAAATGTTATATCACGCTTCCGCTCATCCGTAAATTCCTTCAATGGCATCAGAGCTAGGTTATACATATAGAGATTCATATAAAAAAATTCAGATTTATTTATGCATGTATGGATTTATTATGATTTTTGCAAGTTTATTTAGATTTAATTATGAATTAATTCGAAATAATTTTTGCATTGGATTTTGACTACTGATCTGGGTTCTACAAGTGTTGTAGATGATCTAGATATTTTTTTCATAATTTTGTGATGTGTATATTATTTGTTATGAATTTTTTAAAATTGTTTTAATTAAAATTCATAAAATAATCATACATGTGAATAATATGAAATTAAGATTGCACAAGGACCCTATATCCACCTGGTATTTTTTGCTACTGCCTGATTCAAGAAATCATATTATTTTGATTTTTTATTAATTTATTAATTAATTGTTAATTAATTTATTAATATTAAAATAAAATAATAATAACAATAAAGGGCATTAATGGCTAGAGGAGTTTTTTTTTTTAAGTGTTATAAATGCTAAGTTAGTGTTTTAATGCTAAAGGAGTTACAAGCATTAAATAAAATAGCATAGAATTGTTGTAACTTACTTAGCATTAAATTAAAAAAAAAAAAAAAACTGCTGGGAAGGGCTTGTAACGCATGAGCGTCATGCGTTACACATTTAATAGCTTTTAATTGTTGTAACGCATGAGCGTCATGCGTTACAGCCCCTCTGTCCACATTAAATTTGATTTTTTGGGAGTTTGGTAACTCCGTTTTGGGCGTGCAATATACCGTTGGATTCGTTTTTCCGAGACGGATCTAATGGAGTGGTCAAATATTTTTTATATAAAAGTTTGGAACTGTTTATATTCCCGGATGTGTTTTAAAGCATGTATTAATTGTTTTAATTGCTTTTAAATACTATAATAAATCCATACATCATTATATCATTGTATGACATGATATTACTTGCATGCTTACTTGTTTATTTATTTTTATATATGAGATATATGCCTATATTTACCATGCGATGATAGATTTAGGTGAACTTAAATCAATATAAGGCGTGCTCTAGAAAATCTAGAATAGGAATCGTTTCTTGCCTTAACAATAATATTATGAGTACAACCATGAGATTCTTATGTTTATGAAACATAGAGTGAAATACTCTTTTGATGTTGAAAATGAAAATTTCTGTCTAGGCCGTTGGGTTTTAAGCGGGACCGATGTGACCCCTCCAACACACTGGGAATTTTTCATTTAAATATCATAATTGTATTTTGTTCAAGAAAAAGATAATCTTCTAGTAATATGATTATGGTTGTAACATAATATAATCCCTCTAAAATTAAATAATATCAAGTAGTAATTGGCCAATGACACAACGGGCTTGTGTCGGTCATAGCCTTCCAACATGGTAGAAAGTAGTTCTTATTTTTGAATCATTATCGTTTCGTGCTACAGCCGAGGGCTTTGATTTCGAAATAAGAAATACTTGTCTATTACATAGAGATGTGTACAGTGAATTAGAATCTAATGGTCATTACGTGCTACAGCCGTGGGCTGTTGGAGACTGATTCAATTGTATGAAATGTTGGGTTAGACTTGACTTAGAATATTGAGTTTGTCGTGCTACAGCCGTGACTCAATTATTCAAGAGGCTAAAGTTTTATTAGGGAATAACATGAGATGTAATTGACAAGAGTTGTCTGCCTACTGAACATCACATGGCGTTTCGTGCCACAGCCGAGGTTGTGTGATGGAATGTAGGATCCCTATTCCCACTAGCATTATGAATGCTTAATTTTTCACTTAGGGGTTGTATAAATTAGGTAAACTAGTGGGAGCCACTTATGAATAAAGACCCGATTCATATAGTGTTTTAAAATGAAATTGAATATTTGCTAAGTGTTGTTATGTGTTTATCATTTACAGATTTACTATATACATTATGTCTTCTGCACTATCACTCCGGAGAATACTGGATGCTCACAAATTGACTGGTCCTAATTTTGCTGACTGGCTTCGAAACCTGAAAATTGTTCTCAGGGTTGAGAAGCTGGAATATGTGCTTAACTCACCTAAGCCTGCTGAACCTGCTGACGATGCACATAATGATGAACATGTTGTGTATCGTAAGTGGATAGATGATGCAAATGTTGCTCAATGTATCATGCTAGCTTCCATGAACATTGAGCTACAGAAGCAGCATGAGCATATGGATGCTCACACTATCCTAACGCATCTACAAGAGTTGTATGATGTGGCAGGGAGGACAGCTCGATATGATATATCGAAGGAGTTGTTCCGCTGTAGGATGTCTGAGGGATCGTCTGTGAATGACCATGTACTTAAGATGATCAATTTGATTGAACGTCTTGGACAACTTGGTTTCAACATGGATGGGGAGCTGAGTCAAGACTTGGTCTTGCAATCACTTTCAGGTTCGTTTTCGCAGTTTGTTGTGAACTTTCATATGAATAAGTTGGACGCCAGCCTGGCTGAACTCCACAACATGTTGAAGACTGCGGAATCGAATTTTCCCTCTAAGAAGAGTTCTGTTCTTCTAATTGGTGAAGGTTCCAATCCTAAGAAAAGGAAGAAGAACCCTCCCAAGAAGAAGAAAGTAGGTGAGAAAAAGCATGTTCCACCAAAAGCTGAAGACCCCAAAAGCAAAGCTGTTTGCTTCCACTGTAACAAGGTGGGGCACTGGAAGAGGAACTGCAAGGTTTACCTTGCAGAATTGAAGAAGAAGAAGGGTAGTGAGACTGCCGCTTCTGATTCAGGTATGTTCATGATTGAAGTGAATATGTCATTAAATCAAATTTCTACTTGGGTATTAGATACCGCCTGTGGTTCTCACATTTGCAATTCGTTGCAGGGACTAAGGATAAGTAGGACTCTTGAGGAAGAGGAGGTGATTCTATGGATGGGAAATGGAGCAAGAGTTGCTGCTGAAACTGTAGGATCATTTGATTTACATATGCCTACGGGCAAGACTATTGTTTTAAATAATTGTTATTTTGTTCCCTCGATTGTGAGGAATATTATTTCTATTCCCATGTTAGACTTGGCTGGATTTTCGTTTGTTATTCAGAATAATGAATGTTCAATTCTTAGAGATAATGTTCTTTATGGTAGTGGTATTTTAAATAATGGTCTGTATGTATGTGACGTAGAGCATAATTTACTACAAATTGAACGTACTAATAAAAGGAAAAGGGATGATGAAAATCTCACCTATTTGTGGCACTGCAGACTTGGTCATATTAGTGAAAATAGACTTCGCACATTGCATAAGGAAGGGTTACTTGACCCCTTTGATTTTGAATCATATCCCACATGCGAGTCTTGTCTATTGGGTAAAATGACCAAATCTCCATTTAGTGGACATGGAGATAGGGCTGCAGATTTGCTAGGATTGGTACACACAGATGTATGTGGACCGATGTCTACGTAAGCCATGGGTGGATTTTCATACTTCATTACTTTTACAGATGATCGATCTAGATTCGGATATGTGTATTTGATGAAACACAAGTCTGAAGCCTTTGAAAAATTCAAAGAATATAAGAATGAAGTGGAGAAACAAACCAAACATAGTATTAAAACCCTTCGATCAGATCGAGGTGGTGAATACTTGAATGGTGAGTTTCTAGATTATCTCAAAGAAAATGGTATAGTCTCTCAGTGGACTCCTCCATATACTCCACAGTTGAATGGGGTATCTGAAAGGAGAAATCGAACTTTGTTAGACATGGTTCGATCCTTGATGAGCTATGCAGATCTTCCAGTATTCCTTTGGGGTTATGCATTGGAAACCTCAGCATATTTACTGAATAAGGTGCCTTCCAAATCTGTTCCTCAAACTCCATATGAAATATGGAAAGAAAGGAAACCGAGTCTTAAACACGTTAAGATTTGGGGATGTCCAGCTTATGTCAAGAAAGTTGACCCTGATAAGCTGGAATCTCGATCCGTTAAATGTAAGTTTGTGGGATATCCTAAAGAGACTTTAGGGTATTACTTTTACACCGATCATAGGGTATTTGTCTCCAGACATGCTACATTCTTGGAAAAACAGTTTATCCTTGAAGGGAACAGTGGGAGCAAAATAGAACTTAATGAAGTTCAAGAAGCACAAACTACCACGGTTCAAGAGGAAACACCTGTTCAGACTGAACAACCTTCTGTGGAACAGCCCATTCGTAGGTCAGAGAGAGTGTCTCGCCAACCTAAGATGTATTATGGCCTTGTCATTGAGAATGACAATGAGTTGTCAATCATTGATGATGACGACCCTATGACCTATAATGAGGCTATGAGTAGTATTGACTCAGAGAAATGGCAGAGTGCCATGAAATCCGAAATGGATTCTATGTATACCAACCAAGTATGGACTTTGGTTGAAGCACCCAAGGATGTGAAGCCTATTGGGTGCAAATGGGTATACAAGAGAAAGATTGGAGCAGATGGCGAGGTGGAGACCTATAAGGCCAGGCTCGTGGCAAAAGGATTCAGACAAAGGCAAGGGATTGACTTTGATGAAACTTTTTCGCCTGTAGCCCTGTTAAAATCGATTCGGATTTTGCTTGCCATTGCTGCTTACTACGACTATGAGATCTGGCAAATGGACGTGAAAACAGCCTTCCTCAATGGGAAACTTGAAGAGGAAGTGTATATGACACAGCCAGAGGGTTTTGTTTCCAAAGGGAATGAACACCTAGTGTGTAAGCTGCTACAGACCATATATGGATTAAGGCAAGCTTCTCGTAGATGGAACATCCGTTTTGATGAGACAATCAAAGAGTTTGATTTTATCAAAAACATAGATGAACCATGTGTCTACAAGAAGGTTAGAGGGAGCGTGGTAACATTTCTTGTGTTGTATGTGGATGACATACTTCTGATAGGAAATGATATACCGATGCTACAATCAGTCAAAGTGTGGCTATCAAAGAACTTCACTATGAAGGACATGGGAGAAGCATCCTACATTCTCGGTATGAAGATCTATAGAGATAGATCTAGAAGAATGATAGGTCTTACCCAGGGTACATACATCGAGAAAGTGCTTAAAAGGTTCAGCATGGAAAACTCCAAGAGAGGTCTCATACCAATGAGCCATGGAGTATCCCTTTCCAAGAAGATGTCTCCTAAGACACCTGAAGAAAGGGAGCGTATGAGTAAGATTCCTTATGCTTCGGCAATAGGATCTATCATGTACGCGATGTTATGTACTAGGCCTGATGTTGCTCATTCAATTAGTGTGACGAGCAGATATCAGTCCAATCCAGGTGAAGACCACTAGAAAGCAGTGAAGAACATCCTTAAGTATTTGCGAAGGACTAAGGATATTTTTCTTGTTTTTGGTGGATCTGAGTTGAAAATAGAGGGTTATACTGACTCTAGTTTTCAATCAGAAAGTGATGATAGTACATCCATGTCAGGGTACGTGTTTACTCTGAATGGTGGAGCGATTAGTTGGAAGAGTTCCAAACAGTCTACAACGGCTGACTCCACAGCGGAAGCAGAGTATATAGCTGCAAGTGAGGCTGCAAAAGAAGACGTTTGGATGAGGAAATTTGTTTCTGAGTTGGGAGTTGTTCCTAGCATTGAGGAGCCTATTGTGTTGTATTGTGACAACAACGCAGCAATAGCACAAGCCAAGGAACCTAGGTCTCATAAAAATACCAAACATGTTTTGCGGCGCTTTCATTTGATTAGGGAGATCATTGAAAGAGGAGATGTCAAAATTGAGAGAGTTGACACACATAACAACGTAGCAGACCCACTCACAAAGACATTGTCTCAGATTCACTTTGATCGTCATAAAGAGAAGATGGGTATTAGATACCAGTGTGATTGGCTTTAGTTCAAGTGGGAGATTGAAAGTGTTTGTCCTAAATCCAATCATGTATGATGAGTTAGGAAGAACTTTCTTGTATTCTTATTTGATTTCATTAATGTTAATAAAAGACTTGTTTTGTTTTTATTACGGGCTTTATCTATTTAAAGTGTTTTAAATAAGATGTTCCATAGTTTAGAGTAAAGCTTCTAGAATTTTAATGAGATTATAATAGTGAGATCTAGAAGATGATAACTATAGACTTAAACAGTTCCTGATCATAGGATAACTAATCGGAAGTTGGTGAATCCGCAAAGATTGGTACATACTATGCTTGCTCCAGTCAGGAGGATGTCTGTTCTCATAGGCATTTGTGTGGTGACACTATAGCTAGTATGTAGGTGCTTGTTAGGGAATAAGTTCACTGAACATGACTCGATAAGTTGAATAGCTAATGGAGTTTACTCACGTGTCAATAGTTATTCACTGAGTGATAGTTGTACAAGTGTCCTTAGACTTGAGATCGTTAGAGTTATCTTGTATATAATGAACTATGCTTTGGATTAGTCCTTAGTCTCAAGGACATCCATTAGGTCTATTCTGGGCATAGGGATTTGTGTATGGAGATAGTTAACGTCAATAGAGGATCTACCCCTTCCAGTATAGGAAGAGAATATCCTATGTTATTCTTAGTATGCGAGTTCTGGAATCTCTGGCCAGAGTGTATGAAATTAGAAAGGAGTTTCTAATTTGCATTAATATGAACTTAGCATTATGAATAAGAAATCATATGATTAAATTTGATAGGCCTGACACGAGATCCATGCCTTATATTTAATCGGGATATTGTAGGGTAGAAGGAATGATTGTACTGAAACTAGTCACTGACAGGTTCTTGGTATTCTAAGCAGTGAATTCATATTATCCGGATAGTCGCGATATGTTGAGAAGCATCACTCACGATGTAGAATAAATATAATTAATCAGTTAATTATATTTAATGAATTATTAGAATTCATATAAATAATAAATAAAAGTTTATTATTATTTATTTCTACTACTGGCTTAATATTGAACCTACAGGGTCACACCATAAAAGATTAATTTATTGAGAAGGTATTTTGAGAGAGCAAGTTATTTTCTAAATAGTTTAGAAAAGGAAATAATGATTAAAATAGTTTTAATTATTATTAAAACATTTTATAAGATAAAGTGTGGGGTTAATATATATATATATATATAAAGATATATTAAAAACCCTAGGAGAGCCCTATAAATAGAATGAGATAGTTCATTCTAAAAGACTTGAGTTTTTGTGAAAACCTAGTTGCCACCCTCTTCTTCTTCATCTCTCTCTCTCTCTCTCAAAAGAAGAAAAACTCCATTTTTATAAAAGCTTAGTTTTATAAAAAGCTTCATCGAAGGATTATTCTTGGTGGATACCGGTAGAGTGCTTCACACTCTGAGGAGCAACTGCTAGAATCCATTTTTATAAAGCTTCGATTTTCAAGGTATGGTTACGATTCCTCCGCTCTTTCATTTTATATATTTTTCTATATGTGCGATACATGGTTTTTACGGAATAAATGTTATATCACGCTTCCGCTCATCCGTAAATTCCTTCAAAAGCATCGCTATGAGGGTGATGTACCCACCTGGCATCTTCTTCGAAAACAATTATCTGAATATCCTCTCCTTTAAATAACTTAGGAGGTCGTTCAGACAAATGATTGACATTAGTGAGAGGGGGGATGCTGAGCCTCTCGGACATATCTTTCCATTGCGTTCCTCCCACTTCCACCGACATGTGATCCTCCAAAGATGGTGTGTATACTTTCCTCTCTTACGAATGTAGGTTTTTCAGGAACCTTTCCTTCCACAGGGTCTTCCTCTGCTACTCTGTCCGGGGCTTCTTCTCGATATTTCTTCACTTCCTTGACTACCCAATCGGTAAGCTTTCCCTCCTTTATTAATTTTTCAATTTCTTCTTTGAGCTGTCTGCAAGCATAGGTATGGTGTCCGTTGGACTCATGATATGCACAATACTTTTCTTTATCTTTCATGGCAGCCCTTGACAAAGGTGCAGGCTTCTTGAATAGGCCTTGACTCTTGGTAATCTCATAGATATAATCTATGGAAGCCACGAGTGGAGTGTAACATTTACGAGTTGCTGTCTGGTTTTCCTGTCGAGGAGGAGGAGGAGGTAGGTGACGTGGAGGGCTAGGTGCCCTGGATCTAATGAATTGGTTGGCCCTTCTAGACCCCCTTAGGCTGGGAGACCTCGAACGGGCAGGTTCTCTGGTTTCCACCACATGAACGTCTCCTCTACCACTCTTCTTTTCTGACTTGGGGCTAGGAGATCTCTCTTTACGCTTCCCACGATGAGGTGTGTCTCCATAGTCGCTTCTTTTCAAAGCCTCTTCTTCCCGTTTGAAAGGTTCAGCCAGAAGATACAAAGCAGCCAAGGTTGTCGGTTCTTCCCGTTGTAGGGTCTTCCAGAAATCAGTTCCCACACGTACCCCGGCAATTAAGAAGTTCTTGACAGTATCATCGGATGCCCCACGAACATTGGGAACCTCTGCATTGAAACGCTTGAAGTATGCCTGGAGAGTTTCTCCATCTCTTTGCTTGATGTTGGCTAAAGTGGTCACAGGTGGAGCATAATGAATGGAAGACTGAAATTGAATTAAAAACATCTTACGCATTTGCTCCCAGGAAGTGATTGAAGCAGGTCCTAACTTTTGAAACCATTGATGAGCATTCCCTCTCAGAGTTGAGGCAAGAAGTCGACACTTCGTTAAATCTTCTACTTGATAGAGCTCCATCTCAGTGTTGAATCTCCCAATGTACTCTGTCGGATCTGTACTTCCGTTAAAACGGAGATCCCCTATACCCCTGAATGCTGGTGGGAGAGGAGCTTCTCGCACAGCGATGGAAAAGGGAGAAGGTGCGGCGTCAGGAATAGCACCTCCTTGTCCTTCAGATTGGGCAACAAGCTTGCGTAAGACTTCCATATTGATACCTTCAAGGCCTGGGACTGCCTGAGCTCTAGCTCCCAAATTTGGTATAGGTTCTGGTAAATAAGGGTTGGGTATGATAGGGTAAGGGTTTTGTCCGAGCTGAGGTGTTGGCGCCCTTTGTTGATAAGGAAACTCTTGTGGGGGCACGGGTTCAAATTGTCGAAGTATAGGGTCCTCCTGCTGGTGAACAACCCTCCTAGGAACAGGTTCATTCTGCTGATAAATGGGTCTTCGAGGCGTAGGCTCCCTCTGTTGATAGGTTGGTATTCTAGGAGTGGGTTCTCTTCGCTGATAAGTATTGTTGTCAAGATTGTCATGATGCCCACCTTGGTCATTCTGGAACAAGACTATCTCCCGATTCGGATCTTCCCTCCTTTCTCGTGAAGGTCTGTGTTCAACACGCCTTGTCTGGTCAAAAACTTGCTCTTCCTGAGGGCGAGGTCTTCTAACATCTTCACGCCCTTGATTCACATGTCCGTTCCTGTAAGCAGTTTGAATAGGAATCGGATTTAGAATAACAACATCATCATCCGATCGGGAATCCCTGGGTACAGAGCGTCGCCTCCCTCTAGATCCCCGCTCGTCTCTTTCTTAGTAGGTCTCCATCCTCCTATACGCATCCTCAGGCGAGATTGGTCTAGAACGTCGTCCATGATAGTCATAAGGTTCGATTCTCCAATTACTTGGGCCTTGATCTCTTGGGGTAGGGGGTCTTGAGGGACGTCTGGGATGATCTCGGGGAAACTCCACATATGGGGTGAGATCATCCTCGTAGGTTAGTGCCCTAGGGGTTATGGCTTGGAATCTTCGATTTTGACGGGTGTCTTCCACGGTGTGGATCTCTCTTTCGGGAGGGAGATCTTGTGTCGAAACCCTTCTGTGGTTAGTTACAGGTTCTTTGCCAGGGCGATGAGATCTTCCAGTTGCATATTGACTTCGCCTGTTGGTAGTTGGGCGACGCCTGTCTCTAGGCGGGGCGTGTCGCCTATCTGGGCTGCGGCGGGCCTGATTAGGTAATCTTCTCTCTCTCTCATATGACTCTATGCGCTCTGCCATTCGGTTTACCGTGTTTCCCATATGAGCGATCTGACTCAGAAGCTCGGTATTACTCATCAAAACCGGCGGGTCTCCTCCAAGACGAGGAGCAGGATTTCTCTGATTTGGCGTGGCAACCTCTCTCAGATCTGGTCGCCTTGGCGGTAGGGGAGGTGGATCTGTCGCCGGGGTCTCTTCCTCCCTTGTACGGTTACCTTCATCGACTGGTTCTTGGGTGTGTTGAGACATCCTTCCTCCAAAGATATCTAGAAAGCCCCTCCTTCTAGCGCCAATTGTTAACAGAGGAATTTGGTGATAACAAATTTCGGGGAGGTTTGCTGGAATTGTGGTGGTGATTGATGATGGTGGACGACGTAGGTAGGGTTAGGGTTTATGATTTGGGGATGGCTGAGATTGTATGTGAGATTAGGCCGCAATTAAGGTTGAATTCAGAATTCACTCTTTGTTTGCTAGGTTGCTTCGTACCATACAATGTGCCTACGTACCCTATTTATAGGGATCAAGCCAAACGTAGTTCTTGGGTAACAAGTAACCCATGGGCCGGGTTTCCTTCTTTAAAGAACGAAAAAGTTGGGATTACCATCCTTGACATGTAACAATGAGCTGTCAGGATCTTGCTATTTTCTCGGGATAGGATGACTAAATTATCAACCCAAAATTGTTGGAGTCAATACTTACCTATCAAGAGATAGCGAAAGACCAGGACTGCACACGTCAAAAAGGTTTATGTCCTACAACTTTCCTTATAAGATGAAGTACATATAAGATTTGAATAATTTTATCCGCTCTAGACGAGTATTCTCATCTTTCTAGGCGAAGTTGTTTTCAAACCTTTTCAGGTGAAATTATCTTCGAAACTTCCTAGGCAAGATCCTCGAATACGGGCGAGATACCTAGATGGGCGAGATACCATAGAGGTAACAGTGTTTACCAAGCAAAACCATCTGGACTAGGCCCAAACCATACTTGGTCTACTAGGAGGACGAAGCCCACAGATAAACAAACTAAGCCTACCAGAAATCTTGCACAATTACAAACACCACATTAAAGCAGCCCATCTTTCTCTGAACAAACAAAGGGCGACGCCACAAATAAGGGCGAGATCTAGCCATTCCGTTTTTGGCGATAACAGTTTTCAAACACATACCCAGCAGAGGATAGCAGAGGATTGGAAAGAGGTGCATTTTGAATTTGAAAATCAAGGGCA
Organism: Heracleum sosnowskyi; assembly: GCA_030848705.1. NCBI lineage: Eukaryota > Viridiplantae > Streptophyta > Magnoliopsida > Apiales > Apiaceae > Heracleum > Heracleum sosnowskyi. The sequence continues at coordinate 77,199,135 of CM061239.1, forward strand.
AGTGACGCAACAAGGAGGGTAAATTATTTATTTCTGCCAAAGAAAAAGAATAGGATGGTCGGACGGATTGGATGGTGTGGTCAAATGACCTTTAGCCAAGGGCCTACCTAAATTTTTTAGTCTTTTCGTTCCTAATGATACTCCCTCCGTCCCATTCATTTCTATACACTTTCTATTTTGAAATGTCCCATTCATTTCTATACATTCCAAAAATAGTAACTTTTAATAATATAAAACACTATTACACCCACTACTTTCTTCACTATCTCTATTCTATAACAATATAAATCACTATTACACCCACTACTTCCTCCACTATCTCAAATCTATTATTAAATATTGATTGGTCCCACCACTTTACTCACTTTTCATCTAATTTTACTCATTTTTTATATCTTTTCTTAGTGTACGTGCCCAATCCTAGTGTATACAATTCACTGGGACGGAGGGAGTATGAGATTGAAATCAGAAATCGGGTTAATGTAATATGAGATTGAGATATAATTTTTTATATTATATGTTTGGTTCAGTGCTAAAATGAATATATTTTATTTATAATATTTTTGAGTTATTGATTTATTTTTGCATTAAAATTTATATTTAATTGTTTAAATAAATATGAAAATAGTAGAAAAGCATTGATTCCTCATACCCCTTTCTCATATCCAGGGTATCAAAAATTCATATATTTGGAGTTTGAAGAATGAATTTAAAAAATATTTTTTCTGAATCAAACATCAAAATATAGGGTTGAAATGAACAAAACTCATACTTGATAGTAGAATACGTCAAACCAAATACTCTTTTCCTGTATCACTGATATGACACCAATAGAAAACTAATTTTGTTTATAAAGAAAACAAGCACCATGTTCGAATTTTTAAATTTTAAATTTGATTTGGAATCCAAAACAGCAATATTTTATAATTTGGTGTAAATTATTGATGGGGTCTCCAAATAAATTTTATAATCAGATCGCAGATGGTAGCCCCCGTTGATGTATCATTTTTGTGAGCATGGTTGATATAATGATTGATGACCAAAGCAAAACCTAAGTAAAATTAAAAAATTTAGAACGAAACGGAGTTTGAAACAAGCATATTGCATAACTATATGTCCAAAAAGATACCCCTTACATGACAATCCTGAGAGCAACTCCAATCGGATACTAAATCATTATAATAGTGATAGGTATAATGTCAAAACAACTCCAATGGAACACTAAAATAGTGACCCAAAGTCATTAAATAAGTTTTGGATCACCAAATTTGGTGACAAAAGTACATTTGGTGATCATTTGACACCAAATTTGGTGACTTTCAAAATTTCAACAATACCCCTATGTTTGTTAACAAAACAATTTTTTTTCCATCTATGTCCTACTAAAGTTAATTGTTTTTGTTAATTTTAACTTAATATTTTATCAATTGAAACTTCTTTTCTTCTTAACTCTTGTTAATTCTAAAAAATTTTTTTGCATCTTTTTATGCTAACCTTTTAAATTTTATTTTTTAATTTTTTTAGGCTTTATGATATTTTTGCCCTTCAAGTTTGGATCGTTGTACTCATAAACCCTTCAAGTCTAAAAGTGTTCTTTTTCACCCATTGAGTATCAAAAATGTACCTTTTTGGGTCAAAAATGTACCTTTTCGTCCCAGCGGTCGAGTGTCAAAAAGGTACAATTTTGATACCCAAAGGACGAAAAAGAACGCTTTTAAACTTGAAGGGTTTATGGGTACAACTGATCAAACTTGAAAGGCGAAAATGTCATAAAGCCTTTTTTTTACTTTAAACTTTCACAATTTTTTTTAAATCATGATTTATAAACAACACACTAGATTTAATTATAAAAATAAAATCATAAATTCATAATAATAAATAAGAAGTTATTTATAATATAAAAAATGAAAAAAGTTAGAATATTCTATTTTATTGGTGAAAGATTTTTTTTAGTGACAAGTATAGTGTCCCTTGGTTGGAGTTCATTTTATGAATGATGTTTTTTTAGACCAAAATAATGTTATAGTGACACTATTTTGATGTAGTTGGTTGAAGATGGTATTAAGACATAGAAAGACAGAGCTTTTCCTTTACTTAATCTTTTCACGAAGACAGATTTATGACTGCAGCTTCTATTAATTAATTAATTTATTTATTCTTCTTTTTTCTTTCCACAACTCATGAATTATTTACTACTACTTTATTTAGTTTATAGGGCTTGTTTGGACAAGCTAACAAATAGATGTGGTGGATTTCAAGTTAATATAAGAAATAGCTATTTTTTTCGAAAAAATATATAAAAAATGATGTGCCCATTTTAGAGAGCAGGTATACATGCAAGCTGCTACTAAGAGCAAAAAGAGAGAGATGTTGGTGACATTTTACACGAGAGTGGTGCTAATTAGGGGTGTTTATGGGTTCGTCAAACCGAATCAACCCGACCCTCTTTTCGGTCGAATCAATCCGATTAAAAAAAACCCGATACTTGATTGGGTTGGGTATGGGTTTTATATTTTTTCGGTCAAACCAACCCAACCCGATTTAAGTTACAATTTTATTCGATAATTTAAAAATATATATATATATATTATATAACTATACATTAAACAATATATTATACTTTCATTTATAGATATATAATTATATTTTGTTTTTATATATATATGATATAAGACATAATTTACTTTACTAAAATTATAATGTTAATCAAAATAATATAATTTATTATATTTTGTTTTTATTAAACGTACTTTAATTTTATTTAGATTTTTAAAATGAGCGATATCGTATAATATTTAAAATTTTAAAATATTATTTAACCCGTTCAAACCGACCCAAAACAACCCAAACCGATATACAATGGGTAGGTTTGAGTTACGGAATTATTTTTTGCCGGTTGGGTTGAAAATTTTCAAACCTATTAAATTAGGTCGGGTTACAAAAATGCCTCCAACTCCACCTGTGAACACCCCCGGTGCTAGTTGTTGCCTCATCACTTTGTACGTAAATGCCTAACAGTATACCATTTATGTGTACGATTGGAATGATTTTAGATTTCTTACAAAACTCGCAAGAATTTTTATAAAGGATAGGACACAAGTGTAACAATATATTACAAGAAAGTGTATCAACCAACATACACAAACATTTGCTTCCATATTTCTTCCACTCCATTCAGTTATTATCCATATAACCAAACAACAATCTCTTTCCAAAACAAAAATTTTAAAATAATTCATCAACAAATTAAAAAATGAATATTCATTGCATAACTACTAACTCATTCGGCGGCCTTGGTTTTGGACCTGTAGAGGACCTTCTTCTTCTTGGAGGTTTGATTATCCAAAGTGAGGATGAGTTTACCAGGTTCACTGCATTTGTACCTACCACACATCACTGCTTCATCACTGAATCCCACCTTTCTTGCCTTCTCAACCATGATTGTATATCCCTCAACAGGTACAAATTCAGCTCCATAACTTACATCCCATCCAACAACTTTAGCCTCCCACACTGATACGCATGTCTACAAATTAAACCAAATCATTTTCAATTAATTTCCTAATTTCTACATCATCAACAAAACACAAAACCTTACCTCTGTAACTGGGATTTCAATTGTGTGCTTGCACGCCGCCTTTATCATCTCCTCTGTTACAGCCTCACCACTACCAAATTCTTCTTCACCTTGTCTGCTAAGTCCGCCAAACTCAACCGGCACTTGCTCGGGTGCTATGTATCTGATCATATAATGAGTCCGCACATTACTGGATGATAAATTTTTATTATTCAAAATGCAAAACACAGATGAATGAAACAACGGAAAATGAAAAATACTTACTTGAAAAGAGTTTCAGTAGACTTGGAAGGGCCAACAAATACAAACTTACTCTTGCTTCTTTGCGTAAAGAAAGGACTGATCATTTTGTAGAATGCCAAGTACCACCAAGAAGCATTGACAACCACCTTAAGTATCACAAAAATTCAATTAATAATCTACACCAAATAATAAATCCAAGCATAACACATAAACCATACAAATGAAACACAAAATGCAGTTTATCCAAATCCCATCAATTCAATTCAATCTCAGGGGTGTACCTGTTTGGCCACAAACTCGGGATAATTGTCCTGGAGCAACTGGAGAGCCTGATTAGTTGCCTGTCGAAGCTCTTTAGCGAAAAATCCAGGGGAATTTTTAAGATCATTGACCTGGACAATTGTTGAAATCCCATCAGGACTGAAATCAAGCTTTCTAATACTCTTCTCCAAAAACTGAATTCTCCATCGCAGAAACTTAGTCCGTTTAACCTCATCAGCAAACGTATTCTGATACAATTCCTTGTTTGAAAATTCCCCAAACGCATTATAACAAACAGGATGGCCTTCCTTATCAACACCGTGCATAAACACAGCTTTCTTAACCTCACTTCCGAAATCCTGATCAAGTAACTCCTCAATTCCAAACTCTTTCCTCCACGCCACCACACTCTTCAACATCGCAAACGCCTCCTTGACCTTAAAATCCCTAGCTCTTAAAAACTTTAACAGAATCACATCGCTACGCTCATCAGCCAACAAAGGAATTCCCCATAAGGAAACTTCCTCTGGAGGTGGCGGAGGAGTTAGTGGCTCTGGAGAAGCCTCCACAACAACAGTTTCTTGAATGGCTTCCACAGTCTCAACTTTGTCGACCACAACACCCTCAGACGATCCAACATCAACCTCACTTTCACACATAACCGCTTCTTCCTTGACTACTTCCTCAACAACAGGTGGCTCAGTGAAGTCATGTTTCTGAAGACCTTGTCGAACAAGTTTCTTAATCTCGTCTAAAGCAAGTTTTTGAGGATGAGGAAGCTCATCAACAACGTTAGTTTCTTCTTTGAACGGACCTGACTCAACGACGTTTTTAGTTTCTTCAGTAGAAAGAGGCGGTGGTGCAGTATCTTTCTCGGCCTCGGGAACATCGGTAACAGCTACCACCACCACCTCCTCAGTCTTAACACTTTCTTCAGCCATAATGAAATGTATTGGTTTAGAAAATAAACAAGAGAAATAGGTATGTAGGTGATGTGTTCGAAATGAGTATGGAGGAGATGCAAAGTGAGTTGGGGTTAAGAGAGTGGCATTAGCATAGCACTTAAAGGGCATTCGTGTGTCAAACAAACAGTCCGTATAATTTGCCAGCCTCGTTGCCACTTGCCACTACTTGTGTTCGTGGACCCCTTATCTTTCTTCTCCCCTGCTAACCCTTTTCTCCGCAATTAACTTAGGTTTCAATTAAACCTTGACAATTTTTTTAATATTAGTGCTAGAGGCACAAATTTTTTTTACAAAAAATTGTTATAAAATAATATGACATAGTTGACGTGGCAGTAAAGTTGTAATAACCCCAAATTTTGGACTTAGTTAAAAATTTTTGATGAATAGTAAAATTGCCCCTGATGAATAGTAAATTTGGTGATGGAAAATTTTTCAGACCACACTATATAGAAGACATGGAATGAATTTTTCGAAGTTATATTATTGATGTATAAGGAGAATGAGTGAATGTAAACGCGATCAGAACCGGGAGATTCCAACTTTGAATTTTTATCACTATTCATCGGACAATCGAGGGTGTATTGATTTGATCGTTTTGAGAAAGCGTGTAGGATGAGAAATCCATGATCATACCTTAAGCCAAGGAGAGAAATCTAGGATCATATATTAGACAAGGTAATGGAAGGATAAAGGAAGTACCCTAGCTTTGGTACAGAGAAACGTCTTTAGAACCACTGGAAGCTATCGCGAAACAAAAGCGTAATAAATTATGGATTAAACCCTAACCAAAGGAGGAGTATTATATGAGATCATCAAGTGAAATATATAAAAGAATTGAGGATGCAAAGGATGACATAAGCATGATGCAAGGAGATGACATAAGCATGACAAGTGATGACAAGGTGATGAATCACCACCTTGTCACCACTTTCACCACAACCACAAGCTCAAAATGAGCCTTGTCATTGATGACAAGCACTCTTATTAGCCACACAATTAATCAGCAAAGTATTAGTGTTTATTTGACAAAGCAAAAGAAAAGAAAACTGTTAGGTCCTGATATGTTTGTAGAAGGGGGGTTGAATACAAACAGTACCGTTTAATCGAATTTGTATTGTTGAATTTAACAATTACAATACCAAATTTAATGCGGAATAAAATGAAACAAGATTCAAGTTAAATAAAACTCTATTGAACTTGAAGGGTGTTACAAATCAGTGTACAGATTACAAGGTTCTTGTTAAAACAAATCTAGAATAAATTCGACATGAATTTATCTATATTTGTAATAAAAGGATCGAATACTAAAAAGTAGTTCGATAGAAATTCTAGGGATTATGATCCGCTAGATTGTCAAAGCAGTACAAGTAATTGAATTCTAGTTGATTGAATATAACTTTGATGGCTAGAATTTATTACAAGAATTAATTTGAGCTTTGCAGTTGGTTCGCTTGAAAATGGCAGAAAGAAGTAAATGAGAAGCTTTGTATTTTCTTCTGTCTTGTTTTCAATTGGGTTGTTTTCTGTGTCTTTGATCATGTATTAGTATATAACACACAAGTCAACAGAAGCATTCTTGCACGCGCCAAGCCATTTCATTTGATATTAATATTGGTAGTACTATCAATACACTTGGTAGTACTATCGGTAGTACTAACCAATTGTATTGGTAGTACTATCGGTAGTACTAAGTAAGATAGTACTACTAGTATTAATATGATAGTACTACTAGTACTAATTAGAATTAGAATTAATTCTATTTAATTAATTCTGTTTTTAATTGATTTAATAAATGAATTAATTCTTTCAGAATTAATTCATTGACTAAATAAATTAAATAATTTACTTAAATAATTTCATAAATAAATTAATTCTAGAGAATTAATTTATACATTAAATTACTTAAGATCTAGATTGATTAATTTAATATATGAATTAATTCTGAAGGAATTAATTCATAGATTAAATTAATTATCTTAAAGAATAATATTAAAAGAGAATTAAACTAATTCTTAGAACCACTAAAATTGATGACGAACTTCCACTGGCTGACGTTGACACTCCATGTACTGTCTGGTTCATGAGCGACTAACTTTAATGGTTGTTCTTCATACTTGACTTTAAGCTGTGATTCTTTTCTCCTTCTAATTAAACAAAGGACTGTAACCTGTACTTTTCTCCGTCACACTTCTGAAATCTCTGTCACTTTAAATAGATCCACTTTCTTGAATACTTCACTGAGGCTTGATCAAATAAATGAACTTCTTCCAGTGTAGAATAACTTCAAGTCTGTAGATGACTTTAATCTTCATTCTTTTGACAGATAGAATCTTCTGAGATTCCTGTGACATCTAATCTAATATTTACTTATTACATACTTGTTTAAGTTGAGTAAAATCCTTGAATTACAAATAGGCTATTGCATATGCCTTTCAATCTCCCCCTATTTGTTTGTTAGAGAATAACAACCAAATACCTAGAGGATCACTCAACTAAAACCAAGAAAAAGATAGGACTCTTAAGCCTAAGTAAATACTAGAAAGTTCTGGATCAAATATGACATTTCCAGATTTCACCAGTAAAGATAAATACAAGACAGATGTTCCTCTAGACTGAACATATGATAACATCTAACCTGTCTTGATTTACTTAAGCTCTATACATATAACATTTACAAAACAGAGCTAATTTACCTTTACTCCCCTGAAACTCCCTCTTTACCTTTTATATCTTTTTCAGCTCCCTCTTCCTAGCTTCTCCAAACTTCTCTATAAACTTCTCCTCCTTAGTTGAGGAATTCTCTACAGATTTAACTTTATGAGTCTCTGAAGCTAGTAGGAGTTGAGATAGTTGATGGAGTTGATCGTAAATGTGTCTTCAAAATTTCCTTGAGTAGTCCCAGCTGATTGTTGACAGAGGTGGAAGAAGAAGACCGTTCAACCACTTGTGCTTGCAAAAATTTTTTATCAGCCTGGGTTTTGAATAGATGTTCCTGTAGATCAGCTATGTGAGCTAACTACATTGCAGTGTATGTGTCTGTGTGTGCACTCACTTGAATTTCTCTTGTAAGTGTATCACTCATCTCACGTGCATGTGTTTCACTCAGTGTTTGACTCTTATCACTCAACATTAGCTGTCTGTTTGCTCCTTTTTGATCAGTACCTGCATTGAAACTCACCCTAGCCTCTTCAAGAGAGGTCAGTGGTGGTGCAATGGGAGTTCGCAAATCCCAATCCTCAATCATGTCTATCAAATCACTTGGATTTGAAATCTGAATTGCTTCAGTGATAGACTGACCAAGTTGCCTTCCACTTTCTCCAGATAAAACTGCGAGTGGAAAATCCCTTAGGGAGCCAGAGATGTTCCCTCTGGGAGGGGAGAAAATGATTCTATTTGATTTGGCAAAGAATCAAATTTTCCCTCAGATGCCTATGAAGGCACTTCTACCGTAACAATGGTAGGCACTGTAACCAGTTGCAGGTGCTCTACTTTCACTGTGTCCTGAGTTTCATCTAATGGAATTGTCTTCTCCCATTGTGAGTAATGAGAGTGTGCTTGACTCGGTACAAAGTGCCATGACCCTATGGCAAATTTCAATAGATTCATCCTGTTGAGAGAATGTCTCTAGAAACAGTTCATTGGCCATTTCAAAGTCCATATCCTATTGAGAGGATACAGATGGGCTGACAGATGCCTCAGTATATATTGAATTTCTTTAGAGGAGGCAGATCTGTGGGATCACTCACTGTTTCAATCAAAATACTTCTTTGTTTAACATTTGATTTCTGTTTAGGCTGAGAGGTCAAGTAATTAAGTTGTAGACTCATTGTTTGGCTCTAAGACCTGGGATAGAGATTGTGGATCTACAATCCCTTGGTCAGCCCTATCAACCACTTGGGTTCAGCAACAATAAAAGAAGTGGATTGAGAGATAGAAAGTAATACCTGAATTGGATTTGGCACTGAAGTTCCAGCTAAGCAAGAGCTAGATCAGAAATAATATATACAATATATTTACAAAAATAACTAAGACAAATAGAAAATAAAAAAAAAATAAAAAAAAATAAAAAATAACATAATATAAGATAATATAAACTTGCAGAAATATTTAAACAACAATATTTACAATCTGAAAAACACCTAAATAATTCTGAATAAATATATTTTCAATAAAAATACATTTCTCTACTTAAAAAATATGAGAAAAATATTTTTAAAGAAAATAAATTATTCAGAGCTATTTAACTACACAAGCATGTAATATTAAATGAGAATTGGCAGTGAATATCATTTAAATGACAAGAGAAAATGAATTTTGAAAGAACAAACCTGACAGAGATATTGTCAATCACTAAGACTGTTTAACATACCCAATTTACCAACTAACTTGATAAATGTGGATTCGTCAACAGATTTAGTGAATATATCTGCAGTCTGTTCTTCTGTGGGTACAAAGTGTAACTCCACAGTTCCATTCATGACATGCTCTCGGATAAAATGATACCTGATGTCAATGTGCTTGGTTTCTTGTGATTATGCCATCTTCATCTAGTTTATTTCTGAATACCCACCGAGTACCAACTACTTCCTTGTTCTTCGGTCTAGGTACCAGCTTCCAAACTTGTTGTTGTTCAATTTGATTGAGTTCATCTTGCATAGCAATCACCCAATCAGGATCACCTAGTGCTTCCTCAATCTTCTTTGGTTTCATTTCAGAAAGAAACCCTGAATAATGATATTCATTTTGAGTAGCACTTCTAGTTCTGACTACAACACCTGGATCACCAATAATCAGCTCAAAAGGATGAGCTATTTTCCAAACTGTTTATCTTGGAAGATTTGATATTGATGATTCGCCTTGTTCTACATTATGGTGTTGTGAATGACTAGTTGACCCTTCATTTCCTCCCCCTGAGTTGTTGGCAGATTGTCTTGGTGATTCTTCTCCAATGTTAGTGGTATCTCCATTGTTACCAATGTTTCCACCACCATCACTCTCACCATTATCATCATTATCATTGTTATCACCAGCAACAACCTCAGGTGGATTCTTATCATCTGATTCTGAATCTGACATTTCATCAAACTTTAGTTTCTCAGATGGATTTTCTGTTTGGATATTAGGGAGTTTGGTGTCAACAAATGTAACATTGATGTTCTTATTGACTGATAACATTTCTTGATTTCAAATAGGCCATATCCTCAGTTATACCCTTGCTGTTATCTCCAAAGGTAAGCACTGGGCCAGCTTTCTCAACCAAATCTGATAGCAGGGCTCTATCTCCGGTCATATGCCTTGAACAGCCACTGTCAAGAATCCATATAACACGGTTTACCTGTTTAACTCCCTGCAATATCAAATTGATTAGACTTTCTTCGGAGCCCAAAATTGATTGGGTCCGGCATACTTAAAGAACTGGCCTTTGTCAGGCAAAACAACATTTTTAACTAAAACTACTTCAACCTCTTTCACATAAGAGCGTTTCCATTTATAGCCAGCCTTAACACATTTCTGAGTAGGCTTAGGGATAAATGAATCCACTCTAGTCTTAGGAGGACTAGTAGTCTTAGCTTTAACATGCTTCTTATTATTAACATGTTGGCGTGGAACAGTCTTATCTTTAGATACATGCTTTTTATTAAAGTAAGCATACATAACATTAAAAGCACAAGACATGCAGTTTATCACACCACATGCTTTATGAGAAGAATTAACAACAGACATGTTATTTCTACAGTTGTTTTGATCCAACTTATGGATATCTGATTTAGTCTTTTTAGTTGTAACAACTTTGACTGGAGTATCAGATATACACTTTTTGGACTGTTCAACTTCCAAAGAAAGATCTTCTTCACGAATCTCCTCTGCAATGATGATAGAGTCTTCATTCAGAGGTTCTGCTTCAGACTCCTTACAGAAGGGTGTTTCAATACCCTTAAGCACATATGGAACACCCCTTCCTTCAGTTCTGACTCTACAAGGGGAATTAATTCCAAGCAATCCAATGGCCTCATTATAATCATAACCTATACTGACATGATTACCAACATCTTGTTTATTGAGAATCTCTTTAGCCGTCTTACAAGAGCTGAAATAGGCATTAGCTTTAGTCTTCAGCTCACTAATCTCTTTCTTAAGAATGGTTTCCAGTTGAATATAACATTTAACCCTATTCTCAAGAAAAGCTATTTTCTCAATAAGTTCATCCTGATTAACATGCACTAGTTTTAATTCTTTTATTTCCTTTTCAAGATTTGTGTTTAAAAGAATTATTCTATCATTTTCAGTGCGTGCACAACTTAAAGTATCACCAAGATTACGAATCATTTCAGTGTCAGTAAATTTTACCTCAGACATGTTGGGTGAAGATAACATGGAATCAAAGAGTTTGTCTCCTATTGCCATGAGTGCAAGATTTCCAACTTCTTCATCTTCACTGTCTGTATCATCCCAGCTCTTTTCTTTAGACTTGTTCTTCTCAACCATCCTTGTTTTATAGCCACCCCTTGTGCTATTTGAGGATGAAGAACCACCTGTCTGGTATTCGTCAGCATATGTCTTGAACTTGAAACTAGGATTTCTCCTGAACCTGAAGTTTCCAAACTTCTTCACTACCCAGGCCATAGACTCATCTTCCAACTGTTCAAGCTCCTCCATAGAATAAAAATCACCACCATATTGACTTGTAGATGTAACACCATATTCAGCTACAATTACATCCTTGTTAGGACTGGAAGGTAGAACAACCTTCGCTTCCTGTTTCTGTGGGACTCCAGCTACCAGTGAAGTAGACATACTAACCACTCTTCCTTCCCTTGGATTTGATCTGAAGTGCTCATATGAAGAGGTGAGAATTTCCATCTTATTCTCTCTGACTTCCTCTGTCCCTTCATTGATTATTTCAATCGTATCCCAAATGTGTTTGGCAGAAACACAATTTAAAATATGATTATGCATGATTGGATCAAGACAATCAACCAGTATCAACTATAGACAGGCATCCAAGGCAACATCTTCTTTTTCTTCAGGAGTGTAGTCCTTGGGATCCTTAGGGTATATCCTAGCAGCCCTAGTAACAACATCATTCTCTATTAGCTCTTCCTCAAAAAACATAGGAATTCTTGGTCCATTCTTCAGCACATCAAGATATTCAACATTAACCACTTGAAGAACCAGGAGCATCTTCTTCTTCCACATAGGATAATGCTCCCTGCTGAACATGGGAAACTTTACTGTACCAACCTTCTGAGTTGTAGACATTTTTGAGATTTTTAAAGAATAATAAAAATTTCAGAGTTTAAGAAAAAATCTCAAAACAATTGGATCTTTGATTTGTATATCAATCAAAAGGCTCTGATGCCAATTGTTAGGTCCTGATATGTTTGTAGAAGGGGGGTTGAATAAAAACAGTACCGTTTAATCGAATTTGTATTGTTGAATTTAACAATTACAATACCAAATTTAATGCGGAATAAAATGAAACAAGATTCAAGTTAAATAAAACTCTATTGAACTTGAAGGGTGTTACAAATCAGTGTACAGATTACAAGGTTCTTGTTAAAACAAATCTAGAATAAATTCGACATGAATTTATCTATATTTGTAATAAAAGGATCGAATACTAAAAAGTAGTTCGATAGAAATTCTAGGGATTATGATCCGCTAGATTGTCAAAGCAGTACAAGTAATTGAATTCTAGTTGATTGAATATAACTTTGATGGCTAGAATTTATTACAAGAATTAATTTGAGCTTTGCAGTTGGTTCGCTTGAAAATGGCAGAAAGAAGTAAATGAGAAGCTTTGTATTTTCTTCGGTGTTGTTTTCAATTGGGTTGTTTTCTGTGTCTTTGATCATGTATTAGTATATAACACACAAGTCAACAGAAGCATTCTTGCACGCGCCAAGCCATTTCATTTGATATTAATATTGGTAGTACTATCAATACACTTGGTAGTACTATCGGTAGTACTAACCAATTGTATTGGTAGTACTATCGGTAGTACTAAGTAAGATAGTACTACTAGTATTAATATGATAGTACTACTAGTACTAATTAGAATTAGAATTAATTCTATTTAATTAATTCTGTTTTTAATTGATTTAATAAATGAATTAATTCTTTCAGAATTAATTCATTGACTAAATAAATTAAATAATTTACTTAAATAATTTCATAAATAAATTAATTCTAGAGAATTAATTTATACATTAAATTACTTAAGATCTAGATTGATTAATTTAATATATGAATTAATTCTGAAGGAATTAATTCATAGATTAAATTAATTATCTTAAAGAATAATATTAAAAGAGAATTAAACTAATTCTTAGAACCACTAAAATTGATGACGAACTTCCACTGGCTGACGTTGACACTCCATGTACTGTCTGGTTCATGAGCGACTAACTTTAATGGTTGTTCTTCATACTTGACTTTAAGCTGTGATTCTTTTCTCCTTCTAATTAAAAAAAGGACTGTAACCTGTACTTTTCTCCGTCACACTTCTGAAATCTCTGTCACTTTAAATAGATCCACTTTCTTGAATACTTCACTGAGGCTTGATCAAATAAATGTACTTCTTCCAGTGTAGAATAACTTCAAGTCTGTAGATGACTTTAATCTTCATTCTTTTGACAGATATAATCTTCTGAGATTCCTGTGACATCTAATCTAATATTTACTTATTACATACTTGTTTAAGTTGAGTAAAATCCTCGAATTACAAATAGGCTATTGCATATGCCTTTCAAAAACCAAAAGAAAAACCAAGCAAATAACCATGTTCTTCATTTTCTTCAAAATCTGCTCAGCTTGACCATGGTGGAAAGAAATATTTATATCTCAAAACCTACTCATCCAAAAATCACCAATTTTAACCATAGCTCCTTCATTGTATGGAGAACAGACGTTTAAAATTTTATGGCCAACAAAGGAGTATAGCCCAGTCAAATCCCTTCCCCAAGTCGGAGGACAGAAACTGTCCAGTTTTCCCAAATCTGACCACTCACCTTAGAAAGCCAATAAGTTGAGCTTTAAGAATCCCCTGGTGATGAGATAGGACTCAAAAGAAATCCCTTGAAGAGTAGAAGGTGTGGTAAAAAGTTGAGAACCAAACTCTCAGTTTTCGATTTTATATGGAATTTTACAAAGTGATGATGAATAGTAATGAATAGTACTTTTACTAAGAACATGTTTTTGTTTTGTAGTTTTTAGATTAATTAGCTTAATCAAGGAGCAAGGAAGCCTAATATCCATCTTATATAGCTTGTATTCAGTTCCCAAGAAGGTATAAAACTCCTCCCCTTTGTGGTTAAGTTTTGATTTTTGAAGTTATAGTGATTGTATGAAGTTGATGTTGTTAATGGAGCATGTTTGTATGATTTAAGGTTGTTTAGTATATGATTTGTGGATAAATAGATGGTGGAGTATGAGATCATGTTTAGGCAGATTATAACTAGTATTAGCTTGTGGTTTGATGATTGATGGGTTGGTTGGTTGATTGGTGTTGTTTTGGAGTGTTGAAAACACGGGAATCTTAAAATAGCGCCGTTACCATGTCGGATTTTACTTTGGTAGTTTAGACAGACACCATGACTGCAAAACAGGGAATAAACTTGAGGTTTCTGACCATGAGCATGTAGGCTCTGTTTCCTAGATTATTTTAGCGAAAGAATCGTATTGTTTCGATTTACGGTTTAGGAGAAACGGCTATTTTAGTAAAAGCGGTTTCGCGTAACTAGATAGTTCATTGTATGAACTTTGAGGTAGGGATCAAGCCCTTTAAAATTGGAATTGGATTGAGATATTAAAATGGATACTAGTATGGACAGTTAGGAAAGGAACCTAGAAGGTTTCGTGTTAAAAAGATGAGTTTGTGATTTTATAAAAATGCGTGAACAAAGGTTGCGCGAGTGAAATACCCTTAAGGGGATGGTTAAAATGATAAGTTTAGTAATGGTAAAGTACTTGGGTTTTGTGAATGGATTTCCACCCAAACTTTTGACTTAAGAGTTTAAGGAATGTCATAAGGTTATAAGCGGCCAAGAGCGAGACATTTGATGTTCGTTAATAGAACGTTAGTGCTTAAGTTAAATGCACTTTAAATGATTAAGCCAGGGGACTGATCGGGTATTTCTTTGTTTATAGATTTCCCGGCAAGTTCTCGAACCCATAACAACCAAGGACCCGAGGCAAGTTTTCTTATTCCATGCTATGTTTTAAAGTACCATATTCTGATGATGCATATGATAGATGCACGTTTTCAAATGTAATATATGCATACAATATTATGCATGTTTTCAAACCGTACATCGTATATGGATGTGTTTGGATTTTAAACTATGAAGATGTTAATATGCATATGATAGATGCATGCTTTCAAATGTATTATATGCATACAATATTATGCAAGTTTTCAAACCCTATACCATATAATGATGCTGTTGTGATATATGTTGTGGTATCGCTATATATGCTGCTTTATGCTGTGAAAGGACTTAATAACTGTTTTCGTTTTTTTAATAAAAAGCGGTATAAGGTATAAGGTTTATATGCTAGCTAAGTACTAGATATATACCAAGGTTAAGGATTAAAGACTCTAAGTATAGAGTACTTGTACGATGGTCTTAAAAACTTAGACCGGGAGTCAAATTATTATTTTGTTTTAAACTACTGTCAGAAGCTGGAAGGTTCCAGGGACGGTTATACTTTAAGGGTATATTAAATATTCCAATATCTATATAATTGGATATTTAAGGCGAGATATTTAAATAATATTATAATATATATTATTTGAATATTATTTAATTAAGTGAATATTATTTTGAATATTCACTTAAGTGTTTTATATTGAATAATAATTCAATATTTATTATTTGAATATTATTTAAATAAGTGAATATTATTTTGAATATTCACTTAAGTGTTTTATATTGAATAATAATTCAATATTTATTATTTAAATATTATTTAAATAAGTGAATATTATTTTGAATATTCACTTAAGTGTTTTATATTGAATAATGATTCAATACTTATTATTTGAGGATTATAGACTTAAAGAATATTATATATGAATATTCATTTGAGGATTATTGACTTTAAGAATATTATTGTGAATATTCATTTGGGGATTTTTTAATGAATATTATTTATGAATATTCATTTGAAGATTATTTATTTAATTAATGAATACTAGTTTTGAATATTCGTTCGAAGGTTATTTATTTATTTATTTAATGAATATTATTTTCAAATATTCATTTGAGGGTTACTTACTTAATGAATATTATTTTCAAATATTCGTTTAAGGTTACTTATTTAATAATATTGTTAAGTATTTTCAAATAAAAAGGAGGTTCCCATAACACTGTTTTCCATTTAAATATGTCTTTTAAGAGGATTTAAATGCTCGCTCAACTACCAAAAATATGGGAAACCTGATTTAAGTGACTGCTACTCTTTTTAAACTCTCAACTTAAAACTGTCAAGGGACAGATATTTTCTCGGAGCAATTTAATTGCTGCAAGTCAAATGTTGTGTTACCACCTCAACGATCGAGGGGTAAATTGATGGAACAAGTCGATATCCATTAACAAGCATCGCTTGGGAAATATTGGAGACTCTTCCTTTCCAACCTAGATATAACTATTTAGTGGAGTCGTATCAACAAGTATTACACTTGGAGAAAAGAGGACGATCTTTACGTTTCAGAGTCATGGATTTCATCTAGTCTAATATTGTATTACCACATCAACGCTCGAGGGGTAAATTCATGGAACAAGTCGATATCCATTAACAAGCAACAGCTTGGGAAATATTGGAGAATCTTCCTTTCCAACCTAGATATAACTACTTAGTGGAGTCGTATCAACAAGTATTACACTTGGAGAAAGGAGGACGATCTTTACGTTTCAGAGTCATGGATTTCATCTGAACGGTTACAAAGTTTTTGACAAATAATTGTACTTGGGGAAAACAGGATTAACTTCCATTTCCCGTGACGTTGATTTTCATCTGGGGGCTGGAATTAACTCGTGCTCGGCAATGAAACAGGTGCCAGTATAGTACGAAGTCATGCTCGGCAATGAAACAGGTGCCAGTATAGTATGACTCCATGTTCGGCAATGAAACAGGTGCCAGTATAGCATGAAGGGTCCAAATGCGGCCAGGGTGATAACCGAATAGGAAGTCGTCCTTCTACTAGTAGAAAAGTTAAGTTGCGATATAACGGCTGATCACCGTGTGTATCGTGTATTCCAGTATATTCCCTTCTTCCACTTGGAATTGTGCTGCACATTGTAACGAAAGCCTAGGTGCTGAGTTACCGATAATGTGACAGAAATTGAACAGTGATGTTCCGTGTATGGTATTTGAACTACATTGCATGTTCTGACGAGAAGAGTATCCAATATATCATTCTATATACGAATGAGGTTTTAAAAGCTTTCAGCTATGATATCAGCCCACATATATGATTATGTTGCTATATATTATTGTCGAGCTATAGTGCTCATTCTTGCTTCTTTTATATATCACAACCCAACAGCTTTAAAAAGGTGTTCATTACTGATATTTTACAGTATTTTGAACAGTATGAGATATCTAAATAGATATGCATGTATATATGTTGAGAAGTCATTTAAGATATATAGTATATTGAATTGTATAGTATTTTGAATCAATGGATGGGTTTAAGCCTTGATTCCAATATTAATATCTATTTTAAAAAGAGATGTTTTGAGACTTGGTTTATCATCTTGATACCCAGGATCCCTAAAAGGATTTACGAAAAGTATTTGAGTATGATTATAAATCATACGGTATTTTGAACGATATACTATTTTGGGGATAAACCCTAGTAGTTTTAAACATGGATCCCATATGGATTATCTTCCTAAAAGGTTTAAAGATTTAAACTGGGATAGATTTCTTGCTGAGCACTATTAGCTCATTCTTGCTTTATTAAATATTTCAGCATGAAGAAAACATTGCCGATTCACCTCGTGTTACGAGAGCAAGGGAATGGAGAGACCACCCTTGAGTTAGTTCAGCAAGATGGATACTGTCGGATTTAGCAGAACAGCTGTAGACTGAGTTAGTAAGAATTGTTTTTGAATAGGTTTGTATTATTAAACCTTGTATAGAATTGTGAGGTCTATTATTTTAACTTCAGGTAGAGGTTGCTAATGATAGATGAGATCCTGGATAGTACATTTGATTTGTAATAACAAATGTTACTTATTGTTGCTCATTTCCAAGGCTATAACTTGTGTGTGTGTGCGTAAGTGATTGGGGTCAATTGGAGTTATATCATTAGAATGTTGTAAGTAATACAGGTATTGTACAATTGATGGAGCGTGACAACCCAGATTCCTGACCCCGGGTCTGGGGGTGTTACAAAAGTGTTTTTTGATTGGTGTTATTGGTATGAATGCAGGGGTCATTTATTATTAAAACTAATTAGAATTTGCCACGTATATTTTGTTAATTTTTTTGTACCTATTTTGGGGCCTCTAGCATTATTCTTTTTAAAGTGAACTAGGCTATAGTCCCACGCATACGAGATTTCAAAAATTATTTTATAAATAAATATTATAAAAATTAATAATAATAAAGATAAATTAAATAAATTGAATCATTGTTATTACTTATCAAACAATACAATGGTAAAAGAAATCATTTTAATACAATAAAATATTAATTCTGTCTATTATAATAAACTAGCTTAAAATATGTGTGATGCACAGATTATTTTTAATAGTTGTTATTTCATTATTTATATTTTACTATGGGCTTTTTTCTTAAATACCCAATCCTAGAATTTTTTTTGCAAAAATACTATGTTTTTTTTTGCAAAAATACCAACATATTTGCAAAAATACCAACTTTTTGAAAATATTTTCAAAAATACGATTTACAACTAGATGCAAACGTATGTGCAATTGCAACCAAAATCAACCACAAATGCAACTTATAAAAATTTAAAATTTTGAATCATTTTTAGTTGCATAATTGGTTGTATATGTAAACGAATGCCCCTGCTGAGCCGATTAACTGAAAGGTTAATGGAAACATTAGAATATGTGGTTCAATTTTTAGTTTTTATTTCAAGTTTTATAAACTTTAATTTGTTCTTGAGATTTGGATTAGAGTTTGATGTTATGGGTTACGTAGCATTGTAGATTGTTGTAATTAAAGATTGTTTATGTAAAAATCTTTGAATTTTGAGTAGTTTTAAGTTCGTCGGAATTCATGGTGTTTCATCGGATTTTGAGTTTGCCGGCTTTTAAAAAGTTGTATATGGTTGCTTTGGTTGCATTTGGTTGCGGACCGTATTTTTGTAAATATTTTTAGGTTGCATCTGATTGCATTTAGTTGCATACCGTATTTTTGCAAATATTTTCAGAATATGGTAAAATTGCAAAAAAAACTTAGAAAAAGTAGTGTATTTGATAATTTCTCTTTTATTAATTGTATTTGTTAAAAAAAAATAAGCAGACATGTTAAAATAGGTAAACATTTTTAAATAATTAAAAGTATTAAAATAGATTTTAAAATAAATAAGTAAGGTTTTGTTCGTGATTTTTTTTTTGGAAAATAAGGGGTTTTAGTAACAAAGAATAGAAAATGTAACATGTTTTACTTCAAATAGATTACTGTGTGTGATATTTTTGGAAAAGGAGAGGATTTTTTTAGAGAAAAAAAAGTAAAGTGTTTTGGCTGAAGTAATAAGTATGCATGTTAAAATAGGTAATTTTTTTTTAATAATAAAAAGTATTAAAATAGATTTTAAAAATAAGTAAATGTTTGCTCGTGATACTTTTGGAGAATGAGGGCTTTTAGTAAAGAAAAATAAAAAAAAGTAAATGTTTTAGTTGAAAAAGATAATTGTCCATAATATTTTTGGAAAAGAAAAGGTTTTAGTTATAAAAAGTAGAAAATGTAATATTTTTTAACTGAAAAGGTAATTAATTATTTATTAGCATTTATTATATTATTATTTTATTTTATTGAATAAATTGCTCGTAATGTTGTTAGGAAAAGAGGAATTTTAGTTGAAAAAATATAAAAGGTAGCCTATATAATAATTTTTACTCCCTCATTCCCTAATTATTTGTCACATTTGACTTTTGAATGGTCAAGTTGACTAAAATTTGACCAAATATTACATCTATAATATAAATAAAAAGTATTGTAAAAATTATATCATTGGAGAGTACATTTAATCTACTTTAATATGTATTTTTCAGATTTGGTAAATTATATAACGAGAACACGTAAATGTTAGTTAAAGACTGGTCAATTTGACTGTCAAAAATCAAAACAGGACAACTAATTTTATTCTACAGTTCTCATCGATTTGATTGAAATGATCTAACGGTTGTGGATTGAGTGACTAAACTATGGAGGACCAGACTACAAACCAAACTTTCAATTTTCCGTCTTTTATATAATAATAGTTTAGATAGATGCATTCAACGATTAATCTAATTCAGATATTTTATTGTATATGTTATGTAATAATATGCATTAATTAACTTAACAAAATTAAAAGATTGATTCAATTAATTGTTAATGAAGTTACTATAAATATTATGAATGATATTAATGATACTTATACATTTATATAAACTTTTTATAATTGAAAACATGTCAAATTAAGAATATGAATCTTATACAAACCAAAATATGGATACCAAACCTCAAAAATAGATGCCAAACCTGAAAGTAGGTAGTCCATGGATCAGAATAGAGTAAAAAAATTTATCTGAACTAAATATGGATACCAAACATGAGGCATGAGTTATGCAAAAATTTATAACATATAGATAAATAGGTTGTTTAATGTTTTATAAATGAAAAATACTAGAGGGACCAAAAATTGTTCCAAATTTATTCTCAAATGTTTGCATAATTGGTAACCTTAATAATATTATGGGACTATGCGTGCATACATATACGCCCATAGGGATGTAAATGCACTGAGCTGATAGTTAGGCTCAACTCGACAAGAAATCGAGCTCGAGTTCAAACAAAAAAAAAATCGTTAAGCTTAGCCAGTCGATCCAAGTTTTATGAATGTTCGACTCGAGATTGACTCGTACTCAACTCGACTCGTTAAACTCGACTCGATAAGCTATATACATAAAAAATTATCTATTATACACAAATAATATATCATAATACAATTTAAAATTTAAAATTTTTTATCTTTAATCTTTCAATTTTTAAATAAGTCATAGTAATTTGTTGGGTTGGGCTCGAAGATTTTTTTCATATGTTTATGTGTATTTCATCGTGGGTTGGGCCTAATTTGTTTTTAAAATTTTACTGACCAACTCGAACTCAACTCGGGTTCGACTCGACTCGAAATGTTCGTGAACAACTCGAATTTGACTCGTTTGTTAACGAATTCGAGTTCGAATAAGAGAATTTGATCGATAAATTAATCGAGTTAGGCTTGACTCCTTTTAAAAAAGCTCGAACTCGATAAGAAAAAACTCGACTCGACTT
The DNA here is from genome assembly GCA_030848705.1 of Heracleum sosnowskyi. Classification (NCBI taxonomy): domain Eukaryota; kingdom Viridiplantae; phylum Streptophyta; class Magnoliopsida; order Apiales; family Apiaceae; genus Heracleum; species Heracleum sosnowskyi. The sequence continues at coordinate 77,220,699 of CM061239.1, forward strand.
GGTTTGGTTTGTTAGGAATTATGTTGATTCTTGATGATAACCAAATTAACTCAGTAAAATTTGTACAAGTAAAATTTAGCCTTCAACGGATATGACTCATTGTAACATGTTCCTTTAGTTTTAATAGCAGTTGAAAGTATAAGTGTAAGGGTTGAAATAAGTCATGTTGACTATCAATTGATATGTAGAATAGGAAGGCTAATTGTAAATATTTAATGCCTTGTAATTTTTACATAAGTGAAATGTACTTCAACGGATACAATTCAGCCTTCAACAGATGCATCCAATACACCTTCAATGGATGCAACCAAGATACTTTAAACGGATGCTGGACAAATCAACCTAACCGATACAAGGCCAATAATTAGCAGTTGAAAGTGTGACATGGACAGTTCTGACAAGTCACATGGGTTGATGGAACAAAAAGGAGCATGGAAACCAGCATTTTGGGAAACCCTGAAGAAAAGGAAGCATTCTATTTTCATCTGGTCAATAATGATTGAAGAATGATATTTAGCTAAAAGGCGAATCATTTCAAGGACCACTGGACTTAAAGTGGAAAAGCAAGCTTTTGGACTTTACCTTCTGTACATTCCAAGTAGTTTAATTTAGCTTGTAAACTTGGGATATATAACCAAGTGTAACAATGTTCTTGAAGTTAAGAAATCTGTTTTAGTTTTCCAGAGCTTAAGCAAATATTCATACTTGTAATTTGCTGAAGCAAAAATATTGTAACTGCAGCTGTGTGTTTATTCAAAACATCACAGAGATTTCTTCAAATAAAATGTTAGATCAGAATTCAATGATCGTCAGGAGCTAGACTCAACTGATCAGGATTGCTGACGTCATCAGGATTACATGGTCGTCAGGATTGAGATACATATCAGGACTGGGATCAGGATTGATCATCAGGACTGGAAGCTGATCAGGATTCCTACTTCGAGTTATATTTGGAGTCTAGTTAAACATGGAAGTTTATTCTGTCGGTTCCTGGTTTGTAGTATGTAGCTATCAATTATAGATAGGTTTCAATCTTTGTAATTGATTAGGACTTATCATTGATAGAGAAGCTGTGTAGTATATAAACACAGTTTTGGTTTCGATTTATAAACACACAACACAGACGTGAACATAATCGAATAGAAGTTCTTAAGAACATAGAATTTCTTGAGAGAGTTTTTGTAAGCTAGCAGCTCTCAAGAACATCAGAATTTCTTGAGAGAGTTTGTAACAGTTTTATATCAGATTTAATAAAGCTGTTATCTTTCTTTCAAATCTGTGATATATACATTAAGAAGTCGATTATATTATACTATTGTATTCAACCCCCCTTCTACAATAGATTATTACTGGGCAACAATTGGTATCAGAGCAAACTGATTTAATTCTGAATCAGATACGATCTAAAGATGTCGACAACCAAGTATGAAAGCATGAAGATTCCCATCTTGAAGAAATCAGAATATCCAACATGGAGGGTAAAGATGCTGATGTACCTGGAGGCTATGGATCCTGACTATTTGGACAGGATTCGTGATGGACCATATATTCCTACACGAATTGTAGAACGAACAGATACAGTACCTGAACATTATGTGGTCAAGGCTAAAAGTGAATGGACTCCAGAAGAAAAAGCTCATGTACTCAGGGAACCAAAGATAAAGAATATCTTACACAGTAGTCTTGATGCTGTCATGTCAAACAGAGTGATTGCATGCAAGTCTTCAAAAGAAATCTGGGATACTTTGGAAACTCAGTGCCAGGGATCTGCATCTGTCAAGAAAAACAGAAGGGCTCTTTTGATTCAAGAATATGAACAATTTGATGCAAGACCCGATGAGAGCCTAACTGATCTATATGATAGATTTCTGACACTATTGAACAGTTTATCTTTAGTTGACAAGGAATATGAAACTGAAGATTCAAACACCAAGTTTCTAAGAGCTTTACCTGAAGAATGGGACACTCAGACATCGATCATTAGACATCAGTATGATCTTAACACTGTGTCTCTTGATGAAGTCTATGGGATGCTAAGAACTCATGATCTTGAAGTTCAACAGAGAAAGAACAAGAAAAGCAGCAAGGCAAAATCAATTGCTTTGAAAGCAGAGGCTAAATCAAAAGGAAAAGCTATGGAGGTCTCTAGAAGTAAAACAAGAATAGTTGAGTCAGATCCTGATGACTCTTCATCAGATACTGATGGCGATGCTGATGCCAATACTGATGATGATTCTTCTGACTCAGACATGGAAGAGATGGTTGCTATGATTGTCAGAAACTTCAGAAGGATGAAGTGCAGGAAGAATAGAAGACAAGGCAACTTTCAGAAAAAGGCTTTCAATCCAAACAAAGATAAGTATATCAAAAAGGACAGCAAAGGTAGCAAATTTGACAAGTCAAAGGTTAGATGCTACAAGTGCAATGGTATGGGCCACTTTGCTTCTGAGTGCAAGAAGACGAAGGCACTTATCACATCAAGCAAGGATTGGATGGACTCTTCCTCAGAATCTGATACTGAGGTGGTCAACTATGCTCTAATGGCCAATGCTGATGTAACTGCTGCTCTTGATGATAAGGTACTAAATACTATCTTTGATTTTGATACTGATAATGCTTCTGAGTTAAGACGTTTTCTAAAGTCATTACATATTAGCTTTAGAAGTCAAACTGCTGAAAATACTAGGATCTTATCTGAGATGTTTGAACTTAGAAAAAGGAATGATATATTAGAAGCTGAATTTTCTCGTATGCAAGAAGTACAAAAAGAATGTGATAATGTGAATCACATGTATGTAGAGATGAAATCCAAATGTACTGCTCTTGAAAAGGAACTTGAAAATGCTAATGAGAAAATCAGAACCTGGACAGACTCTGGTAGGAAATTTCATGAGATTAATACCTCTAAGAATTGGAAAGAGTGTCTAGGATATAAGTCAGATGAGGATAAGAAATTGAAAGAGAAAATTGTCATTGATGAGACAGTCAGTCCAAAGACCTATAGACATGTTATAGATGCAACCAAATCTAAGATTACTCCTGTTAATTTTGTTTTTGGTAAGGATTCCAATTCTACTTTTGAAAAGGGATCTACTTCTACTCAAGGAATTAAAATCATAAAGTCTAAACCTGTCTTGAATAAAGTCATTAAGAATGTAGGTTTATTGTCTCAGAAACAGCTTAAGGATAAAATCTGTGAGGTGACAGATAAGAAAAAGGAATCTACTGTTAAGAGAAATAGGAATGGTAAAGTTGGGATCAACAAAGAGAATGGTTACAAATATATCCCAAATGCACCTAGAAAGTGTTGTTTTAACTGTGGTAACTCTAATCATCTTGCTATTGATTGTAAGAAGAGTAAGAAGAAGATTACTGATATTCCTAAGTCTGATGTTAGGAATAGATCAGTATTTTATAAACCACAGAAGTCCTGTTTTCATTGTGGTAGTATATGGCATTCTATTTATACTTGTAAAGATTATCATGAGTTGTACTATAACTTTTATGATCCATTGCCTAAAGTTGATAAAAATAGTGCAAACTCTGGTAGCATTAAGAATGTCAAGTTGGAACATGCTTTTGTTAATACTGATACTGACAAAGCAAATCCTGATGGAGTAAATCCTGTCAGGACTTCTAAAGTCAGAAAGTCTTCTGCTGTGAAATTTAATAAATTACATGGAAAAGGAACCCAACAAGTATGGGTTCCTAAATGTTCTAACTAGTGTGTTTCTATTCTGATTGCAGGGTAAAAAGAAAAATGTGTTAGTCATGGATAGTGGATGTTCTGTGCACATGACTGGAAACAAAGCCATGTTATCAGAATATGAGGAAAAAGCTGGCCCAACTGTGTCTTATGGAGATGGCAACATTGGACAAACCTTGGGATATGGCAATATAATCATTGGAAATGTCATCATTGAAAAAGTAGCTCTAGTGAAGGGACTAAAACACAACCTGTTGAGTATTAGTCAAATCACTGACAGAGGTTATCATGTCAACTTCTATTCCACTCATTGTGAAGTAGTCAGTAAGGCAACAAGCAAGATAGCACTGACTGGCTACAGGCATGGTAACATATATGAAGCCAACATTCAATCAAATACTGATGACTCCCCTACCTGTCTGATCAGTAAAGCTTCAGTAGATGAAAGTTGGAATTGGCACAAGAAGCTTTCTCATCTCAACTTCAGCAATATCAATGAGTTGGTTAAGAAAGATTTAGTGAGAGGATTACCAAAAGTGTTATATACTCCTGATGGACTCTGTGATGCATGTCAGAAAGCAAAACAAAGAAGGACATCATTCCAGAGTAAATCAGAATCCTCTATTGGAGAACCATATCACATCCTACATCTTGATCTATTTGGTCCAGTCAACATCATGACCATCAGTAAGAAAAGATACACTCTTGTAATTGTTGATGAATATTCTAGATTCACCTGGGTGTATTTTCTGCACAGAAAAGATGAGACTCCTGAAGTTCTGTTGGATCATGTGAGAATGATTGAGACAACCACAAAGTACAAAGTCAAGATACTGAGAAGTGATAATGGTACTGAATTTAAGAATTCAAAGATGGAAGAGTTCTGCAAATACAAAGGAATCATTCAACAATTCTCTGCTCCTGACACTATTCAGCAAAATGGAGTAGTTGAAAGGAAAAATAGAACTCTTATTGAAGCTGGCAGAACTATGTTGGAAGAAGCAAAATTACCTACATATTTCTGGGCAGAAGCAGTCAACACAGCATGCTACACTCAAAATCTCACATTAATAAACAGACATGGTGTTACTCCTTATCAGTCACTCAAGGAAAAGAAACCAAGTTTGAAGCATCTGCATGTGTTTGGCTGTAAATGTTTTGTTCTCAGAACTCATCCTGAACAACTAGGGAAATTTGAAACAAAGGCTGATGAAGGAATTTTCATAGGCTATCCTGCATCAAGAGCCTTCAGAGTTTTTAATTTGAGGACAAGGACTGTCATGGAGTCAATACATGTATCTTTTGATGACAAGAAGATAGCTGAAATCAATGAAGACTCTCATGATAGATTGATTTTTGAAAATGAAGCTACCAAGGAACCTGAAGAAAGTGAATCAGATCCTGTCCATACATCAGATCCTGATGGGTCACCAAATCCTGATGACACACCAGATGCTGATGGTGCAAATACTGATGATGCAATCAATAGTAATATTTCTAGTAGTGCTAATGTTGAGGGGGAGCAACATCATTCTACTACAAGTTCAGAGTCAACACAATCATCAGGACATAATTCTTCAGATACTGATTCAAGTGATGATCCTGATAACTTATCAGGAGGAAATAGCAATTATTCAGGGGGAGCTTCAAGACAAGCAAGTTCTTCAAAACAAGATAACACCAATCCAGAAAGAGCATCTACTTCAAGAAACAATTTAACACCAGCAAGGAAATGGACTGCAAGTCATACTCCTGATTTGATCATTGGGGATCCTGATGCAGGTGTTCAAACAAGAAGTGCAACTCAGAATGAATGTCTATACAATAACTTTCTATCCAAGGAGGAGCCAAAGAAAGTTGAAGATGCACTTAAAGATGCTGATTGGGTTACTGCAATGCAAGAGGAACTGAATGAATTTGAAAGAAATGAAGTCTGGAAACTGGTACCAAGACCAAAGAATAGATCAATTGTTGGTACAAAGTGGATTTTCAAGAACAAGACTGATTCTGATGGAGTAGTAATCAGAAACAAAGCAAGACTAGTTGCAAAGGGGTATTCTCAACAAGAGAGAATTGATTATGATGAAACTTTTGCTCCTGTTGCAAGACTAGAAGCCATCAGGATATTTCTTGCTTATGCAGCACATAAGAAATTCAAGGTTTTCCAGATGGATGTTAAAAGTGCTTTCTTAAATGGAGAACTGGAGGAAGAAGTCTATGTTGAGCAACCTCCTGGTTTCATTGATCCTAACTATCCAGATCATGTCTACAGATTGGATAAGGCACTTTATGGACTAAAGCAAGCTCCAAGAGCATGTTTTCCAAGCTTATGCAGTCAAGATATCAAATGAGCATGATGGGAGAAATGAGTTACTTTCTTGGTCTCCAAGTTAAACAGACTGATGAAGGGATTTTTATCAATCAGTCTAAATATACAAGGAATTTATTGACAAGGTTTAACATGCAAGATAGTTCTCCTGCTACAACTCCCATAGCTACAGCTACCAAACTTGATCCTGATCAAGGTGCTGAGGTAGATGTAACTCACTACAGAGGAATGATTGGCTCTTTATTGTATCTCACTGCAAGTAGACCAGATATCATGTTTGCAACCTGTCTGTGTGCAAGATTTCAAGCAAAACCTAGAGAACCCCATCTGATTGCAGTCAAAAGAATTTTCAGATATCTCAAAGGCACTTCTTCACTTGGCCTTTGGTATGCAAGGGAATCAGATTTTGGGTTGTGTGGTTATTCAGATGCGGATTTTGCAGGATGCAAAATAGACAGGAAAAGTACTTCAGGAAGCTGTCAGTTTTTGGGTGGAAGACTAGTTTCATGGTTCAGTAAAAAGCAAAAATCCATTTCCACTTCAACTGCAGAAGATGAGTACATTGCTGCAGGAAGTTGTTGTGCTCAGATAATGTGGATGAGAAATCAGTTGTTAGATTATGTCCTGTCATACTCAAAAATCCCTATTTATTGTGATAACCAAAGTGCTATTTCAATGACAGGAAATCCAGTTCAACATTCTCTTACTAAACACATCAGTATTCGATATCACTTTATAAGAGAACAAGTTCTGGAAGGAACAATTGAACTTCACTTTTTTTTTTTTTTTTTTGCTAAGTTTTTAGCGAGCAGGACTTCTCCTTCTCTCGAAGGCTTTTGACCCTCTAGAGACTAGACTCCAGGCTAGAATATAAATCTATAACCCGCCTAGTTCTCTTTTGTACCTCTGAAGCGAAGTACCAAAGAAATCCCCTTTGGGGAGATCCCTAATAAGCCTTTTTTTTATGGTCTTTGCTCATGAACAAGAGCCCTTCGGACCCCTGTCTGCTCATCGCACCACCCGAAGAACAGCCCATAGTCTATGTCATCATCGCAAGAGAACCTTAGCATAGACATAGTGTGATTTGATCTCTTTTGATAACCCAGAGAGACCCAAGAACTTCACTTTGTTCCTACTGATCAACAACTAGCTGATATATTCACCAAGCCACTACCTGAAGCTACTTTCAATAAATTGGTGAATGAACTTGGAATGATGAACTTTGAGAATTTCTGAGGAAAGCTACAGAGAGGAAATCCTGATAACTGTCAAATCCTGATGGTTATTCAGAAAGGTATGTTTTCTTTGATCAAATCCTGATAGGATGCAATCCTGACAGGAAGTCAACTTGTCAAATCCTGATGCTCAGATATTGAAGCTGGTATGAAAACCAGAATTTCTAAGACAATTTGTCAACAACACTCCTGGTAAACTCTGACAAATAAGATCATTACTTAGTCTTTGATTAAGTTATTAAGTCTTAATTTTCAGTTCCAATTATATTTTTGTCAGTGATTACTATTCGTTATATTATGTATCAAATGCAGTGTTACTAACAACTTGTGCAGGAAAAGTAAGAAGGACAAGAACAATTGAGCAAATTGATAGTTTTCATTAAATCTTGAAGATTCTTTACAAATGAAAATGGAAATTACATATTCTTTTCCTAGTCTACTTTTCTACTCAGTTACAAGGGGGTGTACAAGGGGTCCTGGTGAAGAAAGTTGCAAAGAGAGGTGAGGTTGTTTCTGTTAAAAGAAAGTTAGTGCTCAGGGATGAGACTGACTCAGAGGATGATTTACCTATATCCTCTGTGATGAAAATGAATAAGGAAGTTGCTGATACTGCTACTGCAGCTGTGGTTCCATTGTCTACACCACAGAAGAAAAGGAAGTTATCAAAAAGCAGGTATCATATTCCTTTAGAAAAGAAGCAGGATACTGATGTACATGACACTTCTATTCTGAATGAGCAATCAGTTTCTACTGCTCAAGCAAATCCTGATGTTAGTATTCCTGATACTGCACCAAGTCAAGTGGTTAATATTTCAGACTCTCCAGCACAGGACTCTCCAACAAAAAGACATATTGATATTTCATGGGAGAAGTATGGTGCTGCTGCTTCCAATCTTGGGATAAAACATCCAATGGAAAAGCTAAGGAAGGCAGAAGAGTTAGTCTATCAGAGACAGAAGAAACTGAAAGGATCAAGCCCACAAGAACCTGAACCTCAAAGTGGTTCAGCAGCTCTTTCTGATGATCCAGACACACAAGAACCACTCAATCAAAGTTTGAGTGAAGGCTTAGCTCGTGGAATGGTCCCACAAGAACCATTTTCTCAAAGGGAGAATGCAGACATCGACATTCCAGCCACACAAGAACCATCTTCTCAAAGTGAAGATGCAGGCCAAGCTACAGTTTCTGAGAAATTTCCTGACAATGCTCAAGGGATTTCTGGTGCAGATGAAGTTCAAAGATTGGTCGAGGACACTGTCAATGAGGGAAGCACACAAGAACCTTTGACTCAAAGTGTTGAAGAAGCTTCTGAACCTCAAGCTCCACAAGAACCATTGGTAGCAAATACTGATGCAAGCATATCAAATCCTGATGGTGTTCATCCTGACGCTAGTGGTGCTCCTGATGTTGAACCTATCCTGATACAGCCACTTCGTTCAAGACCAATGGATCATCCTATCACAGATTCACAGGATAAAATGAAAGGTATAGCTATTCATGATCCTGATGATACTCATAGTACTGATGATAATGACTCTGATGATAGTGATGATGATGAGAATCGAAAAGAGAAGGAACAGCTTGCTACAGCACTCAAAATTAGTCTTGGAACTACTTTTGGTTCATCAAGTACATATATGGCTGGCAAAGCTTCCACTGGGAAAGATCAGAGACAAGATTTTTCTATTCCTTCCTTTAATCCTGCTGAGGCACTTAGACAGAATGAATGGAACAATTCATGGCACAGATCTGCTGAATCTGTAAGTTATTCTTCTGCTTTGGAACATGCCTATGATGCAGTGAAATCTATAGAGAATCAAGACTTGAAGAATCATCTGAAGGCTACAACTTTGTTATCCAAAATTCTAAAAAGTGAGATTGATTCTATCAAGAACTCAACTGAGTTGGTGAGGAGGAATGATATTTCTCAAAATTTTACAAAGGTGCCTACTGCTTTTCAGCTAAGGGTAGTAGAATCCCAAGTGAAATCTGTTATTTCTGAACAAACCTCTATCAACAGACGGATTGATTCTCTGGATACCAAGGTAACTGACATTCAAGCCTCTCTTTCCTTAATTTTGAATTTATTGTCAAATCCTGATGTCAAAAAGGGGGAGAAGGTTAGTCAGACAAAATGCACACATGATCTAGTATTAAGGAATAATGATGATGATACTGGAGATGATGGTAGTGACAAAGTGATATAAGGAGAAACCTCTGATGCTGCTGTTATGAAGTCTACAATTCAAACTTCACAAAGTCAAACAACGCAGTCAACTCATGTTTCTGATTCTGGAGTTAAGACAATAAGAACATTGGTGCAATCTCAGATCCTGACGGAAGAACAAATCCTGACACCGGGTCATGGACATACTCTTGCTACAATTCCTGAAGGTGGTGAAGATGTGATTATTGATTATCCTGAAGATGCATCAAATTTATTCCAGAAGTTTTCTACAAAAGATGGCAGAATTGTTACTCTATATCACACTGATAAAAGAGTTCAACAATTATATGCAAGAAAAGCACTCTCTACAGCAAGTGAAGAATATCCCGATCTCTCACATGAAGAATTCTTAAGACAACAGAGAGAAATGATGGAAAGCTTTAATAACCCTGCTCCTGCTAGAGGTAGAGGAGACAGAGGTAGGAGATGAGCTAGAAGAAGTAGAAGAGGTTCTTCAACTCAAACAATACCTAGACAGACAAGGTCTCGAGGGTTAAGAATTGAAGAAATTCCTGAACCTATTCAAACTCTAGTAGTTCCTGACAGATCTACTTTTGGTGATGATGGAAATATTGAAGAACCTGAATTGAGAAGAAAATCAAGAAAATCAACTCTCTGCAATACAAATCAAATTGAAGAATCTAATCCTGATGTTGTTCCTGATAATATTCAAGATCCTGATGATTCTGAAATTCTGCAAGAGATTGACTTGATAATTTTATCTACTGTTGTTGATTCTCACAACAAGGAAGTAGATGAAGAAGAAGAAGCCAGAAGAAGTGAAATTACAAGATCAACAAATAGAGATTTCAATCTCTATGTACAAAGGCTTAAACTCTCAAACAGAAGAGTGTGGAGGAACCCAAGCAGACAAGAATCTTCACTGGAAAGAAGCTATGCCTTTGAAAAAGAAAAGGATAAGAAGTGGAAACATATTAGCACATTAAGTTGTGATACACTTATCAATTTTCAGTCTGGAGGAATTATTACAAGCGCTTCAAGTGTTGTTGATTTATCTGGGATGGTTAGATCAAAAGCACCCTGGTTAAAGATGTTTTCAAATCTGAAGCAATTGACAAGTAATTCAAGAGGAGTTATTGGACACAGGGATGCTGAATATCTGAATATGTCATATGTTGATCCTTACTCCTTAACTGAAATTGGAGGTACTTTAACTTCTGAAAACCTGAACAATTTACTAGCTATTGATATAGTTATAGATTGTCATGATGGTTTTGACAAGAAAGAAAAGCTTCTGTACTTCATGAAATATGGTAGTGTGAAGATTTTATCTATTCAAGATCTGCTGATGAAAACTACACAGGAACTGAAATATGTTCATTATCTTTTAAGATCGAAGAATCAAATATGCAAAGAATGGAGTGACATGATTTTGTCAACAATAAGAAGAAGACTGGATGGAAACAGTAATTTCAATGGTAATTATACTCCCATGTACTTAAATCAAAGAGGTCAGGATGTGAAAATGCAAAGGGGTACTGCTGTTAAATAAATAAATTTTGGCATGACTCATCTTACTCTCAATCCGGATGGGAAGGAAATTACTTATCTTTTGCTTGAAGAGCATAGTCTTCAGAGAAACTCCATATTGAATCTCAGAGCAGCTATCTATCAGATTAATGAGGAAGATGAAGAACTCAGAAATCTTAAGGAAAGACTGATTCAAATTCTTGAAGAAAAAGAAGAAAATTTGTTATCCAACTTCTTGAAGATGAATCTGTTCTATCAAAGAATTTAAACAGATAAGTTGTTGCTGCAGATTCTGTACATTTTGTATATATGTTTTTGACATCATTGAATCTTAGGAATCTATACTTTATTTCACAAAGTATGAGATTGGGGGAGATTGTTAGATCAGAATTCAATGATCGTCAGGAGCTAGACTCAACTGATCAGGATTGCTGACGTCATCAGGATTACATGGTCGTCAGGATTGAGATACATATCAGGACTGGGATCAGGATTGATCATCAGGACTGGAAGCTGATCAGGATTCCTACTTCGAGTTATATTTGGAGTCTAGTTAAACATGGAAGTTTATTCTGTCAGTTCCTGGTTTGTAGTATGTAGCTATCAATTATAGATAGGTTTTAATCTTTGTAATTGATTAGGACTTATCATTGATAGAGAAGCTGTGTAGTATATAAACACAGTTTTGGTTTCGATTTATAAACACACAACACAGACGTGAACATAATCGAATAGAAGCTCTTAAGAACATAGAATTTCTTGAGAGAGTTTTTGTAAGCTAGCAGCTCTCAAGAACATCAGAATTTCTTGAGAGAGTTTGTAACAGTTTTATATCAGATTTAATAAAGCTGTTATCTTTCTTTCAAATTTGTGATATATACATTAAGAAGTCGATTATCTTATACTATTGTATTCAACCCCCCTTCTACAATAGATTATTACTGGGCAACATAAAATCTCTCATGTGGAACAATCAATCCACCTGAATTTTTAATTCTTGTGTTTTTATTTACTGCTATTACAAATTATGTTTTTAAGTCTTTTGTCTACAAAAGAATTAGAAATTTTAAAGGATTGTATTCAACCCCCTCCCCTTCTACAATCCTGTGATTACATTGTTTGGGAATAACAATTGGTATCAAAGCAAGCTTCTAACATACAAGAAGTTTAAAGATCAAAGACAATCAAAATCATGGGAAAGAGGGATAATGGAGTTAAGATACCAGTTCTTGACAAAGACAATTACTTTCACTGGAAAGTAAAGATTCATCTGCACCTCTTATCTATGGATGAAAGCTACCAGTATTGAAGAGACTGCACAAGATGTGGATGGATCAATTCCCAAATCTGCCTCTGAGTGGACACTTGAAGATGCTACTAGTGTCACTCCAACCCTTGATGATAACAAAAAGGGGGAGAGTGCACTAGTGGTCTCTGAACCAGCTATAACTCAAAAGATGTCAGGAGTTGAGGGTGAGTCTACATCATACACCATAGCTGTCACCTAGACACCTCAAATCATTGCAAATCAAAGTAAGTTTGAACTCAAGAAGCTACCACTGCCACCTCTTCCTAAAATTAGTCCCAATGACTTAGATTTCAGTGGGATGGGTGAAGAAGCATTAAAGGCCAAACAATTAGAAGTTGAACAATCTCTTGAAGCCATAAATGCAAGGAACCTGAATTCTGAAAGGCTCATCTTAGAGTCCATCTCTAGGTCCTTAAGCTCAACTACTGCCAATGCTAGTCCAACCTCAACTTCAGTATCTCCAGAACCAGTACATGTTCATACCACAATTCTAAGAGTCCTCACTCCAGCTAAAGTTTGTCCTGAAAGACTATTTGATGTTGAACCCTCATATCTCAAGGAGTTTGAACCTATTCTAGGAAAAATGACTGGTTCTCCACCTAAATATCATGGCAAGAACAAGCTAGAGTTGGATTATCCCTTCTCCAAGCCTGATGAAAACAAGGTGATGGGAAAACTTATTAAAGAACTAAAGGAGACCACTGATGTGAAGGCTAGAGAGGCTATGACAGTCATCTACAGAAATGGCAAGGTTATGTTCATTACAAATAGCAATCCAAGGTTTATAGAGGCCAAAAGAGAGGAGATTTCTAGGCTGCTAAGAGAAGCTCATCCTGATTCTTTTGAAACTACACCTGAAAAGCAAGCCAGACTAGCAAAAGAATTATAGAATGAGTTAGAGATTGAGGAGAATGAGGTCGAAGAAGAAGTGGCCCCTCCTCCTAAAAAGAGAAATAAGGGAAAGACAGTGCCTAAAAGAAATCCTATCAGGATGCAAAACATAAAATCCAGGAGGTCTGTCTCCCTTGAAAAAGAAGAAGTTGTGAAGAAATCAGAGAGCAAATCTTTCACCCTTGATGATATCATTCAACCTGCACTTCAATCAGACACTACTTTTAATGGAACTCCTATTGAGGGTAAAGATGAGCCCATAGAATTTGACAACATGGTAGTCCCTAAGATTATATTGGAAGCTGAAAAGAAGAAGAAAAAGATGGAGCCAAGGAAGAAAATTCTTAAGGGACCAGTTAAATTCCATTATGTTCCTCAGATTGTCAAGCTAGCGGAAAATAAGGATGACTACTTGTATCAAGATGATATTCAAGAGTACTCAGACTTGGACCTCTTTCTGGATGAACTAATAGAAGTCAGAGGCGTTGATAAACATAAGAATCTGCCTGAAAGACTCATGTTTGTCTATAAAGGTGGAGTGGAGAGACCATGACCCCTGCAAAGAATTCTAGGAGAAAGATATCAAACTCCGGTTAAGGTATTCTCAAGCTTCAAAAGTTCTAGAGGATTCTCCCCAGTTGCAAGGGGCTTAGTGTTGAGAAAGATTGAAGAAATTAGGGCTAGTTGGAACTCACCTGATAGTTTGCCCATGAAGTTGAAGATCCCCTACATTGAACAAAAAATTCATCTCCAACCCTATTGGATGATGGAATTCAGGGATGAAGAGGGATGTAGAAGGTTTTTCATACTAGAGACCAACTATCTAAGGCAAGCACTAAATACCTTAGATGGTTGCAGTCTAAGCTAGATCCTAAAATAGTTGAGGAAGACAATTTCTACAGACATCTTCAGCAGCAAATTGAGATCAACTATGCCAGGGAAGGGACGAAAAAGATACAGCCTCCCAGAGAGAAGAAAAGGAATTTAATTTGCTCAGACTAGAGGATCACTACTCTCTGTAAAGTATTTCATACTCCAACTTCTTATATCATTACAAATTTTGTATCTCAATACAAATTATACATTTTTTTCTGTATGTTCTTAATGAGTGTTTTGTTATCATATTGTACATTCCAAGTAGTTCAATTTAGCTTGTAAACTTGGGATATATAACCAAGTGTAACAATGTTCTTGAAGTTAAAAAATCTGTTTTAGTTTTCTAGAGCTTAAGCAAATATTTATACTTGTAATTTGCTAAAGCAAAAACATTATAACTGCAGCTGTGTGTTTATTCAAAACATCACAGAGATTTCTTCAAATAAAATCTCTCAGGTGGAACAATCAATCCACCTGAATTTTTAATTCTTGTGTTTTTATTTACTACTATAACAACTTCTGTTCTTAAGTCTTTTGTCTGCAAAAGAATTGGAAATTTTAAAGGATTGTATTCAACCCCCCCCCCCCCCCCTTCTACAATCCCGTGATTACATTGTTTGGGAATAACATGGTTCGTTTACAGCCATGTGCACCCACAAATAAAAAATAGTCACTTGTCATTCCATGTCATTTGGTAACAGTATTGGTAATTTTTTTAGGGTACCTAACATTGCTCTTTTATATATATGTTAGGTTTCAAAGTATCGTAGAAGAGGAGTTGAATACGATACTTATTAATTTAAAAAAATTGAATTTTTTGCGTATAAATAAATTAGTATTATTCAAGTGGGTACGTGTTCTTGAGGTTAAATAGTATTTGGCACATGAAAATAATTAACACAAGATTTTTCGAGAATTAAATTTGATATATAAATGTTAAAGAGGTTCTTACACCAGGTAAATAAATTTACCGGCTACCAAGAACAATTTGTTCTTGCTTCTACAAAGATTATAGAAATTAAATTATATACAATGTTTGTATCTATATGTTTGTGTAAAGAATTTAATTTTCAGAGAGATTTTGTAATATCCCTTAAGATTATACAAGGTTTACACAGGCCATTATAACATTTCTCCAGTGATAAATATAGAAAATATATGTCTGTATCTTTCTTTATATTTCTTCACTCCGTGAGGAAGATGAAGAAAAGTTTGTTCAGCTTCAATGTGCAGATTTTTTATTCACTTGAATTACGTGGCCAAATGTTAGCCTCGTAAACAGATGCTTCCAAAATCATGACTGCTAGGATGATGGGCGAATGACCTTGTAGAGCAATCATAGAATAGGCCTTGGTGTGCTTGAACAATTAGAACAATTCTACCAATCAATGAAAGGTGATTCTAAAAGCGGGCTACTTGTTTATAAGGGGTACAATGGTAAAAGGTGATGATGGGTGATTGCAAGAGAAGTGCCCCCTTTGTGTTTAGCCCTTCAGTTCTTTTATTTAGCCAATTTGCTCTTGATTGATTATGAGGGGTGATTTCTATACAGGGAATGTATAGAATCACCCTTCACCCTTTTAACTTAGCCAAATTCACTCCGTTTAATCATGATGGGCGATTTCTATAAGGGGCACTTATATAATCACACTTCATTTCCATACTTAGCCAAATTCTACTAGCTTTACTCATGAAGGGCGATTCTATAAGGGGCCTACATAGAATCCCCCTTCAGCCTTGATACTTAGCCATATTTCATAATAAGCACTTATATAATCACCCTTCACCCTTGTACTTAGGCTAATTCCAACTCCAAGTCTTTGGATTCATCCTCTGTAGGGACTTAATCAATTCTTCTGAATAGATGTACCGATCATTCTGTGTTGTGTTGACGCTTAGTGCTTTGTTCTGATGCACAAACGACTAACATGCACTGATCTTGATCTTCACACTTCCTTTATAATCCCAATTGATAAGTTCACAATGGCTTTATCCCTTCGAACACTGATTGTCAATTAACAATGCACTTTCACTGAAATCTTTTTTGGTACTTAGACAACGTCTTTATTGCTGCAACAATCACAAATACTTCAATCTATGTTCTTCACTGACACTTGAACATATATATGAAGTTCATTCTTTTAGTGAGTACAACTTCCAGATTAAAGATGTCTTATTTAACCTTTGTCTTTACCCTATCTTCAATTCTTCCAGATTTCTATGTCTTTGAATCATCTAGTGACACTTTATACTGAATTTTCAATACTTCGGAAATCCTGAATGCCTTCAAACCTTACTCTTCACCGAGCCATGAACATGTTAATGAAATTCTTTTAGTGACCCTTAAACAGACTTCAAGAATTGCTTCCCATATTTTGATTCTTTGTATTTGCCTCGTCTTTATTTCTTCTTGATTCCTGTGTAGTCGTATATTACCTATCATATTGTAGTTTTGAGTTATCATCATCTTCCTGCTCATATAGCCTTGCAATCTCACCAACTATATATATTTTCTTAAATAATAGATCATATAAATAAAGGGTCACACTTTATGGATAATCAGTCTAAACTAAGAACACATAACTAGTATTAAATACAACAAAGATACACTATATCATATTTATACTATTGGGTAAATTTGTAAAATGAAAAAGAAAAGAAAATTTATAAATTTGTAAAATTTGAAATTTGTAAATAAGAAAATTTAAGACATAAACAAGTTCAAATGTAGAACTTTCAAAATTCATGTGCGGATATATTCAATTTAATAGAAATAAGTACGTTATGCGTATGAATTTAAGTATTTGCAATATGTTAGGCCGAATACACAATATATAATCAAGTATGTATGAGAATAACAATCAAGAACACAAGTATATAAATCAACAAACTGAATTATATTAAGTAATTCTCTCTTAGTGATGTTAATGAATCACAAAGAGCTACTAGGTTACAAGAATAATATTTCAATAATCGCATCCCTTCTAGGGATAACCTATCTGTGTTTATATAGTACACAGTTACATACAATCCATCTCTAATTGATATTCCTATAAGTTAGCGATACAATTCATATCAATTAAGGATTGCTTCAGTCTTCTATTCCGTTTCCTTAGCTGTATCAATATATTCTGCTTCTTTCCATCTTCAGAATATATTGCTTCTAGAATCTTTATCTTTGCACCGACAGCTAAGTCAACTATCACCACGTCAGACTTTATCAAACTCTGACTGGCTTCAATGTAAACTCTTCACCCAGTCAGACTTTATCAAACTCTGACTGGCTTCTAGATAAACTCTGATATGTACCTGGTACTTAAACACTGATGAACAAACGTCAGCAATTATATCTAACAATCTCCCCCAACTTGTGCATAATAAAAATGTACAAGTTAAACAGATAATTGATGATGTCAAAACATATAACAAATGCAGTGTTTAAAATATAGCAGAGTTTAATTTTAAAACAGAGTTTAAATTTAACTTAGAACAGAAAACATAAAAACTTACAGTCAGACTTTACTGAATTTCTTGGATATCAGGCACAGTCCTGATATAATCTGACAGTAACCTTCTCTCAGCTCTTTCAAGTTCAGCTATCATAATCTCTTTCAGCTCCTTATACTCTGGATTGTTGGGGTGTCCAGCATGTCCCTCTAAATGTCGACACGTAGGCGCTTGGCTTCTGGCTAGTATATGGAAATAAAGTTGCGCCTCTTCTACAAGCTCGGGCTTTTAGATCAACTGGTAAAGCGCTTGATCCTAAAAATTGGTATCAGAGCAAACTGATTTAATTCTGAATCAGATACGATCTAAAGATGTCGACAACCAAGTATGAAAGCATGAAGATTCCCATCTTGAAGATATCAGAATATCCCACATGGAGGGTAAAGATGCTGATGTACCTGGAGGCTATGGATCCTGACTACTTGGACATGATTCGTGATGGACCATATATACCAACAAAGTTCGTAGAACGAACAGATACAGTACCAGAACATTATGTGGTCAAAGCTAAAGCTGAATGGACTCCAGAAGAAAAAGCTCATGTACTCAGGGAACCAAAGATAAAGAATATCTTGCATAATAGCCTTGATGCTGTTATGTCAAACAGAGTGATTGCATGCAAGTCTTCAAAAGAAATCTGGGATACTTTGGAAACTCAGTGCCAAGGATCTGCATCTGTTAAGAAAAACAGAAGGGCTCTTTTGATTCAAGAATATGAACAATTCGATGCAAGACCTGAAGAGAGCCTGATTGATCTATATGATAGATTTCTGACACTATTGAACAGTTTATCCTTAGTTGACAAAGTATATGAAACTGAAGATTCGAACACCAAATTTCTTAGAGCTTTACCTGAAGAATGGGATACTCAGACCTCAATCATTAGACACCAGTATGATCTGAACATTGTGTCTCTTGATGAGATCTATGGGATGCTAAGAACTCATGATCTTGAAGTTCAACAGAGAAAGAACAAGAAAAGCAGCAAGGCAAAGTCAATTGCTTTGAATGTAGAAGCAAAATCAAAAGGGAAAGCTATGGAGGTCTCTAGAAGGAAAGCAAGAGTAGCTGAGTCAGATCCTGACGACTCTTCATCAGATACTGATGGCAATCCTGATGCCAATACTGGTGATGAATCTTCTGATTCAGACATGGAAGAGATGGTTGCTATGATTGTCAGAAACTTCAGAAGGATGAAGTTCAGGAAGAATAGAAGACAAGGCAACTTTCAGAAAAAGATCTTCAAAGCAGACAAAGACAAGTATATCAAAAAGGACAGCAAGGGTAGCAAATTTGACAAGTCAAAGGTTAGATGCTACAAGTGTAATGGTATGGGTCACTTTGCTTCTGAATGCAACAAGACAAAGGCACTCATCACATCAAGCAAGGATTGGATGGACTCTTCTTCAGAATCTGATACTGAGGTAGTCAACTATGCGTTAATGGCCAGAATCTGCTGCTCCTGATGATAAGGTACTAAATACTATCTTTGATTTTGATACTGATAATGAAGGAATTTACGGATGAGCGGAAGCGTGATATAACATTTATTCCGTAAAAACCATGTATCGCACATATAGAAAAATATATAAAATGAAAGAGCGGAGGAATCGTAACCATACCTTGAAAAATCGAAGCTTTGAATCGAGATGATCGTTAGCAGTAGCTTCTCAGAGTGTGAAGCCCTCTACCGGTATCCACCAAGAATAATTCTTCGATGAAGCTTTTTATAAAACTTGAAGCTTTATAAAATGGAGGTTTTCCTTTTTCTTTTGAGAGAGAGAGAGAGAGATGAAGAAGAAAGGAGGCAACTAGGTTTTTCACAAAAACAAAAGTGTATCTAACTCATCTCATCTCATCCTTTATATAGGGCTCAAGTAGGGTTAATATATTTAATATATCAATATATATTAATATATAAATCCCTCACTTTCTCTTATAAAATGTTTAAAAAATAATTAAAACTATTTTAATCATTATTATTATTCTCTCTCAAAATACCTTCATCAATAAATTAATCTTTTTATGGTGTGACCCTGTAGGTTCAATATTAAGCCGGTAGTAGAAATAAATAATAATAAACTTTTTATTTATTATTTATATGAATTCTAAAATTCATTAAATATAATTAACTGATTAATTATATTTATTCTACATCGTGAGTGATGCTTCTCAACATATCGCGACTATCCGGATAATATGAATTCACTGCTTAGAATACCAAGAACCTGTCAGTGACTAGTTACAGTACAATCAATTCCTTCTACCCTACAATATCCCGATTAAATACAAGGCACGGAACTCGTGTCAAGCCTATCAGATTTAATCATATGATTTCTTATTCATAATGCAAAGTTCATATTAATGCAAATTAGAAACTCCTTTCTAATTTCATTCACTCTGGCCAGAGATTCCAGAACTCGCATACTAAGAATAACATAGGATATTCACTTCCTATACTGGAAGGGGTAGATCCTCTATTGACGTTAACTATCTCCATACACAAATCCCTATGCCCAGAATAGACCTAATGGATGTCCTTGAGACTAAGGACTAAACCAAAGCACAGTTCATTATATACAAGATAACTTTAACGATCTCAAGTCTAAGGACACTTGTACAACTATCACTCAGTGAACAACTATCGACACGTGAGTAATCTCCATTAGTTGTCCAACTACTCGAGTCATGTTCAGTGAACTTATTCCCTAATAAGCACCTACATACTAGCTATAGTGTCACCACACAAATGCCTATGAGAACAGACATCCTCCTGAAGGGAGCAAGCATAGTATGTACCAATCTTTGCGGATTCACTAACTTCCAATTAGTTATCCTATGATCAGGAACTGTTTAAGTCTAGAGTTATCATCTTCTAGATCTCACTATTACAATCTCATTATAATTCTAGAAGCTTTACTCTAAACTATGGAACATCTTATTTAAAAACACTTTAAATAGATAAAGCCCGTAATAAAAACAAAACAAGTCTTTTATTAATATAAACGAAATCAAATAAGAATACAAGAAAGTTCTTCCTAACTCATCATACATGATTGGATTTAGGACAAAACACTTTCAATCTCCCACTTGCACTAAAGCCAATCACCCTGGTATCTAATACCCATCTTCTCTTTATGACGATCAAAGTGAATCTGAGACAATGACTTTGTGAGTGGGTCTGCTACGTTGTTATGTGTGTCAACTCTCTCAATCTTGACATCTCCTCTTTCAATGATTTCCCTAATCAAATGAAAGCGCCGCAAAACATGTTTGGAATTTTTATGAGACCTAGGTTCCTTGGCTTGTGCTATTGCTGCGTTGTTATCACAATACATCACAATAGGCTCCTCAATGCTAGGAACAACTCCCAACTCAGAAACAAATTTCCTCATCCAAACGGCTTCTTTTGCAGCCTCACTTGCAGCTATATACTCTGCTTCCGCTGTGGAGTCAGCTGTTGTAGACTGTTTGGAACTCTTCCAACTAATCGCTCCACCATTCAGAGTAAACACGTACCCTGACATGGATGTGCTATCATCACTTTCTGATTGAAAACTAGAGTCAGTATAACCCTCTATTTTCAACTCAGATCCACCAAAAACAAGAAAAATATCCTTAGTCCTTCGCAAATACTTAAGGATGTTCTTCACTGCTTTCCAGTGGTCTTCACCTGGATTGGACTGATATCTGCTCGTCACACTAATTGAATGAGCAACATCAGGCCTAGTACATAACATCGCGTACATGATAGATCCTATTGCCGAAGCATAAGGAATCTTACTCATACGCTCCCTTTCTTCAGGTGTCTTAGGAGACATCTTCTTGGAAAGGGATACTCCATGGCTCATTGGTATGAGACCTCTCTTGGAGTTTTCCATGCTGAACCTTTTAAGCACTTTCTCGATGTATGTACCCTGGGTAAGACCTATCATTCTTCTAGATCTATCTCTATAGATCTTCATACCGAGAATGTAGGATGCTTCTCCCATGTCCTTCATAGTGAAGTTCTTTGATAGCCACACTTTGACTGATTGTAGCATCGGTATATCATTTCCTATAAGAAGTATGTCATCCACATACAATACAAGAAATGTTACCGCGCTCCCATTAACCTTCTTGTAGACACATGGTTCATCTATGTTTTTGATAAAACCAAACTCTTTGATTGTCTCATCAAAACGAATGTTCCATCTACGAGAAGCTTGCTTTAACCCATATATGGTTCGTAGCAACTTACACACTAGGTGTTCATTCCCTTTGGAAACAAAACCCTCTGGCTGTGTCATATACACTTCCTCTTCAAGTTTCCCATTGAGGAAGGCCGTTTTCACGTCCATTTGCCAGATCTCATAGTCGTAGTAAGCAACAATCGCAAGCAAAATCCGAATTGATTTTAACAGGGCTACAGGCGAAAAAGTTTCATCAAAGTCAATCCCTTGCCTTTGTCTGAATCCTTTTGCCACGAGCCTGGCCTTATAGGTCTCCACCTGGCCATCTGCTCCAATCTTTCTCTTGTATACCCATTTGCACCCAATAGGCTTCACATCTTTAGGTGCTTCAACCAAAGTCCAAACTTGGTTGGTATACATAGATTCCATTTCGGATTTTATGGCACTCTGCCATTTCTCTGAGTCAATACTACTCATAGCCTCATTATAGGTCATAGGGTCGTCATCATCAATGATTGACAACTCATTGTCATTCTCAATGACAAGGCCATAATACCTCTCAGGTTGGCGAGACACTCTCTCTGACCTACGAATGGGCTGTTCCACAGAAGGTTGTTCTTTCTGAATAGGTACTTCCTCTTGAACCGTAGTAGTTTGTGCTTCTTGAACTTCATCAAGTTCAATTTTGCTCCCACTGTTTCCTTCAAGGATAAACTGTTTTTCCAAGAAGGTAGCATGTCTGGAGACAAACACCCTATGATCGGTGTAAAAGTAATACCCTAAAGTCTCTTTAGGATATCCCACAAACCTACATTTTACGGATCGAGATTCCAGCTTATCAGGGTCGACTTTCTTGACATAAGCTGGACATCCCCAAATCTTAACGTGTTTAAGACTCGGTTTCCTTTCTTTCCATATCTCATATGGAGTTTGAGGAACAGATTTGGAAGGCACCTTATTCAGTAAATATGCTGAGGTTTCCAATGCATAACCCCAAAGTGATACTGGAAGATCTGCATAGCTCATCATGGATCGAACCATGTCTAACAAAGTTCGATTTCTCCTTTCAGATACCCCATTCAACTGTGGAGTATATGGAGGAGTCCACTGAGAGACTATACCATTTTCTTTGAGATAATCTAGAAACTCTCCACTCAAGTATTCACCACCTCGATCTGATCGAAGAGTTTTAATACTATGTTTGGTTTGTTTCTCCACTTCATTCTTATATTCTTTGAACTTTTCAAAGGCTTCAGACTTGTGTTTCATCAAATACACATATCCGAATCTAGATCGATCATCTGTGAAAGTAATGAAGTACAAAAATCCACCCATGGCTTGCGTAGACATCGGTCCACATACATCTGTGTGTACCAATCCTAGCAAATCTGCAGCCCTCTCTCCATGTCCACTAAATGGAGATTTGGTCATTTTACCCAATAGACAAGACTCGCATGTAGGATATGATTCAAAATCAAAGGGGTCAAGTAACCCTTCCTTATGCAATGTCCGAAGTCTATTTTCACTAATATGACCAAGTCTGCAGTGCCACAAATAGGTGAGATTTTCATCATCCCTTTTCCTTTTATTAGTACGTTCAATTTGTAGTAAATTATGCTCTACGTCACATACATACAGACCATTATTTAAAATACCACTACCATAAAGAACATTATCTCTAAGAATTGAACATTTATTATTCTGAATAACAAACGAAAATCCAGCCAAGTCTAACATGGGAATAGAAATAATATTCCTCACAATCGAGGGAACAAAATAACAATTATTTAAAACAATAGTCTTGCCCGTAGGTATATGTAAATCAAATGATCCTACAGCTTCAGCAGCAACTCTTGCTCCATTTCCCATCCGTAGAATCACTTCCTCTTCCTCAAGAGTCCTACTTCTCCTTAGTCCCTGCAACGAATTGCAAATGTGAGAACCACAGGCGGTATCTAATACCCAAGTAGAAATTTGATTTAATGACATATTCACTTCAATCATGAACATACCTGAACCAGAAGCGGCAGTCTCACTACCCTTCTTCTTTTTCAACTCTGCAAGGTAAGCCTTGCAGTTCCTCTTCCAGTGCCCCACCTTGTTACAGTGGAAGCAAACAGCTTTGCTCTTGGGGTCTTCCGCTTTTGGTGGAACCGGCTTTTTCTCACCTACTTTCTTCTTCTTGGGAGGGTTCTTCTTCCTTTTCTTAGGATTGGAACCTTCACCAATTAGAAGAACAGAACTCTTCTTAGAGGGAAAATTCGATTCCGCAGTCTTCAACATGTTGTGGAGTTCAGCCAGGCTGACGTCCAGCTTATTCATGTGAAAGTTCACAACAAACTGTGAAAACGAATCTGGGAGCGATTGCAAGACCAAGTCTTGGTTTAGCTCCCCATCCATGACAAAACCAAGTTGTCCAAGACGTTCAATCAAATTGATCATCTTAAGTACATGGTCATTCACAGATGTTCCCTCAGACATCCTACAACGGAACAGCTCCTTCGATATCTCATATCGAGCTGTCCTCCCTGCCACATCATACAACTCTTGTAGATGTGTTAGGATAGTGTGAGCATCCATATGCTCATGCTGCTTCTGTAGCTCAACGTTCATGGAAGCTAGCATGATACATTGAGCAACATTTGCATCATCTATCCACTTACGATACACAACATGTTCATCATCATGTGCATCATCAGCAGGTTCAGTAGGCTTAGGTGAGTTAAGTACATATTCCAGCTTCTCAACCCTGAGAACAATTTTCAGGTTTCGAAGCCAGTCAGCAAAATTGGGACCAGTCAATTTGTGAGCATCCAGTATGCTCCGGAGTGATAGTGCGGAAGACATAATGTATATAGTAAATCTGTAAATGATAAACACATAACAACACTTAGCAAATATTCAATTTCATTTTAAAACACTATATGAATCGGGTCTTTATTCATAAGTGGCTCCCACTAGTTTATCTAATTTATACAACCCCCTAAGTGGAAAAATTAAGCATTCATAATGCTAGTGGGTTTAGGGATCCTACATTCCATCACACAACCTCGGCTGTGGCACGAAACGCCATGTGATGTTCAGTAGGCAGACAACTCTTGTCAATTACATCTCATGTTATTCCCTAATAAAACTTTAGCCTCTTGAATAATTGAGTCACGGCTGTAGCACGACAAACTCAATATTCTAAGTCAAGTCTAACCCAACATTTCGTACAATTGAATCAGTCTCCAATAGCCCACGGCTGTGGCACGTAACGACCATTAGATTCTAATTCATTGTACACATCTCTATGTAATAGACAAGTATTTCTTATCTCGAAATCAAAGCCCTCGGCTGTAGCACGAAACGACAATGATTCAAAAATAAGAACTACTCTCTACCATGTTGGAAGGCTATGACCGACACAAGCCCGTTGTGTCATTGGCCAATTACTACTTGATATTATTTAATTTTAGAGGGATTATATTATGTTACAACCATAATCATATTACTAGGAGATTCTCTTTTTCTTGAACAAAATACAATTATGATATTTAAATGAAAAATTCCCAGTGTGTTGGAGGGGTCACATCGGTCCCGCTTAAAACCCAACGGCCTAGACAGAAATTTTCATTTTCAACATCAAAAGAGTATTTCACTCTATGTTTCATAAACATAAGAATCTCATGGTTGTACTCATAATATTATTGTTAAGGCAAGAAACGATTCCTATTCTAGATTTTCTAGAGCACGCCTTATATTGATTTAAGTTCACCTAAATCTATCATCGCATGGTAAATCTAGGCATATATCTCATATATAAAAATAAATAAACAAGTAAGCATGCAAGTAATATCATGTCATACAATGATATAATGATGTATGGATTTATTATAGTATTTAAAAGCAATTAAAACAATTAATACATGCTTTAAAACACATCCGGGAATATAAACAGTTCCAAACTTTTATATAAAAAATATTTGACCATTCCATTAGATCCGTCTCGGAAAAACGAATCCAACGGTATATTGCACGCCCAAAACGGAGTTACCAAACTCCCAAAAAATCAAATTTAATGTGGACAGAGGGGCTGTAACGCATGACGCTCATGCGTTACAACAATTAAAAGCTATT
Organism: Heracleum sosnowskyi; assembly: GCA_030848705.1. Taxonomy (NCBI): domain Eukaryota; kingdom Viridiplantae; phylum Streptophyta; class Magnoliopsida; order Apiales; family Apiaceae; genus Heracleum; species Heracleum sosnowskyi. Next base: position 77,246,561 of record CM061239.1, read on the forward strand.
AATTGTGTAACGCATGACGCCCATGCATTACAAGGTCTGTAACGCATTCCCGGAATGCGTTACACCCTTCCCAGCGAGTGCGCGCCACGCGCGCGCGGCCAGCAGCAGTTTTTTTTTTTTTTTTTAATTTATATTATTGTAACTCCTCTAGCTTTTATTACACTAAAAAAAACACAATTAATAAAAAAAACATTTTTTTATTTAATGCTAAGTAAGTTACAACATTTCTATGCTATAAAGCATTTAGAACACACAAAAAAAAACTGCCTAGCCATTAATGCATTTATTGTTATTATTATTTCATTTTAATATTAATAAATTAATTAACAATTAATTAATAAATTAATAAAAAATCAAAATAATATGATTTCTGAAATCAAACAAAAGCAAAAATAAGCAAGTATCTATGGGGTCCTTGTGCAAATTTTAATTCATATATTTCAACATGCATAATTATTTTATGAATTTTAATTAAAACAATTTAAAAAAATTCATATCAAATAATCTACACATCACAAAATTATGAAAAAAATACCTAGATGATCCACAACACTTGTAGAACCCAGATCAATGGTCAAAATCTCATGCAAATCATATTTCAAATTAATTCATAATTAAATCTAAATATACTTGCAAAAATCATAATAAATCCATACATGCATCAAAAAATCTAAAATTTTCACATGATTCTCTATATGCAACAACCTTGCTCTGATACCATTGAAGGAATTTACGGATGAGCGGAAGCGTGATATAACATTTATTCCGTAAAAACCATGTATCGCACATATAGAAAAATATATAAAATGAAAGAGCGGAGGAATCGTAACCATACCTTGAAAAATCGAAGCTTTGAATCGAGATGATCGTTAGCAGTAGCTTCTCAGAGTGTTAAGCCCTCTACCGGTATCCACCAAGAATAATTCTTCGATGAAGCTTTTTATAAAACTTGAAGCTTTATAAAATGGAGGTTTTCCTTTTTCTTTTGAGAGAGAGAGAGAGAGATGAAGAAGAAAGGAGGCAACTAGGTTTTTCACAAAAACAAAAGTGTATCTAACTCATCTCATCTCATCCTTTATATAGGGCTCAAGTAGGGTTAATATATTTAATATATCAATATATATTAATATATAAATCCCTCACTTTCTCTTATAAAATGTTTAAATAATAATTAAAACTATTTTAATCATTATTATTATTCTCTCTCAAAATACCTTCATCAATAAATTAATCTTTTTATGGTGTGACCCTGTAGGTTCAATATTAAGCCGGTAGTAGAAATAAATAATAATAAACTTTTTATTTATTATTTATATGAATTCTAAAATTCATTAAATATAATTAACTGATTAATTATATTTATTCTACATCGTGAGTGATGCTTCTCAACATATCGCGACTATCCGGATAATATGAATTCACTGCTTAGAATACCAAGAACCTGTCAGTGACTAGTTACAGTACAATCAATTCCTTCTACCCTACAATATCCCGATTAAATACAAGGCACGGAACTCGTGTCAAGCCTATCAGATTTAATCATATGATTTCTTATTCATAATGCAAAGTTCATATTAATGCAAATTAGAAACTCCTTTCTAATTTCATTCACTCTGGCCAGAGATTCCAGAACTCGCATACTAAGAATAACATAGGATATTCACTTCCTATACTGGAAGGGGTAGATCCTCTATTGACGTTAACTATCTCCATACACAAATCCCTATGCCCAGAATAGACCTAATGGATGTCCTTGAGACTAAGGACTAAACCAAAGCACAGTTCATTATATACAAGATAACTTTAACGATCTCAAGTCTAAGGACACTTGTACAACTATCACTCAGTGAACAACTATCGACACGTGAGTAATCTCCATTAGTTGTCCAACTACTCGAGTCATGTTCAGTGAACTTATTCCATAATAAGCACCTACATACTAGCTATAGTGTCACCACACAAATGCCTATGAGAACAGACATCCTCCTGAAGGGAGCAAGCATAGTATGTACCAATCTTTGCGGATTCACTAACTTCCGATTAGTTATCCTATGATCAGGAACTGTTTAAGTCTAGAGTTATCATCTTCTAGATCTCACTATTACAATCTCATTATAATTCTAGAAGCTTTACTCTAAACTATGGAACATCTTATTTAAAAACACTTTAAATAGATAAAGCCCGTAATAAAAACAAAACAAGTCTTTTATTAATATAAACGAAATCAAATAAGAATACAAGAAAGTTCTTCCTAACTCATCATACATGATTGGATTTAGGACAAAACACTTTCAGATAATGCTTCTGAGTTAAGACGTTTTCTAAAGTCATTACATATTAGCTTTAGAAGTCAAACTGCTGAGAATACTAGAATCTTATCTGAGATGTCTGACCTTAGAAAGAGGAATGAGATATTAGAAGCTGAATTTTCTCGTATGCAAGAAGTACAAAAAGAATGTGATAATGCTAAACACATGCACTTAGAGATGACATCTAAATGTACTTCCCTTGAAAAAGAACTTGAATTTGCTAATGAGAAAATCAGAACCTGGACAGACTCTGGTAGGAAATTTCATGAGATTAATACCTCTAAGAATTGGAAAGAGTGTCTAGGATATAAGTCAGATGAAGATAAGAAATTAGCAGAGAAAATTGTCATTGATGAGACAGTCAGTCCAAAGACCTATAGACATGTTATAGACTCAACCAAATCTAAGATTACTGCTGTTAATTTTGTTTTTGGTAAGGATTCCAATTCTACTTTTGAAAAGGGATCTTCTTCTACTCAAGGAATTAAAATTATAAAGTCTAAACCTGTCATGAACAAATTCACTAAGAATGTAGGTCTATTGTCTCAGAAACAGCTTAAGGATAAAATCTGTGAGGTTACAGATAAGAAAAAGGAAGCTACTATTAAGAGAAACAGGAATGGTAAAATTGGGATCAATAAAGAAAATGGTTATAAGTATATCCCAAATGCACCTAGAAAGAGTTGTTTTAACTGTGGTAACTCTAATCATCTTGCTATTGATTGTAAAAAGAGTAAGAAGAAAATTGCTGAAATTCCTAAGTCTGATGTTAGGAATAGATCAGTATTTTACAAACCACAGAATTCCTGTTTTCATTGTGGTAGTCTATGGCATTCTATTTATACATGTAAAGAGTATCATGATTTGTACTATAACTTTTATGATCCATTGCCTAAGTTTGAAAGTAGTACAAAGTCTGATAAAACTGAAAATGTCATAGTGAAGCATGCTTTTGTTAATACTGATACTGACAAAGCAAATCCTGATGGAGTAAATCCTGTCAGGACTGCTAAAGTCAAAAAGTCTTCTGCTGTTAAATTTAATAAAATGCATGAACAAGGAATCCAACAAGTGTGGGTTCCTAAACATTCTGACTAGTGTTTTACTATTCTGATGCAGGGTAAAAAGAAAAATGTGTTAGTCATGGATAGTGGATGTTCTGTGCACATGACTGGAAACAAAGCCCTGTTATCAGAATATGAGGATAAAGCTGGCCCAACTGTGTCTTATGGAGATGGCAACATTGGACAAACCTTGGGATATGGCAATATAATCATTGGAAATGTCATCATTGAAAAAGTAGCTCTAGTGAAGGGACTAAAACACAACTTGTTGAGTATTAGTCAAATCACTGACAGAGGTTATCATGTCAATTTCTATTCCACACATTGTGAAGTAGTCAGTAAAGCAACAAGGAAGATAGCACTAACTGGCTACATGCATGGTAACATATATGAAGCCAACATTCTCTCAGATACTGATGGCTCCCCTACATGTTTCATCAGTAAAGCTTCAGTAGATGAAAGTTGGATTTGGCACAAGAAGCTTTCTCATCTCAACTTCAGCAACATCAATGAGTTGGTTAAGAAAGAGTTAGTAAGAGGATTACCTAATGTCTTATATACACCTGATGGACTCTGTGATGCATGCCAAAAAGCAAAACAAAGAAGGACATCATTCCAGAGTAAATCAGAATCCTCTATTGAAGAACCATATCACATGCTACATCTTGATCTGTTTGGTCCAGTCAACATCATGTCCATCAGTAAGAAAAGGTACACTCTTGTAATTGTTGATGAATATTCTAGATTCACCTGGGTGTATTTTCTGCATAGAAAAGATGAAACTCCTGAAGTTCTGTTGGATCATGTGAGGATGATTGAGACAACCACAAAGTACAAAGTCAAGATTCTGAGAAGTGATAATGGTACTGAATTTAAGAATTCAAAGATGGAAGAGTTCTGCAAATACAAAGGAATCATTCAACAATTCTCTGCTCCTGGCACACCTCAGAAAAATGGAGTAGTAGAAAGGAAGAATAGAACTCTTATTGAAGCTGGCAGAACTGTGTTGGAAGAAGCTAAATTACCTACATATTTCTGGGCAGAAGCAGTCAACACAGCATGCTATACACAAAATCTCACATTGATAAACAGGCATGGTGTCACTCCTTATCAGTCACTCAAGGAGAAGAAACCAAGTCTGAAGCATTTGCATGTGTTTGGCTGTAAATGTTTTGTTCTCAGAACTCATCCTGAACAGCTAGGGAAATTTGAACCAAAGGCTGATGAAGGAATATTCATAGGTTATCCTACATCAAGAGCCTTCAGAGTTTTTAATTTGAGAACAAGAACTGTCATGGAGTCAATACATGTATCTTTTGATGATAAGAAGATAACTGGAATCATTGAAGACTCGCATGATAGATTGTTATTTGAAAATGAAGCTTCCAAGGAACCTGAAGAAAGTGAATCAGATCCTGTCAATTCATCAGATACTGATGGGTCACCAAATCCTGATGACTCACCAGGTACTGATGGTGCTAATACTGATGATGCAAACAACAGTAATACAACTAGTAGTGCTAATGTTGAGGGGGAGCAACGGCATTCAACTACAAGTTCAGAGTCAACTCAATCATCAGAACAGAATTCTTCAGATACTGATTCAAGTGAAGATCCTGATAACACATCAGGAGGGCATAGCAATAATTCAGGGAGAGCTTCAAATCAATCAAATTCTTTCAATCAAGATAACACCAATCCTGGGGGAGCATCTACTTCAAGAAACAATTTGACACCAGCAAGGAAACGGACAAAAGATCATACTCCTGATTTGATTATTGGAGATCCTGATGCAGGTGTTCAAACAAGAAGTGCAACTCAGAATGAATGTTTATATAATAACTTTCTATCCAAGGAGGAGCCTAAGAAAGTTGAAGATGCACTTAAAGATGCTGATTGGGTTACTGCAATGCAAGAAGAACTGAATGAATTTGAAAGGAATGAAGTCTGGAAACTGGTACCAAGACCAAAGAATAGATCAATTGTTGGTACAAAGTGGATTTTCAAGAACAAGACTGATTCTGATGGTGTCATAATCAGAAACAAAGCAAGGCTAGTTGCAAAGGGGTATTCACAACAAGAAGGAATTGACTATGATGAAACTTTTGCTCCTGTTGCAAGACTAGAAGCCATCAGGATATTTCTTGCTTATGCAGCACATAAGAAATTCAAGGTTTTCCAGATGGATGTTAAAAGTGCTTTCTTAAATGGTGAACTGGAGGAAGAAGTTTATGTTGAACAACCTCCTGGTTTCATTGATCCTACATATCCAGATCATGTCTACAGACTGGATAAGGCACTTTATGGACTAAAGCAAGCTCCAAGAGCATGGTATGAAACCTTAGCTCAATTCTTACTGGAAAGTGGATTCAAAAGAGGTGCAATTGATAAAACTCTATTTTATTTGAATCATGGTAAGGAGTTGCTGTTAGTTCAGATTTATGTTGATGATATCATTTTTGGGTCAACAAACAATAAGCTGTGTGAAAAGTTTTCCAAGCTTATGCAGTCAAGATATCAAATGAGCATGATGGGAGAAATGAGTTACTTTCTGGGTCTTCAAGTTAAACAGACTGATGAAGGGATTTTTATTAATCAGTCTAAATACACAAGGAATTTACTGACAAGGTTTAACATGCAAGACAGTACTCCTGCTTCAACTCCCATAGCTACAGCTACCAAACTTGATCCTGATCAAGGTGAAGAGGTAGATGTAACTCACTACAGAGGAATGATTGGCTCTTTATTGTATCTCACTGCCAGTAGACCAGATATCATGTTTGCAACCTGTCTATGTGCAAGATTTCAAGCAAAACCTAGAGAACCACATCTGATTGCAGTCAAAAGAATTTTCAGATATCTCAAAGGCACTCCTTCACTTGGCCTTTGGTATGCAAGGGAATCAGATTTTGGGTTGTGTGGTTATTCAGATGCTGATTTTGCAGGATGCAAAATAGACAGGAAAAGTACTTCAGGAAGTTGTCAGTTTTTGGGTGGAAGACTAGTTTCATGGTTCAGTAAAAAGCAGAAATCTATTTCCACTTCAACTGCAGAAGCTGAGTACATTGCTGCAGGAAGTTGTTGTGCTCAGATACTGTGGATGAGAAATCAGTTGTTAGATTATGGCCTGTCATACTCAAAAATCCCTATTTATTGTGATAACCAAAGTGCTATTGCAATGACAGGAAATCCAGTTCAGCATTCTCTTACTAAACACATCAGTATCAGATATCACTTTATAAGAGAACAGGTTCTGGAAGGAACAATTGAACTTCACTTTGTTCCTACTGATCAACAACTAGCTGATATATTCACCAAGCCACTACCTGAAGCTACTTTCAATAAGTTGGTGAATGAACTTGGAATGATGAATTTTGAGAATTTCTGAGGAAAAGCTACAGAGAGGAAATCCTGATAACTGTCAAATCCTGATGGTTATTCAGAAAGGTATGTATCTTTGATCAAATCCTGATAGGACTCAATCCTGACAGGAAGTCAACTGGTCAATCCTGATGTACAGGTCAGTATTTCATTACTTAATTTGTGCCTAATTTTTCGTCAGTATCTGCTGATGGACGGTTGAGTTTTAGTAGGACAACTGTATGCGCGCGTGTGTTGCACTATTATAGATATATCAATACATACACATAAAAGGCGGTGCAGATTTATTTAAATGACACACGTAATCTGTCCACTAATTCTTTGTGCACAAATCATATTTTGCCACCTGTCTTTGAGAGTAATATTTTGTTTTAACAAAATACTTTTCATTGGTCTACATCGTTAATTACTCTCTTATCATCAGTTTTTCGTTTTCTATCTCTCTCTGTGCTTTCATACCCTAATTGCTTCAAATCTTAATTCTCAAGTTTTCAAAAGCATTACAATGGCGTCTTCATCTTTCATGAACAAACAAACAGTAATTCGTGATATTACTTTTGCCACTAATAACTTTGTAGCCATACTAGACCATCAAGAATTGCCTACTGAGTTCCATATAATTCAAGATTTTCTTACTTCAAGCCCATTGAAGTATGCTTTAACAGAGCCTGCAAGTGTTTCTTTTAAGTCTGTAATGCAGGTTTGGAACACAGTTGTTTTTGGTCAAAGTTCTACAGGAACCATTCTGATGCAGTTCGAATCAAATGGGGTAACTCATCATGTCACCCCTGCTGTTATTGAAGAGGCATTGCATTTGCCTATTCTGGGTGAAAAAGTTCCTAGGGTGATTTCAGACTCTGCTCTATTTGAGTTTGTCAAGAAACTGGGCTACAATGGAGAAGTAAAGAGATATGGAAATCTCTTTAGGACAAAGCTTAAGAAGGAATGGAATTTCTTCTTTGATACAATCAGCCGCTGTTTCCTGAACAAGACATCAAATTTTGATGCTCTTCCATCAGGATCTCTTAAAATTGGGTACTCTCTTATCCATTCTACAGTGTTTGATTATGGCTCTTTTATCTTAAAAGCTTTAAGTGATAGGAAATCAGATAAATTGGGTTCTGTCTGTTTTCTTAGATTTTTACAGTTGATATTTAATCACTTATGTCCTAATGTTGTTTTTGAGGATGATGTAGTTCTACCAATCTGTAGAATTACTGAGAATAATATTAAGTCCTTAGTCAACAGTGATAAGGCAAATGGTTTCATAGGAAATGCTTTTATTCCTGATGAGGTTAGGTTTTTCTCACATCAGAAAATGCCTACTCGTTATGGACTACTTTCTAATGCTATGGTACAAGGCCCAACCCACCTTGTTCCTGACACAAGCATGCAACCTAAACAGTCTAAACAGTTAACAACCACCTCTACTGTCTCTCAAAAGACTTTAGTTGTAAAATCAAAGAAATCAGCTAGAACTGATGTGTCTGGAAGGCAATCAGGTTCAAAGGATTTTTCCTCTACACCACTCACTAAAAAGAAGTTACAAGGGGGTGTACAAGGGGTCCTGGTGAAGAAAGCTGATAAGGTTGTTAAGAATGTTCCTGTAAAAAGAAAGTTAAGGTTGATTGATGAAAGTGATTCAGAGGATGACTTACCTATATCCTCTGTGATGAATGTGAACAAGGAAGTTGCTGATACTGCTACTAAAGCTGTGGTACCTTTATCAAAACCACAAAAGACTAGGAAATTATCAAAGAGCAGGTATCATATTCCTTTGACAGTGCAAATGAAGGATACTGATATTCAGACATCAAATCCTGATGTTAGTATTCCTGATGCAACAACAAAAGTTGTCTCTATATCAGACTCTCCAGCCTCTCCATCTCAGATTCGAGGACATTCTTGGGAGAAGGTTTCTACAACTGCTTCCTTGGTTGGTCTTACACCTACATCAAAGAAAAAGAGGAATGCAGAAGAGTTAGTCTATCAGAGACAGAAGAAGCTGAAAGGATCAAGCCCACAAGAACCTGAATTTCAGAGTAATTCAGCAGCTACTGTTGATCCTGCCACACAAGAACCACTCAATCAAAGTTTGGGTGAAGGCTTAGCTAGTGGAATGGTCACACAAGAACCATTTTCTCAAAGGGAGAATGAAGACATCAACATTCCAGCTACACAAGAACCATCTTCTCAAAGTGAAGATGCAGGCAAAGCTACAGCTTCTGTTGAAAGATTGGTCGAGAACATTGTCAATGAGGGAAGCACACAAGAACCTTTAGCTCAAAGTGTTGAAGCAGCTTCTGAACCTCAAGCTCCACAAGAACCATTGGTAGCAAATACTGATGCAAGCATATCAAATCCTGACGATGTTCATCCTAACGCTAGTGGTGCTCCTGATAATGAACCTATTTTGATACAGCCACTTCGTTCAAGACCAATGGATCATCCTATCTCAGAATCACAGGATAAACTGAAAGGTATTGCAATTCCTGATCCTGATAAATCTCATGGTTCTGATGATGATAATTCTGATGATGATAGTGATGATGATAATGAGAATAGAAAAGAGAAGGAACAGCTTGCTACAGCACTCAAGATTAGTCTTGGAACTAATTTTGGTTCATCAAGTACATATATGGCTAGCAATGCTTTCACTGGGAAAGATCACAGACAAGATTTTTCTATTCCTTCCTTTGATCCTGCAGAGGCATTTAGACAGAATGAATGGAACAATTCATGGCATCAATCTGATGAATCTATCAGTTTTTCTTCTGCTATTGCACATGCCTATAATGCAGTGAAGTCTATAGAGAATCAAGACTTGAAGAATCATCTGAAGGCTACTACTCTGTTATCCAAAAGCCTGAAAAGTGAGATTGATTCTATCAAGGGTTCAACTGAAAAAGTGAGGACTGATATCTTTAATAATTTTACAAAGGTGCCTACTACTTTCCAACTGAGGGTAGTGGAATCCCAAGTGAAATCTGTTGTTTCAGAACAAACCTCAATCAATCAAAGAATTGATTCTCTGGATACTAAGGTAACTGAAATTCAAGCCTCTCTTTCCTTAATTTTGCAATTATTGTCAAATCCTGATGTCAAAAAAGGGGGAGAAGGTTATTCAGACAAAATGTACACCTGATCTAGTATTAAGAAATAATGATGATGATACTGGAGATGATGGTGGTGACAAAGCGATACAAGGAGAAACCTCTGATACTGCGGTTTTGAAGTCTACAATTCAAACTTCTCAAAGTCAGACTACGCAGTCAACTCATGTTTCTGATTCTGGAGTTAAGACAGTAAGAACATTGGTGCAATCTCAGATCCTGACGGAAGATCAAATCCTGACACCTGGTCATGGACACATTCTTGCTACAATTCCTGAAGGTGATGAAGATGTAATTATTGATAATCCTGAAGATGCATCAAATTTATTCCAGAAGTTTTCTACAAAAGACGGCAGAATTGTTACTCTATATCATACTGATAAAAGAGTTCAACAATTATATGCAAGAAAAGCACTCTCTACAGCAAGTGAAGAATATCCAGATCTCTCACATGAAGAATTTTTGAGACTACAAAAAGAGACAATGGAAAGCTATACTGCTCCTGCTAGAGGTAGAGGAAGCAGAGGTAGGAGAGGTGCTAGAAGAAATAAAAGAGGTTCTTCAACTCAAACAGTACCTAGACAGACAAGGTCTAGAGGGTTAAGAATTGAAGAAATTCCTGAAGCTTCACACAATCTAACAGATCCTGTTATCAAGGATATCATGGAGAAAGAAGACAAGGAATTTGTTGAAGAAGAACCTGAATTGAAAAGAAAATCAAGTAAATCAACTCTCAGCAATACAAATCAAATTGAAGATTCTAATCCTGACAATATTCAAGATCCTGACGAATCTGAAATTCTGCAAGAGGTTGATTTGATAATCTTATCTACTGTTGTTGATTGTCACAACAAAGAAGTAGATGAAGAAGAAGAAGCCAGAAGAAGAGATATTACAAGAAGAACAAATGAAGATTTCAATCTCTATCTACAAAGGCTTAAAGTTTCAAATGAAAGACAATGGAGAAATTCAAGCAGACAAGAATCTTTACTTGAAAGAAGCTACGCTCATGAAAAGGAGAAATACAAGAAGTGGAAACATATTAGCACATTAAGTTGTGATACACCTATCAATTTTCAGTCTGGTGGAATTATTACAAGCGCTTCAAGTGTTGTTGATTTGTCTGATATGGCTAGATCAAAAGCACTCTGGTTAAAGATGTTTTCGAATCTAAAGCAATTGTCAAGTAATTCAAGAGGAGGTATTGGACACAGAGATGGTGAATATCTGAATATGTCATATGTTGATTCTCACTCCTTGACAGAAATTGGAGGTACTTTAACTTCTGAAAACCTGAACAATTTATTAGCTGTTGATATAGTTATAAATTGTCATGATGGTTTTGAAAAGAAAGAAAAGCTTCTGTACTTCATGAAAGATGGTAGTGTGAAGATTCTATCTATTCAAGATCTGCTGATGAAAACTACACAGGAACTGAAATATGTTCACTATCTGTTAAGATGGAAGAACCAAGTGTACAAAGAATGGAGTGACATGATTTTGTCAACTATAAGAAGAAGACTGGATGGAAACAGTAATTTCGATGGTAATTATACTCCCATGTACTTAAATCAAAGAGGTCAGGATGTGGAAATGCAAAGGGGTACTGCTGTTAAAGAAGTAAATTTTGGCATGACTCATCTTTCTCTCAATCCTGATGGGAAGGAAATTGCTTATCTTTTGCTAGAAGAGCACAGTCTACAGAGAAACTCCATACAGAATCTCAGAGCAGCTATCTACCAGATTAATGAGGAAGATGAAGAACTCAGAAATCTTAAGGAAAGACTGATTCAAATTCTTGAAGAAAAAGAAGAAAGTTTATTATCCAACTTCTTGAAGATGAATCTGTTCTATCAAAAAGCTTAAACAAATAAGTTGTTTCTGAAGATACTTGTACATTTTGATACATGTTTTTGACATCATTGAATATTTGGAATCTATACTTTATTTCACAAAGTATGAGATTGGGGGAGATTGTTAGATCAGAATTCAATGATCGTCAGAAGCTAGACTCAACTGATCAGGATTGCTGACGTCATCAGTATTGCATGGTCATCAGTATTTGATAAAGCGTCAGTATCTTATTGATCATCAGGATTCCTACTCAGACTATGATCAGGTTTGATCATCAGGACTTGAAGCTGATCAGGATTCCTACTTCGAGTTATATTTGGAGTCTAGATAAACATGGAAGTTTGTTCCTGGTTTGTAGAATGTAGCTATCGATTAAAGATATGTTTCTATCTTTGTTATGATTAGGACTTATCTTGTTATTGATAGAGAAGCTGTGTGCACTATATAAACACAGTCTTGGTTTCGATTTATGTATTCATTCGAGAGAGAACATAATCGAAGAGAAGCTCTTAAGAACATAATTTCTTGAGAGAGTTTTTGTAAGCTAGCAGCTCTTAAGAACATCAGAATTTCTTAAGAGAGTTTGTAACAGTTTTATATCAAAGTTAATAAAGCTGTTATTGTTATTGTTATTGATCTTTCATATTTGTGTTATATAAAGTCGAGAATCTTATACAATTGTATTCAACCCCCTTCTACAATTGTTATTTACTGGGCAACAATTGGTATCAGAGCGAGGTCTCGTGGTCGAAACCCACCGTAAGGCATTTGTGCATCCATTGTACCCCTAACAGGGACTTATTAGTGGTGGCACATGCTGGGGGGGGGGGGATTGTTGGGGTGTCCAGCATGTCCCTCTAAATGTCGACACGTAGGCGCTTGGCTTCTGGCTAGTATATGGAAATAAAGTTGCGCCTCTTCTACAAGCTCGGGCTTTTAGATCAACTGGTAAAGCGCTTGATCCTAAAATGGATCTTCTTCACCAGTTTGATATATGGCAGCCCTCAGAGAATAGATACTGTTTTGCTTCATGTCATTCCCTAGCCGAATGTAATGAGCTTTGTCTGACTCTAGGTTGAATTCTAAAACTTTTGTTCCAAGTGCTGTTGTGAATTTGGCACTATTCCTCTTCATTTCAACAATTTTTCCACAAGCATCTCTGTACTTAGGAATATAAGCACTGGAAACATTTCCTCTAAGAAGAACCTTCGATTTCATCATTCTGTCTTTTAAAACCAGAGCAGCATTATGAGTATTTCTATTTTTGATCTTCAGGAGATATAGAACATACTCTAGCTCTTCCCATAATATCAGACGAATATCATCTTCTCCAATTCTGTAAACTCTGCCATCAGCCATAAAGTATAATAAAAACTCCTTCTTCAAGCCTCTGTGGTAAATCATCTGAACAGATTCTAGTTTATCAAGGTTTTCTTGAGTAACCCCAACACCAGGTTCTGCCAGTGATGTATGATCTAAAGGACTATTATTAACTCTTTTCTCTCTGTGGGAACCCAAACCAGATTTATCATAAGATTGTTTTCCAAGTATTGTTCTGGTTTGTAGAAAGTTCACCTGGCTAGGCTTCAGAGTTTCAGATAATGAGGATCTTTTGAAACCTTGGAGTGGTGAAGATAGCTGAGTTTGCACAACTTGAGCATTGTCAGAGGTTGGCACATTCTTAACAATAACATCAACTTGAGCCTTGTCAGAGGTTGATTTAGCTTCAAAAACTTCAACTTGAGCTTTGTCAGAGGTTGAATAATTCTTCTTTGGTAACTGTTCTTCTTCTACCAGTATACCCTTTCCTTTATCAGCATTTGTAATCACAGGCCTCCTGGTGTATTGTATACTCTGTTGAGTATTTTCTTTAATAGAAATTCCAGTTTCTTTCTTTCTAGGAGCCTTGATTCCTTCTTCTTGTAGATTCCAGCTTCAAGATTCTTCTTGTGTTCCTCAGCAAGCATTTGCTCTTCAGCTTGGATATCTTCAATTGTAACACCTTTTCCATGTTCTGCCATAAACACCTTAGCAGCAATCTCTTCATCAGTAGTTGGATTAGCTGAAACAGCTAAACTCTTGAGTTTTGAAGAAGATTGACCACCATAGTTTATTCTCTTTCCAGCATTTATCTGAGCATCAGAGTTTGATCTCCTCCCTTGCCCTTGAACATTCCTTGTCCTTGGATGTTTACCTTTTGCACCACCATCAGTAGTGTCATCTTTCCGAGTCAGAGTTTGAGAGCTCTTGCATTTGTCTTGAGATACTCTCTCCCCCTTTTTGACATCATCAGACATCAAAACTGATGTGAGCAATTCAATGGAATTTGCAATTTCATCCAACTTAGTTGACATTTTGACTTGATTTTCTTCAACCTTGGACAACCTGGAATCAAAAACTTTCTGATCTTTACATAAGGAAATATATAATGATTTATCCTTTTGCTGTGTAAGCTCCCTTATTGCTAGATCATTCCTTAATCCTTCAATCACCTTGTCAGAATCATCAAACCGATTGTGTAATGATTTGATTTGAACAATTGTTGCTTTGAGATGACTGAGAAGTTATGGATTTGTAATCTCTTTAGATGACTTTGTGACAAACTCTGCAGCTCTTTCATTTGAAAAGATAGTATCCTTGGATGACCAAGCAGAATAATACATATCTTGATAATGAGCATCTGTAGCATGTTGAGCAGCAACTCTCTCAGAAGTATCAACAGAGTTTGCAAAAGAATCAGCATTAGAAGAATCAAGAACATCTTCCTCAGCTTCAACTTGAGCTTCCTCACTATTAACAGAATTTGCTACAACAACAGCATCATCTTCCAAAGGAACATTTTCTGCAGCAGTCTCAGTGTTTATCTGCTCAGCTTCATGAATCTCAGAGTTTGCAACAAACTCTGCTTCAACAGGAAGATTCTCTGTTGCATCCTTGTCATCAACATCAGGATGTGCAGCAGCAGTTTCAGTAGCATTAGCTTGTAAAGTCTGATCGACTTCCTCACCCTTTTCAAATTCAAAAGAAATGATTTCAGTGTGAGAAGCCATAGAGTCTTCAATTTCAACAGTATTCTGATCAGCTTCCACACCTTCTGTAAAATGTTCAGAGTTTGTAGAAATGTTTGCTTCAACTTCCATATCAAATCCTTGTGGCTCAAAAATCTCAGCCTCTGCTTCAGCATTTGCCAAGTCAGGCATAGAGGCTGCTTCAACATTTTCTGTAGCCTCCTGAACAATAATTTCAGGAGCTTCAACTGCAATCTCCTGATTTCCAGCTTCAGGAGCTTCAACTGCAATCTCCTGATTTCCAGCTTCAGGAGCTTCAAATGTCTCTTCAACATTTGCTCTATCCTCTGTGGACATAGTAGCTTCATTTGCAGCTTCCTGAATCACAACATTTGAGTCTTCTTGTAATTCAGCTTCATCCAAATCATCAAAAAGATAATTTGCTACGAACTTCCTCCTCTTGACAAGCACAGCTGCTTCTTCATTGTCAGCTCTGGATCGATTTGCTCTCCTCTTTTTAGATGTACCAACAGAGTTTGGCACAGAAGATTTTGAGACACCAACTTCAGTAGCTGGCTTAGCAATCCTTGCAGGTTTTGTACCAACATGCTTAGTCCGACCACCAGTCCGTGGTTGAACTGTAGAGGCTTCAGCATTTACTGGTTCTGATGACTGTTGTGGTTGAGGTTGAGGGTTTAAGAACTGAAGCACAGTCTCAGGCAACAGCAATTCACCAACACTAACCTTCTTTAAATCCTTATTAGTAAGGTCATAGAATACCCTTTTGTGCAATTTGAAAGAGGGAATTACGTCCTCCTCATCAATCTCAACATTTGGAACACAAGCAGAGAATAAAATTTGACAAAATCTAGAAAAATAGACTACATGCCTATTCTCTGTTAACTTCTCACCTATGTTCATCAAAACAAGTCTAGCAAAATCATAATTACTGGCAAATAGAAGTGAATACCCGATTTGCAGACTGTCGATTGGAATCGCATCCCAATTTGTACATTTCTTCCCGAACGCCCTTATTATGCAATCGAAAAAGAAACTCTATTCTTTTCGTAAAAGCGGTCGCTTCAGTTGGCCTATCTTCGCCAAAGATCCAGTATACCCAATAGCTTGCATCATTCTCTGAAGATCAGTATCACCAACACTAATGGTGTACGCGTCAGACTCTGCAAAGCCCATTGCTTCACGAACAGTTCCTGGAGTTATGACAAACTCTGTCTCCTGGAACTCAAAAACTATGGATGGGGTACCAGAAACGCCACCATCATCATAGACACCAGTTTCCCAGAAAGCTTTGATCTGAGATCCATAAAGCTTTGCAGGCTCCACCAAAGCACGCCCAATTGCTGACTGAGCAAGAAAGTCTTGTATTATATGAAACGCCTCTGGTGCATTGACAGTGTTTAATGGGGCTGCATAATTATTAGGAACGAACTCTAACCCAGAAGAAACAAAAGCTGTAGTAGCCATTAGTACGAATTGAGAAGAAAAATCAAAGAAACTGATTCAAAAGCTTCAAAAGAGTTTGTGTGTAGAAAAGTGTTTGTGAATATGCTTGTGTGACAATAGATATGTGTTGGAGTAAGATGTGAAAAGTTTAGACGAAGGTGTGTGTATTGTATAAATGTAAAATTCAAAATTAAAAACTGAACAGTTTTTAATCATAAATACACAACTGTCTTACTCCGTTAACTGTGTTAGTGGGACACGTGGCACACATGCAATGACTATGACAGCAGGAATTGACAGTTTTCAATGCACATGCGCAGTAAAACATCAATAATTACTACCTGTTACACTTTTCTAGTAAATTAACCTCTCTCCTCTGTTTAAACATTCTTGAACAACTGTCCAATCATACTCTTTTTGTATTTTCAAAACAAGTGTCTTTTCTCAAAAATCATAATTTATCTGAAACAAGCAAAATTTATTTTAATCAACATAGATTAAAATAAAATTACCTCGGCGTAGAGTACACAAATCATCAGTGTTTACCAATCCTCCTCCTTTATAAATAAACTCTTTTCACAAACTGTACAGGTGTGAGTATTTGTGTGTGAATTAGCAGAGTTTACTGAATATGAATATTTAGACCATCTCAAAGTGCATAAAATCCACAGACTAAAGCAGTAAAAACTGATTGCCTAAACTCTCATGTATAACATAAAATCTGATTTTATATCTAAACTCTGTATACTGATATCCTTTCATTTGGATATATCTTTTATTTTTCACCCCCTTTCTATATATGTTTTCATATATATTTTTAATTAATTTTTTTTTTTTATATTATATTTTTCCAGTAATCAGTGGTTGGCACTAGTCACCAAAAATCAAAGATTTTAGCCCTTATTTCATACAATAAGGTCCTGGATCTTCCTAGGCACAACATGATCTCAAAGGAATTTGTGCTCTGTTTGGCATCTTTTGATTTGAGGGTGAATTATTTGCAATTTATAATCAGAGTTTAGACTTTTCATCAGTTAATACAATTAATTTATGAGAGAAATGCAAACAGCTAATACAACTTCAGTGTATAGAATCAATAAACTAAGAGATGCTATAAATATAGAGACAGTATCATGCTGTGTAAAATTTCTGTACATTTTGTAATCAGAATTTATAATACTTAGAAGAATTCACGATTACTTACTGAAAATCATGCTTCATACATTTTTCTTCATCGGTCCATGTGTTTCAGAAAAAAAACATAATCAGAGTTTAACATCAGACTTTAACCGACAGAGTATGACTAACAGAGTTTAGCATCAGAGTTTACTTTCAGAGTTTATGACACTGGTACTCATAACAGTTAATACATGCAAGGAATCATGAGCATAAAAATCAAACATGTATAGTTTTTGAGTCTAACCCGTATCTCTAGTCGAAACCAGAGATCATTCCAAGTTCATTTACCAATCTTGTAAAAGTAGCTTCACTCAAAGGTTTGGTGAAGATATCTGCAAGTTGTTGGTCTGTAGACACAAAATGAAGCTCAATGTTTCCTTCTTCCACATGTTCTCTGATAAAATGATACCTTATGCTGATGTGCTTGGTCATGGAGTGCTGTACTGGATTTCCTGTCATAGCAATAGCACTTTGGTTATCACAGAAAATAGGTATTTTAGAGTACCTCAAATCATAATCCAGCAACTGATTCTTCATCCACAGAATCTGTGCACAACAGCTACCAGCAGCTATATACTCTGCTTCTGCTTTGGATGTGGAAATTGATTTCTGTTTCTTGCTGTACCAAGAAACCAATCTGTCACCTAAGAATTGACAGCTTCCACTTGTACTTTTTCTGTCTATCTCACAGCCTGCAAAATCTGCATCAGAGTAACCAATTAACTTAAACTCTGATTCTCTAGGATACCACAAACCCAAGGTTATGGTTCCTTTGAGATATTTGAAAATCCTTTTTACAGCTGTTAGATGAGGCTCTCTGGGATCTGCTTGAAATCTTGCACAAAGACATGTTGCATACATGATATCAGGTCTACTTGCAGTAAGATACAGTAAAGACCCTATCATTCCTCTGTAGTTTGTCATATCTACTGAGGCTCCTGTGTCTTTGTCTAGCTTTGTTGCAGTAGCCATGGGAGTTGTAGCAGATGAACTATCAAGCATACCAAATTTCTTGAGAAGATTTCTGGTATATTTTTCTTGATTGATAAAAATACCATCATCTGTTTGCTTGACCTGTAAGCCTAGAAAGTAACTAAGCTCTCCCATCATGCTCATTTGGTACCTGGATTGCATAAGCTTTGCAAACTTCTTACAAAGTTTGTCATTAGTAGATCCAAAGATAATATCATCTACATAAATTTGAACTAAAAGCAAATCATCACCGGAATTGAAATAAAACAAGGTTTTATCAATTGTACCTCTTGTGAACCCACTTTCTAAAAGAAATTGAGCAAGAGTTTCATACCATGCTCTTGGTGCTTGCTTTAGTCCATATAATGCCTTGTCAAGCCTGTAGACATAATCTGGATGCTTGGGATCTACAAATCCTGGTGGTTGTTCAACAAACACTTCTTCTTCAAGCTTCCCATTGAGAAAAGCACTTTTCACATCCATCTGAAAGACTTTAAACTTCTTGTGTGCAGCATAGGCCAGAAAAATTCTTATGGCCTCCAATCTTGCAACTGGATCAAAGGTTTCATCATAGTCAATCCCTTCCTGTTGTGAATAACCTTTAGCCACAAGTCTAGCCTTGTTTCTTGTAATCACACCTTCACTGTCAGTCTTGTTTCTGAAAACCCACTTTGTACCTACAATTGATCTATTCTTTGGTCTAGGTACAAGTGTCCAGACTTCATTTCTTTCAAATTCATTTAACTCTTCTTGCATTGCTGTAATCCAATTAGCATCTTGAAGAGCTTCCTCCACCTTCTTTGGTTCTGTTTGAGACAAGAAAGCATGATACAGACACTCATTATTTGTTGCACTTCTAGTTCTCACACTAGCATCAGGATCTCCAATTATGAGATCAGGTGTGTGTGCCTGTGTCCACTTTCTTGCTGTTGGTAAGTGGTTTCTTGCATCATTATTGGATCCTCCCCCTTGATCCATGCTCTCCTGATTCATAAGTTGACTTTCTGCAGCATCTGAGGCTCCCCCTAAATTGGATGGCTCAGAGTTTAAACTGTCAGAGTTTGAATCAGTTTCCTCAACTGACTCATTTTCTGTGTCTTGTTGAGCTTCTTCACGCTCCCCTCAACTGGTTCTCTATGTTGTTCAATTTGAGAATTTTCAGTTTCTCCAGTATTTACCAGTAGAGGTTCAGAGTATGCTTCGTCAGAGTTTATCAGAACCGCTTCATCAGAGTTTGTCGGTACTGCTTCATCAGAGTTTACATCATCAGAAAATAAACCTTCATTTTCAAAGCGCAGTTGATCATATTCAATTTCATCTTCAAGTCCAGTTATTTTCTTGTCATCAAATGACACATGTATGGATTCCATGATCACTTTAGTTCTCAGATTGTAAACTCTGAATGCTTTTGTTGATAATGGATAGCCAACAAAGATTCCTTCATCAGCTTTTAACTCGAACTTGGTCAACTGTTCAGGATGAGTCTTCAACACAAAGCATTTGCATCCAAATATATGAAAATATTTCAAATTTGGCTTCTTATTTTTCACCATCTCATATGGTGTTTTCCCATGCTTGTTAATCAGTGTAGCATTTTGAGTAAAACAAGCAGTTTGAACAGCTTCTGCCCAGAAATAAGTTGGTAATTTTGCTTCATCAAGCATAGTTCTGGCAGCTTCAATTAGAGTTCTGTTCTTTCTTTCAACTACACCATTCTGCTGTGGAGTTCCAGGTGCAGAAAACTCTTGTTTCACTCCTCTTTCCTTGCAGAAAGCTTCCATGATTGAGTTTCTGAATTCAGTTCCATTATCACTTCTTATAATTTTCACTTTGTGCTGTGATCCCTTGTCCAGTAGGTTTACATGATCCATCAGAGTTTGAGCAGTTTCATCCTTCTTTGATAAGAAATACACCCATGTATATCTAGTATATTCATCAACAATTACTAGAGCATATTTCTTTCTGCCCATAGACATCACATTCACTGGTCCAAAGAGATCAACATGTAGAAGATGATAAGGTTCCACTACTGAAGATTCAGATTTGCTCTTGAAAGATGACTTTCTTTGCTTGGCCTTTTGACAAGAATCACACAGACCATCTAAGCTTAGTATTGACTTTGGAAGTCCCCTTACAAGATCTTTTCGTATAAGTTCATTGATGTTGTTCAAGTTTAGATGAGAGAGCTTCTTATGCCATTTCCAACTCTCTTCATTTGACATTCTTGCAGACAGACACACTGTTTTTCCATCAGAGTTTGTTACCAAACTTGCTTCATAAATATTGTTGCGCCTGTTTCCAACTAGAACAACTTTTCCAGTAGATTTACTGATAACTTCACAGTATTCAGTATGAAAATCTACATGGTTTCCTCTGTCACAGATTTGACTCACAGATAGCAGATTATGCTTGAGTCCTGAGACTAGAGCTACATTTCTGATGATGACACTTCCAAGATTAATATTGCCATATCCCAGAGTGTGTCCTATGTTGCCATCTCCATAGGAAACCTTTGGGCCAGCCTTCTCCTCAAAGTCTGATAGCAGGGCTTTATTTCCAGTCATATGTCCTGAGCATCCACTGTCCAAGATAAGTGTGCTCTCTTTTATACCCTGCAATCACAAACAAACACTAAGTGTTAGCTTTAAGGACCCAGACTTGCTTGGATCCTTTGTCTTTCTTAACAGTGTTAGCTTTTGCAGCGGAATCACTATCAACAGAGTTTAAACTAACATTGTCAGACTTTACACTTGCAGAGTTTGTCCTAACCCACTTCAAGTTGGGCTTTGGCTCATAATAGTTATGATAAATAGCATGATAACTCTTACAAGTATAAATAGAATGCCAAGTGCTCCCACAGTGTGTGCATAAAGTCTGTGGTTTAACCCTTACATAATCATTCTTTACTCCTGATGTAGAAGGTAAAGAATTAATATGTTTGTTCTTATTGCAAAATCTAGCAAGATGATTAGAACTACCACAATTATAACATGTTTTCCTTGGAGCACCAGCAGTAGGCAAATGATTATTTCTTTTATTTATGCCTATCTTTCCATTCCTATTCTTCTTGGACCCTTTTGGTTTCATGGCAGATTTTACCTCTTTGAGCTTATGATTGAACTGTTTTCCTGTCATCAAACCAACATTAACCTGTTTTTCACAAGTTTTTACTGGCTTTCTAACAACTTCTATTTCCATGAGATTTTCTGTTATAATATTTTCCTGTCTTTCACAAGTTTCATCTGATTCCATATCAGCTTCTCTTACTACAACAGATTTTAACATAGTAGATTCTGGAACAAATTTCACAGGTTTAAGTTGTGGTTTAACCTTAACCTTGTCTTTAAACCTAAGTTCATCATTTTCACAATAGCCTAAACCTACAGAATATGTCTGAAACACTTGATGAGTGTCTCTTCCAGAGTTTGTCCAAGTCTTGATTATTTTTCTTTCTTTTTCTAGATCAGATTCTAATTGCTTATATCTTTTGAGCAACTCCTGTTCAACATAAACAGCATCATCTCTTTCTTTTTGAATCTTCTTCATATTCTCAAGTTCTCCTTCAATAAACTTGTTTCTTTCTTTAAGACTAAGATTCTCAGATTTAATTCTCTCATTCTCTAAAGTCTGATCCCTATAACTAACATGTACACTTTTCAGATATACTCTTAACTCAGATATATTATCAGTATCATAAGCATAAGTAGTTAGGAGTACCTTATTTTCAGATGATTCAGTCTCATCTCTGACAGTTGCCATAAGAGCATAATTTACTCCATCATCAGAGTGTGAAGTATCTGCCCAGTCTTTGCCTTTAGAGATGAGTGCTTTCTCAGATTTGCCTTTCTTGCACTCTGGGGCATAGTGAGCCATCTCCTTACACTTGTAGCACTGGATTTCAGATTTATCTTTCTTGCCAGACTTGGTCTCCCTTCCATCAGACTTTCTAAAACTTTTCCTTTCAGAGTTTGAATCTTTCCTTGAGAATCTCTTTCCTTTCTTGAAGTTCTTGAATCCCATCTTCTTGAAGGTCTTCACCATCAATGCAGCCATTTGCATCATCTGTTCTTCATCATCCTCAGAGTCAGAAGCTTCATCAGAGTTTGAGTCATCATCAGAGTTTGATGACTCACTTTCAGATTTAATGACTAAAGCCTTTCCCTTGGCTTTCTTCCTTGATGATTCCTTCTTGATGGGCTTCTCCTCAACTTTGAGAGCAACATATTTTGTCTTCTTGCTTGATCTTCTGTTTCTTTGTTCTATTTCCAATTCATGAGTTTTCAGTAACCCATAAATCTCATCAAGTTCAGTTTCAGCAAGTTCGTAATTATCTCTAATAGTTGTTGTCTTCAAATCCCATCTTTCAGGTAAAGATAAGAGAAATTTGAGATTTGATTCTTCAAGATCATATTCTTTATCAACTAGAGATAAATCATTCAGCAGTTTACAGAATCTTTCATATGTCTCAGTCAATGTTTCATTGGCTCTTGAATCAAAGTGCTCATACTCCTGAGTGAGTATTGTTTTCCTGTTCTTCTTTATAGCAGTGGTTCCTTGACACCTGACTTCCAAAGCATCCCAGATTTCTTTTGCAGTTTTGCAACCAATCACTCTGTTAGACATAACATTATCTAAAGCACTGTGGAGAAGATGTCTAACCTTTGCATCTTTTGCAATTGATGAGATGTCCTCAGGAGTCATATCTTTCTTTTCCTTTGGAACAGTCTTTTGTTCTTGACCATCAACAACAGGAGACAATTTAGTCGGCATATGAGGACCATCATATATTCTGTCAAGGTATTCTGGATCTGTAGCCTCCAGAAACATGGTCATCTTCACCTTCCAAATTGGATACTCCACTGGCCTGAGAATTGGAACCCTGATTGTTTCATACCGACTCACAGAATTAGGTTTAACCTGTTCAACCTTGGGAGAAGTTTGATTTTCTTCAGACATGATTATTACTGTGTTTGAATCGAAAAACTGTATATATTAAACAGCCTTGGCTCTGATACCAATTGTTAGGCCGAATACACAATATATAATCAAGTATGTATGAGAATAACAATCAAGAACACAAGTATATAAATCAACAAACTGAATTATATTAAATAATTCTCTCTTAGTGATGTTAATGAATCACAAAGAGCTACTAGGTTATAAGAATAATATTTCAATAATCGCATCCCTTCTAGGGATAACCTATCTGTGTTTATATAGTACACAGTTACATACAATCCATCTCTAATTGATATTCCTATAAGTTAGCGATACAATTCATATCAATTAAGGATTGCTTCAGTCTTCTATTCCATTTCCTTAGCTGTATCAATATATTCTGCTTCTTTCCATCTTCAGAATATATTGCTTCTAGAATCTTTATCTTTGCACCGACAGCTAAGTCAACTATCACCACGTCAGACTTTATCAAACTCTGACTGGCTTCAATGTAAACTCTTCACCCAGTCAGACTTTATCAAACTCTGACTGGCTTCTAGATAAACTCTGATATGTACCTGGTACTTAAACACTGATGAACAAACGTCAGCAATTATATCTAACACAATAGATGTTCTACACGTGTACTGTCTAGATCTCCAGATTCACATACAAGACATATAAAGTTCAAATGTAAAATTTTCAAAGCTCATGCACGAAACATATATAATTTAATAGAAATAACTACGTTCTGCGTATGAACTTCCGTATTTGCATTATATGTTCTACATATAAACTTTCTATTTCAATCACGGAACTTTCAATTTCAGTTCCATAACATTCAATATTCTTGTGTTCAACTTCGAGGAGAATTAGTATTGTGTCCACGTACAAATGCGGTAGAAGAAGATACATACAGATAATGTGTATACGAAAATTGTCACTCATTAATATTTGAGTGTAAGGATCAGGAGAAAACTCAATGCTAAAAAAGAACTATAGAACTATTATTAGTCGTTGGATTGTCTTTAAATCAACTCTCCAAATTCATTTCATTTTAAAGTACAAATATTTTGTAAGGGTATTGTTGTAAATAAAAACAAATACACTATTAAATCAATTAATTTAAATAAGAAAATTTAATCAGTCACTCATCTCTTCTTATTAATTTTTTAAATCTTACATATTTTTTGGCTGATTTTTCAAAATTTCAATTTTTTTTCTTTAAAAATATTAATATATTTTATTAAAACTTTTTTTACAAGAAAATAATTCCTAAGATAGTAGAGTTCTATTACTGAACCTATTTTGTTTCGTGGTAAAAATACGGTATTCTGCTACTAAACTTTAAAAATTATGCACATAAACTCCAAAGTATTGCAACTGAACTTACTTTCTTTTACAAAGTTCTGCAATTGAACTTATTTTTTTTTACAATGTTCTGTTATTTAACATTGTAATCTCATATTATATTTATACCATACCTTTGATGTTCTGCGGTTGACCTTAAATATTATGTATTCTGAATTTTAAGTCAAGCACATGAATTATAAATTATACAACTGAACTTACTTGTATGTAAATGTTCCGTTCTTGAACATTGTTATCTCATAATGTGTTTATACCATAACTTGAATTTACTCTCAAAAATTGATGAAAATAATAGTTAGATTTTGTGATTTTAATGGAGGATTTTGTGATCGATGTTGGTGTTTGATTATAATTGTTAATCAAATATTAGTTGTGTCCAAATTGTATATCTTATGTTTCTGGACAACTTTGCCCCTGAACTCTATATTATAATTGTTAGTATTAGTGCTCTAGAGACAATACTTTTATGTTTAAAAAAAACATTTTATTATTATAAATTGTGTTTTATTGATTATTATTATTATTTTATTATGTCTTTATTTACTGCGTTATAAATATTAGCATAATAAATGTCCTTGGAATTATGATACGTATTCGATATCTTTAAGTATGCGACTTAAAAATGAGATTATATGAATAGTATCTTTATTCCTAAATATCCCTAGTCGAGTGTTATTATTTAAGGACAATAATAATGCACAGAGACTAGTATGTTTGTTGACTGATGACCACATCTCATTGCTTATAGGTATAGTGATACTAAAGTCAAAACATAGGTGCATGTAAGAGTACATGACACTGGATTGACCCGCCGTGATATTACACATGTTAATAGTGTCGTAAGTAATTCTCACTGTGATAATGGTGTAATGATCCTTAGACCTGAAATCATTATATTTCTATACGAGAATTAATATACTTTGATTACATTAAAACTTACCTTTGACCGGGCGATGATAAAAGTGAACATTGGGTATATTATGAATCGTATCAGAAATATGAATGATCTAAATGGGATTTAACCCTCCTAATTTTAGGAGCGATATTATTGGCCTCTTGTTTGAGTGAGACTATGAAATGCACGGCCGTGCTCAAATGTTGATTTGATTTATTAGTCTACTCATCGATCAAGAAAATTAAGATTAAATTATGAAGAGGATGACACATTACATGCCTCGAGTTTAATCTATAATATTAAGGTTAAAGGGATTATATTACATGGAATATTATTCACGAAAGGCTTAATCGAATCACCGATTTAATTATTATTACTTGGGTAGCAATGATGTATTACTAGATGACACTCATTGTTTACAATTTTAATTAGTTATTAAAATTGTTGTCAACGTAATAATAACCTACAGGGTCACACACAAAGAACGCTTGAAGGAGAAATAATTTAAATTATGAAATTAAATTAAATAAGTAATTCATTCTATTTATAATATTAATTAAGTATGACTTAATTAATTAATTAAATAGAAAGGGAGTTACCTAAACTAATTCTGAAATAAGTTATTAATTAATTAAGTGAGACTTAATCAAATAATAAATTGAAATTTCGGATTAGTGTTAATTATAATTGGATTATAATTAATAAATCTTATTCTTCTCTATATAAACTCTCTTAGAGGCTGATTTTATTAGTGAAAAACGTTTTTACATTAAAACCCTAGTTGCTTAGAGAGCAAGAAAAGAGAGAGAGAAAGAAAGAAGCAGTGTTTGGGTGCTAGTACACATCAATCCTTCAAGCGTTCGTGTGGATAACGTAGAGCGTAGACCGCAAGAGTGGGATACGTGGTGATTGAACAAGCTTTGGATCTCCATTAATGAACTGTTAAAGCTTCTTAAGGCATTTGTTCTTAATCTCAGAATTAAATCTTTTGTTTTCGCATGGATCCTGTGGAGGGGTTTCGAATTTTGGTTTATTTTCACGTTTTCCGTTGCGTTTATGTGCTCGAAACCCTTCAATAATATATATTATTTTAAATAATATATATATATATATGAGTTTGAGGATCCTGAGATCGCTAGAGGTTATGTCCAAATTTCTTATTAAGATACGATTGTGCTATTATAATTTCAGAATATAGTAGTAAGATATTTGGGTATGATATTGTAAAGTGCAGAGTAAAATCAAGAACACAAATATCATGTTCGATATAATTTCATTTAGATTAAGAATATGTTACAACTGTGATTTCAAACTTGAAATCTCATCTTCTTTTCTCTCAAAGAGAATGCAAGATATGTACCGTGTATTTTTTGCTCTTTTTATTTAATTAAGGAAGAGAGATATATAGTGCATACACTCTTTACAATTTTCAAACTACTTAGCGGAGCCTCTTGATATAGTGGTTCTGATTTATAATTTCTCCTTTTTAGTATAATTTAACTAAAAATATTTACATTATCGATGTTTATAAAAAGAAATAGAAAAAAATAAATAATTCGAAAAATTTCGGTTTCACCCGAATTAAATAATAAAATAAATAGATTCTTTTTCCATGCAAATTTATTCTCTCATTCGAAAAAAATAATCAACATTAATCATAGTCAACTATAAATATTAATACTAACTATATAAATTTGTATATTCTCTATGAATTTAGTCGATTTTTTTAATCACACAAAAAAAAATTACTTACTACGCTAATTTGCGAATTTACATACTAGGATGCGTCGCGGTTGTTACACTTTCACGTGCATTTTTTTCAATTTGTTTGAATAATTTTAAATAGAACACTTTTAGTTTAAAAAATATTGAAAAATTGCATGAAAGTGATTTTTTTCACATGAAAATCATGTATGAAGTTCAAATAGTATTTATTATGAGATAGAGAGAGTATCTCTATTCTAAAGAGAAATTATTAATCGAGATTGATCATCAATTATTCACTTGTTAGAAGTATTTTGATATGAACAAATTAGAATTGGGTCAATGTTTTTTTTCAAGTTAGTTAATATTGTTCTCAATGACAGTGTTATTCCCAAACAATGAACCAAGATTGTAGAAGGGGGGGGGGGGGGGGGGTTGAATACAATCTTTAAAAATTATTTGGTTCTTGACAGTAGAGATGTGCAAGTAAAATTAAGAACAGAAAAATAAACAAGATAAGATAACACAAGAATTAAAAATTCAGGTGGATTGATTTATCCACCAGAGAGATTTTTATTTGAAGAAATCTATGTGATGTTTATGAATAAACACACAGCTGCTTACACACTATTTTAGCTTCAGTAATTTACAAAGGATTTTGCTTTTAGAATAATGCTACACTTGGTTATATATCCCAAGTTTACAAGATATTTCGAACAGTTAACAATACAAAAAGTAAACCTGTTCAAGATCCTTGTTTCTCCATTCTGAGTAATGGTCCATGTGTTGGTAGCTTGCCCTTCTTGGCTGATTGTCTTTTGTAGAAATGCTACTTTTGACTAGACAAAACAGAATGCTTCTTCTTCTCGTGACTTTTCCAGAAATACTGGTTTCCATGCTCTGTGAATTCTGTCAACCCATGTGCTATGTCTGTACTGTCCCTTTCACAAAGTACAGATTGTATCCGTAGATGCTAATTGTGTTGTATCCGTTGAAGGTATCTTGATCACATCCGTAGACAGCTAGTACTGCTATCCATAGACAGTACATTGTCCACATCCGTAGAAGGCTAATGTTTCTTATCCGTTGACAGTCAATTTCTGTTAGGTCCAAAGTATCGTAGAAGGGGGGGGGGGGTTGAATACGATACTCACAAATAATTTAATTTCGTTCGCGGATTAATATTTCAATTCTATAACGAAGTCAAACACACCAAACCAAATCAAGTTTCAGGGAATATATCTTTTTATAAATATAAACCTCGAGGGGTGCTACAATTTCTAATCCGTAGATTAGCTTCAATGAGTTTAAGGTTACACAAATACAAAACAATGATCAAATTCTGAGCACTATTAATTCTCTGATAATTTCTCCGGCTCAGTTCTCTCTCTCAGTAATGTTTCTGTGTTGAATGCCTTAACTGAAGAAGACACACTCTTCTCTCAGTATTAATTGTAGACTTGAATTGAAAACTATCGAACTAGAATTGAAGAATCAATCCTGGCCGTCCATCTTCAAAATCAACCTGACAACAAGAATACTTTTCACCTGCTCCTTATTAAAAACCATCGAATGATTTAAAAAACCATCGAATAGAATAAATTAATTTATCATTCGATAGTTTTTAAATCAAAACTATCGAATGCTAAATTGATTTACTAGTTTTTTAAATCAATCACCTTTAACCCTCATTCGATAGTTTTCTTAAAAGAAAAACTATCGAATTGATTTACTTTTCATTTGTCCTTTAGTAATAACTCCAGAGCTCCCGGGTGTTTAAGTAATAGACTGTATCAATTCTTTCTGAGACGATAAAACAATCTGATCTTTTCAGTGCCGTCACCTAGTGCAACTGGTCTGGTTCACAGATGAATAACACTTGATCAATTCTTCTTTTATGTCTTCAATTCAATGTTGTTGATACGTCCCTTTTCGTTCTGGTTGCTTCGTTTAAATCACTGGAATCCCGTGGTACTTAACCCTAAATCATTCACATACTTCTGTCGTCTTGAAAGTCTTGTTTCTTTTGCTGTCACTGAGGCTTGAACATTTTCATGAACTTCTTTCCGTGACTTGTTTACGGACCTCAAGAATACATAACGTATTTTGATTTTTTGAGTTTACCTTTTCTTCTTTGATTCTGGATTCCTGTGCTTCTGTTAATATTATTGTCTGTCTTGTCCTTTGTTGAGTTGTAGTTATCTCTTTTACATCTTATGTTACATTATGCTTTACAATCTCCCCCTATTTGATTGGATAGAGTTCGACAAACAAATACTTCGAGGATAACTCAACTAACTAAGGAAACATGAAACTAATTAAAGTAAGACAGCGTAATAATATTAATGCATTCTGGATCAGATATATATACATTTCCAGATTTCATAAATCAAAAAACAATTAAACTTTATACAATGAAGTTGCTCCTCTAGTCTGAGCTGATAGTTCTTTTGTTCTTTGCTTCAATCTTCAGTCCATTCCAATCTCACCTTCTTCAATCATTGGATCGGAGTTAGCAGCTTGATAATCAATCACAGATAGATAGTGCAGTGGTTCTCCAGGTTTAAGGATTGCTCCTTGGATGTGTCTTCCAATATATTCAACCTCTTGACCCACTCCAGCCCATAACCATGCAATGTTAACATCTTTCTTGTTTAGCTTTGGCATGTTTGGCAGTCTGGTATGCACTTCCAATCCTCTTTCCACCCTTTTCCTATAGTAAGGAACATTCTCCATTAGAAATCTTCTAAGAGTGTCTGCTGCTTTGTCCTTCTCCGTTGATGAGAATCCAGTGGATCTAAGATACTTCTCAACTGAGATTAGATAGTTGCTTGGGTAGTCTCTCAGTTTGTCCTCAGCCAAATAGCAGATTCTGAACAAGTCATTCGTCATGAATCTAGCCATTGGAGGATCTTCAGTAATCTCTGGACCGACTTTCATCACGATCTCCTTAACATGCTCACGGAGCAGTTCATTTAGCCTTGTAGTTCTTTGGATCTTGATGAGTATAGCCTGCAATTCTGTATATGTCCTCTGTTCTAAAAACTTAGTGGAAATCACAAATGTACCTTTCTCCAGAAAACTAATTAATAAGCTCCAGGCACCATTTGCTTTAACCCCAGCATTCAGACAGATTATAGAGCTTCTCAGTGCTTTAAAGTAAGTCTGATCTTCAAGATTAGCACTTCTGATGTCCTGAATAATAACTTCCACCTCAGCATTGTCGTTGACTTCTAATCCGTCTTCAACTCCGCAAAAGGTTTTATAAGCCATTTCCCATTCAGTACCATCTTTCTTTGCCAAATCTATCATCTTCTTCTTCCTCACTTCATTATACATTTTGAATCTCTTCAGTTTTTCACTCCTCAGAATTGCTTGATGTTTCTCTTTCTCAGCTTGCCTGGCATCTATTGCAGCTCTCTGAGCTCTTATTGCTTCCAAGGCAGCTTCTTCTTCAGGTGATAGAGAATTTGCTTCTTCTTCCATAATATCCTCCCAGATTGGATGTTCAACGGGCTCTGGATAATATGGCTCATGCTCCTCTTGATTAGGTTGCTCATGCATGACCTCAAATTCCTCTTCACTCTCCTTCTCTTCTTCTACAAGTTCCTCTATCCAGTACTGTCTGATAGGAATAGCTTCAACTGTCTCCCAAACTCCCCATCCATCCTTAGGCTTCTCTTTCTCCCCTTCTCCAACTTTCTCCCCCTTAGTTGAGGAATCCTCGATAAAAGCATCCTCAGCATAAAAGGTAGTAGAAGGATCAGGTTGCTGATTTGAAGGACCAGGTTGGCTAGTTTGTTGGTTCTTCAGCATAGTCCATATCGACTGTACTCCATCACTTTGATTTTCCATAAAATCTAGCAGATCCTTATTCATCTCTTGCATAGAAGCCAGCTTCAGGTCAATGTCATCCAATCTGGAGTTGGTAGTCTTCTCAATTTTGTCCAATCTCTGGTTCAGCTTAGACTCCACTCTAGAAAGGGTGTTCATTGCATCTTTTACCCTAGCTTGACCATCCCGGATAACCAGAACGTCTTCTTGCAAAGCTTCTTGTCCTTGTTGCAAAGCATCCACCTCATTCATGAAACCATCTTTAAGTTCCCTTACGTCCGTCCTCAACTCGATCAGTTCGTCCATAGCTTCCTTCTTTAAGGAGTCCACTGCCTGCTTCGTACCTGTTATAGTGCCAGATGCACTGCCAATGACCCTGAATGTTCTTCTGGAATCAGCTGCAGCCAAGTCAACCTTCTCTTGAATAGTCTTTAAAGAAGCATTGGCCTGACTAGAGGAGATCCCCTGGTCAAAGGAAGGTCGCAGTGGAACCTTGAATAATGGAGTTCCTTCTTTGTCATGAACTGTCATCTCCTTGAGGGAAGATTGAACTTGTAGCTCTCTTTCTGTCGGTAACAGCAAATCATCAATATTAGATAGGGTTAGGGTGTCACTCCTCACATTTGGATCTGGGTGTACACTCAACGTTTCTGTCGGTGTTTGAATCATTTTTCCTTTCCCACTCAGGCCAGGTGTAAGTGTTTTTGTTTCACTCAAATCCTTAGTGTTGATTGTACCTGCAGAAGAAAACGCCGTAGCCGTCCCTAAGGAGGTCACCGGTGGTGCAATGGGGCTTCGCAAGTCCCCGTCCTTGGATAAACCAAGTTGCTGATCATCCTTAGATGATATATCCTTTGTAGGATCTAGAGTTTGAATCTCTAGGGGGTTAGAAACAGGCTCTTTTAACAACAGAGATCCCGAATCTTCCCCGTGAGTCTGTAAAGACTTCACCTCAGTTGTCTCCTCAATAGTAATTGATTCATTGTCAACGAGTTGCCGATCTGCACCTACGTCAGACCCTTTACCCGCAGGATCCAGATATGTTCCATCTGGGGAGGTAGACAATGACCCTTTAGATTGTGCATTTAGGTCAAAGCCTTCTCTCGACGTCCGTGAAGACCCTTGGTTCTTAGAACCTTCAACCAGTGAACCTGACCGTAATATGGTCGGAACACCAGTTGCTTCCGTCAATTCTTCCTTACCTGATTGAGCTAATGGTTCAGATATAGCTTTCGTTAGCGTAGCCCAATCAGCATCAGAAAAATCAATAAAGGGCGCTTTGGAAGAAAGAAATGAAGTACAACAGTTGCCTCGGTTTCTGTTCGTCTCCTTTTAGAGGAAGGCAGAGCTGCTGTTGAAGGGTGTATCTCCTTATGTGGTGCTGCTATGGCACTATCTCCCTCGATACTCAGGGATGTCTGTATACTGGGTATAGTAGGGGAAGGAGGTTCGTTTGTGGTTTCATTTGGCTCTTCCAAAGGCTCTTCGACCGTGGTTAGAGGTTGTGGGTTTGCAACCTCCTGGTCTGGAATGGCCACTGAGGGCTCTGGATCAACATCCATTGGTTCAGGTTCAGGTTGTGGAATATTACCTTGATTTACCTGTTCCCCTGGGGGTAGAAGTGGTAGGGGCACCGTTCTTAGATATTCAGTGAGAACAGTGGGTACCCCTGGAAGATAGTTGTTCTTCCTAATGAGAGCGGTTATGGCATTGCTCTTCATTCTCATGCACTCCTGGTTGGCTTCACCTTCAAAGATCTCTCGTTCATTATCTGTTAAGATATCATTGAGAATTAGCTGTAGGAACCTAGGATAGAAACAGAGCACATCTTCATCTATGCCTGTTCTTTCATCCAGTGGTCCCATGCATATGATTACTTGATCAATCAGTAACCGTCCAATGTTAATATGCCTATTGTTCGCAATGGCAAACCCTATCTTTTGAAGGAATAAGGGAATACCATGCAGATTTGTTAGCTTGGCAGTAAAAACATGGATTAGGGTATGAAAGAAAAAGGTCCATGCCTTTGGCAAGTAATGCTTCAGAAACTCTCCCACAAAGAAGTTAGGTTGTTGACTTCTAATGAGAGTGAAGAAAGCATGTATCTCCTCAGTTGTGGGATCAGGAACAAGGTTTTCTGTAGGAAAATGAAGTATTCTGTTAAAGTCATGTTCCGTCACCCTTATTGTTCTGCCCCCTAGCACAACAAAACTGAAGGACCGTACGTTATTCTCACTTGTATCCGTGGCGGTTGTGTACAACGCAGTCAATTGATCGATGCGAAGGACCACGGGAGTACTCACAACATATGCCACTAATGAACGTGTGTTCAAAAACTCTGCCCATGCACGAAACTGAAGGTTCGTTATGGATTGCAAGTTTTGGAACGAGACATGATTAGTCTTGGTAATAATAAATTCTCCAGCCATTTTAAATTTCCAGAAAAAATAAAATAAACCAAAACTAATTTTTTTTCTTTTAAATTTAATTAGTTATTGCTAATTAATCAAACTTGACAAACTTAACCCCTTTTTTTTTCGAATACACAAACTAATAACAACTATTCAAGAACCCTAACTGTTGTTTTTGAAATTTTCACTTTAATAACAAAAAGAAATCAATTGACAATCAACTAATTTCTTAAAGCAAACAGTTGAGTATCTTGTGAGTTCTAATATATCACTTTCGATGGTTTCTTCTTCAAAGAATGAACAGAAACTTAAGGTAATCACAATTGCTCGGTTAAAAACAATTTACTGGTCACAAATAGTGATTATCTCAAGTTTTAATCAGTAAAAAACTCAAGAAACTATCGATGGTGATGTATGTAGTTTGTATCTATTTTCTGTAAGTATAAAGACAAAAGCTCAGTTTTTCAGATCTGTGAAAATGAAAAGAAATTGACCAAGGCAACGTTTTATACTTAATGAAACTGACAGGGGCAAAATGGTCATTTCTAGTTCGATAGTTTTGTAAATGAACTATCGATGGTTTTTCTGAGGGGGTAAAAAGGTCAGAAGTACTTCGATAGTCTAAAACTATCGAAGTTGAGTATTTGAATTTCAACAGACTTTTATCAGAAAAACTATCGAAAGTGTTTTCTATTAAAAACAAAAACTATCGAGGGTATTTTAGAAAAAACAAAGATTCTCAAAAACTATCGAGAAATATTTTCAATAGATTTTCTTTTTCCTTTTCAAAAACCATCGAAATTAACTTTCGATAGATTTATCAATGTACTTGAAAAACTATCGAATTTCCTAAATTCGATATTTTTGCTTCTGTCTTCATTTTAAAACCTGTTCTTGTTTTAAAAATTTAGACTGATTTATTTCCTGTCAAGTTTTAATTTTAATAAATCTTTTAAAATCCACCAAAATCAATTCTTAATAGAAAATTCACAATTTTCTTAGAATAAAATCAATTAAATATCATTGAATGATATTAACCAATTAAAATCTAATGAATTATGCTGCATTAATCTACAATGTTAAAAACAAAGCAAATTAATTCAAATTAAATAGATGCTAAAATATTTAGAACAAATATTAGCACCTAAATAATTTTTCGAATTAATAACTAATTAAATGGCAGAAGATATATCATCCATAATTATGACATACAATTAGTACAAAAATCCTAACTACGAGAATTGCTCCAGAAAATAAATTCACGAGTCCTAAGGATATAGCAATTCTTAAACTCATGTATTCACCAGGAATCTCTGCAGTTACTGATTTCTAATCAAAATAAATTAGAAAGATTTAACATCCCAAGTTCACCAACCAGCTTATTGAAAGTGGATTCATCAAGCGGTTTAGTAAAGATGTCTGCAATTTGATCCTCTGTGGGTACAAAATGTAACTCCACAGTTCCATTCATGACATGCTCTCGGATAAAATGATACCTGATGTCGATGTGCTTCGTCCTCGAGTGTTGCACTGGGTTGTTTGAGATTGCTATGGCACTTGTGTTGTCGCAAAATATTGGAATCTTTGTCAACAAAAGTCCATAGTCACGGAGTTGGTTTCTCATCCACAAGATCTGAGCATAACAGCTACCAGCAGCAATGTATTCAGCCTCAGCTGTTGATGTGGAAACTGAATGCTGCTTCTTGCTATGCCAAGAAACTAATCTTCTTCCAAGAAACTGACAGCTTCCTGAAGTACTCTTCCGATCAATCTTACAACCTGCAAAATCAGAGTCTGTGTATCCAATAAGATCAAATCCTGTATCTTTAGGGTACCAAATTCCAAGATTTGGGGTCCCCTTAAGATATCTAAATATTCGCTTAATAGCTATTAGATGAGATTCTTTAGGATCAGACTGAAACCTAGCACACAAGCATGTTGCAAACATTATATCTGGTCCACTTGCAGTGAGATAAAGTAATGAGCCTATCATACCTCTGTAGCCTGTGATGTCAACCTTCTTACCAGTTTCATCCTTATCAAGCTTAGTGGCAGTTGGCATAGGAGTCTTTGCTGTAGATGAGTCTTCCATTTGATACTTCTTCAGAAGATCTTTGATGTACTTGGACTGACAAATGAATATACCATCTTGTTTTTGGTATACTTGCAGTCCAAGAAAGAATGACAATTCACCCATCATGCTCATTTCATAACGACTCTGCATTAACTTAGAAAATCTCTTGCATAGATCATCATTAGTAGAACCAAATATTATGTCATCAACATATACTTGCACCAATATCAAATCATTTTTATGCTTTTTGACAAAGCGAGTTTTGTCTACAACACCTATTGTAAAATCATTTTCAAGTAAGAATTCAGAGAGAGTGTCATACCATGTCCTTGGAGCTTGTTTGAGTCCGTAGAGAGCTTTGAATAGAAAGTACACAAAGTCTGCCAGTTTTGAATCCTCAAAACCTGGAGGTTGTTCCACATACACTTCTTCTTCTAACTCCCCGTTCAGAAAAGCACTCTTCACATCCATTTGATATACCTTGTAATTGGAATGTGCTGCGAATGCCAGAAACATTCTGATGGCCTCAAGTCTTGCTACTGGTGCATAGGTTTCATCATAATCTATACCCTCTTCTTGAGAGTAACCTTTAGCAACCAGTCTGGCTTTGTTTCTCGTTACAATGCCATCTTCGTCTAACTTATTTCTGAATACCCATCGTGTTCCAATAACAGATTTTCCCTTAGGCCTGGGTACCAGCTTCCAAACTTTCTGCCTTTCAAACTGATTGAGTTCTTCTTGCATAACAATCACCCAATCTGGATCATCTAGAGCATCTTCAACTTTCTTAGGTTCTGTTTCTGAAAGAAACCCAGAATAGTGACATTCATTTTGTGATGTTCTCCTAGTTCTCACTCCTGTGTCCGGATCACCAATGATCAAGTGAAAGGGATGATCTCTATTCCATACCCTTTGTCTTGGCAGATGCGATCTTGATGATTCTCCTTGTTCTAGATGTTGTGGAGTGTGACTAGTTGATCCTCCTCCTGCTCCCCCTGAGTTGTTGATGGTTTGATCTGATGATTCTGTAGACTGACTAGTGGATCCTGTAGAATTTTGAGGATTTCCACTTTGGTCACCACTTTGTCCAGAATCATTATCATTATGATTATTATTAATGACTGTAACAACTTCAGGTACTTCTTCATTGTCAGAGAGATCTCCTGATAGATTTTCAAATACCAAAGATTCAGAGTTCTCTCCAGTTTGCAGGCCTGGTCTTTTGGTGTCGTCAAATGTTACATTAAAGCTTTCCAACACCTTCTTATCTTCAATCACATATACCCTGAAAGCCTTAGATTCCAGAGAATAGCCCAGAAAAATGCCTTCATCTGCTTTGGCATCAAACTTGCCAAGATGTTCTCCATCTTTAAGTACAAAGCACTTTGCACCAAACACATGAAAGTACTTCAGTGTTGGCTTCTTGTTGGCCATTAACTCATACGGAGTCTTTTCATGATCTTTGTTGATCAGGGTTCGATTCTGAGTGTAGCAAGCTGTATTCACTGCTTCAGCCCAAAAGTAAGTGGGAAGTTTTGATTCACTCAACATGGTCCTTGCTGCTTCAACCAAGGTCCTGTTCTTCCTTTCCACTACTCCATTCTGTTGAGGAGTTCTTGGTGCTGAAAACTGTCTTGATATTCCTTTCTCTGACCAGAAATCATTAAGAACTGCATTCTTGAATTCAGTTCCATTGTCTGATCTGATTGTCCGCACAGGTAGCTTAGCTTCCACTTCTATCTTCTTGATGTGATCAATGATTAGTTGTGTTGCTTCATCCTTTGTTTGTATGAACAACACCCACGTGTACTTGGAGTAGTCATCCACCATCACCAATGCATATCTGTTTCTTGAAAGTGACATAACATTAACTGGACCAAATAAATCCATATGAATCAGCTGTAATGGTTCAGTAATGCTTGTCATTCCTTTGCTTCCATGTGATGCTTTCTTCGACTTCCCCTTTTCACATGCTTCACATAGTCCCTCCTGATTGAATTCCATCAGGGGCAACCCTCTCACTAACTCTCTCTTTACCAAAGAGTTCATAGTTTTGAAGTTCAGATGTGAGAGCTTCTTGTGCCATAGCCAACTTTGTTCTGAAGATGCCTTTGCATAGAAACATGTAACTTCTCCTTCACTGGTAGAACTTAAGTCAGCTATAAACAAATTTCCTTTTCTCACTCCCAGTAGAGTAAGCTTCTCATCCTTCCTGTTGGTGATCAAGCACTTGTCCTTTCTGAAATCTACATTGTAGCCTTTATCACAGAATTGACTGATACTTAGAAGATTGTGCTTTAATCCTTCAACAAGAGAGATGTTTTCAATGATGACATTTCCAGCTTTCAATTTACCATATCCTGTAGTGTATCCTTTGCTGTCATCTCCAAAGGTTACAATCGGGCCGGTCTTCTTAACCACCTCTGTAAGCAGGGACTCTTCACCTGTCATGTGTCTAGAACAGCCACTATCCAGAATCCACACGACTTTTGAGCTTTTAACCTTACCCTGCAATCAAAGATTGATTAAGCGGACTTTGGTACCCAAAATTGTTTGGGTCCTGAAGGTTTAGATGATTTAACAGGAGTAACATTCAATTTAGTCTTACCCTGTTTGATATTCATAGTATCTGTGGATTTAACATTACTAGTGCTATTGCTACTATCATTCATCAACTTAAAATAAGCATGCATGATGTTGTACTTACATAGCAAACACTCTTTCTTCCCACAGGGCTCATGATTATCAGGCATGTCAGACATGTTATGCATTTCAGAAGTATTAGCAGTTTCTACTTTAACCTTTTTACATGCATGTGTAAGGTGTCCAGCAGAGTTACAAATAGTGCACAACTTCCTAGATGCAATGGGAGAAAATGGAACCATTTCCTGATTAACAATCTTCTTCTTCCCATTCCTGTTCTTTTTAACATTACCAACTACGTCACCTACTTCAGTTTTAGGTAAATCAGGTTTAGGTAATTCATTTTTTACTGATTTCCTAGGCAACTTAGTTTTTACCTCTTTTTCCTTCAACAAATCCTCCTCAAGCAATTCTTGTCTTATGAAAAGGTCATCCTCATGAAAGAGTGGTGGAAACGGCTTAACAAAAACTGGACAATCAACATTCTTAAGAACATGTGGAGTATTCGTTTTGACAACTGAAGATGTCACAGGGAATTCCACAATCGTCTTACCAGCTTTCTTGTTATAGTCAAATCCTATAGCAGTTTTATTCTCTATGGCCTGAGTATCAATGATTTTCTTAGCCACTAGAGCGGAATTCTTAAAAGCATTCAACTTCAAATCTAGATCTGAAATCTGCTTCCTGAGGATAGTCTCTATCTCATCATTACACTTGACCTTGTTCTCTAAGTACGCATTCTTTTGCTTAAGATCTTATAATGTTACAGCTACAAGCTCTAGTTCTTCATTTTTAGATTCTAGCTTTTTAATCTTAAGAACTAGTTTAGCATTTTCCATTTCTGATGCTAGCATGCTTGTGTGTACATTAAACAATTCTACACTAAGATCTTGCACAGTTTTCTTGTACTCAGAATTAGACATATCAATTGTAGTTAAGATAGGTACCTGAGATGATTGTGGTGATTCCTCTGAAGAGTCAGCCATTAGAGCAACATTTACATATTCCTCCTCTTCATCCGAATCAGTATCATCCCAGTGCTTTCCCTCTGCTATATAAGCTTTCCCTTTCTGCTTTCCAGACAATGCCTCCAGTTGCTGTTTAAGCTTGGCATTCTCCTTCTTCAACTCATCATAAGAATCCTTCTTTCCATAGACATCTTTCATGTCTCTTGCTTGACGAGGCTTCCGGCATTCAGTGGCGAAATGCCCTAACTCATTGCAGTTGTAGCATCTTGATTTGCTTCTATCAATCATGCCAGTCTTGTAGCCTCCCTTAAAGCCTGTACTAGGTGTATAATTGCTCTTCTGGAATCTGTTGGTTGAGCCCTTGAACTTGTACTTAGGGTTTCTTTTGAAACGAATATGACTAAACTTTGCAGCTAAGTACGCCATGGTTTTGTCTTCCATTTGCTCAAGCTCTTCTAGGGTGTAGTAATCACTTTCATCAACACCCAGATTCACAGAATCCATTTCTGCTTCTATTATCACCTCCTTTCCAGCTCTAGGGGTTTGAACCTGAATCTCAGAAGTTATTGTTTCATCCACTACAAGTGCTGCTGATCTCACAAGTGCATTGTGCTTGCTGTCCACTGTCCCTGATCCGTAGATTATCACCCTTTGTTCCTGTTCCATCTCATAGGTCTTCAACTTGCCATAGATCATCTCTAGTGGCATCTTTGTGAAGTCAATTCTTTCCCTAATGGATGATGACTTGTGTTCTACATGATGGGGCAGCGTCATCATGAACTTCCTGTTTGATTCTCTCAGTGGATAGGTCTTTCCTTTCATTGGCAATTCATTGAGAAGCTTAGTATATTTCTCAAAGACCTGAGTTATACTTTCTCCTGGCAGGGACCTAAACGCTTCATATTGAGAAGTCAGGATGTCCAATCTGTTTTCCTGAACGTCTTCAGTTCCTTCCATTATCAAGTTAATGGTATCCCACATATGTTTCCCGCTTGTACAGTTCATCAACTGATAGCTCATTTCCTTGTCTGCGGAGTCCGCCAATATCAACATTAAACCGGTATCCAAT
The DNA here is from genome assembly GCA_030848705.1 of Heracleum sosnowskyi. NCBI lineage: Eukaryota > Viridiplantae > Streptophyta > Magnoliopsida > Apiales > Apiaceae > Heracleum > Heracleum sosnowskyi. The sequence goes on from CM061239.1 coordinate 77,286,812, forward strand.
CGAATCAGTTCTTTGTCAGAATCTGTATATTCAGTAATATCCTTAGGTTGGGTGCCTTGAGGAATCCTGCTACCATCAGGAGCTGTAGATTCACTAGCTGGTTTCATTGGTACAAACGGTTCGTTCTCTAATATGCCAATGTATAACGGATTAGATGCCTTGATAAACAACAGCATCTTCATCTTCCACAAACCGAAATCATCTCAAGTAAACGGGGGAACTTTAATACCAGCGGTTGTCTTTGGAGCACTCATGGTTTCTGAAAATTTCAAATTGTTTAAAATTCAAGAAATTCCAATTAAATGAAAAATTTTGAAAGTTAAAAAATTTGCTTCGTATTTTCACGCTACGTTTGATTTTGGTCTCATTCACCGGATCTGATTTGTATATCAATCAAGTAGCTCTGATACCAATTGTTAGGTCCAAAGTATCGTAGAAGGGGGGGGGGTTGAATACGATACTCACAAATAATTTAATTTCGTTCGCGGATTAATCTTTCAGTTCTATAACGAAATCAAACACACCAAACCAAATCAAGTTTCGGGGAATATATCTTTTTATAAATATAAACCTCGAGGGGTGCTACAATTTCTAATCCGTAGATTAGCTTCAATGAGTTTAAGGTTACACAAATACAAAACAATGATCAAATTCTGAGCACTATTAATTCTCTGATAATTTCTCCGGCTCAGTTCTCTCTCTCAGTAATGTTTCTGTGTTGAATGCCTTAACTGAAGAAGACACACTCTTCTCTCAGTATTAATTGTAGACTTGAATTGAAAACTATCGAACTAGAATTGAAGAACCAATCATGGCCGTCCATCTTCAAAATCAACCTGACAACAAGAATACTTTTCACCTGCTCCTTATTAAAAACCATCGAATGATTTAAAAAACCATCGAATAGAATAAATTCATTTATCATTCGATAGTTTTTAAATCAAAACTATCGAATGCTAAATTGATTTACTAGTTTTTTAAATCAATCACCTTTAACCCTCATTCGATAGTTTTCTTAAAAGAAAAACTATCGAATTGATTTACTTTTCATTTGTCCTTTAGTAATAACTCCAGAGCTCCCGGGTGTTTAAGTAATAGACTGTATCAATTCTTTCTGAGACGATAAAACAATCTGATCTTTTCAGTGCCGTCACCTAGTGCAACTGGTCTGGTTCACAGATGAATAACACTTGATCAATTCTTCTTTTATGTCTTCAATTCAATGCTGCTGATACGTCCCTTGTCGTTCTGGTTGCTTCGTTTAAATCACTGGAATCCCGTGGTACTTAACCCTAAATCATTCACATACTTCTGTCCTCTTGAAAGTCTTGTTTCTTTTGCTGTCACTGAGGCTTGAACATTTTCATGAACTTCTTTCCGTGACCTGTTTACGGACTTCAAGAATACATAACGTATTTTGATTTTTTGAGTTTACCTTTTCTTCTTTGATTCTGGATTCCTGTGCTTCTGTTAATATTATTGTATGTCTTGTCCTTTGTTGAGTTGTAGTTATCTCTTTTACATCTTATGTTACATTATGCTTTACAATTTCACTTATGTAAAATTATAAGGCATAGACTATTTACAATTAGCCTCCCTAGTCTACATATCATTAATAGTCAACATGACTTATTTAGCCTAAAAACTAATACTTCAACTTTTACATTACAAAACAAGATTACACATCAGGATTCCTTAAGCATGCTACATTGAGTCTTATCCGTAGATAAGCTGCCCTTCTACGGATACTGCAAAAGCATGTTATCCGTTCGAGGCTACATTTTAATTATACAATTTTCACTATGTTAATTTAGTTATCATCAAGAAACAACATATTTCCTAACAATCTCCCCCAATTTATGCCTGGTTGAGAATCAGACATAAATTAAGGGTCTTGATGATAACAAAACCACTTCTAACAAATGAACAATAAGCAGTAAAAATTGTATTAAGCTGCATAAATATAAATGCTAAAGGGTTGAGAAATTTACATAGAGAGTGCTCCTCTAGGCTGAGCATATTTAATTCTTTTTCTTCTCTCTTGTAGGTTGAACCTTCTTCTTTCCTTGCCTGGCATAGTTGAATTCAATTTGCTCCTGAAGCTTCCTGTAGAAGGTGTCTTCTTCAAATATCTTTGGATCTAGCTTGGATTGCAACCACCTAAGGTATTGGGAACTAGCCTTAGACAGTTGGTCCTCTAGCCTGAAGAATCTTCTACATCCCTCATTATCTCTGAACTCCATCATCCAGTAAGGTTGGAGGTGGATTCTTTGACCATTGAATGGGATCTTCAATTTCCTTGGTAAGCTTTCAGGTTGATTCCAACTAGCTCTTATCCCTTCAATCTTCCTCATCACTAGGCTCCTTGCAGTTGGAGAAAATCCCTTTGAGCTCTTGAAGCTTGAGAAAATTTTGACCAATGTAGGATATGCTTCATTCAGAATTCTCTACAAGGGCCATGTCCTTTCTACTCCACCCTTGTAGACACACACCAATCTTTCTGGCAGATTCTTGTGCTTGTCAATGCCCCTTACTTCAATAATTTCATCCAGGAAGAGATCCAGTGTTGTAAACTCTTATATGTCAGAATGTAGATAAAATCAGCTTTGTCTTCTATTGGCTTGACAACTTGAGGTACAATTTGAAGTTTGATTGGCCCCTTTGGAGTTTTCTTCTTTGGTTCCCTTGCTCTTTTCTTCCTTTTAACTTCTAAGATAATTTTTGGGAATACCAAATTATCAGACTCCATGGGCTCTTCCTTGGGCTCTACTAGGGTGCTTGAGGGTTTGATGATATCATTAATTGTGAAGGTCCTTCTCTTTGCTTTCTCAAGCTCCTCTTGTTTTTCTAGAGAGACATGCCTTTTGGATTTGAATTTTATCGTCCTAGAAATAGGATTTGACTTAGGCACTGTCTTCCCTTTGTTTGATTTTCTTTTAGTGAGGGCTCCTTCCTCTACAGCCTCACTACTATCTTCTTCCATCTCCCTCATCAATTCTTGGGCCAGTCTAGCCTGCTTTTCAGGAGTAGACTCATATCCCTTAGGATTGGCTTCTCTTGCAAGTCTAGCTACGTCCTCCCTTTTAGCTTCCACAAACCTGGGATGACTGATTATTATATGAATTGGCTTTCCATTCCTGATGATCACAGCCATCCCCTGTCTGAGTTCCACATCCCTGGTCTCCTTGAATTCCTTGATGTCTTTTCCCAAGAGTTTCTTAGCATCTGGCTTGGGAAGTGGAAAATCCACTTGGAGTTTATTCTTGCCATGCTTCTTGGTTGGAGAACCAAACCTACCATTCCATATGCCTTCACACTCCTTGTAGAGAGATGGCTCAGCAACATAGAAACTTTTTGGGAGCTCAACCTCAGGAGTAAGAATTTTGAGAATTGTTGTAGTAGTGGCAGACTCTGTAGTTGTGAAGGGAGTTGAAGTCATAGCTTTAAAGATTGATTCTTTTATCAACCTTTCTGTGTTGAGAATTCTTTGCTCTATGGCTTCATTGGCTTTAGACACCTCCTTTTGCCTTGCAAGCATGTAAAACATAATGTAACATAATATGTAACAGAGATAACTACAACTCAACAAAGGAACAAGACAGACTATAATATTAACTGAAGCACAGGAATCCATAAGAAAAGAAGAAATGGTAAACTCAAAAAATCAAAATATGGTATGTATTCTTGAAGTCCGTAAACAGGTCACGGAAATAAGTTCATTAATATGTTCAAGCCTCAGTGACAAATAAAGAAACAAGACCTTCAAGACTACATAAGTATTTGAATGATAAAGAGTTAGTACCAGAGGATTTCAGTGATTTTAATGAAGCAACCAGAATGACAAAAGACTTATCAACTGTATTGTATTGAAGACGTAGAGGTATTGATCAAGTGTTAGCCATCTGTGAACCAGACCAGTTGCACTAGTTGTCAACACTAAAAAGATCAAGATGTTTATCGTCTCGGAAGAAATTGATTTAAGTAAGACCTGAAACATCCTGGAAGTCAAAAGAAATTTATAAGGTATGTTTAGGTTTTGAAGTGCAATATGCTTGCTGCATGAAGATAGAATCTTCAAGGATCAAACTGCAAAATAAGTCATTCGATGGTTTTCATTTATGAAAAACCATCGAGAGAAGAAAGAAGAGTTTGATTAAAAACTATCGAGGAAAGAAAAACCAATTCGACAGTTTCTTGTTAAGAAACCATCGAAGTGGACAAAAGATATTAGTTTGATAGTTTTATTTATAAAACTGTCAAACTACTTTCAAATAAACAAAGTAGGTTTTTTGATAGATTTTATTTAAATCTATCGAAGGAAAAGAAAACTTTTCCTTCGATAGTTTTTATAAAATGGAGCAGGTAGAAGGCATTTACATTTGTCAGAGGTTGATGAAGCAAATGAACGGCCAGGATTGCATCTAGGCCTTCGATAGTTTCCTAAAGTCTACATTGTGAGAATTGAAGACAGTGTCTTCTTAAGCATACAGTTACGGAAGATCATTTACTTTGTTGAATTTAAGAGCTTCAACAAATTCTATAGAAGAAATTAATTGTGCCTTAAATTTGATCTTTTGTATTGATTACTGTAACTCGAACTCATTGAAGCTAATCCTGCGGATTAGAATTGTAGCACCCTTCGTGGTTTTTATTTATAAAACGATATATTCCCCGACTCGTGTTTTGATTTGGTAAATTTGATTTCGGACAAGAACACAATTAATTATCCGCGAACGAAATTGAATAATTTATGAGTATCGTATTCAACCCCCCCCCCCCCCCTTCTACGATACTTTGGACCTAACAATTGGTATCAGAGCTTCTTGATTGACGTATAAATTAGATCCGGTGATTGAGACCAAAATCAAACAAGGCTTCAAAATTTGTATCGAATTTTTTAATTTTCAAAATTTTCATTTTATTGGAATTTTTTGAATCTTAAATAATTTGTAATTTTCAGAAACCATGAGTGCTCCAAAGACAACTGCTGGTATCAAAGTTCCCCCCTTTACGAGAGATGATTTCGGTCTATGGAAGATGAAAATGCTTTATTTATCTAAGCTTCAAATCATTTGTGTATTGGCATCTTAGAGAACAGACCATTTGTACCAATGAAAAATGTGAGCGAATCGACAAATCCTGACGGTACTAGAGTTCCCCAAGGTTCAACCCCAAAGGAACTGTCTTAGTACACAGACACAGACAAGGAACTGATTCGATTGGATACATGTCTAATGCTGATATTAACAGACTCCACATATAAAGAAATGAATTATCAAATTATGAACTGTACAAGTGGGAAACAAATGTGGGATGCCATAAATCTAATAATGGAAGGTACTGAAGACGTGCAGGAAAATAGATTGGATATCCTGACATCTCAATATGAATCATTTAGGTCACTTCCCAGTGAAAGTATAACTCAGGTCTTTGAGAAATATACTAAGCTGTTAAATGAATTATCAATGAAAGGGAAAACCTATCCTCTGAGAGAGACGAACAGGAAGTTCATGATGACACTGCCCCACCATGTTGAACACAAGTCTTCATCCATAAGGGAAAGAATAGATTTTACTAAGATGTCATTAGAGATGATCTATGGCAAGCTTAAGACTTATGAGATGGAACAAGAACAATGAGTAATAATCTATGGACCAGGGACATGACAACAAAAATACTGCACTCGCAAGATCAGCTGCACTTGTAGTGAATGAACCAACAACTTTTGATATTCAGGTTCATACCCCTAAAGTTGGAAAAGAAGAGATAATAGAGGCTGAGTTGGATTCTGCTAATCTAGGTGTTGATGAAAGTGATTACTACACCCTAGAAGAACTTGAGCAAATGGAAGACAAAACCATGGCGTACTTAGCTGCAAAGTTTAGTCATATTCATTTCAAGAGAAACCCTAAGTACAAGTTCAAGGATTCAACAAACAGATTTCAGAAGAACAAGTATTCTTCAGGCTCTGGCTCTAAGGGAGGCTACAAGACAGACATGATTGACAGGAGCAAATCAAGATGCTACAACTGCAATGAGTTAGGGCATTTTGCCACTGAATGTTGGAAGCCTCGTCAAGCAAGAGACAAGAAAGGTGTCTGTGAGAAGAAGGATTCTTATGAGGATTTGAAAAGAGAAAATGCAAAGCTGAAACAGCAACTGGAAGCAATATCTGGAAAGCAGAAAGGGAGAGCTTATATTGCAGAGGGTAAAAGCTGGGATGATACTGATTCAGATGAAGAGGAAGAGTATGTAAATCTTGCCCTAATGGTCGATGTAGTAACCCGAATTTTCAGGGTTTCTTAATATTATTATTCAAATATTTTATTGTTTTTCTCAAAGAAGAGGAACGAAATTATGTGTATATTTTATTTAAAATATTTGTGAAAGCTGGTTATTTTATCTGGGAAATTAGGTGCGAATTTCCTATTTATTTGAGTAATAAAAATAGTAATATTTATTTATTTTGAGTAAATTAAAAATTTGCTGCATTGTGTGATTAAATGTTTAAATAATATTATGTGAAAATGTGAGGTGGTATTATGTGTTAAAAATTAATTTTTGACAATTATTAGTAAATTTGAGTCCGACATATTTGTTCTAAGTAAATTAGTTCAAAATTCATTTAATTATGAATTTTGTGCGTTTAAATATTCCTAGAATGATTGTAGTATATAAATAATTTTATTAGTTAAATTTAATTATTTTAGAGTTTAATTCGTTTTAAAAATCATTTTTCAATATCGTATTAGTTCCGCTAAATTTCAGTTAAGGGGCTAATTAAAGTAGTGTGGCCTCATCCTTATCTATTAGTCAACCTAATCTATTTCTAATAATACACAAACACACACCCAGTACATATACTCACACACACCACACTCACGCTCACACCTGTAAAAACACACACTCGACAAATTCTGTCAAAAGCAAAGAAAAGGAAAGTAAACACAGTAAAGCCGCCACCTCCCTTCCGTTTTCTTCCGCACACACGCGCAGTCACCCCTTCCCCTGCGGTTTCTACGCTACCACCGGCTACCAGTGCTTCGTTTCTTATCACCACAGCCGTCGCCAGTACCGCCACCCTTCACCTCCGTTTTCCGGCGATTCCCGCCGTCCTGCAGCCGATCTCCGCCGTTCCTCCGTTCCCGGCCAACTACCGCGAGCTCCGACGCCACCACACCCCTCTCCCTGTCAATTCCCGAGCCAGCTGAGTTGTGGTACAGTGGAAATTCCCCCGTGAATTCATTTTTCTTATATGTGGCTGTTAATTCATTTCCTTCATTTTGTATTAGTATAAATTTGTTTTTATTTTAATTATTATATATGGTTTATGCAGATTACTGGATGTGTTATTACTAAATGCATATTTTATTTAATGGTTTTTAAATTATGTTCAGTAAATTTCAAGTCTTTGGTAGTATATTTATATTAATAATTCATATTAGTGATGTCAAAGTTATTTGTATATTATGTGTTAATGGTTTCACCAATATTGTGAATATTGCTAGCTGTATATTAAAGGATAGCATTTAAAATTTAGTGGTTAAAGTAGAGTTTAAATTTGAGATGTAAGTTAACTTGTGTGTTGTAAATTCCTAATCAAGTTTATATGTATGTTGTTGCGGTTTAAATAGTTTTAGAGGACCATTTAATATTTTAGTGTTAATATGATTTTAAATCAATTAGTTGATTTTAAATATAATGTTTGTTTAGCCTCGTTTTTATAGTTGTTAATTATGGTGTAGTGGTTTTACTGAGAGGTATTAAGTCTGAGATTCGAATTAGTTTATGTTGGTTAATTTTATTTCGAAATTGTGGATTATTGTGATTGGTTATACAGGTTATTGTTGTGCTGTACTATGTTATCCGTCCTGTGACTGAGGACGCAGCATAGTACATGCAAAATTTCTGGCTAGTCCTGTTTACGAACGGGTCATGCCGAAATTTCGTAAAATCTAAGTATGTATTTTATTATTTGTTTTAAAACCCTTAGAGTTTAAAAAGTAATTGAATTTGATTATCTTTAATCAATTTTAGATAATAATGAAATTAATTTAATTGACCAATTAAGTTAAGAGTTAATTGGTGAATTTTATTAATTGGTTATTATTTAATTTTGATTATTTATAAATCAAATTTGATTATTATTTTCAAACTATTTTATTATTTTATTATTTATTTATTCATTATCTGTTTGACTTGATATTTAGTCGAGTAAATGAGTTGTTTGACTTTAATTAATTATTTCTGACTATGTGTCATATATATATATAAATATATACACACACACATATACATGATTAAATGTTGCGTGCTATTATGTATGTTAAAAAGTTAAGTGTTTAGTCAGTATGCTAGTGTTGAGTAAATGCACGATCACCTGTTATCTGCTATGTGTATTTATCGTTTAAACTAGTTATAATTGGTTAGATTGCGATGTGTAAGTAGTAATAGAATTGAGTTGTGGTTATTGGTTGATTTTGATTGATTTTAATTAATTGAGTGATAACCAGATTTAAAGTATAATGATTGATTTCGATCCATAGATGTTATATTCAAATCTTTATAAAAGGAAGACCAAATATTTTTCCAAAAAGAGTTTCAACTTTGTTTCGTGTCATGTGACTTGTGTAAATTGTTATGGAGTCGTGAATGTATTATGATGATCTTTGGATATGGTATGTGTTTAACCGAGTTTATAAATGCTATGAAAAGGTTGATACTTAGAGTCGAGCTATTAATTGGTTTTGAATGATTGTCTCGGGAGTTAAATGTTTATTTTCTAATAATAAGTTTGGTATTGTATAGTGGTATATGAACTGATAAGTGCTATGTGTTTAGATGATATATGGGGTTGAGTATGTTATTTTATAGTTGTGAGTTCAGGTTGATTAAGTAAGTTATGTAAATCAGTTAGTTTGTAAATTGATTCTTGGCTATTGATATTAGTTTAAAACAGGTGGATTATTATATAAATAGAGGAAGTGCTGCCGAATTTCCGGCAGAACTATTAATTGAATGTTATTTGGTAAATGTATATGATATGATAAGCTAGTTTAAATGCGTACGTGAATGAAATGTGTTTATGTGTTAAATGTGCAGCTAGTAATTTGTATGATTATAGGAGTTGTCAGTCCATCCATGTGCTATGTGTTACATGAAGTATAAAAATCATGTGAATTAGGTAATGGACGTGCTATGTGATAAATGTGAATGTGATTGTTTATTGCTGGATAAAGTTACTGCAAGTCTATGCAGAACTATTTCTTATATGTTTACTGCAAGTCGAGGCAGATTAATTGAGTATTGATTAGATTGTGGATTGTTGTGGATGATTAAGTTAGAAAGTTTTGGTGTTTTAAAGCAGGGCAATGTCCACTTTACGAATAGGTCATGCCCAATTTTCTGTAGAAAATACATGCGCATAAGTTTATAAACATTTATACATTATATAGAAGTTATAGTACGAAGGCTAAAGGATATCTTATATTTAACTAGTGAATAGTTGGGCGGGCACGATCTCGGTAGTGCATACTCGTAGCAACCACATATGCACCGGATCCAAGAGTTATCAGAATAGAAGATTGTGACGACATAAGATAGAAGAAGAGGATAATCATAGTACTTCAGCTTTACGTAATAGCTAAGGACCAAAGGCAAGTTTACTAACTTGTACTCTTTTGTTCAGAGTATCGTATTAAGGTTCCTGTTTTCAATTCTTAATTAAATTACTGTTTCTTAACCAGATTCTTTTATTATCCTGAGATTGAGATAACCTATTGTTCTTGATTTGACAAATTCTATTTCATTTCATAACTTATACCTTGCAACACCTTGTATTGTCAGATTTTACCTTGATTCCTTGTGATGGGAAATTTAATTCTTATGCATTTGTTTTACCCTAATCCAGTTGAAAGTAATAGTTTGAATTAATGAGGTAGTCGATTGTTCCGACACCTAACTCCCAGTATTAAGTTGGAATTGGAAGTTTTTTAATTAAAATGAAATGTTTTTAAGGACTGCAGACGCCAGTCAGAGTATCAGTATTATGTAGGCCAAAAGCGGCCTTGGATCCGGTTCAGTATTTGGACATACCGTGGGTATGGTCCGGGGTTTTAGTGTGACTGATCATCCACTATAACTCATTGCGTCAGTAAAAATCCAATTCTAACTTACAGTTTGATATTGATTATTAGTATTGTTCATTGTTGCCAGTTAAGTTAATTCTTTCATTTATTGCCATTTTCTTGGCCAGCTGAGTTCATCTATATTGCTATCATTGCATCATTATTTTATCTTGTGTAGTACTATATACTTGCTGAGCTTCTTTTGCTCACTCTTGCTTGTTTTTACCTTTTAACCCTCCAGTGAAAAGGTAGATTGCCAGTATTTAATTGCATAACTATGGAGCGGAAAGAGTCAAGATGACGTTGGGAAGATGAGTTGATGCAGAGCATTTGGATCTAGTGTAAGGGTATTGAAGGGTTTCGGGCCTGAAAACGCAACGAAAAAACGCGTAAAACAGAAAAATTAAAGAAACCCTCCGCAGGATCCATGCGAAAAACGATATTTAATTCGTGAATAGAATCGTTTACCTTTTGAAGCTTTACGAACGACTGACTAATGGAGTTCCTTTGATATGATCACCACGTATCCCGCCTTGCGATATACGTCTCTAATTAGTCCACACGAACACCCGATCGTCCAATGATCACCGGAGTTGGTACTAGCCAAGAACTGCCCTCAGAACTCTCTCTCTCTCTCTCTCTCTCTCTCTCTCTCTCTCTCTCTCTCTCTCTCTCTCTCTCTCTCTCTCTCTCTCTCTCTCTCTCTCTCTCTCTCTAGCCTCTCTTTGATTTAGAGCTGCTAGGGTTTTTAAGAAAAACGTTTTTTTCAATTAACCCGAAAACAATACATCATAATGTATTTATATGGAGAGAATTCTGGGCCTATACCTAATCTGATTGGGCTTCCAAAACCCAATCTGATAATTAGTAGTATTATTTATTATATTCGAATTATTATATAATTAATCAAGTCCTACTTAATTAATCCAATAATTCAATAATAATAATAATTCAATTAAATTCAAAATTTAATTAATGCTCCGTTTAAAACGTTCTTTATGTGTAACCCTTTAGGTTATTATTACGTTGGCAATAATTTTAATATCTCATAATAAAATTATAAACAATGAGCGGCATCTAGTAATACATCATTGCTACCCAAGTAATAATAATAATTGGTGATCCAATTAAACCTTTAATGAATAATGTTCCATGTAATATAATCCTTTTAACCTTATATTATAGATTAAACTCGAGGCATAGTTTATGTCATCCTCTTCAACATTTAATCCCGGTTTACTTGATCGATGAGTAGACTATTAAACAAATCACAATTTGAGCATGGCCATGCATTTCATAGTCTCACTCAATCAAGAGGCCAATAATATCACTCCTAAAATAGGAGGGTTAAATCCTATATCTATCATTCATATTTCTCATATGATTCATAATATACCCAATGTCCACCTTTATCACTACCCGGTCAAAGGTAACTTTGAGTAGAATCAAAGTATATTAATTCTCATATAGAAATATAATGATGTCAAGTCTAAGGATCATTACACCATTATCATTGTGAGAATTGCTTATGACACTTGATAACATTTACCATGAAGAATTCACACGGTGGGTCTATCCAGTGCCATGTTCTGCTAACATGCACTTATGTCTTTGACTTTAGTATCACCATACTTATGACCAATGAGATGTGGCCATCAGTCAACAAACATACTAGTCTTAATGCATTATTATTGTCCTCAAATAATAATACTCGACTAGGGATCTTTTAGGATTATAAACACTACTCATATAATCTCATTTCTAAGTCACATACTTAGAGATATAGAATTCATGCTTATATTCCAAGGACATTTATTATTGTAATATTTATATCGCAGTTAATAAAGACATAATAAATAATTGAAAGACAATCCATAGAACATATTTATTAATAATCAAAATGTCTTCCCTAAGAACATTAGAGTATTGTCTCTAGGGCACAAGCACTAACAATCTCCCACTTGCACTAGAGCCAATCACCCATGTATCTAATACCCATGGAACTAGTGTGACCTTCGTTCTTCTGATGCGACAAAGCCTTAGTTAGTGGGCCTGCAACGTTATCATTAGTATGCACTTTACATATATGTATATCTCCCCTCCTTGTAATCTCTCGAAGTAGATGATATCGTCTAAGTATATGCTTTGCTCGGGAATGGGACCTTGGTTCCTTAGCCTGCGCAATAGCTCCATTGTTATCGCAATAAAGATCAACTGGATCTGCGATCGATGGAACTACTCCAAGTCCCTCAATAAATTTCCGAAGCCAAACAGCCTCTTTGGCCGCGTCACTGGCAGCAATATACTCAGCTTCCATTGTAGAATCAGCTATTGTCTCTTGCTTCGAACTCTTCCAGCTTACAGCACCTCCATTTAGACAAAACACAAACCCAGATTGAGACACAGTATCGTCTCTGTCTGTTTGGAAACTAGCATAAGTGTAACCTCTTACAACTAGCTTCTCATCTTCTCCATATACCAAGAATGAATCTTTAGTTCTCTTGAGGTACTTAAGAATATTCTTGACTGTCGTCCAGTGACCTTCACCTGGATTAGACTGGTATCTGCTCGTCATGCTCAAAGCATACGAAACATCAGGTCGAGTACAGATATCATTGCATACATTATTGAACCAATTGCAAAAGCATATGGTACCTTTTTCATACGGTCCTTATCATCTAATGATTTAGGACAGTTTTATTTTGAGATCACTATCCCATGAGACACAGGGACAAATCCCCTCTTTGCCTCTTGCATCCCAAAATGATGCAATACTTTGTCAATGTATGTACTCTGCCTTAAGCCGATTAATCTTCTAGATCTATCTCTATGGATCTTGATCCCTAATATATAGGTAGCATCGCCTAAGTCTTTCATTGAGAAACTTTTTCCCAACCAAGTCTTAATAGCCTGAAGAGAAGGTATGTCATTCCCTATTAGTAATATATCATCAACATATAATACTAGGAATGCCACTTTGCTCCCACTAACCTTCTTATAAACACAAGGCTCATCTTCATTTTGAATAAAGCCAAACTCTTTGACTGTTATATCAAAATGAATGTTCCAACTCCTTGAGGCCTGCTTCAATCCATAAATAGATCGTAGTAGCTTACAGACCATTCTAGCAAATCTCGGATCGACAAAACCTTCTGGTTGTATCATATACACATCCTCTTCTAAGCTCCCATTTAAGAAAGCGGTTTTGACATCCATTTGCCAGATTTCATAGTCATAGTAAGCTGCTATCGCAAGCAAAATCCTGATGGACTTGACCATAGCTACTGGTGAGAAAGTTTCATCATAGTCAATACCATGAATTTGTTTGAAACCTTTCGCCACTAGTCTTGCTTTATAGGTCGTTACATTACCATCCATGTCTGTTTTCTTCTTGAAAACCCATTTGCACCCAATAGGTTTTACCCCTTCAGGTGGTTCAACCAAAGTCCATACTTTGTTTTCATACATGGAATCCATCTCAGATTTCATAGCTTCCAGCCATCTCTCAGAATCTGAACTATTCATAGCATCCTGATAGGTAAGAGGCTCATCTTCATCCATAAGCATTACATCGCCAGTCTGAGTTAAGAGAAATCCATAATATCTCTCAGGATCGTGGCGAATCCTACCAGATCTACGAACAACCTGTGTTTCTTGAGCAGTAACATTTTCATGTACTTCGTGCTCATGTTCCAACTCTGGTTCAATATCATTCTGTGGCTTTCGAACTTCATCGAGATCTATCATACTCCCACTATTTTTCTTAGAGAACAGTTCTCTTTCAAGAAATACAGCAGTTCGAGCAACAAACACTTTGCTCTCGGTACGATTATAGAAATAATACCCTTTAGTTTCTTTTGGGTATCCCATAAAATTACATTTGTCTGATTTCGGTCCTAGCTTGTCAGTGACTAAACGTTTCACAAACGCTTCACATCCCCATACTTTCAAAAAGGACATGCTATGACGTTTCTCAGTCCATATCTCATATGGTGTAGTTTGAACCGATTTAGTAGGAACTCGGTTAAGTGTGCGTGCAGCCGTTTCTAGAGCATAACCCCAGAAACTAATTGGAAGATCCGCTAGACTCATCATCGATCGCACCATGTCCAACAAGGTACGATTTCTCCTTTCAGATACACCATTCCACTATGGTGTTCCAGGAGGTGTGAGTTGTGATACAATACCACACTGCTTTAAGAAATTCTTAAATTCTAAGCTTAGGTACTTACCTCCACGATCAGATCGTAGAGTTTTAATACTTTCGCCTATTTGCTTTTCCACTTCTGCCTTGTACTCTTTGAATTTTTCAAATGATTCGGATTTGTTCTTCAAAATATACACATATCCGTATCTACTAAAATCATCAGTAAAGGTTATGAAGTAGTAAAAGCCACATCTTGCCATCGTACGCATTGGACCACATACATCACTATGTATGAGTTCTAATCGTTTAGTGGCCCTCTCACCAATTCCGGTAAAAGGAGCTTTAGTCATTTTTCCAATGCGACAAGGTTCGCATTCTTCGTATGATTCAAAATCAAACTTATCCAAGTATCCATCCTTATGTAACTTGGAAATGTGTTTCTCATTTATATGGCCTAAACGACAATGACAAAGGTATGTTTGATTTGAGTCATTAGCCTTAATACGTTTATTATTTACATTATAGACAGGAATATCAAGATCAAGAACATATAAACCATTAAATAAACGTGCAACCCCATAGGTAACATTATTCAAACCAAAGGAACAACTATTGTTCTGAATTGTAAAGGAAAAACCTTTCTTGTCCAAACAAGAAACAGAAATAATGTTTCTGCAAATCGCAGGCACATAAAAACAGTTTTCAAGTTCTAAAATAAGCCCAGTGGGCAACGATAAATTATAAGTCCCTACAGCCAAAGCAGCAACCTTTGCTCCATTGCCAACGCGTAGGTCGACTTCTCCTTTCGCCAAAGTCCTACTCCTTCGCAGTTCCTGCACATTTATACAAATGTGAGAACCACATCCAGTATCCAATACCCATGATGTAGAAGTAGACAAATTGACTTCTATAACATACATACCTGAATCAGAAATCTTCACAGACTTCATACCCTTCAGGTTCTGATCCTCCAAATAAGCTTGACAATTACGCTTCCAATGACCCGGCTTCTTGAAAAAGTGACATATATCACCCTTTGCGGCACCTTTTGCAACACCTCCAGTAAGCTTCAAAGCCCTTTTGAAAGCAGGCTTCGGATTAGCAGATTTAGATCCAATCTTTTTCTTGCCTTTCCATTTCCCCTTTCCTTTGGCATTCCCTTTATTCACCATCATTATGGGAGCAGGGTTAGCCTTTGACATATTAGTCTCAGCAGTCCTCAATAATGCCAATAGTGTTGGGAACCACGGACTTGGGGTTCTACTACATTTTATGATACACAATTAAGGAGTGCGAAAAAAAAAATCACCTTGTTAACGGTTGATTCCACGCTCTTCTATTGTATTCCCAAATTCCCTTGAGCGAAGTGTGGCCTCCGTCTTCTCAAGTTAACCTCTCTTCTTGCTCCTAGGTGGCTACAATATTTTTCTTAACCAACCCTAGCAAGAAGAGAATAAGAATATATATAGGGCTACAATAGGGATCATGGATAATTAGGTTGGGCCTTTTAATTACATCCTGGGCCTAGCCCAATGTAATTAAATATTAATTCAATCCACTAAAGAATTAATATTTGCACTACCTTTCCTAATACCGCAACTTAATTAATTAATTCGGTTCCAATATTATTTGCTTATTAAATTCCCCATGTTTAAAATAGCGCATGCCCATTAATTAAATAAATTACTGATAATTCATTTAATTAACATCTTATATCCTTGATCATCCACTCTACCTTTATTTAATTATGCCGGAATAAATCCACCTGCAGGGTTTCACATAATTAAATCCTTTTGAGCTTTCAAGGGGACATCATTAACCCGAATATTATCAGGACACGGATTCCTTCAATAAATAATATTCACCATATATATTATTCCATCACCCAAAATATAATGATATAATTCAAAAGAATTATTTCATATATAAATCAAAGCATGTAAATAATATACACGTGTCAATTACTATATCGGGATTAAGAACCTAAGCATTAATAATAACATAGAATCTTAGTTCACCTTCTTAATCAGTTTAAGGGAACAATTCTAAATTTGATCCTGTTCAATATACACAAAGTATACAAGTATTATTTAATAGTCAAGATAAACTATTCCCAAATAATACTTCAGTTATTCCAGTGGTTTGTCTAATTCCACTTAAACTGTGAACCCTTTATATTATATATAGACACTGATAATTTAATCTTCTGTTATCCCATTTGATACTAAATTATCCACAATATATAATAAATAGACAATGTAAAAATATGCAATCAAGATTCTGAATAAAATGGACAATGTTTATATACTAATAATGAATAGTTTAGTATAAAACCCAAAAATTTCCCACTTATACTCAAGCTATTCTTTGAGTATATCAGTGTTTATTAATATAATCCGCTACCAGTTTAAATAACTATTCTGTGACCAGACATCTGACTCCTATCTCCTCCACGTGTTCTTCAAAAACCTTAGCTGGTAAACTCTTCGTGAAAGGATCAGCCCGGTTGTCCTTTGATGCTATATCAGTCACAATAATATCTCCTCGCTTAACGAACTGTCGTATGAGGTGATACTTACGCTCAATGTGTTTTGCTGCTTTATGTTCTCATGGTTCCTTTGTATTTGCAACAGCACCAGTATTATCACAATAAATTGTGATTTGCCGTGGCAAATTAGGAACTACATTCAAATCCAGCGGGAAATTCCGGAACCATATAGCCTCCTTGGCTGCCTCAGAGGCTGCCACATATTCAGCTTCCATGGTTGAGTCTGCGATGCATTTCTGCTTCACACTCCTCCATATTACAGCTCCACCTCCTAAAGTAAAAACACACCCCGAGGTTGACTTCCTCTTATCCCTATCTTTCTGGAAATCTGAATCGGTATAACCCACAGGAAACAAGTCTGAAGCCTTGTAAATTAACATATACTTCTTAGTCCTTCGCAAGTACTTAAGTATCGTTTTTACTGCACTCCAATGTTCCTGACCTGGATTGGACTGATATCTACTGACCATGCCTATGGCAAAGCAAATATCAGGTCTCGTGCATAACATGACATACATTAAGCTTCCACATGCTGAAGCATAAGGAACTGCTTTCATGTTCTCTATCTCCTTAGGTGTCTTAGGACACTGCTCCTTTGATAGAGAGACTCCATGTCTAAAAGGTAAATTACCCTTCTTAGAGTCCTGCATGTTAAAACGAGCCAATACCTCATCAATGTACGGTTCTTGAGATAAAGCCAACGTTCTTTTCTTGCGATCTCTTATAACTTTGATCCCAAGAATGTATGCGGCTTCACCTAAGTCTTTCATTTCAAATTGTTTGAACAACCATGCCTTAATAGATGACAACATCTCTACATTGTTTCCAATGAGCAAAATGTCATCTACATATAGTACTAGAAAAACCACTGCATTTCCTTCACTTTTCCTATACACACATGCTTCGCTTGGACTCTGATCATAACCATTTGTCTGGACGGCCTGATCAAAACGAATGTTCCACTCCCTGGAAGCTTGTTTCAGTCCATAAATGGACTTCTTAAGCTTACACACTAGATGCTCTTGGCCCTCTTTGATGAATCCCTCTGGTTGCTGCATATGGATGTTTTCATCAAGACTTCCATTTAGGAAATTTGTCTTGACATCCATTTGCCAAATCTCATAATCGAGATGAGCTGCTATAGATAAAAGAATCCGGATTGACTTAAGCATGACTACTGGAGAAAAGGTTTCCTCATAATCAATTCCTTGTTTCTGAGTATACCCTTTCGCAACAAGTCTTGCTTTCCAGGCTTTCACCTTTTTGTCCGATCCTCTTTTTCTTTTGTAGATCCACTTGCATCCAATGGGTTTTACACCACTGGGTGGTTCCACGAGATCCCAGACTTTATTGGAATACATAGATTCCATCTCAGATTGCATAGCCTTTTGCCAAAGATCTGCATCCTTATCTTGCATTGCTTCTTCGTATGTCCTGGGATCCTCATCATGTTCACCAGAGACTAAGTCCGAAGACTCTCCCAAAAACATGAACCTCTCAGGTTGTTTAACAACCCTCCCACTACGACGAAGCATTGGAGTGGTATTAGTGATAGGTTGTTCATTTACTTGTGGTTGTTCTACTTGTACCGGTGGCATATTAGAATTATCTTGTCCTCCCACTAGTTCCTCTAAAACAACAGTACTCATGGGTTTGTGATTCATTATATAGTCTTCCTCTAAGAATCTAGCATTGGTGCTTACAATGATATCCCGATCCTTAGGACTATAAAACAAATACCCTTTTGTTCCCTTGGGATAACCCACAAACAACCTCACTTCTGTACGAGAATCTAACTTAGTCACGTTCTTGTTCAGCACATGTGCTGGACAACCCCAAATCCGAATGTGTTTCAAACTAGGTTTGGTACTAGTCCACAATTCTTTTGGAGTTTTTGGAACTGACTTAGAAGGTACCAAGTTTAGAAGATAAGCCGTTGTTTCTAGAGCATGCCCCCAAAACGACTTGGGTAAATTCGAATAACTCATCATCGATCTAACACTCTCTAAAAGAGTCCGGTTCCTTCTTTCTGCTACACCATTCTGCTGAGGTGTGCCAGGTGCAGTCAACTGGGATGAAATCCCATGTTCTGATAAATATTCTCTAAATTCTCCAAGCAGGTATTCGCCCCCACGATCTGATCGTAGTGACTTGATACATTTTCCTGAATGTCGCTTTTCCGCACTTGCTTTGTACTCTTTGAATTTTTCAAAGCACTCAGACTTGCGGTGCAACAGATAAATGTATCCATATCTCGAATAATCATCAATGAAAGTGACAAAATATTCATACCCACCTCTCGCTTGGATATTCATAGGTCCACATAAATCAGTATGAACCAATTCTAACACATCTTTGGCTCTATTTCCTTTTGCCTTAAAAGGTCTACTGGTCATTTTTCCTTCCAAGCAAGATTCACAGACTGGAAATGGCTCCACTACCAACGAGCCTAAAGGCCCATCTACTACCAATCTTTGAATCCTCCTTAAGTTAATATGACCTAATCTCAAGTGCCAAAGATATGTTTGGTTCAATCCAGAAGGTTCCTTTCTTTTACTAGAGGTAGAAAGTGTATTATTAATTTCACTTGGTTGCAGCATTGGTTCTATATGATTAATAATATATAAATTGTCTTGCAATGTACCAGAACATATAACTCGTTTATTCATCATAATGGAAACATTACGATCCAAACAAACATTATAACCATCCATAGCAAGTTTAGAAACCGAAATTAAATTCCTTCTAAATGAAGGTACATAAAGACAATTATTCAAAACCAAAATCCTATCATAACCAAAAGATAAAGAAATAACTCCAACTGCAACCACTGCTACTTTCGTAGCATCTCCCATGAACACATATATCTCGCCATCTCTAAGCAGCCTGGTTTTCTGGAACCCCTGCATGGAATTACAAACATGATCAGTGGCTCATGTGTCTACACACCAAGTGCTCGTAGACATAGCCGCTATATATGTTTCCGTAACAAGAGAAAGAGACATACCAACATTGGTCTTCTTAGACAGAGGACAATCCTTTTTCCAGTGACCCGACTGCTTGCACTTGAAGCACTTGCCCTTAGGCTTCTTCACTGAATTCTGAACTCCCAATGGTTTCACAACTTTCTGTGTCTGAACCTTCTTCTTCTTCTTTCCTTTCGGCTTTGAAGAAGAAACTTTCTCAGCCACATTTACCTGAACATGCTGCTGAAATAATGATTCCGCTGCCTGAAGCTCTGTCAGAAGTTCTGCAAGACTATACAACTTCTTGTTCATGTTGTAATTCAAGCGAAACGGCTCAAAGCTTTTTGGCAAACTCATAAGTATGATATCGACCTGCGTTTCCGCATCAATATCAGCACCAAGGACCTCTAGTTCATTTATATGAGACATCATCAGAAGAACATGGTCCCTTACAGGTGTTTTTTCAGCCATCTGAGTGTTCATTAGAGACTTCATTGCTACTTGCCTAGCAGCCCTATTCTGATCTCCGAAAAGCTCCTTGAGATTATAGAGCATATCTGCAGCAGTGGTCATGGCCTGATGCTGATGTTGCAAAACACCCGACATTGCTGCCAGAATGTAACATCGCGACATCTCATCTGCCTTAGTCCACTTCTTAAAATACTCTTTATCCTCATCCGGAGCATCGGCAGCAGGCTGGTCCGGTTTGGGTTCAACAGTACAAAATTTAAACTCTTCAGCAGTCAACACTATGTCCAAATTGCGTTTCCATTCAATATAGTTAGGTCCGGTAAGTTTGTTATCCTTAAGTATGGTGAAAAGTGGATTAAAGCCCATTCTATCCTGAGAATCATGCATATAACACTTAATCAAAAAATTGCATATATCTTAAAACCTATTTGTTTCCTCTAACAATTAATTAAAATTAATGCACTAATATTTAAATTCCATAAATATCTGGTACGCCATGATGGATGACATATATACCATTTAAATTTAAATATTACTTCGGTCCTACTACTAAATAATACGCCACGTTAGGGTGGACTATATATTATCTTTCATAGCTAAGTGTATACCATTATTTAGATCTTAAGTTGCCTTTAGTCAGACCCATCCGTTCGATGTATCAATGGATAAATCCCAGGTGTTTTCGGTGAAGTCACAGACGGACTCGCTTAAAAACACAACCCCTAAGACAGAAATATCCATTATCAACATCAATCAAGGAATGTCCAACTTTTTTCTCGAATTCTATGAAACTTGGTATGTCACGATGGGGTGAGCTTACCTTTCATTATTCGTGATTAACTTAAGAAGATTGTCCTAGTAATATCCTTAACACTACCCAGACGTCATAAATCATACGCCACGATGGGTGACATATATCCAATTCATAATCATCCTAGTGTTAAATTACATACAACCAATAATGGATGACCATGGGATCTAATATCAAATTAATTCCCTCTCCCACTTAGTATTTTAACATGAGTAATTTTATCTAGATGCATCGCCCTATGTTATTTCTTCGAGGTCCACATGTTATCAAAATAACAATACAAAGAACACATAACATAGCATAGCATGCATCTCTACATAATTAAATGGGGCCTATGTCATTATAATTATGTCTAACATGCATTCCAAATACACACATAATTTAATAACATAAAACATTTAATTAAAGCAATAAATGAAAATTTATGTCCATGTCGTCCTATTTATGTTAACCATGCAATTAAAATTACACACATAATTAACAACACACATAATAATTATTTAATGCAATAATTAAAATTAAGTAGCAGAAAAATTAAAATAAAAAATAAATCCACTATTATGGCCAAAAAAACAATTTCATCTGAAAATCCTGCGAAAACTTCAACTCGCTGTTTGAGGGTCTAAACGAGCTCCGACGCACATGAAACTTTGATAAAGTCATTTTTCAATCGTGTAGAACATCGAAATCCCTTTCCGAAACGGTATTACTCATCGAAATCCGACACCGTATGCAAAAGTTACAACAGTTCGAAGTTGCATAGGCGAAATCTTGTAGCATCAGCGGAAGAACTTTGTTTTCTTGCAACTCCGTCGATCAAATAGTTACATACAACATAACATACCTATTCTATTACATCAGATCATAATCTAACATGAATACAAATCATGATTACAAGATTACAAAATCATAATAGAAAACAAAACTAGCACGATCAACCCTCGTGATTTACAACCACGATAAACCACGTGAAAACCAAAACAAAAAATAACCACGATTAAACCACGTGGGATCCAAACACATAATTAAAATAAAACGAGGCCATAATAGTGGATACTAAACAACCTGCAAAAGATTATTATCCAAGCATACCACTATACATACATAACCAATTTTAATTACGACATGGACATCATATCATAAAACATAGAACCCATAACCAGGCTCTTGATACCAATTGTTGGGAACCACGGACTTGGGGTTCTACTACATTTTATGATACACAATTAAGGAGTGCAAAAAAAAAAATCACCTTGTTAACGGTTGATTCCACGCTCTTCTATTGTATTCCCAAATTCCCTTGAGCGAAGTGTGGCCTCCGTCTTCTCAAGTTAACCTCTCTTCTTGCTCCTAGGTGGCTACAATATTTTTCTTAACCAACCCTAGCAAGAAGAGAATAAGAATATATATAGGGCTACAATAGGGATCATGGATAATTAGTTTGAGCCTTTTAATTACATCCTGGGCCTAGCCCAATGTAATTAAATATTAATTCAATCCACTAAAGAATTAATATTTGCACTACCTTTCCTAATACCGCAACTTAATTAATTAATTCGGTTCCAATATTATTTGCTTATTAAATTCCCCATGTTTAAAATAGCGCATGCCCATTAATTAAATAAATTACTGATAATTCATTTAATTAACATCTTATATCCTTGATCATCCACTCTACCTTTATTTAATTATGCCGGAATAAATCCACCTGCAGGGTTTCACATAATTAAATCCTTTTGAGCTTTCAAGGGGACATCATTAACCCGAATATTATCAGGACACAGATTCCTTCAATAAATAATATTCACCATATATATTATTCCATCACCCAAAATATAATGATATAATTCAAAAGAATTATTTCATATATAAATCAAAGCATGTAAATAATATACACGTGTCAATTACTATATCGGGATTAAGAACCTAAGCATTAATAATAACATAGAATCTTAGTTCACCTTCTTAATCAGTTTAAGGGAACAATTCTAAATTTGATCCTGTTCAATATACACAAAGTATACAAGTATTATTTAATAGTCAAGATAAACTATTCCCAAATAATACTTCAGTTATTCCAGTGGTTTGTCTAATTCCACTTAAACTGTGAACCCTTTATATTATATATAGACACTGATAATTTAATCTTCTGTTATCCCATTTGATACTAAATTATCCACAATATATAATAAATAGACAATGTAAAAATATGCAATCAAGATTCTCAATAAAATGGACAATGTTTATATACTACTAATGAATAGTTTAGTATAAAACCCAACAAATAGTTCGGTAGGTGTTTTGTCTATCTCACTCATAATATAGTTTATAACAAATTGAGTGTAGTTGTTGTTCAAAGACTGCAAGATCAAATCTTCTTGGTGTTCCGGTAAAACCGGGAAACCCAAATTCTCAAGGGTTTCCATATACCCTATCATTTTTAGAACATGTGGTCCAACCGGGTCACGATCTCCCTGTTTGCATGCATACAACGCTTTGCTTACATCAAACCTCTCTTGACGAGCTTGACCCTCAAAAATCCTTTTGAGGTGCTCAATCATGTCATAAGCGTCCATACGCTCATGTTGTTTCTGAAGCTCAGGACTCATAGTGTTAGGAATATGTTGTTCTTGATGATAAACATAAAACACTTAGTAGAATTTGTGTAAATTCATTTTGTAGCTGTCAAAGAAATGGCATGCTTTGCAGCATTCCGTTGACAGGAAGCTCATCAACGAAATGAGTGATGTAGCAATTGCACTGTACAATACTTCTAGTTTGATATGCATTTCGTTGTAGATATTGGATAGGTTTTCTAAGTCATGTTGACTAAGTACTAGATAGGCAAAATTGGTTGGTTAATTGTAAATATATTATGCCTTGTAATTTTGCCTAAGTGAAGACATGTCAACGGTATGAAGATTACTCTGTCAACGGTATGGAGTTTACTCATCAACGAAACGAAGATTACTCATCAACGAAATGAAGAATAAAGCTATCAACGAAACACATCTTACTGCTATCAACGAATCATTATCACTTTTCTGAATAGTTGACAAAGTGATAGTGACAGTTTTCTGACATATCAAAAGGAGATGTGGAAGTGTACTTTGCATTGGAAACCATTAAAATGGACATGGGGAATAAGGAAACATTCCAATTTCCAATCTGGTTATTGAGTGGGATCACTATAAGACTGAAGACAGAAGACAAAGATCTCCAAGGACCATTGGACAAAAGGGATGAAAAGTAAGCTACTGACGGTTACCTTTAGTGTACTTTAGTGTAGCCAGAAATAGCTTTGTAAACTTGGGAATATATATATAACCAAGTGTAGCAGTTAAAATTAATGTAAGAGAAGAAAAACAAATAGATTGTATTAGCTATCTTTGAGAGCATACTTCTCTACATTCTTGTAACTGAGCAGCTGTGTACTTTTTGTATCTCAGATTATTTCCGCAATAAAAATCACTTCAGTTGGATCATCAAACAATCCAACTGAATTTATTAAGCGCTTGTGGTTTTTATTTTATAAGTTCAGTTTTAATTTGTAAGGTATTTTTAAGTTTGAAAAATATCAAGAATTGTATTCAACCCCCCCCCCCCCTTCTACAATTCTGTTAGGTCATTTGGGATTAACACATAGTCGCTAGCATCAAACAACAGACATCCGTAGAATCATCAAGATGCTTCTGATAAGCATTTTGTTGAGCCTCGGTTGCTTCAGCAGCAAGAGGTCCAGGGTGAGGAATATCAAGGACATAAAGCTTTCGCTCCTGCCTGAGGACAATCCTCAAATTCCTTTGCCAATCAAGGAAGTTGGTTCCTGTCAGCTTTTCCTTCTCAAGGACTGATCGCACAGAGAAATTGTTTGAGTTTGCCATTTAGATATCTACAATGTTAAAATGCATAAAATAAGTTAGTTGCAGATTTATTAAATTATGTTCAAGTGATTATCCATATATATTCACAATATATATCTCTCACTATTTTTATCAAATTAATAGCCCTAACTATTAATTCGGAAGGCATTACTCTAAATCCTTCTAGTGAGCCAAGATCCATATTTCGTCATACTTAAGGTCAGCTTTGGCTTTACTCCCAAAACATGATTTATTTAGGTAGACAACTCTTGTCAATTATATCAAATATAACTCTTGGAAAGTCTGGAAGAACAACATTTGTCCACATTTATCCAATAAATCATACCAAACTTGTAACGCCCCAAATCCGGGGTCAAAGGATTTGGTCGTCACACTGCACCCTTAATCCAAACAACCTGTTCAATATAAAATCAACAAAATAATAATAATATCTGTGACCCCAACTCTACCAAGAATCTTTGAAGGTTATAGTGCTAGAAAAAAGAATCCAAAATTTCATTACAACAATCTTTCTTCTTTACAACCATTCTCTTTACAAAAATTCTAATACACTAGTATAACTTCGATAAGAAGTATACCAGGCAACTAATCTTATACAATATATTATTCAATAGAAAACATCTATATACAAAACCTCTCACTAGCTCCAAATGCTCTGGATAAGAACGTCTTTACGCTAATATCCTTCCCCATCTCTAATCAGCTACGCGGACAACTCTCGCCAATATACCTTCTTACTGGCAGGCTAAAAGATATATAAAGAAAATAAATATGAGCGAATGAATTGCTCAGCAAGTGCATTATCAAATATAATACGAAAGGTTTCCAAAATAAACTTTGGATTTTCAAATAATAAACTTTTGTTTTTGAACATTTGTAATCTTTAAAACTTCTCAAATCAAGTTTAGTAATTTATCACAATTTCTCATTCAGCTTCTACCAACTGAATAGTTTAAAACACAAAAAGGTTTATATTGGCCGTCACGGCGACCGAATCAACAATAACTACAATAGTATGTAGAAAATACGAATTAAGTATAACTCATATGTCTTTAAGACCACAGTTTGTATAAAGATACTAATTTGAGGATAACAGATCTATTCACAACATTCTCTGAAACCAACAACTCTGGAAGGGTAGAATAATCAAGGAGTAAGAATGAGCCAACACGCTCGGTCATGGAACAAAGAACGCACTTCAAGACTTCAACATGGTACCGACTGGATACGCGGTATGAATAAAACTCATCAGAATAGATATCTCACGACTACCAATGGAATCAAGGAAGTGGATTTCGACTATTTCGAATCCAAATGAATTAAGAGTATATGATTTCAGCAAGATTGAAACCACCATTTATTAATCAACAACCAACAACCAACAACTTCGCGCAACGAATAATCCTGAATATCAGGGTATAACTCACAAGTACAAAATATACGGATGTAACTCATCCTAGAAATGAAAATTTATATTAGAATTGGATTTTTCACATTTATCAAATCAAAGGTTGTTCTGCTGGCCAGCCACGCATCAACCCCGGACTTGCTTATAGCAAAGTCCTCTACTGGATCCTAGGCCAATCTGGGCCTTAATTTATTCCGACCATAAATATGGCCCGACCAATTACTGGTCCCATTTTAAAACATTCCAATTCTATATTATATACGTCAGGTGTCAGTACAATTGACAACCTTACTTCGACAATCAGGTGTCGGAAGAATCGGCAACCCTAATACAACAATTGCTGGAAAACTCACGTCTAGGAAACAGTTCAATTATGAAGAATCCATCAAGGAATAACAATATAATCTAGTATCGACGAGATCGACACGATATTGGGAGGTGCACATGAAAAGTGACAATATAATAAACATCGACGAAATCGATGTAACAACTGGGATATTAATGAAGAATAAACAATGACATGCTCAATAAGATTAAGTCTGATATGAAACAGGCATTATGATATCAACATAATTTGCAACAACTCAATATAGAATAGGGTTCAAAGAACAGGCTCTAGATGGCCTCAACAGTTCAAATTATCACATCATGGAAGAATTAGTTAATATTTACTAATCTGGTAAGTAGTGACAAGAAAGTCAAGTTCAAGTTTAAGAAAAATTCAAGGTGAAGTTTATAAATGAAGAAAACAAGGGTTTACTGATTTCTGACAGAAATAGTTCAAGTCCTTCTAACATATACTTATAATAGATAAGCCTTGTATTTGAAGGAAGTAAACTAAATCATGCACAACATATATGAATTCGACTAAAGGAATGGATCAGATGACCACATTAACAAGAAATGATAATAATACTTGCATAGGTGCAAGATGGAAAATAGAATACTTGTAGAACAAGTAACACAACATTAGAATTTAAAATAACCTTTTTACCCTCATAGGGTTCACAAGTTCCCGCTCATCTATGGTTGGTAATATTCCAACCTAACATTTTTAAATCAAGTCTTCGAAAGAAGGCCTTAGTATACAACCCATAACTATCTTTTAAATCGTTTCAATACAATAACTATATTTTTCCAATCAACATGAAAATATGAATCTAAAATAAAAAGGTATAAAAGAGTACTCGTCAATTTACGAGATTAAATAACATACTTGCAATTTAATGCAAAGAAATCAACATTTGAAAATTCAGTAAAAAGCATTCAACATGCATACTAATAATTCAAGATAATATCTCTTAATTAATAAGCAAGGGTATAAACACTTGCCTCTGATCCTTAGCTATTTCGTAACGCTGAAACAATACGATTCCCTCCTTATTCTGTCTTATCGCACGATTCTCTACTTCCGTCCTTCTTTGCTCTAACGCTCTTGCGAACACCACTAGTCTGCTTTTACCATTTCGAATCCACGTGCCAGCCTCGATAGTCAAACATGAGACGGTACTTAGTCTTCAACGTATGATTTCACATTCCATAAACGATTGTAACTTAACTTCGATAATCTGACTCGTCTCGTCCAATAGCCTCTGTTGCATAGACAACCACATTTCAATTGATAGAATGATCACAACTAACTATACAAGTAATCCTCGTAACTCGCTCGACAAAAGTCTCCATACTATAACGTCAACAGTTAGGTCAACATCTCACAATTCTCATTTTCTAATATAACCGACAAATTTTTATCCCAACTACCCCACACGATAATATTAGACACAACCAAAGCCTTTAAACAAGTCTCCAAACAATTATTCGCATTTACGACTCAACAACCAGATAATTCACTTAATTCATATAGCACGTATCGTCATTTAATTGTGATAAATAAATCACGTAAGTCTCGTAACATCTAAGAAATAATTTTAGAAAAATATACGACTCTCATTTCAAAGGATTTAAACCTCAAAAATATTTTTAGGTCAAAATCAGACCATTTCTCCCAATATAAAGATTTAAAAACAATTTAATCAATTAATATAAAATTAATTGACAATTTCCGAACTCTCCAACTATTTTTAAATAATTAAACCAAGCTAGAAAATAATTAACCTCAATTTTAATTAATTATATCTAATTAATAATTAATTATTAAGAATTAACTGATTAAAAGAATTAATCAATTAATTAAATTAATTAATTATTAATCAAAAATAATTAAAATAATTAAATTTAATCAATTTCCGAATTTAAATAAATTTTTTCTGAATTTATAAAATTTTCGGAATAATAAAATGTTTTTTTAAATAAAAGATATGATTTTTAGAATTTTTAAAACCATTGATTTATTTTATAAAAATAAATCACAGAAACACTTTTCTGAAAATAGATTAGGGTTTCTAAGATCAAACCGGGTCGGGTTAGGTTTTTGAAAATGGGTTGCCAAGAACTTTCCGGGTTGCCAAGAACGACCCACCGGAAACTGGGTTTCCCAGTTTCCGGCCGGCGTCCGACCACCGGAAAACTTCTCCGACCAACCCAAAACATTACATAACACACGCTATTGCATAGGGAATCACGGGCTTTCAAAACAGCACTGAATTTCAGTCAGAAACAACGCAAACGGGGTTCGAATCGAACCCAAAAACTCGTCGCCGCCGGCGGCTCAGTTCTCCGACCAACCGAATTCAAATCCAAACATTAAAACTAATTACACACCTCAATTCTACATTCAACGATCTACAACCTAGTATAAAAATTAATCAAAACCGATTAGCCAAGCAAAAATCCGGCAAAAGCTACAAGAACTCCGGTGAACTTCAACCTTTTCCGATCTGCTCGAATTCGAGCTTAAAAATTTAATTAAAAATCATACCCATACTCTAAATCACATAACAATCACAACCATGCCATCAATTATCACTAACAATCAATATTAAGATTTCCCCCAAATCAAAATAATAAATTCGAAATATTTAAATACTTAAAAAAAAAAAAACTCAGAAATCATACCCACATGAATTTTGATGATGGATTTGGATAGGGGATGATGAGAGATTCGATTTGGTTACAAGAACATTGAAATCGGATTCCGATAACGCCTTCAAAATTGAATTTGATTCTCAAGAACACGAAGAACACGTTCTAGGGTTTTTCGGATTTTTAACTGTAATTAAGATTGATTATACGAAAAACAAAGTACGATTTGCCTTTTTATAATAAACGGAAAATAATACCCCAAACGACATTTTTGGATCGATATTGATCCGATGGATCGTTTTAAAGATAATATAACAGAATATATACTTTAAACCTTTAATAAAGTAGAATACACGTTTTACGAGACGATAATCATCCATAAAGTACGGATAACTACAAGTATCGTTTAATACAAAATATACGAACCAAAATACCTCCATTACGAATATTTTCGAATACTTCCCACTTTAACGAATGAAATATTGGTACGAACGATATACCAATGTCCCGAATAATTTGGGAACGATCCAAATTTTCTTTTCGATAATTAAAATAGAATAAAATAGTACGACATCCTTTTCAAAATAGTTTCTAATTCCCCACACATTTCACATAGCACCACAATATCACATATTCAATCATTTAACGAATAACTTAGCATGTTTAAACAGATAAATCATTTAATAACTCTTAATATGAAATTAAAATTTCATTTCACATCACATAATAACACGTAATTTTCCCGGATCTTACATCCTTCCCCCCTTAACATGATTCTGTCCTCAGAATCAACTTGCGCAAACATAGGTGGATATTTTTCCAACAACTCATTCTCAAATTCCTAGGTTGACTCTTCAACCTTAGGATTTCTCCTCATACTCATACTAATTTGACTCCTCTATTACTTATCACTCTCTCATACTGACTCAATATCTCAGTCGGTTACTGAACATAGAACAATTTAACTAGATCTCTATAGGTTCATTTTTTTTTATGAAATATACTATGAATACACCACTCACGGGGTGGTAAGCTAACTTATATGCAACTTCCCCAACACACAGTAGATCGACGTAAGGTAGCATTTCAAAATCGTCATAGTAACTGTTGTCGTAAGGAAATCTAATCATGGTAAATGATCCTTCCAATTACCTTCAAAATTTAGTGCACAATTATAGTTTGTCTGAATCCTTTAATTAGGTCGCGGAGTTCTGTCAAATACAATTAAACCCGTCATTCCATGTCGTACTCTTATCTCATTCAAATAGAGACGAACCAACTCACCCAATGAATACCTCTCGTTAATCGGTCAATAATAACTCAAATAATATCATGATAAGCTCTAGGCCTTAACAACTCTACTACACAGTTTATCTTAACATGTCTCCACTTCCAATCAGGAATCTCTTTAGTCGTAATTGTCTACTACATCTCTGTTATCCTGTCTTCATTTTCTAACATCTCAAGTACTTAAACACTCACTAACATCAATATTCTTTTAAATCTCTTATATATACTTACATTTATTTCTTATCCCTTATTCTTTCTCGTTCCCTCCTCCTGTCATTGAATTCCATTTCTTTCTCCATAACTCTTTCCTTTATGTAGCCCTTTTTCTTTAATCAATTCTGGTTGAATCCTTATTTCCGTCATTCCTTCTAGTTGATCTCTTGTTATCATAACCTTAAAACTCCATCCTTTCTAATCCTTGAACCGAAGATATTTACGTCTCTAATCTTCCTTTTTCTACTCATACTATCAGCCATCCATATTCTTGGGTCAACTTTATCTACCTCCAATATATCTAACAACTGCTTTCAACGATCACATACCTTCCATGCCAAACAAATATTCAGTTTAAAACAACCACTCATTACCTTGTCCATTGTCTTTAAATCCTTATTAACTCCTATTCATCTTCTTTCCCTATCTATAATTGTGAGAATATTCCTTATCAACTTGGTGACTTAATCCCATATCTTTAAAATTGTTCTACTTAGTTCCAATAACTTAATTGCTCTCCATCTGATTCCTAAATAATTCAGAAGATACATTCACAGTAACACTCAGGACACCTTTTCCATGGTTCCATCTCAATTCCCAAACAGCTTGATCAACTCAACGTCATTTTGATTTTCATCCTATACATCCACATTGACTGGTAAGATCTACCTTAACTATCGTGAGAAAAAGACTTGCAACCATATCATACAATCCTGAAATACTCAAAGATTAACTCATTCTCCATTATTAGCCTATCATCAAATTTTAAAAGTTCTTCTCATTGAGACAAAAATCTATTATGTTCATCTTCCACAACATGGGATATCATCAGCACAATTACACATTTTCCCCCAATTTCCAATCAACTTTTGAATTATCTAACTTCACCTCTTCCACATCGTAACGTTAATCGATAGAGAGAGAACAACTGGCTCCGTTATATGTTACTAGTATTCTAATCGCATCGTAATCCGCTTTCGCTCGTGGTAATTCAATCGCAAATTCTTCGTTCATTGTGGTAGGGTAAATTTCAGTTCACCCTAATGGCATACCTCCCAGATTATTTGGTATAACACAAATTCATGATATTTTGAAGTGAAAAGATTCTATATCGTAGCAAATGTCCCACAATTGGGGTTACCAATCTGCATATTCCAAAGCAAACATTATTGGAAGTGAAAGAATTACTGAGAGACCGATTTGATCACATGAACTCAATGTTGTGTGTCTCTATTAAGACAGTACTAAAGGTAATTAGCCTTCTTGTATTTCACAACACACAAGTGACGGCGTCCCGTCAGACTTCTATCACATAGACAGATAGTCCTTGTGTCCCCTATAAATAGGGTTGTTTACCTCAGTTGGAGTAGAGAAATATGAAAAAAATTTAGAGTCGGAATAACAACCAGGGCCTTTCGATAAGAAATCTCAAATACACACCTTGGATTGAAATTGAATAGATTCCAAAGGTGTTATTTCCAGAAAAGAAAAACAACCACAAAAGGGATGTATCAACAAGTAGTATCACATCATAACTAGAGTTATCCACCCCTGAAAAATAAAGGAGTTGGAATTCGAATAGCATATTTTCAACAGGCTTCACAAATTTGAAATAGATATCACAACAACTTCTGATGCAATTGCAATCATGATTGATCAAAAGTATCGAGTACAAGGTCAAAAGGTTGAATATATTCACCACACAAGTTTCGCTTAAAGAAATGTCAAATATTTCCTTAGGATGGGAAGGTATTACCAAGGTCTTCACATATGACTCCTCCGTCGACTCCTTCGCTAGCTCGTTATTCGATTTCAGCCCTTCTTTTCCACGTCGCAAAGTTATCAATATCGTACATCGTCGTCGACTCGTAATAGTCCTCGAAGATTCCGCCTTAGACGTCTACAAACGTAAGAAGTTCTATCCATCTCAGCACAACTATCTCAATCAAATACCTCTATCTCAACTCACTCAGCGGTACTATATCCAATAGTCCAACACGAACTCTAAATGAGCTCTGACGTTCCTTATATAACTATATACACTCCCACACACTCTCGTTTCTAGTTTTACTATAACCCTTGCTCTGATACCAACCTGTAACGCCCCAAATCCGGGGTCAAAGGATTTGGTCGTCACACTGCACCCTTAATCCAAACAACCTGTTCAATATAAAATCAACACAATAATAATAATATCTGTGACCCCAACTCTACCAAGAATCTTTAAAGGTTATAGTGCTAGAAACAAGAATCCAAAATTTCATTACAACAATCTTTCTTCTTTATAACCATTCTCTTTACAAAAATTCTAATACACTAGTATAACTTCGATAAGAAATATACCAGGCAACTAATCTTATACAATATATTATTCCATAGAAAAAATCTATATACAAAACCTCTCACTAGCTCCAAATGCTCTGGATCAGAACGTCTTTACGCTAATATCCTTCCCCATCTCTGATCAGCTACGCGGACAACTCTCACCAATATACCTTCTTACTGGCAGGCTAAAATATATATAAAGAAAACAAGTATGAGCGAATGAATTGCTCAGCAAGTGCATTATCAAATATAATACGAAAGGTTTCCAAAATAAACTTTGGATTTTCAAATAACAAACTTTTGTTTTTGAACATTTGTAATCTTTAAAACTTCTCAAAACAAGTTTAGTAATTTATCACAATTTCTCATTCAGCTTCTCGCAACTGAATAGTTTAAAACACAAAAAGGTTTATATTGGATGTCACGGCGACCGAATCAACAATAACTACAATAGTATGTAGAAAATACGAATTAAGTATAACTCATATGTCTTTAAGACCACAGTTTGTATAAAGATACTAATTTGAGGATAACAGATCTATTCACAACATTCTCTGAAACCAACAACTCTGGAAGGGTAGAATAATCAAGGAGTAAGAATGAGCCAACGCGCTCGGTCATGGAACAAAGAATGCACTTCAAGACTTCAACATGGTACCGACTGGATACGCGGTATGAATAAAACTCATCAGAATAGATATCTCACGACTACCAATGGAATCAAGGAAGTGGATTTCGACTATTTGGAATCCAAATGAATTAAGAGTAAGTTATTTTAGCAAGATTGAAACCACCATTTATTAATCAACAACCAACAACTTCGCACAACGAATAATCCTGAATATCAGGGCATAACTCACAAGTACAAAATATACGGATGTAACTCATCCTAGAAATGAAAATTTATATTAGAATTGGATTTTTCACATTTATCAAATCAAAGGTTGTGCTGCTGGCCAGCCACGCATCAACCCCGGACTTGCTTATAGCAAAGTCCTCTACTGGATCCTAGGCCACTCTGGGCCTTAATTTATTCCGACCATAAATATGGCCCGACCAATTACTGGTCCCATTTTAAAATATTCCAATTCTATATTATATACGTCAGGTGTCAGTACAATTGAAAACCTTACTTCGACAATCAGGTGTCGGAAGAATCGACAACCCTAATACAACAATTGCTGGAAAACTCACGTCCAGGAAACAGTTCAATTATGAAGAATCCATCAAGGAATAACAATATAATCTAGTATCGACGAGATTGACACAATATTGGGAGGTGCACATGAAAAGTGATAATATAATAAACATCGACGAAATCGATGTAACAACTGGGATATTAATGAAGAATAAACAATGACATGCTCAACAAGATTCAGTCTGATATGAAACATGCATTATGATATCAACAGAATTTGCAACAACTCAATATAGAATAGGGTTCAAAGAACAGGCTCTAGATGGCCTCAACAGTTCAAATTATCACATCATGGAAGAATTAGTTAAGATTTACTAATCTGGTAAGTGACAAGAAAATCAAGTTCAAGTTTAAGAAAAAATCAAGGTGAAGTTTATAAATGAAGAAAACAAGGGTTTACTGACTTCTGACAGAAATAGTTCAAGTCCTTCTAACATATACTTATAATAGATAAGCCTTGTATTTGAAGGAAGTAAACTAAATCATGCACAACATATATGAATTCGACTCAAGGAATGGATCAGATGATCACATTAACAAGAAATGATAATAATACTTGTTAGATATAATTGCTGACGTTTGTTCATCAGTGTTTAAGTACCAGGTACATATCAGAGTTCATATAGAAGCCAGTCAGAGTTTGATAAAGTCTGACTGGGTGAAGAGTTGACATGGAAGCCGGTCAGAGTTTGATAAAGTCTGACAGGGTGATAGTTGAATTAGCTGTCGGTGCTGAATTGAAGATTCTAGAAGCAATATATTCTGAAGATGGAAAGAAGCAGAATATATTGATACAGCTAAGGAGACTGGACAGAAGACTGAAGCAATCCTTAATTGATAATAATTGTATAGCTAATTTATAGGAGTATCAATTAGATAAGGATTGTATGTAGCTGTGTACTATATAAACACAGATAGGTTATCTCTAGAAGAGAAGCGAACATTGAATATATTATTCTTGTAACCTAGTAGCTCTTTGTGATTCATTAACATCACTAAGAGAGAATTATTTAATATAATTCAGTTTGTTGATTTACAAACCTGTGTTCTTGATTGTTATTCTCATACATACTTGATTATATATTGTGTATTCGGCCTAACAATTGGTATCAGAGCCAAGGCTGTTTAATATATACAATTTTACGATTCAATCACAGTAATAATCATGTCTGAAGAAAATCAAACAGCTCCCAAGGCTGAACAGGTTAAGCCTAATTCTGTGAGTCGATATGAAACAATCAGGGTTCCAATACTCAGGCCAGTAGAGTATCCGATTTGGAAGGTGAAGATGACCATGTTTCTGGAAGCTACAGATCCAGAATACCTTGACATAATTTATGATGGTCCTCATATGCCGACTAAATTGTCCCCTGTTGTTGATGGTCAAGAACAAAAGACTGTTCCAAAGGAAAAGAAAGATATGACTCCTGAGGACATCTCATCAATTGCAAAAGATGCAAAGGTTAGACATCTTCTCCACAGTGCTTTAGATAATGTTATGTCTAACAGAGTAATTGGCTGCAAGACTGCCAAAGAGATATGGGATGCTTTAGAAGTCAGATGCCAGGGAACAGGTGCTATTAAGAAGAACATAAAGACAATACTCACACAGGAGTATGAGCACTTTGATTCAAGACCTAATGAAACCTTGACTGAGACTTATGACAGATTTTGTAAACTATTGAATGATCTGTCTCTGGTTAATAAAGAATATGAGCTTGAAGAGTCTAATCTCAAGTTTCTGTTATCTCTACCTGAAAAGTGGGATTTAAAGACAACCACAATAAGAGATAATTATGAGCTTTCTGATACAGATCTTGATGAAATCTATGGGTTGTTGAAAACTCATGAACTGGAGATAGAACAAAGGAATAGAAGATTGAGTAAAAAGACAAAATCTGTTGCTCTCAAAGTTGAGGAGAAGCCCATTAAGAAGGAATCTTCAAGAAAGAAAGCCAAGGGAAAGGCTTTAGTTATTAAATCTGAAAGTGAGTCATCAAACTCTGATGATGACTCAAACTCTGATGAAGCTTTTGATTCTGAGGATGATGAAGAAGAGATGATGAAGATGGCTGCTTTAATGGTGAAGACTTTCAAGAAGATGGGATTCAAGAACTTCAAGAAAGGAAAGAGATTCTCAAGGAAAGACTCAAACTCTGAAAAGAAAAGTTTTAGAAAGTCTGATGGAAGAGAGACCAAGTCTGGCAAGAAGGATAAATCTGAAATCCAGTGCTACAGGTGTAAGGAGATGGGTCACTATGCCCCAGAGTGCAAGAAAGGCAAATCTGAGAAAGCACTCATCTCTAAAGGCAAAGACTGGGCAGATACTTCAGACTCTGATGATGGAGAAAATTATGCTCTTATGGCAACTGTCAGAGATGAGACTGAATCATCTGAAAATAAGGTACCCCTAACTACTTAAGCTTATGATACTGATAATATATCTGAGTTAAGAGTATATCTGAAAAGCGTACATGTTAGCTATAGGGATCAGACTTTAGAGAATGAGAGAATTAAAGCTGAGAATCTTAGTCTTAAAGATAGAAACAAGTTTCTTGAAGGAGAACTTGAAAATATGAAGCAGATTCAAAAAGAAAGAGATGATGCTGTTTATGTAGAACAGGAGTTGCTCAAAAGATATAAGCAATTAGAATCTGATCTAGAAAAAGAAAGAAAAATAATCAAGACTTGGACAGATTCTGGAAGAGACACTCATCAAGTGTTTCAGACAGATTCTGTAGGTTTAGGCTATTGTGAAAATGATGAACTTAGGTTTAAAGACAAGGTTAAGGTTAAACCTCAACTTAAACCTGTGATATTTGTTCCAGAAGCCAATAAGTTAAAATCTGTTGTAATAAGAGAAGCTGATATGGAATCAGGTGAAGCCTGTGAAAGACAGGAAAATATTATAACAGAAAAACTTATGGAAAGAGAAGCTGTTAGAAAGCCAGTAAAAACTTGTGAAAAACAGGTTAATGTTGGTTTGATGACAGGAAAACAGTTCAATCATAAGCTCAAAGAGGTAAAATCTGCCATGAAACCAAAAGGATCCAAGAAGAATAGGAATGGAAAAATAGGCATAAATAAAAGAAATAATCATTTGCCTAATGCTGCTGCTCCAAGGAAAACATGTTATAATTGTGGTAGTTCTAATCATCTTGCTAATTACTGCACAAAGAATAAAAATATCAATTCTTTACCTTCTACATCAGGAGTAAAGAATGATTATGTTAGGGTTAGACCACAGACTTTATGCACACACTGTGGGAGCACTTGGCATTCCATTTATACTTGCAAGAGTTATCATGCTATTTATCACAACTATTATGAGCTAAAACCCAATCTGAAATGGGTTAGAGCAAACTCTGCAAGTGTAAAGTCAGACAATGTTAGTTTAAACTCTGTTGATAGTAATTCCGCTGCAAAAACTAACACTGTTAAGAAAGACAAAGGATCCAAGCAAGTCTGGGTCCTTAAAACTAACACTTAGTGTTTATTTGTGATTGCAGGGTATAAAAGAGAGCACACTTATCTTGGACAGTGGATGCTCAGGACATATGACTGGAAATAAAGCCCTGCTATCAGACTTTAAGGAGAAGGCTGGCCCAAAGGTTTCCTATGGAGATGGCAACATAGGACACACTCTGGGATATGGCAATATTAATCTTGGAAGTGTCATCATCACTAATGTAGCTCTAGTCTCAGGACTCAAGCATAATCTGCTATCTGTGAGTCAAATCTGTGACAGAGGAAATCATGTAGATTTTCACACTGAATACTGTGAAGTTATCAGTAAATCTACTGGAAAAGTTGTTCTAGTTGGACACAGGCGCAACAACATTTATGAAGCAAGTTTGGTAACAAACTCTGATGGAAAAACAGTGTGTCTGACTGCAAAAATGTCAAATGAAGAGAGTTGGAATTGGCATAAGAAGCTCTCTCATCTCAATTTGAACAACATAAATGAGCTTATAAGAAAGGATCTTGTAAGGGGACTCCCAAAATCAATACTCAGTCTAGATGGCCTATGTGATTCTTGTCAAAAGGCCAAGCAAAGGAAGTCATCTTTCAAGAGCAAATCTGAATCTTCAGTAGTGGAACCTTATCATCTTCTACATGTTGATCTCTTTGGACCAGTGAATGTGATGTCTATGGGCAGAAAGAAATATGCTCTAGTAATTGTTGATGAATATACTAGATATACATGGGTATATTTCTTATCAAAGAAGGATGAAACTGCTCAAACTCTGTTGGATCATGTAAATCTACTGGACAAAGGATCACAGCACAAAGTCAAAATTATAAGGAGTGATAATGGAACTGAATTCAGAAACTCAATTATGGAAGCTTTCTGCAAGGAAAGAGGAGTGAAACAAGAATTTTCTGCACCTGGAACTCCACAGCAAAATGGTGTAGTTGAAAGAAAGAACAGAACTTTAATTGAAGCTGCCAGAACAATGCTTGATGAAGCAAAGTTACCAACCTATTTCTGGGCAGAAGCTGTTCAAACTGCTTGTTTTACTCAGAATGCAACATTGATCAACAAGCATGGGAAAACACCATATGAGATGGTGAAAAATAAGAAGCCAAATTTGAAATATTTTCATATATTTGGATGCAAATGCTTTGTGTTAAAGACTCATCCTGAACAGTTGACTAAGTTCGAGTTAAAAGCTGATGAAGGAATCTTTGTTGGTTATCCATTGTCAACAAAAGCATCCAGAGTCTACAATCTGAGAACTAAAGTGATCATGGAATCCATACATGTGTCATTTGATGACAAAAAAATAACTGGACTTGATGACTTAGATGGATATGATCAACTGCGTTTTGAAAATGAAGGTTTACTCTCTGATGATGTAAACTCTGATGAAGCAGTACCGACAAACTCTGATGAAGCAGTTCTGACAAACTCTGACGAAGCATACTCTGAACCTCTACTGATAAATACTGGAGAAACTGGAAATTCTCAAATTGAACAAAATAGAGAACCAGTTGAGGGGGAGCGTGAAGAAGCTCAACAAGACACAGCAAGTGAGTCAGTTGAGGAAACTGATTCAAACTCTGACAGTTCAAACTCTGAGCCATCCAATTCAGGGGGAGCCTCAGATACTGCAGAAAGTCAACATATGAATCAGGAAAGCATGGATCAAGGGGGAGGATCAAATAATGATGCAAGAAACCACTTACCAACAGCAAGAAAGTGGACACAGGCACACACACCTGATCTCATAATTGGAAATCCTGATGCTAGTGTGAGAACTAGAAGTGCAACAAATAATGAGTGTCTGTATCATGCTTTCTTGTCTCAAACAGAACCAAAGAAAGTGGAGGAAGCTCTTCAAGATGCTAATTGGATTACAGCAATGCAAGAAGAGTTAAATGAATTTGAAAGAAATGAAGTCTGGACACTTGTACCTAGACCAAAGAATAGATCAATAGTAGGTACAAAGTGGGTTTTCAGAAACAAGACTGACAGTGAAGGTGTGATTACAAGAAACAAGGCTAGACTTGTGGCTAAAGGTTATTCACAACAGGAAGGGATTGACTATGATGAAACCTTTGCTCCAGTTGCAAGATTGGAAGCCATAAGAATTTTTCTGGCCTATGCTGCACACAAGAAGTTTAAAGTCTTTCAGATGGATGTAAAAAGTGCTTTTCTCAATGGGAAGCTTGAAGAAGAAGTGTTTGTTGAACAACCACCAGGATTTGTAGATCCCAAGCATCCAGATTATGTCTACAGGCTTGACAAGGCATTATATGGACTAAAGCAAGCACCAAGAGCATGGTATGAAACTCTTGCTCAATTTCTTTTAGAAAGTGGGTTCATAAGAGGTACAATTGATAAAACCTTGTTTTATTTCAATTCTGGTGATGATTTGCTTTTAGTTCAAATTTATGTAGATGATATTATCTTTGGATCTACTAATGACAAACTTTGTAAGAAGTTTGCAAAGCTTATGCAATCCAGGTATCAAATGAGCATGATGGGAGAGCTTAGTTATTTTCTAGGCTTACAGGTCAAGCAAACAGATGATGGTATTTTTATCAATCAAGCAAAATATACTAGAAATCTTCTTAAGAAATTTGGTATGCTTGATAGTTCATCTGCTACAACTCCCATGGCTACAGCAACAAAGCTAGACAAAGACACATGAGCCTCAGTAGATATGACAAATTACAGAGGAATGATATGGTCTTTACTGTATCTTACTGCAAGTAGACCTGATATCATGTATGCAACATGTCTTTGTGCAAGATTTCAAGCGGATCCCAGAGAGCCTCATCTAACAGCTGTAAAAAGGATTTTCAAATATCTCAAAGGAACCATAACCTTGGGTTTGTGGTATCCTAGAGAATCAGAGTTTAAGCTAGTTGGTTACTCTGATGCAGATTTTGCAGGCTGTAAGATAGACAGAAAAAGTATTAGTGGAAGCTGTCAATTCTTAGGTGACAGATTGGTTTCTTGGTATAGCAAGAAACAGAAATCAATTTCTACATCCACTGCAGAAGCAGAGTATATAGCTGCTGGTAGTTGTTGTGCACAAATTCTTTGGATGAAGAATCAGTTGCTGGACTATGGATTAAGGTACTCTAAAATACCTATTTACTGTGATAATCAAAGTGCTATTGCTATTACAGGTAATCCAGTACAGCACTCCATGACCAAGCACATCAGCATAAGATATCATTTTATCAGGGAACATGTGGAAGAAGGAGATATTGAACTTCATTTTGTATCTACAGACCAACAGCTTGCAGATATCTTCACCAAACCTTTGAGTGAAGCTATCTTTACAAGGCTGGTAAATGAACTTGGAATGATCTCTGGTTTTGACTAGAGATGCTGGTTAGATTCAAACTCTATACATGATTTTATGTTCATGATTCTTTGAATGTGTTAACTGTTATCTGCACCAGCATGTTAAACTCTGATAAGTAAAACTCTGTTAGTCATACTCTGACAAGTTATACTCTGATAGTTACAGTCTAATGTTATACTCTGATTGTAATTTTGTCTGACCCACATAGACCGATGAAGAAAAATGTATGAAGCATGATTTTCAGTAAGTAATCATGAATCCTTCTAAGTATTATAAACTCTGATTACAAAATGTGCAGAAATTTTACACAGCATGATACTGTCTCTATATTTACAGCATCTCTTAGTTTATTGATCCTATACACTGAGATTGTATTAGCTGTTTGCATTTTCTCTCATAAATTAATTGTATTAACTGATGAAAAGTCTAAACTCTGATTATTAATTGCAAATAATTCACCCTCAAATCAAAAGATGCCAAAAAGAGCACAAATTCCTTTGAGATCATGTTGTGCCTAGGAAGATCCAGGAACTTATTGTATGAAATAAGGGCTAAAATCTTTGATTTTTGGTGACTAGTGCCAACCACTGATTACTGGAAAAATAAAAAAAAAATAAAAAATTAATTAAAAATATATATGAAAGCATATATAGAAAGGGGGTGAAAAATAAAAGATATATCCAAATGAAAGGATATCAGTATACAGAGTTTAGACATAAGAATCAGATTTTATTTTATACATGAGAGTTTAGGCAACCAGTTATTACTGCTTTTAGTTTGTGGATTTTATGCACTTTGAGATGGTCTAAATATTTATATTCAGTAAACTCTGCTAAGTCACACACAAATACACACACCTGTACAGTTTGTGAAAAGAGTTTATGTATAAAGGAGGAGAATTGATAAACACTGATGATTTGTGTACTCTACGCCGAGGTAATTTAATTTTAATCTCTGATGGTTAAAATAAATTTTGTTGGTTTCAGACATATTATAATTTTGAGAAAAAGACATTTGTTTTGAAAATTTAAAAAGAGTATGATTGGACAGTTGTTCAAGGATGATTTTGAACAGAGGAGAGAGGTTAATGCCTAGAAAAGTGTAACAGACGGTAGTTATTGCTGTTTTTACTACGCATGCGCATTGAAAACTATCAATTATTTGCTGTCAGTCATTGCATGTATGCCACGTGTCCCACTAACACAGTTAACGGAGTAAGACAGTTGTGTATTAATGATTAAAAACTGTTCAGTTTTTAATTTTGAATTTTCCATTTATACAATACACACACCTTCATCAAAACTTTTCACATCTTACTCCAACACACATCAATTGTCACACAAGCATATTCACAAACACTTTTCTACACTCAAACTCTTTTGAATCAGTTTCTTTGATTTTTCTTCTCGATTCGTACTAATGGCTACTACAGTTTTTGTTGCTTCTGGGTTAGAGTTTGTTCCTAATAATTATTCAGCCCCATTAAACACTGTCAATGCACCAGAGGTGTTTCATATCATACAAAACTTTCTTGCTCAGTCAGCGATTGGGCATGCTTTGGTGGAACCTGAAAAACTTTCTAGTTCACAGATAAAGGCGTTCTGGGAAACAGGTTTGTATGATGATGGTGTTGAAACAGGTAACCCATCGATTATTTTTTAATATGAAGATACAGAGTATGTCATTACTGCTGGAACCATTCGCGCTGCAATGGGGTTTCCTGAATTTTCTTCGTATACAATTGGAATGGGTGATGAGGACTTGATAAGAATGATGCGAGAAATTGGGTATTCTGGACCCTTGTCGAAGATTGGACAGCTAAAATGCCCATTCTTAAGGAAGGAGTGGAGCTTCTTCTTTGATTGCATCACAAGGACTTTTAGCAAGAAATGCACAAACTGGGATGCTATTCCCACAGACAGTCTGCAAATCGGGTATTCTCTTTTATTCGATAATCATTTTGATTTTGCACGACTTGTTTTGAATAATCTAGGAGAGAAAATGACAGAGAATAGAGGAGTAGTCTATTTCTCTAGATTCTGTCAGACTTTGTTTTCTTACTGTGTTGAAGGAGTGGAAGTTGGTGAAGAAGATGTTTCTTGTTTTAAATTACATAAAAGAATATTTTCTGATCTTATTAATAAAGATGTTAAGAAAGGGGTTGTTGGAGACTTGTTGCTACCTCAATCTGTGCAACAGTTTTTAAATGATCAAGTCAATCCACCACCACAAGCTTCTTCTCAACCTGAGCCTCTACAACAA
Organism: Heracleum sosnowskyi; assembly: GCA_030848705.1. Classification (NCBI taxonomy): domain Eukaryota; kingdom Viridiplantae; phylum Streptophyta; class Magnoliopsida; order Apiales; family Apiaceae; genus Heracleum; species Heracleum sosnowskyi. The sequence continues at coordinate 77,330,268 of CM061239.1, forward strand.
GAACTGCCTCCGTCAACTTCTGTTAAATCTAAAAGGGGTGGTAGGACTAAGCATGTTGGTACTAAACCTGCCAGGGTTGCTAAGTCAAATGCTGAAGCTGGGGCATCAAAACCTGATGGTATGCCTCAGGAGAAAAGGCTAAAGAAAAGAAGAGCCAACAGAGCACAGTCTGATGCTGCTGTTGAAGATAGTGAAACTGATGAAGAAACTCTTCATCAGCGAAAAAGAAGATTAGTAGCAACACATCTCTTTTGTGCTGAGAATATTTCTTCCAAAGCTGTAGAAAATCTTGATGTTCAGATTCAAGAGGATGAAGCTGTCTTTGAGGACAGAGTTTCTATGGAGAATGTAACTCCTGAAGTACAAGAGGAGATTATTGATACTACTGTGCCTACTAAGGACAGAGTAAATACTGCAACAGAAGCTCCTACATCAAATGCTGATGATGTAGTTGAGGAAGCTGCTGATCACTCTGATAGCAGGATTTTTGAGCCTCAAGAATTTCATATGGAAGTTGAAGCAAACACCTCTTTAAACTCTGAACATTTCACAGAGGGTTTGGAAGCTGATCTAGATACTGTGAGAATTGAAGAATCCATGGCTTCTCACACAGAAATACTTACTTTTGAAGTTGAGAAAGGTGAGGAAGTCAATCAGACTTTAGCTGCTAATGCTACAGAAAATGTTCCTTTTGAAGCAGAGTTTGTTGCAAACTCTGAGGATGCTCTTGTTCTTGAAGCTCTACAACAATCTGTTGTTGAGATTGTTCAAAGAGAAGCAGAGTATAGTAATAATGCACACTCTGATGATCCTGAAAAAGTGGCAGAGAATGTTATTACAGAGAATGAAGCAGAGGATGACAATACTGAAGCTAGTCCTACTCATTCCAATCCTGATATTCAAGTAGAGTTCTCTGATATTCAAGCTAACTCTGATGAGGCAAGAGAAGTCAATCGTGCTACTGCAGAACATTTTCAGAATATGTACTTCTCAAATTGGTCGAGCAAGGATACTATCTTTTCCACTGAACGAGCTGCAGATTTTGTGACAAAGTCTTCCAAAGAGATTAAAAATCCAGAACTTCTCAGTCATCTCAAAGCCACTATTGTACAAATCAAATCATTAAACAATCGTTTTGATGCTTCTGACAAGGTGATTGAAAGTTTGAGGAATGATATAGCTACAAGAGAGCTTACACAACAGAAGGATAAATCATTGTATATTTCTTTGTGTAAAGATCAGAAGAATTTTGATTCCAGGTTGTCCAAAGTTGAAGAAAATCAAGTCCAAATGTCAACTAAGTTGGATGAAATTGCAAATTCCATTGAATTGCTCCCATCAGTTTTGATGTCTGATGATGTCAAAAAGGGGGAGAGAGTATCTAAAGACAAATGCAAGAGCTCTCAAACTCTGACTCAGAAGGATGATACTGCTGATGGTGGTGCAAGAGACAAACATCATCCAAGATCAAAGAATGTTCAAAGGCAAGGGAGGAGGTCAAACTCTGATGCTCAGACAAATGCTGATGGAAAAAGATTATACACTGGAGGGCAGTCTTCTTCAAGGGTTAGAAGTTTACTTCTTTCCTCTAAATCTCCAGTTACTGATGAAGAAGTTGCTACACAGTTATTCTTAGCAGAACATGGTAAAGATGTTACTATTGAAGATATCCAGACAGAAGAGCAATTGCTTGCTGAAGAACACAGGAAAGATGTTGAAGCTGGAATTTACAAACAGAAGGTTATCAAGGCTCCGAGGAGAAAAGAAAAAGGAATTGTTATCAAAGAGAATGTAAACTCTGATCAGAGTTTACAGTACTCAAGGAGGCCTATTTGTTCAAATGCTGATAAAGGTAAAGGCGTGATGATTGAAGAGCCTAACCTGAATAAGAAGTTTAAATCAACCTCTGACATTGCTCAAGTTGAAACAAGATTAGCTAAATCAACCTCTGACGCTGCTCAAGTTGATGTTATTACCAAAGTTATGACAACCTCTGACGTTGCTCAAGTTGTACAGAAATCTACACTACTTCCAGGATTCAGCAAACCAAAAATTCTTGAAGACTTAAAGCTTGAAGCTGTGAATTTCTCAGAAACCAGAACAGTATTGGGAAAAGAAGCCTTTGATAAATCTGGACTGGGTTCACACAGAGAGAGAAGAACAAATAACAGATCTCAAGACAACATTTCACTGGCAGAATCTGGTATTGGGGTTACACAAGAAAACCTTGATAAGTTAGAGTCTGTTCAGTTGATTTTTCACAGAGTATTGAAGAAGCAATTTTTGTTATACTTCATGAGTGATGGAAGAGTTTATAAGGTTGGAGAATCTGATGTCAATCTCAAATCATGGGAAGAACTTGAATATGTACTTTATCTTTTGAAAGTCAAGAACAGACACACTCATGATGTTGCTCAAGTGTTGAGAGAAAAGATGCTGAGATCTAAAGCTATGCTTGGAGGAGGAGTGTCAAGTGTTTATATTCCAAAGTACAGGGACCATGCTGGAAAAATAGTGGAAATGAAAAGAAACAGTGCTAGATTTAAAACTTCACTTGGAATAAAGGTTTTAGAATTTAACCTAGAGTCAGACAAAGCTCATTACATTCGACTAGGGAATGACATGAAGAAAAACAGTATCTATTCTCTGAGGGCTGCCATATATCAAACTGGTGAAGAAGATCCAGAGTATAAGGAGTTGAAAGAGATTATGATAGCTGAACTTGAGAATGCTGAAAGAAGACTGTTGATTGATTATCTCAGGACAGTACCTGATGTTCAAGAAGTCAAGTAAAGTCTGACTGTAAGTTTTTATGTTTTCTATCCTAAGTTAAAATTAAACTCTGTTATATTTTAAACACTGCATTTGTTATATGTTTTGACATCATCAATTATCTGTTTAACTTGTACATTTTGGTATGAACAAGTTGGGGGAGATTGTTAGATATAATTGCTAACGTTTGTTCATCAGTGTTTAAGTACCAGGTACATATCAGAGTTCATATAGAAGCCAGTCAGAGTTTGATAAAGTCTGACTGGGTGAAGAGTTTACATGGAAGCCGGTCAGAGTTTGATAAAGTTTGACAGGGTGATAGTTGAATTAGCTGTCGGTGCTGAATTGAAGATTCTAGAAGCAATATATTCTGAAGATGGAAAGAAGCAGAATATATTGATACAGCTAAGGAGACTGGACAGAAGACTGAAGCAATCCTTAATTGATAATAATTGTATAGCTAATTTATAGGAGTATCAATTAGATAAGGATTGTATGTAGCTGTGTACTATATAAACACAGATAGGTTATCTTTAGAAGAGAAGCGAACATTGAATATATTATTCTTGTAACCTAGTAGCTCTTTGTGATTCATTAACATCACTAAGAGAGAATTATTTAATATAATTCAGTTTGTTGATTTACAAACCTGTGTTCTTGATTGTTATTCTCATACATACTTGATTATATATTGTGTATTCGGCCTAACAATACTTGCATAGGTGCAAGATGGAAAATAGAATACTTGTAGAACAAGTAACACAACTTCAGAATTTAAAATAACCTTTTTACCCTCATAGGGTTCACAAGTTCCCGCTCATCTAGGGTTGGTAATATTCCAACCTAACATTTTTAAATCAAGTCTTCGAAAGAAGGCCTTAGTATACAACCCATAACTATCTTTTAAATCGTTTCAATACAATAACTATATTTTTCCAATCAACATGAAAATATGAATCTAAACTAAAAAGGTATAAAAGAGTACTCGTCAATTTACGAGATTAAATAACATACTTGCAATTTAATGCAAAGAAATCAACATTTGAAAATTCAGTAAAGAGCATTCAACATGCATACTAATAATTCAAGATAATATCTCTTAATTAATAAGTAAGGGTATAAACACTTGCCTCTGGTCCTTAGCTATTTCGTAACGCTGAAACAATACGATTCCCTCCTTATTCTGTCTTATCGCACGATTCTCTACTTCCGTCCTTCTTTGCTCTAACGCTCTTGCGAACACCACTAGTCTGCTTTTACCATTTCGAATCCACGTGCCATCCTCGATAGTCAAACATGAGACGGTACTTAGTCTTCAACGTATGATTTCACATTCCATAAACGATTGTAACTTAACTTCGATAATCTCGTCCAATAGCCTCTGTTGCATAGACAACCACATTTCAATTGATAGAATGATCACAACTAACTATACAAGTAATCCTCGTAACTCGCTCGACAAAAGTCTCCATACTATAAAGTCAACAGTTAGGTCAACATCTCACAATTCTCATTTTCTAATATAACCGACAAATTTCTATCCCAACTACGCCACACGATAATATTAGACACAACCAAAGCCTTTAAACAAATCTCCAAACAATTATTCGCATTTACGACTCAACAACCAGATAATTCACTTAATTCATATAGCACGTATCGTCATTTAATTGTGATAAATAAATCACGTAAGTCTCGTAACATCTAAGAAATAATTTTAGAAAAATATACGACTCTCATTTCAAAGGATTTAAACCTCAAAAATATTTCTAGGTCAAAATCGGACCATTTCTCCCAATATAAAGATTTAAAAACAATTTAATCAATTAATATAAAATTAATTGACAATTTCCAAACTCTCCAACTATTTTTAAATAATTAAACCAAACTAGAAAATAATTGAACTCAATTTTAATTAATTAAATCTAATTAATAATTAATTATTAAGAATTAACTGATTAAAAGAATTAATCAATTAATTAAATTAATTAATTATTAATCAAAAATAATTAAAATAATTAAAATAATTAAATTTAATCAATTTCCGAATTTAAATAAATATTTATGAATTTATAAAATTTTAGGAATAATAAAATGTATTTTTAAATTAAAGATATGATTTTTAGAATTGTTAAAACCATTTTTGATTTATTTTATAAAAATAAATCACAGAAACACTTTTCTGAAAATAGATTAGGATTTATAAGATCAAACCGGGTCGGGTTAGGGTTTTGAAAACGGGTTGCCAAGAACTTTCTGGGTTGCCAAGAACGACCCACCGGAAACTAGGAACCCAGTTTCCGGCCGGCGTCCGGCCACCGGAAAACTTCTCCGACCAACCCAAAACATTACATAACACACGCTATTGCATAGGGAATCACCGGCTTTCAAAACAGCACTGAATTTCAGTCAGAAACAACGCAAACGGGGTTCGAATCGAACCCAAAAACTCGCCGCCGGTGGCAGCTCAGTTCTCCGACCAACCGAATTCAAATCCAAACATTAAAACTAATTACACACCTCAACTCTACATTCAACGATCTACAACCTGGTATAAAAATTAATCAAAACCGATTAACCAAGCAAAAATCCGGCCAAAGCTACAAGAACTTCGGTGAAGTTCAACCTTTTCCGATCTGCTCGAATTCGAGCTTAAAAATTTAATTAAAAATCATACCCATACTCTAAATCACATAACAATCACAACCATGCCATCAATTATCACTAACAATCAATATTAAGATTTCCCCCAAATCAAAATAATAAATTCGAAATATGTAAATACTTATAAAAAAGAAAAACTCAGAAATCATACCCACATGAATTTTGATGATGGATTTGGATAGGGGATGATGAGAGATTCGATTTGGTTACAAGAACATCGAAATCGGATTCCGATAACGCCTTCAAAATTGAATTTGATTCTCAAGAACACGAAGAACACGTTCTAGGGTTTTTCGGATTTTTAACTGTAATTAAGCTTGATTATACGAAAAACAAAGTACGATTTGCCTTTTTATAATAAACGGAAAATAATACCCCAAACGACATTTTTGGATCGATATTGATCCGATGGATCGTTTTAAATACAATATAACAGAATATATAATTTAAACCTTTAATAAAGTAGAATACACGTTTCACGAGACGATAATCATCCATAAAGTACGGATAACTACAAGTATCGTTTAATACAAAATATACGAACCTAAATACCTCCATTACGAATATTTTCGAATACTTCCCACTTTAACGAATGAAATATTGGTACGAACGATATACCAATGTCCCGAATAATTTGGGAACGATCCAAATTTTCTTTTTGATAATTAAAATAGAATAAAATAGTATGACATCCTTTTCAAAATAGTTTCTAATTCCCCACACATTTCACATAACACCACAATATCACATATTCAATCATTTAACGAATAACTTAGCACGTTTAAACAGATAAATCATTTAATAACTCTTAATATGAAATTAAAATTTCATTTCACATCACATAATAACACGTAATTTTCCCGGATCTTACAAAACTCCATGCCTCTAAGTTCACAATCCTATTGTGGTAACTTAGTTAAGTCTAACCCAATGGTCTAACAGTTAAGTATCACATTTACTTCATCGCGCCTTACCACGATAGATTTGAGTGCTTCACTTTGGCGAACCCACTCTTTCTCGATCTAGGTCTTGACGAGTGTTACCCATTGGAAGGCATCTAAGTGACTTAATATTTTAAATTTAGGGATTTTATTATTAAAACGACCATGATCCCATCATCAAGAGATTCCCAATTTTTCCTTGAACTAAGTACTTCAATTCAAAATTCATCAATGGTTTGATTTCCAGTCCAACGGAAGAGTCACAGTGGCCTCACTTAAAACCCGCCTTTCTTACAAGCGCTGCTTGTATTTTTGTCAAAATCGCCCCATATCAAAAAATCGAAAATTCATACTTATTTCCGTGTTTCATAAACACGGGAATCTCATGTTCGTTTTGTTCAATTTTAAAATCTTGAATCGTTACAGATTTTATCTTGTTTAGCATACATGGCATGGGTGATGTATCTAATACATACAATCATTATAGCTACGCATACATATTGTCATCACATGCATCATATATGTAAAGTGCGTAAAGTAAACGTGCTTGGTTATGGCCCAATCCTATGCGATTTTTCCATGCTAAAGGAAAAATCGTGGTCAACCTATGGTGGTATGAAATACAACATAATAATACATGTCTTCATGCTTCATTTTAATGACTCCTTTTGATCGCCTCCTTGGTATGCCTTCAAGTCTTCATATATTTATGTCTCCATGTCTTCAATTACATTACATAATATGAAAAAGATAATCTAATAAACTTACAAGAGAAACTCGAGTTACATTCGAGATTTAATCATTACAAGAATGAACGACATGCAAGTTGTATTTAAAACCAAGACCATAATAAAAAACCACTAACCTATGGGTCTTAGGGCCATAACCATACACCATTCTCAATTTACAGTTAAGAACATCTCATATTGCATCAACATATCACACCATATCATATTTTTCATGATCCAATCACAAAATCAAATAAAGTGTAAATCAGAAAATTAAAATCAGAATTATGAAAACAATAAATCGCTGTTTACAGACAGTAAACGACGTCAAACGCCTTACAGATGAACGAGTGGCATAGTCAGTATTGTTCAGACGCCCGTTTCCCTTTCCGAAAAGGTATTTTCGGCGAAATTCTGAGACAATATGCAAATTTCACCAAATATGCGTAGCCAATCAGAAATCGTATCGAATACGATTCTCATAACAAGAACAAAAATATATCATGTATATATCAGTATACATACAGATTATATGATCATCATATGATCATCATATGATCATCTCAATCATCATTATTATACAATTTATATATATACATCAATACAATATTCATGTTTTCATAAAAACAACGCATCAATCATGATAGTCGCAAACATGATTTTATCATCAAAACAATAAACATATAAACGAATTAAACACTTTTCGCGAGTAGCTCTGATGCCATTGAAGGGTTCCGGGCATGAAAACTCAACGGAAAAACGCGTAAAACAGAAAAATTAACGAAACCCTCCGCAGGATCCATGCGAAAAACGATATTTAATTCGTGAATATAATCGTTTACCTTTTGAAGCTTTACGAACGGCTGATTAATGGAGGTCCTTTGATATGATCACCACGTATCCCGCCTTGCGATATACATCTCTAATTAGTCCACACAAACGCCCGATCGTCCAACGATCACCGGAGTTGGTACTAGCCAAGAACTGCCCTCGGAACTCTCTCTCTCTCTCTCTCTAGCCTCTCTTTGATTTAGAGCTGCTAGGGTTTTTAAGAAAAACGTTTTTTTCAATTAACCCTAAAACAATACATCATAATGTATTTATATGGAGAGAATTCTGGGCCTATACCTAATCTGATTGGGCTTCCAAAACCCAATCTAATTATTAGTAGTATTATTTATTATATTCGAATTATTATATAATTAATCAAGTCCTACTTAATTAATCCAATAATTCAATAATAATAATAATTCAATTAAATTCAAAATTTAATTAATGCTCCGTTTAAAACGTTCTTTATGTGTAACCCTTTAGGTTATTATTACGTTGGCAATAATTTTAATATCTCATAATAAAATTATAAACAATGAGCGGCATCTAGTAATACATCATTGCTACCCAAGTAATAATAATAATTGGTGATCCAATTAAACCTTTAATGAATAATGTTCCATGTAATATAATCCTTTTAACCTTATATTATAGATTAAACTCGAGGCATAGTTTATGTCATCCTCTTCAACATTTAATCCCGGTTTACTTGATCGATGAGTAGACTATTAAACAAATCATAATTTGAGCATGGCCATGCATTTCATAGTCTCACTCAATCAAGAGGCCAATAATATCACTCCTAAAATAGGAGGGTTAAATCCTATATCTATCATTCATATTTCTCATATGATTCATAATATACCAAATGTCCACCTTTATCATTACACGGTCAAAGGTAACTTTGAGTAGAATCAAAGTATATTAATTCTCATATAGAAATATAATGATTTCAAGTCTAAGGATCATTACACCATTATCATTGTGAGAATTGCTTATGACACTTGATAACATTTACCATGAAGAATTCACACGGTGGGTCTATCCAGTGCCATGTTCTGCTAACATGTACTTATGTCTTTGACTTTAGTATCAACATACTTATGACCAATGAGATGTGGCCATCATTCAAAAAACATACTAGTCTTAATGCATTATTAGTGTCCTCAAATAATAATACTCGACTAGGGATCTTTTAGGATTATAAACACTACTCATATAATCTCATTTCTAAGTCACATACTTAGAGATATAGAATTCATGCTTATATTCCAAGGACATTTATTATTGTAATATTTATATCGCAGTTAATAAAGACATAATAAATAATTGAAAGAAAATCCATAGAACATATTTATTAATAATCAAAATGTCTTCCCTAAGAACATTATAGTATTGTCTCTAGGGCACAAGCACTAACAGGTATTGTATATAGTTCATTTCTAGTAAATATTATATTGTATAAATTTAGTTTTGACTGGTATACTTCACATCGAAGTTATATCAGTGTTATAGATTTTATGTGAAAAGTATTGTTGTATAAGAAAGTTAAAGTTTAGTAAAGTTTGGATTCTTGTTTCTAGCACTATAGCCTAAAAGAATCTTGGTAGAGTTGGGGTCGTAGATGTTATATTTGAATTGGTTTAATATTTAGCAGGTTGTGTAATTGAGATTTTAGCGTGACGACCAAATCTTCTGACCCCGGGATTTGGGGGCGTCACAGTTGGTATCAGAGCAGAGTTATAGTAAACTAGAAACGAGAGTGTGTAGGAGTGTGTATAGTTATGTGAAGAACGTCAGAGCTCATGTAGAGTTCGTGTTGGACTATTGGATATAGTACCAATGAGTAAGTTAAGATAGAGATACTCGTTTGAGATAGTTGAGCATAGTTGAGTTGAGTTGGATGGAAATCCTTGCGACTGTAGATGTAGGTGGTGGAATCTTCAGAGACTATTGCGGGTCGACGATGATGTATGATATCGATAACCGTAGGACGTCTAGCAGAAGAACTTAGAATCGAATGACGAGTCATCAGAGGAGCTGATAGAGAAGACATACTTTAAGACCTTAGCAATATTTCCCTTCTTATTGAATTATGTGACACTTCTTTAAGTTTCTAAAACCCTTTCAAGTTGTGATATTCGAACTTCTACTTTTCCTCAATCAGGAATAACTCTATTATTGATAAATCATCATTCCTCGTATTGTGCCAGCAATTTCTTTCTGGTTATTCTTTTCCCCGGAAGTAGTACATTTGGAATCTGTTTAGTTGTAATCCAGGGGTGTATATGAGAATTTCTCATCAAAATGCCTTAATTGTTAGTTTGACTTTGGACTTCTTTTAATATTCTCTACTCTAACTGAGACGAACAACCCTATTTATAGGGGACACAAGGACTATCTGTCTGTGTGATTGAAGTTGGATGGGACGCCATCACTTGTGTGTTGTGCAACACAAGAAGGTTAATTACCTTTAGTAATGTCTTAACAAAGACACACAACATTGGTTCATCTAATCATATTGGTCTCTCAGTGATTCTTTTATTTCAGAAATGTTTGTTTTCAAATTCGTAACTCGATAACCACAATTGTGGGACACTCGTTATGATACGACATCTTTTCACTTCAAAATATCATGAATCTGATTATCTCAAATAATCTTGGAAGTATGCCAAGCAGGTTGGAATTAGTTAACCTTTGCGGTGGGATTACCAAGAGTCAAAGCGGATCAAGAGGCGATTAGAATACTAGTAACGTGTAACGCGTAGTCATACAACCGGGTTTGCCCTTATAGAGGAGTTGGTAGAATACCAGACTAGAAAGAATAAGTATCAAAGAGTAAAGAATTAGTATTATTGCGGATACAACCAGAGTTGGAAGTTATTAAAAGAACCTTAGTGACACCTTCAGCTGATTCCGAGGACGGAATCCTTGTAAGGCGGGTAGATTGTAGTACCCCTAATTTTCAGGGTTTCTTTATATTATTATTCAAATATTTTATTGTTTTTCTCAAAGAAGAGGAACGAAATTATGTGTATATTTTATTTAAAATATTTGTGAAAGCTGGTTATTTTATCTGGCAAATTAGGTGCGAATTTCCTATTTATTTGAGTAATAAAAATAGTAATATTTATTTATTTTGAGTAAATTAAAAATTTGCTGCATTGTGTGATTAAATGTTTAAATAATATTATGTGAATATGTGAGGTGGTATTATGTGTTAAAAATTTATTTTTGACAATTATTAGTAAATTTGAGTCCGACATATTTGTTCTAAGTAAATTAGTTCAAAATTCATTTAATTATGAATTTTGTGTGTTTAAATATTCCTAGAATGATTTTAGTATATAAATAATTTTATTAGTTAAATTTAATTATTTTAGAGTTTAATTCGTTTTAAAAATCATTTTTCAGTATCGTATTAGTTCCGCTAAATTTCAGTTAAGGGGCTAATTAAAGTAGTGTGGCCTCATCCTTATCTATTAGTCAACCTAATCTATTTCTAATAATACACAAACACACACCCAGTACATATACTCACACACACCACACTCACGCTCACACCTGTAAAAACACACACTCGGCAAATTCTGTCAAAAGCAAAGAAAAGGAAAGTAAACACAGTAAAGCCGCCACCTCCCTTCCGTTTTCTTCCGCACACACGCGCAGTCACCCCTTCCCCTGCGGTTTCTACGCTACCACCGGCCGCCAGTGCTTCGTTTCTTGCCACCACAGCCGTCGCCAGTACCGCCACCCTTCACCTCCGTTTTTCGGCGATTCCCGCCGTCCTGCAGCCGATCGCCGCCGTTCCTCCGTTCCCGGCCAACTGCCGCGAGCTCCGACGCCACCACACCCCTCTCCCTGTCAATTCCCGAGCCAGCTGAGTTGTGGTACAGTGTAAATTCCCCCGTGAATTCGTTTTTATTATATGTGGCTGTTAATTCATTTCCTTCATTTTGTATTAGTATAAATTTGTTTTTATTTAATTATTATATATGGTTTATGCAGATTACTGGATGTGTTATTACTAAATGCATATTTTATTTAATGGTTTTTAAATTATGTTCAGTAAATTTCAAGTCTTTGGTAGTATATTTATATTAATAATTCATATTAGTGATGTCAAAGTTATTTGTATATTATGTGTTAATGGTTTCACCAATATTGTGAATATTTCTAGCCGTATATTAAAGGATAGCATTTAAAATTTAGTGGTTAAAGTAGAGTTTAAATTTGAGATGTAAGTTAACTTGTGTGTTGTAAATTCCTAATCAAGTTTATATGTATGTTGTTGCGGTTTAAATGGTTTTAGAGGACCATTTAATATTTTAGTGTTAAAATGATTTTAAATCAATTAGTTGATTTTAAATATAATGTTTGTTTAGCCTCGTTTTTATAGTTGTTAATTATGGTGTAGTGGTTTTACTGAAAGGTATTAAGTCTGAGATTCGAATTAGTTTATGTTGGTTAATTTTATTTCGAAAATGTGGATTATTGTGATTGGTTATACAGGTTATTGTTGTGCTGTACTATGTGATCCGTCCTGTGACTGGGGACGCAGCATAGTACATGCAAAATTTCTGGCTAGTCCTGTTTACGAACGGGTCATGCCGAAATTTCGTAAAATCTAAGTATGTATTTTCTTATTTGTTTTAAAACCCTTAGAGTTTAAAAAGTAATTGAATTTGATTATCTTTAATCAATTTTAGATAGTAATGAAATTAATTTAATTGACCAATTAAGTTAAGAGTTAATTGGTGAATTTTATTAATTGGTTATTATTTAATTTTGATTATTTATAAATCAAATTTGATTATTATTTTCAAACTATTTTATTATTTTAGTATTTATTTATTCATTATCTGTTTGACTTGATTGATTTAGTCGAGTAAATGAGTTGTTTGACTTTAATTAATTATTTCTGACTCTGTGTCATATATATATATAAATATACACACACACACATATACGTGATTAAATGCTGCGTGCTATTATGTATGTTAATAAGTTAAGTGTTTAGTCAGTATGCTAGTGTTGAGTAAATGCACGATCACCTGCTATCTGATATAATTGGTTAGATTGCGATGTGTAAGTAGTAATAGAATTGAGTTGTGGTTATTGGTTGATTTTGATTGATTTTAATTAATCGAGTGATAACCAGATTTAAAGTATAATGATTGATTTCGATCCATAGATGTTATATTCAAATCTTTATAAAATGAAGACCAAATATTTTTCCAAAAAGAGTTTCAACTTTGTTTCGTGTCATGTGACTTGTGTAAATTGTTATGGAGTCATGAATGTATTATGATGATCTTTGGATATGGTATGTGTTTAACCGAGTTTATAAATGCTATGAAAAGGTTGATACTTAGAGTCGAGCTATTAATTGGTTTTTAATGATTGTCTCGGGAGTTAAATGTTTATTTTCTAATAATAAGTTTGGTATTGTATAGTGGTATATGAACTGATAAGTGCTATGTGTTTAGATGATATATGGGGTTGAGTATGTTATTTTATAGTTGTGAGTTCAGGTTGATTAAGTAAGTTATGTAAATCAGTTAGTTTGTAAATTGATTCTTGGCTATTGATATTAGTTTAAAACAGGTGGATTATTATATAAATAGAGGAAGTGCTGCCGAATTTCCGGCAGAACTATTAATTGAACGTTATTTGGTAAATGTATATGATATGATAAGCTAGTTTAAATGCGTACGTGAATGAAATGTGTTTATGTGTTAAATGTGCAGCTAGTAATTTGTATGATTATAGGAGTTGTCAGTCCATCCATGTGCTATGTGTTACATGAATTATAAAAATCATGTGAATTAGGTAATGGACGTGCTATGTGATAAATGTGAATGTGATTGTTTATTGCTGGATAAAGTTACTGCAAGTCTATGCAGAACTATTTATTATATGTTTACTACAAGTCTATGCATAAATTTAGTTTTTCCTGGTATACTTCACATCGAAGTTATATCAGTGTTATAGATTTTATGTAAAAAGTATTGTTGTATAAGAAAGTTAAAGTTTAGTAAAGTTTGGATTCTTGTTTCTAGCACTATAGCCTAAAAGATTCTTGGTAGAGTTGGGGTCGTAGATGTTATATTTGAATTGGTTTAATATTTAGTAGGTTGTGTAATTGAGATTTTAGCGTGATGACCAAATCTTCTGACCCCGGGATTTGGGGGCGTCATAGTCGACTCTTCAGAGGAATCACCACAATCATCTCAAGTACCTATCTTAACTACAATTGACATGTCTAATTCCGAGTACAAGAAAACTGTGCAAGATCTAAGTGTAGAATTGTTTAATGTACATACAAGCATGCTAGCATCTAAAATTGAGAATGTTAAACTAGTTCTTAAGATTAAAAATCTAGAATCTAAAAATGAACAACTAGAGCTTGTAGCTGTCGCCTTAGAAGATCTTAAACAGAGGAATGAGAAGAATAGAGACTATCCTTAGGAAGCAGATTTCAGACTTAGAGTTGAAACTGAATGCATATAAGAACTCCGCCCTAATTGCTAAGGAAATTATTGATAATCAGACCTTAGGTAATAAAACTGCTATAGGATTTGACTACAGTAGGAAAGGTGGAAAGAAGCCACTGGAGTTTCCTGTGACACCTCCAGCTGTCAAGGAGAATATTCCACACATTCTTAAGAATGTAAACAGTCCAGTTTTTGTTAAGCCTGTTTCAGAACCTTTCAATAAAGGAGACTTAATCATTAGACAAGAATTGCTTGAGGAGGATTTAAAGAAGGAAGTAGAGATACAAACTGAGTTGCCTAAGAAATCAGTAAAAACTGAATTACCTAAAACTGATATAGGCAATAAAGTAGGAAAGGCTAAAAACAACAGGAATGAGAAAGCAGGTGTTATTAATCAGAATATTGTTTCATCCTCTCCCATTGCATCTAGGAAGTTGTGCACTAATTGTAATTCTGTTGGTCACCTTACACATGCATGTGAAAAGGTTAAAGTAGAAAATGTTGTTACTTCTGAAATGCATAAAATGTCTGACATGCCTAATCTTCATGAACCCTGTGGTAAGAAAGAGTGCTTACTGTGTACATACAATATCATGCATGCTTATTTTAAGTTAATGAATGCATATGATAGCACTAGCACTGTAACTAAGAAAGCCACAGTCAACATGAAAGTCAAACAGGTTAAGACTGAATCAAATGTTACTCCTGTTAAAGTTTCTAAACCTTCAGGACCCAAACAAGTTTGGGTACCAAAGTCCGCTTAATAAATTTGTAATTGCAGGGTAAGGTTAATAATGCAAAGGTCGTGTGGATTTTGGATAGTGGTTGTTCTAGACACATGACAGGAGAAGAGTCACTGCTTACAGATGTGGTTAATAAGACCAGCCCGATAGTAACCTTTGGAGATGACAACAAGGGATTCACTACGGGATATGGTAATCTGAGAATTGGGAATGTCATCATTGAAAATATCTCTCTTGTTGAAGGATTAAAGCACAATCTACTAAGTATCAGTCAGTTCTGTGACAAAGGATACAATCTAGACTTCAGAAAAGACAAATGATTGATCTCAAACAGGAAAGATGAGAAGCTTGCTCTACAAGGAGTAAGAAAATGAAATTTGCTTATAAATGACTTAAGTTCTGCCAGTGATGGAGAAGTCAAATGTTTCTACAATAAGGCTTCAACAGATCAAAGTTGGTTATGGCATAAGAAGCTCTCACACTTGAACTTCAAAACTATGAACTCTTTGGTAAAAATAGAGTTGGTGAGAGGGTTACCCCTGATGGAATTTCATCAGGAGGGACTATGTGAAGCATGTGAAAAAGGGAAGTCTAAGAAAGCATCACACGGAATAAAAGAATTGACAAGCATTTCTGAACCTCTTCAGCTGATCCATATGGATTTATTTGGTCCAGTAAATGTCATGTCAGTTTCAAGGAAAAGATATGCATTAGTGATGGTTGATGACTACTCCAAGTACACGTGGGTTCTATTCTTACAATCAAAGGATGAAGCATCATAATTAATCATTGATCACATAAAGAAGATAGAAGTAGAAGCTAACCTACCTGTACGGACAATCAAATCAGACAATGTAACTGAATTCAAAAATGCAGTTCTGAATGACTTTTGCACAGAGAAAGGAATATCAAGACAGTATTCAGCACCAAGAACTCCTCAACAAAATGGAGTAGTGGAAAGAAAGAACAGAACCTTGGTTGAAGCAGCAAGGACTATGCTAAGTGAATCAAGACTTCCCACTTATTTTTGGGCCGAAGAAGTAAATACAGCTTGCTACACTTAGAATCGTACCCTGATTAACAAAAGATCATGAAAAGACTCTGTATGAGTTAATGGCCAACAAGAAACCATCAATAAAGTACTTTCATGTGTTTGGTACAAAGTGCTTTGTATTAAAAGATGGAGAACATCTAGGCAAGTTTGATGCCAAAGCAGATGAAGGCATTTTTCTGGGCTATTCTCTGGAATCTAAAGCTTACAGGGTTTATGTGATTGAAGATAAAAAGGTGTTGGAAAGCTTAAATTTAACATTTGATGACACCAAAAGACCAAGCCTGCAAACAGGAGAGAACTCTGAATCCTTGTTATTTGAAAATTTATCAGGAGATCTCTCTGATAATGAAGAAGAACCTGTAGTTGTTCCTGGTGATAATAATAATGACCATGATAATGATTCTGGACCAAGTGGTGACAGTGGTGGAGATGCTCAAACTACCACTGGATCCATTAGTCAAACAACAGGGTCAACAGATCATACCTGCAATAACTCAAGGGGAGCAAGAGAAGGATCAACTAGTCACACTCAACAAAATCATGAACAAGGAGAATCATCAAGATCATATCTGCCAATACAAAGGGTATGGAGTCAAGCACATCCCTTTCACTTGATCATTGGTGATCCAGACTCAGGAATGAGAACTAGAAGGGCATCACAAAATGAATGTCACTATTCTGGGTTTCTATCAGAAACAGAACCTAAGAAAGTTGAAGATGCATTGGAAGATCCAAATTGGGTGATTGCAATGCAAGATGAACTCAATCAGTTCGAAAGGCAGAAAGTTTGGAAGCTGGTACCCAAGCCTAAAGGAAAATCTGTTACAGGAACAAAATGGGTATTCAGAAATAAGCTGGATGAAGATGTCATTGTAACGAGAAACAAGGCCAGAATGGTTGCTAAAGGTTACTCTCAAGAAGAGGGTATAGATTATGATGAAACCTATGCACCAGTAGCAAGACTTGAGGCAATCAGGATGTTTCTGGAATTCGCAGCACATTCCAATATGGGGAACTAGAGGAAGAAGTTTATGTGGAACAACCTCCAGGCTTTGAGGATTCAAATCTGGTGGACTTTGTATATTTTCTGTTCAAATTTCTCTATGGACTCAAGCAAGCTCCAAGGACATGGTATGACACTCTATCAGAATTTTTACATGAAAATAACTTTACTAGAGGTGTCATTGATAAAACTCTCTTTTATAAGATGCACAAAAATTATTTGATATTAGTGCAAGTATTTGTTGATGACATAATATTTGGTTCTACTAATGTTGATCTATGCAAGAGATTTGCTAAGTTAATGCAGAGTCGATATGAAATGAGCATGATGGGTGAATTGTCATTCTTTCTTGGACTTCAAGTGTATCAAAGGCAAGATGGAATATTTATTTGACAGTCCAAGTACATCAAGGATCTTCTAAAAAAGTATCAAATAGAAGACTCATCTACAGCAAAGACTCCAATGCCAACTGCCACTAAGCTTGATAAGGATGAAACTGGTAAGAAGGTTGACATCACAAGCTACAGAGGTATTGTAATATCCGTGAATTTTATTATTTGATTAAATGATATATTTAATATAAAAATATTTATTGTGGAGTATTGGAATATTATTAAATGATAATTATTGTGTGCTTATGTGCTAATTGGTGAGTCGGAAGCCCCTTTAAAATATTTCGTCATTTGGAATTTTCTTCAAATCTGAGCCCCATTTTGATAATTCAAGGGCCCCATTGGAATTTCGTACATTAATTAATATCTCTTCGTCTTTCGTATTCGAATCATTATCGGGAGAGATATTCGTATCATTTCATTCCTACCTATTTGATTCTGCAGGAATAATTCGTTTTGTTCAAAAAGGGAAAAATTGTTCCGAACCCTAATTGCTTAAGGGGACGGATATATCGTTTTATATCAATATTACCTTTGTTATAGCCCCAGTATTCTTGAGCATTAGTTATATAATGATATGTATTGATTTGGATAATTATCAATCCTTGTAGATAATTATCTTCTCGTAAAACGTATTTTTAACCTAATTAGGGTTTTTAAATGATCCAGTGGATCTATAACGATCCAAAAGTGTTCCTTGGGGTATTATTTTTCCAAAAATATATAAATACGAATCGTACCTTATAACCTTCATAATCTGCATTGCGAATAATCAAAAAGTAAAAATTCCCGAAACGTGTTCTTCGTGTTCTTGAATAATCAATCCATTCGTTCAAGGTGTTATTGATTTCAGAAATCAAAGTTCAAGTACTCAAATCAAAGCTCTTGATCTCTAGTTTCAGAATCTTCCAACCTCATCATCATCTGGTAATTTTTCGATTTATTATGAATTTTTAAATATTCGAATTAAATTAGGGTTCTTGATTAATTTGGGGATTTTCATTCTGTTGATTCTTCGTTCAATTGGTTGCTTCTAACATGTTCCTAGGGTTCTAATTAGCAAGAATCCATGCTTTAATTTCCTGTTTATGTTCAATTTTGACGGGTTTGATTTTCGGGTTTTGACCCGAATTTTTCTTTTACTTCGTTCGTTCTTGTTGTTGATCTGACATAAGTTTTGATAAGGGGCTTTGATTGTATGAGTTATAAGCTTCGTTTTGGTATATTAATCTTTGAGTTTCATGTAGAAATGAGAGAGATCGGGTTTCCGGCCGGAGTCTTCCCCGACGGTTTCTTTGACCGGATTCTGGGCTCGATTCTGGCATGGGACAGAGATGTTTTTGTGTGGGTTGTGTTTGTCTTGCAAAGGCGAACAAAAGCCCTATTGTTTTGGTCATGTTTGATCGGGAATTAAGAATTCCGGTCGCCGGACACCGGCAGAATTCTGGAAAACCCAGAATCCGGTGGGTTGTTCTTGGTGACCCGGATTTGTTCTTCCCGACCCGTTTACCCGAAGTTTGACCCGGTTTCAATCTTCAAAACCCTAATTCGATTTCTGAAAACTGTTTTTGAATTTTTATTTTTAAAATTAATTCGAAAATAGTTTAAAAACTTTAAAAATTCATATTTTTATTTTAAAAATATATTTTATTATCAGAAAAATTCTGGAAAATTATATTTATTATTTTAAATCCGAAAATTGATTAAACTTAATTATATTAATTATTTTTATTTAATAATTAATTAATTAATTAATTGGTTATTTCTTTTAATCAATTAATTCTTAAAAATTAATTATTAATTAGATTTAATTAATTTAAAATTCAGTTTAATTATTTTCAAGCCTATTTATTTATTTAAAAATAGTTTGAGCTTTTAAAAAGTGTCAATTAATTTTATTAATTGATTTATTTGCATTTAAATGTTTATATTGGATTTAAAAATCCGATTTTTGATTTAAAAATTAGAAATGACTTATTTAAAATTCAAATAAGTTTCGTTTGATGTTTTAAAAATGTTTATAAGTGCTATATGGTTCATATTAATTGTGTGTTGTGTTTTATAGACTGTATATGCCCGTACTAGGGCAAATATCTGAGTTTTAAATATCGTAAATCATTCCGGACGTCCGATACGTAACCGGTTACTTGTTTAAATTTGATTATTAATTGAATAAGTGTCGAGAGTAGAACGAGAATAGTTAGACTTATTGTGATGAGTTGTTTAATTATATAATCGAGTTCCCGGAGTAAGGGAAAGGTAGAGTGAGCAGAGTCGATCCGACAGCATCTTAGACCAGGCAAGTATCTGTGCCTTTACTTGTGATAGAAATTATTATTGTCTTGATTACTTGAATACCGTTATCCCCAGAACAATTCAAATTATCAATCTTTTAACCGCATTTGGACAACTGATTCCATTTCCTTAGAGATTCTTGATTCTTTGATTTGATCTGCATCGGAAACCCTTATTTCCAACTCACTTGATTATTGTTTACCACCATTTGGTTATTGTTTATCATCCTTTCATCATTAGTGACAACCATTGATTATTTGACTTCCATCTTGACTGTTGATTACGGTCATTGATTATCAACTACCAATCTTGATTTCCTTATTGAATGAGCACACTATACCATTGAAATTATTCCATGATTCTTTCTCGATCTTCATTTGATACTGAGCAGTTGAAGCTCTTTTGCAATTATTATATATTGAGTTTATCTTATTGAGCATGTTATTGTTTATACCCTATGATATATTTGGCATGTGTTTTTAAAATGGACCAGTAATTGGTCGGTCCATATTTATGGTCGGAATAACTTAAGGCCCAGTTTGGCCTAGGATCCAGTAGAGGACTATGCTGTGAGCTAGTCCGGGGTTGATGCGTGGCTGGCCAGCAGCACAACCTTTGATTTGAATAAAATGTATAAGCCAAATTCTAATCCTTTTTCTTCAATTGTTATTGATACAAAACATGTGTTAGCTAAATATTGTTGATTCTGATATCATAAATTCATATCCTTACAACTGTGATAGAAATGATTCATATGATGTTTGCTGAGCAATTTTGGCTCACTCTTGCTTGTTGTTTTCTAACCCTATTCCAGTGAAGTGAGAGTATGAGTCAGCATAGCGTGACCGATAGTTCACCAGCAGCCAGGAGAGCCCCTCGAGTCATTGTCATTGGCAGGGTAGTTGTTGTTTTGCTTTTCTAGATTAGATATCTAGATTTGAACTTTAGTTGTGATGTAATAACTCTGATAAAACTGGTATTGTATTAATAAAAGATTGTAGTAGCTTGTGTTCATTGCCATAATCTAGATGCGGTCTTGGTTAAGGGGTATTTGTGTCTTTATATATATTATGCATGTGTTAAAGAGTATTCCGTTGTTCGGATGACTCCTCAAATCTGTACCCCGGGTTTGGAGGGCGTCACAGTTGGTATCAGAGCAACAGGTTATGGCAATTGAAACAAGTTAGGACTTAGGGTCCAGGATAACATAGGGAGTTAGGAATTCACTTAAGGATATTAGGAGGTCAACTAGGGATATTATGCATAGTAATTAAATGTGGTTATAATTGCAGCCCCTAGTTCTAGTTCAGACTCAGACCCTTCCGAGGATACGATAGCGGATATACCTACACCCGTTGAGAGAGCAGGACCGTCTCGGCCAATGCGATACCAGCCTAGGCATCAGCATCCGGTAGTCAGGAGAGATCAGGTACCTTGTCCTATTCCACTCCGACAAGTAGCCCCAGCACCAGTGTCTCAGGCATCAGTTTGTTGTCCTTTGTACCAGTTAGGTGAGCCACCAGTTCCACACTATGTGTATCAGAGGGTGAATAGAGAAAAGGAGTACCTTTATGGTCTGGTTATGGAGATAGGTAGGGTTCGTTCGATCGAAGCAGCCGCTATCCGAGAGAGGGACAGACTTAGAGATCAGATGAGGGAAATTCAGATGAGGTTTAGGGTTACGAGGACCTTGGTTGAGACTCGATTGCACGGATTAGCTTCTAGTCGAGAGGGAGAGACAGTAGCAGGGATGAGACAGATTTTGGATTATGCGATGAGTGAGATTGCAGAGATTTCAGGACCCCCGTTATGGCCGGCAGGAGCAGGTGATCTGTGAGCAGGTTTTAGGAGCAGACAGATGTGACATGGGTATATGGTTTCTAGATAGTTAGTATATAGATGCATATTGTAGAATCAGCAGTGCACCGGGCTTATAGGAACGCCTCGGGTTGTTGTTGCATTTTTGTTGTATTGCTGGTCGGCAGTTATGGTTCAGCCATGATATATTTTCTTTTGAAGCGTTCTATGCTTGTACTAAATCTATCTATATATATATGATAAACCTCTTTTATAGAACTGTATTTATTCCCCTGTCATTCATTTCCAACATCATAACTGTTATTCTACTTGTTACAACGAGTGTACCCATACACCGTTGAGAAAATCTGTAAACCTTCGAGATATCAATTGTGATCCTTCCTTCTATTATATGGACTGTTTGATTAAGCCAATTCTTGTTCATTCATCAGCGATATGGCTCCTAGACGACAAACCCGTACGACTGATACCCCTGACCAAGAAGGTCAACAGAATACACCTCCCACGGGCCACATGGACCCGATGGTAATCCAGTTGTTAAATACTCTTACTCAACAGACTGCCGCATTAGCACAGCAGCAACAAGCATTTCAGCAACAGCTCTTAGAACAGCAACAACAACATCAGCATCAGCAGCATCACCAGCAAGCAGCACCGGCGATTACGTTCAAATCTTTCCAAGCAGCAAAACCTCCAGAATTTAAAGGATCAGCAGACCCTGTAGAGGCTAAGGCATGGTTGAAGGAGATGGAAAAGGCTTTTGCCTTGATAGAAGTGGCAGAGGATAAGAAGACGGAGTATGCAAGCTATTTTCTGAAGAATGAGGCCAGTTATTGGTGGGAAACGAGTAGGGCTATGGAACCCGAGGGATTGATTACGTGGGCAAGATTTACAGAGTTGTTTTTGGAAAGGTATTTTTCGGACTATATGAGAGATCAGATGGAATTAAAGTTTTTGGAGTTAAAGCAGGGAAGTATGACAGTGCCCCAATATGAAACAAGGTTTACGGAGTTGTCGAGGTTTGTTCCAACCTATGTGGATACGGAGAAGAAGAAGGCCAAGAGGTTCCAGCAGGGACTGAGGTCTTGGATTCGTAGCAAGTTAGCTATATTGGAGTTGGACACCTATGCAGCGGTGGTCCAAAAGGCAATGATTGCGGAGACAGAGAGTGATTCTTACATGAAAGAGAGGGAGAACAAGAAAAGGAAAGCAGGGATACCCGATAAGGGACAGCAACAGGGAAGTTTTCAAGGGCAATCAAATAAGAAACCAGGATTCCAGCCCGGAAGGAATACAAGTTTCAGGAAACTAGATACCGGGAGCGTAGGACAAGATAACGGTCTACCATCCGGCAGTCAGCAGGGACTTTCTAGACCCCCACTACCAGAATGCAAGACATGCGGGAAGCGACATCCAGGGATATGCCATCGATTGAATGTCACATGCTTTAAATGCAATCAGAAGGGACATTATTCCCGAGATTGCAAGATAGGCATTGTGTGTCATCGGTGTAAGAAACCAGGTCACATGATTAAGGACTGCAGAGCACCAGAAACCGTGAACAATATGATTCGGGCGATTGAAGCACCCCCAGTTGTTAATGTCCAGCCGTTAACCAGGACCTACAATATGTCAGTGGGAGAAGCAGTGAGAGATTCCGACGTGGTGGCAGGTACACTTCTAGTAAATTCTATTCCTGCTAAAGTGTTAATAGATTCGGGAGTGACGAAGTCTTTTATTTCTGAAAAGTTTGCTCGTAGATTGAATTGCGTAATGAAACCCTTAAGTGGAGTGTTGAATATAGAGATAGCTAATCAGGATCGTATAGCGGTCAGTTCATATTATCCTCGTTGTGAGATAGAGATTTTGGGAAATCGTTTTTACGTTGACTTGTTACCTTTTAAGTTAGGTGAATTTGATGTGATATTAGGGATGGATTGGTTGACTGAGTATGATGCGAGTATTGACTGTAAGAATAAGAGGGTTACTTTGATTACCCTAGAAAAGAAGGAAATAATATTTAGAGGAGAGAGGCAAGGAAAGAGGTTCCTGACGATGATTCAGGCTAAGAGATTATTAAAGCAAGGTTGTGAGGCGTATTTAGCATATGTGATAGATATAGAAAAGAAAGTTTCTAAGTTAGAAGATATTCCAGTTGTAAATGAGTTTCCAGATGTTTTTCCGGAAGAATTACCAGGTTTACCTCCAGATAGAGAGATTAAATTTGCGATAGACTTAGTACCAGGCACGGAGCCAGTATCTAAGGCCCCTTACAGAATGGCACCAGTGGAGATGAAGGAATTGGCTACTCAACTGCAAGATTTGCTAGAAAAAGGAATTATTAGACCCAGCATTTCGCCGTGGGGAGCACCAGTATTGTTTGTCAAGAAAAAGGATGGAAGCATGAGATTGTGTATAGACTATCGGGAGTTGAACAAGCTGACCATTAAGAACAAGTATCCGTTACCTCGAATAGATGATCTGTTTGACCAACTGAAAGGAGCGGTACATTTTTCAAAGATTAACCTACGGTCAGGATATCACCAACTGAAGATTAAACCAGACGGCATACCGAAAACAGCCTTTCGAACAAGGTATGGGCACTATGAATTCTTATTAATGGCGTTTGGACTAACAAATGCACCCACAGCTTTTATGGACTTAATGAACAGGATTTTCAAGAGATATTTGGACAAGTTTGTAGTGGTATTCATCGATGACATCTTGATATACTCAAAGACGGAGGAAGAGCATGCAGACCATTTGCGGATTGTGTTGGAAACATTGAGACAAGAAAGACTATATGCGAAGTTTTCCAAGTGTGAATTCTGGTTGAGAGAAGTTCATTTCTTAGGACACGTGGTGAGCAGCGAAGGCATCAAAGTGGACCCAGCAAAGATAGGGGCAGTGAAAGATTGGGAGAGACCAAGGACACCGACTGAAGTCAGAAGTTTCTTGGGATTAGCCGGATACTACCGGAGATTTGTGCAAGATTTTGCGAAGATAGCTACTCCAATGACCAAGCTGACAAGGAAAAGCGAGCGATTCATATGGAACGATAAATGCGAAGAAAGCCTCCAAGAGCTAAAGAAGAGACTAACTACGACACCAGTATTGATGTTACCAGATGATTAAGGTCAATTCGTAATCTATAGTGACGCGTCGTACAAAGGATTGGGATGCGTACTTATGCAACATGACAAGGTGATTGCTTATGCGTCAAGACAGTTAAGGCCCCACGAACAGAAGTATCCTACACATGATTTGGAGTTAGCAGCGATTGTGTTTGCTTTGAAGATATGGAGACACTACTGGTATGGAGAGAGATGTGAAATTTACACCGATCATAAGAGTTTGAAGTATATCTTTACTCAGAAAGAGCTGAACATGAGGCAACGAAGATGGTTAGAACTAATCAAGGACTACGACGTTTCTATCAACTATCATCCCGGCAAGGCAAATGTGGTAGCAGATGCACTGAGCAGAAAAGAGAGATTAAATACACTCACGATGACCAAAGAGTTATACAAGGAATTTGAGAAGTTAGAGATCGAAGTAAGTATTCCGAAGGATGCGACGGAAATGATTTATACCATGACGTTTCAACCTGAATTGTTGGAGAAGATACGGAAGTGCCAAGAGCAATTTATGAATGATGATGTGAGTAAGATGACAGGTGATGAAATATGTAGCCAACCGGACGACAAAGGGATCTTGAGATTTGCTTCTCGGATATGGGTACCTAATGTAGCGGAGCTGAAAAATGAAATTTTGCACGAAGCGCATAACTCGAAGTATTCAATTCATCTAGGGAGTATGAAGATGTATCGAGATCTTAAGACGAACTTTTGGTGGCCAGATATGAAGAGAGAGATTGCGGAATGGGTAAGTAAATGCTTTACGTGTCAAAGAGTCAAGGCGGAACATCAGAGACCAAGTGGATTACTTCAACCATTGGAAATTCCTGAATAGAAGTGGGAACACATTGCGATGAACTTTGTTGTAGGATTACCTAGAACGAAGGCTAACCATGATGCCATCTGGGTTATCGTGGATCGATTGATGAAATCTGCGCATTTTCTTCCGATTAACGAGAGATTCTCGCTAGATAAGTTAGTTCATATTTACATAAAAGAAATCGTAGTACGGCATGGAGTTCCAGTATCGATAGTGTCTGATAGAGACCCTCGATTCAATTCAAGATTTTGGAGGAGTTTTCAAGAGTGTTTGGGCACCGAGTTAAGAATGAGTACGGCTTATCACCCGCAGACGGACGGCCAAAGCGAAAGAACAATTCAGACTATTGAAGATATGCTTAAGACATGTGCACTAGACTTTGAAGGCAGTTGGGACGATCATCTACCCTTGGTGGAATTTTCATATAATAATAGTTTTCACGCGAGCATCGGAATGCCACCTTACGAAGCTTTGTATGGACGAAAGTGTCGATCTCCAGTGTATTGGGAAGAAGTTGGTGAACGGAAGATGATAGGACCAGAACTAGTGCAACAAACAAAGGAAGTGATTCAATTGATTCAAAGAAGATTGATAACAGCTCAGGACCGACAGAAAAAGTATGCGGATCTAGCCAGAAAGGATGTAGGATTCGAAGAAGGAGAGCAAGTGTTACTAAAGGTTTCACCGTGGAAAGGATTAGTTAGGTTTGGAAAGAAAGGGAAGTTGAGTCCGAGATATGTTGGACCGTTTGAGATTTTGAAGAAAGTGGGCAAGGTAGCTTACGAGTTAGCATTGCCGCCGCATATGCAGCACGTTCATAATGTATTTCATGTATCTATGCTTAAGGGGTATCGACCAGATTCGAATCATGTAATAGAGTATGAACCCATAGAGGTCCAGGCAGATTTATCTTATGTAGAACGACCGATTCAGATATTGGATCGTAAGGAGAAAGTACTAAGGAATAAAACAGTAGCGTTAGTGAGAGTTTTGAGGAGGAATCCTAAAGTAGAAGAGTCTACCTGGGAGTTAGAGAGTGAGATGCTAGAGAAGTATCCCCAGTTGTTTCCTTGATCTGATTCTGAGGACAAAACCTTATTAAGGGGGGAAGGATGTAATATCCGTGAATTTTATTATTTGATTAAATGATATATTTAATATAAAAATATTTATTGTGGGGTATTGGAATATTATTAAATGATAATTATTGTGTGATTATGTGCTAATTGGTGAGTCGGAAGCCCCTTTAAAATATTTCGTCATTTGGAATTTTCTTCAAATCTGAGCCCCGTTTTGATAATTCAAGGACCCCATTGGAATTTTGTACATTAATTAATATCTCTTCGTCTTTCGTATTCGAATCATTATCGGGAGAGATATTCGTATCATTTCATTCCTACCTATTTGATTCTGCAAGAATAATTCGTTTTGTTCAAAAAGAGAAAAATTGTTCCGAACCCTAATTGCTTAAGGGGACGGATATATCGTTTTATATCAATATTACCTTTGTTATAGCTCCAGTATTCTTGAGCATTAGTTATATAATGATATGTATTGATTTGGATAATTATCAATCCTTGTAGATAATTATCTTCTCGTAAAACGTATTTTTAACCTAATTAGGGTTTTAAACGATCCAATGGATCTATAACGATCCAAAAGTGTTCCTTGGGGTATTATTTTTCCAAAAATATATAAAGACGAATCGTACCTTATAACCTTCATAATCTGCATTGCGAATAATCACAAAGTAAAAATTCCCGAAACGTGTTCTTCGTGTTCTTGAACAATCAATCCATTCGTTCAAGGTGTTATTGATTTCAGAAATCAAAGTTCAAGTACTCAAATCAAAGCTCTTGATCTCTAGTTTCAGAATCTTCCAACCTCATCATCATCCGGTAATTTTTCGATTTATTATGAATTTTTCAATATTCGAATTAAATTAGGGTTCTTGATTAATTTGGGGATTTTCATTCTATTGATTCTCCGTTCAATTGGTTGCTTCTAACATGTTCCTAGGGTTCTAACTAGCAAGAATCCATGCTTTAATTTCATGTTTATGTTCAATTTTGATGGGTTTGATTTTCGGGTTTTGACCCGAATTTTTCTTTTACTTCGTTCGTTCTTGTTGTTGATCTGACATAAGTTTTGATATGGGGCTTTGATTGTATGACTTATAAGCTTCGTTTTGGTATATTAATCTTTGAGTTTCATGTAGAAATGAGAGAGATCAGGTTTCCGGCCGGAGTCTTCCCCGACGGTTTCTTTGACCGGATTCTGGGCTCGATTCCGGCATGGGACAGAGATGTTTTTGTGTGGGTTGTGTTTGTCTTGCAAAGGCGAACAAAAGCCCTATTGTTTTGGTCATGTTTGATCGGGAATTAAGAATTCCGGTCGCCGGACACCGGCCGGATTCTGGAAAACCCAGAATCCAGTGAGTTGTTCTTGGTGACCCGGATTTGTTCTTCCCGACCCGTTTACCCGAAGTTTGACCCGGTTTCAATCTTCAAAACCCTAATTCGATTTCTGAAAACTGTTTTTGAATTTTATTTTTAAAATTAATTCGAAGATAGTTTAAAAACTTTAAAAATTCTGGAAAATTATATTTATTATTTTAAATCCAAAAATTGATTAAACTTAATTATATTAATTATTTTTAATTAATAATTAATTTATTAATTAATTGGTTATTTCTTTTAATCAATTAATTCTTAAAAATTAATTATTGATTAGATTTAATTAATTTAAAATCCAGTTTAATTATTTTCAAGCCTATTTATTTATTTAAAAATAGTTTGAGAATTTAAAAAGTGTCAATTAATTTTATTAATTGATTTATTTGCATTTAAATGTTTATATTGGATTTAAAAATCCGATTTTTGATTTAAAAATTAGAAATGACTTATTTAAAATTCAAATAAGTTTTGTTTGATGTTTTAAAAATGTTTATAAGTGCTATATGGTTCATATTAATTGTGTGTTGTGTTTTATAGTCTGTATATGCCCGTACTAGGGCAAATATCTGAGTTTTAAATATTGTAAATAATTCCGGACGTCCGATACGTAACCGGTTACTTGTTTAAATGTGATTATTAATTGAATAAGTGTCGAGAGTAGAACGAGAATAGTTAGACTTATTGTGATGAGTTGTTTAATTATAGAATCGAGTTCCCGGAGCAAGGGAAAGGGAAAGGTAGAGTGAGCAGAGTCGATCCGACAGGAGCTTAGACCAGGCAAGTATATGTGCCTTTACTTGTGATAGAAATTATTATTTTCTTGATTACTTGAATACCGTTATCCCCAGAACAATTCAAATTATCAATCTTTTAACCGCATTTGGACAACTGATTCCATTTCCTTAGAGATTCTTGATTCTTTGATTTGATCTGCATCGGAAACCCTTATTTCCAACTCACTTGATTATTGTTTACCACCATTTGGTTATTGTTTATCATCCTTTCATCATTAGTGACAACCATTGATTATTTGACTTCCATCTTGACTGTTGATTACGGTCATTGATTATCAACTACCAATCTTGATTTCCTTATTGAATGAGCACACTATACCATTGAAATTATTCCATGATTCTTTCTCGATCTTCATTTGATACTGAGCAGTTGAAGCTCTTTTGCAATTATTATACATTGAGTTTATCTTATTGAGCATGTTATTGTTTATACCCTATGATAGATTTGGCATGTGTTTTTAAAATGGACCAGTAATTGGTCGGGCCATATTTATGGTCGGAATAACTTAAGGCCCAGTTTGGCCTAGGATCCAGTAGAGGACTATGCTGTGAGCTAGTCCGGGGTTGATGCGTGGCTGGCCAGCAGCACAACCTTTGATTTGAATAAAATGTATAAGCCAAATTCTAATCCTTTTTCTTCAATTGTTATTGATACAAAGCCTGTGTTAGCTAAATATTGTTGATTCTGATATCATAAATTCATATCCTTACAACTGTGATAGAAATGATTCATATGATGTTTGCTGAGCAATTTTGGCTCACTCTTGCTTGTTGTTTTCTAACCCTATTCCAGTGAAGCGAGAGTATGAGTCAGCATAGCGTGACCGATAGTTCACCAGCAGCCAGGAGAGCCCCTCGAGTCATTGTCATTGGCAGGGTAGTTGTTGTTTTGCTTTTCTAGATTAGATATCTAGATTTGAACTTTAGTTGTGATATAATAACTCTGATAAAACTGGTATTGTATTAATAAAAGATTGTAGTAGCTTGTGTTCATTGCCATAATCTGGATGCGGTCTTGGTTAAGGGGTATTTGTGTCTTTATATATATTATGCATGTGTTAAAGAGTATTCTGTTGGTCGGATGACTCCTCAAATCTGTACCCCGGGTTTGGAGGGCGTCACAGGTATGATAAGCTCCTTACTATATCTCACTGCAAGTAGACCAGACATAATGTTTGCAACATGCTTGTGTCCTAGGTTTCAGTCTGATTCAAAAGAATCTCATCTAATAGCTGTTAAGCGAATATTTAGATATTTTAAGGGAACCCCAAATCTTGGAATCTGGTACCCTAAAGATATAGGATTTGATCTTATTGGATATACAGACTCAGATTTTGCAGGTTGTAAGATCGATCGGAAGAGTACTTCAGGAAGCTTTCAGTTTCTTGGAAGAAGGTTAGTTTCCTGGTATAGCAAGAAGCAGCACTTAGTATCCACGTCGACAGCTGTTGTGCTAAAATCTTGTGGATGAGAAACCAACTCCGTGACTATGGGCTTTTGTTGACCAAGATTTTAATATTCTGCGATAATACAAGTGCCATAGCAATCTCCAACAACCCAGTTCCGCACTCGAGGACCAAGCACATCGATATCAGGTATCATTTTATCCGAGAGCATGTCATGAATGGAACTGTGGAGTTACATTTTGTACCCACAGAGAAACAAATTGCAAACATCTTTACTAAACCGCTTGATGAATCCACTTTTTCTAAGCTGGTTGGTGAACTTGGGATGTTAAATCTTTCTAATTGATTTTAATTAGAAGTCAGTAACTGCAAGATAATCCTAATAAATCCACGAGTTTAAGAATTTCCATATCCTTAGGACTTGTGAATTTATTTTCAGGAGCAATTCTCGTAAGTTAGAATAATCTTACTGATTTTATGTCATATTTATGAATGATATATCTTCTGGAATTTAATTAGTTAATAATTCTAAAATTATTTAAGTGCTAATATTTGTTCTAAATACTAATCATTTATTTAATTCGAATTATTTTATTCTGTTTTGAACATTGTAAAATAATGCAGCATAATTTATTGGATTTTGATTGGTTTATATCAGTTAATGATATTTAATCAATTCTATTCCAAGAAAATTGTGAAATTTTTGTTAAACTTTGAATTTTATTAAAAGTTTGATCTAAAAAAATTCATAGAAAACAAAAAACAAAAAAATTGGATTTAAAACTAGTAAACAACTTTAAAATCAATAAGAAGCAAAATCTATCGAAATAAGAAGTTTCGATAGTTTTCTAGTACTTTGACAAAAACTATCGAAGTGACTATAAATCATTTTGAATGGTTTTTGAAAAAGGAAGATGAAAACTATCGAAGGAGGTTTTCTATATATTTTGAAAGAAAAATGAAATCTATCGAATAAATTCAAATCCTTAATATTCGAAAATCTCGATAGTTTTTTAGACAAAACATTTTCGATGGTTTTTCAGTTTGTAAAGTTTTAAACCTTCGATAGTTTTTTTAATAGAAGTCGGTTTAAATTCTGATTTAATCCACTTCGATAGTTTTTCAAAAACTATCGAAGTGTGATTTGACTTTTATGCCCCTCAATAAAAACTATCGATAGTTCATTTTGAAAACTATCGAAAGTGAAATTACTAAAATGCCCCTGACAGTTTGGTGAGTATATAACATGCCCTTAGTCGTTTTTTTTTCTTATTCTCAGATCTAAGAAGCTTAATATATACTTACATAGATACATACGGCCAAGAACAATCAAATTCGATACTTTCTTGTCTTTTTAACCGATAATTACTAGAAAGGATTCATTTTTACCAAAGTAAATTTACGTTTAACCATGAATCTACTTTTTCTTGTGTTTCTTTTCAGTTTTAAGGTTGGTTTTGACAAAATTTAATCGAAAGTGACACTTGAACCTTAAACTTTTATTAACAGTGTTGTTAATCCCAAATGACCTAACAGAATTGTAGAAGGGGGGGTTGAATACAATTCTTGATATTTTCTTAAACTTAAAACACTTTATAAAATAAAACTGAACTGAATAAATAAAAACACAAGATATAAATAATTCAGTTGGATTGTTTGATGATCCAACTGAAGTGTTTTTATTGCGGAAATAATCTGTGATACACAAGTACACAGCTGCTCAGTTACAGAGTTGTAGAGAAGAATGCTCTCAAGGATAGCTAATACAAACTATTTGTTTTTCTTCTCTTACTCTATCTTAACTGCTACACTTGGTTATATATTCCCCAAGTTTACAATACTATTTTTGGCTACACTAAAGTACACTAAAGGTAACCGCCAATAGTTTGCTTTTCATCCCTTTGTCCAGTGGTCCTTGGAGATCCTTGCTTTTGTCTTCATGCTTATTATGATCACTCCCAAGAGCCCAATTGGAAACTGGGATGTTTCCTTATTCCCCATGTCCATTTTAATGGTTTCCAATGCAAAGTACACTTCCACATCACCTTTAGATCTGTTCAGTAAACTGTCACTATCACTTTGTCAACTATTCAGAAAAGCAATAATGATTCGTTGATAGCAGGGAGATGTGTTTCGTTGATAGCTTTATTCTTCATTCCGTTGATGGTGTTTCTCTCGTTTCGTTGATGAGTAAACTCCATACCGTTGATGGTGTATCCTTGTTTCGTTGATAGAGTAATCCTCATACCGTTGACATGTCTTCACTTAGGCAAAATTACAAGGCATAACATATTTACAATTAACCAACCTATTTTGCCTATCTAGTACTTAGTCAACATGACTTAGAAAACCTATCTAGTACATACATCAAATGCATATCAAACTGTGAAGTATTGTACCAATTGCTACAAAACTCATTCCGTTGATGAGCTTCCTGTCAACGGAATGCTGCAAAGCATGCCATTTCGTTGACAGTTACAAAAATGACTTAATACAAAATCTACTAAGTGTTTTTATAATTATCATCAAGAACAACATATTCCTAACAATCTCCCCCAATTTATGACTGATAGAATAACAGCCATAAATCAAGAGCCTTGATGATAACAAAAACACTCAGTCAAATTACACATGATAAAAGTAGAAATTGCATTGAGCTTCATTGAATTTAATTAAAATACAACGTAGAAAATCTTACA
This sequence comes from Heracleum sosnowskyi, assembly GCA_030848705.1. NCBI lineage: Eukaryota > Viridiplantae > Streptophyta > Magnoliopsida > Apiales > Apiaceae > Heracleum > Heracleum sosnowskyi. Next base: position 77,363,318 of record CM061239.1, read on the forward strand.
AAACAAGTGCACAGAGTTGCTCCTCTAGACTGAGCAGATTTTTCATCTTTGCCTCTGTGGTCTTGTTTTCTTCCCTTTCCTTGCATTGTTCTCCTCAATCTGAGCTTGAAGTCTTCTGTAGAAAATCTTCTCTTCTTCATCTTCATTCCCCAACTTGGATTTGCATTATTCTTAGAGTTTCATTGGATGCCTTCTCCAGTTGGTCTTCTATTCTGAAGAATCTTCTACAGTTGTCCTTGTCTCTGAATTCCATCATCCAAAAAGGTTGGAGATGAATCTTCTTTCCTGTTTGAGGGACCTTCAATACTCTGGGAAGTGCACCAGGCTTGTTCCAGCTAGCTTTGATTTGGCAGATTTTGGAAACAACTTCAGACTTAGCTGTTTTGGTAAAACCAAAATCTTTCTTCAGGCATTTGAACACAGAAAGCAGTGTCTGATAGTCTTCTCCCAGAATTCTATGTAGAGGCCAAACCTGTTCTCTCCCACCCTTGTAGACAAACACAAATCTCTCTGGTAGTTTGTAAGAAGCTGCAATTCCTCTCACTTCAACTAGGTCATCAAGATTGATGTGTAGGTCAGACTCCTCCCTGATATCAGCAATGTAGATGAAGTCTTCTGGGTTGGTAGGAGGTTTTTCAGCTTGTGGTCTCCTTACTAGAATTGGCTTAGCCTTGGTAGCCCTTTGCTTAGATTTCTTCTTTGGATCCATCTCAAAGAGGAATTTTGGAAAGTTGGCCTCATCAAACTCAATTGGCTCTTCCTTTGGCTCAATTGGCTGATCATGGAAATTAACAGGATGTTTAGGATCACAGGCTAACTTTTCCCCTAGAGCTGGATCAGGAATTGTTGGAGGTGCAGTTGGTACAGAAGAGTCTGATGCAATACTCTGAGAGTCATCATTCTCAAAGGCTATATTTCTCCTAGCTCTTGCCTTTGGTTGCCTTGTGCTCTTCTTTGCACTCCTTTCCTCTCTGGCTTTTTCTTCTTGCTGTCTTTCTTCTTCATCAAGAGATTGAGCAACTGCAAGTGCTTGCATTGCTGCTCTTTCTGACTCTTCAGCTTTAGCTTCAGCAAAGTTTGGGTGACCAGCCCAAACACAGATTTGTTGTCCATTCCTGTAGACAATTGCCCTTTGCTTCCTTACCTCATAATTATTGCTTTCCTTACTTTTTGTGATGAGTAGACCAAGAAGCTTGTGCTCATCTGGGTAAGGTGCAGGATAGAAAGTCCTTTTCTGTATTTTTGCCCTTTGGTTTAGCAGGAGACTTGGGAGATAGATAAGCTTCTTTGCAATGTAGCTTGTTCCACATCCCTAATGCATGAAGTTTGTCCTTTCTCCTTCCTTGATCCTTGAGTGACTCCATGCAGAAGGGGCTCTACCTTATATGAAGAATTGGTCTGTGGCTCCCATTCCGTTGACACTAAAACCATGGCATCCGTTGATGGCTCTTTAGAAGAAGCTTGATCCGTTGATGGATTTGAACTCTTTGCAGTACCAGCTAACTTCTTGACTCTTTCATCTATCCTGGACCAGTGGTCTTTAATTTGTTCAGCAAGCTATAGCTTCATAGAAGCTTGCTGAATTAGGTCAATGCTGTCCAGTTTAGCTTTACCTGACTCCCCCATAGCTAGTGGCTCCTTTGGCAGGGAAATGGCTGGGACCATAACCTTTGTGATTTGAATGTCTAGCTCCTTAGATTTCTCCCCCTTTTTGTTATCATCAAGAGAGATGACTGGGAGTCCTTGAGCTGCCACTAGCTGGGCCAATAGTTGTGTCTGCTTCTCCTGTTCCTTTTGCATCTGAGATAAAGTAGCTTCCACCTTGTCCACTCTAGAAGAGAGAGTCTTCAAGGAGGTAGCCACCTCAGGTTCCTTAGTGAAAAACCTGTTCATCTTGGACACAGTGAGAAGAGGAAGCTTTTCATCTAGCTTCCTGTCATTAGCATCCTTGAGATTGCTAATTGAGTCCTTGATTTCTCTAGCCTCAATCCTTGTATGCATCATCTGTAGCCTTTGGATTTCCAGTGAATCCATAATAGCCTTGTAGAATTTCTTGTCATTGGCATTTGCAGACTCATGAGCCAGATAGGCCTCATTGTACTGCCTTGAGATTGCAGCATCCAGGGAGATCCTTCCTTGTAAATCTTGAGAAAGCCAGTTTGGTGTAGGAGGCACCACAGAAGTCCCAGTCTGTGAAGTAGTGGCCACCTGATTGTCACCAAAGCTGTCCTCATCATCAGAGAAATCAAACTCACCACTTACTGCAGCTCCTGGAGATAGATTGGTCAAGGCATCCTTTGCTCTTTGCATTGATGCAGTTGTATGTATTAGTTGTAGTGACATCTCTGCCTCCACATTGCCCTGTTGAGCCAAAACTTGATAGGCTGACACAGGATGAGTAAAGGTCTCAGGATCCAGGGAAATACTATCCAGAGTTTGTTGATAATGCTCTTGGAAGGTAAGTTCCCTTTCTCCCTCATTGACCTCCATTAACTCACTAGCAATGGCTGCTTCCTCCCTTATGACTCCTGTAGTCCCTTCTCTCTCTCCTCTATATTCTTGCATCATGGGCTCCCCATGGCTCACACCTCTCACACCCTCACCTTCACCTACTAAGGTGGAACTCTCTATCTCTCCTTTTGCCTGGCTGGAAGAAATAGCCAGCCTCTCACTCTCATTCTCTCCTTTTGCCTGGCTGCAAGCCAGCCTCTCAGTTTCACTCCCTCTCAATCCTAAAAGTGTCTCAACTACCACCAGGTCATCTACACTAGTTGTTGAAACAACTAGATTTTCAATAAGGGGTGTAGAATGACCTATCAACGGAATGGTAGTTTGAACTGTCAACGGTATGGATACCGTTGATGGAGAAACACTTGTCAACGAAATAGACTGTTTCGTTGATGAAGTCAAGAAAGCACTTTGAGAATGAGAAGTTACAGTAGAGTCTGTGGTGATTGATTTGAGAGTTTGGTCCACAGATCCCCTTGCAACTTCAAGAAAAATTGGTTGATGGCCCAACAAATCACTTAACAAGTGATGGCCACCAGCTTCAGAGTGGGGCTTCTCCAAGATTAGAGTTGGAGAATCAGGAATAGATGTATGGATCATGTCCACATCTAAAGATTGAGTTGGTGAATTTGATGGAGATAATTCAAGATTGATGTTTAGAGAATGGGACTGTAACCCCAGAGTAATGATAGGGGTTACATCAAACTGAATTTGAGAAACTGGAAGTGTTGCTTCCAGTGTGTGTGCACCCTGTGAAACCTGGGATTTTTGCTTCACTCTCCTTTGGTATTGGGAAAATGTAGACTGTGGGCTTGAAGTGTCCCTTACCCTTTTGGACTGTGCTCTAGGTTGAGAGCTTGTTTCAATAATTACATCCTTTTGGGAGGATGCAATTAGACTTGTGCTTAAATCCATTTTACTCATTGTGCCTTGTTGGGAAGACACAATGGGGCTAGGCTGGGAAACACTTACCTCACCTTCCTTATTCTTGGGGTTTCTTTTATGTTCACCCCTTCCCTCACCTCTCACAACTCCAGACTCACTCCCCTTAGTTTGTGTGGTAGTTCTTACAACAGGTGCCTTTTGAGAAGCACCTGAGGTTGGCTTGGAGGATTTCTTAGATTTTGGTTTTGTTGCTGGGGCAGGAGCCTGTTGGGTCACAGCTACAGACTCCATAGCAACTGGATTGGATGAAACAATGGAAGTAACAGCTATACTAACAGGGATAGCAGTAGTTACCTCAATGATTGGCAGATACACCACTGGAACATCACCATTGTGGTTCAGCCTCAGTATGTCTGTCAATACTCTCTTTTCTTGCACAAAGCACTCAAACCTGGCAGTAGGGTTAGAGATAACTAATGGTGCTGGACTAACATGATTAGCCAGCATCATCAGAAACCTTGCATAATAGATATTTTTCTTCCTATTTGCCTTATCACCCAACTTAGCACCAATTTCATACATAAGTTGGGTGCTAAAGTTGTAATATCTATCATTTAGAAGCATGGTTAGGAGAATTAACATAGAGTTAGTTAATGCATCAAAATTACTAATCTTTCCAGAAAAGACCTTAATGAATGCATTAGCTAAATAACTGTATTCCCTAACCAAACCTCTCCTAATAATCTTACCTAAGTTATCAGTAGGCAAAGAGTAGTTTATAGAATTTAGCATGGTAGTTATTTCAGTGTTAGTAGGCAAAGCATCACAGTTATTATCAGGAATATGTAAACATGCTTGCAAAACATCAGAATTAACTATGTACTCATTACCTTGAAGAGTGAATTGCAGTGTGCCGTTTGTTCCACTATACTCACATGAGGTCCAAATCTCCTCGATTACTTCATTGTAGAGTGGTGTAGAGTGAAACATCGCATAGCTCAACTTACAGTTCCTCATGAAATCCATCATTTTGAAAAAGATGCTGTTCGGACTCTCCTTAACGACAAATGGAATGGAATTGTTCTTCTCATAGATGAACCCACCAGCAGACATAAGCTTGACTATGGGTGCCATTGTTGAGTGAGGAAAAGCTTCGAGCTGTATTGCTTGTTAGAGAGAAGAAGATAGAAAAACTTTTGGAATTTTTGAGAACAGGTAGAAATGAAATAAAGAAATTGAAATTTCTTAAATACTCCCCCAAAAATTCTCAGAAATTAAGTCCAATAATTAATCTAAATTACCTGATTGGCTTAAAAAGTAACCGTTAGAATTAAATATTACCACGATTTATACTTACAGGGGTGTATGCATAGATCGTGATAAAGAACGTGCAGTTTCAACGGTTCAGATTAAAAAGCGCTACATCAACGAATCAGATTGGGCGGTTAAATTCCCGTCTTATTTCGTTGATAAAGCCGCGTTTCGTTGATATAAAAGAGCTATCAACGAAACACCCAGAAAAATGCTAAGACTGTCAACGGAATGGTTCGTTTCGTTGACATAGTAATTTTGACTTAGACAAAATTTCACTTTTTCATAAGAAAATTAATTCACAGAAAAACATAGCAAGTTCCTGGCTGCATTTTAACTTGCAAAAATCTCAAAATAATTAAGAGAAATTTAGCATACCTAGCTCACTTACTAATCTTGAGAATGTGGATTCATCAAGTGGCTTGGTAAAGATGTCTGCAAGTTGTTGTTCACTTGGAACAAAATGTAACTCCACAGTACCATTCATAACATGTTCTCTAATAAAGTGGTACTTGATGTCAATGTGCTTGGTCCTTGAATGCTGCACTGGATTCTCAGTAATGGCAATGGCACTAGTGTTGTCACAGAAAATAGGAATTTTCTCAACTCTTATTCCATAATCAAGTAGTTGATTTTTCATCCATAAAATCTGTGCACAACAACTTCCAGCTGCAATATACTCAGCCTCAGCTGTGGAGGTGGAAACTGAGTTTTGTTTCTTGCTGAACCATGATACAAGCTTGTTTCCTAGAAATTGACAGGTTCCTGTTGTGCTTTTCCTGTCAATTTTACATCCTGCATAATCTGCATCTAAATAACCAATTAGTTCAAAACCAGATTCTCTAGGATACCAAATGCCAAGGTTTGGTGTTCCTTTGAGATATCTGAAAATTCTTTTAATAGCAACTAAATGGGATTCCCTAGGATCAGCCTGAAATCTAGCACATAGACATGTAGCAAACATAATATCAGGTCTACTAGCTGTTAAATATAAAAGTGAGCCAACCATGCCTCTGTAACTTGAAATGTCCACAGATTTTTCCTTAGTATTCAATTCAAGTTTGGTGGCAGTAGGCATGGGTGTTTTGGCAGGAGAGCATTCCATTAAGTTAAACCTCTTTAACAAATCATTAATGTACTTGGTTTGACTAATGAAAATGCCTTCATTAACTTGCTTTACTTGAAGACCAAGAAAATAAGTTAACTCTCCCATCATGCTCATTTCATACTTACTTTGCATAAGCTTGGCAAACTTTTGACAAAGTTTTTCATCTGTAGACCCAAAAATTATGTCATCTACATATATTTGAACAAGTATTGTAGAGCCATTCACAATCCTATGAAAAAGAGTTTTATCTACAGTACCTCTAGTGAAGTGATTCTCAAGGAGGAACTGTGAAAGTGTGTCATACCAGGCTCTAGGTGCTTGTTTCAAACCATAGAGTGCTTTGAGGAGGAAGTATACATATTCTGGAAAATCATCATCTTCAAAACCAGGAGGTTGACTTACATACACCTCCTCTTCCAATTCCCCATTTAGAAAAGCACTCTTCACATCCATTTGATAGACCTTGAAATTGGCATGGGCTGCATAGGCTAGGAAAATCCTTATTGCTTCTAGTCTTGCAACAGGAGCAAAGGTTTCATCAAAATCAATTCCTTCTTCCTGTGAGTAGCCTTTTGCAACCAATCTAGCTTTGTTCCTTGTGACTATGCCATTTTCATCCATCTTATTTCTGAACACCCATTTTGTGCCTATGACACTCCTGTCCTTAGGCTTGGGCACCAGCTTCCAAACATTGTTCCTTTCAAATTGGTTTAGCTCTTCTTGCATAGCCAAGACCCAATCTGGATCTAGAAGTGCATCCTCAACTTTCTTTGGCTCATCTTGAGACAGAAAGCTGCTATATAGACATTCTTCTTGAGTTGCTCTTCTAGTTTGGACTTTTGAAGACACATCACCTATAATAAGTTCAAAGGGATGATCTTTAGTCCATTTCCTTGAGGGAGGTAGATTTGCTCTTGAAGAAGTAGCTTCATGATCATGATTGCCTAGATTAGATATTTGTCCTTGAGAAACTCCCCCTGAGTTTGTTGTCCCTAATTGATCACTCCTGGAAGCATTTCTGTGACTGTCAACGGAATGACCATTTTGACTGTCAACGAAACGCTCATTCTGACTGTCAACGGAATGACCATTTGGTCTACTAGCAGCTATTCTTTTCAATCTTAATGCAGCAATTTCATCTTCACTGCTGCTTTCATCTGTGCTAGATACAACAACTTTGGACTGTTTCTCAATAGTCTTATCATGATCCATTTGTTCTCCTTCCTCATTCTCAAAAGAGAGACTTTCATGGAAACCTTCATCACAGAGACCCTGAATTTTGAGATCATCAAAAACAACATGTACAGATTCCATAACAATGTTGGTTCTGAGATTGTAGACTCTGTAGGCTTTCCCTGCTGCATAACCCACAAATATTGCTTCATCTGCCTTTGCTTCAAATTTCCCCAAATGCTCAGCTTGATTTCTCAGAACAAAGCACTTGCATCCAAAGACATGAAGAAAATCCAATAGTGGCTTCTTTCTTTTGAGTAGCTGATAAGGGGTCATTCCTTTGGCCTGATTAATCAAAGAAATATTCTGAGTGAAGCAAGCTGTATTAACTGCCTCAGCCCAAAAATAAGTTGGTAACTTTGATTCATCTAGCATTGTCCTTGCAGCTTCAATAAGTGTTCTGTTTTTCCTTTCAACTACACCATTTTGCTGTGGTGTCCTTGCTGCTGAAAACTCATGCAAAATACCATTTTCTTCACAGAACACCTTCATGCTTGAATTCTTGAATTCTGTCCCATTGTCACTCCTAATCCTTCTTACTTTCAAGTCAGGATGATTGTTTACCATCTTGATGTGATTGATAATGATTTCACTTGCCTCATCCTTGGAGAGCAAAAAGAAAGTCCATGTAAATCTAGAAAAATCATCAACAATCACAAGACAATATTTCTTCTTTGAAATAGACATGACATTTACAGGGCCAAACAAATCCATATGAAGCAACTCAAGCTGATGGACAATTGATGACTCTGTCTTGCTTTTGAATGATGCCTTCTTTTGTTTCCCCTTTTGACAGGCATCACACAAACCATCCTTGGAAAACTCCACTTGTGGAATTCCTCTAGCAAGATCTTTCCTCACCAAATCATTCATAACTTTAAAGTTCAGATGAGATAATTTCTTGTGCCATAGCCAACTTTCATCCTTGCTTGCCTTGCTGAAAAGACAAGTGATGGTTTCTGAACTTGTGCTACTAAAGTCAGCAATGTACACATTCCCTCTTCTGAATCCAGTCATTACCACATTGTTGTTTCCTCCTTTAGAAACAACACATGCTTCTTTAGAAAAAGTAACTAAAAATCCTTTGTCACAAAGTTGGCTGATACTAAGCAAGTTGTGCTTAAGACCATCCACCAATGCAACCTCATCTATGATGACATTCTCTTTTGAAATCAAGCCATATCCCTTTGTGTAGCCTTTGCTATCATCTCCAAAAGTAATACAAGGGCCAGCTCTTTCCTGAAACTCTGTGAGCAGGGTAGAATCACCAGTCATGTGTCTTGAACAACCACTATCCAAGTACCAAAGATTCCTTTTGTCTCCCTGCACACAATAAAACAAAATCAAGTTGATTTTGGTACCCAAGTTTCCTTGGGTCCTGTTTTGTTAGCCTTTGCTTTTCCTTTTATATCATTTTTCACCTTGGGCTCAGATTGATTTAAGTCAATCTTTATCCTTGGTGTTGATTTCTGAGGTTTGCTCACATTTTCATTCACAGCATGTATAATTGGAGGAACAAACATGTTATTCATATTCCATGGCATTTGTGGCACATTAAACATATTCATGTATGGATTAGACACAAATGGCATGCTGGCATATGGATTTTGAAATTGTGCATATGGAGCAAACATGTTAGGCATAACAGGCATTGTAGGCATAGAACTATTCATTGCAGGCTTGGGAATTTTCACTTTAACAGTCTTCTTAACAGATTTGCAGTTAGTAGATAAATGACTAACACTTCCACAATTAACACATGTTTTTCTAGGAGCATATTTATCAGGTGTGTAATTGTTGTGTTTGTTAATTCCTACTTTGCCATTCCTGTTATTCCTTTTATTTCCCTTAGCCTCAACTTGAACATTCTCTAACTTATCTTTCAATTGCTTGTTGGACAAGTGACCTACATTAGCTCTCTCAACAGGCTTCTCAACTTTCTTTGATTTACTAGACTCACCTTGAACAAAGTTCTTGGTGACCGGACCATACTTATTATTAAGTCTAGTGAGTTCATCTTTTCTTTTCTCTGTCAACGAAACACCCTGATCGGTTGATGGTTCATCTGTCAACGGAACATTGCATTCCGTTGACATATCAACCTTCAACAAATGATCATTGTTGTTTGTTGACTCTGTTTCTGATTCTAAGGTTTCACAAACATACCCTAGTTTCTCTTTGTTCTTTTTCCATGATTGTTCACAGAAAGATTCCATACCTTGAACATTAATGATGTTGGTAGCAACATTCCTGGCATCTTTCCATTTAGCAATCACACTTTGTTCTATTTCAAGTTGTGTCTTAAGAATTTCTTCCCTTTGTAATACGTTCTCAAGTTCCTTCTTAGCATCCCTACTAACACATCTCATTTTCTCAAATTCAATGAGCTGTGCTTCTAACATTGCATTCCTATCACTTAAGAGCAAATTAGTCTCTTTAATTCTTGAATTCTCTTTGGTAAGTGATTTAAGAGTAACACGCAAATTATATAATATAGTAGACATTTCATTTACTGCACTATCGCATTCCTCTTTAGAAAGCTCAGAAAGATTAGTAATTGTTACCTGGTTGCTTGAGGAGCTTGCTTCCTGCTCATGATTGTTAGCCATAAGAGCCAAGTTGACATATTCAACATCATCATCAGAATCTTCACCATTACCAGCCCAATCATACTCCTGAGACATGAAAGCCTTTTCTTTTTGCTTGAGAAGTTCAAAGTATTTCCTTTTATAATCAACAGGCTCAAATTTCCTGTTGCCCTTCTCAACCTTGGGTTTTCTGCAGTCTCCAGCAAAGTGACCAAGCATTCCACAATTGAAACATTTTGACTTAGACTTTTCAATCCAGTTTGATTTGTTAGGTTGAAAGTCTCTTCTTGGTGGCCTTGCTTCTGAGTTTCTCTTGAACTTGAACTTAGAGAATTTTCTTGACAGAAAAGCAATGTGTTCATCAATCTCATCTAAGTCATCCAAGTTGGCTGATTCTGGTTCTTCTTCTTCTTCTGTCATCTTACCTTTACCCTTGCTAACATCACTTCTACAACTAGCTCGACTAGTTGTGGCCTTTGCAGCTTCTTCAGTGTCATCTTCCAGTTGGTTCACAGATGCAATCAATGCAATAGATCCACCCTTCTTCTGTACCTTTTCAATTTCCTCATCTTGCTCCATTTCCAGCTCATAAGTCTTCAAGGTTCCATAAAGCCTTTCAAGAGTGTAGTCTTTGTACTCTTGAGTGTTTCTTAGAGAAACAGTCATAGGCTTCCATTCTTTTGGAAGAGCTCTTAGAAATTTAAGGTTTGAGTCCTTAGTTTGGTAGATTCTCCCATACAACTTTAATCCATTCAGAAGCTTTTGAAACCTACTAAACGTGTCATTTAGGGTTTCACCAGCTTTAAAGTGAAAGTGCTCATATTGTTGTATAAGGAGTTGCATTTTGTTCTCCCTTACTTGCTCAGTTCCTTCACATAGTGTTCTGACAGTGTCCCATACTTCTTTGGAGGTTGTACAGTTTATGACATTGTCAAACATCTCTTGCTCCAAACCATTAAACAGAATGTTCATGGTTCTCTTATCTTTATGGATTTCTGCAAGATCTTCAATAGTCCATTCTGAGACAAGTTTTGGAATTTCTACATCAGGAGCATCATCTGGCACTCCAATTCTAGATGCAAACTTCATGGGAACGTGTGGACCTTTCTCAATGCAGTCTACATATCTCTCATCCATAGACATGTGATGTAAATGCATCTTTACTTTCCAGTGAAAGTAATTGTCCTTATCAAGAACTGGTATCTTTACACCTGCATCCTTCTTCACCATGGCTTCTGTTTTTGGTCTTGATCTTTAAACTTCTTGTGTGTTAGAAGCTTGCTCTGATACCAATTGTTAATCCCAAATGACCTAACAGAATTGTAGAAGGGGGGGGGGGGGTTGAATACAATTCTTGATATTTTCTTAAACTTAAAACACTTTATAAAATAAAACTGAACTGAATAAATAAAAACACAAGATATAAATAATTCAGTTGGATTGTTTGATGATCCAATTGAAGTGTTTTTATTGCGGAAATAATCTGTGATACACAAGTACACAGCTGCTCAGTTACAGAGTTGTAGAGAAGAATGCTCTCAAGGATAGCTAATACAAACTATTTGTTTTTCTTCTCTTACTCTATCTTAACTGCTACACTTGGTTATATATTCCCCAAGTTTACAATACTATTTTTGGCTACACTAAAGTACACTAAAGGTAACCGCCAATAGTTTGCTTTTCATCCCTTTGTCCAGTGGTCCTTGGAGATCCTTGCTTTTGTCTTCATGCTTATTATGATCACTCCCAAGAGCCCAATTGGAAACTGGGATGTTTCCTTATTCCCCATGTCCATTTTAATGGTTTCCAATGCAAAGTACACTTCCACATCACCTTTAGATCTGTTCAGTAAACTGTCACTATCACTTTGTCAACTATTCAGAAAAGCAATAATGATTCGTTGATAGCAGGGAGATGTGTTTCGTTGATAGCTTTATTCTTCATTCCGTTGATGGTGTTTCTCTCGTTTCGTTGATGAGTAAACTCCATACCGTTGATGGTGTATCCTTGTTTCGTTGATAGAGTAATCCTCATACCGTTGACATGTCTTCACTTACGCAAAATTACAAGGCATAACATATTTACAATTAACCAACCTATTTTGCCTATCTAGTACTTAGTCAACATGACTTAGAAAACCTATCTAGTACATACATCAAATGCATATCAAACTGTGAAGTATTGTACAGTGCAATTGCTACAACACTCATTCCATTGATGAGCTTCCTGTCAACGGAATGCTGCAAAGCATGCCATTTCGTTGACAGTTACAAAAATGACTTAATACAAAATCTACTAAGTGTTTTTATAATTATCATCAAGAACAACATATTCCTAACAAGTGTTCATACTTAAAAATTGATTGTTAATCAATTGATTTCTTGAGTTTAACAAGTTAAAAAAAACTAGGGTTCTTCATTTGGGATTGTTTTTTGGTTCGGTTTTTAAGTAAAACGGGATGTTTTAAGTAAATTAATTAGTAATAATTAAGTGGGTAAGTTTTTGGTTTTAATTTTAATTTTTCGGACTTTGTGAAAAATACAATGGCTGGAGAATTTGTTATCACCAAAACGAATCACGTCTCGTTTCAAAACGTGTAATCCATCGCGAACTTACAGTTTCGTGCATGGGCACAGTTTTTGAATACACATTCACTAGTGGCCCATGCTGTAAGTACTCATGCGGTTCTTTGTGTTGATCAACTAACCGCACTGTATACCACTGCCACTGACACATCAGAAGACAATATGTTAGCCTTTAGTTTTGTTGTGCTAGGGGGCAGAACAAAAAGGGTGACGGAACAAGATGTAAACAAAATTCTTCATTTTCCAACGGAAAATCTTGTTCCGGATCCCACAACTGAGGAAATACATGCTTTCTTCACTCTCATAAGAAGTCAGCAACCCAACTTCTTTGTGGGAGAGTTTCTGAAGAATCATTTGACAAAGCACTGGAATTTCTTCTTTCACACACTTATCCATGTGTTTACTGCTAAAACTACAAATCTGCATGGTATTCCTTTATTTCTTCAGAAATTAGAGTTTGCCATTGCTAACAATAGGCAGATAAACATTGGTAGTTTAGTGATTGATCAGATTATCCAGTGCATGGGACCTCTGGAAGAAAGAACAGGGCACGTTGATATGCTTTGCTTCTATCCAAGGTTTCTACAGTTAATTTTGGATGATGTGTTAATAGGTGAAGAACGAGAAATCTTTGCAGATGAGGAGAAGGTGGAATGCATGAAGATGAAAAGTAATGCAATAACATCTCTAATCAAGAAGAATCATCTTCCAGGGGTGCCTACTTTTCTGACAGATTATCTTCGAACGGTACCCCTACCACTTCTACCCCCAGGGGAACAGGTAAACTAAGGTATGATTCCTGAACCTGTTGTTCCACCTCAACAACTTGCACCAATGGACATAGATCCAGTGATAGAGCCCTTAGTGGCCATTCCTGACCAGGAGGTTGAAAACCAACAACCTCTAACCACGGTCATAGATAGAGCCTTTAGAAGAGCCAAATGAAACAGTAACATAACCTCCTACCCCTACTATACCAATCATTCAAACAACCGAGAGTGTAGAGGGAGATAGTACCAAAGCAGCACCACATAAGGAGATACACCCTTCAACAACAGCTCTGCCTTCTGCTAAAAGGAGAAGAATTGAAACTGAGGCAACTGTTGACCTTTCATTTCCATCTTCCACTGAGCCCTTCATAGATTTTTCTGAAGCTGATTGGGCAGCTATTACTAAAGCTATATCTAAACCCCTATCCCAAACAGACAAAGGAAAATTGACGGAAACAACTAGTTCTCCGACCATATTACGGTCAGGACCACTGGTTGAAGGTTCTTTAATGAACCAAGAGTCTTCATAGACGTCGAGAGAAGGCTCTGACCCAAATTCAAAATCTAAAGGGTCATTGCCTAGCTCCCCAGATGGAACATATCTGGATCCTGCGGGTACAGGGTCTAACGTAGGTGCAGATCGGCAACTCGGTAACAATGAATCAATTTCATTTGAGGAGTTACCTAAGGAAAACTCTTCACATACTATCGAGGGAGTTTCAGGATCTCTGCTGACAAAAGAGTCTGATTCTAACCCCCGGGAGATTCAAACCCTAGATCCTGTTAAGGATAAATCATCGCAAGATGATCAGCAACTTGGTTTAACCAAGGACGGGGACTTGCGAAGCCCCATTGCACCACTGGTGACCTCCTTAAGGACGGCTACAGTGATTTCTGTTGTAGGTACACATAGAGCAAAGGGAATGAGTGAAACAAAAACACTAACACCGGACCTGAGTGGGAAAGGAAAATGAGTGAAACACCAACAGAAACGTTGAGTGAACACCTGGTGCCAAAAGTGTGGAATGACACCCAAACCCTGGTTAACATAGATGATCTGCTACCACCAACGGAAAGAGAACTACAAGTACAATCCACTCTTAAGGAGATGATAGTTCATGACAAAGAGGGAAACCCTTTATTTAAAGTCCCTCTCAGACCTTCTTTTACCCAAGGGATCTCCTCCGGTCAAGTTGATAGTTCTTTAACTTTAATTCAAACGAAGATTGACTTGGCTGCAGCTGATTCTAGAAGAACTTATAGAGCATTAAGCAGTGCATCTGGCACAATAACGGGTACAAAGGAGGCTGTGGACAAGCTCTCTCTGAGGACATTCTGGTAATCCAGGATGGTCAAGCAAAGGTCAAAGATGCAATGAATAGTTTGTCAAGAGTGGAGTCTCGCCTCAACAAGAGATTGGACAGAATCGAACAGACTACCAACTCAAGACTAAATGACATAGACAACAAGCTTGCTTCTATGGAAGAGATGACCAGGGACATTGCTTTGTTTATGGAGAATCAAGGTGACGGTCTGGAGTCGATCTGGAATATGATAAAAAATCAACAAGCTGGACCTTCAAACTACTATGATGAGGATAACTTTACGGAGGATTACTCAACTAAGGGTGAGAAGGGAAAAGTGGAAACAACAACTATTCCAGTGAGACAATACTGGATTGAGGAGCTTGTAGAAGAGGAAGAAATTGGAGAGGTATTTGAAGTCATGCATGAGCCATTACAAGAAGAGCATGAACCATACTATCCAGAGCCAATTGAACATCCAATCCTTGATGATAGTATGGAAGAAGCAAATCCTCTGACAATGGAACAAGAAGCTGCCTTGGAGAGATTGAAAGATGAGAAAGCAGAAAGAGAAGCAAGGCAAGCTGAAAAGGAAAAACACCAAGCAATTTAGAGAAGTGAAAAGCTGAAAAGGTTCAAGATGTATAATTAGATAAGGAAGAAGAAGTTGATAGATTTGGCACAAAAGCAAGGAAAGGACTGGGAGATGGCTTACAAAACATTTTGCGGAGTTGAAGACGAATTAGAAGTCAATGACAATGCTGATGTGGAAGTGATCATTCAGGACATCAGAAGTGCAAATCAGGACACTCAGACTTATTTCACTGCATTGAGACAATCTCTTATCTACCTGAAGGTTGGAGTAAAAGCAAATGGTGCCTGGAACGTAATAATCAGTTTCATTGATAGAGGTACATTTGTGATCTCCACGAAGTTTTTCGAACAGAGAACATACACTGAATTGCAGGTGACACTCATTAAGATCCAAAGAACTACAAAGCTAAATGAACTGCTCCGTGAGCATGATAAGGAGATCTTAATGAAAGTCAGTCCAGAGGTAACTGAAGGATTATCCAAATAACTATCTAATATCAGTTGAGAAGTAATTGAGATCCACTGGATTCATCACTACTGAGAAGACCAAAGCTGCAGACACTCTAAAGAGCTATCTTATGGAAAATATGCCTTATTACAGGAAGAGAGTGGAAAGAGGATTGGAAGTGCATCCCAGACTACCCAACATGCCAAAGCATAATCAGAAAGATGTCAGCATTGCATGGGTGTGGGCTGGAGTGGGTCAACAGTTGAGTACATTGGAAGACACATCATAGGAGCAATCCTAAAACCTAGAGAAAGTGATTGATTATCAAGCATCAAATTCTAATCATGTAGCTGAAGAAGGTGAGATCATAATGGACTGAAGATGAAGCAAAAAACAATCTGCTCAGGATAAAGGAGCAACTTGATTGTTAAACTTTTTACTGTTCTTTGTAAATTAGAAATCTGGAAATGTAATTATTTAATCCAGAATGCATTTAATATTATCAATCTGTCTTACTTTAATTAGTTTCGTGTTTCCATTGGTTAGTTGAGTTATCCTCTAGGTATTTGCTTGTCGAACTCTAACAATCAAATAGGGGAGATTGTAAAGCATAATGTAACATAATATGTAACAGATATAACTACAACTCAACAAAGGAACAAGACAGACTATAATATTAACTGAAGCACAGGAATCCAGAAGAAAAGAAGAAACGGTAAACTCAAAAAATCAAAATATGGTATCTATTCTTGAAGTCCGTAAACAGGTCACGGAAATAAGTTCATTAATATGTTCAAGTCTCAGTGACAAATAAAGAAACAAGACCTTCAAGACTACAGAAGTATTTGAATGATAAAGAGTTAGTACCTAAGGATTTCAGTGATTTTAATGAAGCAACCAGAATGACAAAAGACTTATCAACTGTATTGTATTGAAGACGTAGAGGTATTGATCAAGTGTTAGCCATCTGTGAACCAGACCAGTTGCACTAGTTGTCAGCACTAAAAAGATCAAGATGTTTATCGTCTCGGAAGAAATTGATTTAAGTCAGACCTAAAACATCTTGGAAGTCAAAAGAAATTTATAAGGTATGTTTAGGTTTTGAAGTTCAATATGCTTGTTGCATGAAGATAGAATCTTCAAGGATCAAACTGCAAAATAAGTCATTCGATGGTTTTCATTTATGAAAAACCATCGAGAGAAGAAAGAAGAGTTTGATTAAAAACTATCGAGGAAAAAAAAACAATTCGACAGTTTCTTGTTAAGAAACCATCGAAGTGGACAAAAGATATTAGTTTGATAGTTTTATTTATAAAACTGTCAAACTACTTTCAAATAAACAAAGTAGGTTTTTTGATAGATTTTATTTAAATCTATCGAAGGAAAAGAAAACTTTGCCTTCGATAGTTTTTATAAAATGGAGCAGGTAGAAGGCATTTACATTTGTCAGAGGTTGATGAAGGAAATGGACAGCCAGGATTGCATCTAGACCTTCGATAGTTTTCCTAAAGTCTACATTGTGAGAATTGAAGATAGTATCTTCTTCAGCAGACAGTTACGGAAGATCATTTACTTTGTTGAATTTAAGAGCTTCAACAAATTCTACAGAAGAAATTAATAGTGCCTTAAATTCGATCTTTTGTATTGATTACTGTAACTCGAACTCATTGAAGTTAATCCTACGGATTAGAATTGTAGCACCGTTCGTGGTTTATATTTATAAAACGATATATTCCCTGACTCGTGTTTCGATTTGGTAAATTTGATTTCGGACAAGAACATAATTAATTATCCGCGAACGAAATTGAATAATTTGTGAGTATCGTATTCAACCCCCCCCCCCTTCTATGATACTTTGGACCTAACAAAGCACCTCCTCTTCACTTAGACCAGTGAAATCCAATTCTCCTGGTTTGATTGATAGTGGAGGGACCTTAGTGAATTGGAATCCACTTGGAATAGTTACTACTTCTGGAATCTCCCCCTCAGCAGATGCTTTCACCACTTCCATCCTAGCTGGTTCAGAGACCACTAGTGTACTCTTCCCTTTTTTGTTATCATCAAGGGTTTGAGTAGCACCAGGGGCCTGCAACAATTGTTGGAGGAGCTGTGTCTGCAGTTTTTGTTGCTCTAGAAAGAGATCCAGCTTCTCCTCCATTTTATTCACCCTCTTCGATAGAGATTCCACACTTCTAGATAGAGTGTTTTCTTCAACAACCCTTCTTTGAATAGTCTTGATGGTGGAGAGAGGGAATGCAGTATCAAGCCTCTTGTTAATGTTGTCCTTGACATTTTCAATGACTACCTTGACCTCAAATGTATGTGTCCTTTGATGTAGAAGCTGCATCTTCTGTAATTGGAGGTTTGTAATGAACTTGGACAAGATGAGCTTCTTGGATGGATTGGCTGATTGAAACTCAGTGGAAGCCTTTTGATATTCCTTTAAGATCACCAGGTTGCTTGCATCAGATTTGGCTTCTGTGTCAAACAACCAACCTGGTGTGCTTCCTAAGGTGGAAGGGCCTTCATCACCTCCTTCACCACCATCTGAGTCTTCTTCCTGGTCTTCAGAGTCTTCATCATACTCAAACTCTTCACTAGCTCCTGGAGGCAGATTAGTGATTGCTTCTTTTTCCCTAGACATTGATTCAGTAGTGTGTACCAAATGCAACATCCTTTCTGCCTCCACATTGCCCTGTCCAGCCAAGACTTGATAGGCTGGATCAGGATGAGTAAATGTCTCAGCATTCAGGTTGACTTGATCCAACTCATGTTGATATTCAAGTTGGAACAACCTCTCCCTCTCTGCATCACTAACATCCATTGACTCACTTGCAATGGATGAGTCTTCCTCCCTTATTCCTACTGTACCTGCTTTTCTCTCATTTTCTCTCTTTTCTTGCATAAGGGGCTCCCCCTGGCTTACACCCCTCACACCCTCACCGTCACCTACTAAGGTGGAACTCTCATTTCTCACTTTTATCAGACTGGAAGAAATAGTCTGTCCCTCTTGCTCTCCCTCTTCTTTTGCCTGGCTGCAAGCCATCCTCTCACTCTCAATAGCTTCACTCCCTTCCCTCAATCTTAAGAGTGTTTGAACTACTACTAACTCATCCACACTGGAAGTTGTAATATTTGAAGTTTGAATTGCCAGTGTGGAAGGAGTATCCGTTGAGGTAGTAGAAGTATATGTCAACGGATAGCTGATTTGAGGCATATCCGTAGACAGACAAACACCCATCAACGGATGAGAGATATCCGTAGATGAAGAAAAAGAAGTAGCTTTTGAAATTGAGACTATAGCTGAATCTGTGGAGATTGATTTTAAATTGAG
The DNA here is from genome assembly GCA_030848705.1 of Heracleum sosnowskyi. Taxonomy (NCBI): domain Eukaryota; kingdom Viridiplantae; phylum Streptophyta; class Magnoliopsida; order Apiales; family Apiaceae; genus Heracleum; species Heracleum sosnowskyi. Next base: position 77,381,986 of record CM061239.1, read on the forward strand.
AGCCACAGATGAAGCCAAAGTCTTAGAAATGATGCATATGTATGTGTCCTTTAATGTAGAAGCTGCATCTTCTGTAATTGGAGGTTTGTAATCAACTTGGACAAGATGAGCTTCTTGGATGGATTGGATGATTGAAACTCAGTGGAAGCCTTTTGATATTCCTTTAAGATCACCAGGTTGATTGCATCAGATTTGGCTTCTGTGTCAAACAACCAACCTGGTGTGCTTCCTGAGGTGGAAGGGCCTTCATCACCTCCTTCACCACCATCTGAGTCTTCTTCCTGGTCTTCAGAGTCTTCATCATACTCAAACTCTTCACCAGCTCCTGGAGGCAGATTAGTGATTGCTTCTTTTGCCCTAGACATTGATTCAGTAGTGTGTACCAAATGCAACATCCTTTCTGCCTCCACATTGCCCTGTCCAGCCAAGACTTGATAGGCTGGATCAGGATGAGTAAATGTCTCATCATTCATGTTGACTTGATCCAACTCATGTTGATATTCAAGTTGGAACAGCCTCTCCCTCTCTGCATCACTAACATCCATTGACTCACTTGCAATGGCTGAGTCTTCCTCCCTTATTCCTACTGTACCTGCTTTTCTCTCATTTTCTCTCTTTTCTTGCATAAGGGGCTCCCCCTGGCTTACACCCCTCACACCCTCACCGTCACCTACTAAAGTGGAACTCTCATTTCTCACTTTTATCAGACTGGAAGAAATAGTCTGTCCCTCTTGCTCTCCCTCTCCTTTTGCCTGGCTGCAAGCCATCGTCTCACTCTCAATAGCTTCACTCCCTTCCCTCAATCCTAAGAGTGTTTGAACTACTACTAACTCATCCACACTGGAAGTTGTAATATTTGAAGTTTGAAGTGCCAGTGTGGAAGGAGTATCCGTTGAGGTAGTAGAAGTATATGTCAACGGATAGTTGATTTGAGGCATATCCGTAGACAGACAAACACCCATCAACGGATGAGAGATATCCGTAGATGAAGAAAAAGAAGTAGCTTTTGAAATTGAGACTATAGCTGAATCTGTGGAGATTGATTTTAAATTGAGAGCCACAGATGAAGCCAAAGTCTTAGAAATGATGGATTGGTGGTCCAACAAATCATCAAGAAGATGATGACCACCAATTTCAGAGTGGGGCTTCTCCAAGAAGGTTAAAGATAGAGAATCAGGAATGGATGTGTGAATCATGTCCACATCCAAAGAGAGAGTAGGTGAGCTTGGGATTTCTATGTCAGTTTGAATGATTATAGAATGGGGCTGTGACTCCACATTTACTGGAGCCACATCAAACTGAATTTGTGATGGTGTCATAGGCACTATGTGTGATCCTTGTGCAACCCCAGATGTTTTTGACCTTTTTCTCCTTTCATAGGCCTTGGATGTATCTGTAGGGCTTCTGGTGTCCCTATCCCTCTTGTGTTATGTCCCTGGATGGGGACTATTTTCAATAGAAACATACTTTTGGGAGGATGCCATTAGGGATGTGATAACTTCCTTTTCAACCATTTTATCTTTTTGAGAAGATACAGGGTGGCTTGGCTGGGACACACTAATCTCACCCTCCCTGTTCTTCGGGTTTCTTTGATGTTCACCCCTTCCCTCACCACTTACTACCACCTTCACACTCCCCTCATAGGTTTTGTTATTTTTTACAACAGGTGCCTTTTGAGAGACACCTGAGATTGGATTTATGGATTTGGACTTTGGAATTTTAGAGGTGGCCACTTGGGTAGGAGGCTGTTGGACAGTTCCAGGCTCCCTGGTGGCACTAGAAATCAAAGAAGTAACAATGGAGGAAGGTACAGTTGAGGAGATTACCTGACTTACCTGTGACTCCTGAGCTACATTGAAAATTGGTGGATACACCAATTGTTCCTCCCTGATGTGGTTCAGCCTATTCAAGTCCTCAAGGACTCTCTTATTTTGAACTCAATATTCCTTGGAGTTTACAGGGAATTGAACGACCAGGTTACTCTCTACATGGTTAGCTAGCAACATGATAAACCTAGCATAGTATACATTCTTACTTCTAGATGCTTTATTTCCAAGTTTAGCACCTAGTTCATATAGAATTAGGGATCCTAGGTTATAATAGCTATCAATTAGAATCATATAGGCAATATCAAGCATAGAGAATGTAACTGCATCATAGTTGCTAATTTTACCAGAGAAAACCTTAAGGATGGCATCAAAGAAAAAGCTCCATTCCTTGACCATACCTCTTCTCTGAATCTTACTTAAATTATCTGTAGGTAAAGTATAGTTAATCAAATTCAGCATGTTAACAATATCGGTATCACTATGCTTTTCTAACCTATTGTTTTCAGGCAAATTCAAGCCAGCAGTAATGACATCACTATTTATCACATATTCCTTACCTTGAAGAACGAAGGTGATAGTAGCATTGACAGAATCAAACACAACTGATTCCCAGATGGCTTCAATCACCTCAAAGTATAGTTTGGGGGCTTCGAACATTGCTTTTGAGAGCTTGCAGTTCTGGAGAAACCTCATCATAGTGTGAAATGATGCGTTCTTCTCTTCAAAGTCCACCAATGCTGTGAAGTTGTTCTTCTCATATGTGAAACCAGTGAGAGACATAGTCTTGTTGGTTGGTGCCATTGATGATAAGCTTTGAATTTCATAGAGAGATTTTTTTGCTTTGAGAGAGAAGATGAGTTCTTGCCTTAGTCAATTTTGGAAAATGATAGAAAATGATTAATTTGGGAGTAAAAATCAATGTATACTCCCCCAAAATAATTCACTAATAAAATCATAATAATTGGAAGAAATTATCTGATTGGGCAAGAAAATAACCATTTAAAAGTAATGAGTTTAAAAAGTAAAGCCACGAATTTACTGCAATTACATACAGTTATTGTACGCATGTAACTACGGATAAGATTATGACTTTAACGGTTATGATTAAATCTGCACTATCTACGGATAGGATTTTACCTTTTGAGATTCGACATCCGTAGAGGAGTAAAAAGCAATATCCATAGATGTAGAAAAAATCCATTGTCAAAGATGATCATTGACGGATAAGGATATCCGTAGAGGGAGAAATTTTGACTTAGACAAAATTCTTCTTTTTCAGATAGTTTTAATTCTCATGAAAATCATGTTGACACTGGCTGCATTACAAATTATCGGACATTATTCATGTGTCTTTCTTTTAGTATATGTTTGTAGTTTAATTTAATTTTTGTTTGTTAATCCGTAACTTAGGTTATTGTCTTGTTTTGTTTACTAAATAATAATTATGTCTAGCTAAATCTATTGCTCTAGGAGGAAGATGAAGTTAATTTAATTATTTTTGATATCTTCTCGTTCCTATTAATTGGTTCTCATGATTTTTCTTGATGCCTAATTGTTCAATTGACAAAGTGATTTTGATATATTATTGTTACCAGATTTATTTTTCATAGCCTATGCTTGCTCTGTGAAGTTTTGATAGGTTATTGTTAGATAACAAGTTTCTTAGTATATGTTTGTCTCGTTAATTGATATATCTTATTTGTGAAGGAAAGAGAATTGATTTTAGGGCGGGTTGATATTAATTGCGATTGATTAATGGATTCAGATTCCTAGGTTTTCCTTATTTGATTTTAATTGTTAATTAGGTTAAACAAATCTCATCTCAAATCTTATTGTCTAGTTCGCCTGAGTTAATTGTTAGGGGTTTGAAAATTCATAGTCTCTGTGGATCGATCTGTGATTGATACAACTAAACACTGTGCGCTTGCAGTTTACATTATTTTTACACATCACATCACAATGTCCATCCTTGGAAAATTCCAACTGAGGAAGTCCTCATACTAGGTCTCTTCTTCCCAGATCATTCATTGACTTGAAGTTCAAATGTGACAGCCTTTTGTGCCATAGCTAACTCTCATCTTTACTTGCTTTACTTAGAAGACAAGTGATAGAATCTGAACTTGTTGAATTGAAGTCAGCTATATACACATTACCTCTTTTGTGGCCAGTCAACACCACATTGTTGTTTTCTTTGTTTGAAACAACACAAGCTCCTTGATTGAATGATACTGAGAAACCTTTATCACATAGTTGAATAATACTAAGCAAGTTGTGCTTAAGTCCATCAACTAGTGCTACTTCATCAATGATGACAGTTTCCTTTGAAATCAAGCTGTATCCCTTAGTGTAACCTTTACTGTCATCTCCAAAGGTAATCCTAGGACCAACTTTTTCCACAAACTCTGTGAGCAGGGTAGAATCTCCAGTCATGTGCCTAGAGCATCCACTTTCTAGATACCATAGATTCTTTCTGTATCCCTGCACACAACAAAACCAAATCAAGTTGATTTTGGTACCCAAGGTTCCTTGGGTCCTTTCGTGTTAGCTTTAACTTTGCCTTTCTTGTCATTTTGCACCTTAATCTCAGGTTGAGTTAAATCAACCTTGACCCTGGGTGTTGACCTCTGAGAGACAACATGTTGAGGATGTTCACATGCATACATGTTAGATGCAGGAATTTGAGGATGTTGTGCATACATGGTGTTCATGTGTGGCATGCTCCATGTCATTTGTGGCATTGTGAATGCATTCATATAAGGATTTGAAACAAATGGCATGTTGGCATACAAATTTGATGCATGATCAGTATGTGCAAACATGTTATGCATAGCAGGCATAGGCATATTGGGTACATGCATTCGCATTTGAACAGATGAAGTTTTAACAGTTTTGAAATTGGTAGATAAATGATTAACACTACCACACTTAACACAAGTTTTCCTAGGAGCATACTTGTCAGGTGTATAGTTGTTATGCTTGTTAATCCCTACCTTACCATTTCTGTTCTTTTTCTTTTTCACCTCAGCCTTGACCTATATATTTTCTAACTTGCCTTTCAATTTCTTGTTGGACAAGTGACCTATGTTGACATCCTTAGCTTTGGTTTTGCTACATTCTCCCTGAATAAAATTTTTACTGGTTGGACCATGCTTTTTGTTCAGCTTCTCAAGTTTTTCTTTACTAATACTGGATGTACACTTTTTGGGACAAGTCACATCCGTAGAGGTGTTACCCATCAACGGATGATCAATATCCATAGTTTCTCCTTATCTTTTTCTGCTGATTCCTTGTAGAAAGTATCCACACCTTGAGCCTTAATTATGTTTGTGGCAACATTCCTGGAATCAGTCCATCTAGAAATTGTTTCATGTTCTCTAGCTAACTGTGCTTTGAGAGTTTCTTCTCTTTTTAGCACATCTAGCAGTTCATCCTTGGCAACTCGACACTCTAATCTCATTTTCTCAAACTCAATAAATTGAGTTTCTAGAATAGAATTCCTATCACTTAAAAACTGATTAGCATCTTTAATCTTGGTGTTTTCTTTTGTGAGTGATTTAAGAGAAATACGCATATGGTACATTTCAGTAGACATATCATTAATTGCACTGTTGCATTCCTCATTAGAAAGCTCAGAGAGATTGGTGGTGATTACCTGATTGGATGATGAACTGGACTCCTGCTCACTTGAATCAGTCATCAGTGCAAGGTTCACAAATTCAGTGTCCTCCTCAGAATCATTCCCATCTTCAGCCCAGTCATAGTCCTGAGTTATGAATGATCTACCCTTTTTATTGAGAAGATCAAACTATTTCTTCTTGTAGTTAACAGGCTCAAACTTCCTGTCACTCTTCTCAGATTTTGGTTTTCTGCATTCATTAGCAAAGTGATCTCCCATTCCACAATTGAAACATTTAAACATGGACCTCTCAACATAATTCTTGTTTGATTGAAAGTCCTTTCTGAATGGTTTGGACACTTCAGGGTTTCTCTTGAACTTGAGCTTTGAGAATTTTCTTGACAGAAAAGCTAAATGTTCATCTAGCTCATCCATTTCATCTTGGTTAAAAGGCTCACTTTCTTCAATCATCTTTCCTTTGCACTTTCTTGATTCAGTCCTACCTTCACAAGCACTTGTGCTTGGTGTAGTTTCAGCAACTTCTTCTTTCATGTCCTCAACCTTTTCCACACTTGCTACTAAGGCAACATATCCAGTTTTATTTTGGACCTTCTCAATTTCCTCATCCTGCTCCATTTTCAACTCATATGTTTTCAGGGTTCCATACAGCCTCTCAAGTGTAAAAATTCTTATACTCTTGAGTGTTTCTCAAGGAAACAGTCATAGGCTTCCACTCCTTTGGCAAGGCTCTGAGAAATTTAAGATTTGAATCTTTGATTTGATACACCCTCCCATACAACTTCAATCCATTCATTAATTTTTGAAATCTACTAAAAGTATCATTCAAAGATTCTCCAGTCTTGAAGTGAAAGTGTTCATACTGTTGTATGAGGAGCTGCATCTTCTTTTTCCCATACTTGCTCAGTTCCTTCACAGATGGTTTGGACAGTGTCCCAAATCTCCTTTGCTGTAGAAAAATTAATAACATTGTCAAACATGTCAGAATCAAGACCATTGAACAAAATATTCATGGCCTTCTTATCTTAATGAACTGCAATGTTGTTCTCAGGAGTCCATTATGAAGGTAACTTTGGAATTGTGCTTGGAGCTCCTGCAGGTGCTTGAGCTATTGAGGTGTTTGGCTTCATTGGTACATGAGGGCCATGATCTATGTATTCTACATATCCTTCATCCATAGACATTAGATGTAGTCGCATTTTTACTTTTCAGTGAAAATAATTCTCTCTATCAAGAACTGGTATTTTAACTCCATAATCCTTGTGACCCATGATTCTGATGTCTTTAGATCTTTAAACTTCTTGTGTGTTAGAAGCTTGCTCTGATATCAATTGTTATTCCCAGACAATGAACCAAGATTGTAGAAGGGGGGGTGAATACAATCTTTAAAAATTCTTTGGTTCTTGATAGTAGAGATGTGCAAGTAAAATCAAGAACAGAAAAATAAACAAGATAAGATAACACAAGACTTAAAAATTCAGGTGGATTGATTTATCCACCTGAGAGATTTTTATTTGAAGAAATCTCTGTGATGTTTATGAATAAACACATAGCTGCTTACACACTATTCTAGCTTCAGCAATTTACAAAGGATATTGCTTTTAGCTCTCTAAATTGCCTAACTGATTTCTTAGTTCTAGAATAATGCTACACTTGGTTATATATCCCAAGTTTACAAGATATTTCGAACAGTTAATAATATAAAAAGTAAATATGTTCAAGATCCTTGTTTCTCCATTCTGAGTAATTGTCCATGTGTTGGTAGCTTGCCCTTCTTGGCTGATTGTATTTTATAGAATTGTTACTTTTGACTGGACAAAACAGAATGCTTCTTCTTCTCGTGACTTTTCCAGAAATACTAGTTTCCATGCTCTGTGAATTCTGTCAACCCATGTGTTCTGTCTGTACTGTCCCTTTCACAAAGTACAAAGTGTATCCGTAGATGATAATTGTGTTGTATCCGTTGAAGGTATCTTGATCACATACGTAGATAGCTAGTACTGTTATCCGTAGACAGTACATTGTCCACATCTGTAGAAGGCTAATGTTGCTTATCCGTTGACAGTCAATTTCACTTATGTAAAATTACAAGGCATAAACTATTTACAATTAGCCTCCCTATTCTACATATCAATTAATAGTCAACATGACTTATTTAGTTTAAAAACTAATACTTCAACTTTTACATTATAAAATAGGATTACACATCAGGATTCCTTAAGCATGCTACATTGAGTCTTATCCGTAGATAATCCGCCCTTCTACGGATACTGCAAAAGCATGTTATCCGTTGAAGGCTACATTTTACTTATACAATTTTCACTAAGCAAATTAGTTATCATCAAGAAACAACATAGTTCCTAACAGACAATAACTATCCTCATATGTCAATGACTAGTAAAATTTGAAAAGTGTAAAAAATTTAAAATTTTAAGTGGTAAAAGAAAAGAATAGATGAGCTACTATTTTTTTTGTCAAAATAAACGATTTCATTTATTAAATGAACTCATGATATATTTTCCAAAAAAGTAGGGATTTTTTAGGGTTTCTTTCATCCATAAAAACTTATCATCTAACTGAAAGGTATGTTTAACCAATTCATGGGTCATAACATAAATTACGGCTAACATGAGAAATAAATTTTCCCAAAAAATTAGACAATAACACCTTTATATCATAAAAGAGACCACCAAAATAATAAAATTACAAAGTTAAAATATGCGAGCTGAAAATAGATGATGCCAACTCTATGTATCAACCAAAAATGAGAAAATTGAGTGACTGCCATATGCCTCTTTATTTCGCAAGAATTCCATTAATTCCATTGATTATGTTGTCCTATATTGTCCGTTCCTTGAGTATGTTGTCCATTCGTTTCTTTTCTGCCCAAAATACTCCAAAACAGACCTGATTCATATATTGAAACACAATAAGTCCAAGAAAAATAATTAAATATAACATTTTAACTATTTATTAACGGAAAGAACAGATAGAAGACGGATCAATTTACTGATCAGAAAGATCAGGATTAATAAGATCAATTACAAGATAATAAAAGAACAAGATATAAATGGTAAGAAGCAATAGATCTTATATCAATTGGATACACAAGAAACAATATACATAATAGTCAAATAACATGATAAAAACCGACCATATAGGCGGAAACAATTTAAATTAATTAGGGGAACCGACCATATAGGCGGATAAGGGAAATGGATTACTGAAAATACTTTAATATAAATGGAAGTTACTTACAAGATTAACACTGCATATCTTGCATAGACTGGTTGGGTTCTCACTTAATTACAAGTAGTATTGTAGTAACTGGGTAGGCTTCAAGTAAACTCTGGGTTGCACTGGATGGTTACAAGCATACACTCTCTCTTACTTTACTGTTCATGCATAGTAACTTGTCTACATCTTTTACTGTTTCGGAGAATCTTCACTGTTGCTGATTTTACTGTTCTGAGGAATCTTTACTGTTCCTGATTTGCAATAGTTATAAAGCAAAAGGATCCTGAGCATATTGAAATTGCTGACTATTATAAGGATCAGGATTTGATACAGAATTCTGACTGGAATCATTGGATTCTTTTTCTGAAGCTTCTTTTAGATCTGTAACTCTTGAATTAATAGCCTCCATTAAAAATTTTAATTCCGCTGTAGATAAATTGCTGACTGAAGAAATACTCAAAGAAGAAGAAGAAGGACCTTCATTGGTTTCTTTTTCTTTAGAAAATGCTTGAGTAGGAATAATTGGGGGAAATTCTTTCTGCACTTGGCTAATTATTCTATTGATATCGAATTTATCCCACCATTTAATGAAGAAAATTCTTGAAACATGACTGGCCTGACTGTGCTGACTAATAATCGCCTCACAAGAACCGGTAGAAACAACTGTTGACTGGACTGGGGTTTTAAGGTTATATTGCCATTTTAAAATCCAAGGGATTTTATATTTACTGCAAAACTGAAGTAAAATTGGGATACCTTCTGAATTGGAAATTAATTTCTGTTTACTGAAATGAGAAACTTGGTCTTTGAGTTGAACATGGATAATAACAATTGAAGCCCCATATCTAGACCACCAAATTGTGAACCATAAAGGAATTTGACTTTTGAATTTATGATCAAACTGGATAAACCAGGAATGACTAAAATTTTGGTTTTGATATAAAAATATTTTATTCCAAGCTTCAATATAATCATAATAACAAAAGTGATTATTATTGACTAAATGAAGATCAGAAGGATGATCAGAAAATTCCTGTTGGGAAATTAATTGTTTAATATAAAGAGAATGATACAAAACTTTGGTATCATATTTTCTGTCGTAAATAGGTTTGATAACTATAGAACCAGTTTGAATAAGAATATCTTTATGATAAGATAAGGATTTGTAAGGAGAAAAGGGACTAAAATGCCATCCTGAAGGAAAGAAAAGGGTAGCAAGTTTAACTGGGTCATTCTTTGGGCTCATGAATGTTTCTACAAAAAATAAGTTTACTTCATAATTGACTATATATTCTGAATTTGATTGAGTAAAAGAAGGATAAAATTTAGGAGCCTCTTTACAAATTTCAGAAGATCCGAATGGATCAAAAGGAGGGGGATTACTAGCTAAAACAGTATTGAAAGGCCTGGGTATTTGGCCTAAAACTTGAAATCTGTTTACTATGTCCACAACTTGGACTGGATTAACTGGATGAGGGATCATCGCACTTCTAGGATTAAAATTAGTAACAGAAGAAGAGCTTCCTCTTCCTCCTCTTCCTCTGGAATTACTTCCACCTCTAACACTCATTTTGACTCTCCTATTTGTAGAAACTCTCTGGTTAGAAAATCAGGAATAGAATTTTCACTTCCTTTAATATATTGTATATCAAAATCAAATATGCTTAATAACGTTTGCCATCTGGCAAAAATCTGTTTTGATGCAATATTTTGAACATCTTTTTCTAAAATATATTTTGCTGACTGACAATCAATTCTGACTAAAAAATTTTGATTTAAAAGTTCATGCTGGAATTTGTTGATACACAAAACTAGACTTAAAATTTCTTTCTTAATGGTTGAATAGTTTTGTTGGGTGGTATCCCAAGCTCCTGAATGAAAACAAACAATCTCTTCATGAGAAGAGGGATTTAATTTTTGTTTGAGAATTCCTCCGAATCCAACTTCAGAGGCATCAGTTTCTACAATTTTGAATGCAAAAGGATTGGCTATACCAAGGCAAGGAAGTGTCTTGACATATTTTTTAATGTCTTGGACAATTGAAGTTTGAATAGAAGTCGAAGGTGGGGGATTACTCTGTAACTGTTCAAACAATGGTTTACATTGTTTCTTAAGATCTTTATAGAATTCTCCTATATAGTTCAGGGATCCTAAAAATCTTTGGAGTTGAGTTTTATCAAGTATTTCATCAGGAAATTTACTGGCAAACTCAATGGCTCTATCTATTGGTTTAATTTTACCATGTTGAATGGTATGACCTAGAAATCTTACTTTTGTTCGGAATAATGAACACTTACTAGGTGAAAGTACTAATCCATTGGTCTTGACTGTTTTGAAAAAAGAATTTAAATGTTTCCAATGTTCTTCTATTGAATTGGAATAAATAAGAATATCGTCAATATAAACAATTGTAAAATGACTAAATGAATTGAATATATTATTCATAATATTCTGAAACTCACTAGGGCCATTCTTAGGTCCAAATGGAAATACATTCCATTCATAATGTCCAAAGGGAGTAGTAAAGGCAGTTTTATATCTATCTTCATTACTAATTTGGATTTGACAAAATCCACTTTTTAGATCAAATTTACTGAATATAACTGCTTGGTTTAATCTATTTATTAAATCTTTTTTATTGGGTAAAGGATATCGAATCCATTCAAGTACTTCGTTTAATGGTTTATAGTTAATTACTAGTCTTGGTGCTCCTCTTTCTTTTTCAGCGTTTTTATTGACATAAAAGGCTGCACATGACCAAGGTGATTTACTATTTCTAATTAATCCTTTACTTAGTAGTTCGTTAATTTTTTTTTTACAATATTCTAATTGTTCGTGGTTCATTTGAATAGGTCTAGCTTTTGTTGGAATTAAATGTTCTTTAAATTCCTTTGCATAAGGTAAATTAACTATATGTTTCTTTCTATGCCAAAAGGCATGAGGAACATCTGAACATATTTTTTATAATAAAGTTTTATTGAATTGTTCAATTTTATTTTGGAGTTTATTATCTGTTAATTGCTCTTCAATTATTTTATATTTAATTTCGTTTTTTAAATGTCTTAAATGAATCTTTTTATTATTTAATATTGTAAGAGTTTTAGTAATTGATTGTTCTTGAATAGTTTTTAAATCTTTTTCCTCTGGTTCTAGGATAAAATTAAATGTTAGTGTCTGACCTAAATGTTTACTGACTAATCCTTTAGTTGAGGTTGTAAAAGGATAGAGTAAATAAATAAAGGGTAAGCCCAATATAATTTTATCAGTCATGTTTGTTATTAATACAAAAGAGGTCTTAAAGCAAACATTATTCTGACAAATATGAACATTAGGTAATTTGTATTTTATGTTCATTTGACTACCATTGGCTGAGCTTAGTCTTTCATTAGTTTTTCAAAATAAGTTGTTGGAACTAGTCCTTCTTGAATACAATTTAAATCAGCTCTTGTATCAATAAGGGCAGATGTTTTAATAGTAAAAGTTTTATTAATTATTAGCTTAATGTTAGTATACCATTTTTGGATGGTAATATCTTTTAACATTTTTAATGAAAGTCCTTGTTGTTTAATAACTTCGGATTCTTTGTCTTCTAGATCTTCTTCCTCAGAAGAATCATGGATTAATAATTTTGAATCAGTTTTAATCTGTTCAATCTCTTCTTTTAATTTTGGAATTTCTTGTTTTAAATTAGAAATTTCTTTCTTTAAAATATTGACTTCTTGATTTAAATCTATCAATGTTATTTCTTTAACTGGGTTTTTAAATCTTTCAAGTGTCTTATTAAGACTGAATTTAGGTTTTTCATTTTTCTTATCAGTTTTGATATATTGCGTTAATAAAGTGTTTAATTTATTAACGTATTGTGTCTTTAGTTGGGGATCTGTTATTTTACTAATTAATTCTATTAGTAAATTGGTTTCTTTCTCTTGAATTTTAGATAGTACATTTTGAGTTTTAGTGCAACAATTTTTGTTACAATTATCCGTACATCCTATAGTAATGTTTGGTTTACTATTATCACTATCTGTTCTGTTACTAGTACTAGTTGATTGAGAAAGTATATCTGTATAATGCTCGCTATTATCGCTAGATTCGTTCTCAATTCTCATTAATTGAAGGATTAACTCGGTATCTTCATTGGAAATATGTAGTTGGAAATATGTACCTTAAGTCTACACATACCTATGTCTAACGCCCTTATCCAACACTGCTCTAACCTGAGACTTACAAAAGGATTACCTGGCAATATATATATATATATATTAAATCAGAAAAGTATCCAATCAATAGACATTATGAACCAATAATAATCTGAATGCCGAACAAACAACATTGTTTGTTATGTTAGTATTAAATATATCTGAACACTAAAATTAATAGTTTTAAAATTTAATGTATTAATTTAATTCTTTTAACAAAATAACTACTATTATTTAATTTAATCATGCAAAGTAGATTCATAACTTTCAACTTGATCTATATGTTATTAATTTACTTTATATTTTTACTATAACATATAATATAATATAATTTTAATTTCTTACCTCACATTAAATTTATTAAAATTTGATAATTATTTTATTGCCTATTAGTTAAATCAAAATTTTGACTTTCGATAATTTATAAAATGGGATACAAATCACATTAAAGAAAAGTTAATTTAAGAATTACTAGTAAATTAATAATAACAAAAGTAGTAATATAACGAGAGTAGTTTATGATAACGCTAATTGCTACTTCCTATAATAGTAGGTTTTGTTTTTGACAAGCTTATAATATTAATATAATGGTCATTATTCTACGGAGAACCATCAGGAAGAATCATATATTCTATTATAAAATCTCATAAATAATTATAATTTTTTTTACATAAAATATATAATCTAATTCTAACGTAAAATATTAGCATATACAAACTTTATAAAAAATTTAACATTTAAAAATTGAATAAAAACATTGATTTTAAATTTGATTCTGCTGCATAATCATTTTAGATAGATTTGATTCTGATGTAGAATCACTTTGGACTATTTAACTAATTTTCAATTATTTTTTTAAAAAAAATAGAGTTTAATTTCGTTTTTTGATTTAATAATTGAAATTTATAATTATATCTAATAAAAAATGTGATAAAATATGTATTATGAATATTTATATAATGGTTCTCTCCCGAACTTTACTAATATTACTTTATGTAATATTAGTAAATACCATCTTGAAAGCGGCAGGAATGGTTCAGCTACATTTTTTACGAGGTGTCGTCCAAAAGATTATTGAGCGACACAGAATCGTCCAGGAGGAGAAAACATTTTGCAAATAATCTCAACGAGAGAAAAAGGCCCCATCTAGTTCAACCGGGATCATTCATTCATAAATAAATGGGACCTAAACTACCTGATAAAAAATTTAGTAACAATATAATTAGTCTAAGAAAGGAATAGAATTAGCCATGATAATAAAAATACAATTAGTAGATGATCTACTTGAATTGAATATACTTCTACATGATATATTGTTAAAAAATCAAGTACACTCATCCCACCTAAATTAAGCGAACTCGAAATTTACTCTCAAATAATTTGATGCATTTATTGCCCTACTCAATAATTTAAGTATTATATTTTTTTGGCTAACCTAAAAAAGTGCTCTCTTCTCTCTCTCTTATTAGTTATCCGCCTTCGTCCTTCCCCTTTTCGGGGTTGCTTCTCCACTGGCCCGATGCTCTTTTTTATTTTGATTTAATTTTCTTTTAATAATATTTATTCTTGGGTGAATTGTGTTTTCTGTACCCAATTTTTTGGTTTGTTTGCTGTAATATTTGTGAACTTTATTAATAATATAAATTATATTTTATGTGTAAAATAATTATTGTGGAATATTTGGAGTCTTAATGGTTAAGGTTATTGAGTAATAGTATGTTAATTGATCTGTCGAAAGCCTCTTTCGAATATCTTTTCATTTGGAAATATCTTCAGTTGTGAGCCCCGTTTTGAAAATTCAAGGGCCCCGTTGAAATTTTGTACATCATTATTATTCTTTCGTCATTCGTATCTGAATCATTATTGGAAGATTTCTTCGTATCATTATATTCCTTATTATCCGATACTATCAATAGTATCTGTTTTGTTTAAAAAGAGAAAAGTTATTCCGTACCCTAATTATTTAGGGCGATTGATATATCGTTCATATCAATAATACATCTGTTATAGCCCCAGTATTCTTGAGCATTCGTTATATAAATGATATGTATTGATATGGATAGTTATCAGTCCTTGTGGATAACTATCACCTCGTAAAATGTGAACTTTACTTTATTAAAGATTTAAAGCGATCCAGTGGATCGATATCGATCCAAAAATATCGTTTGGGGTATTATTTTCCACTAAGTATAAAAAGACGAATCGTACATTATCCTTCGTATAATCCGTATTACATATTTACAAAAATATAAAAATTCCCGAACCGTGTTCTTCGTGTTCTCGAAGATTAAACTTAATCTTGAAAGTGTTATTTGAATCCAAATCTCAAGTTCAAGTACTCAAATCAAAGCTTTTGATCTCTAGTTTCGGAATCTTCAAACCATATCATCATCTGGTAATTTTTCGATTTATTATGAATTTTTCAATATTCGAATTAAATTAGGGTTCTTGTTCGAATTGGGGATTTTCATTCTGTTGATTCTCCGTTCAATTGATTGCTTCTAACATGTTCCTAGGGTTCTAATGAGTAGGAATTCATGCTTTAATTTCATGTTTATGTTCGATTTTGAGAATTTCGATTTTAGGGTTTTTACCCGAATTTTCTTTTGAATAGTCCATTCATATGAATGATCTGACATTGTTTTTGATAGAGGGCTTTTGTTGTATGTGTTCTTAGCTTCATTTTAACATAAAGAACGTAGAGTTTCATGTACGATTTAGGTAGATCGGAAAACTTGCTTGAGGTCGCCGGAATTTGATCGGGATTGGGATTCCGGCTGTGTTTTTGGTTTGTTTTGGTCGGAATGAATTGCTGAGTTTGTAAGGAATGTTTTGGTATAAAAGCCCCATATTCTGAGGTGTTTTTGAGTCGCTGGATTCTGGAAAACCCACCGGAATCTGGAAAAATTCCGGGTTGTTCTTCCTGACCCGTTTCTATTCTTCCCGACCCGTTTACCCGAATTATTGACCCGGTTTCAATCTTCGAAACCCTAAATTATTTTCAGAAAAATGTTTTTGGATTTTATTTTTAAAAATAATTCAAAAATAGTTTAAATATTTATAAAATTCATATTTTTATTTAAAAAAATACATTTTTAAATTCAGAAAATTCTGAAAAATTATATTTATTTATTTAAATTCGAAAACTGATAAAATTTAATTATTTTTGATTAATAATTAATTTATTTGATTAATTGATTTAGTTTATTAATCGGTTAATTCTTATTAATTAATTATTAATTAGATTTAATTAATTTAAATTAAGTTTAATTATTTCCTAGCTTGATTTAATTATTTAAAAATAGTTTGAGTGTTTGGAAATTGTCAATTAATTTTATATTAATTGATTAAATTGTTTTTAAATACTTATATTGGGATTAATAATCCGATTTTTGATTTAAAAATTAATTGTGACTAATTTAAATTCAAATAAGCGTCGAATATTGTTTTAAAAATATTTATAAGTGCTATATGGTTTATATGAGTTGAGTAATGTGTTTTATTGTCCGTAAATTCTTTGTATAAGGGCTAGTGTCTGAGTTTTTATTTTCGTAAAATAGAACGAGCGTCCGATAAATGCTGTTAAGTACCCGATTACTTGTTTAGACTTAAAAATGGTTATGAGTATATGTCGAAGGTAGAACGAGGATAGTTAGACTTATAATTATGAGTTGTTTATTATAGAATCGAGTTCCCGAGGCAAGGGAAATGAGAAGGTAGAGTAAGCGAGATAGACCGAAGTCAGCTACGTAGACCAGGCAAGTATCTGTGCCTTTACTTGTTGATTCAATTGATATTGTTTCCAATGATTATGCATGTTACCCTCAGAACAATTCAGATTATTCAATCTTTACTCCGCATTTGAGCAACTGATGCTATTTCCTTGAATATTCCTAACTTTTGATTTAATCCACAATCGTGTTGGATATCAGAAACCTTTACCTTCAATTCATTTTATATTGATGATAACCATTGTTGAACTTCTTAAATGAGTACGTTCTACTATTGAAACCATTCTGAATCTATTTCTCGGACTTCATTTGATATTGAGTAGTTGAAGCTCTTTTGCAACTATTATACCTTTTCATTGTGTACGTTCTACTATTAAAACCATTCTGAATCTATTTCTCGGACTTCATTTGATATTGAGCAGTTGAAGCTCTTTTGCAACTATTATAACTTTTCATTGTGTACGTTCTACCATTGAAACCATTCTGAATCTATTTCTCGGACTTCATTTGATATTGAGTAGTTGAAGCTCTTTTGCAACTATTATACCTTGTCATTGTATACTTATCTTGTGATGCATGTTATTGCTTATACTCTGTGATAGAATTGGCATGTTTTAAAAAATGGGACCAATAATGGTCGGAATAATTGAAGGCCAAGATGGCCATGGATCCTAGTGGAGGACTTTGCTATAAGCAAGTCCGGGGTTGATGCGTGACTGATCAGCAGCTCAACCTTTTGATTTGTAAAATGTAGAAGCCCAATTCTAATCCCTTTTACTTCCATTGAGATTGTTAAAAAGCTTATGTTTGGCTTAAACCTTGTTGATTCAGATAATTGTGATCTTCCTTTCATTATGGAACTGTGATTGATATATATTATGCTTGCTGAGCACTTGTGGCTCATACTTGTTTTGTTTTTAACCCTATTCTAGTGAAGCGAGAATATGAGCAGACACATCGCGATCAATAGTTCTCCAGCGGATAGGAGACCATCTCGAGTGGTTGTCATTGGCAGGGTAGTTGTCTATTTTGTTAGTTAGACTAGACGTCTAGCTTTGAACTTTAAGTAATGTAATATTAATAACTCTGAAAACTGGTTTGTAATAACTTAGAAGCTTGTTCAATGCCATAATCTGAATGCGGTCTTGGTTAAGGGGTGTTTTATATTATTATTATATTATGCATGTGTTATATCCAGGTATATTGTGTTTTGTTGGTCGAGTGACTCCCCAAACCTGTGCCCCGGGTTTGGAGGGCGTCACATTTTCTGTATCTTCTTGTGAGAGTTTAATATATTTTGGTACATTTTGAGTTGTTTTGTGTTGGTTGTTTCGTGTAGAATGATTAACATGGTGTATTTGGGGATCTGAAATGCTCGCATCGAAGTGGTGTGGAATAGAACAGTGGTGAAAATCACAAGAGCTCACCTTTCACAATAGAAGATTGTTCATACTATGGGGGCATATGTACCTCCGATCTCAGTTATGTACCTCCGATCTCATTTAGTACAACTGAAATATCTTCTGCACTACATCTGAATTTAATTGTGTGAAGTTCAATTGTGATGTTACTGTTTTCCGGAAGACGTCGAAAGTTGGTGTAGGCTGGATCGCTCGGAGACCATTGAATTCATTTTTAGCTTCAAGAATATTTGTATTTAGTATGTTAAGCGATTCGAAAACAAAGCTGTTATTCCCAGACAATGAACCAAGATTGTAGAAGGGGGGGTTGAATACAATCTTTAAAAATTTCTTTGATTCTTGTTGCCCAGTAAATAACAATTGTAGAAGGGGGGTTGAATACAATTGTATAAGATTTTTGACTTAATAAAATATGGATCACAAATATGAAAGAATAATAACAGCTTTATTAAATCTGATATAAAACTGTTACAAACTCTCTCAAGAAATTCTGATGTCGTGTATGCGATTGATATAAAATCAAAACCTAAACTGTGTTTATATACTACACAGTTTCTCTATCGATTACAAGATAAGTCCAAATCAATTACCAACTATATTGAAACATATCCTAACCGACAGCTGGATTCCTACAAACTAGGAACCGACAAAATAAACTTCCTTCTTTAACTAGACTCCATAAATAACTCGAAGTTGTAATCCTAATCAGCTTCCAGTCCTGATGATAAATCCTGATCACAGTCCTGATAGAAATCCTGACAACAATCCTGATACTGACGCTCGTGCAATACTGATGACATCAGCAATCCTGATCAGTTGAGTCCAGATCTTGACGATCATTTAATCTTGATCTAACAATCTCCCCCAATCTCATACTTTGTAAAATAAAGTATAGATTTCTAGATTCAATGATGCCAAAAACTTATTTACAAAATGTACAAGTATTTACAGCAGCAACTTATCTGTTTAGATTATTTGATAGAACAGATTCATCTTCAAGAAGTTGGATAACAAATTTTCTTCTTTTTCTTCAAGAATTTGAATCAGTCTTTCCTTAAGATTTCTGAGTTCTTCATCTTCCTCATTTATCTGGTAGATAGTTGCTCTAAGATTTTGAATTGAACTTCTTGGTAGATCATGATCTTCAATTAGGAGATAAGCAATTTACTTCCCATCAGGATTAAGAGTCAGTTGCTTCATGCCAAAAGACATTTTTTTAACAGTGGTGCCTCTTTGCCATTATAATTCTTTCCTTCATCAAACCTTCTCCTTATAGTTGACAGAATCATATCACTCCATTCCTTGCACACTTTATTCTTCCATTTAAGCAGATAGTGAACATATTTCAGTTCCTTTGTGGTTTTAACCAACAGCTCTTGAATGGACATAATCTTCACACTTCCATCTTTCATGAAGTACAGAAGTTTCTCTTTCTTTTCAGTACCATCATGACAATCTAAAACTATATCAACAGCTTGTAAATTGTTCAGGTGTTCAGAAGTTAAATTACCTCCAATTTTCAGTCAATGAGTGAGGATCAACATGTGGCATGTTCAAAAATTCAGCATCACTGTGTCATATTCCTCCTCTTGAGTTGTGTGGCATTTGCTTTAAGCTTGAAAACATTTGTAACCAGAGTGCTTTAGATCTTTGTGAATCAGAAAAGTCTGCAACACTGGAGACATTTGTTATAATTCCACCAGACTGATAATTGATAGGTCTATCACATTTTAATGAGTCAATATGTTTCCACTTCTTGTCCTTTTCCTTCTCAAGAACATAGCTCTTTTCTAGTTGAGGTTGTTGTCTTCTTGCATTTCTCTACAAAAATATGTTTGAACTTTTAAGCTTTTGCACATAGAGCTTGAAATCTCTATTTGTTGTTCTTGTAACTTCTCTTCTTCTAACTTCTTCTTCTTCATCCACTTCTTCATTATGAGAGTCAACCACAGTAGATAAAATTAACAAATCAACCTCTTGTAGAATTTTAGATTCATCAGAACCTTGAGCAATGTCAGGATTAGAATCTGGAATTTGAGCTGTATTAGTGATGAGATTTGATTGTCTTGGTCTTCTCCTCATTTGTGGTTCATCTTCATCTATTCTATCATCACCAAAAGTAGTCCTGTCAAGTTGAGTATCAGGAACTATTGGAGTGTGAGTAGCCTCAGGAATTTCTTCTATTCTTACTCCTCTAGACCTTGTCTGTCCAGGAATTGTTTGATTTGATGAGCTCCTCCCTCTTCTTGCACCTCTTCTGACACTTCTTCTACCTCTGCCTCCTCTACTTCTAGCAGGAGCAGGATTATCAAAGCTTTCCATGATTTCTCTTTGTTGAATTAAAAATTCTTCATGTGAGAGATCAGGATATTCTTCACTAGCTGTAGAAAGTGCCTTTCTTGCAAATAATTGTTGAACTCTCTTATCAGTGTGATAAAGAGTAAGAACATTACCATCTCTTGTCTTGAACTTCTGGAATGGATTTATAGCATCTTCAGGATTTTCAATGAGAACATCTTCATAACCTTCAGGAATTGTAGATAAGGTTCCATGACCAGGTGTCAGGATTTGATCACCTGTCAGGATTTGCTCTTCCGTCAGGATCTGAGATTTCACCAATGTCCTTACTGTTCTAACTCCAGAATCAGAAACATGAGTTGATTGTGTGGATTGACTTTGAGAAGTTTGAATTGTTGACTTCACAATAGCAGCATCAGAGGTTCCTCCTTGTAATACTATGTCATCACCATCATTTCCAGTATGATCATCATCATTATTCTTTCTCAATACTAGATCAGGTGTACATTTTGTCTGACTTACCTTCTCCCCCTTTTTGGCATCAGGATTGGATAAAAGATTTAAAATCAAGGAAAGAGAGGCTTGAATGTCAGTTACCTTGGAATCCAATGAGTCAATTCTTTTGTTGATGGAGGATTGTTCAGTAATAACTGACTTAACCTGAGATTCCACAACTCTCAATTGAAGAGCAGTTGGTGCCTTTGTCAAGCTATTAGCAATATCAGACCTCACTAATGTAGTTGCAGTTTTAACAGAATCAGTCTCATACTTGAGGCTCTTGGATAATAGAGTTGTAGCCTTCAAGTGATTCTTCACATCTTCATTCTCAATTAAACTTGCAGCATAAGAAGCATGGTTCAAAGCACATGAATAACTGACAGAATCTTCAGACATGTACCAGTCATTTTCCCATTCATGTCTTCTTAGCTGTTCAGCTGGATCAATTGCAGAAGAACCATAAAAGTCTTGTCTTATATCTTTTCCTGTAGTAGCCTTGCCAGCCATGAATGTGCTTGAAGAACCAAAGTTAGTTCCAAGACTAGATTTGAGTGTTGTAGCAAGCTGATCCTTCTCAATATCATTATCATCATCAGAATGATCATCATTATCACTATCTCCAGAATCATCAGCATCAGGAATACCAACTCCTTTCAATTTATCTTTGGATTCTGAGATAGGATCTTTCATTGGCCTTGAGTTAGTGGTTGGATCAGGATTGGCTCAGCATCAGGAGCACCACTAGCGTCAGGAGCAACACTGTCAGGATTTGAAATGCTTGCATTAGTATTTTTTACTAATGGTTCTTGTGTAGCTTGAGGTTCAAAAGCTGCTTCAACACTTTGAGTTGGAGGTTCTTGTGTGCTTCCCTCAATGATAGTGTCCTCGACCAAAGTATCCATGTCAGGAATAGTAGAAGTCCCTTGAGCATTGTCAGGAAACTCCTCAGAAACTGTTGCTGAGATGCCTGCATCCTTACTTTGAAAGGATGGTTCTTGTGTGGCAGGAATGTTGATGTCTTCATTCTGCCTTTGAGAAAATGGTTCTTGTGTGACCATTCCTTCAGCATTGCCTTCACTCACACTTTGAGTAAGTGGTTCTTGTGGGGCTGGATAATCAATAACTGTTGAACCACATTGAGGTTCAGGTTCTTGTGGGCTTGATCCCTTCAGTTTCTTTTGCCTCTGAAAAACTTTCTCTTCTGCCTTCCTTTTCTTTTCCATAGGATGAGTAAACCCAAGTTTGGAAGCAGCAACACCAAGCTTCTCCTATGATATATCTACAATTCTTGAAGTTGGAGAGGCTTTGGCTGGAGAGTCTGAGATAGAGACAATTTTGCTTTGTGATGCATCAGGATGACTAACGTTAGGATTTGCTTGAGCATCAGGATTTGACTGCTCATCAGGAATTGAAATGTCATGTCCATCAGTATCATGCTTCTTCAAAGGAATATGATACCTGCTTTTAGTCAATTTTCTTTTCTTCTGTGGCTTAGAAGATGGTGCCACAGCTTCACTAGCAGTATCAGCAACTTCCTTGTTCAGCTTAAATTTGGAGGATATAGGCATGTCATCCTCAAAATTAGTTTCATCCCTTAAAACTAACTTTCTTTTCACAGAAACCAACTCAACCTTATCAGCTGACTTCACCAGGACCCCTTGTACACCCCCTTGTTTCTTCTGTTTGGTGAGTGGTGTAGAGGAGAAATTTTTTGATCCTGATTGCCTTCCAGACACATCAGATCTAGCTGATTTCTTTGATTTTACAACTAAAATCTTTTGAGAGATAGTAGAGGTGGTTGTAGAGTGTTTGGGAGGGATGCTTGTGTCAGGAACAAGGTGTGATTGGCCTTGCCCCATAGCATCAGAAACTGATCCATAACAAGTAGGCATTTTCTCTTGCAAGAAAAGCCTGACCTCATCAGGAATAAAGGCATTGCCTTGAAAACCATTTGCCTTATCACTGTTGACTAAGGACTTAATATTATTCTCTGTAATTCTACAAATAGATAGAATCACATCCTCTTCAAAAGTAACATTAGGACATAAGTGATTAAAAATTAGCTGGAAAAATCTTAGAAAATAGACAGAACCTAACTTATCTGATTTCCTATCACTTAAAGCTTTCAGAATAAATGACCCATAATAAAAAACAGTAGAGTAGATAAGAGAGTACCCTATTTTGAGTGATCCTGATGGTAGAGCATCAAAGTTAGATGTCTTATTCAGGAAACATCGACTTATGGTGTCAAAGTAGTAGTTCCATTCCTTCTTTAGCTTTATCCTGAAGAGATTTCCATATCTCTTAACCTCTCCATTGTAACCTAACTTGGTAACAAACTCAAAGAGAGTTGAATCTGAAACTGTATCAGGAACTTTGTCACCCACAACAGGCAAATAAAGAGTGTAACACCCCCAGATCCGGGGTTAGGAATCTGGGTTGTCACGCTCCATCAATATACCATACCTGTATTACTTACAACATTCTACTAATACAACTCCAAAGACCCCAATCACTTACGCACACACACACAAGTTATAGCCTTGGAAATGAGCAACAATAAGTAACATTTGTTATTACAACCCAAATGTACTATCCAGGATCTCATCTATTATTTACAACCTCTACCTGAAGTTACAATAATAGACCTCACAATTCTATACAAGGTTTAGTAATACAAACCCACTCAAAATAATTCTCACTAGTTCAAGCTGCAACTATTCTGCTCACACCGACAGTATCCATCCTGCATCAACTAACTCCAGGGTGGTCTCTCCATTCCCTTGCTCTCGTAACACGAGGTGGATTTGGCAATGTTTTCCTCATGCTGAAAGATTTAATAAAGCAAGAATGAGCTAATAGTGCTCAGCAAGAATTCTATTCTAGTTTAAATCTTTAAACCTTTTAGGGAGATAATCCATATGGGATCAAAACTTTTATCACTACTAGGGTCTAACCCCAAAATAGTATACCGTTTAAAATACCGTATGACTTATAATCATACTCATATACTCTTCGTAAATCCTTGGTATCAGTATGGTAAACCAAGACTCAAGACATATCTTTTTAAAATAGAGGTTAACATTAGAATCAAGGCTTAAAGCCTATTTATTGATTCAAAATACCATACAGTTCAATATCTTTATAACCACATGCTACGCATTAAACGGATAAAATACTAGCATAATATAAAAGATGAAGTTACGAGGAAAATTGATATAAGGTTTCCGTAACCCAAAATCCACCTATGCATATATAATCTGAGTAAGGTTTTATCAGAGTCATAACTCATAAAATAAAAGATGAAGTTGCAAGGATTTATTGTAACTTCATTTTTGAACACTTTTCAACCTCCTGCCAACATGATCGGTAAACCTGTACCAAGAATGTCATCCTTAGTCCCTTTCAATACATGTTGCAGAAAACCCCCTTCCAACATGATCGGTAAACCTGTACCAAGGATGTCATCCTTAGTCCCTTTCAATACATGTTGCAGAATTATCCAAATTGGATGATGAACCAATACTGGAGTAATCACCGCGCCAGTTGTCCCAACCTCACTATGATCAGTAGCAGGTCGTACAACTAGAAATGTTTTCTACATGTAGATGGAAGAACACGATAGCCTAACATCGTCTACCGCCTTTCTGGATCTCCCCGGCCCATTTGGGGCAATAAAAATGATGGGTCGGCGCGACTCGACCTCTTACACTGCTCCTAGTTCGGATGAAATCCATGACTCTGAAACGTAAAGATCGTCCCCCTTTCCCCAAGTGTAATACTTGTTGATACGACTCCACTAAGTAGTTATATCTAGGTTGGAAAGGAGGATTCTCCAATATTTCCCAAGCTATTGCTTGTTAATGGATATCGACTTGTTCCATCAATTTACTCCTCGATCGTTGAGGTAGTAACACAACATTTGACGTGCAGCAATTAAATTGCTCAGAGAAAATATCTGTCCCCTGACAGTTTTGAGTTGAGAGTTTAAAATGAGTAGCAGTCACTTAAATCAGGTTCCCCATACTTTTGGTAGTTGAGCGAGTATTTAAATTCTCTTAAAAGATAGATTTAAATGGAAAAACAGTGTTTGGGAACCTCCCATTGATTTAAAATAATTAATAATACAATTTAGCATATCCTTCGTAATTATTGAAGGTCGAGGGTAAACTTTAAATAATATAACTCATTTTAAAAATCTGTTAAGAGTATTTAATAAATAATCAAATAATATTTATTAAATAAATAAACTTGAAATGAATATTCAAACATAATATTCATTAAATAAATAACGATTACATGAATATTCAAACTAATATTCATTAAATAAATAAGGATTAAATGAATATTCAAAATAATATTCATTAAATAAATAAGGATTAAATGAATATTCAAAATAATATTCATTAAATAAATAAGGATTAAATGAATATTCAAAATAATATTCATTAATTAAATAAGCCTTAAATGAATATTCAAAAATAATATTCATTAAATAAATAATGATTAAATGAATATTCCAAATAATATTCATTAATTAAATAAACTTTGAATGAATATTCAAAAATAATATTCATTAAATGATTAAATGAATATTCAAAATAATATTCATTAATTAAATAAACCTTGAATGAATATTCAACATAATATTCATTAAATAAATAATGATTAAATGAATATTCAAAATAATATTCATTAAATAAATAATCATCGAATAATAATTACCCGATATCTTTATCGGAAAATAACCTTTAACATATACAGAAAATATTACTACTTCCGGCCTAAAGAATAAATCATACGCCCTTTACCTAGGGCATTTATAAAAACCTGGCTTCTAACTAATATCCCATATTTAGCTTAGAAGCCCATAATTAAATCGTAACCTCGAGTATCACTATATATAGCAGTTCGAATACAAGCTTGCAATTTATATATCGCAATGTACTTGGGAATAAAACATGTATACTTCTCATTTGCATATCATATACGAAAGCATTTTATTATCACAACAGCAGTAAGCATAGGTTTCGAAAACTTGCATCATCAGGAAATCAAACATTTTGATAAGTGGAATATAGTATTAGAAAACTTTCCACAATACTCGCAACAAAAGGGTTGATATATAATTTGGAATACGCAAGTATTGAACATTTGAAAATATACCTACTCTGAACAATAGAGTAATGTTTAGTAAACTTGCCTGGAAATCCCGAAGTAGCAATAAGTCTCAGGTTGGTCCAGTAATCTAGAATCAACACAAGGTTCAAGATTAATAACTTAAACGCTTTCACCATACTAAGTATATACTATCTCAAGTACAAAGTCCATTTTCAAGTTAACTCCTTAAGAACTTCTACTCGAGCATGCTCTCTCACGCATTTTTATAAAATTGAGATTTAATCCTTTTAGCACGAAATCTTTTCGAGGGTCTTCCTAAACATACCTAGCATGTTGTCACAAAGTTTCACATTTTATTATGACCTCTAAGTGGTTCGCTCATAGCCTCAAAGTTGACTAAGTGGCACAGTTTGGTTTTACGAACGCCTTACACTAAAACACATGTTTCTCCTAAACCGTAAATCGTAATGACATGATTCTTGCGCTCACGTAAACTAGAAACAAAGCTCTACACACTGATGTTCATCATTGAACCAAAAGAGGCAGTTAGGTTTTCGGATTCTAGGCAGTTTTTAGAGTTATCGAAAATCGGGCATTACAACGGCTTAAAATCGAATAATCCAATTTTTAACCAACCCAAATAAGCATTCAACCAACACCCAAGACTCATATACACCATTCATCATCTTCCTCGCTGCCTCAACAGGTCTTGGAGCTACAATACTTATTTTTCCATTTTCATAACAACCACACAAGATTCATGCCTCTAAACATGCATACCACATCAAAACTCCATTAAAACACAATATTCATCAAAGGGGTTTCCAAAGATTTATACCTTGGATTGAAGCTTAGAAGTTCTCTAAAGACTTTACAACTCTTAAACCTTGCTTAGAACATCCTTTGGAAGCCAAACCATCAAGAAACAAAATATGAAAACTAAGTTAGTAACTAATCATCCTAGAGCACACCATCTTGTAAAAATCATATAAAATCGAAACATAAGAGTTTCGTTCTCAAATCTTTTACCACACCTTCTGATATTCAAGGGATTTCTTTTGAGTCCTAGATCATCACCAGGTAATGCTTGAAGCTCTACTTATGGGCGTTTTAAGATCGATGGCAGAAACAGTCAGGAACAGGGCATATTGGAATTTTCAACTTGGGGAAGGGATTTGACTAGGCTACACCCCTTTGGTTGCCATGAAATTTTTAACGAACCTTACCCATGGAGTGGAGAAGCTACGGTAAAATTTTGGTGATTTATGGATGGATAGAAGTGGAGATATGAATTTTGATTTGAGTTGTGCTCTTGTTTGGCAGATTGGAGAGCTTTTGCTCATCTTACTTTTGTTTTGTTTTTCAACTTGGATGCATCTTTTCTTTTGTGTTGTTAACCACCCATTGGTCCACTTGTTGCTCTCTCATTAGTCCAAGTGTTGGCCTCTCATCAAACAACTCCATTTTTGCCAATGTTGCAAATACACCATTAGCTTTCTGGTTGACTTTCATGCATGACACCTTGGTTTTTCTTCTTCCACCAATTGGATCGTCTTTGTGTCCTTTTAATAAAATCAATACGTTAAAGCTTATATGTTGCATTTTATTACTCCACTGTGGCACAATCCCTTAAATCAATATTAACTCCAACATCCCTTATCTATTCCCTCTTTATTCCTTGTTCTTAGAAAATGTTCTCGCGTTTCTTCGAATATTCTCAAATCAAATATAATAAAATTCCAAAATATTAAATCCTCAAATTTAATATCTCATTTCTTGAATATAATAATATATAATTCACTGCCCGGTCAAATACTACACCAAAATAAAATTTGGAATTTCTGAATTCCGATCGTCTTTGCATACACTTATTTACTCCGTAGAGCACTAATACGACTTCGAAAGTTCATTATCCCGACTCGTACATAGGGTGGTCTGAAAATATTTTTCGGTTCAGAAATTTACTATTCATCGGGATTTTACTATTCATCAAAAAAAAAATATTTTAACTAAGTCCAAAATTTGGGGTTATTATAGTCTCCCCTCCTTAAAAAAATTCCGTCCCGGAATCTAAGAAAATAGCTGAGGTTACTCTTTCAATATAGAAATCTCCAGTTTCCAGGTTGACTCTTCAACCCTCTGGTCTCATTACAACTCTTACTCATTTCGGTCTGCGGATCCTACGTAGTAATCGCACTCAATCTCGTTGCCAAACATGTTTGGAAAACTCCTCCCGAATCGGGAGTTCAATCATTGGTTCTTATCTGACACGATGGTGATTGGAACTCCACGTCACCCAACTATCTCTTTCGTAACTCTTCGGTTAACGATCTCTTGCTGATAACAAAATATGAGTAGACTCATTTGATCCATCAATTATAGCTCAATTGACGTCATAGTCCGACTTGATTCTTGTTGATCCTATCATAGAATCCATTATAGTAAAATTACATTCCTAATTAGGAATCTCTATTAACTGTGATAGTCAACTAGGTCTTTGTTCTGCCTTCATTTTCTGACATATCCGATATTTGTTTACCAATCTATAAATCCTTTTATTTATCCGACCACTTATAACATTTCCTTAACTTTCTTTACCTTTTTGCACTCTCGGTGTAGCTGTCTCTTTAGGACATATCTTTATTCCTTAATTCGTTCTGGCTCATTCAGGACCTTTAAATAATCCTTTATGTTCTCGTGATTTCAAACTTCATCCTTTCAGTACTTCTTATTAGTCATTCCGAAGATTTAGCATCTTTCATTTCTTGAACATTTGGAATCCAAACTTGGTAAAATATACCTTATGATTCCTGGAAATTTTCTCACATTTCTCGATCCATTCAACTTTTTCAGTCTTTCGAGTAAGTCTGGTCATTGGGGCTGCTATCTTAGCAAAATCTTGTACACATCTTCGGTAATATCCGACTAAATCCACAAAATTACTCACCTCGGTTGGTGTGATTGGTCTTTCCTAGTTTGAAACGTCTCCTATCTTTGCAGGGTCAACCAGTACTCGTTTACTATTGACCACATGTCCTAAAATTGTACTTCCTTTAGCCAAAACTCGCACTTTGAGAACTTGGCATATAACTTTTCTCTCCTCAGTGCTGCTAACACGATCCTCAAATGTTCTGCATTTTCTTCCTCGGTCCTTGAGGTAAACCTAAATATTGTCGATGTCACTATGACATACTGTTAGGTCCAAAGTATCGTAGAAGGGGGGGTTGAATACGATACTCACAAATAATTTAATTTCGTTCGCGGATAATTCATTCAATTCTATAACGAAATCAAACACACCAAACCAAACCAAGTTTCGGGGAATATATCTTTTTATAAATATAAACCTTGAGGGGTGCTACAATTTCTAATCCGTAGATTAGCTTCAATGAGTTCTAAGTTATACACAATCAAAACTTTGATAGATTTCAAGCAGAATTAATTTCTCTGGTATTTTCTCTCTGGCTTGATCTCTCTCTCAGTTATTGCTTCTGTGTGAAAATAACTCCGACTGAAGAAGACACACTTCCTCTGTTGTAATTGTAGACTTTTGTTTTTGAAAACCATCGAACCAAAACTAGAAACAATCTTGGCCGTTGGATCTTCATCAACCATACAAAACAAAACAAACTTTTCACCTGCTCCCTATTTAAAAACCATCGATTGGTTTAAATCAATTTACCATTCGATAGTTTTTAAATCAAAACTATCGAGTGCCAAATTGATTTACTTTGATTTAAATAGTATTACCTTTAACATCATTCGATAGTTTTCACAATTGAAAAACTATCGAATTCTTTTTCTTGTCTTTTGTCCTTTAGTAATTACTCCTGAGCTCCTGGGTGTTTTAGTTTTAGACTGTATCAATTTCTTCTGAGACGATAAAACAACTTGATCTTTTTAGTGTCGTGACCTAGTGCAACTGGTCTGGTTCACAGATGAATAACACTTGATCAATTCTTCTTTTATGTCTTCATTTCAGTGCTGCTGATAAGTACTTTGTCGTTCTGGTTGCTTCGATTAAATCACTGGAATCCCGTGGTACTTAACCCTAAATCATTCACATACTTCTGTCGTCTTGCAAGTCTTGTTTATTTTGCTGTCACTGAGGCTTGAACATCTTCATGAACTTCTTTCCGTGACCTGTTTACGGACTTCAAGAATACATAACTGTTAGATATAATTGCTGATGTTTGTTTATCAGTGTTTAAGTACCAGGAAACTATCAGAGTTTAGCTGGAGGACTAGTCAAGAGTTTAGCTGGAGGACCAGTCAGAGTTTGTTAAAGTCTGATGGTCAGAGTTTGCTTAGCAGTCGGTGCAATTCAATGAACATTCTAGAAGCGATATTCTTTGAAGATGGAAAGAACCAAAGAGATATCGAGATGGCTAAGGAAACGGAACAGAAGATAGAAGCAATTCTAGATTGATATTAATTGTATAGCTGATTTATAGGAATATCAATTAGAAGATTGTACGTAGCTGTGTACTATATAAACACAGATAGGTTAACCCTAAAAGGGATGCGAATACTGAATACATTATTCTTGTAACCTAGCAGCTCTCTGTGATAATTTACATCACTGAGAGAAGAGTTATTTAATATAATTCAGTTTATTGTTCATAAACAGAGTTCTTGATTGTTATTCTCATACATATATTGATTATATATTGTGTATTCGGCATAACAATTGGTATCAGAGCCATGGCTGTTTAATATATACAGTTTATTGATCTAAAACACAAGTATAATCATGACTGAAAACTCTCAGGAAGGTTCTATTGCTCAAAAGGTTCAATCTGCTTCTGTAAGTCGATATGAATCAATCAGGGTTCCAATGCTCAAACCAGTGGAATATCCAATATGGAAGGTTAAGATGACCATATTTCTAGAAGCCACAGATCCAGAATACCTTGATAGAATCTATGATGGTCCTCATATGCCAACTAAACTGTCTCCTGTAGTTGCTGGTCAAGAACAAAAGACTGTTCCGAAGGAAAAGAAAGATATGACTCCTGAGGACATCTCATCAATTGCGAAGGATGCAAAAGTTAGACATCTTCTTCATAGTGCCTTAGATAATGTCATGTCTAACAGAGTTATTGGTTGCAAGACTGCCAAAGAAATCTGGGATGCTTTAGAAGTCAGGTGTCAAGGAACAAGTGCTATAAAGAAGAACAGGAAGACTATTTTAACACAGGAATATGAACACTTTGACTCTAGATCTGATGAAACTTTGACAGATACATATGACAGATTCTGTAAATTGTTGAATGATTTGTCTCTTGTTGATAAAGAATATGATCTTGAAGAGTCAAATCTCAAGTTTCTACTATCTCTACCTGAAAAATGGGATTTAAAGGCAACATCAATAAGAGATAATTATGATCTTGCAGAAACAGATCTTGATGAAATTTATGGGTTGCTTAAAACTCATGAACTTGAGATAGAACAAAGAAACAAAAGGTCTGGAAAGAAGACAAAATCTGTAGCTCTCAAAGTTGAAGAAAAACTCATGAAGAAAGAAACATCAAAGAAGAAAGCTAAGGGAAAAGCTTTGGTCATAAACTCTGAAAGTGAGTCATCAAACTCTGATGGTGATTCAAACTCTGATGCTTCTTCTGAATCTGAGGATGATGAAGAACAACTGATGCAAATGGCTGCTTTGATGGTGAAAACCTTCAAGAAGATGGGTTTCAAGAACTTCAAGAAGGGAAAAAGATTCTCGAGGAAAGATTCAAACTCTGAAAGAAAGAGTTTCAGAAAGTCTGAAGGAAGGGATACCAAGTATGGAAAGAAAGACAAGTCTGAGATCCAGTGCTACAAGTGTAAAGAGATGGGTCATTATGCTCCAGAGTGCAAGAAAGGAAAATCTGAGAAAGCACTCATCACTAAAGGAAAAGACTGGGCAGACACTTCAGACTCTGATGAAGATGTCAGTTATGCTCTTATGGCAACTGTTGAAGATAAATCTGAGACATCTGAGAATAAGGTACCCCTAACAACTTATGCTTATGATATTGATAATATATCTGAATTGAGAATTTATCTTAAAAGCATACATGTTAGTTATAGAGATCAGACTTTAGAAAATGAGAGAATTAAATCTGAGAATCTTAAGCTTAAAGATAGAAATAAATTTCTCGAAGAAGAGGTTGTTAACATGCAACAAGTTCAAAAGGAAAGAGATGATGCTGTTTATGTTGAGCAAGAGTTGTTAAAGAGATTTAGACAACTAGAATCAGATTTGGAAAAAGAGAGGAAGGTAATTAAAACCTGGACTAATTCTGGAAAAGACACACATCAAGTTTTTCAAACAGATACAGTTCGGTTAGGTTACTGTGAAAAAGATGAACTAAGGTTTAAAGATAAAGTTAAAGTTAAACCACAACTTAAACCTGTGAAATTTGTCTCTGAATCAAGTAAGCAAACCTCAGTACTTGAAACAGAAGCTGTTAAAGAATCAGTAAAAACTTGTGTTAAACAGGTGAATGTTGGTTTAATGACAGAGAAACAATTCAAGTATAAGCTCAAAGAGGTAAAGTCTGTTGAAAAACAGAAAGTGTCCAGGAAGAATAGGAATGGAAAAGTAGGCATTAATAAAAGAAATGATTATCTGCCTAATTCTGATGCTCCTAGAAAGACATGTAATAGTTGTGGTAGAACTAACCATCTGGCAAGTTTCTGCACGAAAAACAAAGATATTAATTCTTTATCCTCCAAGACTGGAGTGAAGAATGATTTTGTTAGGGTTAGACCACAGACTTTATGCACACACTGTGGGAGCACTTGGCATTCAATTTATACTTGTAAGAGCTATCATTCCATTTATCACAACTATTATGAGTTAAAACCCAACTTGAAATGGGTGAGAGCAAACTCTGCAAGTGTAAAGTCTGACACAGTTAGCTCAAACTCTGTTGAAAGTTTTTCCGCTGCAAAAGCCAACTATGTTAAGAAAGCCAAAGGATCCAAGCAAGTCTGGATCCTTAAATCTAACTCTTTGTAATTGTTTGTGATTGCAGGGCATAAGGGAAAGTACCCTCATCTTGGACAGTGGATGTTCAGGACACATGACTGGAAATAAAGCCCTGCTATCAGACTATGGGATATGGCAATATCAATCTTGGAAGTGTCATCATCACAAATGTAGCTCTTGTCCCAGGACTCAAGCATGATCTGCTATCTGTGAGTCAAATCTGTGACAGAGGATATCATGTAGATTTTCAACCTGAATACTGTGAGGTTGTTTGTAAATCTACAGGGAAAGTTGTTCTAGTTGGACACAGACGTAACAATATCTATGAAGCAAGTTTGGTAACAAACTCTGAAGGAAAAGCTGTGTGTCTGTCTGCAAAAATGTCAAATGAAGAGAGTTGGAAATGTCATAAGAAGCTCTCTCACCTAAACTTGAACAACATCAATGAGCTAATTCGAAAAGATCTTGTAAGGGGACTTCCAAAGTCAATACTCAGCTTAGATGGTCTGTGTGATTCTTGTCAAAAGGCCAAGCAAAGGAAGTCATCTTTCAAGAGTAAGTCTGAAACTTCAGTTGTGGATCCTTATCATCTTCTTCATGTTGATCTATTTGGTCCAGTCAATATAATGTCTCTAGGCAGAAAGAAATATGCTCTTGTCATTGTTGATGAGTACACTAGGTACACTTGGGTGTATTTCTTAGCAAAGAAGGATGAAACTGCTTTAACTCTGATGGATCATGTAAAGCTACTGGACAAAGGATCACAGTATAAAGTGAAAATTATCAGGAGTGATAATGGTACTGAATTCAGAAATGCAATAATGGAAGAATTTTGCAAAGAAAGAGGAGTGAAGCAAGAATTTTCTGCACCAGGGACTCCACAACAAAATGGTGTAGTTGAAAGAAAGAACACAACCTTAATCGAAGCTGCCAGAACAATGCTTGAATAAGCAAAATTGCCAACTTATTTCTGGGCAGAAGCTGTTCAAACTGCTTGTTTTACTCAAAATGCAACACTGATCAACAGGCATGGGAAAACACCATATGAAATGGTGAAAGAAAAGAAGCCAAATTTGAAATATTTTCATATTTTTTGATGCAAATGCTTTGTGCTGAAAACTCATCCTGAACAGTTGACCAAGTTTGACTTAAAAGCTGATGAAGGAATTTTTGTTGGATACCCGCTGTCAACTAAAGCATTCAGAGTCTACAATCTGAGAACTAAAGTGATCATGGAATCAATACATGTGTCATTTGATGACAAGAAGATAACTGGAATAGAAGATGAAGAATATCATGATCAGCTTCGTTTTGAAAATGTAGATCTAAACTCTAATGACGTAAACTCTGATGAAGCAAATCCAACAAACTCTGATGAAGCATACTCTGAACCTCTACTGGTAAACACTGAGGAAGTTTCTCTGACAGAACAAAATAGAGAACCAGTTGAGGGGGAGCGTGAAGATGCTTCAGCAACATCTCAAAATGATGACTCAAATTCTGAAAATGAGTCAGCTGAAGAATCTATCCCAAACTCTGAGTCATACACTGAAAATCCAAACTCTGAGCAGTTCAATTCAGGGGGAGCCTCAGAGAATGCAAATGGTCAAGAAGAAGATCAGGAAAGCATGGATCAAGGGGGAGGATCTAATGAAAATAGAAGTCAATTACCTACAGCAAGAAGGTGGACACAAGCTCACACACCTGACTTGATAATTGGAGATCCAGAAGCTAGTGTGAGAACTAGAAGTGCTACAACTAATGAATGTCTGTTTCATGCATTCTTGTCTCAAACTGAGCCCAAGAAAGTGGAAGAAGCTCTTCAAGATGCAAACTGGATAACAGCTATGCAGGAAGAGTTAAATGAATTTGAAAGGAATGAAGTATGGACTCTTGTACCAAGACCTAAAAACAGATCTATTGTTGGTACAAAGTGGGTTTTCAGAAACAAAACAGACAGTGATGGAGTGATTACAAGGAATAAAGCTAGACCTGTGGCTAAAGGCTATTCACAGCAGGAAGGAATTGACTATGATGAAACCTTTGCTCCGGTTGCAAGATTGGAGGCCATAAGGATTTTTCTAGCATATGCTGCTCACAAGAAGTTTAAAGTCTTTCAGATGGATGTAAAAAGTGCTTTTCTCAATGGGAAACTTGAAGAAGAAGTGTTTGTTGAACAACCACCTGGATTTGTGGATCCCCAACATCCAGATTATGTCTACAGGCTTGACAAAGCTCTTTATGGACTAAAGCAAGCACCTAGAGCATGGTATGAAACTCTGGCTAAATTTCTTTTAGAAAGTGGGTTCACTAGAGGTACAATTGATAAAACCTTGTTCTATTTCAATACTGGTAATGATCTGCTGTTAGTTCAAATCTATGTGGATGATATAATTTTTTGGTCTACAAATGACAAACTCTGTAAGAAGTTTGCAAAGCTTATGCAGTCGAGATACCAAATGAGCATGATGGGAGAGCTTAGTTATTTTCTAGGCTTACAAGTAAAGCAAACAGATGATGGGATTTTTATCAATCAAGCAAAATATACCAGAAATCTTCTCAAGAAATTTGGTATGCTTGATAGTTCATCTGCAACAACTCCTATGGCTACTACAACAAAGCTAGACAAAGACACAGGAGCCTCAGTGGATATGACAAACTACAGAGGGATGATAGGGTCTCTTCTTTATCTTACTGCAAGTAGACCTGACATCATGTATGCAACATGTCTTTGTGCAAGATTTCAAGAAGATCCCAGAGAGCCTCATCTAACAGCTGTGAAGAGAATTTTCAAATATCTCAAAGGAACCATAACTCTTGGTTTGTGGTATCCTAGAGAATCAGAGTTTAAATTAATTGGTTACTCTGATGCAGATTTTGCAGGCTGTAAGATAGACAGAAAAAGTACAAGTGGAAGCTGTCAATTTTTAGGTGACAGATTAGTTTCTTGGTACAGCAAGAAACAAAAGTCAATTTCCACATCCACAGCAGAAGCAGAGTATATTGCTGCTGGTAGCTGTTGTGCACAGATTTTGTGGATGAAGAATCAATTGCTGGATTATGGATTAAGGTACTCTAAAATACCTATTTTCTGTGATAATCAGAGTGTTATTGCTATGACAGGTAATCCAGTACAGCATTCCATGACCAAGCACATCAGCATAAGGTATCATTTTATCAGGGAACATGTGGAGGAAGGAGATATTGAGCTTCATTTTGTGTCTACAGAACAACAGCTTGCAGATATCTTCACCAAGCCTTTGAGTGAAGCTACTTTTACAAGACTGGTAAATGAACTTGGAATGATCTCTGGTTTTGACTAGAGATATTGGTGAGACTCAAAAGTTCTCATTCTGTGATTTGTTGCTCATGATTCTTTGCATATGTTAACTGTCATTCATACCAGTTTGTCAAAATTCTGAAGTCATACTCTGTCATAATGTTAAACTCTGTCAGTCATACTCTGTCAGTTATACTCTGATGCTATACTCTGATGCTAAACTCTGATGTTAAACTCTGATTGTAATTTTGTCTGAAACATATGGACCGATGAAGAAAATTGTATGAAGCATGATTCTCAGTAAGTAATCATGAATTCTTCTGAGTGATATAGATTCTGATCTCAAATGTGTGCAGAAATTTTACACAGCATGATACTGTCTCTATATTTATAGCATCTCTTAGTTTATTGATCCTATACACTGAGTCTGTATTAGCTGTTTGCACTTTCTCTCATAAATTAATTGTATTAACTGATGAAAGTCTAAACTCTGATAATTAGTTGCTCATATTTCACCCTCAAATCAAAAGATGCAAAAATATGCACAAATTCCTTTGAGATCAAGTTGTGCCTAGGAAGACCCATGAACTTATTGTATGAAATAAGGGCTAAATTTTTTGATTTTTGGTGACTAGTGGCAACCACTGATTACTGGGAAAAAAAAATCGAAGGGGGTGAAAATATTAAATTTATACCTACAGAGTTTAGACAATATCAGATTTTGTTTATAAATGAGAGTTTGGGCAACCAGTTTTTACTGATTTATTTTGTGGATTTTATGCACTTTGAGATGATCTAAATATTTATATTCAGTAAACTCTGCTATTCACACACAATTTCTCACAACTGTGCACTTAGAGAAAAGAGATTATTAATGAAGGAGGAGAATTGATAAAAACTGATGAACTGTGTACTCTACGCCGAGATAATTTAATTTTAATCTCTGATGATTAAAATAAATTTCTTTGTTTTCGACATATTATGATTTTGAGAAAAGACATTTGTTTTGAAAATTCAAAAGAGTATGATTAGACAGTTGTTCAAAAATGTATTAAACAGAGGAGAGAGGTTGAGTGTCTAGGAAAGTGTAATAGGCGGTAATTATTGCTCTTTTTACTGCGCATGCGCATTAGAAACTGCCATTTACTATTGACAGTCATTGTATATGTGCCACGTGTCCCACTAACACGATTCACGGAGTAAGACAGTTGTGTGTATTGATTAAAAACTGTTCAGTTTTTAATTCTTTCTTTCTGTATTAATATACAAGACACATATTCGTTCAAATATTTTACAGACTTACTCTATTCACAATACAGTTTCACTTACACATTTTCACAAACACTTTTATGCATTACTTTTTTGAACACTTTCTCGAAGCATAAACTCTGATTTCTGTGGAATATTCTAATGGCAACAACCATGTTTCAGTCTTTTGGTCTCGATTTTGTTCCTAACAACTATGCAGCACCCTTATCTACTATGAACGCACCGGAGGCGTTTCACTTGTTTCAGAATTTTCTTTCTCAATCAGATATTGGGCAAGCGCTTGTGGAACCAGCAAGGCTGTCTGGACTTCAAAACAAAGCATTCTGGGAAACTGGTGTTTATGATGATGGAGGAGAGGCTGGAACTCCTTCTATTATCTTTGAGTTTGGTGAACAAGAGTATGTGGTCACTCCGACCACAGTTCGTGATGCTCTTGGGTTTGAAGACTTTAATGCATACACTATTTTTGTTGGTGATGCTGAGCTTCAAAGGATGATGGGGGAGATTGGTTACTCTGGGTCTTTGGCAAGGACAGGTAATCTGAAGCGACCGCTCTTGAGGAAGGAATGGAGTTTCTTCTTTGACTACATCACAAGGGCGTTCGGGAAGAAGTGTACCAATTGGGATGTTATTCCAATTGACAGTCTGCAAATCGGGTATTCTCTTCTCTATGATGCTCACTTTGATTTTGCTAGACTTGTTTTGAATAATATTGGAGAAAAGATGATAGAGAATAGGGGTGTGGTTTATTTTAATCGTTTTTGTCAGTTAATATTTTCTACTTGTGTAACTGAGGTTAACATTATTGAAGATGATGTTATTCCTTCGTTTAAATTGCATAAGAGATTATTTTCTGACTTAACAAATAAAGATGTTAAGAAAGGAAATGTTGGGGATTTGTTACTTCCAGTCTCAATCCAACAATTTCTACAACCTCAACCATAACTAAACTCTGAGCCTCTTCCATCTACATCCCAAAGACCAAAAGCTGGGGGTAGGACTAAGCATAGAGCTTTCAAGGCTGATAAACCTTCAGTTGCTAATGATTTACCAAACTCTGTTGGTACTTCAAGGAAAAAGAGGAGGGCAAATCGACCTATTTCTGATGAGAATAGGGCTTCTGATGAAAATGAGTCTATCCACACCAAGAAGAGGAAGCTGGTAGCTGCTTACCTATTTGATGGATTGATTCCAGATTCTACAACTGCTGCAGCTCCAGAGATTGTAACTGAGGATATTTCTGTAAATGCTAATGTGCCTGAAGAAGCCAGAGCACATACTGATGATAATGCTGCTTTAAATGATGATTTTCTTGAGCCTATCTTGGAGATGGATATTGAAGAGAATGTTGAAGCACATCCTGCAATCAGTGTTTGTGACACTGAGGATGTGGCAGCTGATCAAGCCACTTTGATAATTGAAGAGTCTGTGGCAACTCATACAGAGATTCTCTCTGTCACCAATCAAATTCCTGAATTGGGTGAAGAGGTTGATCAGAAAGCAAAATCTGTCTCATCTGAGAAGATTGTTGAAGTTGAGAAGATGGCTAAAGCTACAACAGAGACTCTAGAAGAAAATATTCGTGTTGCAAACTCTGTTTCACATGCTGTTCTAGAAGAATAAAAAGTTGCTGAGGACGTAAACTCTGAGAGGAATGAAGCTGTTGCAGAGCATATTCATGATGAAGCTGCATAGTCAAATATTGAAGCTACTGCAGAGAATGTAGTTGAAGAAGCTGCAGAGCCTCTAGCAGCAAATGTTGATGAAGACATAGCTGTTTCTGAAAATAATGATCACACTTCTGTAAATTCTGATCATGCAGACTCTGATGACAATGAATCAATACCTTTTCTAAGGGATCCTACTGCAGAGTCTATCAAAGAAAATCAACATGCTACTGAAGCATATTTTCAGGACATGTATTATGCAAATTGGTCAAATCATGACTGTATCTTCACTTCACAAAGGGCAGCTGATCTTGTGAAAAAGTCTGCCTCTACTATTGTTAATCCTGAGCTTCTTGCAAATTTTCAAGCTACAATTGTTCAAGTGAAATCTCTTCACAATCGTTTTGATGAAACTCAGAAAGAAGTTACTGGGTTGAGGAATGATGTGACTGCAAGGGAGCTAAATTTGAAGCATGAGAAAATTTTATTATCCAGAGAACAAGATGCCATGAAGAACAGATTAAGTAAAATTGAAGAGAATCAGACTGAAATGTCTACAAAGATTGATTCAATTGCTGCATCTTTGGAATTGCTGACATCAGTGCTCATTCCTGATGATGTCAAAAAGGGGGAGAGAGTTCCTAAAGACAAATGTATAATGACTCAAACTCTGAGACGGAGGGATGATGCAACTGATGGTGGAAGCAAGGATTCAGAGTTTAGGTCAAAGAATTCTCAAGAGCAAGGGAGACTTAGGTCAAACTCTGCTAAGCTGACAAACTCTGAAAGAGTAAATTCTGGTGTTCAATCTTCTTCAAGACTTAAGGAATATGTTGTTCTTGGTGATAAACATAAAACACTTAGTAGAATTTGTGTAAAGTCGTTTTGTAGCTGTCAATGAAATGGCATGCTTTGCAGCGTTTCGTTGACAGGAAGCTCATCAACGAAATGAGTGATGTAACAATTGCACTGTACAATACTTCTAGTTTGATATGCATTTCATTGTAGATATTGGATAGGTTTTCTAAGTCATGTTGACTAAGTACTAGATAGGCAAAATAGGTTGGTTAATTGTAAATATATTATGCCTTGTAATTTTGCCTAAGTGAAGACCTGTCAACTGAATGAAGATTATCCTATCAACGGTATAGAGTTTACTCATCAACGGAATGAAGATTATCCTATCAACAAAATGAAGTTTACTCATCAACGAAATGAAGAATGAAGCTATCAACGAAACATATATCCCTGCTATCAATGAATCACTATTACTTTTTGAATAGTTGACAAAGTGATAGTGACAGTTTACTGAACAGATCTAAAGGAGATATGGAAGTGTACTGTGCATTGGAAGCCATCAAAATGGTCACTGGAAATAAGGAAACATTCCAATTTCCAAGAAGGCTCTTGGGAGTGATCATAATAAGCGTGAAGACAAAAGTAAAGATCTCCAAGGACCACTGGACAAAAGGAATGAAAAGCAAGCTACTGATGGTTATTACTAGTGTACATTAGTGTAGCCAGAAATAGTATTGTAAACTTGGGTTATGTATATAACCAAGTGTAGCAGTTAAAATAAGTGTAAGAGAAGAAAAACAAATAGATTGTATTAGCTATCTTTGAGAGCATTTTCTTCTCTACATTCTTGTAACTGAGCAGCTGTGTACATTTGTATCACAGATTATTTCCGCAATAAAAATCACTTCAGTTGGATCATCAAACAATCCAACTGAAATTATTTATGTGCTTGTGATTTTTACATTAAGTTCAGTTTTTATTTGTGAGTTGTTTTTAAGTTTAAGAAATATCAAGAATTGTATTCAACCCCCCCCCCCCCTTCTACAATTCTGTTAGGTCATTTGGGATTAACAATTGGTATCAAAGCCAGCTTCTAACATACAAGAAGTTTAAAGATCAAGACCAAAACAGTAACCATGGTGAAGAAGGATGCAGGAGTAAAGATACCAGTTCTTGATAAGGACAATTAATTTCACTGGAAAGTAAAGATGCATTTACATCTCATGTCTATGGATGAGAGGTATGTAGACTGCATTGAGAAAGTTCCACACGTTCCCATGAAGTTTACATCTAGAGTTGGAGTGCCAGATGATGCTCCTGATGTGGAAATTCCAAAACTTGTCTCAGAATGGACTATTGAAGATGTTGCAGAAGTCCATAAAGATAAAAGAACCATGAACATTCTGTTTAATGGTTTGGAGCAAGAGATGTTTGACAATGTCATAAACTGTACAACCTCCAAAGAAGTATGGGACACTGTTAGAACTCTCTGTGAAGGAACTGAGCAAGTTAGGGAAAACAAAATGCAGCTCCTTATACAACAATATGAGCATTTTCATTTTAAAGCTGGTGAAACCCTAAATGACACGTTTAGTAGGTTTCAAAAGCTTTTGAATGGATTAAAGTTGTATGGGAGGATCTATCAAACCAAGGATTCAAACCTTAAATTTCTTAGAGCTCTTCCAAAAGAATGGAAGCCTATGACTGTTTCTCTCAGAAACACTCAAGAGTACAAAGACTACACTCTTGAAAGGCTTTATGGAACCTTGAAGACATATGAGTTGGAAATGGAGCAAGATGAAGAAATTGAAAAGGTACAAAAGAAGGGTGGATCTATTGCATTGATTGCATCTGTGAACCAACTGGAAGATGACAATGAAGAAGCTGCAAAGGCCACAACTAGTCGAGCTAGTTGTAGGAGTGATGTTAGCAAGGGTAAAGGCAAGATGACAGAAGAAGAAGAATCAGAACCAGCCAACTTGGATGACTTAGATGAGATTGATGAACACATTGCTTTTCTGTCAAGAAAATTCTCTAAGTTCAAGTTTAAGAGAAACTCAGAAGCAAGGCCACCAAGAAGAGACTTTCAACCCAGCACAACTAACTGGATTGAAAAGTCTAAGTCTAAATGTTTCAATTGTGGAATGCTTGGCCACTTTGCTGGAGACTGCAGAAAGCCCAAGGTTGAGAAGGGCAACAGGAAATTTGAGCCTGTTGATTATAAAAAGAAATACTTTGAACTTCTCAAGCAAAAAGAAAAGGCTTTCATGTCTCAGGAGTATGATTGGGCTGGTAATGGTGAAGATTCTGTTGATGATGTTGAGTATGTCAACTTGGCTCTTATGGCTAACAATCATGAGCATGAAGCAAGCTCCTCAAGCAACCAGGTAACAATTACTAATCTTTCTGAGCTTTCTAAAGAGGAATGCGATAGTGCAGTAAATGAAATGTCTATTGTACTATATAATTTGCGTGTTACTCTTAAATCACTTACCAAAGAGAATTCAAGAATAAAAGAGACTAATCTGCTATTAAGTGATAGGAATGCAATGTTAGAAGCACAGCTCATTGAATTTGAGAAAATGAGGTGTGTTAGTAGGGATGCTAAGAAGGAACTTGAGAACGTGTTAGAAAGGGAAGAAATTCTTAAAACACAACTTGAAATAGAACAAAGTGTGATTGCAAAATGGAAAGATGCCAGGAATGTTGCTACCAACATCATTAATGTTCAAGGTATGGAATCTTTCTGTGAACAATCATGGAAAAAGAACAAAGAAAAGCTAGGGTATGTTAGTGAAACCTTAGAATCAGAAACAGAGTCAACAAACAACAATGATCATTTGTTGAAGGTTGATATCTCAACGGAATGCAATGTTTCGTTGACAGATGAACCATCAACCGATCAGGCTGTTTCGTTGACAGAGAAAAGAAAAGGTAAACTCACTAGACTTAATAACAAGTATGGTCCTGTCACCAAGAACTTTGTTCAAGGTGAGTCTAGTAATTCAAAGAAAGTTGAGAAGCCTGTTGAGAGAGCTAATGTAGGTCACTTGTCTAACAAGCAATTGAAGGACAAGTTAGAGAAAGTTCAAGTTGAGGCTAAGGGAAATAAAAAGAATAACAGGAATGGCAAAGTAGGGATTAACAAACACAACAATTACACACCTGATAAATATGCTCCTAGAAAGACATGTGTCAATTGTGGAAGTGTTAGTCATTTATCTACTAACTGCAAATCTGTCAAGAAGACTGCTAATGTGAAAATTCCCAAGCCTGCAATGAATAGTTCTATGCCTACAATGCCTGTTATGCCTAACATGTTTGCTCCATCTGCACAATTTCAGAATCCATATGCTAGCATGTCATTTGTGCCTAATCCATACATGAATATGTTTAATGTACCACAAATGCCATGGAATGTGAATAACATGTTTGTTCCACCAACTATGCATGCTGTGAATGAAAATGTGAGCAACTCTCAGAAATCAACACCAAGGGTAAAGATTGATTTAAATCAATCTGAGCCCAAGGTGAAAAATGATATTAAAGTAAAAGCAAAGGCTAACAAAATAGGACCCAAGGAAACTTGGGTACCAAAATTAACTTGATTTGGTTTTATTGTGTGCAGGGAGACAAAAGGAATCTTTGGTACTTGGATAGTGGTTGTTCAAGACACATGACTGGTGATTCTACCCTGCTCACAGAGTTTCAGGAAAGAGCTGGCCCTTGTATTGCTTTTGGAGATGACAGCAAAGGCTACACTAAGGGATATGGCTTGATTTCAAAAGAGAATGTCATCATAGATGAGGTTGCATTGGTGGATGGCCTTAAGCACAATTTGCTTAGTATCAGCCAACTTTGTGACAAAGGATTTTTAGTTACTTTTTCTAGAGAAGCCTGTGTTGTTTCTAAAGGAGGAAACAACAATGTGGTAATGACTGGATTCAGAAGAGGGAATGTGTACATTGCTGACTTTAGTAGCACAAGTCCAGACACCATCACTTGTCTCTTCAGCAAGGCAAGCAAGGATGAAAGTTGGCTATGGCACAAGAAATTGTCTCATTTGAATTTTAAAGTTATGAATGATTTGGTGAGGAAAGATCTTGCTAGAGGAATTCCACAGGTGGAGTTTTCCAAGGATGGTTTGTGTGATGCCTATCAAAAAGGGAAACAAAAGAAGGCATCATTCAAAAGCAAGACAGAGTCATCAATTGTCCATCAGCTTGAGTTGCTTCATATGGATTTGTTTGGCCCTGTAAATGTCATGTCTATTTCAAAGAAGAAATATTGTCTTGTGATTGTTGATGATTTTTCTAGATTTACATGGACCTTCTTTTTGCACTCCAAAGATGACGCAAGTGAAATCATTATCAATCACATCAAGATGGTAAACAATCATCCTGACTTCAAAGTAAGAAGGATTAGGAGTGACAATGGGACAGAATTCAAGAATTCAAGCATGAAGGTGTTCTGTGAAGAAAATGGTATTTTGCATGAGTTTTCAGCAGCAAGGACACCACAGCAAAATGGTGTAGTTGAAAGGAAAAACAGAACACTTATTGAAGCTGCAAGGACAATGCTAGATGAATCAAAGTTACCAACTTATTTTTGGGCTGAGGCAGTT
This sequence comes from Heracleum sosnowskyi, assembly GCA_030848705.1. Classification (NCBI taxonomy): domain Eukaryota; kingdom Viridiplantae; phylum Streptophyta; class Magnoliopsida; order Apiales; family Apiaceae; genus Heracleum; species Heracleum sosnowskyi. The sequence continues at coordinate 77,426,571 of CM061239.1, forward strand.
AACACAGCTTGCTTCACTTAAAATATTTCTTTGATTAATCAGGCCAAGGGAATGACCCCTTATCAATTACTCAAAAGAAATAAGCCACTATTGGATTTTATTCATGTCTTTGGATGCAAGTGCTTTGTTCTGAGAAATCAAGCTGAGCATTTGGGGAAATTTGAAGCAAAGGCAGATGAAGCAATATTTGTGGGATATGCAGCAGGGAAAGCTTACAGAGTCTATAATCTCAGAACCAACATTGTTATGGAATCTGTACATGTTGTTTTTGATGATCTCAAAATTCAAGGTCTCTGTGATGAAGGTTTCCATGAAAGTCTTTCTTTTGAGAATGAGGAAGGAGATCAAATGAATCATGTTAAGGCTACTGAGAAACAGCCTAAAGTTGTTGTATCTAGCACGGATGAAAGCAGCAGTGAAGATGAAATTGTTGCATTAAGATTGAAAAAAATAGATGCTAGAAGATCAAATGATCATTTAGTTGACAGTCATGATGGTGGATTCGTTGATAGTCAAAATGAGCGTTTCGTTGACAGCCAAAATGGTCATACCGTTGACAGTCATAGAAATGCTTCTAGAAGTGATCAATTAGGGACAACAAACTCAGGGGGAGTTTCTCAAGGACAGATATCCAATCAAGGCAATCATGATCATGAAGCTACCTCGTCAAGAGCAAATCTACCTCCCTCAAGGAAATGGACTAAAGATCATCCCTTTGAACTTATTATAGGTGATGTTACTTCAAAAGTCCAAACTAGAAGAGCAACTCAAGAGGAATGTCTATATAGCAGCTTTCTGTCTCAAGATGAGCCAAAGAAAGTTGAGGATGCACTTCTAGATCCAGATTGGGTTTAAGCCATGCAAGAGGAGCTAAACCAATTTGAGAGGAACAATGTTTGGAAGCTGGTGCCCAAGCCTAAGGACAGGAGTGTCATAGGCACAAAATGGGTGTTCAGAAACAAGATGGATGAAAATGGCATAGTCACAAGGAACAAAGCTAGATTGGTTGCAAAAGGCTATTCACAGGAAGAAGGAATTGATTTTAATGAAACATTTGCTCCTGTTGCAAGACTAGAAGCAATAAGGATTTTCCTAGCCTATGCAGCCCATGCCAATTTCAAGGTCTATCAAATGGATGTGAAGAGTGCTTTTCTGAATGGGGAATTGGAAGATGAGGTGTATGTAAGTCAACCTCCTGGTTTTGAAGATGATGATTTTCCATAATATGTATACTTCATCCTCAAAGCACTCTATGGTTTGAAACAAGCACCTAGAGCCTGGTATGACACACTTTCACAGTTCCTCCTTGAGAATCACTTCACTAGAGGTACTGTAGATAAAACTCTTTTTCACAGGGTTGTGAATGGCTCTACTATACTTGTTCAAATTTATGTAGATGACATAATCTTTGGGTCTACAGATGTGAAACTTTGTCAAAAGTTTTCCAAGCTTATGCAAAGTAAATATGAAATGAGCATGATGGGAGAATTAACTTACTTTCTTGGTCTTCAAGTGAAGCAAGTTAATGAAGGCATTTTCATTAGTCAGACAAAATATATTCATGATTTATTAAAGAAATTTAACTTAATGGAATGCTCTCCTGCTAAAACTCCCATGCCTACTGCCACCAAACTTGAATTGAATACTAAGGAAAAATCTGTGGACATTTCAAATTACAAAGGCATGGTAGGCTCACTTTTATATTTAACAGCTAGTAGACCTGATATTATGTTTGCTACATGTCTATGTGCTATATTTCAGGCTGATCCTAGGGAATCCCATTTAGTTGCTATCAAAAGAATTTTCAGATATCTCAAAGGAACACCAAACCTTGGAATTTGGTATCCTAGAGAATCTGGCTTTGAACTAATTGGTTATTCAGATGCAGATTTTGCAGGATGTAAAATTGACAGGAAAAGCACAACTGGCACCTGTCAATTCTTAGGAAACAAGCTTGTGTCATGGTTCAGCAAGAAACAAAACTCAGTTTCCACCTCCACAGCTGAGGCTGAGTATATTGCAGCTGGAAGTTGTTGTGCACAGATTTTATGGATGAAAAATCAACTACTTGATTACGGATTAAGAGTTGAGAAAATTCCTATTTTCTGTGACAACACTAGTGCCATTGCCATTACTGAGAATCCAGTGCAGCATTCAAGGACCAAGCACATTGACATCAAGTACCATTTCATTAGAGAACATGTTATGAATGGTACTGTGGAGTTACATTTTGTTCCAAGTGAACAACAACTTGCAGACATCTTTACCAAGCCACTTGATGAATCAACATTCTCAAGATTAGTAAGTGAGCTAGGTATGCTAAATTTCTCTTAATTATTTTTGAGATATTTGCAAGTTACAATGTAGCCAGAAATTTTCTATGTTTTTCTGTGAATTAATTTTCTCAGGAAAAAGTGCAATTTTGTCTAAGTCAAAATTACTATGTCAATGAAACGAACCATTTCGTTGACAGTCCTAGCATTTTTCTGGGTGTTTCGTTGATAGCTCTTTTATATCAACGAAACGCAGCTTTATCAACGAAATAGACGGGACTTTAACCGCCCAATCCTGATTCGTTGATTTAGCGCAGTTAATCTGAACCGTTAAAATTTGACACGTCTTTTACCACGATCTATGCATACACCCCTGTAAGTATAAATCATGGTAATACTTTAAAAGTAACGGTTATATTTTTAAGCCAATCCAGTAATTTACATTGATTATTGGACTTAATTTCTGAGAATTTTTGGGGGAGTATTTAAGAAATTCTATTTTCTTTAATTCCTTTTTACCTGTTCTCAAAAATTCCAAAGGCTTTTCTCTCTTCTTCTCTCTAACAAACAATTCAGTTCGAAGCTTTTTCTCACTCAACAATGGCACCCATAGTCAAGCTTATGTCTGCTGGAGGGTTTATCTATGAGAAAAACAACTACATCCCCTTTGTTGTCAAGGAAAGCCCGAACAACATCTTTTTCAAGATGATGGACTTCATGAAGAATTGCAAGTTGAGCTATGCAATGTTTCACTCTACACCACTCTACAATGAGATAATCGAGGAGATTTGGACCTCATGTGAGTATAGTGGGACAAGTTGCACTTTGAAATTCACCATCCAAGGTAATGAGTATATAGTTAATTCTGATGTATTGCAAGCATGTCTACATATTCCTGAAAATAACTCTAATGATTTGCCTACATACACTGAAATGGTTAACATGCTAAATTCTATAAACTACTCATTGCCTACTGATAATTTGGGTAAGATAATTAGGAGAGGTTTGGTGAGAGAATACAGTTATTTAGCTGATGCATTCATTAAAGTCTTTTCTGGAAAGATTAGTAATTTTGATGCATTAACTAATTCTATGTTGATTCTCTTAACCATGCTTCTAACTGATAGATATTATAACTTTAGCACCCAACTTATGTATGAAATTGGTGCTAAGTTGGGTGATAAGGCAAATAGGAAAAAGAATATCTATTATGCTAGGTTTCTGATGATGTTGGCTAACCATGTTAGTCCAGTACCATTAGTTATCTCTAGCCCTATTTCCAGGTTTGAGTGTTTTGTGCAAGAGAAGAGAGTTTTGACAGATATACTGAGACTCAACCACAATGGTGATGTCCCAGTGGTATATCTGCCCATCATTGAGGTAACTTCTTCTAACCCTGTTAGTGTAGTTGTTACTTCTATTGTTTCACCTTCCAATGTTGCTATGGAGTCTGTAGTTGTGTCCCAACAGGCTCCTGCCCAAGCAGCAAAACCTAAATCTAAGAAATCCTCAAAGCCAACCTCAGGTGCTTCTCAAAAGGCACCTGTTGCAAAAACTACTTCACAACCCAAGGGGAGTGATTCTGGAGTTGTGAGAGGTGAGGGAAGGGGTGAACATCAAAGAAACCCCAAGAATAAGGAAGGAAAGGAAAGTGTGTCCCAGCCAAGCCCCATTGTGTCTTCCCAACAAGGCACAATGAGTAACATGGATTTAAACACAAGTCTAGTTGCATCCTCCCAAAAGGATGTGATTATTGAAACAAGCTCTCCTCCAAGAGCACACTCCAAGAGGGTAAGGGACACTTCAAGCCCACAGTCTACATTTTCCCAATACCAAAGGAGAGTGAAGCAAAAATCCAAGGGTACACAAGGTGCACACACTCTGGAAGCAACACTTCCCGTTTCACAAATTCAATTTGATGTAACCCCTATTGTTACTCTGGGGTTACAGTCCCATTCTCTAAACATCAACCTTCAACTATCTCCACCAAATTCACCAACTCAGTCTCTAGATGTGGACATGATCCATTCATCTTTTCTTGATTCTCCAACTCTTATCTTGGAGAAGCCCCACTCTGAAGCTGGTGGTCATCACTTGTTAAGTGATTTGTTGGGCCATCAACCAATTTTTTCTGAAGTTACAAGAGGATCTGTGGACCAATCTCTAAAATCAATCACCACAGATTCTACTGTAATTTCACTTTCTCAAAGTGCTGTATTGACTTCATCAATGAAACAGCCTCTTTCGTTGACAAGTGTTTCTCCATCAACGGTATCCATACCGTTGACAGTTCAAACTACCATTCCGTTGATAGGTCATTCTACACCCATTATTGAAGATCAAGTTGTTTCCACAACTAGTGTAGATGACCTGGTGGTAGTTGAGACACTTTTAGGTTTGAGAGGGAGTGAAACTGAGAGGCTGGCTTGCATCCAGGCAAAAGGAGAGAATGAGAGTGAGAGGCTGGCTATTTCTTCCAGCCAGGCAAAAGGAGAGATTGAGGGTACCACCTTAGAAGGTGAAGGAGAGGGTGTGAGAGGTGTGAGCCATGGGGAGCCCATGATGCAAGAAAAGAGTGGAGAGAGAGAAGGGACTACAGGAGCAATAAGGGAGGAAGCAGCCATTGCTAGTGAGTTAATGGAGGTCAGTGAGGGAGAAAGGGAACTTAATTTCCAAGAGCATTATCAACAAACTCTGGATAGTATTTCTCTGGATCCTGAGACCTTTACTCACCCTGTGCCAGCCTATCAACTTATGGCTCAGCAGGGCAATGTGGAGGCAGAGAGGTCACTAAACCTAATTCATACAACTGCATCAATGCAAAGAGCAAAGGATGCCTTGACCAATCTATCTCCAGGAGCTGCAGCTAGTGATGAATTTGATTTTTCTGATGATGAGGACAGCTTTGGTGACAATCTACAGGTGGCCACTACTTCACAGACTGGGACTTCTGTGGTGCCCCCTACACCAGACTGGCTTTCTCAGGATGTTCATGGAAGAATCAACCTGGATGCTGCAATCACTAGACAGTACAATGAAGCCTTCTTGGCTCATGCATCTGTTAGTGTTGAACACAAGCCTTTCTACAAAGCCATTATGGACTCCTTGGAGATTCAAAGGCTACAAATGTTACAGACCAGGGTGGAAGCAAGGGACATCAAGGACTCTGTTGGGAACTTGAAAGATGCTATAGACAGGAGGCTTGATGAGAAGCTTCCCTCTCTCACTGTGTCCAAAATGAACAGGTTTTTCTCCAAGGAACCTGAAGTGTCCTCTTCTTTGAAGACTCTCTCCTCTAGAGTGGACAAAGTTGAGGCTACACTTTCTCAAATGCAAAAGGAACAGGAGAAGCAAACTCAGCTACTCACCCAGCTTTTGGCAGCTCAAGGACTCCCTATTATCTCTTTTGATGATAACAAAAAGGGGGAGAAATCTAAAGAGCTTGATATACAAATCACAAAGGTTTTGGTCCCAGCCATTTCCTTACCAAATGAGCCACTAGCAATGGGGGAGCTTGGACAGAAGAAAAAGGATGGTATTGACCTGATTCAGGAAGCTTCTATGAGGATGAGACTTGCAGAACAGATTAAAGATCACTGGTCCAACATAGAAGCAAGGGTCAAGAGAATTGCTGGAACTACAATAAACTCAAATCCATCAACGGATCAACCATCAACGGATGCCATGGTTGTAACATCAACGGAATGGGAGCCACAGTTCAAGAGTTCTTATGTTATAGAACCCCTTCAGCATGGACTCTTTCAAGATTCAAGAAATGAGAAAGGGCAAGCTTCATGCTTTAGGAATGTGGATGCAAGAGGGATATCTCCAATATCACCTGTCAAACCCAAGGGCAAGAACACTACAAGGATATTTTATCCTCCACCAAATCCAGATGAGTTCAAAGTTCTAGGGAAGCTGATCATTGAAAGCAAGGAAAGCAATCATCCAAGCATAAGGAACCAAAGGGCCATCATCTACAGGGATAGCAAGGAAATTTGCATTTGGGTTGGTCACCCAAACTTTGCCAAGGCCAAAGCTGAAGAATCTGAAAGGGCAGCAATGCAAGCACTTGCAGTTGCACAATCACTTGAAGATGAAGAAACCCTACAGGAAGAAAAGGCTAAGGATGAAGCTAAGGAAGCTGGAAAGGAAAGGAAGGGTGTAAGGCAGCCAAAGGCTAGAGCCAAAAGGACTCTGGATTTTGACAAAGATGATTCTCAGGACACTGCTCAAGACTCTTCAACAAAAAGTGCACATCAAATTCCTGTTGGACTACCTCTTGAAGGAAAGTTGGCCTGTGATCCTGCACATCCTGTCAACTTTCATGATCAACCAATAATGCCAAAAGAGGAGCCTTTTGAATTTGATGAGGCCTACTTTCCAAAGTTTCTATTTGAGAAGGATCAACCAATAAAGACAAAGAAAAGGGCTGTCAAAGCAAAGCCAGTATTTATGAGAAAGCCACAACCTCAGAAACCCCCTGCAAATCCAGAGGACTGCATGTACATTGCTGACATCAGGGAAGAATCCAGTCTACATCTTGACTTAGACAACCTGGTGGAAGTAAGGGGCATTGCAGCTTCTCAAAAATTGCCTGAGAGACTGGTCTTTGTATTCAAGGGTGGTAGAGAACAGGTGTGGCCTCTCTACAGAATTTTAGGAGAAGACTACCAAACACTACTCTCAGTGTTTAGATGCTTGAAGAAAGACTTTGGCTTCACCAAAACAGCCAAGTCTGAGGTGGTCTCCAAAATTTGTCAGATAAAGGCTAGCTGGAACAAGCCTGAGGCTCTTCCCAGGATGCTTAGAGTGCCCTCAACAGGAAAGAAGATCCATCTTCAACCATACTGGATGATGGAATTTAAGGACAAGGACAATTGCAGAAGATTCTTCAGGATGGAAGACCAGCTAGATAAGGCATCTAATCAAACTCTAAAGCTTATGCAATCCATGCTTGGTGATCAAGATGAAGAAGAGAAGATCTTTTACAGAAGGCTACATGTCCAAATTGAGGAAAACAACTCTAAGAGAGGGAAGAAGACTATGCCACAAAGAAGACACAGATGAATCATTTGTTCAGTCTAGAGGAGCACTCTTGGGCATTAGTCTTGTAAGTCTTGTATTTTGTCTAAAATATTATGAAGCTTAATGCATTTTCTACTTTTGTAATTTATGATGTATCTGAGTGTTTTTGTTATCATCAAGTCTCTTGATTTATGGCTGTTATTCTATCAGTCATAAATTGGGGGAGATTGTTAGGAATATGTTGTTCTTGATGATAAACATAAAACACTTAGTAGAATTTGTGTAAAGTCGTTTTGTAGCTGTCAACGAAATGGCATGCTTTGCAGCGTTTCGTTGACAGGAAGCTCATCAACGAAATGAGTGATGTAGCAATTGCACTGTACAATACTTCTAGTTTGATATGCATTTCATTGTAGATATTGGATAGGTTTTCTAAGTCATGTTGACTAAGTACTAGATAGGCAAAATAGGTTGGTTAATTGTAAATATATTATGCCTTGTAATTTTGCCTAAGTGAAGACGTGTCAACGGAATGAAGATTATTCTATCAACGGTATAGAGTTTACTCATCAACGGAATGAAGATTATCCTATCAACGAAATGAAGTTTACTCATCAACGAAATGAAGAATGAAGCTATCAACGAATCACTATTACTTTTTGAATAGTTGACAAAGTGATAGTGACAGTTTACTGAACAGATCTAAAGGAGATATGGAAGTGTACTGTGCATTGGAAGCCATCAAAATGGTCAATGGAAATAAGGAAACATTCCAATTTCCAAGAAGGCTCTTGGGAGTGATCATAATAAGCATGAAGACAAAAGTAAAGATCCCCAAGGACCACTGGACAAAAGGAATGAAAAGCAAGCTACTGATGGTTATTACTAGTGTACATTAGTGTAGCCAGAAATAGTATTGTAAACTTGGGTTATGTATATAACCAAGTGTAGCAGTTAAAATAAGTGTAAGAGAAGAAAAACAAATAGATTGTATTAGCTATCTTTGAGAGCATTTTCTTCTCTACATTCTTGTAACTGAGCAGCTGTGTACATTTGTATCACAGATTATTTCCGCAATAAAAATCACTTCAGTTGGATCATCAAACAATCCAACTGAAATTATTTATGTGCTTGTGATTTTTACATTAAGTTCAGTTTTTATTTGTGAGTTGTTTTTAAGTTTAAGAAATATCAAGAATTGTATTCAACCCCCCCCCCCCTTCTACAATTCGGTTAGGTCATTTGGGATTAACACAGTTAATCCAATTACTGATGAAGAGATTGTTGCTAAACTCTTTTTGGAAGAACATGGTGGTGAAGCCACAGTTGAAGACATTGATGCTGAATTGTAGATTCTTGCTGAAGAGCATAAAAAGAAAGTTGAAGCTGGAACTTACAAGCAAAAAGCTGCCAAGGCTCCTAGGAGAAAGGAAAAAGGAATTATTACTAAAGAGAATGTGAACTCTCAACAAAGTTTACAATACTCAAGGAGGTCTGCTAGAGCAAACACTGACAAAGGAAAAGGCAAATTGATTGAAGAGTCTGAGTTATCAAAGAAAGCTTATTCAACCTCTGACATGGCTCATGTTGAATCAAGATCTAATAAATCAACCACTGACGTTGCTCAAGTTGATGATTCTGTTAAAGTTGTGACAACCTCTGACACTGCTCAAGTTGTACAAACTCAACTAATATCTTCACAACTCCAAGGTACTTTTCGAAGACCATCTAAAGATGATTCTCTGATTCCAGCAAATGTAAATATTCTCCAAAGCAGAACTATCATGGGAAAGGAATCAAGAGATAAATCTGGACTGGGATCTCATAGAGAAAAGAGAGTGAATAACAGTCCTGTGGATCAAACTTCATTAGCTGAACCAGGTGTTGGTGTGACTCAAGAAAATCTTGATGCTTTAGAGTCGGTTCAGTTAATACATCATAAAGGATTGAAGAAGGATTTTCTGTTATACTTCAAGGCTGATGGCAGAGTATACAGAGTATACAGAGTTGGTGAAGCTGATATAGGATTAAAGATGAAAGAAGAACTAGAGTATGTGCTGTATCTACTGAAAGTCAAAAATCAAAGAATTCATCAAGCATCTGAGGTATTAAGAAGCAGAATGGTTAAAGCTAGAGCTCTTTGTGGCCTAAAGACTGTTGGTGCTTACATACCGAAGTACAAAGATTATAATGGAAAGCTTGTTGAGATGCAAAGGAACAGTGCAAGACTCAGAACAGATCTTGGTATAAAAGTGTTGGAATTTAATCTGGTATCAGATAAATCCTTCATAATAAAGCTAGGAAATGATATGAGGAAGAACAGAGAGAGCTGATCCAGAGTTAAGGGAGATAAAGAAGATAATGGTAGTTGAGCTAGAGAGAGCTGAGAGAAGACTACTTGTGGACTACATCAGGACTGTACCTGACATTGAAGAGATTAAGTAACTGAAGTCTGTAAGTTTTTAAAGTTTTCTGTTCTAAGTAAAAGTATAAACTCTGTGATTTTATAAACACTGCATTTGTTATATGTTTTGACATCATCAATTATCTGTTAACTTGTACATTTTAGTATGAACAAGTTGGGGGAGATTGTTAGATATAATTGCTGATGTTTGTTTATCAGTGTTTAAGTACCAGGAAACTATCAGAGTATAGCTGGAGGACTAGTCAAGAGTTTAGCTGGAGGACCAGTCAGAGTTTGATAAAGTCTGATGGTCAGAGTTTGCTTAGCAGTCGGTGCAATTCAATGAACATTCTAGAAGCGATATTCTTTGAAGATGGAAAGAAGCAAAGAGATATCGAGATGGCTAAGGAAACGGAACAGAAGACAGAAGCAATTCTAGATTGATATTAATTGTATAGCTGATTTATAGGAATATCAATTAGAAGATTGTACGTAGCTGTTTACTATATAAACACAGATAGGTTAACCCTAAAAGGGATGCGAATACTGAATACATTATTCTTGTAACCTAGCAGCTCTCTGTGATAATTTACATCACTGAGAGAAGAGTTATTTAATATAATTCAGTTTATTGTTCATAAACAGAGTTCTTGATTGTTATTCTCATAAATATATTGATTATATATTGTGTATTCGGCATAACAATAACGTATTTTGATTTTTTGAGTTTACCTTTTCTTCTTTGATTCTGGATTCCTGTTCTTCTGTTAATATTATTGTATGTCTTGTCCTTTGTTGAGTTGCAGTTATCTCTTTTACATCTTATGTTACATTATGCTTTACAATCTCCCCCTATTTGATTGGATAGAGTTCGACAAGCAAATACTTCGAGGATAACTCAACTAACTAAGGAAACATGAAACTACTTAAAGTAAGACAGCGTAATAATATTAAATGCATTCTGGATCAGATATATATACATTTCCAGATTTCATAAATCAAAAAACAATAAAACTTTTTACAATGAAGTTGCTCCTCTAGTCTGAGCTGATAGTTCTTTTGTTCTTTCCTTCAATCTTCAGTCCATTCCGATCTCACCTTCTTCAATCATTGGATCGGAGTTAGCAGCTTGATAATCAATCACTGATAGATAGTGCAGTGGTTCTCCAGGTTTAAGGATTGCTCCTTGGATGTGTCTTCCAATATATTCAACCTCTTGACCCACTCCAGCCCATAACCATGCAATGTTAACATCTTCCTTGTTTAGCTTTGGCATGTTTGGTAATCTGGTATGCACTTCCAATCCTCTTTCCACTCTTTTCCTATAGTAAGGAACATTCTCCATTAGAAATCTTCTAAGAGTGTCTGCTACTTTGTCCTTCTCCGTTGATGTTAATCCAGTGGATCTAAGATACTTCTCAACTGATATTAGATAGTTGCTTGGATAGTCTCTCAGTTTGTCCTCAGCCAAATAGCAGATTCTGAACAAGTCATTCGTCATGAATCTAACCATTGGAGGATCTTCAGTAATCTCTGGACCGACTTTATCAAGATCTCCTTAACATGCTCACGGAGCAGTTCATTTAGTCTTGTAGTTCTTTGGATCTTGATGAGTATCACCTGTAGTTCTGTGTATGTTCTCTGTTCTAAAAACTTAGTGGAAATCACAAATGTACCTTTCTCAAGAAAATTGATCAGGATGTTCCAGGCTCCATTTACTTTAACCCCAGCTTTCAGAAAGATCACAGTATTCCTCAGTGCAGTGAAGTAAACATGATCATCAGGATTTGCACTTCTTATGTTCTGAATTATGACTTCCACCTCTGCATTGTCGTTGACTTCTAATCCGTCTTCAACTCCACAAAAGGTTTTATAAGCCATCTCCCATTCACTTCCATGCTTGCTTGCCAAATCCATCATCTTTTTCTTCCGTATTTCAGCTTGCACCTTGGATCTTTTTAGCTTCTCAATCCTTAGAACTGCTTGGTGTCTTTCTTTCTCAGCATGCATGGCATCTATTTCAGCTCTTTGAGCTCTCATTGCTTCCAAGGTAGCTTATTCTTCTTGTGACAGAGGATTTGCTTCTTCTTCCATAATATCCTCCTAGATTGGATGTTCAACGGGCTTTGGATAATATGGCTCATGCTCCTCCTGAATTGGTTGCTCTTACATGACCTCAAATACCTCTTCACTCTTCTCTTCTTCTTGTACAAGTTCTTCTATCCAGTACTGTCTTATCGGAATAGCTTCAACCGTTTCCCAAACTCCCCATCCATCCTTACTTTTCTCCCCATCTCCAACTTTCTCCCCCTTAGTTGAGGAATCCTCGATAAAAGCATCCCCAGCATAAAAGGCAGCAGAAGGATCAGGTTGTTGTTGTGAAGGTCCGGGTTGTCCAGTTTGTTGGTTTTTTAGCATAGTCCAGATTGACTGTACTCCGTCACTTTGATTTTCCATGAAATCCAATAGATCCTTATTCATCTGTTGCATAGAAGCCAGCTTCAGGTCAATGTCATCCAATCTGGAGTTGGTAGTCTTCTCAATCTTGTCCAGTCTCTGGTTCAGCTTAGACTCCACTCTAGAAAGGGTGTTCATTGCATCTTTTACCCTAGCTTGACCATCCCGGATAACCAGAACGTCTTCTTTCAAAGTTTCTTGTCCGTGTGACAAAGCATCTACTTCATTCATGAATCCAACTTTAAGTTCCTTGACGTCCGTCCTCAACTCGATCAGTTCCTCCAATGCTTCCTTATTTAAGGAGTCCACTGCCTGCTTCGTACCTGTTATAGTGACAGATGCACTGCCAATGACCCTGAATGTTCTTCTGGAATCAGCTGCAGCCAAGTCAACCTTCTCTTGAATAGACTTTAAAGAAGCATTGGCTTGACTAGAGGAGATCCCTTGGTCAAAGGAAGGTCGCAGTGGAACCTTGAATAGTGGATTTCCTTCTTTGTCACGAATTGTCATCTCCTTGAGGGTAGATTGAACTTGTAACTCTCTTTCTGTCGGTAATAGAAAATCATCAATATTTGGAAGGGTTAGGTTGTCACTCCTCACGTTTGGCTCTGGGTGTACACTCAACGTTTCTGTCGGTGTTTCATTCATTTTTCCTTTCCCACTCAGGCCAGGTGTAAGTGTTTTTGTTTCACTCAATCCTTTTTTGCTCAATGTAACTGCAGAAGAAAACACTGTAGCCGTCCTTAAGGAGGTCACCGATGGTGCAATGGGGCTTCGCAAGTCCCCGTCCTTGGATAAACCAAGTTGCTGATCATCCGTAGATGATATATCCTTTGAAGGATCTAGAGTTTGAATCTCTAGGGGGTTAGAAACAGGCTCTATTAACAGCAGAGATCCCGAATCTTCCCCAATAGTCTGTGAAGACTTTACCTCAGTTGACTCCTCAATAGTAATTGATTCATTGTCACCGAGTTGCCGATCTGCACCTACGACATACCCTTTACCCGCAGGATCCAGATATGTTCCATCTGGGGAGGTAGACAATGACCCTTTATATTGTGCATTTAGGTCAAAGCCTTCTCTCGACGTCTGTGAAGACCCTTGGTTCTTAGAACCTTCAACCAGTGAACCTGACCGTAATATGGTCGGAACACCAGTTACTTCCGTCAATTCTTCCTTACTTGATTGAGCTATTGGTTCAGATATAGCTTTTGTTAGCGTAGCCCAATCAGCATCAGAAAAATCAATAAAGGGCGCTTTGGAAGTTTGAAATAAAGTATCAACAGTTGCCTCAATTTCTGTTCTTCTCCTTTTAGAGGTAGGCAGAGCTGCTGTTGAAGGGTGTATCTCCTTATGTGGTGCTGCTAAGGCACTATCTCCATCTACACTCACGGATGTCTGAATATTGGGTATAGGAGGGGAAGGAGGTTCGTTTATTGTTTCATTTGGCTCTTCCAAAAGCTCTTCGACCGTGGTTAAAGGTTGTGGGTTTGCAACCTCCTGGTCAGGAATGGCCACTGAGGGCTCTGGATCAACATCCATTGGTTCAGGTGCCATTTCAGGTTGAAGTGGAGGAATATTACCTTCAATTACCTGTTCCCCTGGGGGCAGAAGTGGTAGGGGCACCGTTCTTAGATAATCTGTGAGAACAGTGGGTACCCCTGGAAGATATTTGTTCTTCCTTATGAGAGCGGTTATTGCATTGCTCTTCATTCTCATGCACTCCTAGTTGGCTTCACCTTCAAATATCTCCCGTTCATCATCTGTTAAGATATCATTGAGAATTAGCTGTAGGAACCTAGGATAGAAGCAAAGCACATCATCAGTTATGCATGTTCTTTCATCCAGTGGTCCCATGCACAGAATGACTTGATCGATCAATAGCCTTCCTATGTTAATATGCCTATTGTTCGCAATGGCAAACCCTATATTTTGAAGGAATAAGGGAATACCATGCAGATTTGTTAGCTTGGCAGTAAAAACATGGATTAGGGTATGAAAGAAAAAATTCCATGGCTTTGTCAAATAATGCTTAAGGAACTCTCCCACAAAGAAGTTAGGTTGTTGACTTCTTATGAGAGTGAAGAAAGCATGTATCTCCTCATTCGTGGGATCCGGAACAAGGTTTTCTGTAGGAAAATGTAGGATTCTATTGAAATCATGTTCCGTCGCCCTTATTGTTCTGCCCCCTGGCACAACAAAATAGAAGGACCTTACGTTATTCTCAGTTGTATCTGTGGCGGTTGTGTACAACGCAGTCAATTGATCAATACAAAGGACCACAGGAGTACTCAAAGAATATGCCACTAATGAACGTGTGTTCAGAAACTCTGCCCATGCACGAAACTGTAAGTTCGATATGGATTGCAAGTTCTGAAACGAGACATGATTAGTCTTGGTAACGATAAATTCTCCGACCATTATTTTTCAAATTTCCAGAAAATTAATTTTAAACCAAAACTAATTTATCAATTAAATTAAATTAATTATTACTAATTAACTAAACCTTAACAAAATTACCCCTTTTGACTTTAACACACAAACTCGAACCCTTGAATTAAGAACACTAAATTAGTGAATCTCAGAATACCACTAAAATCCAAAGAAATCAATTGTTAAACAATCAACTTCTACATATAAGAACTGTTATCACTTTTCAGAGGTTCAAATATTTTGTTCGATGGTTTCTTTCTATGAAAGTTCTAAACACTTAAAACAATAAAGTTTTCACGGTTAAAATGAATTCAACAGTGAAACACAGTAAATTTTCAAGTTTTTCTCGGTTAAAAATAGAGAAATCTATCGATAAAGATGTTCTTGGATGTGTGTGTATCTCTTTGTAAGTATAAAACTCGGCTGTGTCTTTTCTTAGATCTGTAAAAATTGAAAAGAGAAAATCTAAGGCAAAGTCTTTATACTTTTGAAAACTATAAGGGTAAAATGGTCAATTCTTGTTCGATGGTTTTTATTTGGTCGTTCGATAGGTTTTTCAGAGGGGCACTAAAGTCAAAAGCACTTTGATAGTTTTTGAAAAACTATCGAAGTGTTTTAAAATCTGAAATTTAAATAGACTTTCTGAAAAACTATCGAAACATATTTCTGTTTTAAACCAAAAACTATCGAACGTTTTTAGAAAAACTATCGAGAATTTAAATATAAAATCAATTAAATTCACTTCGATGTTTTTCTCAACTGATTTTCAAAATGTATCGAGAATTTAAATATAGAAATAGGTAAATTCACTTCGATATATTTTTAAAATATCCTCAAAAACTATCGAGAATTGTTTTCGATAGATTTTCTTTTCCTTTTCAAAAACTATCAAAAATTAAATTCGATAGATTTATCTATGTACTTGAAAAACTATCGAATTTCCTAAATTCGATATTTTTTGCTTCTCTCCAAATTTTAAAACCTGTTATTGTTTTAGAATTCAGACTTTTTATTTCCTGTCAAGTTTTATTTTGAATAAATCTTTTAAAATTCACCAAAATCAATTGTTAACAGAAAATTCACAATTTTCTTAGAATAAAATCAACTCAATATCATTAAATGATATTAATAAATTAAAATCCAAGAAATTATGCTGCATTAATCTACAATGTTAAAAACAAAGTAAATTAATTCAAATTAAATAGATGCTTTAATATTTAGAACAAATATTAGCACCTAAATAATTTTTAGAATTAATGACCAATTAAATGCCAGAAGATATATCATCCATAATTATGACATAAAATTATTACAATAATCCTAACTACGAGAATTGCTCCAGAAAATAAATTCACGAGTCCTAAGGATATGGAAATTCTTAAACTCATGTATTCACTAGGACTACAATTAATTAGAAAGATTTAACATCCCAAGTTCACCAACCAGCTTAGAAAAAGTGGATTCATCAAGCGGTTTAGTAAAGATGTCTGCAATTTGATCCTCTGTGGGTACAAAATGTAACTCCACAGTTCCATTCATGACATGCTCTCGGATAAAATGATACCTGATTTCGATGTGCTTCGTCCTCGAGTGTTGCACCGGGTTGTTTGAGATTGCTATGGCACTTGTGTTGTCGCAAAATATTGGAATCTTTGTCAACAAAAGCCCATAGTCACGGAGTTGGTTTCTCATCCACAAGATCTGAGCACAGCAGCTTCCAGCAGCAATGTATTCAGCCTCAGCTGTTGATGTGGACACTAAATGCTGCTTCTTGCTATACCAGGAAACTAACCTTCTTCCAAGAAACTGACAGCTTCCTGAAGTACTCTTCTGATCAATCTTGCAACCTGCAAAATCAGAGTCTGTGTATCCAATAAGATCAAATCCTGTATCTTTAGGGTACCAAATTCCAAGATTTGGAGTCCCCTTAAGATATCTAAATATTCGCTTAACAGCTATTAGATGAGATTCTTTAGGATCAGACTGAAACCTAGCACACAAGCATGTTGCAAACATTATATCTGGTCTACTTGCAGTGAGATAAAGTAATGAGCCTATCATACCTCTGTAGCATGTGATGTCAACCTTCTTACCAGTTTCATCCTTATCAAGCTTAGTGGCAGTTGGCATAGGAGTCTTTGCTGTAGATGAGTCTTCCATTTGATACTTCTTCAGAAGATCTTTGATGTACTTGGACTGACAAATGAATATACCATCTTGTTTTTGGTATACTTGCAGTCCAAGAAAGAATGACAATTCACCCATCATGCTCATTTCATAACGACTCTACATTAACTTAGCAAATCTCTTGCATAGATCATCATTAGTAGAACCAAATATTATGTCATCAACATATACTTGCACCAATATCAAATCATTTTTATGCTTTTTGAAAAAGAGAGTTTTGTCTACGACACCTCTTGTAAAATCATTTTCAAGTAAGAATTCTGAGAGAGTGTCATACCATGTCCTTGGAGCTTGTTTGAGTCCGTAGAGAGCTTTGAATAGAAAGTACACAAAGTCTGCCAGTTTTGAATCCTCAAAACCTGTAGGTTGTTCCACATACACTTCTTCTTCTAACTCCCCGTTCAGAAAAGCACTCTTCACATCCATCTGATATACCTTGTAATTGGAATGTGCAGCAAATGCCAGAAACATTCTGATGGCCTCAAGTCTTGCTACTGGTGCATAGGTTTCATCATAATCAATTCCCTCTTCTTGAGAGTAACCTTTAGCAACCAGTCTGGCTTTGTTTCTCGTTACAATGCCATCTTCGTCCAACTTATTTCTGAATACCCATCTTGTTCCAATAACAGATTTTCCCTTAGGCCTGGGTACCAGCTTCCAAACTTTCTGCCTTTCAAACTGATTGAGTTCTTCTTGCATAGCAATCACCCAATCTGGATCATCTAGAGCATCTTCAACTTTCTTAGGTTCTGTTTCTGAAAGAAACCCAGAATAGTGACATTCATTTTGTGATGTTCTCCTAGTTCTCACTCATGTGTCCGGATCACCAATGATCAAGTGAAAGGGATGATCTCTATTCCATACCCTTTGTCTTGGCAGATGCGATCTTGATGATTCTCCTTGTTCTAGATGTTGTGGAGTGTGACTAGTTGATCCTTCTCCTGCTCCCCCTGAGTTGTTGACCGTTTGATCTGTTGATTCTGAAGACTGACTAGTGGATCCTGTAGAATTTTGAGGATCTTCACTTTGGTCACCACTTTGTCCAGAATCGTTACCATTATGATTATTATTATTATTAACTGTAACAACTTCAGGTACTTCTTCATTGTCAGAGAGATCTCCTGATAGATTTTCAAATATCAAGGATTCAGAGTTCTCTCCAGTTTGCAGGCCTGGTCTTTTGGTGTCGTCAAATGTTACATTAAAGCTTTCCAACACCTTCTTGTCTTCAATCACATATACCCTGAAAGCCTTTTATTCCAGAGAATAGCCCAGAAAAATGCCTTCATTTGCTTTGGCATCAAACTTGCCAAGATGTTCTCCATCTTTAAGTACAAAGCACTTTGCACCAAACACATGAAAGTACTTCAGTGTTGGTTTCTTGTTGGCCATTAACTCATACGGAGTCTTTTCATGATCTTTGTTGATCAGGGTTCGATTCTGAGTGTAGCAAGCTGTGTTCACTGCTTCAGCCCAAAAGTAAGTGGGAAGTTTTGATTCACTCAACATGGTCCTTGCTGCTTCAACCAAGGTCATGTTCTTCCTTTCCACTACTCCATTCTGTTGAGGAGTTCTTGGTGCTGAAAACTGTCTTGATATTCCTTTCTCTGAGCAGAAATCATTAAGAACTGCATTCTTGAATTCAGTTCCATTGTCTGATCTGATTGTCCGCACAGGTAGCTTAGCTTCCACTTCTATCTTCTTGATGTGATCAATGATTAGTTGTGTTGCTTCATCCTTTGATTGTATGAACAACACCCACGTGTACTTGGAGTAGTCGTCCACCATCACCAATGCATATCTTTTTCTGGAAAGTGACATAACATTGACTGGACCAAATAAATCCATATGAATCAGTTGTAATGGTTCAGTAATGCTTGTCATTCCTTTGCTTCCATGTGATGCTTTCTTCGACTTCCCTTTTTCACATGCTTCACATAGTCCCTATTGATTAAATTCCATCAGGGGCAACCCTCTCACTAACTCTCTCTTTACCAAAGAGTTCATAGTTTTGAAGTTCAAGTGTGAGAGCTTCTTGTGCCACAGCCAACTTTGTTCTGAAGATGCCTTTGCATAGAAACATGTAACTTCTCCTTCACTGGTAGAACTTAAGTCAGCTATAAACAAATTCCCTTTTCTCACTCCCAGTAGAGTAAGCTTCTCATCCTTCCTGTTGGTGATCAAGCACTTGTCCTTTCTGAAATCTACATTGTAGCCTTTATCACAGAACTGACTGATACTTAGAAGATTGTGCTTTAATCCTTCAACAAGAGAGATGTTCTCAATGATGACATTTCCAGCTTTCAATTTACCATATCCCGTAGTGAATCATTTGCTGTCATCTCCAAAGGTTACAATCGGGTCGGTCTTCTTAACCACCTCTGTAAGCAGGGACTCTTCACCTGTCATGTGTCTAGAACAACCACTATATAGAATCCACACAACCTTTGAGCTTTTAACCTTACCCTGCAATCACAGATTGATTAAGCGAACTTTGGTACCCAAAATTGTTTGGGTCCTGAAGGTTTAGATGATTTAACAGGAGTAACATTCAATTTAGTCTTACCCTGTTTGATATTCATAGTATCTGTGGATTTAACATTAACAGTGCTATTGCTACTATCATTTATCAACTTAAAATAAGCATGCATAATGTTGTACTTACATATCAAACACTCTTTCTTTCCACAGGGTTCATGAAGATCAGGCATGTCAGACATGTTATGCATTTCAGAAGTATTAGCAGTTTCTACTTTAACCTTTTTACATGCATGTGTACGGTGTCCAGCAGAATTACAAATAGCGCACAACTTCCTAGATGCAATGGGAGAATATGGAACCATTTCCTGATTAACAATCTTCTTCTTCCCATTCCTGTTCTTTTTAGCATTACTAACTAAGTCACCTACTTCAGTTTTAGGTATAACAGTTTTTACTGATTTCCTAGGCAACTTAGTCTTTACCTCTTTTTCCTTCAATAAATCCTCCTCAAGCAATTCTTGTGCTATGTAAAGGTCATCCTCATTAAAAGGTTCTGAGAAGGGCTTGACAAAGACTGGACTGACCACATTCTTAAGAATATGTGGAATATCTTTCTTGACAATAGAAGATGTCACAGGAAATTCCAGAGTCCTTTTCCCAGCCTTTTTGGAATAGTCAAGTCCTATAGCAGTTTTATTCCCTATGGCCTGAGTATCAATGATCTCCTTAGCAATCAGGGCGGAATTCTTAAAAGCATTCAGCTTCAAATCTAGATCTGAAATCTGCTTCCTGGGGATAGTCTCTATCTCATTATTACACTTGACCTTTTTCTCTAAGTACGAATTCTTTTGCTTAAGATCTTCTAATGTGACAGCTATAAGCTCTAGTTCTTCATTTTTAGATTCTAAATTTTTAATCTTAAGAACTAGTTTAGCATTTTCCATTTCTGATGCTAGCATGCTTGTGTGTACATTAAACAATTCTACACTAAGATCTTGCACAGTTTTCTTGTACTCAGAGTTAGACATATCAATTGTAGTTAAGATAGGTACCTGAGATGATTGTGGTGATTCCTCTGAAGAGTCAGCCATTAGGGCAACATTTACATACTCTTCCTCTTCATCCGAATCAGTATCATCCCAGTGCTTTCCCTCTGCTATATAAGCTTTCCCTTTCTGCTTTCCAGACAATGCCTCCAGTTGCTGTTTAAGCTTGGCATTCTCCTTCTTCAAATCCTCATATGAGTCTTTCTTTCCATAGACATCTTTCATGTCTCTTGCTTGACGAGGCTTCCGGCATTCAGTGGAGAAATGCCCTAACTCATTGTAGTTGTAGCATCTTGATTTGCTTCTATCAATCATGCCAGTCTTGTAGCCTCCCTTAAAGCCTGTACTAGGTGTATAATTGCTCTTCTGGAATCTGTTGGTTGAGCCCTTGAACTTGTACTTAGGGTTTCTCTTGAAACGAATATGACTAAACTTTGCAGCTAAGTACGCCATGGTTTTGTCTTCCATTTGCTCAAGCTCTTCTAGGGCGTAGTAATCACTTTCATCAACACCCAGATTCACAGAATCCATTTCTACTTCTATTATCACCTCCTTTCCAGCTCTAGGGGTTTGAACCTGAATCTCAAAAGTTATTGGTTCATCCACTACAAGTGCTGCTGATCTCACAAGTGCATTGTGCTTGATGTCCACTGTCCCTGATCCGTAGATTATCACTCTCTGTTCTTATTCCATCTCATAGGTCTTCAACTTGCCATAGATCATCTCTAATGACATCTTTGTGAAGTCAATTCTTTCCCTTATGGATGATGACTTGTGTTCTACATGATGGGGCAGCGTCATCATGAACTTCCTGTTTGATTCTCTCAGTGGATAGGTCTTTCCTTTCATTGCCAATTCATTTAGGAGCTTAGTATATTTCTAAAAGACCTGAGTTATACTTTCTCCTGGCAGAGACCTAAACGCTTCGTATTGAGAAGTCAGGATGTCCAATCTGTTTTCCTGCACGTCTTCAGTTCCTTCCATTATCAAGTTAATGGTATCCCATATATGTTTCCCGCTTGTACAGTTCATCAACTGATAGCTCATTTCCTTGTCCGCGGAGTCCGCCAATATCAACATTAAACTGGTGTCCAATCGAATCAGTTCTTTGTCAGAATCTGTATACTCAGTAATATCCTTAGGTTGGGTTCCTGGAGGAATCCTGCTACCATCAGGAGCTTTAGATTCACTAACTGGTTTCATTGGTACAAACGGTCCGTTCTCTAATATGCCAATATACAACGGATTAGATGCCTTGATAAATAACAGCATCTTCATCTTCCACAAACCGAAATCATCTCTAGTAAACGGGGGAACTTTAATACCAGCGGTTGTCTTTGGAGCACTACTGGTTTCTGAAAATTTCAAATTGTTTAAAATTCAAGAAATTCCAATTAAATGAAAATTTTTGAAAGTTAAAAAATTTGCTTCGAATTTTCACGCTAAGTTTGATTTTGGTCTCATTCACCGGATCTGATTTGTACGTCAATCAAGTAGCTCTGATACCAATTGTTAGGTCCAAAGTATCGTAGAAGGGGGGGTTGAATACGATACTCACAAATAATTTAATTTCGTTCGAGGACAATTCATTCAGTTCTATAACGAAATGAAACACACCAAACCAAACCAAGTTTCGGGGAATATATCTTTTTATAAATATAAACCTCGAGGGGTGCTACAATTTCTAATCCGTAGATTAGCTTCAATGAGTTCTAAGTTATACACAATCAAAACTTTGATAGATTTCAAGCAGAATTAATTTCTCTGGTATTTTCTCTCTGGCTTGATCTCTCTCTCAGTTATTGCTTCTGTGTGAAAATAACTCCGACTGAAGAAGACACACTTCCTCTGTTGTAATTGTAGACTTTTGTTTTTGAAAACCATCGAACCAAAACTAGAAACAATCTTGGCCGTTGGATCTTCATCAACCATACAAAACAAAACAAACTTTTCACCTGCTCCCTATTTAAAAACCATCGAATGGTTTAAATCAATTTACCATTCGATAGTTTTTAAATCAAAACTATCGAGTGCCAAATTGATTTACTTTGATTTAAATAGTATTACCTTTAACATCATTCGATAGTTTTCACAATTGAAAAACAATCGAATTCTTTTTCTTGTCTTTTGTCCTTTAGTAATTACTCCTGAGCTCCTGGGTGTTTTAGTTTTAGACTGTATCAATTTCTTCTGAGACGATAAAACAACTTGATCTTTTTAGTGTCGTCACCTAGTGCAACTGGTCTGGTTCACAGATGAATAACACTTGATCAATTCTTCTTTTATGTCTTCATTTCAGTGCTGCTGATAAGTACTTTGTCGTTCTGGTTGCTTCAATTAAATCACTGGAATCCCGTGGTACTTAACCCTAAATCATTCACATACTTCTGTCATCTTGCAAGTCTTGTTTATTTTGTTGTCACTGAGGCTTGAACATCTTCATGAACTTCTTTCCGTGACCTGTTTACAGACTTCAAGAATACATAACGTATTTTGATTTTTTGAGTTTACCTTTTCTTCTTTGATTCTGGATTCCTGTGCTTCTGTTAATATTATTGTATGTCTTGTCCTTTGTTGAGTTGCAGTTATCTCTTTTACATCTTATGTTACATTATGCTTTACACATACTTATCCAAATACTTCTTGGAAAGTCGATTCAGCACGTCCATGAAAGCTGCAAGGGCATTCGTCAGCCCAAACGACATTACTAAAAACTCGTAGTGTTCATACTTGGTGCGAAACGCAGTCTTGGGTACGTTCGCAGGCTTAATATTCAATTGGTGGTATCCATTTCTCAATCAATATTCGAGGATTTAACTGCATCATGCAGCCGATCGATCAAATCACCGATCCTTGGCAGGGATATTCATTCTTAACAATTAGCCTATTTAGCTCTCGATACTCTATGCCCAGCCTCATGTTGCGTCCTTTTTCTTCACCAATAACACGGGGTGCATCCCACGGTGACACATTTGGTCTTATCATTCCTACAATTGAGCGACTAATTTCTTCATCTTGACTGGAGCTAGTCGGTACGGGGCCTTCGAAACTGGCGTCGTTCTTGGAGCTAATTCTATACCATACTTTATTTCTCTATCGGGTGGTAACCCCGGAAGATCTTCTGGAAATACATCCTCGAATTCGTTAACCATAGGGATATTCTGTACACTAGGTACTTCCCGTTTCGTATCCATCACAGTCGCTAAACAAGTTTCATCTTCTTGGAGGTCAAACACTTCCTCGTCCGACAATATGAATTCTTACTTCCTTTCTTTCTCAATATATTCGCGTTTCATACTCTATCTTCTTTATGCCCATTTCTTTCTCATCCACTTTGCTTCCATTTCTATCATAGTCATTTCATTAACCACGGTAACATAATCAGTCGTTTCAAACGCTTCGTTATTCTGAATTCGCATCATGCGAAAAAAACCTTAGCAATTTCCGTAAACTTCGATTCATAATTTATTGGACTCATTTGTTTTAGCTCTCAGCTTCAACACTCTCTTTTTCCCAATTCTCAGGAAAATACTTGCATGGTACCAAGAATACTTCAAGCAACTGAATGCTTTATATATATAAAAAAAACATTGCAAAAATTCTCGTTGTGGGGGCGACCTGGTTAGGTCTCAATGATATTATCGTTTGAAAATCTTCCCACCATACTTCACTGCATACAAATGCATCGTGAATTCACTTATAAAAATTTGACCGAAAGTTGAACTTAGTGATACAATAACTAGTTCACTTCAAGAAACATTAACAACTAGCTGAACAAAATTTGCTAGTTTGATTGGTTTGGAACGCAGCATCTAGCTAGGATGATTAGCTAGATTTTCATCATATCATTAAAATTTCAACTAGTTAGAACAATTAACTAGTCACTCATTATGGCACATGCAATTAGCCATTTTCAATTTATTAGTACAAAAATCTCGGCATCGTAGTCAAAGAAAGAAAGAAAGCAATTTTTTTTTGACTACCCGGATAATGAATTAAAAAGAAGAATAATAAGTTTGGGACGAACAAGGTAATTATAACCCTTGAATAGAATATAGATCTGTATATAAAGTTCTTGGTATCGGAACAATTGATAACCTCAAACATTTCTCATCAGTAAAACGGTCCACCCAAAGGTGTCTCCGTACATAAACTTTATCAAATTTTCCAATAGAATTGAATTCGGAATATCAATATCAAATTGATATCCTTTCTACGATTTCAACGTCTGATATGCAAATCCCTCCTTAATAGAAGAAAAGAATTTACGAGTAGTCTCTGAAATATACATCATCTATGTTTTAGACACATAGCTAGATATTCATGAACTCGACTGAGGAGTCCAAGTATGAAAAAAAAAATCGAATATCAAAATAAGCGTTAAAGAATATTCGTCAAATAATTAAGGAAGCATTAATTGAACATTCCTTAGATAATTGAAAGAATAAAGAATAAAATATAGACCTAGAAGGATAGATGAATAATGGTTCCCTCTTCCGGTCATCCTAGGGCACGAACAAAGCGCTCCGGTGAGTAATGGTAAGTTAACTCTGCGTATTTAAACCTCAAAGGTAATGAGAGGAGAAAAGAAAAGAAATAAAATTAATATAACAATGGTTGATTGCATCCCAAGTTGAAGTAGGAAACTAGAAAAGTTACCTGACATGAATTATTCAAGGTAACACGGGCATGAACAGTTTTAGATTGAGGAGTGTACCAGCAAGTAGATACCAAGAAGTCAATGGTCATCATAATTTCTAACATCACCCGTACGAGGATGATCTTATCTTTCTGCCTTTATGGCTTATGGTACTAACCAACGGTACCTCAAAATCGTACAAGTCCTTAAATAGGTCGGGAGTTCGAAACATATTCGCCATTCCCCGATAATTGTTCAAAGATTGGGCCTCTGTTATTCCCAAATGACCTAACAGAATTGTAGAAGGGGGGGTTGAATACAATTCTTGATATTTTCTTAAACTTAAAACAATGATAAAATAAAACTGAACTGAATAAACAAAAACACAAGATATAAATAATTCAGTTGGATTGTTTGATGATCCAACTGAAGTGTTTTTATTACGGAAATAATCTGTGATACAAAAGTACACAGCTGCTCAGTTACAGAGTTGTAGAGAAGAATGCTCTCAAAGATAGCTAATACAAACTATTTGTTTTTCTTCTCTTTCTTTCTTTCTAACTGCTACACTTGGTTATATATTCCCAAGTTTACAATACTATTTTTGGCTACTCTAAAGTACACTAAAGATAACCGCCAATAGTTTGCTTTTCATCCCTTTGTCCAGTGGTCCTTGGAGATCCTTGCTTTTGTCTTCATGCTTATTATGATCACTCCCAAGAGCCCAATTGGAAACTGGGATGTTTCCTTATTCCCCATGTCCATTTTAATGGTTTCCAATGCAAAGTACACTTCCACATCACCTTTAGATCTGTTCAGTAAACTGTCACTATCACTTTGTCAACTATTCAGAAAAGCAATAATGATTCGTTGATAGCAGGGAGATGTGTTTCGTTGATAGCTTTATTCTCCATTTCGTTGATGAGTAAACTTCATTTCGTTGATGAGTAAACTTCATTCCGTTGATGGTGTATCCTTGTTCCGTTGATAGAGTAATCTTCATACCGTTGACATGTCTTCACTTAGGCAAAATTACAAGGCATGATATACTTACAATTAACCAACCTATTTTGCCTATCTAGTACTTAGTCAACATGACTTAGGAAACCTATCTAATACATACATCAAATGCATATCAAACTGTGAAGTATTGTACAGTGCAATTGCTACAACACTCATTCCGTTGATGAGCTTCCTGTCAACGAAACACTGCAAAGCATGCCATTTCGTTGACAGTTACAAAATAACTTAATACAAAATCTACTAAGTGTTTTTACAATTATCATCAAGAATCAACATATTCCTAACAATCTCCCCCAATTTATGACTGATAGAATAACAGCCATAAATCAAGAGCCTTGATGATAACAAAAACACTCAGACATATTACCCATGATTAAAAGTAAAAATTGCATTGAGCTTCATAAAGTTTTAGACATAAACAAGACTTACAAGACTAATGCCCAAATGTGCTCCTCTAGACTGAGCAAATGATTCATCTTGGTCTTCTTTGAGGCATAGTCTTCTTCCCTCTCCTAGAGTTGTTCTCCTCAATCTGGACCTGTAGCCTTCTGTAAAAGATCTTCTCTTCTTCATCTTGATCACCAAGCTTGGATTGCATGAACCTTAGAGTTTGATTAGATGCCTTATCCAGCTGGTCTTCCATCCTGAAGAACCTTCTGCAGTTGTCCTTGTCCTTAAATTCCATCATCCAGTAAGGTTGAAGATGGATCTTCTTTCCTGTTGAGGGCACTCTTAGCATCTTGGGAAGAGCCTCAGGCTTGTTCCAGCTAGCCTTTATTTGACATATCTTGGAGACCACCTCAGACTTGGCTGTTTTGGTGAAGCCAAAGTCTTTCTTCAAGCATCTAAACACTGTGAGTAGTGTTTGGTAGTCTTCTCCTAAAATTCTGTAGAGAGGCCATATTTGTTCTCTACCACCCTTGTATGTGAAAACCAATCTTTCAGGTAACTTTTGAGAAGCTGCAATGCCCCTTACTTCCACCAGGTTGTCTAAATCAAGATGTAAGCTGGATTCTTCCCTGATGTCAGCAATGTACATGCAGTCCTCTGGATTTGTAGGGGGTTTCTGAGATTGTGGCTTCCTCACAAATACTGGCTTTGCCTTGACAGCCCTTTTCTTTGTCTTCATTGGTTGATCCTTTTCAAATAGGAACTTTGGAAAATAGGCTTCATCAAATTCAATAGGCTCCTCCTTTGGCATGATTGGTTGATCATGAAAGTTGACAGGGTGTGCAGGGTCACAGGCCAACTTTCCTCCAATAGGTAGGTCAATAGGAATTTGATGTGCACTTGTTGTGGAAGGGGCTTGAGCAGTGTCCAGAGAGTCCTCTTTTTCAAAGTTCAGATTCCTCTTAGCTCTAGCCTTTGGTTGCCTTACACTTTTCCTTGCTGGTTCAGCTTCATTAGCTCCATCCTTGGCTTTTTCTTCCTGAAAGGTCTCTTCATCTTCAAGTGCTTGAGCAACTGCCAATGCTTGCATTGCTGCCCTTTTAGATTCTTCAGCCTTGGCCTTTGTAAAATTTGGGTGACCAACCCAAATGCAGATTTCCTTGCTGTCCCTGTAGATGATGGCCCTTTGATTCCTTATGCTTGGATGATTGCTTTCCTTGCTCTCAATGATCAGCTTCCCTAGGACTTTGAACTCATCTGGCTTTGGAGCAGGATAAAATATCCTTTCAATGTTCTTGCCTTTGGGTTTGGCAGGTGATATTGGAGACATCCCTCTTGCATCCACATTCTTAAAGCATGAAGATTGACCCTTCTCATTTCTTGAATCTTGAAAGATTCCATGCTGAAGGGGCTCTATAGCATAAGAGCTCTTGAACTGTGGCTCCATTTGTACAATCACCATTGCATTTGTTGATGGCTGATCTGTCTTTGAAGATTCAGTAATGTTCTTGAACCTTGCTTCTATGTTGGACCAGTGATCTTTGATTTGTTCTGCAAGTTTCATCCTCATAGAAGCTTCCTGGATCAGGTCAATACTATCCTTCTTCTTCTTCCCAAACTCCCCCATTGCTAGTGGCTCCTGTGGCAGTGAAATGGCTGGGACCAACACCTTTGTGATTTGAATGTTTAGCTCCTTAGATTTCTCCCCCTTTTTGTTAGCATCAAGAGAGATGACTGGGAGTCCTTGAGCTGCCACTAGCTGAGTGAGTAGCTGAGTTTGCTTCTCTTGTTCCTTCTGCATTTGAGAAAGTGTAGCTTCCACCTTGTCCACTCTTGTAGAGAGAGTTTTCAAGGATGTAGCCACCTCAGGTTCCTTAGAGAAAAACCTGGTCATCTTGGACACAGTGAGAAGAGGGAGCTTTTCATCGATCATCCTGTAGTTAGCATCCCTGAGATTGCTAATGGAGTTCTTGATTTCTGTACCCTCAATCCTTGTCTGCATCATTTGTAGCCTTTGAATTTCCAGAGAATCCATGATGGTCTTGTAGAATTTCTTGTCCCTTGCATTTGCAGACTCATGAGCTAGATAGGCCTCATTGTACTGCCTTGAGATAGCAGCATCTAGAGTGACTCTTCCATGCATACCCTGAGAAAGCCAGCCTGGTGTAGGAGGCACCACAGAAGTCCCAGTCTGTGAAGTGGTGGCCACCTGTAGATTATCACCATAGCTGTCCTCATCATCAGAAAACTCAAAGTCTCCACTTGCTGCAGCTCCTGGAGGTAGATTGGTCAAGGCATCCTTTGCTCTTTGCATTGATGCAGTAGTATGAATTAAGTTGAGTAACCTTTCTGCCTCCACATTGCCCTGTTGAGCCATAACTTGATAGGCTGGCACAGGATGAGTAAAGGTCTCAGGATCCAGGGAAATACTATCCAGAGTTTGTTGATAAAGCTCTTGGAAAGTAAGTTCCCTTTCTCCCTCACTGACCTCCATTAACTCATGAGCAATGGCTGCTTCCACCCTTATTGCTCCTGTAGTCCCTTCTCTCTCTCCACTCTTTTCTTGCATCATGGGCTCCCCATGGCTCACACCTCTCACACCCTCACCTTCACCTACTAAGGTGGTACTCTCAAACTCTCCTTTTGCCTGGCTGGAAGAAATAGCCAGCCTCTCACTCTCATTCTCTCCTTTTGCCTGGCTGCAAGCCAGCCTCTCAATTTCACTCCCTCTCAAACCTAAAAGTGTCTCAACTACCACCAGGTCATCTACACTAGTTGTGGAAACAACTGGATTTTCAATAAGGGGTGTAGATTGACCTATCAACGGAATGGTAGTTTGAACTGTCAACGGTATGGATACCGTTGATGGAGAAACACTTGTCAACGAAAGAAGCTGTTTCGTTGATGAAGTCAATAAAGCACTTTGAGAAAGTGAAATTACAGTAGAATCTGTGGTGATTGATTTTAGAGATTGGTCCACAGATCCTCTTGCAACTTCAGAAAAAATTGGTTGATGGCCCAACAAATCACTTAACAAGTGATGGCCACCAGCTTCAGAGTGGGGCTTCTCCAAGATTAGAGTTGGAGAATCAGGAAAAGATGTATGGATCATGTCCACATCTAAAGATTGAGTTGGTGAATTGGATGGAGATAAATCAAGATTAATGTTTAGAGAGTGGGACTGTAACCCCAGAGAAATAATAGGGATTACATCAACCTGAATTTGAGAAACTGGAAGTGTTGCTTCCAGTGTGTGTGCACCCTGTGAACCCTTGGTCTTTTGCTTCACTCTCCTTTGGTATTGGGAAAATGTAGACTTTGGGCTTGAAGTGTCCCTTACCCTTTTGGACTGTGCTCTAGGTGGAGAGCTTGTTTCAATAATCACAACCTTTTGGGAGGATGCAATTAGACTTGTGTTTAAATCCATTTTACTCATTGTGCCTTGTTGGGAAGACACAATGGGGCTAGGCTGGGAAACACTTACCTCACCTTCCTTATTCTTGGGGTTTCTTTGATTTTCACCCCTCCCCTCACCTCTCACAACTCCAGACTCACTCCCCTTAGGTTGTGTGGTAGTTTTTACAACAGGTGCCTTTTGAGAAGCACCTGAGGTTGGCTTGGAGGATTTCTTTGATTTTGATTTAGTTGCTGGGGCAGGAGCCTGTTGGGTCACAGCTACAGACTCCATAGCAACAAGGTTGGAGGAGACAATAGAAGTAACAGCTATACTAATAGGGATAGTAGTAGTTACCTCAATGATTGGCAGATACATCACTGGAACATCACCATTGTAGTTCAGCCTCAGTATGTCTGTCAATACTCTCTTTTCTTGTACAAAGCACTCAAACCTGGCATTAGGGTTAGAGATAACTAATGGTGCTGGACTAACATGATTAGCCAGCATCATCAGAAACCTTGCATAATAGATATTTTTCTTCCTATTTGCCCTATCACCCAACTTAGCACCAATTTCATAAATAAGTTGGGTGCTAAAGTTGTAATATCTATCATTTAGAAGCATGGTTAGGAGAATTAACATAGAATTAGTTAATGCATCAAAATTACTAATCTTTCCAGAAAAGACCTTAATGAATGCATCAGCTAAATAACTGTATTCCCTAACCAAACCTCTCCTAATTATTCTACCCAGATTTTCAGTAGGCAAAGAGTAGTTTATAGAATTTAGCATGGTAGTTATTTCAGTGTTAGTAGGCAAAGCATCACAGTTATTATCAGGAATATGTAAACATGCTTGCAAAACATCAGAATTAACTATGTACTCATTACCTTGAAGAGTGAATTGCAGTGTGCTGTTTGTTCCACTATACTCACATGAGGTCCAAATCTCCTCGATTACTTCATTGTAGAGTGGTGTAGAGTGAAACATCGCATAGCTCAACTTACAGTTCCTCATGAAATCCATCATTTTGAAAAAGATGCTGTTCGGACTCTCCTTAACGACAAATGGAATGGAATTGTTCTTCTCATAGATGAACCCACCAGCAGACATAAGCTTGACTATGGGTGCCATTGTTGAGTGAGGAAAAGCTTCGAGCTGTATTGCTTGTTAGAGAGAAGAAGCTAGAAAAACTTTTGGAATTTTTGAGAACAGGTAGAAATGAAATAAAGAAATTAAAATTTCTTAAATACTTCCCCAAAAGTTCTCAGAAATTAAGTCCAATAATTAATCTAAATTACCTGATTGGCTTAAAAAGTAACCGTTAGAATTAAATATTACCACGATTTATGCTTACAGGGGTGTATGTATAGATCGTGATAAAGAACGTGAAATTTCAACGGTTCAGATTAAAAAGCGCTACATCAACGAATCAGGATTGGGCGGTTAAAGTCCAGTCTTATTTCGTTGATAAAGCTGCGTTTCGTTGATATAAAAGAGCAATCAACGAAACACCCAGAAAAATGCTAAGACTGTCAACGAAATGGTGCGTTTCGTTGACATAGTAATTTTGACTTAGACAAAATTTCACCTTTTCCTGAGAAAATCAATTCACAGAAAAATTATAGCAAGTTCCTGGCTGCATTATGACTTGCAAATATCTCAAAAATAATTAAGAGAAATTTAGCATACCTAGCTCACTTACTAATCTTGAGAATGTTGATTCATCAAGTGGCTTGGTAAAGATGTCTGCAAGTTGTTGTTCACTTGGAACAAAATGTAACTCCACAGTACCATTCATAACATGTTCTCTAATGAAATGGTACTTGATGTCAATGTGCTTGGTTCTTGAATGCTGCACTGGATTCTCAGTAATGGCAATGGCACTAGTGTTGTCACAGAAAATAGGAATTTTCTCAACTCTTAATCCATAATCAAGTAATTGATTTTTCATCCATAAAATCTGTGCACAACAACTTCCAGCTGCAATATACTCAGCCTCAGCTGTGGAGGTGGAAACTGAGTTTTGTTTCTTGCTGAACCATGACACAAGCTTGTTTCCTAAGAATTGACAGGTGCCTGTTGTGCTTTTCCTGTCAATTTTACATCCTGCATAATCTGCATCTGAATAACCAATTAGTTCAAAACCAGATTCTCTAGGATACCAAATGCCAAGGTTTGGTGTTCCCTTGAGATATCTGAAAATCCTTTTAATAGCAACTAAATGGGATTCTCTAGGATCAGCCTGAAATCTAGCACATAGACATGTAGCAAACATAATATCAGGTCTACTAGCTGTTAAATACAAAAGTGAGCCTACCATGCCTCTGTAACTTGAAATGTCCACAGATTTTTCCTTAGTATTCAATTCAAGTTTGGTGGCAGTGGGCATGGGAGTTTTGGCAGGAGAGCATTCCATTAAGTTAAATTTCTTTAATAAATCATGAATATATTTTGTTTGACTAATGAAAATGCCTTCATTAACTTGCTTCACTTGAAGACCAAGAAAGTAAGTTAATTCTCCCATCATGCTCATTTCATATTTACTTTGCATAAGCTTGGCAAACTTTTGACAAAGTTTCACATCTGTAGACCCAAAGATTATGTCATCTACATAAATTTGAACAAGTATAGTAGAGCCATTCACAATCCTGTGAAAAAGAGTTTTATCTACAGTACCTCTAGTGAAATGATTCTCAAGAAGAAACTGTGAGAGTGTGTCATACCAGGCTCTAGGTGCTTGTTTCAAACCATAGAGTGCTTTGAGGAGGAAGTATACATATTCTGGAAAATCATCATCTTCAAAACCAGGAGGTTGACTTACATAGACCTCCTCTTCTAATTCCCCATTCAGAAAAGCACTTTTCACATCCATTTGATAGACTTTGAAATTGGCATGGGCTGCATAGGCTAGGAAAATCCTTATTGCTTCTAGTCTTGCAACAGGAGCAAATGTTTCATCAAAATCAATTCCTTCTTCATGTGAGTAGCCTTTTGCAACTAGTCTTGCTTTGTTCCTTGTGACTATGCCATTTTCATCCATCTTGTTTCTGAACACCCATTTTGTGCCTATTATACTCCTGTCCTTAGGCTTGGGCACCAGCTTCCAAACATTGTTCCTTTCAAATTGGTTTAGCTCTTCTTGCATAGCCAAAACCCAATCTGGATCTAGAAGTGCATCCTCAACTTTCTTTGGCTCATCTTGAGACAGAAAGCTGCTATATAGACATTCTTCTTGAGTTACTCTTCTAGTTTGGACTTTTGAAGAAACATCACCTATAATAAGTTCAAAGGGATGATCTTTAGTCCATTTTCTTGAGGGAGGTAGATTTGCTCTTTGATAAGTGGGTATTTTATTCACTTAGAACGTTTCCGTTTGGCTTAAAACGTATGTTTGTACTCGAGTTGTGGTATTTTTGATCTCTTTTAAGGGTATTGTGCAGGTATATTGATCACAGGTGTGCTAGGAATGAAGCGGAGCAATCGGAGCGCGAAACGGAGTTATAATGAAGAAAAGGAGAAAAATCAGTTTGCTGGACAGAGATCCTGGCGCGGCAGCGCCGTGATAACACTTGAGAGTGGCGCGGCAGCGCCGCAGAGAAAAGGCTGAACAGTGAAGTTGGCGCGGCAGCGCCGTTAGCCTATACAAAGTTGGCGCGGCAGCGCCGAGATATCTGGAGGGAATTTCCTGTTTTGACCTAATTTCCGATTTTTCGAGGAAAAGTAAAATAATTTCAATTCTATTCGACTTGTTGCACCTGGAGGCCTATAAAAAGAAGAAAAAAACCCTAGAGAAGAGAGGAGAAGAGGAGAGACACATACCACATATTATATACGGAGTTTTAAGCACGAAGAAGCAAGGAAGAAGATCAATTCAATTTTATTCTTGTAATCTTTCTAGTTTGTGGATGCTTGGATTTGGTGTACTCTTAAAAACCCTTGATATTTATAATAGTTATAATTCGTTTTCTTCTATCATGTTTTCATTAGAACCCATGGTGACGATTAGTTTGATTATGAA
Source organism: Heracleum sosnowskyi (assembly GCA_030848705.1). NCBI lineage: Eukaryota > Viridiplantae > Streptophyta > Magnoliopsida > Apiales > Apiaceae > Heracleum > Heracleum sosnowskyi. Next base: position 77,460,350 of record CM061239.1, read on the forward strand.
CTAATTCGTTATCATGGGGTTTTAGCGGATTTATTCATGAAGTCTATTAGTTGAATTTTCTCGATGCCTATAGTGTGATTGATGTGATATCCTATCATGGTTGTTTTAATTCGTTATAGGAGAGTAGCTAACTCCTGTAATTGTGTGTTAATTCTTATTGAAGCGAAAGTGGATCTAAGAGTTTAGAACTCGCCATGCTAGCATAGGTTTATGTGTGAGAATATCATTCGTAATTAGTGTCGTAACTCTAACCGTTTTATGACGACTATGTGATCAATTGAATGCTTGTACTTAAACCATTATGTTTTCAATCTTTATAGACATATAAGGACTAAGCATAATTGGGAGACTAAGTGATTTCTATCTTAATTGTGGATATTATTTAGGATGGTATTGGTACAACGAAAGTTGGCTTATATCAGTTTTGTGTGTTCGATCAGGTATTAACAAATCACATGAAAGGGCTAGAGAATTGAAGATTTTAGATGGATTGTTTAATGAAGTTGAATTCCCATGTTTCATTCACATAAGTAAATCAGTATAAAACTCAGTTTAAGTAGTGATAATTAGTTATAATTCTTAGATAATTTTTAGTGATAAACAAAAACCACTTGTTAATTGTTTTAGCATCGAATAATAATCATACATTGTTGAGTGAATTAACTAGACAAACAACGAGTCCCTGTTGGAACGAACCTTATTTGCTATCTGTATTACTTGAGATCACGTGCACTTGCGTGTTGAGTTTGGTCGTAACAAGTTTTTGGCGCCGCTGCCGGGGATTGCGGTTTTATTTGTTTAGTTTAACTATTTACCATCAGTGGTCATTAAAGTTCGGTGACTAGGACGTTTCTCACCAAATTTTCTAGTTGGTGAATTTCAGGTACTTATTGAGAGTGTATGCGTACACGAGCTCGAGCACGTAGAGAAGAACTAGCACGAAGGAAACTTGACTTTGAGAACACCAGTGTGGAAAACAATCTTGAATCAGAAGAAGATATGGCAGATGAAGCACAACCAGCGAAGGCTTTGAGTGAATTCTCTCAGCCAAAGGTGGAGGACATTCATACCAGCATTGTTTGTCCAGCTATTGGGGCGAATAACTTCGAGCTTAAGCCAAACATCATTCAGATGATTCAGAATACAGTTCAGTTTGGGGGTAGTCCTGCTGAAGATCCCAATGCTCATATTAGGGACTTCCTAGAGATCTGTGATACCTTCAAATTCAACGGAGTTACAGATGACGCGATCAGATTGAGGCTATTTCCCTTCTCTCTTAGGGATAAAGCCAAGAGTTGGTTACATTCTATGCCAGCAGGATCTATTAGAACTTGGGCAGACTGTGCTCAAAAGTTCTTGACGAAGTATTTCTCCATGGCGAAGACAGCAGCTTATAGGAATTCTATTTCTCAGTTTGCTCAGCAACCCCAGGAATCTTTGGGGGAATCTTGGGAAAGGTACAAGGAGATTTTGGCACGTTGTCCTCATCATGGAATGCCGGATTGGATGATAATCAGCAATTTCTATAACGGGTTGGGAGCTCAGTCCAGGCCTATGTTAGATGCAGCATCTGGAGGTGCGCTATGGGCAAAAAGCTATGAGGATGCCTATAATCTTATCGAGATGATGGCGGCCAATGAGTTTCAGAATCCTACTCAACGCTTGCCACATGCTAAAGTGGCTGGAGTTCTTGAATTGGATGCAGCTACTGCTATTGCTGCTCAACTTAAAGCGTTGACAATGAAGGTAGATTCCCTTTCTAATCATGGGACTAACCAGGTTGCTATGGTGTATGAGTTGTGTGCAGGAGCTCATGACACGAATATGTGTGCTATCTCATCTGAATCAGCACAGTTTGTTAGTAATTTTCAAAGAGCTCAGCAACCAGTGCCTAATGCTTATCATCCCAACAATCGGAATCATCCTAATTTCAGTTGGAGCAACAATCAGGGGGGTGTTCAGCAACCACAGAATCAGCAGTTCAATGCAAGGCCATATAATCAGAACTATCAACCACCACCTTATGCTCCAAGGCAAGCATTCAATCCACCTGGATTTCAACCATCTCAAGGGAATTCTTTGAATCAGTCTGAGAAGTCTGAATTGGAAGAGCTGCGAATGATGTACAAGAGTCAGGCGGTGTCATTGAAAACTTTGGAGAATCAGATTGGCCAACTAGCCAATGCATTGCTGAACCGTCAACCAGGAACGCTTCCGAGTGACACAGAGATGAATCCAGGCAAGAAAGATCACAAGGAACAGGTTCAGGCAGTGACCTTACGATCGGGGAAGATTCTACAAGGTCAGAACGAAGAAAATTCAGCCGAGGAAAAGAATGATAATCTTGACGTTGGGGTCGAATCCGTTCCTGATTTGGTACCTAATGCTATTCCCTCGAATCCTAAAACTGCTAGGACTGATAATTCTCAGAAGGAAGTAGAAGAAAAGGTGTTCCCACCTCCTCCATTCCCAAAATGAGTTCAAAGGCAAAAGTTTGACAAGCAGTTTGCTAAGTTCTTGGATGTCTTCAAGAAGCTTCAGATCAACATACCATTTGCAGAGGCTCTTGAGCAAATGCCGAGCTATGCGAAGTTTATGAAGGGCATTCTTTCAAAGAAATTGAAACTTGAGGAGCTAGAGACAGTTGCATTGACGGAAGAATGTAGTGCCATCTTGCAACAAAAGTTGCCACCTAAGTTGAAGGACCCTGGAAGCTTCACCATTCCATGTACTATTGGAAATCTCTCCTTCAGCAAATGTTTGTGTGATTTGGGTGCAAGCATTAATCTCATGCCCTTATCAGTTTTCATGCAACTTGGTCTTCCAGAACCAAAGCCAACTACTATGACGCTGCAACTTGCGGACCGTTCAGTTACTTATCCTCGAGGAATAGTTGAGGATGTTTTGGTGAAGGTCGACAAGCTTATCTTTCCAGCCGACTTTGTGATTCTTGACTTTGAGGAAGACAAGAAGATCCCTATCATCTTGGGACGACCATTCTTGGCTACAGGTCGGACTCTGATTGATGTCCAAAAGGGAGAACTCACTATGAGGGTGCACGATCAAAATGTCACCTTTAATGTTTTCAATGCAATGAAGCTTCCAACTGACGAGGAAGTGTGTTTTAAAATTGATATGGTGGACAAAGTGGTTAACTCGGCAACTCAACACTTGATCAAATCTGATGTGTTGGAAAGAGTTCTTATTAATGACTTGGAGATTGAGAACGAAGAGGATGAAGAACAATTGCAATATCTTAATGCATCTCCATGGAAGAAGTTCGAGATTCCGTTTGAATCTTTGGGGTTGTCAGAGCTGAAGAAGTCTCATGTTAGACTTAAGCCATCTATCGAGGAAGCACCTAAATTGGAACTTAAGCCATTGCCTGAACATCTAAGGTATGCCTATCTTGGTGATTCTTCTACCTTACCTGTTATTATATCCTCTAAGCTTTCAGGCATGGAAGAGGAAAAGCTATTGCGAATTTTGAGGGATTTCAAATCAGCCATTGGGTGGACTATAGCAGACATCAAGGGTATTAGTCCGTCTTACTGCATGCACAAAATTCCTTTGGAAGAGGGAGCTAAACCTACAGTTGATAATCAAAGGAGGCTGAATCCTGTTATGAAGGAAGTTATGAAGAAGGAAATTCTTAAATGGCTTGATGCAGGCATTATCTATCCGATCTCTGATAGTTCTTGGGTGAGTCCGGTGCAATGTGTGCCTAAGAAGGGAGGCATGACAGTGGTGACTAATGAAAAGAACGAGCTCATTCCTACTCGAACAGTTACTGGTTGGAGGATTTGCATGGATTATCGAAAGTTGAACAAGGCCACTCGGAAAGATCATTTTCCACTTCCGTTCATTGATCAGATGCTCGACAGATTGGCTGGACATCAGTACTATTGCTTGCTTGATGGGTATTCTGGTTACAATCAGATTTGCATAGCGCCCGAGGATCAAGAGAAGACTACATTCACTTGTCCATTTGGTACATTTGCATTCAGACGTGTTTCTTTCGGGTTGTGTGGAGCACCAGCTACTTTTCAGCGATGCATGATGGCCATTTTTTCTGACATGATTGGAATTAATGTGGAAGTATTCATGGACGATTTCTCAGTTTTTGGGGATTCTTTTGATGAGTGCTTGGGGAACTTGAGTTTGGTTCTAAAGCGTTGTGTGGAGACAAATCTTGTTCTAAATTGGGAAAAGTGCCATTTCATGGTACAAAAAGGTGTCATTCTGGGACACAAGGTTTCGTGTAAAGGTTTGGAAGTTGACAAGGCAAAGGTGGCAACTATTGAGAACCTTCCTGCCCCTGTTTCAGTCAAGGGTATTCGCAGCTTCCTTGGTCATGCGGGGTTCTACAGGCGTTTCATAAAGGATTTCTCAAAAATTTCTAAGCCACTTTGCAATCTCTTGGAAAAAGATGTACCGTTCAAGTTTGATGAGTCTTGTTTACATGCATTCGATATTTTGAAGAAGAAATTTATTTCTGCTCCAGTTATTACAGCTCCTGATTGGAGCAAACCATTTGCTTTGATGTGCGATGCTAGTGATTTTGCACTTGGGGCCGTTCTAGGCCAAAGGAAAGAAAAGGTGTTTCATGTTATTTATTATGCAAGCAAAACTCTTAATGATGCTCAGATGAATTACACCACCACTGAGAAGGAACTACTTGCTATTGTCTACGGGTTTGAAAAGTTTCGCTCTTATCTGCTTGGTACTAAGGTGACAGTTTTTACGGATCATGCTGCTATTCGCTATCTCTTGGCGAAGAAAGATGTTAAGCCAAGGTTGATTCGTTGGGTTCTTCTGTTGCAAGAATTTAACGTGGAAATCAAGGACAGAAAGGGGACGGAGAATCAGGTAGCTGACCATCTCTCTAGATTGGAAGATCACGGGAAGTCACCTAAAGATAATACAGTTATTAATGAGTTTTTTCCGGATGAGCAACTATTCAGTGTGGAAGATGTTGAACCATGGTATGCCGACATTGTGAATTATCTAGTAAGTAACATCATACCACCTGAGCTCTCTTATGCTCAAAAGAAGAAATTCTTACATGATGTCAAGCAGTATATTTGGGATGAGCCGTTTTTGTTCAAGCAAGGAGCTGATCAGATTATTAGGCGTTGTGTTCCTTACAGTGAGACCGAGGCTATTCTTAGTGATTTTCATGCTACAGCTTATGGAGGCCATTATGCGGGTGAAAAGACAGCCACACGTATTCTTCAAGCAGGTTTCTATTGGCCGACTCTATTCAAGGATGCTCATCAGTTTGTGTTGAGATGTGATCGATGTCAACGAGTTGGTAATATTTCTCGTAGGGACGAGATGCCTCTTAATGTCATGTTGGAGGTAGAGATCTTTGACGTGTGGGGAATCGACTTCATGGGACCGTTCATTCCGTCATGTGGTAATCAGTATATTCTGTTAGCTGTGGATTATGTGTCTAAGTGGGTGGAGGTAAAGGCACTTCCAACGAATGATGCTAAGGTGGTGCTTAATTTTCTTCACAAGAATATTTTTACTCGGTTTGGCACTCCGCGAGTTATCATCAGTGATGAAGGTACGCACTTTTGCAATCGAAAGTTTACATCTCTTATGGCACGCTACAATATCAATCATCGAGTTGCTACAGCTTATCATCCTCAAACCAATGGGCAAGCTGAAGTGTCTAATCGGGAAATTAAACGGATTCTTGAGAAGGTGGTAAGTCCTTCTAGGAAGGATTGGGCTTTGAAGCTTGATGAAGCAGTGTGGGCTTATCGGACAGCCTATAAAACGCCTTTGGGAATGTCACCATTTCAGCTTGTGTATGGAAAAGCATGTCATCTTCCAGCTGAGTTAGAACACAAGGCTTATTGGGCGTTGAAGAAGCTGAATTTTGATCTTACAGCAGCAGGTGAAAAGCGTATGGTTCAGTTGAATGAAATGGACGAGTTTCGATTGCAAGCTTATGAGAACAACAAGCTATATAAAGAGAAAGTCAAAAGGTGGCATGATCGTCGGTTGGTTCTTAAGACATTTGTGCCCGGACAATTGGTGTTGTTCTTCAACTCTCGACTTCGGTTGTTTCCTGGAAAGTTGAAGTCACGTTGGTCAGGTCCATTCTCAGTTAAAACAGTTTTTCAGCATGGAGCAGTGGAGATTTTTGACAAGTCACCGGACCAGTCGTTCAAGGTCAATGGTCAGCGGTTAAAGCCATATTTTGGAGAGAAGTTGAATCGCGAAGTTGAGACCGCGGTTCTAATTTGCACAACGTAAGGAGATGGAGCTATGTCAAGCTCATGACTTAAAAAGAGCGCTTTGTGGGAGGCAACCCACGTGATTGTGTGATCGTTTTCTTCTAAAAAATAAAAAAAAAAATAAAAATAAAAAATAGAAAAAAAAAATTCAGCAGAAGTTCTGGCGCGGCAGCGCCGTGCTGTAGTACTTTTCTGGCACGGCAGCGCCGTGGCGTCTGCTGAGGAAAAAAAAAAGAAAAAAAAAACTGAAAAACTGAAAAAAAATTGAAAAAAAAAGAAAGATTGGTGTTGTATTAGTGGCCCATTATATAAACCCACTACCTATACCCACTAACCCTAAATTCTCCTTATAAAACCACATCTCCTATCCCTACCTATACAACCTATACATACACTACTTACAAATCTCACAAATTCTCAAACACTCTAAAAACTTTCTTCATTCAATTCAATGGCATCCAAGCGACAAAGGGTTGTAATTGGTGGTGGTAGTGAAGGCGCTAGTGGTAGTGGGGCTGGTGGGAGGCACCCTCGTTCTTCTTCTTCATCTGATTCTGGTGGAGCCAATGGTGGACCTCAATTTGTTTCCAATGAGGCTCGTGAGGCTTATAATGAGTTGTTGGGGCGTCCTATTGCCCGTGAGAGGGGTCTTTTGCCTACGGCATCGGATGGGTACATGTTGGAGAATATTGCGGAGAGAGGTTGGGAGCTATTTTGTGAGGCTCCGGAGCCGGTTCCGATGACGGTGGTTCGCGAGTTTTATGCGAATGCTAGTGTGGAGAGGAATGGAATTAGCCAAGTGCGTGGGTTTCGTGTGGATTATCGGCCGCGTGCTATTCGTCGTGTTCTTGTTCTTCCGGCTCGTAGGAGGAATCAAGAGGATTGGTCAGGGAGGACTCGCGAAACTGTGGACCTTCAGGATATTATTCAGCGGTTGTGTGTTCCAGGGACGGAGTGGACTTTGAGGCGTGGCACTACTGAGCCAACGTCGTTTATGTCGACGACGCTGAATCAATATGCGCGTACTTGGCACTTGTTCATTTGTGCTAACCTCATCCCTACTAGGCATTCTAATGAGGTGACAGTTGAGAGGGCTATTTTGTTGTTTGCTATTTGCAGCCGAGAGTTTGTGGATGTTGGTAATTTGATCCACCAGGGGATTCTCCGTTTTATGCAAGGGAGTACCACTGCGGCGATACCTTATGGTTCGGTTATTGCTAGATTGGCTAGGGATAGTGGTGCTCTTTGGTCAGCAGAGGAGGTTGTGCAGCAGCCACAGACAGCACTGGATCATCAGAGTATAATGAGGCTGCATGTGTGGGATGGAGGTGAGCCAGATTGGTGGGGTCTCGGTTATGTAGTTGAGGGTCAGCAGCAGCAACAGCAGCAGCAGCAGCAGCAGCAGGGGGGAGAGCCTCAGGATGGAGGTTCTCTTATTAATCAGAGGCAGTATCGGAGATTGACGAGGCGTATCGATGCGGTGCACGATATGCAGGCAGGTTTTCGAGCAGATTTTGGTCAGTTTGCACAGGCATTGAGCACGGCTCTGCGTGCAAGTGGAGTGGACGTGACTTTTCCGTCCTTTGGAGTTGGCGCTGTCTATCCGCCACCGGACACTCCTAATGGGAGTGGTTCGGACGACGAGTAGGTATGCTTTGCACTCTTTTTATTCTTACCTTCAATGTGGACATTGAAAATTTTAAGTTTGGGGGTGGGGATGAAAGGTGCATTTGTATATTAGTTGTATTGCATATTAGGAGCATTTGTGCATGTTAGTTTTGTTGCATGTTAGTTTATAACATATAGGACATTCTGTTATTTTGTTATTTATGTGCATTTAGTTGCATAAGCATGGCATGCATTTTCATGATCCCTTAGGACGAGCTATTTCTGTTTGGCAGGTAGATGTTGATTTGAGTGTGATAATCATGAATAGAGGGTTGATTTAGAGTTTCTATGAACTTGACATGCATGTTATGGGGACAAAAACAATTACACAACTCATTGTTTGCTTTTGGGCTAGATTGGGGGTCATGCTTGTTTGGAGGTTTTGAGGTTTAATTACTTGGTTATATTAAGAATGTTCTTTATTCTCTTGATAACGTAAGAGCACTAAAGTATAAGTTTGGGGGGAAACAGGATTTTCATGCTAGTTGTTTGTGTTTATGGCTAGGTGTCAAATGGCTAGTAGCCGGCTCATATTTATATGAGTAGTCTAGGGTTGGAATTGAGAATTCTCATTCCAGATTGTATAGAAAAAATTTGAAAAAAAAAAAGAAGAAAAAAAAAAAAAGAAAAGAAAGAAAAAAAAAGAGTCATGTAAATAAGTTAAATGCAAAATTAACCACGAGTGAGCTCTTTAATACTCGAGTAATTAAGTCTGAGGGGACTTAGTCCTAGTGACCTAAGGCTTTTATAGTCTGGGATCCACTGACCTAACACTCGCTACATGGGTATTATTGTATAAGCCTTTTGGGGTCTCACTCATTGTACGGTTAAATAAGCATATGTGTTGTGAATAGTAGTATGTGTCGTGGTAATAAAGCATGAATTCCTGGTTAACCTGAATGAGTATGGAGGTGTCTCGAAGTTATGATGTGTCTACCGTTCATTCTTTTTATAAACTTGTGATTGCCTTGACTAAGAATCGGTATGATTTTTGATCTAGTGTTGGGAGTATATCTGATGAGTATCGCACACACCACGTTCCTATGCATGTATTGTTAGTATACGGGAATTCAGTCGAGCTCTGTTTGGAAGTTGTTTCATGATTTGAGATGTTTGCCTAATGAATGGTTTTGGTTAGTTTAAGGGGGTCCTTGCATTTTCATATAGTTGCATTCATGTAGTTAGTTGCATTTGTAGTTGCATTGTTAGATGGATTTTGGGGGTACATTCACTATAGGCCCTCACGAGACCTTACTCGTCCACTAGGGCTGCCTAGGGGTTTAAAGGGCTTGTTGCATATGCTAAATGCAACCGTGATCACCTACGGAAGTGGTAGTTTGTTTATGCTCGAGGACGAGCAACGGTTTAAGTTTGGGGGTGTGATAAGTGGGTATTTTATTCACTTAGAACGTTTCCGTTTGGCTTAAAACGTATGTTTGTACTCGAGTTGTGGTATTTTTGATCTCTTTTAAGGGTATTGTGCAGGTATATTGATCACAGGTGTGCTAGGAATGAAGCGGAGCAATCGGAGCGCGAAACGGAGTTATAATGAAGAAAAGGAGAAAAATCAGTTTGCTGGACAAAGATCCTGGCGCGGCAGCGCCGTGATAACACTTGAGAGTGGCGCGGCAGCGCCGCAGAGAAAAGGCTGAACAGTGAAGTTGGCGCGGCAGCGCCGTTAGCCTATACAAAGTTGGCGCGGCAGCGCCGAGATATCTGGAGGGAATTTCCTGTTTTGACCTAATTTCCGATTTTTCGAGGAAAAGTAAAATAATTTCAATTCTATTCGACTTGTTGCACCTGGAGGCCTATAAAAAGAAGAAAAAAACCCTAGAGAAGAGAGGAGAAGAGGAGAGACACATACCACATATTATATACGGAGTTTTAAGCACGAAGAAGCAAGGAAGAAGATCAATTCAATTTTATTCTTGTAATCTTTCTAGTTTGTGGATGCTTGGATTTGGTGTACTCTTAAAAACCCTTGATATTTATAATAGTTATAATTCGTTTTCTTCTATCATGTTTTCATTAGAACCCATGGTGACGATTAGTTTGATTATGAACTAATTCGTTATCATGGGGTTTTAGCGGATTTATTCATGAAGTCTATTAGTTGAATTTTCTCGATGCCTATAGTGTGATTGATGTGATATCCTATCATGGTTGTTTTAATTCGTTATAGGAGAGTAGCTAACTCCTGTAATTGTGTGTTAATTCTTATTGAAGCGAAAGTGGATCTAAGAGTTTAGAACTCGCCATGCTAGCATAGGTTTATGTGTGAGAATATCATTCGTAATTAGTGTCGTAACTCTAACCGTTTTATGACGACTATGTGATCAATTGAATGCTTGTACTTAAACCATTATGTTTTCAATCTTTATAGACATATAAGGACTAAGCATAATTGGGAGACTAAGTGATTTCTATCTTAATTGTGGATATTATTTAGGATGGTATTGGTACAACGAAAGTTGGCTTATATCAGTTTTGTGTGTTCGATCAGGTATTAACAAATCACATGAAAGGGCTAGAGAATTGAAGATTTTAGATGGATTGTTTAATGAAGTTGAATTCCCATGTTTCATTCACATAAGTAAATCAGTATAAAACTCAGTTTAAGTAGTGATAATTAGTTATAATTCTTAGATAATTTTTAGTGATAAACAAAAACCACTTGTTAATTGTTTTAGCATCGAATAATAATCATACATTGTTGAGTGAATTAACTAGACAAACAACGAGTCCCTGTTGGAACGAACCTTATTTGCTATCTGTATTACTTGAGATCACGTGCACTTGCGTGTTGAGTTTGGTCGTAACACTCTTGACGAGGTAGCTTCATGATCATGATTGCCTTGATTGGATATTTGTCCTTGAGAAACTCCCCCTGAGTTTGTTGTCCTTAAATGATCACTTCTTGAGACATTTCTATGACCTTCAACGGTATGACTGTTTTGGCTGTCAACGAAACGCTCATTTTGACTGTCAACGAAACCACCATCTTGACTGTCAACGAAATGACCATTTGGTCTACTAGCAGCTATTCTTTTCAATCTTAATGCAGCAATTTCATCTTCACTGCTGCTCTCATCTGTGCTAGATACAACAACTTTAGGCTGTTTCTCAGTAGTCTTAACATGATTCATTCGATCTCCTTCCTCATTCTCAAAAGAGAGACTTTCATGGAAACCTTCATCACAGAGACCTTGAATTTTGAGATCATCAAAAACAACATGTACAGATTCCATAACAATGTTGGTTCTGAGATTATAGACTCTATAAGCTTTCCCTGCTGCATATCCCACAAATATTGCTTCATCTGCCTTTGCTTCAAATTTCCCCAAATGCTCAGCTTGATTTCTCAGAACAAAGCACTTGCATCCAAAGACATGAAGAAAATCCAATAGTGGCTTCTTTCTTTTGAGTAGTTGATAAGGGGTCATTCCCTTGGCCTGATTAATCAAAGAAATATTCTGAGTGAAGCAAGCTGTGTTAACTGCCTCAGCCCAAAAATAAGTTGGTAACTTTGATTCATCTAGCATTGTCCTGGCAGCTTCAATAAGTGTTCTGTTTTTCCTTTCAACTACACCATTTTGCTGTGGTGTCCTTGCTGCTGAAAACTCATGCATAATACCATTTTCTTCACAGAACATCTTCATGCTTGAATTCTTGAATTCTGTCCCATTGTCACTCCTGATCCTTCTTACTTTCAAGTCAGGATGATTGTTTACCATCTTGATGTGATTGATAATGATTTCACTTGCCTCATCTTTAGAATGTAAAAAGAAGGTCCAAGTAAATCTAGAAAAATCATCAACAATCACAAGACAATATTTCTTCTTTGAAATAGACATGACATTTACAGGGCCAAACAGATCCATATGAAGTAACTCAAGCTGATGGACAATTGATGACTCTGTCTTGCTTTTGAATGATGCCTTCTTTTGTTTCCCTTTTTGACAGGCATCACACAAACCATCCTTGGAAAACTCCACCTGTGGAATTCCTCTAGCAAGATCCTTCCTTACCAAATCATTCATAACCTTGAAATTCAGATGAGATAATTTCTTGTGCCATAGCCAACTTTCATCCTTGCTTGCTTTGCTGAAAAGACAAGTGATGGTGTCTGGACTTGTGCTACTAAAGTCAGCAATGTACACATTCCCTCTTCTGAATCCAGTCATTACCACATTGTTGTTTCCTCCTTTAGAAACAACACAGGCTTCTTTAGAAAAAGTAACTAAAAATCCTTTGTCACAAAGTTGACTGATACTAAGCAAATTGTGCTTGAGACCATCCACCAATGCAACCTCATCTATGATGACATTCTCTTTTGAAATCAAGCCATATCCCTTTGTGTAGCCTTTGCTGTCATCTCCAAAAGCAATACAAGGGCCAGCTCTTTCCTGAAACTCTGTGAGCAGGGTAGAATCACCAGTCATGTGTCTTGAACAACAACTATCCAAGTACCAAAGATTCTTTTTGTCTCCCTGCACACAATAGAACCAAATCAAGTCGATTTTGGTACCCAAGTTTCCTTGGGTCCTGTTTTGTTAGCCTTTGCTTTTCTTTTTACATCATTTTTCACCTTGGGCTCAGATTGATTTAAATCAACTTTACTCTTGGTGTTGATTTCTGATTGTTGCTCACATTTTCATTTACAGCATGCATATTTGAAGGAACACACATATTATTCATATTCCATGGCATTTGTGGCATACTAAACATATTCATGTATGGATTAGGCACAAATGATATGTTAGCATATGGATTCTGAAATTGTGCACATGGAGCAAACATGTTAGGCATAACAGGCATTGTAGGCATAAGATTATTCATTGCATGCTTGGGAATTTTCACATTAGCAGTTTTCTTAACAGATTTGCAGTTAGTAGATAGATGACTAACACTTCCACAATTGACACAAGTCTTTCTAGGAGCATATTTATCAGGTGTGTAATTGTTGTGTTTGTTAATTCCTACTTTGCCATTCCTGTTATTCCTTTTATTTCCCTTAGCCTCAATTTGAACATTCTCTATTTTATCTTTCAATTGCTTGTTGGACAAGTGACCTACATTAGCTCTCTCAACAGGCTTCTCAACTTTCTTTGATTTACTAGACTCACCTTGAACAAAGTTCTTGGTGACAGGACCATACTTATTATTAAGTCTAGTGAGTTCATCTTTTCTTTTCTCTGTCAACGAAACACCCTGATCGGTTGATGGTTCATGTGTCAACGGAACATCGCATTCCGTTGACATATCAACCTTCAACAAATGATCATTGTTGTTTGTTGACTCTGTTTCTGAATCTAAGGCTTCACAAGCATACCCTAGTTTCTCTTTGTTCTTTTTCCATGATTGTTCACAGAAAGATTCCATACCTTGAACATTAATGATGTTGGTAGCAACATTCCTGGCATCTTTCCATTTAGCAATCACACTCTGTTCTATTTCTAGTTGTGTCTTAAGAATTTCTTCCCTTTGTAACACGTTCTCAAGTTCCTTCTTAGCATCCCTACTAACACATCTCATTTTCTCAAATTCAATGAGCTGTGCTTCTAACATTGCATTCCTATCACTTAAGAGCAAATTAGTCTCTTTAATTCTTGAATTCTCTTTGGTAAGTGATTTAAGAGTAACACGCAAATTATATAATACAGTAGACATTTCATTTACTGTACTATCGCATTCCTCTTTAGAAAGCTCAGAAAGATTAGTAATTGTTACCTGGTTGCTTGAGGAACTTGCTTCCTGCTCATGATTGTCAGCCATAAGAGCCAAGTTGACATACTCAACATCATCATCAGAATCTTCACCATTACCAGCCCAATCATACTCCTGAGACATGAAAGCCTTTTCCTTTTGCTTGAGAAGTTCAAAGTATTTCTTTTTATAATCAACAGGCTCAAATTTCCTGTTGCTCTTCTCAATCTTGGGCTTTCTGCAGTCTCCAGCAAAGTGACCAAGCATTCCACAATTGAAACATTTAGATTTAGACTTTTCAATCCAATTTGTTTTGCTAGGTTGAAAGTCTCTTCTTGGTGGCCTTGCTTCTGAGTTTCTTTTGAACTTGAACTTAGAGAATTTTCTTGACAGAAAAGCAATGTGTTCATCAATCTCATCTAAGTCATCCAAGTTGGCTGGTTCTGATTCTTCTTCTTCTGTCATCTTGTCTTTACCCTTGCTAACATCACTCCTACAACTAGATCGACTAGTTATGGCCTTTACAGCTTCTTCAGTGTCATCTTCCAGTTGGTTCACAGATGCAATCAATGCAATGGATCCACCCTTCTTCTGTACCTTTTCAATTTCCTCATCTTGCTCCATTTCCAGCTCATAAGTCTTCAATGTTCCATACAGCCTTTCAAGAGTGTAATCTTTGTACTCTTGAGTGTTTCTTAGAGAAACAGTCATAGGCTTCCATTCTTTTGGAAGAGCTCTTAGAAATTTAAGGTTTGAGTCCTTAGTTTGGTAGATTCTCCCATACAACTTTAATCCATTCAGAAGCTTTTGAAACCTACTAAACGTGTCATTTAGGGTTTCACCAGCTTTAAAGTGAAAGTGCTCATATTGTTGTATAAGGAGTTGCATTTTGTTCTCCCTTACTTGCTCAGTTCCTTCACATAGTGTTCTGACAGTGTCCCATACTTCTTTGGAGGTTGTACAGTTTATGACATTATCAAACATCTCTTGCTCCAAACCATTAAACAGAATGTTCATGGTTCTCTTATCTTTATGGATTTCTGCAAGATCTTCAATAGTCCATTCTGAGACAAGTTTTGGAATTTCTACGTCAGGAGCATCATCTGGCACTCCAATTCTAGATGCAAACTTCATGGGAACGTGTGGACCTTTCTCAATGCAGTCTACATATCTCTCATCCATAGACATGAGATGTAAATGCATCTTTACTTTCCAGTGAAAGTAATTGTCCTTATCAAGAACTGGTATCTTCACACCTGCATCCTTCTTCACCATGGTTTCTGTTTTGGTCTTGATCTTTAAACTTCTTGTATGTTAGAAGCTTGCTCTGATACCAATTGTTATTCCCAAATGACCTAACAGAATTGTAGAAGGGGGGGTTGAATACAATTCTTGATATTTTCTTAAACTTAAAACAATGATAAAATAAAACTGAACTGAATAAACAAAAACACAAGATATAAATAATTCAGTTGGATTGTTTGATGATCCAACTGAAGTGTTTTTATTGCGGAAATAATCTGTGATACAAAAGTACACAGCTGCTCAGTTACAGAGTTGTAGAGAAGAATGCTCTCAAAGATAGCTAATACAAACTATTTGTTTTTCTTCTCTTTCTTTCTTTCTAACTGCTACACTTGGTTATATATTCCCAAGTTTACAATACTATTTTTGGCTACTCTAAAGTACACTAAAGATAACCGCCAATAGTTTGCTTTTCATCCCTTTATCCAGTGGTCCTTGGAGATCCTTGCTTTTGTCTTCATGCTTATTATGATCACTCCCAAGAGCCCAATTGGAAACTGGGATGTTTCCTTATTCCCCATGTCCATTTTAATGGTTTCCAATGCAAAGTACACTTCCACATCACCTTTAGATCTGTTCAGTAAACTGTCACTATCACTTTGTCAACTATTCAGAAAAGCAATAATGATTCGTTGATAGCAGGGAGATGTGTTTCGTTGATAGCTTTATTCTCCATTTCGTTGATGAGTAAACTTCATTTCGTTGATGAGTAAACTTCATTCCGTTGATGGTGTATCCTTGTTCCGTTGATAGAGTAATCTTCATACCGTTGACATGTCTTCACTTAGGCAAAATTACAAGGCATGATATACTTACAATTAACCAACCTATTTTGCCTATCTAGTACTTAGTCAACATGACTTAGGAAACCTATCTAATACATACATCAAATGCATATCAAACTGTGAAGTATTGTACAGTGCAATTGCTACAACACTCATTCCGTTGATGAGCTTCCTGTCAACGAAACACTGCAAAGCATGCCATTTCGTTGACAGTTACAAAATAACTTAATACAAAATCTACTAAGTGTTTTTACAATTATCATCAAGAATCAACATATTCCTAACAGCCTCCTACGGCTGCATCAACACATCCTCAAAAGATGAAGGTCGATTAACGTATATATAATTTCTTAACACTAGTCGTATCGAACGAATCCAACCCCAGGCCACCATAGGTCTCGTCCCTCGTAGGTCCTGAGATTGTCGCATTGCTCGTCGCAACCATACGTGTCTTTATCAGAATCACGCTATCCATTCTTCATATTTTTGATTCTGAGTCGAGCCATCATGGCCTATCGTACGAAATATACTCGCGATGCGATTGGGCACGTTCGTCTCACGATAACGTTCTGGTACTACACGTACGCAACAGTCTCCTTTTTAGGTAACAAAATACCAATCGACGGAAAAGACACCAACTCTTGTGGAATCGTTGTTCTCAAGGCTTAGACCTCATACACAAGATAATGCCCTAACTAGTCCACACAATTTAGTAATTCGGATCACGTAAAGGATTGTAAACGTCTCAATCTTCACATGTGCTACCTTTTCGTGGCAAACTACGATGAACTTCAAACACTTAGGTTCTTACTAAGTCAAGTTATCCATTGGTATTGGCCATTCCGACCTTACCCCAACTGCAACCGAGACTCTGCTTCGCGTCTTATCTTAATGTTTTCGATAATCCGTGTACAATTCTAAACGTCCTTCTCATCATTATGATGTTCTTCAACGGTCCTATCGGTCCCCCGATAAGTCCTCAACTAAACTCTTTAATCTTAACATCCTCAGTGGCACTACTTCCGGTAGTCCACTTAACGAACTCTATATGAGTCCTCTCGTCATTCTCTCACTTATAACTCTTAACACTCTCATATCCAAGTTTATAACTTAATTCTCTGATACCATTTCTGTAACACCCCCAGATCCGGGGTCAGGAATCTGGGTTGTCACGCTCCATCAATATACCATACCTGTATTACTTACAACATTCTACTAATACAACTCCAAAGACCCCAATCACTTACGCGCACACACACACACAAGTTATAGCCTTGGAAATGAGCAACAATAAGTAACATTTGTTATTACAACCCAAATGTACTATCCAGGATCTCATCTATTATTTACAACCTCAACCTGAAGTTACAATAATAGACCTCACAATTCTATACAAGGTTTAGTAATACAAACCCACTCAAAATAATTCTCACTAGTTCAAGCTGCAACTATTCTGCTCACACCGACAGTATCCATCCTGCATCAACTAACTCCAGGGTGGTCTCTCAATTCCCTTGCTCTCGTAACACGAGGTGGATTTGGCAATATTTTCCTCATGCTGAAAGATTTAATAAAGCAAGAATGAGCTAATAGTGCTCAGCAAGAATTCTATTCCAGTTTAAATCTTTAAACATTTTAGGGAGATAATCCATATGGGATCAAAACTTTTATCACTACTAGGGTCTAACCCCAAAATAGTATACCGTTTAAAATACCGTATGACTTATAATCATACTCATATACTCTTCGTAAATCCTTTAGGAAATCCTTGGTATCAGTATGGTAAACCAAGACTCAAGACATATCTTTTTAAAATAGAGGTTAACATTAGAATCAAGGCTTAAAGCCTATTTATTGATTCAAAATACCATACAGTTCAATATCTTTATAACCACATGCTACGCATTAAACGGATAAAATACTAGCATAATATAAAAGATGAAGTTACGAGGAAAATTGATATAAGGTTTCCGTAACCCAAAATCCACTTATGCATATATAATCTGAGTAAGGTTTTATGAGAGTCATAACTCATAAAATAAAAGATGAAGTTGCAAGGATTTATTGTAACTTCATTTTTGAACACTTTTCAACCTCCTGCCAACATGATCGGTAAACATGTACCAAGAATGTCATCCTTAGTCCCTTTCAATACATGTTGCAGAAAACCCCCTGCCAACATAATCGGTAAACCTGTACCAAGGATGTCATCATTAGTCCCTTTCAATACATTTTGCAGAATTATCCAAATTGGATGATGAACCAATACTGGAGTAATCACCGTGCTAGTTGTCCCAACCTCACTATGATCAGTAGCAGGTCGTACAACTAAAAAAAATTTCTACATGTAGATGGAAGAACACGACAGCCTGACATCGTCTACCGCCTTTCTGGATCTCCCCGGCCCATTTGGGGCAATAAAAATGATGGGTCGGCGCGACTCGACCTCTTACACTGCTCCTAGTTCGGATGAAATCCATGACTCTGAAACGTAAAGATCGTCCCCCTTTCCCCAAGTGTAATACTTGTTGATACGACTCCACTAAGTAGTTATATCTAGGTTGGAAAGGAGGATTCTCCAATATTTCCCAAGCTATTGCTTGTTAATGGATATCGACTTGTTCCATCAATTTACTCCTCGATCGTTGAGGTAGTAACACAACATTTGACGTGCAGCAATTAAATTGCTCAGAGAAAATATCTGTCCCCTGACAGTTTTGAGTTGAGAGTTTAAAATGAGTAGCAGTCACTTAAATCAGGTTCCCCATACTTTTGTTAGTTGAGCGAGTATTTAAATTCTCTTAAAAGATAGATTTAAATGGAAAAACAGTGTTTGGGAACCTCCCCTTGATTTAAAATAATTAATAATACAGTTTAGAATATCCTTCGTAATTATTGAAGGTCGAGGATAAACTTTAAATAATATAACTCGTTTTAAAAATGTGTTAAAAGTATTTAATAAATAATCAAATAATATTTATTAAATAAATAAACTTTAAATGAATATTCAAAAATAATATTCATTAAATAAATAACGATTACATGAATATTCAAAATAATATTCATTAAATAAATAAGGATTAAATGAATATTCAAAATAATATTCATTAAATAAATAAGGATTAAATGAATATTCAAAATAATATTCATTAATTAAATAAGTCTTAAATGAATATTCAAAAATAATATTCATTAAATAAATAATGATTAAATGAATATTCCAAATAATATTCATTAATTAAATAAACTTTGAATGAATATTCAAAAATAATATTCATTAAATGATTAAATGAATATTCAAATTAATATTCATTAATTAAATAAACCTTGAATGAATATTCAACATAATATTCATTAAATAAATAATGATTAAATGAATATTCAAAATAATATTCATTAAATAAATAATCATCGAATAATAATTACCCGATATCTTTATCGGAAAATAACCTTTAAAATATACATAAAATATTACTACTTCCGGCCTAAAGAGTAAATCATACGCCATTTACCTAGGGCATTTATAAAAACCTGGTGTTAGGAATATGTTGTTCTTGATGATAATTATAAAAACACTTAGTAGATTTTGTATTAAGTTATTTTGTAACTGTCAACGGAATAGCATGCTTTGCAGTGTTTCGTTGACAGGAAGCTCATCAACGAAATGAGTGATGTAGCAATTGCACTGTACATTACTTCATAGTTTGATATGCAGTTTGTTGAGTACTAGATAGGTTTTCTAAGTCATGTTGACTAAATGGTTAGATAGGCAAAATAGGTTGGTTAATTGTAAATATTTAGTGCCTTGTAATTTTGCCTAAGTGAAGACATGTCAACGGAATGAAGATTACTCTATCAACGAAACAAGGAAGCTCATCAACGAAACAAAGAATAAAGCTATCAACGAAACACATCTCTATGCCATCAACGAATCATTATTGCTTTTCTATACAATTGACAAAGTGATAGTGACAGGTTCCTGACAGATCAAAAAGGAGATGTGGAAGTGTACTTTGCATTGGAAACCATTAAAATGGACATGGGGAATAAGGAAACATCCCAGTTTCCAATTGGGCTCTTGGGAGTGATCATAATAAGCATGAAGTCAAAAGCAAGGATCTCCAAGGACCACTGGACAAAGGGATGAAAAGCAAACTATTGGCGGTTACTCATTGTACTATTAGTGTAGCCAAAAATAGGGTTGTAAACTTGGGTTTATATAACCAAGTGTAGCAGTTACTTTATTTTAAGTAAGTGAAGAAAAACAAAGAGTTTGTATTAGCTATCTTTGAGAGCATTTTTCTTCTCTACAACCTTGTAACTGAGCAGCTGTGTACTTTTGTATCACAGATTATTTCCGCAATAAAAACACTTCAGTTGGATCATCAAACAATCCAACTGAATTATTTATATCTTGTGTTTTTATTTATTCAGTTCAGTTTTATTTTATAAAGTGTTTTAGTTTTAAGAAAATATCAAGAATTGTATTCAACCCCCCCCTTCTACAATTCTGTTAGGTCATTTGGGAATAACAATTGGTATCAGAGCAAGCTTCTAACATACAAGAAGTTTAAAGATCAAGACCAAAAACAGAAACCATGGTGAAGAAGGATGCAGGTGTGAAGATACCAGTTCTTGATAAAGACAATTACTTTCACTGGAAAGTAAAGATGCATTTACATCTCATGTCTATGGATGAGAGGTATGTAGACTGTATTGAGAAAGGTCCACACGTTCCCATGAAGCTTGATTCTAGGGTTGGACTGCCAGATGATGCACCTGATGTAGAGATTCCAAAAACTGTCTCAGAATGGACTGTTGAAGATATTGCAGAAGTCCATAAAGACAAAAGGACCATGAACATTCTGTTTAATGGTTTGGAGCAAGAGATGTTTGACAATGTTATCAACTGTACAACCTCTAAGGAAGTATGGGATACTGTTAGAACTCTCTGTGAAGGAACTGAGCAAGTCAGGGAAAATAAAATGCAACTCCTTATACAACAATATGAGCATTTTCATTTTAAAGCTGGTGAAACCCTAAATGACACGTTTAGTAGGTTTCAAAAGCTTTTGAATGGATTAAAGTTGTATGGGAGGATCTATCAAACCAAGGATTCAAACCTTAAATTTCTTAGAGCTCTTCCAAAAGAATGGAAGCCTATGACTGTTTCTCTCAGAAACACTCAAGAGTACAAAGACTACACTCTTGAAAGGCTTTATGGAACCTTGAAGACTTATGAGCTGGAAATGGAGCAAGATGAGGAAATTGAAAAGGTACAAAAGAAGGGTGGATCTATTGCATTGATTGCATCTGTGAACCAACTTGAAGATGACAATAAAGAAACTGCAAAGGCCACAACTAGTCGATCTAGTTGTAGGAGTGATGTTAGCAAGGGTAAAGACAAGATGACAGAAGAAGAAGAATCAGAACCAGCCAACTTGGAGGACTTAGATGAGATTGATGAACACATTGCTTTTCTGTCTAGAAAATTCTCTAAGTTCAAGTTCAAAAGAAACTCAGAAGCAAGGCCACCAAGAAGAGACTTTCAACCTAGCAAAACAAACTGGATTGAAAAGTCTAAGTCAAAATGTTTCAATTGTGGAATGATTGGTCACTTTGCTGGAGACTGCAGAAAGCCCAAGGTTGAGAAGGGCAACAGGAAATTTGAGCCTGTTGATTATAAAAAGAAATACTTTGAACTTCTCAAACAAAAAGAAAAGGCTTTCATGTCTCAGGAGTATGATTGGGCTGGTAATGGTGAAGATTCTGATGATGATGTTGAGTATGTCAACTTGGCTCTTATGGCTGACAATCATGAGCAGGAAGCAAGTTCCTCAAGCAACCAGGTAACAATTACTAATCTTTCTGAGCTTTCTAAAGAGGAATGCGACAGTGCAGTAAATGAAATGTCTACTGTATTATATAATTTGCGTGTTACTCTTAAATCACTTACTAAAGAGAATTCTAGAATAAAAGAGACCAATCTGCTCTTAAGTGATAGGAATGCAATGTTAGAAGCACAGCTCATTGAATTTGAGAAAATGAGATGTGTTAGTAGGGATGCTAAGAAGGAACTTGAGAACGTGTTACAAAGGGAAGAAATTCTTAAAACACAACTTGAGATAGAACAAGGTGTGATTGCAAAATGGAAGGATGCCAGGAATGTTGCTGCCAACATAATTAATGTTCAAGGCGTGGAATCCTTCTGTGAGCAATCATGGAAAAGGAACAAAGAGAAGCTAGGGTATGTTGGTGAAACCTTAGAATCAGAAACTGAGTCAACAAACAACAAGGATCATTTGTTGAAGGTTGATATGTCAACGGAATGCAATGTTTCGTTGACAGATGAACCATCAACCGATCAGGCTGTTTCGTTGACAGAGAAAAGAAAAGATAAACTCACTAGACTTAATGACAAGTATGGTCCGGTCACCAAGAACTTTGTTCAAGGTGAGTCTAGTAAATCAAAGAAAGTTGAGAAGCCTGTTGAGAGAGCTAATGTAGGTAACTTGTCTAACAAGCAATTGAAAGACAAGTTAGAGAAAGTTCAGGTTGAGGCTAAGGGAAATAAAAAGAATAACAGAAATGGCAAGGTAGGAATTAACAAACACAACAATTACACACCTGATAAATATGCACCTAGAAAGACATGTGTCAATTGTGGAAGTGTTAATCATTTATCTACTAACTGCAAATCTGTTAAGAAATCTGTTAATGTGAAAATGCCCAAGCCTGCAATGAACAGTTCCATGCCTAAAATGCCTGTTATGCCTAACATGTTTGCTCCATATGCACAATTTCAGAATCCATATGCTAGCATGCCATTTGTGCCTAATCCTTACATGAATATGTTTAACATGCCACAAATGCCATGGAACATGAATAACATGATTGTTCCTCCAACTATGCATGCTATGAATGAAAATATGAGCAACCCTCAGAAATCAACACCAAGGGTAAAGATTGATTTGAATCAATCTGAACCCAAAGTGAAAAATGGTACAAAAGGGAATACAAAGGCTAACAAGACAGGACCCAAGGAAACTTGGGTACCAAAATCGACTTGATTTGGTTTTATTGTGTGCAGGGAGACAAAAGGAATCTTTGGTACTTGGATAGTGGTTGTTCAAGACACATGACTGGTGATTCTACCCTGCTCACAGAGTTTCAGGAAAGAGCTGGCCCTTGTATTGCTTTTGGAGATGACAGCAAAGGCTACACAAAGGGATATGGCTTGATTTCAAAAGAGAATGTCATCATAGATGAGGTTGCACTGGTGGATGGTCTTAAGCACAACTTGCTTAGTATCAGCCAACTTTGTGACAAAGGATTTTTAGTTACTTTTTCCAGAGAAGCCTGTGTTGTTTCTAAAGGAGGAAACAACAATGTGGTAATGACTGGATTCAGAAGGGGGAATGTGTACATTGCTGACTTTAGTAGCACAAGTTCAGACACCATCACTTGTCTCTTCAGCAAGGCAAGCAAGGATGAAAGTTGGTTATGGCACAAGAAGTTATCCCATCTGAATTTCAAAGTTATGAATGATTTGGTGAGGAAAGATCTTGCTAGAGGAATTCCACAGGTGGAGTTCTCCAAGGATGGTTTGTGTGATGCCTGTCAAAAGGGAAAACAGAAGAAGGCATCATTCAAAAGCAAGACAGAGTCATCAATTGTCCAGCAGCTTGAATTGCTTCATATGGACCTATTTGGCCCTGTAAATGTTATGTCAATCTCAAAGAAGAAATACTGTCTTGTGATTGTTGATGATTTTTCTAGATTTACATGGACTTTCTTTTTGCACTCTAAAGATGAGGCAAGTGAAATCATTATCAATCACATCAAGATGGTAAGCAATCATCCTGATTTCAAAGTAAGAAGGATTAGGAGTGACAATGGGACAGAATTCAAGAATTCAAGCATGAAGGTGTTCTGTGAAGAAAATGGTATTTTGCATGAGTTTTCAGCAGCAAGAACACCACAGCAAAATGGTGTAGTTGAAAGGAAAAACAGAACACTTATTGAAGCTGCAAGGACAATGCTAGATGAATCAAAGTTACCTACATATTTTTGGGCTGAGGCAGTTAACACAGCTTGCTTTACTCAAAATATTTCTTTGATTAATCAGGCCAAAGGAATGACCCCTTATCAGTTACTCAAAAGAAAGAAGCCACTATTAGATTTTCTTCATGTCTTTGGATGCAAGTGCTTTGTTCTGAGAAATCAAGCTGAGCATTTGGGGAAATTTGAAGCAAAGGCAGATGAAGCAATATTTGTGGGATATGCAGCAGGGAAAGCTTACAGAGTCTATAATCTCAGAATCAACATTGTTATGGAATCTGTACATGTTGTTTTTGATGATCTCAAAATCCAAGGTCTCTGTGATGAAGGTTTCCATGAAAGTCTTTCTTTTGAAAATGAGGAAGGAGATCAAGTGAATCATGATAAGGCTACTGAGAAACAGCCTAAAGTTGTTGTATCTAGCACAGATGAAAGCAGCAG
Source organism: Heracleum sosnowskyi (assembly GCA_030848705.1). Lineage (NCBI taxonomy): Eukaryota > Viridiplantae > Streptophyta > Magnoliopsida > Apiales > Apiaceae > Heracleum > Heracleum sosnowskyi. The sequence goes on from CM061239.1 coordinate 77,484,567, forward strand.
TGAGGATGAAATTGCTGCATTGAGATTAAAAAGGATAGCTGCTAGCAGACCAACTGGTCATTTTGTTGACAGTCATGATGGTGGATTCGTTGACAGTCAGAATGAGCGTTTCGTTGACAGCCAAAGCGGTCATACCGTTGATAGTCATAGGAATGCTTCTAGAAGTGATCAATTAGGGACAACAAACTCAGGGGGAGTTTCTCAAGGACAAATATCCAATCAAGGCAATCATGATCATGAAGCTACGTCTTCAAGAGCAAATCTACCTCCCTCAAGGAAATGGACTAAAGATCATCCCTTTGAACTTATTATAGGTGATGTTTCTTCAAAAGTCCAAACTAGAAGAGCAACTCAAGAAGAATGTCTATATAGTAGCTTTCTGTCTCAAGATGAGCCAAAGAAAGTTGAGGATGCACTTCTAGATCCAGATTGGGTTTTAGCCATGCAAGAAGAGCTAAACCAATTTGAGAGAAACAACGTTTGGAAGCTGGTGCCCAGGCCTAATGACAGGAGTGTTATAGGCACAAAGTGGGTGTTCAGAAACAAGATGGATGAAAATGGCATAGTCACAAGGAACAAAGCTAGACTGGTTGCAAAAGGCTACTCACAGGAAGAGGGAATTGATTTTGATGAAACCTTTGCTCCTGTTGCAAGACTAGAAGCAATAAGGATTTTCCTAGCCTATGCAGCCCATGCCAATTTCAAAGTCTATCAAATGGATGTGAAGAGTGCTTTTCTGAATGGGGAATTGGAAGAGGAGGTGTATGTAAGTCAACCTCCTGGTTTTGAAGACGATGATTTTCCAGACTATGTGTACTTCCTTCTCAAAGCACTCTATGGTTTGAAACAAGCACCTAGAGCCTGGTATGACACTCTCTCACAGTTCCTCCTTGAGAATCATTTCACTAGAGGTACTGTAGATAAAACTCTTTTTCACAGGGTTGTAAATGGCTCTACTTTACTTGTTCAAATTTATGTAGATGATATAATCTTTGGGTCTACAGATGTGAAACTTTGTCAAAAGTTTGCCAAGCTTATGCAAAGTAAATATGAAATGAGCATGATGGGAGAATTAACTTACTTTCTTGGTCTCCAAGTAAAGCAAGTTAATGAAGGCATTTTCATTAGTCAAACAAAATACATTCATGATTTATTAAAGAAGTTTAACCTAATGGAATGCTCTCCTGCCAAAACTCCCATGCCTACTGCCACCAAACTTGAATTGAATACTAAGGAAAAATCTGTGGACATTTCAAGTTACAGAGGCATGGTAGGCTCACTTTTATATTTAACAGCTAGTAGACCTGATATTATGTTTGCTACATGTCTATGTGCTAGATTTCAGGCTGACCCTAGAGAATCCCATTTAGTTGCTATTAAAAGAATTTTCAGGTATCTCAAAGGAACACCAAACCTTGGCATTTGGTATCCTAGAGAATCTGGTTTTGAACTAATTGGTTATTCAGATGCAGACTTTGCAGGATGTAAAATTGACAGGAAAAGTACAACTGGAACCTGTCAATTCCTAGGAAACAAGCTTGTGTCATGGTTCAGCAAGAAACAAAACTCAGTTTCTACCTCCACAGCTGAGGCTGAGTATATTGCAGCTGGAAGTTGTTGTGCACAGATTTTATGGATGAAAAACCAACTACTTGATTATGGATTAAGAGTTGAGAAAATTCCTATTTTCTGTGACAACACTAGTGCCATTGCCATTACTGAGAATCCAGTGCAGCATTCAAGGACCAAGCACATTGACATCAAGTACCATTTCATTAGAGAACATGTTATGAATGGTACTGTGGAGTTACATTTTGTTCCAAGTGAACAACAACTTGCAGACATCTTTACCAAGCCACTTGATGAATCAACATTCTCAAGATTAGTAAGTGAGCTAGGTATGCTAAATTTCTCTTAATTATTTTTGAGATATTTGCAAGTTAAAATGCAGCCAGAAACTTGCTATGTTTTTCTGTGAATTAATTTTCTTAAGAAAAAGTGAAATTTTGTCTAAGTCAAAATTACTATGTCAACGAAACGAACCATTTCGTTGACAGTCTTAGCAGTTTTCTGGGTGTTTCGTTGATAGATCTTTTATATCAACGAAACGCAGCTTTATCAACGAAATAAGACGGGACTTTAACCGCCCAATCCTGATTCGTTGATTTAGCGCTTTTAATCTGAACCGTTGTAATTTGACACGTCTTTTACCACGATCTATGCATACACCCCTGTAAGTATAAATCATGGTAATACTTTAAGAGTAACGGTTATATTTTTAAGCCAATCAAGTAATTTACATTTATTATTGGATTCATTTTCTGAGAATTTTTGGGGGAGTATTTAAGAAATTTTATTTTCATTATTTCTTTTTACCTGTTCTCAAAAATTCCAAAGGCTTTTTCTCTCTTCTTCTCTCTAACAAGCAATTCAGTTCGAAGCTTTCCTTTAATCAACAATGGCACCTATAGTCAAGCTTATGTCTGCTGGAGGGTTCATCTATGAGAAGAACAACTCCATCCCTTTTGTTGTCAAGGAAAACCCGAACAGCCTGTTCTTCAAAATGATGGATTTCATGAAGAATTGCAAGTTGAGCTATGCAATGTTTCACTCTACACCACTCTACAATGAGATAATCGAGGAAATTTGGACCTCATGTGAGTATAGTGGAACAAACTGCACACTACAATTCACCCTTCAAGGTAATGAGTACATAGTTAATTCTGATGTTTTGCAAGCATGTTTACATATTCCTGATAATAACTGTGATGCTTTGCCTACTAACACTGAAATAACTACCATGCTAAATTCTATAAACTACTCTTTGCCTACTGATAATCTGGGTAGAATAATTAGGAGAGGTTTGGTTAGGGAATACAGTTATTTAGCTGATGCATTCATTAAGGTCTTTTCTGGAAAGATTAGTAATTTTGATGCATTAACTAACTCTATGTTAATTCTCCTAACCATGCTTCTAAATGATAGATATCACAACTTTAGCACCCAACTTATGTATGAAATTGGTGCTAAGTTGGGTGACAAAGCAAATAGGAAGAAAAATATCTATTATGCTAGGTTTCTGATGATGTTGGCTAACCATGTTAGTCCAGCACCATTAGTTATCTCTAACCCTAATGCCAGGTTCGAGTGCTTTGTGCAAGAAAAGAGAGTATTGACAGACATACTGAGGCTGAACCACAATGGTGATGTTCCAGTGGTGTATCTGCCAATCATTGAGGTAACTACTACTATCCCTGTTAGTGTAGCTAACTCCTCTACTGTTTTACCTTCCAATGTTGCTATGGAGTCTGTAGCTGTGACCCAACAGGCTCCTACCCTAGCAACAAAACCTAAATCAAAGAAATCCTCCAAGCCAACCTCAGGTGCTTCTCAAAAGACACCTGTTGTAAAAACTACCACACAACCTAAGGGGAGTGAGTCTGGAGTTGTAAGAGGTGAGGGAAGGGGTGAACATCAAAGAAACCCCAAGGATAAGGAAGGACAGGTTAGTGTGTACCAGCCAAGCCCCATTGTGTCTTCCCAACAAGGCACAATGAGTAAAATGGATTTAACCACAAGTCTAATTGCATCCTCCCAAAAGGATGTGATTATTGAAACAAGCTCTCCACCAAGAGCACAGTCCAAGAGGGTAAGGGACACTTCAAGCCCAAAGTCTACATTTTCCCAATACCAAAGGAGAGTGAAGCAAAAGTCCAAGGGTACACAGGGTGCACACACACTGGAAGCAACACTTCCAGTTTCTCAAATTCAGTTTGATGTAACCCCTATCATTTCTCTGGGGTTACAGTCCCATTCTCTAAACATCAATCTTGAATTATCTCCATCAAATTCACCAACTCAATCTTTAGATGTGGACATGATCCATACATCTATTCCTGATTCTCCAACTCTAATCTTGGAGAAGCCCCACTCTGAAGCTGGTGGCCATCACTTGTTAAGTGATTTGTTGGGCCATCAACCAATTTTTCCTGAAGTTGCAAGGGGATCTGTGGACCAATCTTTAAAATCAATCACCACAGACTCTACTGTAATTTCTCATTCTCAAAGTGCTTTCTTGACTTCATCAACGAAACAGTCTATTTCGTTGACAAGTGTTTCTCCATCAACGGTATCCATACCGTTGACAGTTCAAACTACCATTCCGTTGATAGTTCACTCTGCACCTTTAATTGAAAATCAAGTTGTTCCCACAACTAGTGCAGATGATCTAGTGGTAGTTGAGACACTTCTAGGACTGAGAGGGAGTGAAACTGAGAGGCTGGCTTGCAGCCAGGCAAAAGGAGAGAATGTGAGTGAGAGGCTGGCTATTTCTTCCAGCCAGGCAAAAGGAGAGATTGAGAGTTCCACCTTAGAAGGTGAAGGTGAGGGTGTGAGAGGTGTGAGCCATGGGGAGCCCATGATGCAAGAACAGAGTGGAGAGAGAGAAGGGACTACAGGCGAAATAAGGATGGAAGCAGCCATTGCTAATGAGTTAATGGAGGTCAGTGAGGGAGAAAGGGAACCTACTTTCCAAGAGGTTTATCAACAAACTCTGGATAGTATTTCCCTGGATCCTGAGACCTTTACTCATCCTGTGCCAGCCTATCAAATTATGGCTCAGCAGGGCAATGTGGAGGCAGAAAGGTCACTAAATCTAATTCATACAACTGCATCAATGCAAAGAGCAAAGGATGCCCTGACCAATCTACCTTCAGGAGCTGCAGCAAGTGGAGAATTTGAGTTTTCTGATGCTGAGGACAGCTATGGTGATAATCTACAGGTGGCCACCACTTCACAGACTGGGACTTCTGTGGTGCCTCCTACACCAGGCTGGCTTTCTTAAGGTATGCATGGTAGAGCCACTCTAGATGCTACTATCTCCAGGCAGTACAATGAAGCCTACTTAGCTCATGAGTCTGCAAATGCAAGAGACAAGAAATTCTACAAGGCCATCATGGATTCTCTGGAAATTCAAAGGCTACAAATGATGCAGACAAGGATTGAGGCTACAGAAATCAAGGACTCTATTAGCAATTTCAGGGATGCTAACTACAGGATGATGGATGAAAAGCTCCCTCTTCTCACTATGTCCAAAATGAACAGGTTTCTCTCTAAGGAACCTGAAGTGGCTACCTCCTTGAAGACTCTCTCTTCTAGAGTGGACAAGGTGGAAGCTACTTTATCTCAAATGCAAAAGGAACAGGAGAAGCAGACTCAACTTTTGGCCCAGCTAGTGGCAGCTCAAGGACTCCCAGTTGTCTCTCTTGATGATAACAAAAAGGGGGAGAAATCTCAGGAGCTAACCATTCAAATCACAAAGGTGCTGGTCCCAACCATCACATTGCCACAGGAGCCACTAGCAATGGGGGAGTTTGGAAAGAAGAATAAGGATAGCATTGACTTGATCCAGGAAGCTTCTATGAGGATACAACTTGCAGCACAGATCAAAGATCATTGGTCCAACATAGAAGCAAGGTTCAAGAAAATTACTGAATCTTCAAAGACAGATCAGCCATCAACAAATGCAATGGTGACTGCACAAGTGGAGCCACAGTTCAAGAGCTCTTATGCTATAGAGCCCCTTCTACATGGAGTCATTCAAGGACCAAGAAAGGAGAAAGGACAAACTTCATGCATTAGGGATGTGGAAGAAGCTACATTACAAAGAAGCTTATCTCCCAAGTCTCCTGCTAAACCAAAAGGCAAAAACATAGCAAGGACTTTCTATCCTGCACCTTATCCAGATGAGCTCAAACTACTTGGACTTCTCATCACAAAAAGCAAGGAAAGTAATAATCATGAGATAAGGAAGCAAAGGGCAATTGTCTACAGGAATGGACAACAAATCTGTGTTTGGGCTGGTCATCCAAACTTTGCTGAAGCCAAGGCTGAGGAATCAGAAAGAGCAGCTATGCAAGCTCTTGCAGTAGCTCAAGCTCTAGATGAAGAAGAAAGACAGCAAGAAGAAAAAGCCCAAAAGGAAAGGAGTGAAAAGAAGAGTACAAGGCAACCAAAGGCAAGGGCTAGAAGAAACATAACCTTTGAAAATGATGACTCTCAGAGTATTGCATCAGACTCTTCTGTACCTCCAACAATTCCTGATCCATCTTTAAAGTTAGCCTGTGATCCCAAACATCTTGTTAATTATCATGATCAGCCAATTGAGCCAAAGGAAGAGCCAATTGAGTTTGATGAGGCTAACTTTCCTAAATTCCTTTTTGAGATGGATCCAAAGAAGAAATTGAAGCAAAGGGCTGTCAAGACAAAGCCAGTATTTGTGAGAAAGCCACAACCTCAAAAACCCCCTTCAAATCCAGAGGACTGCATGTACATTGCTGACATCAGGGAAGAATCCAGCTTGCATCTTGAGTTAGACAACCTGGTGGAAGTAAGGGGCATTGCAGCTTCTCAGAAGCTACCTGAAAGATTGGTTTTCACATACAAGGGTGGTAGAGAACAAATTTGGCCTCTCTACAGAATTCTAGGAGAAGACTACCAAACACTACTCACAGTGTTTAGATGCTTGAAGAAAGACTTTGGCTTCACCAAAACAGCCAAGTCTGAGGTGGTCTCCAGAATATGTCAAATAAAGGCTAGCTGGAACAAGCCTGAGGCTCTTCCCAGGATGCTAAGAGTGCCCTCAACAGGAAAGAAGATCCATCTTCAACCTTTCTGGATGATGGAATTCAAGGACAAGGACAACTGCAGAAGGTTCTTCAGGATGGAAGACCAGCTGGACAAGGCATCTAATCAAACTCTAAGGTTTATGCAATCCAAGCTTGGTGATCAAGATGAAGAAGAGAAGATCTTTTACAGAAGGCTACAGGTCCAGATTGAGGAGAACAACTCTAGGAGAGGGAAGAAGACTATGCCCCAAAGAAGACAAAGATGAATTATTTGCTCAGTCTGGAGGAGCACATTTGGGCATTAGTTTTGTAAGTCTTGCATTATTTCTAAAAACTTTATGAAGCTCAATACAACTTTTACTTTTATCATGTGTAATATGCCTGAGTGTTTTTGTTATCATCAAGGCTCTTGATTTATGGCTGTTATTCTATCAGTCATAAATTGGGGGAGATTGTTAGGAATATGTTGTTCTTGATGATAATTATAAAAACACTTAGTAGATTTTGTATTAAGTTATTTTGTAACTGTCAACGGAATAGCATGCTTTGCAGTGTTTCGTTGACAGGAAGCTCATCAACGAAATGAGTGATGTAGCAATTGCACTGTACATTACTTCATAGTTTGATATGCAGTTTGTTGAGTACTAGATAGGTTTTCTAAGTCATGTTGACTAAATGGTTAGATAGGCAAAATAGGTTGGTTAATTGTAAATATTTAGTGCCTTGTAATTTTGCCTAAGTGAAGACATGTCAACGGAATGAAGATTACTCTATCAACGAAACAAGGAAGCTCATCAACGAAACAAAGAATAAAGCTATCAACGAAACACATCTCTATGCCATCAACGAATCATTATTGCTTTTCTATACAATTGACAAAGTGATAGTGACAGGTTCCTGACAGATCAAAAAGGAGATGTGGAAGTGTACTTTGCATTGGAAACCATTAAAATGGACATGGGGAATAAGGAAACATCCCAGTTTCCAATTGGGCTCTTGGGAGTGATCATAATAAGCATGAAGTCAAAAGCAAGGATCTCCAAGGACCACTGGACAAAGGGATGAAAAGCAAACTATTGGCGGTTACTCATTGTACTATTAGTGTAGCCAAAAATAGGGTTGTAAACTTGGGTTTATATAACCAAGTGTAGCAGTTACTTTATTTTAAGTAAGTGAAGAAAAACAAAGAGTTTGTATTAGCTATCTTTGAGAGCATTTTTCTTCTCTACAACCTTGTAACTGAGCAGCTGTGTACTTTTGTATCACAGATTATTTCCGCAATAAAAACACTTCAGTTGGATCATCAAACAATCCAACTGAATTATTTATATCTTGTGTTTTTATTTATTCAGTTCAGTTTTATTTTATAAAGTGTTTTAGTTTTAAGAAAATATCAAGAATTGTATTCAACCCCCCCCTTCTACAATTCTGTTAGGTCATTTGGGAATAACACCTGGCTTCTAACTAATATCTCATATTTAGCTTAGAAGCCCATAATTAAATCGTAACCTCAAGTATCACTATATATAGCAGTTCGAATACAAGCATGCAATTTATATATCGCAATATACTTGGGAATAAAACATGTATACTTCTCATTTGCATATCATATACGAAAGAATTTTATTATCACAACAACAGTAAGCATAGGTTTCGAAAACTTGCATCATCAGGAAATCAAACATTTTGATAAGTGGAATATAGTATTATAAAACTTTCCACAATACTCGCAACAAAAGAGTTGATATATAATTTGGAATACGCAAGTATTGAACATTTGAAAATATACCTACTCTGAACAATAGAGTAATGTTTAGTAAACTTGCCTGGAAATCCCGAAGTAGCAATAAGTCTTAGGTTGGTCCAGTAATCTAGAATCAACACAAGGTTCAAGATTAATAACTTAAACGCTTTCACCATACTAAGTATATACTATCTCAAGTACAAAGTCCATTTTCAAGTTAACTCCTTAAGAACTTCTACTCGAGCATGCTCGCTCACGCATTTTTATAAAATTGAGATTTAATCCTTTTAGCACGAAATCTTTTCGAGGGTCTTCCTAAACATACCTAGCATTTTATCACAAAGTTTCACATTTTATTATGACCTCTAAGTGGTTCGCTCATAGCCTCAAAGTTGACTAAGTGGCACAGTTTGGTTTTACGAACGCCTTACACTAAAACACATGTTTCTCCTAAACCGTAAATCGTAATGACATGATTCTTGCGCTCACATAAACTAGAAACAAAGATCTACACACTCATGTTCATCATTGAACCAAAAGAGGCAGTTAGGTTTTCGGATTCTAGGCAGTTTTTAGAGTTATCGAAAATCGGGCATTACAACGGCTTAAAATCGAATAATCCAATTTTTAACCAACCCAAATAAGCATTCAACCAACACCCAAGACTCATATACACCATTCATCATCTTCCTCACTGCCTCAATAGGTCTTGGAGCTACAATACTTATTTTTCCATTTTCATAACAACCACACAAGATTCATGCCTCTAAACATGCATACCACATCAAAACTCCATTAAAACACAATATTCATCAAAGGGGTTTCCAAAGATTTATACCTTGGCTTGAAGCTTAGAAGTGCTCTAAAGACTTTAAAACTCTTAAACCTTGCTTAGAACATCCTTTGGAAGCCAAACCATCAAGAAACAAAATATGAAAACTAAGTTAGTAACTAATCATTCTAGAACACACCATCTTGTAAAAATCATATAAAATCGAAAATTAAGAGTTTCGTTCTCAAATCTTTTACCACACCTTCTGATCTTCAAGGGATTTCTTTTGAGTCCTAGATCATCACCAGGTAATTCTTGAAGCTCTACTTATGGGCGTTTTAAGATCGATGGCAGAAACTGTCAGGAACAGGGCAGATTGGAATCTTCAACTTGGGGAAGGGATTTGACTAGGCTACACCCCTTTGTTTGCCATGAAAATTTGAAAGAAGCTTACCCATGGAGTGGAGAAGCTACGGTAAATATTTGGTGATTTATGGATGGATGTAAGTGGAGATATGAATTTTGCTTTGAGTTGTGCTCTTGTTTGGCAAATTGGAGAGCTTTTGCTCATCTTACTTTTGTTTTGTTTTTCAACTTGGATGCATCTTTTATTTTGTGTTGTTAACCACCCATTGGTCCACTTGTTGCTCTCTCATTAGTCCAAGTGTTGGCCTCTCATCAAACAACTCCATTTTTGCCAATGTTGCAAATACACCATTAGCTTTCTCGTTGACTTTCATGTATGACACCTTGGTTTTTCTTCTTCCACCAATTGGATCGTCTTTGTGTCCTTTTAATAAAATCAATACGTTACAGCTTATATGTTGCATTTTATTACTCCACTGTGGCACAATCCCTTAAATCAATATTAACTCCAACATCCCTTATCTATTCCCTCTTTATTCCTTGTTCTTAGAAAATGTTCTCGCGTTTCTTCGAATATTCTCAAATCAAATATAATAAAATTCCAAAATATTAAATCCTCAAATCCTCAAATTTAATATCTCATTTCTTGAATATAATAATATATAATTCACTGCCCTGTCAAATACTACACCAAAATAAAATTTGGAATTTCTGAATTTCGATCATCTTTGCATACACTTATTTACTCCGTAGATCACTAATACGACTTCGAAATTTCATTATCCCGACTCGTACATAGGGTGGTCTGAAAATCTTTTTTGGTTCAGAAATTTACTATTCATCGGGATTTTACTATTCATCAAAAAAAAAATTAACTAAGTCCAAAATTTGGGGTTATTACAAAGAGCTTCTTCCACAATAGCAGGAGTTACATATTGAGTAACCCCATCAAACTCGAAACTCATCAGGATTGAGCCTGAATGACCTTTGTCAAAAGCAACTGTGTTCCACACCTGCATAATTGACTTAAACGAAACACTTGCAGGTTCTGTTAGCGCAAACTTCAATGGACTTGAAGCTAAGAAATCTTGAATAACATAAAACTCATTAGGCAATTCCTGATGATCTAAAACAGCAACAAAATTATTAGTGGCAAAAGTAACACCGCTAATTATTGTTTGTTTATTCATGAACGATGAAGACACCATTGATATAGTGTAGAAAGCTTGAGAATTCAAATTGAGAAATTAGGGTTCGTGAGTTCAGAGAGAAGATGAATAGCAAAAACTGATAAAGTGAGAGTAAAAAGAAATTTAGAAATCAAATTGTATTTTGTTAAAAACAAAATTTACTCTCAGTTACAGGTGGCAAGCTGTGATTCGTGCACAAATAATTAGTGGACCAAATTACGTGTGTAATTAAACATAACTGCACCGCTTTTTATGTGTATCTATATGTATATATCTATCAGTGTGACACACGCGCGCATACAGTTGTCCAACTAAAACTCAAACGTTCCTCATCAAATACTGACGAAAAATCAGGCACAAATTAAGCAATGAAATACTGACCTGTCTATCAGGATTGACCTGTTGACTTCCTGTCAGGATTGTGTCCTATCAGGATTTGATCAAAATTACATACCTTATAGAATGACCATCAGGATTTGACAGTCATCGGGATTTCTTCTCTGTAGTTTTTCTCAGAAATTCTCAAAGTTCATCATTCCAAGTTCATTCACCAACTTATTAAAAGTAGCTTCAGGCAGTGGCTTGGTGAATATATCAGCTAGTTGTTGATCAGTAGGAACAAAATTAAGTTCAATTGTTCCTTCCAGAACCTGTTCTCTTATGAAATGGTACCTAATACTGATGTGCTTAGTAAGAGAATGCTGAACTGGATTTCCTGTCATTGAAATAGCACTTTGGTTATCACAATAAATAGGGATTTTGAAGTATGACAGGCCATAATCTAACAACTGATTTCTCATCCACATTATCTGAGCACAACAACTTCCTGCAGCAATGTACTCAGCTTCTGCAGTTGAAGTAGAGATAGACTTTTGCTTTTTACTGAACCATGAAACTAGTCTACCACCCAAAAATTGACAACTTCCTGAAGTACTTTTCTTGTCTATCTTGCATCCTGCAAAATCAGCATCTCAGTAACCACAAAAACCAAAATCTGATTCCCTTGCATACCAAAGGCCAAGTGAAGGAGTGCCTTTGAGATATCTGAAAATTCTTTTTAATGCAATCAGATGAGGTTCCCTGGGTTTTGCTTGAAATCTTGCACATAGACAGGTTGCAAACATGATATCTGGTCTACTTGCAGTGAGATACAAAAGTGAGCCAATCATTCCTCTGTAGTGAGTTACATATACCTCAGCACCTTGATCAGGATCAAGTTTGGTAGTTGTGGCTATGGGAGTACTTGCAGTTGCACTGTCTTGCATGTTAAACCTTTTCAATACATTCCTGGTATACTTTGACTGATTGATAAAAATGCCATCATCAGTCTGTTTAACTTGAAGACCAAGAAAGTAACTCATTTCTCCCATCATGCTCATTTGATATCTAGACTGCATAAGCTTGGAAAACTTTTCACACAGCTTATTGTTTGTTGACCCAAAGATGATATCATCAACATATATTTGAAATAACAGCAAATCCTTACCATGATTCAAATAAAACAGAGTTTTATCAATAGTACCTCTTCTGAATCCACTTTCCAGTAAGAATTGAGCTAGGTTTTCATACCGGACTCTTGGTGCTTGCTTTAGTCCATAAAGTGCCTTATCCAATATATAGACATGATTTGGATATTTTGGATCAATGAAGCCAGGAGGTTGTTCAACATAGACTTCTTCCTCCAGTTCACCATTTAAGAAAGCACTTTTAACATCCATCTGGAAAACCTTGAATTTCTTGTGAGCTGCATATGCCAGAAAGATCCTGATGGCCTCTAGTCTTGCAACAGGAGCAAAAGTTTCATCATAGTCAATTCCTTCTTGTTGAGAATACCCCTTTGCAACTAGACTTGCTTTATTTCTGATAATTACACCATCTGAATCAGTCTTGTTTTTGAAAATCCATTTTGTACCAACAATTGACCTATTCTTTGGTCTTGGTACTAGTTTTCAGACTTCATTTCTTTCAAATTCATTCAATTCTTCTTGCATTGCAGTAACCCAATCAGCATCCTTAAGTGCATCTTCAACTTTCTTAGGCTCCTCCTTGGATAGAAAGTTATTATAAAGACATTCATTCTGAGTTGCACTTCTTGTTTTAACACCTGCATCAGGACCCCAATTATCAAATCAGGAGTATGACTTCTTGTCCATTTCCTAGCTGGTGGTAAATCATTCCTTGAAGTAGATTCTCCCCCTAGATTAGTGTTGTCTTGATTAGAAGAATTTGCTTCATTAGAAGCTCCCCATGAATTGTTGTTGTCATCTCCTGATTCATTATCAGGATTGTTGTTGCTCCCCCTCAACATTTGCACTTCTAGTAGTGTCACCATTATTTGCATCATCAGCATTAGCACCATCAGTATTGGCACCATCAGTATTTTCTTCTTCATCAGTATTTGGTGAGTTATCAGGATTTGGTGACCCATCAGTATCTGATGAAGTGTCAGTATCTGATTCTTGTTCTTCAGGATCCTTGGTAGCTTCATTTTCAAAAATCAACCTATCATGAGAGTCTTCATTTATTCCAGTTATCTTCTTATCATCAAAAGATACATGAATTGACTCTATGACAGTTCTTGTTCTCAAGTTATAAACTCTAAAGGCTCTTGATGCAGGATAGCCAATAAAAATTCCCTCATCAGCCTTTGTTTCAAATTTCCCTAGCTGTTCAGGATGAGTTCTGAGAACAAAACATTTACAGCCAACACATGCAGATGCTTCAAACTAGGTTTCTTATCCTTGAGCATTTGATAGGGAGTTACTATAACACCCCCAGATCCGGGGTCAGGAATCTGGGTTGTCACGCTCCATCAATTATACAATACCTGCATTACTTACAACATTCTAATAATACAACTCCAAAGACCCCAATCACTTACACACACACACACAAGTTATAGCCTTGGAAATGAGCAACAAAAGTAACATTTGTTATTACAACTCAAATGTACTATCCAGGATCTCATCTATTATTTACAACCTATACCTGAAGTTACAATAATAGACCTCACCGTTCTATACAAGGTTTAATAATACAAACCTACTCGAAAACAATTCTTACTAATTCAGTCTGCAACTATTCTGCTCACACCGGCAATATCCATCCTGCTAAACTAACTCAAGGGTGGTATCTCCATTCCCTTGCTCTCGTAACACGAGGTGAAACGGAAACGTTTTCTTCATGCTGAAAGGTTTAATAAAGCAAGAATGAGCTAATAGCGCTCAGCAAGAAATCTATCCCAGTTTAAATCTCTAACCTTTAAGGTAGAAAATCCATATAGGATCAAAGTTTTAACACTACTAGGATTTGACCCCAAAATAGTATATCGTTCAAAATACTGTATGACTTATAATCATAATCAAATACTTTTCGTAAATCATTTAGAAATCCTTGGTATCGATATAATGAACCAAGATTCAAAACATATCTTTTAAAATAGATATCAAATATTGGAATCAGGGCTTTAAGCCTATCCATTGTTTCAAAACACTATACAGTTCAATATAATGTATCTCTTAAATCCCTTCTCAACATATATACACACATATCTATTTAGATATCTCATACTGTTCAAAATACTGTAAAATATCATTAATGAACACCTTTTTGACTCTGTTGTGTTATGGTATATAAAAGAAGCAAGAATGAGCACTATAGCTCGACAATAAGATATAGCATCATAATCATATATGTAAGCTGATATCATAATTGAAAACCTTTGAAACTCCGTTCATAAACAGAACGATATGTTTAAATATTATTTTCGTCAAAACAGACCATACAGTACAACTACTGTATGAGGAACATCATTACTCATCACTACCACATTATCAGTAACTCAGCACCTAGGCTTTCGTTATAATGTGCAGCTGAAAGGCATATGCAATAGCCTATTTGTAATTCGAGGATTCTACTCAACTTAAACAAGAATGTAATAAGTAAATATTAGATTAAAGGTCACAGGAATCTCAGAGAGTTTTATCTGTCAAGAGATTGAAGATTAAAGTCATCTACAGACTTGAAGTTATTCTACATTGAAAGAAGTTCAATTTATTGTTCAAGCCTCAGTGAAGTATTCAAGAAAGTGGATTTACTACAGTGACAGAGATTTCCAGTTGGTGACACAAGAAGTACAGGATACAGAGTTTATTCAGAGCTAAAGAAAAGAAGCCACAACTTTAAATGTTTTAAAGATGAAGAATTATCATTGAAGTCAGTTATTCATGAACCAGACAGTGCATCGAATGACGACATCAATCAGTGGAATTAAATCATCTATATTCAGTGGTTTTCAGAAGATAAAGGAATGCAATGATTTTAAGTTATCTTCTTTTAATTAATTAAATTATTAATCAATTTAATTAATAAATTAATTCTTTCAGAATTAATTTATTTATTAAATTAATTAATTTAGTTGTTTAAATTATTTATTAATTTAATTCTAGAAAAGAATTAATTTAATTAAGAATTTAAATTAACTAATTTGATTAAAGGAATTTAATTTAATACTCTGTATGACCTGACCTGAAGAAATACTCTGTATGACCTGACCTGAAGAAATACTCTGTATGACCTAATACTCTGTATGACCTCTGCTAGGTCATACCGAGCTCTGCTAGGTATGACCTCTGCTAGGTCATACCGAGAGTTGGTAGAAGTACCTCAGGTCATACCGTGTTTTATATAGGTCATACCGAGTTCTGTTGCTAGGTCATACAAGTGTATTATTGTTTTATTAAATCATTTTGATTTAATTAAGCAGGTCATACAAGGCAATTGTATTATAAATCAAGACGGCTGGACAGAAAAGAAAAGGACAGATATATCAAACACACAGAAGCCTTTTCTCTCTCAAGCAAGAAACGAAGAAGCCATTTGATATCATTTCTTCTCAAGCAATTAATTCTAGTTTGTATTGTTAAATCCAAACCACTAGAAGTTGATTACTTGTATTGCTTTGATCATCTAGCAGATTTTTATCCCTAGAATTTATCTCGAACTTTGCTTTTAGCATTCGATCTTTTTATTACAAATATTAGAAAAGTTCATGTCGAATTTATTCTAAATTTGTATTAATTAGTTTGAGATAAATACTTTGTAATCCGTACTGTATTTGCAACACCCTTCAAGTTTAATATAGTTTATATTTAACTTGAATATTGTTTCATTTATATTCCGCATTAATTTGTTCTTTATTGTTAAATTCTTCAAAGGACAAATTTCGATAAAACGGTATAGTTTGTATTCAACCCCCCTTCTACAAACTTATCAGGACCTAACAATTGGCATCAGAGCCTTTTGATTGATATACAAATCAAAGATCCAATTGTTTGAGATTTTTTTTAACTCTGAAATTTTTATTTTTCTAAAAATCTCAAAAGATGTCTACTACACAGAAAGTGGCTACAGTAAAAATCCCAATGTTCAGCAAGGAGCACTATCCTATGTGGAAGAAGAAGATGCTCTTGTTTCTTCAAGTGGTTAATGTTGAATATCTTGAAGTGCTGAAGAATGGACCAAGAATTCCTATGTTTGTTGAGAAAGAGCTAATAGAGAATGATGTTGTTACTAGGGCTGCTAGGATATACCCTAAGGATCCCAAGGACTACACTTCTGCAGAAAAAGAAGATGTTGCCTTGGATGCCTGTCTACAGTTGATACTGATTGATTGTCTTGATCCAATCATGCATAATCATATTTTAAAATGTGTCTCTGCCAAACACATTTGGGATACGATTGAAATAATCAATGAAGGGACAGAGGAAGTCAGAGAGAATAAGATGGAAATTCTCACCTCTTCATATGAGCACTTCAGATCAAATCCAAGGGAAGGAAGAGTGGTTAGTATGTCTACTTCACTGGTAGCTGGAGTCCCACAGAAACAGGAAGCGAAGGTTGTTCTACCTTCCAGTCCTAACAAGGATGTAATTGTAGCTAAATATGGTGTTACATCTACAAGTCAATCTGGTGGTGATTTTTATTCTATGGAGGAGCTTGAACAGTTGGAAGATGAGTCTATGGCCTGGGTAGTGAAGAAGTTTGGAAACTTCAGGTTCAGGAGAAATCCTAGTTTCAAGTTCAAGACATATGCTGACGAATACCAGACAGGTGGTTCTTCATCCTCAAATAGCACAAGGGGTGGCTATAAAACAGGGATGGTTGAGAAGAACAAGTCTAAAGAAAAGAGCTGGGATGATACAGACAGTGAAGATGAAGAAGTTGGGAATCTTGCACTCATGGCAATAGGAGACAAACTCTTTGAGTCCATGTTATCTCCACCCAACATGTCTAAGGTAAAATTTACTGACACTGAAATGATTCATCATCTTGGTGGCACCATAAGTTGTGCACGCACTGAAAATGATAGAATAAATCTTTTAAACATAAATCTTGAAAAGGAAATAAAAGATTTAAAACTAGTGCATATCAATCAAGATGAACTTACTAATAAGGTAGCAGTTCTTGAGAAAAGGGTTAAATTGTATCAACAACTGGAAACCATTCTCAAAGATCAGATTAGTGAGCTTAAGACCAAAGCTAATGCTTATTTCAGTTCTTGTAAGACTGCTAAAGAAATTCTCAATAAGCAAGCTGTTGGTAATCATGTCAGTATAGGGTATGATTATAATGAGGCTATTGGACTGCTTGGAATTAATTCCCCTTGTAGATTCAAATCTGAAGGAAAGGTCGTTCCATATATACTTAAGGGTATTGAAACACCCTTCTGTAAGGAGTCTGAGGCAGAGCCTATGAATGAATACTCTATCATTATTGCTGAGGAGATTCATGAAGAAGATATTGCTTTGGAAGTTGAACAGTCCAAAAAGTGTATATCTATATTCCAGTCAAAGTTGCTACAACTAAAAAGACTAAATCAGATATCCATAAGTTGGATCAAAACAACTGTAGAACTAACATGCCTGCTGTTAATTCTTCTCATAAAGCATGTGGTGTGATTAATTGCATGTCTTGTGCTTTCAATGTTATGTATGCTTATTTTAATAGTAAGCATGTATCTAGTGATAAGACTGCTCCACGTCAACATGTTAATAATAAGAAGCATGTTAAAGCAAAGACTACTAGTCCTCCTCAGACTAGAGTGGATTCATTTATCCCTAAGCCTACTCAGAAATGTGTTAAGGCTGGCTATAAATGGAAACGCTCTTATGTGAAAGAGGTTGAAGTAGTTTTAGCTAAAAATGTTGTTTTGCCTGACAAAGGCCAGTTCTTTAAGTATGCCGGACCCAATCAATTTTGGGCTCCGAAGAAGGTCTAATCAATCTGATATTGCAGGGAGTTAAACAGGTAAACCGTGTTATATGGATTCTTGACAGTGGTTGTTCAAGGCATATGACCGGAGATAGAGCCCTGCTATCAGATTTGGTTGAGAAAGCTGGCCCAGTGCTTACCTTTGGAGATAACAGCAAGGGTATAACTGAGGATGTTAGGCCGATTACACAATATATAATCAAGTATGTATGAGAATAACAATCAAGAACACAAGTTTGTAAATCAACAAACTGAATTATATTAAATAATTCTCTCTTAGTGATGTTAATGAATCACAAAGAGCTACTAGGTTACAAGAATAATATTTCAATAATCGCATCCCTTCTAGGGATAACCTATATGTGTTTATATAGTACACGGTTACACAATCCTTATCTAATTGATACTCCTATAAATTAGCTATACAATTATTGCTTCAGTCTTCTATTCCGTTTCCTTAGCTGTATCAATATATTCTGCTTCTTTCCATCTTCAGAATATATTGCTTCTAGAATCTTTATCTTTGCACCGACAGCTAAGTCAACTATCACCACGTCAGACTTTATCAAACTCTGACTGGCTTCAATGTAAACTCTTCACCCAGTCAGACTTTATCAAACTCTGACTGGCTTCTAGATAAACTCTGATATGTACCTGGTACTTAAACACTGATGAACAAACGTCAGCAATTATATCTAACAATCTCCCCCAACTTGTGCATAATAAAAATGTACAAGTTAAACAGATAATTGATGATGTCAAAACATATAACAAATGCAGTGTTTAAAATATGTCAGAGTTTAATTTTAAAACAGAGTTTAAATTTAACTTAGAATAGAAAACATAAAAACTTACAGTCAGACTTTACTGAATTTCTTGGATATCAGGCACAGTCCTGATATAATCTGACAGTAACCTTCTCTCAGCTCTTTCAAGTTCAGCTATCATAATCTCTTTCAGCTCCTTATACTCTGGATCTCCTTCACCAGTTTGATATATGGCAGCCCTCAGAGAATAGATACTGTTTTTCTTCATGTCATTCCCTAGCCGAATGTAATGAGCTTTGTCTGACTCTAGGTTGAATTCTAAAACTTTTGCTCCAAGTGCTGTTGTGAATTTGGCACTATTCCTCTTCATTTCAACAATTTTTCCATAAGCATCTCTGTACTTAGGAATATAAGCACTGGAAACATTTCCTCTAAGAAGAAATTTTGATTTCATCATTCTGTCTTTTAAAACCAGAGCAGCATTATGAGTATTTCTATTTTTGATCTTCAGGAGATATAGAACATACTCTAGCTCTTCCCATAATTTCAGACGAATATCATCTTCTCCAATTCTGTAAACTCTACCATCAGCCATAAAGTATAATAAAAACTCCTTCTTCAAGCCTCTGTGGTAAATCATCTGAACAGATTCTAGTTTATCAAGGTTTTCTTGAGTAACCCCAACACCAGGTTCTGCCAGTGATGTATGATCTAAAGGACTATTATTAACTCTTTTCTCTCTGTGGGAACCCAAACCAGATTTATCATAAGATTGTTTTCCAAGTACTATTCTGGTTTGTAGAAAGTTCACCTGGCTAGGCTTCAGAGTTTCAGATAATGAGGATCTTTTGAAACCTTGGAGTGTTGAAGATAGCTGAGTTTGCACAACTTGAGCATTGTCAGAGGTTGGCACATTCTTAACAATAACATCAACTTGAGCATTGTCAGAGGTTGATTTAGCTTCAAAAACTTCAACTTGAGCTTTGTCAGAGGTTGAATAATTCTTCTTTGGTAACTGTTCTTCTTCTACCAGTATACCCTTTCCTTTATCAGCATTTGTAATCACAGGCCTCCTGGTGTATTGTATACTCTCTTTGATAACAATTCCTCTTTCTTTTCTCCTCGGAGCCTTGATAACCTTCTGTTTGTAGATTCCAGCTTCAACATCTTTCCTGTGTTCTTCAGCAAGCAATTGCTCTTCTGCCTGGATATCTTCAATAGTAACATCTTTACCATGTTCTGCTAAGAATAACTGTGTAGCAACTTCTTCATCAGTAACTGGAGATTTAGAGGAAAGAAGTAAACTTCTAACCCTTGAAGAAGACTGTCCTCCAGTGTATAATCTTTTTCCATCAGCATTTGTCTGAGCATCAGAGTTTGATCTCCTCCCTTGCCTTTGAACATTCCTTGTCCTTGGATTTTTACCTTTTGCACCACCATCAGTAGTGTCATCTTTCCGAGTCAGAGTTTGAGAGCTCTTGCATTTGTCTTGAGGCACTCTCTCCCCCTTTTTGACATCATCAGACAGCAAAACTGATGTGAGCAATTCAATGGAAGTTGCAATTTCATCCAACTTAGTTGACATTTTGACTTGATTTTCTTCAACCTTGGACAACCTGGAATCAAAAACTTTATGATCTTTACATAAAGAAATATATAATGATTTATCCTTCTGTTGTGTAAGTGCCCTTGCAGCTATATCATTCCTTAGACCTTCAATAACCTTGTCAGAAGCATCAAAACGATTGTTTAATGATTTGACTTGGATAATTGTGGCTTTGAGATGAGTGAGAAGCTCTGGATTTGTAATCTCTTTAGATGACTTTGTGACAAAGTCTGCAGCTCTCTCATCAGAAAAGATAGTATCCTTGTTCGACCAATTTGAAAAGTACATCTCTTGAAAATGAGCATCTGTAGCTCTTTGAGCAGCAACTCGTGCAGAATGATCAACAGAGTTTGCAAAAGAATCAGCATTAGAAGAATCAGGAACATCTTCTTCAGCATCATCTTGAGCTCCCTCACTATTATCAGAGTTTGCAGTATTCTTTGCAACATTCTCATCATTTTTAGCTACAGCCTCTTGTACTGGAATCTCTGCAATAATCTCTGGAACATTTTCTGTAGCATGTGCAGCAACATTCTCAGTAGCATCAGTATTTAAAGTCTGATCAACTTCCTCACCCTTTTCAAGTACCTGGTGAGTATCAGAGAGAATCTCTGTGTGAGTAGCCATAGATTCTTCAAGAACAACCGTGGCTTGATCA
Organism: Heracleum sosnowskyi; assembly: GCA_030848705.1. Lineage (NCBI taxonomy): Eukaryota > Viridiplantae > Streptophyta > Magnoliopsida > Apiales > Apiaceae > Heracleum > Heracleum sosnowskyi. Next base: position 77,505,568 of record CM061239.1, read on the forward strand.
GCTTCCACACCCTCTGTTTCATCAAAATCTTCAAGATGGTCAGAGTTTACAGAGTTGTGTGCTTCAACTTCCATATCAAATCCTTGTGGCTCAAAAATCTCAGCCTCTGCTTCAGCATTTGCCAAGTCAGACATAGAGGCTGCTTCAACATTTTCTGTAGCCTCCTGAACAATAATTTCAGGAGCTTCAACTGCAATCTCCTGATTTCCAGCTTCAGGAGCTTCAAATGTCTCTTCAACATTTGCTCTATCCTCTGCGGACATAGTAGCTTCATTTGTAGCTTCCTGAATCACAACATTTGAGTCTTCTTGTAATTCAGCTTCATCCAAATCATCAAAAAGATAATTTGCTACGAACTTCCTCCGCTTGACAAGCACAGCTGCTTCTACATTGTCAGCTCTGGATCGATTTGCTCTCCTCTTTTTAGATGTACCAACAGAGTTTGGCACAGAAGATTTTGAGATACCAACTTCAGTAGCTGGCTTAGCAATCCTTGCAGGTTTTGTACCAACATGCTTAGTCCTACCACTAGTCCGTGGATGAACTGTAGAGGCTTCAGCATTTACTGGTTCTGATGGCTGTTGTGGTTGAGGTTGAGGGTTTAAGAACTGAAGCACTGTCTCAGGCAACAGCAATTCACCAACACTAACCTTCTTTAAATCCTTATTAGTAAGGTCAGAGAATACCCTTTTGTGCAATTTGAAAGAGGGAATTACGTCCTCCTCATCAATCTCAACATTTGGAACACAAGCAGAGAATAAAATTTGACAAAATCTAGAAAAATAGACTACATGCCTATTCTCTGTTAACTTCTCACCTATGTTCATCAAAACAAGTCTAGCAAAATCATAATTACTGTCAAAGAGAAGTGAATACCCGATTTTCAGACTGTCGATTGGAATCGCATCCCAATTTGTACATTTCTTCCCGAACACCCTTGTTATGCAATCGAAAAAGAAACTTCATTCTGTTCGTAAAAAAGGTCGCTTCAGTTGGCCTATCTTTTCCAAAGATCCAGTATACCCAATAGCTTGCATCATTCTCTGAAGATCAGTATCACCAACACTTATGGTGTACGCGTCAGACTCTGCAAAGCCCATTGCTTCACGAACAGTTCCTGGAGTTATGACAAACTCTGTCTCCTGGAACTCAAAAACTATGGATGGGGTACCAGAATCACCACCATCATCATAGACACCAGTCTCCCAGAAAGCTTTGATCTGAGATCCATAAAGCTTTTCAGGCTCCACCAAAGCACGCCCAATTGCTGACTGAGCAAGAAAATCTTGTATTATATGAAACGCCTCTGGTGCATTGACAGTGTTTAATGGGGCTGCATAATTATTAGGAACGAACTCTAACCCAGAAGAAACAAAAGCTGTAGTTGCCATTAGTACGAATTGAGAAGAAAAATCAAAGAATCTGATTCAAAAGCTTCAAGAGAGTTTGTGTGTAGAAAAGTGTTTGGGAATATGCTTGTGTGACAATAGATGTGTGTTGGAGTAAGATGTGAAAAGTTTAGACGAAGGTGTGTGTATTTTATAAATGTAAAATTCAAAATTAAAAACTGAACAGTTTTTAATCATTAATACACAACTGTCTTACTCCGTTAACTGTGTTAGTGGGACACGTGGCACACATGCAATGACTATGACAGCAAGAATTGACAGTTTTCAATGCGCATGCGCAGTAAAAACATCAATAATTACTACCTGTTACACTTTTCTAGGAAATTAACCTCTCTCCTCTGTTTAAAACATTCTTGAACAACTGTCCAATCATACTCTTTTTGTATTTTCAAAACAAATGTCTTTTCTCAAAAATCATAATTTATCTGAAACAAGCAAAATTTATTTTAATCAACAGAGATTAAAATGAAATTACCTCGGCGTAGAGTACACAAATCATCAGTGTTTGCCAATCCTTCTCCTTTATAAATAAACTCTTTTCACAAACTGTACAGGTGTGAGTATTTGTGTGTGAATTAGCAGAGTTTACTGAATATGAATATTTAGACCATCTCAAAGTGCATAAAATCCACAGACTAAAGCAGTAAAAACTGATTACCTAAACTCTCATGTATAACATAAAATCTGATTTTATATCTAAACTCTGTATACTGATATCCTTTCATTTGGATATATCTTTTATTTTTCACCCCCTTTCTATATATATATATATTTTTTAATTTTTTAATTTTTTTTTTTAATTTTTCCAGTAATCAGTGGTTGGCACTAGTCACCAAAAATCAAAAATTTTAGCCCTTATTTCATACAATAAGTTCCTGGATCTTCCTAGGCACAACATGATCTCAAAGGAATTTGTGCTCTGTTTGGCATCTTTTGATTTGAGGGTGAATTATTTGCAATTTATAATCAGAGTTTAGACTTTTCATCAGTTAATACAATTAATTTATGAGAGAAAATGCAAACAGCTAATACAGACTCAGTGTATAGGATCAATAAACTAAGAGATGCTATAAATATAGAGACAGTATCATGCTATGTAAAACTTCTGTACATTTTGTAATCAGAATTTATAATACTTAGAAGAATTCATGATGACTTACTGAAAATCATGCTTCATACATTTTTCTTCATCGGTCAATGTGTTTCAGAAAAAAAAATCATAATCAGAGTTTAACATCAGACTTTAACCGACAGAGTATGACTAACAGAGTTTACTTTCAGAGTTTATGACACTGGTACTCATAACAGTTAATACATGCAAGGAATCATGAGCATAAAAATCAAACATGTATAGTTTTTGAGTCTAACCCTTATCTCTAGTCGAAACCAGAGATCATTCCAAGTTCATTTACCAATCTTGTAAAGGTAGCTTCACTCAAAGGTTTGGTGAAGATATCTGCAAGTTGTTGGTCTGTAGACACAAAATGAAGCTCAATGTTTCCTTCTTCCACATGTTCTCTGATAAAATGATACCTTATGCTGATGTGCTTGGTCATGGAGTGCTGTACTGGATTTCCTGTCATAGCAATAGCACTTTGGTTATCACAGAAAATAGGTATTTTAGAGTACCTCAAACCATAATCCAGCAACTGATTCTTCATCCACAGAATCTGTGCACAACAGCTACCAGCAGCTATATACTCTGCTTCTGCTGTGGATGTGGAAATTGATTTCTGTTTCTTGCTGTACCAAGAAACCAATCTGTCACCTAAGAATTGACAGCTTCCACTTGTACTTTTTCTATCTATCTTACAGCCTGCAAAATCTGCATCAGAGTAACCAATTAGCTTAAACTCTGATTCTCTAGGATACCACAAACCCAAGGTTATGGTTCCTTTGAGATATTTGAAAATCCTTTTTACAGCTGTTAGATGAGGCTCTCTGGGATCTGCTTGAAATCTTGCACAAACACATGTTGCATACATGATATCAGGTCTAATTGCAGTAAGATACAGTAAAGACCCTATCATTCCTCTGTAGTTTGTCATATCTACTGAGGCTCCTGTGTCTTTGTCTAGCTTTGTTGCAGTAGCCATGGGAGTTGTAGCAGATGAACTATCAAGCATACCAAATTTCTTGAGAAGATTTCTGGTATATTTTGCTTGATTGATAAAAATACCATCATCTGTTTGCTTGACCTGTAAGCCTAGAAAGTAACTAAGCTCTCCCATCATGCTCATTTGGTATCTGGACTGCATAAGCTTTGCAAACTTCTTACAAAGTTTGTCATTAGTAGATCCAAAAATAATATCATCTACATAAATTTGAACTAAAAGCAAATCATCACCAGAATTGAAATAAAACAAGGTTTTATCAATTGTACCTCTTGTGAACCCACTTTCTAAAAGAAATTGAGCAAAAGTTTCATACCATGCTCTTGGTGCTTGCTTTAGTCCATATAATGCCTTGTCAAGCCTGTAGACATAATCTGGATTCTTGGGATCTACAAATCCTGGTGGTTGTTCAACAAACACTTCTTCTTCAAGCTTCCCATTGAGAAAAGCACTTTTCACATCCATCTGAAAGACTTTAAACTTCTTGTATGCAGCATAGGCCAGAAAAATTCTTATGGCCTCCAATCTTGCAACTGGAGCAAAGGTTTCATCATAGTCAATCCCTTCCTATTGTGAATAACCTTTAGCCACAAGTCTAGCCTTGTTTCTTGTAATCACACCTTCACTGTCAGTCTTGTTTCTGAAAACCCACTTTGTACCTACAATTGATCTATTCTTTGGTCTAGGTACAAGTGTCCAGACTTCATTTCTTTCAAATTCATTTAACTCTTCTTGCATTGCTGTAATCCAATTAGCATCTTGAAGAGCTTCCTCCACCTTCTTTGGTTCTGTTTGAGACAAGAAAGCATGATACAGACACTCATTATTTGTTGCACTTCTAGTTCTCACACTAGCATCAGGATCTCCAATTATGAGATCAGGTGTGTGTGCCTGTGTCCACTTTCTTGCTGTTGGTAAGTGGTTTCTTGCATCATTATTGGATCCTCCCCCTTGATCCATGCTCTCCTGATTCATAAGTTGACTTTCTGCAGCATCTGAGGCTCCCCCTGAATTGGATGGCTCAGAGTTTGAACTGTCAGAGTTTGAATCAGTTTCCTCAACTGACTCATTTTCTGTGTCTTGTTGAGCTTCTTCACGCTCCCCCTCAACTGGTTCTCTATGTTGTTCAATTTGAGAATTTTCAGTTTCTCTAGTATTTACCAGTAGAGGTTCAGAGTATGCTTCGTCAGAGTTTATCAGAACCGCTTCATCAGAGTTTGTCGGTACTGCTTCATCAGAGTTTACATCATCAGAAAATAAACCTTCATTTTCAAAGCGCAGTTGATCATATTCAATTTCATCTTCAAGTCCAGTTATTTTCTTGTCATCAAATGACACATGTATGGATTCCATGATCACTTTAGTTCTCAGATTGTAAACTCTGAATGCTTTTGTTGATAATGGATAGCCAACAAAGATTCCTTCATCAGCTTTTAACTCGAACTTGGTCAACTGTTCAGGATGAGTCTTCAACACAAAGCATTTGCATCCAAATATATGAAAATATTTCAAATTTGTCTTCTTATTTTTCACCATCTCATATGGTGTTTTACCATGCTTGTTGATCAATGTTGCATTCTGAGTAAAACAAGCAGTTTGAACAGCTTCTGCCCAGAAATAGGTTGGTAACTTTGCTTCATCAAGCATAGTTCTGGCAGCTTCGATTAGAGTTCTGTTCTTTCTTTCAACTACACCATTTTTCTGTGGAGTTCCAGGTGCAGAAAATTCTTGTTTCACTCCTCTTTCTTTGCAGAAAGCTTCCATGATTGAGTTTCTGAATTCAGTTCCATTATCACTTCTTATAATTTTCACTTTGTACTGTGATCCTTTGTCCAGTAGATTTACATGATCCATCAGAGTTTGAGCAGTTTCATCCTTCTTTGATAAGAAATACACCCATGTATATCTAGTATATTCATCAACAATTACTAGAGCATATTTCTTTCTGCCCATAGACATCACATTCACTGGTCCAAAGAGATCAACATGTAGAAGATGATAAGGTTCCACTACTGAAGATTCAGATTTGCTCTTGAAAGATGACTTCCTTTGCTTGGCTTTTTGACAAGAATTACATAGGCCATCTAAGCTAAGTATTGACTTGGGAAGTCCCCTTACAAGATCCTTTCTTATTAGCTCATTAATGTTGTTCAAATTGAGATGAGAGAGCTTCTTATGCCAGTTCCAACTCTCTTCATTTGACATTTTTGCAGTCAGACACACTGTTTTTCCATCAGAGTTTGTTACCAAACTTGCTTCATAAATGTTGTTGTGCCTGTGTCCAACTAGAACAACTCTTCCAGTAGATTTACTGATAACTTCACAATATTCATTATGAAAATCTACATGGTTTCCTCTATCACAGATTTGACTCACAGATAGCAGATTATGCTTGAGTCCTGAGACTAGAGCTACATTTGTGATGATGACACTTCCAAGATTAATATTGCCATATCCCAGAGTGTGTCCTATGTTGCCATCTCCATAGGAAACCTTTGGGCCAGCCTTCTCCTCAAAATCTGATAGCAGGGCTTTATTTCCAGTCATATGTCCTGAGCATCCACTGTCCAAGATAAGTGTGCTCTCTTTTATACCCTGCAATCACAAACAAACACTAAGTGTTAGTTTTAAGGACCCAGACTTGCTTGGATCCTTTGTCTTTCTTAACAGTGTTAGCTTTTGCAGCGGAATCACTATCAACAGAGTTTAAACTAACATTGTCAGACTTTATACTTGCAGAGTTTGTCCTAACCCACTTCAAGTTGGGCTTTGGCTCATAATAGTTATGATAAATAGCATGATAACTCTTACAAGTATAAATAGAATGCCAAGTGCTCCCACAGTGTGTGCATAATGTCTGTGGTTTAACCCTTACATAATCATTCTTTACTCCTGATTTAGAAGGTAAAGAATTAATATCTTTGTTCTTATTACAAAATCTAGCAAGATGGTTAGAACTACCACAGTTATAACATGTTTTTCTTGGAGCAGCAGCAGTAGGCAAATGATTATTTCTTTTATTTATGCCTATCTTTCCATTCCTATTTTTCTTGGATCCTTTTGGTTTCATGGCAGATTTTACCTCTTTGAGCTTATGATTGAACTGTTTTCCTGTCATTAAACCAACATTAACCTGTTTTTCACAGACTTTTACTGGTTTTCTAACAGCTTCTATTTCCATAAGTTTTTCTGTTATAATATTTTCCTGTCTTTCACAGGTTTCATCTGATTCCATATCAGCTTCTCTTATTACAACAGATTTTAACTTATTGGTTTCTGGAACAAATTTCACAGGTTTAAGTTGTGGTTTAACCTTAACCTTGTCTTTAAACCTAAGTTCATCATTTTCACAATAGCCTAAACCTACAGAATCTGTCTGAAACACTTGATGAGTGTCTCTTCCAGAGTCTGTCCAAGTCTTGATTATTTTTCTTTCTTTTTCTAGATCAGATTCTAGTTGCTTATATCTTTTGAGCAACTCCTGTTCAACATAAACAGCATCATCTCTTTCTTTTTGAATCTGCTTCATATTTTCAAGTTCTCCTTCAAGAAACTTGTTTCTATCTTTAAGACAAAGATTCTCATATTTAATTCTCTCATTCTCTAAAGTCTGATCCCTATAACTAACATGTACACTTTTCAGATATACTCTTAATTCAAATATATTGTCAGTATCATAAGCATAAGTAGTTAGGGGTACCTTATTTCCAGATGATTCAGTCTCATCTTTGACAGTTGCCATAAGAGCATAATTTACTCCATCATCAGAGTCTGAAGTATCTGCCCAGTCTTTGCCTTTAGAGATGAGTGCTTTTTCAGATTTGCCTTTCTTGCACTCTGGGGCATAGTGACCCATCTCCTTACACCTGTAGCACTGGATTTCAGATTTATCCTTCTTGCCAGACTTGGTCTCCCTTCCATCAGACTTTCTAAAACTTTTCCTTTCAGAGTTTGAATCTCTCCTTGAGAATCTCTTTCCTTTCTTGAAGTTCTTGAATCCCATCTTCTTGAAGGTCTTCACCATCAATGCAGCCATTTGCATCATCTGTTCTTCATCATCCTCAGAGTCAGAAGCTTCATCAGAGTTTGAGTCATCATCAGAGTTTGATGACTCACTTTCAGATTTAATGACTAAAGCCTTTCCCTTGGCTTTCTTCCTTGATGATTCCTTCTTGATGGGCTTCTCCTCAACTTTGAGAGCAACAAATTTTGTCTTTTTACTCATTCTTCTATTTCTTTGTTCTATCTCCAGTTCATGAGTTTTCAACAACCCATAGATTTCATCAAGATCTGTATCAGCAAGTTCATAATTATCTCTTATTGTTGTTGTCTTTAGATCCCACTTTTCAGGTAGAGATAACAGAAACTTGAGATTAGACTCTTCAAGATCATATTCTTTATCAACTAGAGATAAATCATTCAGTAGTTTACAGAATCTGTCATATGTCTCAGTCAAGGTTTCATTGGCTCTTGAATCAAAGTGCTCATACTCCTGAGTTAGTATGGTCCTCCTATTCTTCTTAATAGCACCTGTTCCTTGGCATCTGACTTCTAGAGCATCCCATATTTCTTTGGCAGTCTTGCAGCCAATTACTCTGTTAGACATCACATTATCTAAGGCACTGTGTAGAAGATGTCTAACTTTTGCATCTTTTGCAATTGATGAGATGTCCTCAGGAGTCATATCTTTCTTTTCCTTTGGAACAGTCTTTTGTTCTTGACCATCAACAACAGGAGTCAATTTAGTCGGCATATGAGGACCATCATATATTCTGTCAAGGTATTCTGGATCTGTAGCCTCCAGAAACATGGTCATCTTCACCTTCCAAATTGGATACTCCACTGGCCTGAGAATTGGAACCCTGATTGTTTCATACCGACTCACAGAATTAGGTTTAACCTGTTCAACCTTGGGAGAAGTTTGATTTTCTTCAGACATGATTATTACTGTGTTTGAATCAAAAAACTGTATATATTAAACAGCCTTGGCTCTGATACCAATTGTTAGGCCGATTACACAATATATAATCAAGTATGTATGAGAATAACAATCAAGAACACAAGTTTGTTAATCAACAAACTGAATTATATTAAATAATTCTCTCTTAGTGATGTTAATGAATCACAAAGAGCTACTAGGTTACAAGAATAATATTTCAATAATCGCATCCCTTCTAGGGATAACCTATCTGTGTTTATATAGTACACAGTTACACAATCCTTATCTAATTGATACTCCTATAAATTAGCTATACAATTATTATCAATTAAGGATTGCTTCAGTCTTCTATTCCGTTTCCTTAGCTGTATCAATATATTCTGCTTCTTTCCATCTTCAGAATATATTGCTTCTAGAATCTTTATCTTTGCACCGACAGCTAAGTCAACTATCACCACGTCAGACTTTATCAAACTCTGACTGGCTTCAATGTAAACTCTTCACCCAGTCAGACTTTATCAAACTCTGACTGGCTTCTAGATAAACTCTGATATGTACCTGGTACTTAAACACTGATGAACAAACGTCAGCAATTATATCTAACAGAGGATATGGCCTATTTGAAATCAAGAAATGTTATCAGTCAATAAGAACATCAATGTTACATTTGATGACACCAAACTCCCTAATATCCAAAAAGAAGATTCATCTGAAAAGCTGAAGTTTGATAACTTGCCAGACTCAGAATTAGATGATGCATCCCCACCTGAAGTTATTGATGGTACTGATAATAACAATGATGATAATGATCATGGTGATGGTGATGGTGGTGGAAACACTGGTAACAATGGAGATACCACCAACACTGGAGAAGAATCATCAAGGCAATCAAGCAACAACTCAGGGGGAGCAAATGAAGGATCAACTAGTCACTCACAACATCAAAGTGAAACTCAAGGTGAATCATCAAGATCAAATCTTCCAAGACAGATTGTATGGAATAAAGCTCATCCTTTTGAGCTAATCATTGGTGATCCAGATGTTGGAGTTAAAACTAGAAGTGCAACTCAGAATGAATGTCATTATTCAGGGTTTCTTTCTGAAATGAAACCAAAGAAAATTGAGGAAGCACTGACTGATCCTGATTGGGTGATTGCTATGAAAGATGAACTCAATCAATTTGAACAACAACAAGTTTAGAAGCTGGTACCTAGACCAAAGAACAAGAAAGTAGTTGGTACTTGGTGGGTATTCAGAAATAAATTAGATGAAGATGGCATAATCACAAGAGACCAAGCATATTGACATCATGTATCATTTTATCCGAGAGCATGTCATGAATGGTACTGTGGAGTTACTCTTTGTACCCACAGAAGAACAGACTGCAGATATATTCACTAAATCTGTTGACGAATCCACATTTATCAAGTTAGTTGGTAAATTGGGTATGTTAAACAGTCTTAGTGATTAACAATATCTCTGTCATGTTTGTTCTTTCAAAAAGTCATTTTCTCTTGCTAATATTGAATGATATATTTTGCCAATTCTTGTTTAGAGTAAAGCTTGTTAATTTAAATATTCTGAATAATTTATTTTCTTTAAAAATACTTTTCTCATATTTTTTAAATGGAGAAACTTATTTTTATTGAAAATTTATTTATTTAGAATCATTTAAGTTAGTTTCAGATTGTAAATATTGTTGTTTAAATATTTCTGCAAGTTTATATTATTTTTATGCTGTAAACTGCTTAGCGTTTGTGTGAGTAAGTTAAAATGAATTATTTTCTCTAAAAATATTTTTCTCAAATTTTACAAGTTAAAATTGTAGAGAAATCTATTTTTATTGAAAATCTTGTATTTTAAAATATTCGTAGTTTCCTGTAAATAGTTTTATGTAAATAGTTTCCTGTAAATAGTTTCTTGTAAATAGTTTCCTGTAAATATTTTTTTTATTTTATTTTTATTGCTTATTATTTATTATCTTTTATTTTCTATTTGTCTTAGATGTTTGTGTAAATATATTGTATATATTATTTCTGATCTAGCTCTTGCTTAGCTGGAAATTCAGTGCCAAATCCAATTCAGGTATTACTTTCTATCTCTCAATCCACTTCTTTTACTGTTGCTGAACCCAAGTGGTTGTTAGGGCTGACCAAGGGATTGTAGATCCACAATCTTTATCCCAGGTCTTAGAGCCAAACAATGAGTCTACAACTTCATTACTTGACCTCTCAGCCTAAACAGAAATCAAATGTTAAACAAAGAAGTATTTTGATTGAAACAGTGAGTGATCCCACAGCTCTGCCTCCTCTAAAGAAATTCAATATATACTGAGGCATCTGTCAGCCCATCTGTATCCTCTCAATAGGATATGGACTTTGAAATGGCCAATGAACTGTATCTAGAGACATTCTCTCAACAGGATGAATCTATTGAAATTCGCCATAGGGTCATGGCACTTTGTACTGAGTCAAGCACACTCTCATTACTCACAATGGGAGAAAACAATTTCATTAGATGAAACTCAGGACACAGTGAAAGCAGAGCACATGCAACTGGTTACAGTGCCTACCATTGTTACGGTAGAAGTGCCTTCATAGGCATCTGAGGGAAAATTTGATTCTTTGCCAAATTTAAATAGAATCATTTTCTCCCCTCCCAGAGTGAACATCTCTGGCTCCCTAAGGGATTTTCCACTCGCAGATTTATCTGGAGAAAGTGGAAGGCAACTTGGTCAGTCTATCACTGAAGCAATTCAGATTTCAAATCCAAGTGATTTGATAGACATGATTGAGGATCGGGATTTGCGAACTCCCATTGCACCACCACTGACCTCTCTTGAAGAGGCTAGGGTGAGTTTCAATGCAGGTACTGATCAAAAAGGAGCAATCAGACAGCTAATGTTGAGTGATAAGAGTCAAACACTGAGTGAAACACATGCACGTGAGATGAGTGATACACTTACAAGAGAAATTCAAGTGAGTGCACACACAGACACATACACTGCAATGTAGTTAGCTCACATAGCTGATCTACAGGAACATATATTCAAAACCCAGGCTGATAAAGAAATTTTGCAAGCACAAGTGGTTGAACGGTCTTCTTCTTCCACCTCTGTCAACAATCAGCTGGGACTGCTCAAGGAAATATTGAAGACATTTACTACCCAAGATCAACTCCATCAACTATCTCAACTCCTACTGGCTTCAGAAACTCATAAAGTAAAATCTGTAGAGAATTCCTCAACTAAGGGGGAGAAGTTTATAGAGAAGTTTCTAGAGAAATTTGGAGAAGCTAGGAGGAGGGAGCTGAAAAAGATATAAAAGGAAAAGGAGGAGTTTCAGGGGAGTAAAGGTAAGTTAGCTCTTTCTTGTATAGAGCTTAGGTAAATCAAGACAGGTTCAATGTTATCATATGTTCAGTCTAAAGGAACATCTGTGTTGTATTTATCTTTACTGGTGAAATCTGAAAATGTCATATTTGATCCAGAACTTTCTAGTATTTACTTAGGCTTAAGAGTCTTATCTTTTTCTTGGTTTTAGTTGAGTGATCCTCTAGGTATTTGGTTGTTATTCTCTAACAAACAAATAGGGGGAGATTGAAAGGCATATGCAATAGCCTATTTGTAATTCGAGGATTCTACTCAACTTAAACAAGAATGTAATAAGTAAATATTAGATTAAAGGTCACAGGAATCTCAGAGAGTTTTATCTGTCAAGAGATTGAAGATTAAAGTCATCTACAGACTTGAAGTTATTCTACATTGAAAGAAGTTCAATTTATTGTTCAAGCATCAGTGAAGTATTCAAGAAAGTGGATTTACTACAGTGACAGAGATTTCCAGTTGGTGACACAAGAAGTACAGGATACAGAGTTTATTCAGAGCTAAAGAAAAGAAGCCACAACTTTAAATGTTTTAAAGATGAAGAATTATCATTGAAGTCAGTTATTCATGAACCAGACAGTGCATCGAATGACGACATCAATCAGTGGAATTAAATCATCTATATTCAGTGGTTTTCAGAAGATAAAGGAATGCAATGATTTTAAGTTATCTTCTTTTAATTAATTAAATTATTAATCAATTTAATTAATAAATTAATTCTTTCAGAATTAATTAATTTATTAAATTAATTAATTTAGTTGTTTAAATTATTTATTAATTTAATTCTAGAAAAGAATTAATTTAATTAAGAATTTAAATTAACTAATTTGATTAAAGGAATTTAATTTAATACTCTGTATGACCCGACCTGAGGAAATACTCTGTATGACCTGACCTGAAGAAATACTCTGTATGACCTAATACTCTGTATGACCTCTGCTAGGTCATACCGAGCTCTGCTAGGTATGACCTCTGCTAGGTCATACCGAGAGTTGGTAGAAGTACCTCAGGTCATACCGTGTTTTATATAGGTCATACCGAGTTCTGTTGCTAGGTCATACAAGTGTATTATTGTTTTATTAAATCATTTTGATTTAATTAAGCAGGTCATACAAGGCAATTGTATTATAAATCAAGACGGCTGGACAGAAAAGAAAAGGACAGATATATCAAACACACAGAAGCCTTTTCTCTCTCAAGCAAGAAACGAAGAAGTCATTTGATATCATTTCTTCTCAAGCAATTAATTCTAGTTTGTATTGTTAAATCCAAACCACTAGAAGTTGATTACTTGTATTGCTTTGATCATCTAGCGGATTTTTATCCCTAGAATTTATCTCGAACTTTGCTTTTAGCATTCGATCTTTTTATTACAAATATTAGAAAAGTTCATGTCGAATTTATTCTAAATTTGTATTAATTAGTTTGAGATAAATACTTTGTAATCCGTACTGTATTTGCAACACCCTTCAAGTTTAATATAGTTTATATTTAACTTGAATATTGTTTCATTTATATTCCGCATTAATTTGTTCTTTATTGTTAAATTCTTCAAAGGACAAATTTCGATAAAACGGTATAGTTTGTATTCAACCCCCCTTCTACAAACTTATCAGGACCTAACAGCAGCACAACTCCGATTGGAGGGAAGGGACCTTTTTCCGGAGCACGCCACAATACACGATGATCAGTCGTTGTATCGTACTCACACTTTTCTACTAGTAGATGGACGACATCTTAACACGATTATCACCCTAGCCGCATATGGGCTTTGTATCTGCTGGACTGTCCTACAGCCTCTTACGCGAGATAAGTGCTGGACTACCCAGCAACCTCTTACGCTATAATCAGAGATACTGTCCAACAGCCTCCTTCGCGTTTCCTTCTGGTCCCGGATAAAAATCAATGAAACGGGAATCAGATTTTAATCCTGATTCCCCAAGTACAAATACTTGTCAAAACTTTGCAACAGTTCAGATTCCTTACTCCAGAGTATTTGGAGGGAGTAAGTCACAGTGTGGGTTGACATCAGTCAACGAAACTACGAATGATTACCACGTATTTTGAAATTACGACCTGGGAGTTTTTGTAAAATACCTTTAGTTCTGATAAATCAGAACTCGAAAACATACTCACTTTTAATGAAAGAGGCAAGTGAAATCATATGTTCACTTCCTGAGATGGATTCCCAATTTTTGATAAGTTCAAATCAAAATCATCATTCGAGATAAATAATTAAAGTAGTTGGGAACCCCTATTATACTCTCATAAATCCTTTTGAGATCAGAAAATATTTGCGTAAATACTAGAACCTTAAATAATAATATAACAAGGTTCTATGATTTTTAAATCATTTTTGGGAATATTTAATAAATATTAAAATAATAAATATTGAATTATGATTCAATATAATTCCACTTAAGTGAATATTTAAGTTAATATTCACTTAATTAAATAAATATCCAAATAATAAATATTGAATTATTATTCAATAATATTCCACTTAAGTGAATATTCAAATAATATTCACTTATTTAAATAAATATTCAAAATAATATTTTTAATAATATTATTTAATACCTCACATTAAATATCCAATAATATACATATATTGGAATATTTAATAACATATTTAAAATATAGTTGTCCCTGGACCCTCCAGTTTCTGACAGTATAATCAAGTCAAAATAGTAATTTAACTCTCGGTCTAATATTTTAAAAATCATCGTATGAGTGCTCTATTCTTAGAGCCTTTAAAACCTCGGTTTATATTTAGTATTTACATAGCATATAAACCTTATATCTTATTAAAGCTTTTTATCAAAAGCGTAAACAATTATAAATCTTCTCACAGCATTATCACAGCATTAAAGCAGAATATGTCACAATATTAATCACAACAGCATCACTTATATGATGTAGGGTTTGAAAACTTGCATCTATCATATGCATATTATCATCTCCATAGTTTAAAAATCCAACCACATCCATATACGATGTACGGTTTGAAAGCATGCATAATATCATATGCATATATTACATTTGAAAGCATGCATCTATCATATGCATCATTAGTATAAGTAATTTAAAATTACATCATGGAATGAGAAAACTTGCCTCGGGTCCTTGGTTGTTAGGGGTTCAAGAACTTGCCGGGAAATCTATAAACAAAGAAATACCCGATCAGTCCCCTGGCTTAATCATTTAAAGTGCATTTAACTTAAGCACTAACGTTCTATTAGCGAACATCACATGTCCCGCTCTTGGTCACCTATAACCTCATGAAATTCCTTAAACTCTTAAGTCAAAAGTTTGGGTGGAAATCTATTCTCAAAACCCAAGTACTTTACCATTACTAAACTTATCGTTTTAACCATCCCCTTAAGGGTATTTCACTCGCGCAACTTTTGTTCCCGCATTTTTATAAAATCACAAACTTATCTTTTTAACACGAAACCTTCTAGGTTTTTTTGCTAACAATCCATTCTAGTATCCTTTTTAATATCTCGACCCAATTCCATTTTTAAAGGGCTTGATCACAATCACAAAGTTCATGCAATGAACTACTTAGTTATCCGAAACCGCTTTCACTAAAACGGATGTTTCTCCTAAACCGTAAATTGAAACGATACGATTCTTTCGCCAAAATAAACTAAAAAACAGAGCCTACATGATCATGGTCAGAAACCTCATTGTTATGTCTACAAGGTAGCCGTGGTCTCTGTCAAATCTTTCTAAGGAAAATCCGACATGGTAACGATGCTTAAACGTGATTCCCGTGTTTAAAACACTCTAATCAATTCACCAATCCATAACCAAGCAATCACAACCCAAGGATCTCATCTAAACCATATTATTTCTGTCTAACGTGCTCATCACATCATTCACAAGTTCAACCATTATTTAATCCACTAAACACCATGATTATCATGAAAATCATCTCTACATCATACTACACTACTAGAAAAAGCTAATAGACATCACTAATCATTCTTAACATAATCACTAATAACAAAGTATAATCATAAGGGTGAGAGGGTTTATACCTTCCTTGATGCTTGGTAAAGACTATCAATATCTTATATATCCTTGCTTGATCCTTAAACATCCTTAACAAGCCTAAAACTTCAAGAACAAATCAAGAATCCAAACATTACTATTCATTTCTACTATTCATCATCAACTTTGATTCAATTTTTAAGCATGATAACAACCATGGATGATGATGAGATCAAGGATTTACCTTAGTCTAGGGATGAGGGTGATTTAGAGCCCAAGAACATGAATTATGGTTGAGTAGAACTTGTAGAAATTTTTCTAAGCTTTTGGAAAATAAAAATGGTCGAATGTGAAGGTGTTCTTGATGCATCTTTTCTTTTCTTTGATTTTCTTTTCTTTTTGTTTTTGTCTAATTAACACTTAATTGGATGCATCTCTTTTGTGTGGTTGTGGTGAAGTTTTGTCATCCAAGACACATGGCTTTTTAACTTGTGGTTTGTGGTGAAAGTGGTGACAAGGTGGTGATTCATCACCTTGTCACACCTATGTCATCCTCCTGCATCATGCTTATGTCATAATTTGTGTCATCAATCCTCTTATATGTTGTACTTGATGATCTTATATGATATTTCTCCCTTGGCTAGGGTTTAATCCATAATTCGTTACGCTTCTGTTTCGCGATAGGTTCCAGTGATTTTAAAAACGTTTCTCTGTACCAATGTTAGGAGGTACTTCCTTGATCTTTCCATTACCTTGGTTTAATATATGATCCTAGATTTCTCACCTTGGTTTAAGATATGATCATGGATTTCTCATTCTACATACTTTCTCAAAACGATCAAATCAATACATCCTTGATTGTCCGATGAATAGTGATCAAAATTCAAAGTTGGAATCTCCCGATTCTGATCGCATTTACATTCACTTATTCTCCTTATACATCACTAATATAACTTCGAAACACTCATTCCATGTCTTCCATATAGTGTGGTCTGAAATAGTTTTCATCGGCAAATTCACTATTCATCAACATTTACTATTCATCAAAATTTTTTAACTAAGTCCAAAATTTGGGGTTATTACAGTTACACCATGTCTGTTTATCAATGTGAGATTTTGAGTATAGCATGCTATATTGACTGATTCTACCCAAAAATATGTAGGCAGCTTAGCTTCTTCCAACATAGTTCTGCCAGTTTCAATAAGAGTTCTATTCTTTCTTTCAACTACTCCATTTTGCTGGGGTGTGCCAGGAGCAGAAAATTGTTAAATTATTCCTTTGTATTTGCAGAACTCTTCCATCTTTGAATTCTTGAATTCAGTACCATTATCACTTCTCAGAATCTTGACTTTGTACTTTGAGCCTGTCTCTATCATTCTCACATGGTCCAACAGTATCTCAGGAGTCTCATCTTTTCTGTGCAGAAAGTACACCCAGGTGAATCTAGAGTATTCATCAACAATTACAAGTGTGTACCTTTTCTTACTAATGGACATAATGTTGACTGGTCCAAATAAGTCAAGGTGTAGCATGTGATATGGTTCACCAATAGAGGATTCAGATTTACTCTTAAATGATGTCCTTTTCTGTTTTGCTTTTTGACATGCATCACAGAGTCCATCAGGAGTATACAAAGCTTTAGGTAGTCCTCTAACCAAATCTTTCTTCACCAACTCATTGATATTGCTGAAGTTGAGATGAGAAAGCTTCTTGTGCCAATTCCAACTTTCATCTACTAAGGCTTTACTGATGAGACAAGTAGGAGAGCCTTCAGTATTGGTCTGAATGTTGGCTTCATAAATGTTACCATACCTGTAGCCAGTGAGTGCAACCTTTCCTGATGCTTTGTTGACTACTTCACAATGTGTGGAATAGAAGTTGACATGATAACCTCTGTCAGTGATTTGACTAATACTCAACAAGTTGTGTTTTAGTCCCTTCACTAGAGCTACTTTTTCAATGATGACATTGCCAATGATTATATTGCGATATCCCAAAGTTTGTCCAATCTTGTCATCTCCATAAGACACAGTTGGGCCAGCTTTCTCCTCATATTCTGATAACAGGACCTTGTTTCCAGTCATATGCACAGAACATCCACTGTCCATGACTAACACATTTTTCCTTTTTCCCTGAAATCAGAATAACAACACACTATTTAGAATATTTAGGAACCCACACTTTTTGGGTTCCTTTTCCATGCATTTTACTAAATTTAGCAGCAAAAGACTTTTTGACTTTAGCAGTCCTGACAGGATAAAATCCATCAGGATTTGCTTTGTCAGTATCAGTATTAACAGATGCATGCTTCACATTGACATTATTAATGATACCAGAATTTGTACTTTTATTAAACTTAGGTAAAGGATCATAAAAGTTATGGTACAAACTATGGTATTCTTCACAAGTATAAATAGAATGCCATTTACTGCCACAATAAAAAACAAGACTTCTGTGGTTTATAAAATACTGATCTACTCCTAATATCAGACTTAGGAATCTCAGTAACCTTCGTTTTACTCTTCCTACAATCAATAGCAAGATGATTAGAGTTACCACAGGTAAAGCAGCATTTTCTAGGTGCATTTGGGATAAACTTATAATTATTCTCTTTATTAATCCCAACTTTACCATTCCTGTTTCTCTTGATAGTAGGTATCTTTTGTTTACCAGTTACTTCATTAACTTTATCCCTAAGTTGTTTTTGAGACAATAAACCTACATTCTTGTTTTCAGTTTTCTTGACAGGTTTAGACTTAGCATTTGAGACTGTATTAGCAGAAGTAGATCCCTTTTCAAACTTAGAATTGGGATCATTACCAAATACAAATTTAACAGGCTTAATCTTTGATTTGTTCTTGTCTATCACATGTCCATAGGTCATTGGACTTACTGTCTCATCTATCACAACTTTATCTTTCAATTTCTTATCTTCATCTGACTTATATCCTAGACATTCTTTCCAATTCTTAGAAGTATTAATTTCATGAAATTTCCTTCCAGAGTCTGTCCAGGTTCTGATTTTCTCATTAGCAAACTCAAGTTCTTTTTCTAGAGCAGTACATTTAAATTTCATCTCTAAATGCATGTGTTTAGCATTATCACATTCTTTTTGTACTTCTTGCATAAAAGAAAATTCAGCTTCTAAATGCTCATTCCTTTTCCTAAGTTCGGACATCTCAGATAAGATCCTAGTATTTTCAGCAGTTTGACTTCTAAAGCTAATATGCAATGACTTTAGAAAACGTCTTAACTCAGAGGCATTATCAGTATCAAAATCAAAAATAGTATTTGGTACCTTTTCATCAGGAACAACAGTTTCATCAGTATTGGCCATTAGGGCATAGTTGACCACCTCAGTGTCAGATTCTGAGGAAGAGTCCATCCAATCCTTGCTTGAAGTGATGAGTGCTTTAGCCTTCTTGCACTCAATTGCAAAGTTCCCCATTCCATTACACTTGTAGCACCTTATTATTGACTTGTCAAATTTGCCACTTTTGCTGTCCTTCTTAATGTACTTGTCTTTGTCAGCATTGAAGGTCTTTTTCTGAAAGTTGCCTTGTCTTCTAGCCTTCCTGAACTTCATCTTCTTGAAGCCCCTGACTATCATAACAACCATCTCTTCCATGTCTGAGTCAGTAGAATCATCATCAGTATTGGCATCAGGATTTCCATCAGTATCTGATGATGAGTCATCAGGATCTGACTCCACCACTCTTGATTTTCTTCTAGAGACCTCCACAGCTTTTCCTTTTGATCTAGCCTCTACATTCAAGGCTATAGACTTTTCCTTGCTACTTTTCTTATTATTTCTTTGTTGAACCTCAAGATCATAGGTTCTTAGCATTCCACACACCTCATCAAGAGACACAGTGTTTAGATCATACTGATACCTAATGATAGATGTTTGTGTATCCCATTCTTCAAGTAAAGCTCTTAGAAACTTGGTGTTTGAGTCCTCAGTTACATACTCTTTGCCAACTAGAGATAGATTATTCAACAATGTCAGGAATCTATCATACATGTCAGTAAGGCTCTCATCAGGTCTTGCATCGAACTGTTCATACTCTTGAATCAGTAGAGCCCTTCTGTTCTTCTTGACTGATGCAGATCCTTGGCATTGAGTTTCCAAGTTGTCCCAAATTTCCTTTGCAGATTTGCATGCAATCACCTTGTTTGACATGACATCATCAAGACTATTATGCAAGATATTCTTTATCTTTGCATCCCTGAGAACATGAGCCTTTTCTTCTGGTGTCCACTCACTTTTCACCTTGATCACATAGTGTTCAGGGACAGTGTCTGTTTGACCAACAATTCTCTTAGGGATATATGGTCCATCATTGATCCTGTCCAGATAATCAGGATCTGTGGCTTCTAGGTACATCAACATCTTTACTTTCCATGTTGGATATTCAGTTTTCTTCAGGATGGGAATCTTCATGCTTTCATACTTGGTTGTCGACATCTTAGATCGTTTCCGATTCAATTTAAATCAGTTTGCTCTAATACCAATTGTTGCCCAGTAATTAACAATTGTAGAAGGGGGTTGAATACAATTGTATAAGATTCTCGACTTAATAAACACAAATATGAAATAATAACAGCTTTATTAATTCTGGTATAAAACTGTTACAAAACTCTCTCAAGAAATTCTGATGTTCTTGAAAGCTGCTAGGTTACAATGATACTTGTGTAAGCGATTCCAATATGCAAAACCTAAACTGTGTTTATATAGCACAAAGATACTCTATCAATTACAAGATATGTTTAAATCAATTACAAACTATATTGATACATATCCTAACCGACAGCTGCATTCTTATAAACTAGGAACCGACAAATCAACCTTCCTTATATTTCTGAACTTGATAGTTATCTAGAAGTAATACTGATCAGCTTCCAGTCCTGATGATAATCCTGATCACAGTCCTGATAAAAATCCTGATATTGACGCTCGTGCAATCCTGATGACGTCAGCACCTCAATCCTGATCAGTAGTTCAGATACTGATGATCATTGAATCCTGATCTAACAATCTCCCCCAATCTCATACTTTGTAAAATAAAGTATAGATTCCTAGATTCAATGATGCCAAAAATATATTTACAAAATGTACAAGAAATATCAGTAGCAAACTTATCTTTAAATTCTTTGATAGAACAGATTCATCTTCAAGAAATTTGATAATAAATTTTCTTCTTTATCTTCAAGAATTTGAATCAGTCTTTCCTTTAGATTTCTGAGTTATTCATCTTCCTTATCAATCTGGTAGATAGCTGCTCTGAGATTCTGAATAGAACTTTTATGTAGATTATATTCTTCAACCAAGAGATAAGCAATTTCCTTCCCATCAGGATTAAAAGTCAATTGTTTCATACCAAAAGACATTTCTTTAACAACATTGTCTCTTTGCATTTCAACTTCTTGATCTCTCAGATTTAAGTACATCGGAGTATAATTACCATCATAATTTCTTCCTTCATCAAATCTTTGTCTTATAGTTGACAGAATCAAATCAGACCATTCCTTGCACACTCTATTCTTCCATTTGAGCAGATAATGAACATATTTCAGTTCCTTTGTAGTTTTAACCAGCAGCTCCTTGATAGACATCTTTTTTACATTTCCAACCTTCATAAAATATAGAAGCTTTTCCTTCTTTTCAGCACCATCATGACAATCTAAGACTATATCCACAGCTTGTAAATTGTTCAGGTGTTCAGAATTTAAGTTACCTCCAATTTCAACCAGTGCACGAGGATCAACATATGGCATGTTTAAGAATTCAGCATCTCTATGACCTATGCCTCCTCTTGTATTGTGTGGCATCTTCTTTAAGCTTGAAAACATTTCTAACCATAGTGCCTTAGATGAACTAACAACTTGTGTAGCACTAGGAAGATTTGTTATTATACCACCTGATTGAAAATTGGCAGGCCTATTGCACTCAACAGTGTCAATATGCTTCCATTTCTTATCCTTCTCCTTTTCAAGAACATAGCTCTTTTCTATATGGTGTTGTTGTCTTCTATTATTCTTCCTCAACAACTTTCTTGATTTAATCAGCCTTTGTACATAGAGATTAAAATCTCTATTTGTTGTTCTTTTAACTTCTTTTCTTCTTGCTTCTTCTTCTTCATCAACTTCTTTGTTATGAGAATCAACCATAATAGAAAGTATTAGAAAATCAACCTCTTGTAGAATTTCAGATTCATCAGGATCTTGAACAGTGTCAGGACTAGAATCTTCAATTTGAGTTGTATTATTGATGAGAGTTGATTGTCTTGGTCTTCTTCTCAAAATAATCTGAGGCTCATAATCTTCACCTTTTCCTTTGTTAGATCAGGATTCAATGATCGCCATGATCTAGACTCAACTGATCAGGATTGCTGATGTCATCAATATTGCATGGTCATCAGTATTTGCTCAAGCGTCAGTATCAGGATTGTCATCAGGATTTATATCAGGACTGGGATCAGGATTGATCATCAGGACTGGAAACTGATCAAGATTCCTACTTAGAGTTATATTTGGAGTCTAGTTAAATAAGGAAGTTTATTTTGTCGGTTCCTTATTTATAGTAATGAAGCTATCAATTTAGGATAGGTTTCAATCTTTGTAATTGATTAGGACTTATCATGTAATTGATAGAGAAGCTGTGTAGTATATAAACACAGTTTAGGTTTCGATTTATATCGATTACACACACGAGTATTTTTGTAACCTTAAAGCTCTTAAGAACTCATCAAGAGACATAGTGTTTAGATCATATTGATGTCTAATGATCGAGGTTTGAGTGTCCCATTCTTCTGGTAAAGCCCTCAGAAATTTGGTGTTTGAGTCTTCAGTTACATACTCTTTGCCAACTAGAGATAGATTGTTTAGAAGTGTCCGGAATCTATCATACATGTCAGTAAGGCTCTCATCAGGTCTAGCATCAAATTGTTCATACTCTTGTATAAGTAGAGCCCTTCTGTTTTTCTTGACAGATGCAGATCCTTGGCATGGAGTTTCCAAAGTGTCCCAAATTTCCTTTGCAGACTTGCATGCAATCACCCTATTAGACATGACAGCATCAAGACTGTTGTGCAGAATATTCTTTATCTTAGCATCCCTGAGAACATTAGCTTCCTCTTCTAGATTCCACTCACCTTTCATCTTGACCACGTAGTGTTCAGGTACAATATCTGTTTGTCCAACTAGTCTCGTAGGGATATATTCAGGATCCAGTGCTTCTAGGTACATCAACATCTTTACCCTCCATGTAGGATATTCAGTTTTCTTCAGAATGGGAATCTTCATGCTTTCATACTTGGTTGTCGACATCTTAGATCGTATTTGATTCAATTTTAAATTAGTTTGCTCTTATACCAATTGTTGCCCAGTAAATAACAATTGTAGAAGGGGGTTGAATACAATTGTGTAAGATTCTTGACTTAATAAAATATGGATCACGAATATGAAAGAAAAATAACAGCTTTATTAAATCTGATATAAAACTGTTACAAACTCTCTCAAGAAATTCTGATGTTCTTGAGAGCTTCTAGGTTACAATATACTCGTGTATGCGATTGATATAAAATCAAAACCTAAACTGTGTTTATATACTACACAGTTTCTCTATCGATTACAAGATAAGTCCAAATCAATTACCAACTATATTGAAACATTTCCTAACCGACAGCTGCATTCCTACAAACTAGGAACCGACAAAATAAACTTCCTTCTTTAACTAGACTGCATAAATAACTCGAAGTTGTAATCCTGATCAGCTTCCAGTCCTGATGATAAATCTTGATCACAGTCCTGATAGAAATCCTGACAGCAATCCTGAGACTGATGCTCGTGCAATACTGATGACGTCAGCAATCCTGATCAGTTGAGTTCAGATCCCGACGATCATTGAATCATGATCTAACAATTCTTGATAGTGAAGATATGAAAGTAAAATCAAGAACAAAAAAATAAACAAGATAAAATCACAAGAATTAAAAATTCAGGTGGATTGTTTTGTCCACCTGAGAGATTTTTATTTGAAGAAATCTCTGTGATGTTTATGAATAAACACACAGCTGCAAATACACAATTCTAGCTTCAGCAATTTACAAAGGATATTGTTTTGTGCTCTCTAAATTGCCTAACTGATTCCTTACACTAGAATTATGCTTCACTTGGTTATATATCCCAAGTTTACAAGATAGTTTGAACAGTCAATAATACAAAAAGTAAATCTGTTCAAGATCCTTGTTTCTCCATTCTGAGTAGTGGTCCATGTGTTGGTAGCTTGCCCTTCTTGGCTGATTGTTTTTTATGGAAATGCTACTTTTTGACCATACAAACAAAATGCTACTTCTTCTCGTGACCTTTCCAGAAATACTGGCTTCCATGCTTTGTGTAGTCTGTCAACCCATATGCACTGTCTGACTTGTCCCTTTCACAAGTTATGTATCCGTAGAAACTATTTGAGTTGTACCGTTGAGAGTATCTTGATCACATCCGTAGACAGCTAGTACTGCTATCCGTAGATAGTACAATGTCCACATCCGTTGAAGACTAATTAAGCTATCTGTTGACAGTCAATTTCACTTATGTAAAATTACAAGACATAAACTATTTACAATTGGCCTCCCTATTCTACATATCTATTAATAGTCAACATGACTTATTCAGCCTAAAAAGAATACTTCAACTTCAACATCAGAAATACAAAAACATGTTACATTGAGTCTTATCCCTAGATAAGCTTCCCATCAACGGATAC
Organism: Heracleum sosnowskyi; assembly: GCA_030848705.1. Lineage (NCBI taxonomy): Eukaryota > Viridiplantae > Streptophyta > Magnoliopsida > Apiales > Apiaceae > Heracleum > Heracleum sosnowskyi. The sequence goes on from CM061239.1 coordinate 77,530,179, forward strand.
TGCATAAGCATGCTATCCGTTGATGGCTACATTTTACTTATGCAATTTTTACTAAGTTACTTTAGTTATCATCAAGAAACAACATAGTTCCTAACAAAAGCGGCTAATTGTTTAGCTCGTTTAATTATTTTTCAATCTGGTTGCATAGCTAGTTAAGTATTTGTCCCGGCTGAATTCCTTTCAAGTTAATGATTTTTTTTTTAAAATTTGTCAAAATTAAAAATTATACTTGTTAGTATTATTATGTAAACAATTGTAATATATCAATGTGCATAACTATATTTAATTATTTGTCTTGTGATTTCATTTTATACTCTCTATATAATAATTCTCTCTTCATATTAGTTTATAACTTATTTTTAATTTAAAAAATCACATAACATATATTTTTAACCCTTTTCGTGAATAAAATTTTGCTGTGATATTTATATTCACAAAATTATGTGAAAAACAAGTTAAGAAAATAATTTTTTATTTTTTAAAATACGCATAAAAATATAAAATTAAAAAAATTAAAAAAATTAAAATTAAAAAAAGTAATTATTTCGATGAATTATGACTCCTAAATAATACTTTACCGGTCTGTGTTATATTTAAGTGACCGGACAATACTCGTACAATAAGATACCCAATTTTTTAAATGTTTTTTTGGGATTTTTTTTTAAAAAATGCCCAAAGATTGAAGCATTTTGTACAAATATAGATTTTTTAAAAGTATTTAAAAAAATACAAACGTTTTCTAAAAAATACAAAAAAAAACAGTTTTTCGTTTAGTACTATATTTGCAACTAAAATCAAACACAAATATAACTTTAACATTTGATAATCAAAAAACTAAATTGCACTGTGCATACCCGAAGAATAATTTATTCGCACATTAGTGGCTAAGTTATTATTCGTGCCAATGTGATGGCTAAATGTTTTTAAAGTAGCCATAATAGTGGCTCCGTGTCAGTTCCGTTAGTTGATTCGTTTAAATCTAACGGGAATGAGGGTAAAAAGGTCCAATCTAATTTCAGCGGCTTTGTTATCTTCTATATAATCCCCTTTTTCAGAATTAGGGATTCAAAACCCTAAAACTCTCACATCTATTAAGCAATTGATGGATATGAAGTGTTATTGTGGTAAATGGGTTGTCGAAAGGACTGCTCGGAATCAATTAAATGCGGGAAGAAGATTCTTAGGGTGTGTAGATGGTTCAAATGGCTGTGATTTCTTCAAGTGGGTAGATCCTCCAATTTGCAGTCGATGCTTAGGAATAATTAGTGGGTTGTGAAGGAGGATTCATATGAAAGAAGAAGAAGATTGCTCTTTTAAGCAAATGTTGAAGTTAGCTGAAGAAGAAGTAAAAATGTGGAAGAATCAAACAAGAAAGTGGAAGGTTATTAGTTTAGTTCTAGTTATGTTATTGCTTGTGTTTTGTTTCCCCAAAAATGGTCATGTGGACCTCAATCAGGATATATAGATGAACTTTTGTAATGTGTTGATCATGTATGTGATTTTCAGTTTATATGCTCGATTTCCAAATCCTTAAAATTGTCAATAATAAAACATAATTCAAACAAAGTCATAATTCAATACATAAATCAAGTCATAGAATCTGTCATTACAAGACTCAAAATGTACCCAAAAGCCATGATATTGCTAAAATAAAAGCCCTGAATGCCTAGACAAAAGTTTAGCAAAATAAGTATTACCAAGCATTACAAATGTTTTGGGTCATAACAAAAGATTTCAAAATGCTAAATGCGTGAATGCTTTCAAATCTTCCATGGTGCCTTCTTAGCACCCTCAGCCTCAGCCTTTTTAGCCCTTTTTGCAGGCTTCAAACCTTTAAGAGTAGTTATCTCTTCTTGTTGAGATCCATCCAAATGGGATTTACCCTGCCTTCTTGCAAGAATTTTTCCTTTTGTTGTTCCTCTTGACATTGTTCTGGCTTTACCTTGAGCATGGGTTTCTTGCTGGTTCTGACCATCATGTTGACCTTGACCATGGTCCTGCTCCTGAGCCTGATCATTTGTCTCGCCTTGATTTGGCACTGCCTTCTGGATATATGAAGTACAATGAACACAATATATCATGCTCATGAGACAGACTTTTGGAGAAAAAGACACATGCTAAATGTGTCAAAATACCTGAACTTTGCAAGTCCTAGCATTATGTCCTGCATTTCCACACCTAACTTTAGTCTTTCCTACCTTCAACTGGATACCTTCACTTGCAGCTTTTTGAACTTCATCAGATTTCTACATGGTACCAAATTATCATAAATTAGTCTACATTCATGTATTGGCAAGAAAGTAAACTTTAGTCTTGTTTAGAAATTACCCTATTTTCACAGCTCCTCCAATTATGTCCCGCAGCTTTACAGTAAGTGCAATGAATTATGGTATTTTGCCTCCTCATCTTGGTAGGATCTGCAAGGATATCATTCCTGGTGTTTCTTTTCTTTTTGGGCCTTCCAGTTGGAGTTTTAACATTGGGTGGTAAAGGCATTGGCTCCACTGCATCTTCCCAAAACTCAGGACCAACTATGGGTTCTAGAGTGTGACTGTATAGCTGGAATGGTTCAAAAAATACAAGAAAAATGAAATGAAGGAATTAGAATACCAAAAATACAAAAAATAAGGACTATATACCTTCATGTACATGTCTTTCTTGTACCAAACACTAATGTACATCTCCCAAGGGTCATTTCTAAAAGCTATACATGCACATGCATGATAGCAAGGGAGTCCAGTCCTATCCCATTTCCTACATGTGCATTTTTTCTGCACTATATCAACCACAAGCTCATGCCCTCCATCACTTGTTGTTACACTGTATGATGATCCCCCAGACCATGTGACAACACAATTCCCAGCCCATTGTATAGCCCTGCAACAATGTATATAATGTATAAGAAATACGAGCATATGAATTCACAAAATGACAAGTTATTCCCTAAATTGACTTACTTATTCAGTTTTTTCTGTGCACTAGGACAAATGACAAGTTCTTTTTCCTTCATTTTATCCCTTCTTATCTGGATTCTTTTCATCACAGCAATACGTATTTGTCTGAACATTGTAAGGATTGGTAAATCCCTAAATTTTCTGATGCTTGAATTAAATACCTCACAGTGATTGTTAACAAACATATCATTTGAGGAGGTACATGCTGAATGCTGAATGCTGATCTGGTCCACTGCTGTACAGGCTTCTGAATGAGCCATTCATAACACTTAGGTGATACCTGGCAATGAACAACTTGCACATTTAATGCTATAAATACTTAAGGTTGGTACATGCATTAATGGTATAAAACTTAGGGTTGGTACAAGTATTAAAGGTGTACCTCTTTCATATTGTTCATGTGCAAGTTCCATTCCCATTTAGTACTTGCCCTAGCAGCCTTCCATAACAAGTGCCTCAATGCAATTCCTTTGTGCTCTTTATACATATTTTGAAAAAGATGCATTACACATAATCTGTGTTCATCATGAGGCACCACTACTTCAAGAGCATTTATCAATCTCTAACAGTTAAACAATATTAGTAGGTCAAGTACAAGTAATCAAATGCATGAAAAAATGTAAAATAATTCAAATGGCAGAAGTTATTACCTTCTGTCTGTCTGAGATAAAGGTCCATTCTCTGTCAATCAAAATTTTTATGTCTTGACATAAAAATTGCAGAAACCAAGTCCAGGACTCTGTGTTTTCACCCTCTACTACACACCATGCAATTGGGTACATTCCCTCATTAGCATCAACACCAACTGCTGCTAGAAGTTGACCACCAAAAGGTCCCTTCAAGTGACAACCATCCAGCCCAACTAATTTCCTACAGTGCTGAGTAAATGCTTTTTTCAGGGGTCCCAAACAAACATAAAGTCTCATAAATCTACCCCTGTCTGCACCAGGTTCAGGATTCTCAGTCAAGATCTTGATTGTGCTATCGGGCAGTACTCTCATCACTTCATGACCATACTTCCAAATTTGTGAATATTGTTCAGCATGAGTCCCATTTATTTTAACTAGAGCCCTTGTTTTTGTTCTATACACAGCATGCTTACTTACATTGCATTTAAGGTCATTCACTATTTTTTTATGAAATGCATTTATGGGCCAAGAGGGGTTCATCCTGATTTCTTTTTCATAATATTCTGCCAGCCATCTAGAGTTGATTTGTTTTTGGTTAAAAAGTAGGCATGCATGTGTGTTTACTAATAAAGGTCTTGATTTGGTAAATGGAGGACTTTCCCATTGGAGATGCATAAATCCTCCACTTACAAGGTACCTGACATACATAACACACTTTCTTACCAAAATTCCTAACATTAGTAATTGGCCTCCTCTCAAGAATGACATGATTTTTCACTGCAGCTCTAAAAGTTTTGGAATCCTTAAAGCACATGGTTAACTCAAACACAGGAGCACCCTATGATTCCTCATTATACACAGGGTAGCCAATTTGATCCTCATCTGTACTGTTGGCTGCCATTCTTTCTTCCTCACTGTCATAATACACACTAGAATGATCACTACCTTCCTCACATTGCTCACCATCAAACCTATCACCCTTACCATGTAAATTGTCATCAGGATTAATGTCAAACTGCAGTTCATCATCATTATAATCTTTGTTTGAATTATCAGAATAAAAACTCTCCTCAGAACTGTCATCAAAATAATCTTCACACACATAGGTATCATCATCTTCATCAGTTTCACTCTTATAGCCATAAAATTCTCTCATCTCTTCTTCCCGTCTCACCCCATCTTGTGTATTATCCATAAAATCAAAATCTTGATAATATGGTTCAGGTTGACTAAGATCATAATTTTGAGTATTTATCTCTTGTGAACTGGACAAGGGTGCACATGAGGTAACAAAAACATCTACATACCTAGACTTCACTAAGGCACACATATCCAATAGTTCTTCATTAGTTTCCACTTCAAAACAACCCATATCCATTGTTGTGCCTGGTAATTTATACCAAAAGTTATATCCCCCCCCCCCCCCCCATTACCCTAATTTCCTTCATCATTGCATATAAATCTAACATGGACAGTTCATCACCATTTTAAAAGTCAAAATAATCAACACAACCACCTACATATGACCTAGGATCATTCCTCATTTCTCCACCATGGTGTAGTTTGATGGTAAAATTATCAGGATATGTCAATTATTAAAAAAGTACAACATAACTTAAAACCCTAAAAATATGTTTACCCAAATTACATCAACACTCATAACAAGTAACAAATTAAGTACATACAAAATCAAGTAATAAATCAAATTTTAGGCTTAAAACCCTAAAAATTATCACTTTACAGTTACATATGACATGAAATAAAGCAAAACTAGTCATATATACACACAAATAATCACATATACACAGAAGCATATGAACATTAATAACAAAAACAACAAAACCCCTAATTTTTCGTACCAAGATAGTGACATAGATGTATACATATTTAAGCACATGCAAATATACTTAATTCGTACCTGAATATTGGGGGTGTTCACTTGGTTTGTATATCTCAGTATCTTCCTTCAGTCTCATAAACCAAGTCATCTTCTTCGATTACACAGTATCAACAGCTCCACGAATTAGGCTTTTTTGATCGCCTTTTCTGAGAAGATGAACCGAGTGTACAAAATGGAGGGAAGTGTGCGTAATGTGTTAAATAAATTATTGGGGGCAACAAAATTACATAATTAACCTTAAATTCTAAACGACGTTAGTCGCGATCTAACGAAACAGACACGGAGCCACTACTATGACTACTTTAAAAATATTTAGCCATCACATTGACACGAATAATAATTTAGCCATTGATGTGCGAATACATTATTCTTCGATATGCACAGTGCAATTTAGTCTAATCAAAATCACCTTATAATACGTTACTTTAGAAATAACATCAATTATTTTCCAAAACAAAGAAAGAGGTTATATTTAGTTGCAATTTCAAATCATATTTTATAAATATTTTCAAAAAGTAGTAAATTCGCAACAAAAAAATTAAAATAATAATATCTTTGATAAATTATCTTTCTATTTTTATTTTTGAAATCATTTTTGATGACTTAACGAGGAAGGCACATAACAGAAACATGACTATACAGTATACACTATACATACACATGAGACATGACACACACTCGCACACAAAACATTGATAATTAATTGCAGAGAGAAAATTAGCAAGAAAAAAAATTGGATAGAAGAGGAGACGCCGGAAATTGAATGGACGGACCGCCGGCGAACGATTGGTGTTCGATATGCCATAACAATTTCGACGTTCCTTGTCAAGCCAATTGCTCTCATTGGTTTTGTGGTCATCTCTCTCTCTCTCTCTCATTTCATTTTTAGGGTTTTATAGATTACTCTACTTGTTCTATTTGATTTATTCGTTTTTGTTAACCATATCTGTTTGTGAAATAGGTTTAATTGTAGATTTAAGCAGTTCATTTCTACATATTACTTATTATCATCAACATCCCCGATTATTTGTTTCATTTTCGCGTTAAAAAGCGAATTTAATAGTAAGCATAACTTTATTATGTTCAATTATCAGCCAATCTTTAAGAATATTGCTATCAAGAATTGTCAAAAAAATAATTTGTGCTAAATTGTTTGATCCGAGTATCAGTCTTCAGGTGTTCTACATGTCTCCTTGGCAGTGCTAGGTAAGCTACTCCCCAAACACTAACCGAAAGCAGTGACAGAACTGGTAATTCATGAAAGGGGGAGGATTAGCATAATAAAAATATCACAAGTGTCTTTAAATTATCGATACTTAAAACAAAAATGCTTAACGTAAGGTATGTCAGCACTCGTAATTTTCTGGGACTGGGACTCAGAGGATTGGTATATTGGGTCATAGTTTTGTAGAATATTAAAAGAAAAAAATAAAAGTAAGGTGTGGATGGTTTTGGTGTATTGGTTAATATGTATCATATTCTAATCATTGGCGGCTGAAGCTTCCCACCCTACCTCTATGTTCTGAGGGAGGAAGATCCCCCTACTTAAAGACTTTAGTGTTTTAGTTACATAACTCTCCACATTACTAAAATGGAGGCAAAATCTTGTTCCTTGTTTTGTATGTATGGTTTCTAGCCTGTATTCATTTGTATACGTATGCCAGATACTTGGCCGTTTTTATGATGTATATCCTTTATGAGAGCCTGTAGTTGCATTGCTTTTTAACATAGAGAAGGGTTGGTTAGTATTTGTCCTCTATCTGTTGTTTATTTTATCCGGATATAGCAAAGCTGGATTTCTTTACAATGTTGATTATATCTTACGATCTCATCTATGAATGTTTGGTATCTTGCAACAAAATGCTAGACAATTTTCTGATCGATAGTTACATGTCGTATCTCTTCTTCACCTGTCATCATTTTACATTGAGGTACTGACTGCTTACCATTTTTTTTACGTATTAGGTAATTGCATCTTACAAGTTTGGAATCATGGATCTACATTTCAGCCTTGCCTCTGTCCTTTATGCCGTCGCCAAATCACTTTGTTAGTACCTACCGAGTCTTCATCACAGCAGCGTCATGATCCTGAGGTTTCTGAAATCCTTGGGAAGGTTGAGACATACAACCGTATGTTTGGTCAACGCTCAGACGGCCTCATTCAGGTATATTAATGTATCATGAAGAGTTGCCGAACTAAATTTTATATTGTAAAATGTGGTGTTAATAGTTTACTGGTCGTGGAAAATTTTCTGGTCAAATTTGGTTGTATAATTCTCTCTCCAGCTCCAGTGGCCCAGTCCCCAAGATCAGTTTTGTTTGGTCTAATATTGGATTTGGGTAATAGTTTAGGGTTTTTTCCTTCAATCTTGTTTTTCATACAACTATTGATGTGCTTTTCAAAATATAATATAATGTTTCAGATTTATTAGCGTGCTTTGTCGAGTCCAAATTTGTTTTTCTAGTTTTAAATATTAGCCTAGTGGGACACTTATTAAAAGCGGCACTTGGTTAAGAATCTCTGTAGAGCTGTAGAGGAGTCTTCTAGGTAGTTAGTAATGGTGTTAGTGTGTTACTTTATGTCCTTATTTCTAGAACCTACTTAATATGAACTCAGGTACGGGTGTCAGACATGGGTGCAGATCTAAGAGTCGGATTCTTAGTTTTAAGATGATTAGGATTCTTAAATATGGATCTGAAATTGGACACAGGTGCACGGATGACATATAAGCTTAATAGAAGTAAAACTTCATATAGACTGATTCATTCACTACAAATAAATCATATACACGTAAAATGTAGCATAAAACCAAAAGCATACGATAGAAACAAGTCATTCATGGAACTTAACTCTCTAAAAACAAGTTGTACGGAGACCTTCTATTTCATTTTGAACTTAGAGGCTAGAAGGTGAAGTGTTCGGTTTTAATAAGAAGGATCCGACTAAGATCCCAAACCCACACCAATTTCATATCCGGTGGACACGGGTATAAGAAAATGGGGAGTCCGGGTAACGGAGTGTAGAACTTAGCTAGTGTAAGCTTTGGGTACAAATAGTCTGGGTCGTCTGTGTCTTTGTAGAATATGAAACTCTGCATGGGTAATATGAGATAGCTGTTGTGTTGTGTACCAGAAACATACTGAAATATTTTTTAGCCCAAGAGATAATGTAAGTTTCTCAACTCCCGTTTTTCTTCTTTCAGAATTATGTTCTGTTCATAAATCCTTCTTTGTGCTGTGTATTTGTTAATATATAACTGTGTATCTGTTTTTTCCAACATCTAGAATAGTTAATTTAGTTCCATGTTATACATTTTTTGAATAGATACTACTATTTTCATGTCATGTATTAGCATGATGACTATGTTTCCTATTTGACAATATTTGTTTCCTTGACAGAGATTGCAAGATCTTCCTTTCCTCCTCAGGAGATTGTTGCGAGAAATGATGGACCCCCAGAGATCTCTTCCACTTGTAATCAGGGCACGAGTCTATTTGGCAGTTAAGTTGATTAAGGAAATATACAAAGATATTTGCACGTGTCACTGAAATGCATACCTCTGTCTTTTAACATGATTAACTGTTTTTCTCTTTCCCATTAGATTGAACTTTAACATGTTAACATGATTGAGAATAATCAAGGACTTCGTTTTGTATACCACCAATATTTTTCCGTAAGGAAAAGACTTGCTCTCTAGTCTCCATGCTCAATCAAGTACCTCAAAGACATATTTTTTATGTGGTGATTTATTACTTAAGTAGTTCTTTCTATTCAGAGAGAGATGTTAGTTTAAATTCTTGTGCCATGGTATACTTTCATGTTAGTATATTTAGGATGTAAGAGTACGTATTTTGGTCTGTTGCAACCAACAACATTGAACACATAATACAATATTAGAAAATTCTTCTCTCCTTGAAGTTTTATCTACGTTATCAATTTAAGGCTGTCTTCTAAGGTTCTGAAAGTGAACATCTTCGTTCTCTTTAGGCTACCCTTGATTTAAAGATTATAAGATCTATTTAGTAATGTCCCCAATACATTAAGGTTTTGGTAGAGTTAGTCACTAAAAGTAAGTTAAAATAATACTGATAATCATTTAGCATACTATTCTATCTTGGTCTTTGTAAATCCTATTCCGACCTGAATAGATTTTCTTAACTTGCGTAAAATGCACATTTTTCATTCATTAAGGTCAGTGGGAGTACTTATAGCAGGGGTGAACAATTATAAACATCTGTAGCGTGAACCTAGGTAAGTAACTTTTTCCTAATAGCAGCATAATCAAGTTAAGAGGAAAAAAAAGGTCTCCCTGAAGCAAAGTTCAGAATTTCATTAATGAGGTGAAGTCCCTATGTTAAGGAGTTGAAGTTTTTAAGCATGCTATGGGTAACATGACATACTAGCTTGAGAGGAAGAAGTTGGAAGACTCGGAAAACTAGTTAGTTTATATGATATCCCCGTCTCTTCAGGAAGAAGTTCTATTTGTAGACGAAATATGTTTGACATTACAATTTTTAATATAATATTAACCAACTCCAGGGTCTTAAGGTTAGTTTAGCGTTGTACTAAATTGAATCCCTTATATTTTTGATTTTTTGCTTTTTATATGTCTACGTTCATTGGAAGTTATAAAATTCTGCTCATCTCTGGACTGAAAGGTACTACTTATAAAATTCTGCTCATCTCTGGACTGAAAGGTACTACTGAGTGATGCATGTATCATTGTTAAAATATGCAATCACTAGGAATATGATCAGGTACTAAATGATTTGAAAATTGATTAACAAGAGAAAAAATTCGACTTGTATATATTATTTGATCTTGTGTAGATCTTAGTGAAAAATCTTGCTTTTTTTTTGGTACATTAAATTAATACACCCTTGTAAATGGGATTGTAACTTCTTACTAGATCCGTCATAATTATTTCCCAAGTGACTTGAAGAAATGTTTCTTACTTGTTTTTTTCACATACAAATTTTGTCTTATGTGCAGATGATAATCAGTGCCATCTACATTGTAAGCCCCGTAGATATCATTCCAGAAGGTATATTGGTTAATTTATATAGATTGCTAATTAATTGCGACCAAGTTTATTGAAGATATTTAGTTTTATCAACAGATTGATTTACTTCTGCTTTCTCCTGCAGGGGTGTTGGGAGTAGTTGGTCTCTTGGATGATTTTATTATTGCTCTAATCTGCTTCCTGCATGTTGCTGCCCTTTATAGGTCCGTACTTGTTTTCCGCCATGGTGGCTTATGATATGCCACCATTTGCAACTACAATGTATTTCAATGAAGCAGACAGTTTTTTTTTTTTAAAATTACTGTTGTAAAAACATTTGCAGTTGGCAGTTCTTTCACATTATACATGCAGAGATAATGAAGTTAAAAAAAAACGAATACAGGAGATGCTCTAAAAATCAATGACCAGGCTTATTATGTGACTTTATGTGACTGTAAAGATATAAGTTTAATGAATTGTCTACATCCATTGCCAAGTCAGCACACAGTCCAGTGGCTAGTTTTACAGTTTCTTTTCTTCTTTCTGGTGTTTCTCTTCTATCAATATCAATATGTAAAGACGATAAGCATTGTTTCCTTTCTGTTTTCTGTTCTATGAAACCAAGTTCATTACTCAAAGATTATCATGGTATTAGAGAGATTTGTTCTCCTTTTCCGCATTCTTGAAGCAGAGCTCAATCTTTGAAGTGGTGAACAATGGCGTTCTTTGCAAAGTTCAGATTATGTGGTAACATCACAGAAATCAAAGGTGTTATCTGCTAAATTCTTGATTTTCTAATTCGTTTTTGTCAATTTCGTTGAGGTTCTGTTCAGATCCATGTTTTAGCTTCAATTTCTCGATTGATTCACATTAAGATAGTCATTTTCATGTTTTAATATACAAAATGGCTCAAGCTAATGCTGGCAATGTTAATAATGCTTGGAATGTCAATAATAGAGCCAATATTCATGCTAATCAGGATGTTAATAGCATTTACTACATTCATCCATCGGATTCCAGTTCATTTCAGTTAGTTTCTGGAAGTTTAATGATGTCGTTTTTACGAATTGGAAACGAGCTATGACCTTGAGTTTATCAGCTAAAAATAAGTTGGGATTCATGAACGGATTATTGTTACGACCAGCTGATAATACGTTTGAAGCAAGTGCTTGGGATAGGTGTAATGATCTGGTTTGCTCTTGGCTTTTAACTAATCTAGATGAGAATATTGCAAAGAGTGTATTGTTTCTTGAAACTGCTCGAGAAATTTAGAGTGATTTAGAGGATCGTTTTGGATATGCTTCAGTTGCACAGATTTATACCCTAGAACAACAATTAACAGAACTGAGTCAAGGTTCTAAGTCAGTTTCTGAGTTTTTCACAGAGATTAAGATACTTTGGGATGCAATGAATGATGCTAGTCCACTTCCATATTGTACTTGTAAACACTGCACTTGTAATCTCACTCAGAAAGTTCACCAGAGAGAACAAGATCATAGGCTTATTCAATTCATGATGAAACTCAGTGAAAAGTTTTCAGTTGTAAGGGGAAATGTATTGATGTAGTCACCTTTACCTAATCTCTCTACAGTTTTCAGAATGTTTTCTCAAGAAGAGAAACATCAAGCAATTTCTCAGAGTCATCATAATCAGGAATCTCTAGCTTTTCTAGCAGAAACTAAGAAACCTTTTGACTACAAAGCTGTAGGGCACAATGCTCAGAGACAATCTTCTGGAAATACAAACTTCTATGAACATAAGACAACAGTTGGTCCTAAGAAAGTTTCTAAATACTATTGCACTCACTGTAATATGAGTGGACACGGTCTTGAGCGTTGTTTCAAAGTAAATGGTTATCCACCTGGTTTTAAGAACAACGGGGATAAGAAAGTTGTTGCTGTGTCATCTGCTTCTACTGAAGATATCCTTTCAAATTCTCCCATTACTGTGGCACAATATAATCAGCTATTAACTCTCCTTTCTAATCAAAGTTGTTCTACATCACAGGTCAAAGATGATAATGATCATGCACTACTAGTTGGTAAGTTTTGCTTCATGACAGATTATGCTAAATCATATAACTGGCTTGTTGACAGTGGAGCCACTGACCATATCTGTTCTGATTTGGAGTCTTTTACTTATTATACTAAGCTAATTCATCCTGAATACATTACTATACCTGATGGAAAGAGAGTTGCAGTTCTTCACATTGGCACTGTTTAGTTAACTAAGGATATAGTTCTACAAAATGTTCTCCATGTACCAGATTTCCACTTCAATTTAATCTCTGTCCAACAACTGTGTAAGGATTTTAAGTGTCATGTTCTTTTTACTGCTGACAAATGCATCTTACAGGACCCTTCTCAGAAAGGACCTCAGATGCTTCTTTCTTGGTGAATTACATGGAAGTTTATACAGTTTACATATTGCATCATTATCTACATCCAAGACTTGTTTTACTGCTGTTGTCACTGCAGATATATGGCATCTCAGATTAGGCCATATTCCTTTTAACAGAATCAAGCTAGCATTACCTCAAGGCTCTCTTCAGGATTCTTCACAATCAGTCATCTACAGGTCTGTCCAATGGCTAAACAGACTAGGGCCAGTTTTCCTTTGAGTTCTATTAAATCCACTTGTGCTTTTCAGTTGATACACATAGATGTCTGGGGCCCCTACTATATGAAGACTCATTCTGGTTGTAACCAATTCTTAACAATTGTTGATGATTTTAGCCGTTTTACTTGGGTTCATTTACTCGAACAAAAGTGTGATTGTGTTACAGTTCTTGCTACTTTCTTTCAATATATTGAAACTCAGTTTCATGCTAAGGTGATCACAGTGAGATATGATAATGCTAAATAGTTGACTATTGGTCCTATGGATACTTTGTTTCAAAAAAAAAAAAGGCATTCATCATCAAACAAGTTGTAGTTACAGTCCATAACAAAACGGAGTTGTGGAGAGAAAGCACATGTTTCTTCTTGAAACTGCTAGATCTCTGTTTTTCTAGTCTAAGGTACCCTCAAAGTATTTGGGTGATTGCATTTTATGTGCTACATATTTGATTAATAGGATTCCTTTACAAAGTATTGCTAATGATTCTCCTTATTTCAAACTTTATAAAGAACACCCTGATTTACACCATTTGAAAGCCTTTGGCTGTTTGTGCTTTGTTTCTACTCCTCCAGTTAATAGACATAAATTTGATCCTAGAGCTACTGATTGTGTATTTCTAGGGTATTCTCCTTTCAAGAAAGGTTACAAAATTTTGGACCTTTCTACTTATCAAATCTCAATTTCTAGAAATGTTGTTTTTCATGAAACTCATTTTCCCTTTCATCATTTGAATCAAAAGAGTGATTTTCCTTCTGGTTTCTACTTACCTACACACACTCCCTTTCTTTTTGATACTGCAGTTGTTGACACTACATTTTCTAATACTCCTCATACTGATGATCAAACACTTATTTCACCTATTCAACCTAATCAATCTATTGTGGTTTCTCCCAATGTTATTGCTCAGTCTGATGTCATTGACATTAGTCCAGTTATTTCTGATTCTGTCAATCAGCCTACTCTGCGCAGATCTAATAGACCACATACAGTTCCTTCTTATCTTCAATCTTATCATTGTCTTACTAGTTCTTCTTCCTCTCACTGGTGCAATCTTGTTCAGCATAGTCCTAAGTATCCAACCTGTGACATTGTTGAGCCTACTTCTTATGCTCAAGCATCTGTCAATCCTTTATGGGTCACATCCATGCAGAATGAAATCAAAGCATTACATGATAATCATACATGGGATCTAGTACCTCTCCCTCTAGGAAAGAAACCCATAGGTAGTAAATGGGTCTTTAAAGTCAAGTTAAAATCAGATGGGAGTCTTGACAGATGTAACGCTAGGTTAGTAGCTAAGGGTTTCAATCAGAAGTTTGGTGTGGATTATGAGGAGACTTTTTCTCCAGTTGTGAAGATGGGGACAGTTAGAACACTTATTGTTGTTGCTTCTCATAAGAATTGGCCTTTGTTTCAACTGGATGTGAATAATGCGTTTTACATGGTGAGTTACTTGAGGAAGTATACATGAGAGTTCCTAAAGGTATACTAAATCCTCACAACTTTGTTTGTCTGCTCAGAAAGTCCATCTATGGGCTTAAACAGGCTTCTAGGGTGTTGAATGCTAAGCTTGTTACAGAACTTCTTTGTCAAGGTTTTCGTCAATCAAAAAATGACTACAGTTTATTTGTTAAGAAACATGATGGTAAGATTTGCATTGCTGCTATATATGTTGATGATGTCATTTTGACTGGTACTGATGTTGAAGGTATGCATTCTTTAAAAGCTCATTTGCATCAAATGTTCAGTATCAAGGATTTAGGCAAGCTTCATTATTTTCTTGGATTAGAGGTGGATTATTTGGATTCTGGTATTCTTTTGAGCCAAAGAAAATTTGCTAAGGAATTGTTGTCTGCTGGTTTCTTTGATATCACTAAACCTGCTACTACTCCACTTCCTTTACACCTCAAGTTATCCAAGACAGATGGGGATATAATTTCCAATCCTGCAGATTACAGGTCTATTGTTGGCAAACTTAATTATTTAACTAACACTAGACCTGATCTTACTTACACTGTACAAAATCTCAGTCAATTCATGAATGAGCCTAGGACTTCTCATTGGTCTGCTTTACATCACACTCTGAGGTATATTGCTTCTACAGTCAATCAAGGTATTTTACTTGAAGCTTCTTCTGAAATTAAGTTGCAAGCCTTTTCTGATGCGGACTGGGCATCTTGTCCTGATTCTCGACGCTCGATTACTGGCTATATTCTTTTACTTGGCAATCCACCTATTACCTGGAAATCTAAGAAGCAACCTACAATTTCTAAATCTTCCTCTGAGGCTGAATATAGGTCCATGGCGTCTGCTGCCTCTGAAGTGGCTTGGATTGTTCGTTTACTTGAAGATCTTGATGTTCCCAATCTAACTCCAGTTACATTGCATTGTGACAACCAATCTGCTGTGTACATTGCCAAGAACCCTGTTTTTCATGAACAGACTAAACACATAGAACTTGATTGTCACTTCACTAGAGACAAGGTTTTGGAAGGTTTGATTCAGTTGACGTACTTGCCTACAAAATCTCAGCTAACTGATGTCTTTACTAAGATTGCTCCTTCTCCACATTTCAATTCTTTATTGTCCAAGTTAGGACTGTCTTCTGTTCCAGTGCTCACTCCCAACTTGAGGGGGGCTAATGAATTGTCTACATCCATTGCCAAGTCAGCACACAGTCCAGTGGATCATGAGTTTTCTACAGCTGTCAAGTGACACATAAGCACAGTTTGTTACATTCGGTTGTAGAGTTTGTTACAGTCATTTCTTATATAAACTCTTGTATAGAGTTGTAGTCTTCTAGTTTTACAGTTTCTTTTCTTCTTTCTGGTGTTTCTCTTGTATCAATATGTAAAGACGATAAGCATTGTTTCCTTTCTGTTTTCTGTTATATGAAACCAAGTTCATTACTCAAAGATTACCAAAGTTTAATGACTTGAATCTTCTATCTCATCTCAAAGATGAGAGAAACGGGTATCTATGTGATGACTTAAAATTAGGGCTGTAAATTGATCCGGACTATCCGGTATCTCGACTTATATCCGACTCGAAAATATGATACATGTCTCATATCCGTTTTACAAATGATCCAAATCTGACGGAAAAATTAAACCCGGATAAAATATGATCCCGGATATGAGCACATATATACCCGCTCAAATTCAGTCTCATATTTCTTTTTTATAAAATGATCCTACCCGAATATGATCCATGATCCATGATCCGTATTCGGTTCAAACCCGAATATAAATTATAAGTTTAACAAATTATATTTCTATGTAAATAGTCATTTTATAATTTTCTTAATATTTTTATGAGTTTAAATTTTCACAAAATAAGATCTATTCATGCTTATAATGCAAATATTATCATCATATATACTTAATACATTATATATTTAACCTTTGAATTCATGATTATTATGTTTTTAATAATATTATTATTATTTGGAATAAATGATCATTTATTTAGTTCAAATAAAATACAATGCTGGCTCATATTTGACTCGTATCCGATGGATCATAAACTACCCGGTTAGAAAAAATAAAATACGGTACTGGCTCATATTTGGTTTGGATCCGGAACTCAATACCCGGGATCAGTTTATATCCGAATAAAATGATCCCGAACCAAAATCTGGACATTATAAAAGTAAAATGATCTGAGACTTGAGCAAAGGGGTGTCCGGTTCTACCCGGATCATTTTACACCCCTACTTAAAATAGTCAAGTACTTGTATCTATGAGTCTCTGGTGTATAAAATTCATTTACCTACTCCGGTAAGTTTTTGTCTTCTTCGCTGGGGTGAATTTTTTTAAGCTCTAGCTCTCATCACATGATGCATATTTCTGTCCACAATGCCTCACCTCACTATCTATGAGTCTATGGTCGGACATCTCAAATGACAAGTACATGACCAAAAACTAACCATGTCAGATGATGACGAGGGCTTGCTTTTTCAGTGTAGGTCCAGGATATAATCTTTTCCGGGGCCCACTAATTTTGTATAAGCAATTAAGCACCCTTAGTTGTGGGGGCACTCCTATATTTTTATTTTACATAAAAATTAATGGTGAAAAATGTCAAAAGAAAATTTTTGGGAGGGCGTGTGTTCCTTTTGCCCTTACTAGATATGGGTACATAAATGTGAACTTACACACTTGACGAATCTAGGAAAAAGACTACATATAAAAGACTTTCAAATCATCTAAAAAGACTTTTTTTTTTTTTTACCCTTTGTAATTTCTCTATAAGTTCTGATTTGGCAAATATCCACAACTAAGGTAGGATCACGGACAACCTAGAGACAATAACAAATCTCTAAAATTGGAATTGTTTAGTCGTGCAGGCCCTCCAGATTTGTTACAACAATCTCCATTCCCTCTTTCTTGAATTGAGTCAGAAATCTGATCTTTTCTACTGAAATTATTATTAGCATCATATTAACCAGAATTTCAATGCCAGCTTCTCGTAACAAATATTCAATTAACAAACCCTGTCTTCCATCTGAAGAAACAAGTAATGTCTGAGATATATGTCTTGTTTGAAACTTTTTTGAAGCATTTCTTGTGTCTCACTCCTGCTACTTTTCCGAGTCTTTTAGTTCAATTGCCAGTTTCCATACGCCAACTGGCTCGACAAATAGAAACTGACCAAGACTGTTAATATAAAGGCCCTGTTTGACAATTAGCTACTAGCAGTTAATGGTTAGCTGATTTGACTAGCGAATTAAGTTAGTTGTTTTTATTAACGAATTGAATTAGCTATTTTATGTGAAATTGTTTAGTAATTAGCTGTTTGAGTTAGTTTTTTATAATTTAACTAGACACATCACAATCATCTAAATGAAAAACCTCATCCAACTCGCTTTTTGAAAATTAGTTTTTTAAGTCCAAAAATTCATTTCAATCCGCTAACTACGAAACACATATTATTAGAGGTTTCAAATAGTCAAACATCTAATTTGGCTCAAATCTTTAATTTTTTTCTCAAATCTCTACCTTTCCCTTTCAAACACGATCAAACTGTCCTTTGACATATTTAAAGTAAACTAGCTTTATAGCCCGTGCGAGGCACGGGCATGCTCTAGTTATTTTCGGTTATATTGGTCTCATCGTTTGGTGGAATGCATGTAGAAGAAAAGACATAAGCATGTAACGGTATATCAGTAGGAAATATGTCGAAGGTTTGATGATACATGTTTTACAAAATCCCAGTCTATAAGGTTGTTATTATGACCTGAGTAGGCACAAATATTTTGACTAATTAACATGTTTTGTTAGCACGCACGATCCTTCTGTACTGCAAGATTTCGTCGGTTATAATTTTGCCAATCGTATTTGAATGAGAAGATGGTTTTAGTGTCACTTTGAAAGAATATCGGGCATCTTTTATCATTTCCATTGCCTGGGGAACGTTGACACTCCATTTACTTGTTTTTAGTTCATGGGGTAGTCGTGACTTTGTGTACTGCAAGATTTCGGCGATTATAATTTTTCCAATTGTATTTGAATGATAAGATGGTTTTAGTGTCACTTTGAAAGAGAATTGGGCGCCTTTTATCATTTTCATTGCAGGGGGAACGTTAGCACTCCATTTACCTGTTTGTAGTTCATGGGGTAGTCGTTAAGTGGGTGTTGTAAAATTTGATCGGTGTGCATAATAGAGTAAATATGTAGAAGTACAAGTTGTATTAGTATGTGTGGATACACTATTTAAACGAATGCATACCACTTTGCCCGTTTTAAGAAGGGTCTCCTTGCAGACACGTTGAATACAATAATTGTACAGGTGTGGATATAATTTATTTTAGAAAACTATTACTTATACCTTTCAAGATAATGCTAAACTGATTCGTGATAAGTTACTCGTTTCACCTTACAATTGCCACTTGACACAAATAATTTAACATTTAGTACTTTTAATATTTTATCATAGATATTCAAAAAAATTAAACCAATTTAGTTTAGATTTGATTTAGTCGTACGATGACAACTTCAACTTTCTTGTAAAAATCTCCAACACAAACTTTTTTATTTATATACAAATATAAAACTTTTTTGCATTTTTCGGGTTCAATACTTTATATACTATAGTGGATTTTTCGAAAATGACCAACGTATAAAATTTATCTATTGAAGACGAGATTTATAATATATTGGATCATAATAAAACTACAGTTTTAATCTTATTAGTAGCTAAAATTTCAAAAATGCATATATAATTATAAGTTGTTAATATCTTATAATTAAACAATAATAAATGTAAAATAATGATAAAATCCATTTTTACGCTTATTATATATAAGGATATAATTGAAAAGAAGTAAATATGTTGATAGTTTTAAATTTAAAAAAATATATTAAAAAAAAAATATAATGAGTGATATTGGATATAGATGTCAATATTTGTCACACTATCACCTAGGTCATGGTTCAATTCACATTAAAAAGAAATTTTTTTATCATCAATATACAATTGGAGGGATAATTTATTAATCTAATATCATCAATATAATACTGAAAGGGTAATTTAGTAATCTAATATATATATATAATCTGATAGTATATAGAATTTGTAATCTAATAGTATATATAATATGAGCCATTATGTACTTAATGCAAATAAACATGATTTATAATATAAGAATATTAATATAATCTTTTTTTATGGATCAATTCCAATTTTATAACATTTTTTTAAAATACAATTTTATAACATTTTGCGCGAGTTTTTCTCAAATATGGTTAGAAATATTTATTTAAGGCACTTGCGAAAATAAATTATCTACCTTACCAAGTAGATTACAAAAAGAGACCAAAATAGAGTATAACATATTGAGTGTTTGCGCAGATTAATAAAAAACTTCATAATATAATCTAAATAGATGTCTATCATAGTGGTAAGGAATGTTACTTTTAATTTAGAGATTAAGGGTTCAATTCCCATCATAAACAATTTTTTTGTACTAAAATAGAGTATAACATATTGAGTATTTGTGCATATTAATAAAAAGTTTCAAAAATACAATTAAAATAGATGTCTAAAATAGTGGTAAGGTATGTTACTTCTAATTTAGAGGTCAAGAGTTTAATTTCCATCAGAAACAATTTTTTTGTTGTGCTATTATATAGGGGTAATTTAGTAATTTTATGATGAATAAATTGTCTCACGAACCCCCCGTGCAAGGCATGGGATCGCTCTAATCGACAGAACTTGATGTTATTTTGTGACGATATTTTCTAGTTCACGTCAGTTTAATTTTGTGATGATAAGTATTCTTCAGTTTG
Organism: Heracleum sosnowskyi; assembly: GCA_030848705.1. Lineage (NCBI taxonomy): Eukaryota > Viridiplantae > Streptophyta > Magnoliopsida > Apiales > Apiaceae > Heracleum > Heracleum sosnowskyi. Next base: position 77,550,573 of record CM061239.1, read on the forward strand.
TTGTGGTGATCCTGCCACCGGTTTGAACTTGTTGGTGACACTATGTGACATGGTTGAGAAGATTTGCAAGGAAGATCGGTTTGGTATTAGTCCGAAGAAGATTTTGTTCTTAGTTGAATGTATTTGATGATTAGTTTTATAAGCTAATTAATAATCAGATAGGAATTAGTTAAAGGTGTCAAATAAATGCTCCATTTCGAAAGTACCAATACTCTCCGGGCTCCATAATTCTCTATAAGCGGCCGGAGTAGTATACATGTCCTTAATGCATGAGGTGGCGGGATTGAGATGCACACAAATTCGTATTCGAAAAAACTGTTCGAACTGGTTAAAAAAATCGGAAAAAATCTGATTAAAAAAAAGTCCACCTCAATTGGATCCAGCCCGCAGGCTTAAACGAATCGCATATTTTTCACAAAACCCCAATCCGGTTCGAGCCGAATAAACCCAAATAATATCTCGATTTGGACGTAGTCTTGATCAGGATAAAAGTCCAATCCAAAAAGCTAGAATTTTCAATTAAATATCAGATAAAAGCTTAATTTTTTTAATTAAATCCGAAAAAATAAAAAAAAGGTAAAGTTAAAGTTATCAATATCTAAAATAATTTGTAAAAATCCGATTTGGCCCCTCCTGACCCGACCCTATCTACATGTATAAATATTTTAGAGAAAATTTGTCTCGATTTAAAAAAGTCCGGCCCTATCGGTTATCGAAAAATCCGACCTGAATCCGGATTACGTATCTCTATTCAGGGTAACAACTATAGAGGTGCTTATATTATTACTTATATTATCTGATATGTATGAATATAGTTGAGACAAAATGATTACTATTTTGTATTATTTTATATTATTGGATGTTCGGACTAAAAAGTGATATTATGTGACTAAAAATGCATTTGTACTTTGTCTTAAAATTGTGATTACAAAGGAAGAAACATAATTAAATTTAATTAAAGAGATACGAGTCTATTGGATATACTTTATACCAATAACCACTTTTATCAATAATCAGACAAATGAAATTATCATGAAAGAATCTTGAATAAAAACTAAAGTGTAAAATAATATTTGTGAAAGATATTACCACACTAATGGGTTCTATACCACAACAAAAAAGCCAAAGTAGCTCAATGGTTAAATTGGTGACTTGAAATTCTTAGTAATTAGTATTGAAGTGTCTTAGGTTCGATTCCCATCAAGATCAAAATTTTCTTACATTTTTATAACATTTGACTTTGGAGGGGCAGTTATGTAATTTCAAGTGTTGAATAAAATGGTTCACAAAGTGCTTGTTGCAGTATAAGATATATAATAGATTAATGTAGATGAAGGGTTGAGTCCAGGAGAGGTTGATCGAGGGTTGAAAAAGGATTAAATATAGTTAATTTTGGAGTACTTTTCAAACATATGAAATTGTGGTGTCTAAGGCCTCATTTGTTAAATCTGAACAACTTTTCTGAATAATTAAGATTTTTGAACGAATATTAAATCTGAATGCTGGACGATTAATATTGTTTGATAATTTGTGTAAAGTTTTCTGAACAATAATATTTTCGTAGAAATATATAATTTAAAAATAATTTTTGAGCAAATTGTAAATATTAATAAAATTTCTAAATTATGCTCTGATACTGAAAATTAACTTCATAGTTTTAAAATTTTCCAAAGAGACAATCATTTATAAGTTACTTTTCAAGTTTGATTAATAAAATATATAAAGTTATTGTATAATTGAAAAATAAAAGTAATATTTGAACATAAATATTTCTAAATAAAAAATAAACGCACACAGAATTTAATAAAGATGACTGGAAGTATAAATGTGAAGGAGTGCTTGAGAGGGATGTCAAGTCATTTGAATGATTCAGCTAAGATTTTGAGCAGGAATCGTTCGGAACAATTTTGATTTGTCCAGACAATTCACATACATGGCAAACAATCTGAACAGCTAGTATAGGAACGAGTCAGTTCAAAATCCTTGGTTCAGCTCTAAACAAATGGGCCCTAAGGGTTGAAATTTGAGTTTTTTTCATAAATACTCAACCCAATAAACATTTTTGCAAAAATACTATGTCTTTTTTTAATATTTTGCAAAAATAACAACATAATTGCTAAAATACCAACTTTTTGAAAATATTTGCAAAAATACGGTTTGCAACTAGATGCAACCATATCTGCATCTCCAACCAAAATCAACCACATATGCAACTTATAAAAATTTAATAATTGGAATCATCTTTGGTTGCATAATAAGTTGCAAAAGTTAGTGCCCCTGCGGGGTCTTGTTGATTAGCTAAAAACTCAACCTCAATTATTGATTTGGTTGGGATAAAACTACTTGTGAACTCTGCGCATGTATCTATATGTGTATATATAGACACGTGTGTATAGACGAAAGGTGAGGGGATGTAACCTGCAATTGCAAGATTGCAAGATTTATTCATATTCATCTTTTTTTCACCCCTCTTGCTAACAAATTTTTTGAATTTTCAGCCGATTTCAATTTCTTTTTTAAAAAATTGCATCTGGTTGTATCTAGGTGCCTTGGTTGAATCTGGTTGCTTTGGTTGAATCTGGTTACACCGTATTTTTGCAAATATTTTTAGATTGCATCTGGTTTCATCTAGTAGTTGTTACAGACCGTATTTTTGCAAATATTTTTAGAAGATGGTAAAATTGCAAAAAAACTTAGAAAAAATAGTATTTTCGATAATTTCTCTTGAAATTTTTGTTAGCCTTTCAAAACATATTAATTATGTATTTATAATTTTAAATTATAAATATTATTTATATTAGAAAAAGAAAAAAAATTCCAACAAGTGTTTCTAAAAATTATTTTTTTAGAAAATTTTCTCCCGAAAAACTTTTTGAAAAGTTTTTTACAAAAAACTTTTTTCGAGAGGTATTTTTCCCGATACATTTTTCCGAAACCTTTTTTCAGAGAAATGTTTACCGAAAACTTGTTTCGAAACTCTTTTACCAGGATTTTTATCCAAAAACTTTTTCTCGATACTTTTTTTCCCGAAAACTTTTTCTCGAGAAATTTTCTTCCATGAAACATTTTTTTCCCCAAATTTTTTTTCAGGTACTCCCTTCGTCCCGCTCATTTCTATACAGTTTTTTCTCACTGCTTTACACGCATTTTAAGACTCCTATAAAGTATAGTTCCATAGCTTATATTTAAATTTTTTCTTTTCTGAATAAAAAATTAAACGTTACATTTTTATTCAGAAGAAAATTAAAATAAAATAATTTATGAAACTATACTTTATAGGAGTTTTAAAATGTGTGTCAAACCTCTGTGTCCCAATGTATACAACCAAGTGGGACACATGGAGTACTTTTTTTCCCGATAAATTTTTCTTGAGAATTTCTTTTCGAAAACATTTTTTCACAAAATTTGTTCCCGAAATTTTATTTTCTGAATTTTTTTTTCAAAAACTTTTTTCCGAGAACCTTTTCCCCGAAAAAGTATTGCCTAGAATTTTTTAGGAAAAAAAAATTGGTCATATTTTGCAAAGACGACAATTTCGTACACGACACGAAAACACGACACAAAAATTACGGGTTTGGTTTTACCTTTTTGGTACAGGAACACGAAAATACACGAACACGAAATTACACGAGCGAATTTCGTGTCGGTTTTGGGTTTATCATTTGGTACACGACACGAAATAATTAAATAAATACTTTAAAATTATATAGATACATATTATCATAAATATTGTATATAAAAATTTTACAAAAATAAAATAGAAAATAATTTCAAATTTAAGTTTAACAAGATTTGACTACACTTGGCACATCATGGCTTATTGACTTAATAATCAAATAGTAAAAACATAACTTTAACTTTTAAAATTTATTTTTTATTTGATTTATTATATTTTTAATTTTATTTAAAATTACACGAAACACGACACGAAAAGTACATGACACACCGGTACACGAACACGAAACGACACGAATCCTTAACGGGTCGGGTTTGGGTTTAATATTCATGTACACGAAACACGAAACACGAAACACGAAAGTACACGACACGAAAGTAGACGAAATGAACGAATTGCCAGCTATAAAATTTTGTATGGAAAACATTTTCGCGAAATTTTTTATATGTCTTTTACAATAAATTTTTTTAATTTCATTTTATCCTAAAATTAATAATTTTTTCTAATATCTCTATATCCAACCCTTTTTACTAATATTTAATCTAAATAAAATAAGGGTTACACCTAGGCGAATATGTGTAAATGACTAATTATGATCAATTTTAATATTTATCGGAAACAACTTACTGAATTCAATTTATACATACACAAAAGGTAAGCTGAATGTAACTAAATGCTGTGCAGAAATGTAAAGAACACAAAGATCTTTTAGCCAGCTTCGACCCCTAATCCCCTATGGTCAACGTCATGGTCCATTACCAACCTGGTAAGAGAATATTATTGATCAAACAATGAAACAATTACAAGATACAATGATACACCATCCTTCACCCAGTTGCTGACAAATGGATTGCTTAACAACCTGTTTCTGCTATACTACCCCAAGTATACTTCTCGAGTAGAATTCACCAAATCCTATGTTCCCTTTCCAATTTATCCAGCAACTACAAGTTACACCTTGAATAATACAATTCAATAAAGATTATAACTCATACTTATAGACTCTCTAATATATCTCACGTATATATTATAATAGAGCTCGAGAGAATTAAAATAAAGATGTAGCAAAGAAAGTTTTGAGTTGAAAGTGTTCTTGTTGCACTGATTGTCACTCACAAAAATAGCACAAGAACAAGTATTTAAACATATACAAACAATGTTCAAAAACTAACCCAACAATTAGCAACGTCTAGAATCCAATTTTAACGTTCAAATTAGTTAGGATTATTTTCAAAGTTGATGTATACGTTAGATAGAAGAAAGATGAATATAGAAATGTTCAAAAACTATTTCTTCTGAAAATGTGGAAGCAAAACCCGTATAGGAGAGTTTGAATAAAAATCTAGAGTTTGTTTAAAAACCAACTCCAATAATTTAGGAAAACAATTTTACTAAGTCAAAGAGTTTTGTTTGAGAGCTCTAATATATTTAGTATACATATTATATAATATAGAATTCTTACAAAACGTCTAAATAAACTTCCTGAAAAATCTCCACATTTTTAGCACTTCCGCTTTATCTTTTGGTAAGTCTGGACAGACGACTTTGGCTTGCTATTTGTGTAATTACTAAAAGCAATTGGCAGTAACTAAGATCCTGCAAAACAAAGTTAGTCCAATATAGAATAACATGTTGTTTATATTGTCAAACAAGCAATCAACTTGCCAAGTATTATCATCAAAACTAAAAGAGTTTCAATCTTTTCCTTTTTGATGATTACACAATATTTAGGAGAATAATAAATATTCCCCCTAAATCCCTGCAATCCTGTAAACTCATTATATAAACGAACTAAAAACAAACAGATTCATCTGAGTTCTAAGCAATTAAATCAATTAACCAGCAAATACCGCATGTTATGAACCATAACAAAAAAACATAAAGTTCTCCTAAGAAACAAATATCTCCTAAATTTCTCCACAAAACTTAAACACACATAAAGTTCACCTAAATTTCGCCCCCATTAATCTATCGAAAATATCAAGTATCAGTTGGAGAATCCACATCAACATTGTCCTTGATTACACCCTCAGAAGCATCCTCAGAAGTCCTCAGAAGTAGTAGTGCCAAGATCATCAAGTCCAATTACAGTAATCTTCGTTAAGAAACCCTTAGAACCAGATATTTGTAATAATAACTCCAGTACACCTTTGTGGTCATCTTTGAAACTTTGAATCTCAGTAACAACACCTATTATGTTTGTATTCAAATGTAAGTCAAACTCAGGAGATGTAAAAACCACTAAAAACTTAAGCTTCATAGAATCACAGGAGCTTGTAACCCTTCATCACTATTGTCCGGAGCCAAGCCGTCATCAAAATCCATTACTGGAGTACCTTGTGTAGTTGGTGTAAAATCCCTATTTTTATTTTTATTTTATTAATAGAAATTTAAGTAATTTTTATTTAGATAATAATTTTAGTTAGAAATTTTTAATTGTTTTCGTACAAGTTATTTGATTAAGGATAAGATTTGTTATTAGTGGAAAGAAGCGTGAAAATATTTTAGAAAATCGATATCTTTTATTTAAGTTAATTATGTGTATAAAAAATTTATATTTTTAGTATTACTTGAAGGGATTTTTAGGGGCTAGTTGTATTATTTCTTTTTCTAAATTTAGGGTTACGTGTATTTGTATAAGAATCTATTAGAATATCGAAAAGGGGTCGCACAACCTTTACCAATTCGCAGGTATGTTTTCTTTTCCCCTCCAGTTTACAGAAGAATTTGTTTTGTCTTCGTACTTACATATACGCAACACGGTTATGTGAATAATATTTTATTAATCTTTGTGTTTGTGTAAGGCGTTTTATAGCATGTTATAGTACTGCAAATCATTATACCATGATTCATATACGCTTCTTTAATCTGATACTTGCATGATGCAAGTAGCCTATAGTAAAATTTATAGATATAAATTATCATAGCGTGCGTATTATTTCAAACAAATAGATTAATTAAATTGATGACCTAATTTGCGTACAAGCATATCATAGTTGTTGGTCTAGTTACTTTCAAATTAGTACTAATTGAATTATTGCATGAAATTATTAGTTATGATTAGTTAATTAATTTTAATCCGCATGTCTTTTATAAAAGGTACAGTAGGAGCTCGGCATTTGCATATTAATCTGGAAATTTGGTAGCATGCAGATGTTAATATTATTTAAATAATATTTTTATTTCAAGAATTCGTTTACATGTGGTTAATGATGTACATTACCTTGTGATTATGTGTTAACATTAGAAAGGCAAATGAGCTATATTGCACTTGTACCAATCTGAACTTGTTTCACCCGTAGTTATTTTGCTTGGACTAGTACTATGTCATGATGGGCTTTAACGCCCGATTTCATTTGTTTATTAATATGCATATTTGTTTGCCTAAACTCTTCTATATATAATAGGAGAACACAGGGGTAAAATGAGCAAAAAAAAACCATGTGAAGTTACCAAAATGACCCTGGATTTTACAGATTTACATGACTGCCACCGCCTGTTTTGCAGTCAGCGGTGCCGTTACGTTCTGGTCATGTGTACACGCCTGTTTTTTGTTTCACTTCCTGTCTCATATCTGTTTGTATTTGAATATCTCTTATCAGCTAATCTTGTGAATCGGCATTCCAATTGCGCATGTATTTTTGATTCTTTGACTCAATCTCAGTTCTATTTAGATGTTTATCTGAATTTGTATCTATTTGCATATCTTTATCAGAAACTGTGGTTTTATCCTTGTATTTCTATAATTTTGCAGTCTGCTATTAGAGCCCGAATTTGTGGTAATTTACACTATGTTGAGAATTTTGTGCATGACTGCAATTACGGTTTGTTTACTAATTTGTTTTGGTTTGTGATCTTGTATTGACCATTTAGGTAGCAGAACCCAGTGTTGTGTTTGATTCAAAATGTGCCAAGAGAAAGGGGTACCACTCTCTTTTGTCAATTGGGAGACGAATCCAGTCATTGAATATGTGTTCCTCAAACAAATGACAAGGAGGCTTAGATTGAATAGGTCCCCATATTGTGAAGCAGGTAAAGCATATCAAGTTACCCATAATTGGTCATCGGTGTCCTCATCATGTTTGAATGTTTGCTAAAGTTTTCCAATTTTTCATTTTTATAGTATTCTTGGATGATGTTTGAATGTTGTTGATCACTTCCTGTAGTCAGGCCATTATTGTATTTTAAAAGTTGTTTATGTTTGTCTTCATAGTCCTGTCCTGTAAATGATGAGTCTTTTAAACACTAGAATTCAGGAGACTAGCCTAGATCACTTAGATATTTCCCTTCAAATTGTTTTTTCCATAATTCTCTTTGAGTTGTGTATCATAACATCATCTTGGACTTGCTAAGAACATGTGTGCAGAGTATTCGTAAGCAAGATAATTTGCATTGAAGAATTTTTAAGGTAACTGTAATGCCTCTCGGCTTCTGATTTTTAAAAGTTTTTCAAAAACATTTATGAGGCATGTTGTTGACTAGAAAAAACCTTCTATACACACATACAAGATTCCTAAATTTTTATATGGTTAGTGAGCTTTTTGTATATTCATTGCTTAGCTCTACAAATTGTGTTTTTTATTCCTCAGATGTGCTACTTCAATCTCTTTAGAATGTCAACTAGGTCAGTGTTACAAATTTCCAATTTCAGGGCGACTTGTCTTTTCATCCATTGGTATTTGATAACACTATTTAACAAAAAACATTAAATTAGCTTAAAAGTTCATAATTTTAAATTTGAATTAAATCTTATGAAATTGAATTTGGTTCGTGTTCATCCGTTGTAATACCTAAACTATATCAAAAAGAGGGGGTCGCCTTCAGAAAACAATTTCCATTCTAAAATGTTTTAGATTGAACTTGATTTATAAATCTTCTGTTGCACGCATAATGTTTATGGTAAAGAAAAGAAATAAGTTGCACACTCCAGGTTCCTCCCGCAGAGCCATTCCTATAAAACTCTGCCTCGCCCGATACACTGCATTCCACCAATGCATAGCCTTCCACTTAGTTTTTTAGCGATTCATTGTGCCACTGGTCATCTCCTACGCTAATCTGGTGAATCTCATCTCCAATTACACTGGTACACTTTGCCTTAATCTAAATTTGGATTGATGTTTGCATGTTTTGTATATTTATATATTAAACAAAATTCTGTATAATTACAAATTGTGTCATTGTGTATGTGTTTTGTGTCTATATCTGATGGCTTAAATTTGTAGTTCTCATTGTGATTTATTTTTGGCTAAGTGCAAATTGCGTCCTTTTGAGAGTTTTGTGTTGTGTCCTATTGAGTTATAGAATTATATGCATCGCCTTTGGTTGTGTTGTGAGAGTACGCCCTTGGTTGTTCAATCTTTTGGCAATCTTTGAGGTCCTAGCTACACTGGTAATCGTCTTCGCCTTAATCGATGTCATGTGTATTACTTATATAATCCCCTAATTTCTTCTATCTTTTGCAAAGATATGTGTATTTGTTTATTAAACAAATTATTGTGTGATTGCAGAAACTCTCTGTATTTGCTTGTGTATCTGATGACTTTAATTTGTGTGTTATAGAATTATGTGCATGCCCAATTTTCCCAATTTTATAAAGAATTATCATTTGCTATGCAATTGTAAATACTTTGATTGTTAAACAGCTCTATAATTGTGTTAAAATGAATAAACCATAAACTCATATAGTTCTTATCAAATTAAGCTTTTCAATATATGGATTAATTATCAGCAATTTTACTATTATATTAAAAAAGATATTACCCCTGACAGCTCTATTAACTTTGAATCGTCTATCTTGAAAGTGAATAAACTTGGCACTGGATCAATAATAGCATGACCAAGTTCAGTAACAAGAATGTAGCCCTGTAAGCAAATAATAAAAAACAATTTGACACAGAATTTTGTGCTCAATATATGCAAATTAGTTTTCTATATACTTGCAAATGTCTTTTTTACTTCTACTAAAACAAAACATGTTGACTACTTCCATCTAGCAATAAATAGATAATCAGCTTCAACTGATTCTACATAATCGATTGTGCATTTCTCAATCTTGAGATTCAACTTCCCCCAGGAGTGGATGCTGTAATAACAACTTTGCTGGTCTGTATTACAACTGATTGAGAAACATATTTCAGCACAGACAAGGTGACAAATTTGCGAAAAAAGATAACCATCTTCACTCTATCACTAAAATTGCAAGAAACTTCTAAGATAAGAAAAAATAAGAAGAAAAATCCATTTGTGCGTATCTTGCCCGCTCAGCCGGTACAGGGGAGCTCCTTGCATAGTGGAGGTATACCAGCCTTGGTTTCTCAATCTTCAGGATCCAAATAACCTGGTAATCATCTTCACTTTTTTTTTGTTTGCTAAATAATAATCATCTTCACTTTGCCTCGATCTATATCAAATATATACATACATATTAATTGGAAAGTATGCTACAATGTCAAGTAACAACGGTTACCAAAACCTTCATGTTTAAGAGACATTTGATTACTCACATAATTTTCAAACACCAGTATCGTAATCACAAAAAATCTCAAAATTGCAGTTTTTGTACAAATTGATCCATCTTTTGTATGTATTCAAATTTTATGTGGGTTTCCTGGTGGAATTTTTGTTTTTCATTGGATTGCATCCAGCTAAAACAACATCCTTTATAAATTATAGTAATAGTTTTTGACATAAAATTTTATATTGGGGCGCTATAAAAATTAATGACCGTAAGAATTATGATGCCACTTATATTGAAATAGTTGTTGACATAAGAATTCTTTTTGATTTCCTAGACTGTTGACAAAGTGGTTATTATTGTTGTTTTATTACATGACTAATTTAATCAATTACATATAATCTATTTCAAACAACGCGGGCGTTCCCCACATCCTGAAATGTGGAAACCCTGGGTACTGGGTACAACTTTTTATAGTGGACAATGATGGCATTTTATTACACTTTTTGCCTTCTAATTGTGGTGCATATTTAGTAGGGTACATAATTTGGACAAACTTGGGATGCGAGGTAGTCAACGTATGTACATAACTTTAATAGTCATGCCACTTTAATAGTCATGCCTGAAAATTAAGCTGTTTATTTAGAAACTGTTCGATCAATGAGTTCTCAACTAATTTGCAGATGCGATCTTTTGTTAAAAAATTGTTTTGTCTCTGAAGGAGACGTTCTTGGGCAGAAAGGAAAAGGTATCACTGTTATTCTAATTTTTTTATATATAGTTGTCTTTTGTTCACCAGAAACTTAAAAAAATGTATCTTCTATGAGATTTGTCAATCTTCACCAACCAGGCCCCCATCTTATACTGTGATAACATCAGTGCTACTTATATGGTTTTGAATCTTGTCATGCACTCTCATATTAAGCAAGTTCAAATTGATTATCATTTTTCTCGTGAACGTTCTGCTTGTGGTTTACTGAACATCATCTACATATTAACTCAACACAAGCTAGCAGACTTCTACAAGGTCAAGTAAAAGCTAAATATAAAGACTTTGTTACCAATCTTTTGCTCACAGATTCTTCTGCACTCAGCTTCCACGGTGATAGGTAGTTGTAGTACTTGTACTCTGATGTACTCCAATGTAGCTATAGTTTGTTGAGGTACTTGTACTCTGATGTACTCGAATGTAGCTATAGTTTTGTTAAGTCTATTTTTTTTATATACCGGGGTAGTGGAGTCAGTTTTAGATAAGTGTTATGTCCAAATATTTAGGCATTTTTGCATTTACCTGTGTATAAATAAAGCCAACTGATTGTCAATGAGAAGAACAACCTTTCACGTATTCTAATTCTATCACTCTGTATGTCTTTGCTAAAGCCTTTTAGTCAATCAGTCATAGGTTGCAGACAATGCTAGAAAGATGCCCGTGCCTCGCACGGGCTTTTATGCTAGTTTATGTAGTTTCTGATTAGTGTTTGCATGCTAGATTTTATGTGTATTCTGTCAAGGATTATGTTGATTAATTGTTTCGTGTTTTATTATTAAAATTATTGGATTTTTCGTGTGTGGCCGCTTGTGAGTAAGTACATTTTGACTTACTTTTATTTTCGGAAGAGATATTGATACTTTGATTTCGAATTCTGTATAAGATAAAAGAATCGAGAATCCCTCAGTCTCTACGTTTCGAACCCGTTCGTAATTTACGCTATAGTTCCAGAACTAGCCTTAGATACCCTTAGTAGGCGCACAAGTGTGCAACTTTAGATACCTATTAAGGGCGCGTAATTATTGAACTTTAGATGCCGGTCACTTACAAAGTGTGGCGTATAAGAATAAGAATAAGATCCTGGCTACTGGAAAAGTGTGGTCGTAGAGCAAGACTGTGGTATTTATAAGAATTTCGTTTCTGTTTTAAATTCTGTTTTAATTCTGTTCTGGATTTTGAAAATATAAACTTTGGGTTGAATTTGTTTTTTTAAAGATTTTCAAAATTAGTATTGTTTTGAGAAATCTGTTTTATTAAAACGCCCATTGATTTTCGAGAATATCGATAAGTCAATCTGTTACTTGCTGAGCTCTGTAGCTCACCCCTTTCTAATATTTCAGGTTGGTACGTTGTAGAAGCTTATTAAGAATATGGTGTTAGTGCTTGTGCCCTAGAGACAATACTATAATGTTCTTAGGGAAGACATTTTGATTATTAATAAATATGTTCTATGGATTTTCTTTCAATAATTTATTATGTCTTTATTAACCGCGATATAAATGTTAGGATAATAAATGTCCTTGGAATATAAGCATGAATTCTATATCTCTAAGTATGTGACTTAGAAATGAGATTATATGAGTAGTGTTTATAATCCTAAAAGATCCCTCGTTGAGTATTATTATTTGAGGACAATAATAATGCATTAAGACTAGTATATTTGTTGACTGATGACCACATCTCATTGGTCATAAGTATGGTGATACTAAAGTCAAAGACATAAGTGCATGTTAGCAGAACATGGCACTGGATAGACCCACCGTGTGAATTCTTCATGGTAAATGTTATCAAGTGTCATAAGCAATTCTCACAATGATAATGGTGTAATGATCCTTAGACTTGAAATCATTATATTTCTATATGAGAATTAATATACTTTGATTCTACTCAAAGTTACCTTTGATCGGGTAATGATAAAGGTGGACATTGGGTATATTATGAATCATATAAGAAATATGAATGATAGATATAGGATTTAACCCTCCTATTTTAGGAGTGAAATTATTGACCTCTTGATTGAGTGAGACTATGAAATGCATGGCCATGCTCAAATTGTGATTTGTTTAAATAGTCTACTCATCGATCAAGTAAACCGGGATTAAATGTTGAAGATGATGACATAAACCATGCCTCGAGTTTAATCCATAATATAAGGTTAAAATGATTATATTACATGAACATTATTCATTAAAGGTTTAATTGGATCATCAATTATTATTATTACTTGGGTAACAATGATGTATTACTAGATGCCGCTCATTGTTTATAATTTTATTATGAGATATTAAAATTATTGCCAACGTAATAATAACCTAAAGGGTCACACACTAAGAACGTTTTAAACGGAGCATTAATTAAATTTTGAATTTAATTGAATTATTATTATATTGAATTATTGGATTAATTAAGTAGGACTTGATTAATTATATAATAATTTGAATATAATAAATAATACTACTATTAATCAGATTGGGTTTTGGAAGCCCAATCAGATTAGGTATAGGCCCAGAATTCTCTCCATATAAATACATTAAGATGTATTGTTTTAGGGTTAATTGAAAAATACGTTTTTCTTAAAAACCCTAGCTGCTCTACATCTAAGAGAGGCTAGAGAGAGAGAGAGATTTCCGAGGGCAGTTTTTGGCTAGTACCAACTCCGGTGATCGTTGGACGATCGGGCGTTCGTGTGGACTGATTAGAGACTTATATCGCAAGGCGGGATACGTGGTGATCATAGCAAAGGATCTCCATCTGTCAACCAAATCGTAAAGCTTCTTAAAGTTAAACAATTCTGTTCACGAGTTAAATATCGCGTTCGCATGGATCCTGCAGAGGGTTTCGTTATTTTCTGTTTTTACGCGTTTTTCCGTTGCGTTTTCATGCCCGAAACCCTACAATGGTATCAGAGCTACTTGCGAATTGTGTTTAATTCGTTTATGTGTTTACTATTTTATTGATTATAGCATGTTTACAATCTGCCATGACTGATATGTATGCGATTTTGTATGATATGCATGCTATTCTGTTTATATATATAAACTGTTGGGTTCTGATGTGTATTGACACATCTGTTGTTGCTGATGAGGTCTGTACGTATATGATACGTGATATAGAGGCTTGAGGATCGATCGAAATTGTTTCGTTTGATTCCGAAAGCAAAATCTGCAGAAAACAGTTTCTGCATGAATAGTGTTTTTCTGATTTTTCGGTGTCAGAATTCGACGAATAATACCTTTTCGGAAAGGGAAAATCGTCACGAGTAAAACTCACAGCTATGCTATGACCCAAGTCGATTTTTGGCCATTTGACATTGTTTAGGCCCTGAAAACTGCGATTTACTGTTTTCTGTCATGATTTCGATTTTTATGAATTGTGCCTTTTTATGATTTCTATGATTGGATCATGAGAAATATAATATGGTATGATGACTTGATAAAATCTGAGATGATCTTAACTGTTAATTGAGCATGGTGTATGGTTATGGCCCTAAGACCCATGGGTTAGTGGTTTTGATTATGGTTTTGGTTTTAAATACGGCTTGCATGTCGTTCATTCTTGTAATGATTAATCTCGAATATAAATCGAGTTTCACTTGTAAGTTTATTAGATTAGCTTTTTCATATTATGTAATGTAATTGAAGAGATGGAGACATAAAGATATGAAGACTTGGAGGCACACCAAGGAGGCGATCAAAGGAGTCATTACAAGGAAGCATGAAGACATGTATTATTATGTTGTATTTCATACCACCATAGATTGACCTTGATTTTTACTTAGCTTGGAAAAATCACATAGGATTAGGCCATAACCAAGCACGTTTACTTTACGCACTTTACATATATGTATGCGTAGAAATAATGATGCATGTTTTAATTAGATTAAAAGTGTATGTATTAGATATATCACCCATGCCATGCCTGCTAAACAAGATAAAATCTGTAACGATTCAAGATTTTAAAATTGAACAAAACGAACATGAGATTCCTGTGTTTATGAAACACGGAAATAAGTATGAATTTTCGATTTTTTGATATGGGGCGATTTTGACAAAAATACAAGCAGCGCTTGTAAGAAAGACGGGTTTTAAGTGAGACCACTGTGACTCCTCCGTTGGACTGGAAATCAAACCATTGATGAATTTTGAATTGAATTACTTAGTTCAAGGAAAAATTGGGAATCTTTTGATGATGGGATCATGGTCGTTTTAATAATAAAATCCCTAAATTTAAAATATTAAGTCACTTAGATGCCTTCCAATGGGCAACACTCGTCAAGACCTAGATCGAGAAAGAGTGGGTTCGCCAAAGCGAAGCACTCCAATCTATCGTGGTAAGGCGCGATGAAGTAAATGTGATACTTAACTGTTAGACCATTGGGTTAGACTTAACTAAGTTACCACAATATGATTGTGAACTTAGAGGCATAGAGTTTGGTATGATTTATTGGATAAATGTGGACAAATGTTGTTCTACCAGACTTTCCAAGAGTTATATATGATATAATTGACAAGAGTTGTCTACCTAAATAAATCATGTTTTGGGAGTAAAGCCAAAACTGACCTTAAGAATGACGAAATATGGATCTTGGCTCACTAGAAGGATTTAGAATAATGCCTTCCGAATTAATAGTTAGGGCTATTGATTTGATAAAAATAGTGAGAGATATATATTGTGAGTATATATGGATAATCACTTGAACATAATTTAATAAATCTGCAACTAACTTATTTTATGCATTTTAACATTGTAGATATCTAAATGGCAAACTCAAACAATTTCTCTGTGCGATCAGTCCTTGAGAAGGAAAAGCTGACAGGAACCAACTTCCTTGATTGGCAAAGGAATTTGAGGATTGTCCTCAGGCAGGAGCGAAAGCTTTATGTCCTTGATATTCCTCACCCTGGACCTCTTGCTGCTGAAGCAACCGAGGCTCAACAAAATGCTTATCAGAAGCATCTTGATGATTCTACGGATGTCTGTTGTTTGATGCTAGCGACTATGAGTCCTGAGTTTCAGAAACAACATGAGCGTATGGATGCTTATGACATGATTGAGCACCTCAAAAGGATGTTTGAGGGTCAAGCTCGTCAAGAGAGGTTTGATGTAAGCAAAGCGTTGTATGCATGCAAACAAGGAGATCGTGACCCGGTTGGATCGCATGTTCTAAAGATGATAGGGTATATGGAAACCCTTGAGAATTTGGGTTTCCCGGTTTTACCGGAACACCAAGCATATTTGATATTGCAGTCTTTGAACAACAACTACACTCAATTTGTTATAAACTATATTATGAGTGAGATAGACAAAACACCTACCGAACTATTGGCATTATTGAGGACTGTTGAGACCAATATGTCAAAGGCTAACCCTGCTCCCATTATGATGGTGAATAAAGGGAATGCCAAAGGAAATGGGAAATGGAAAGGCAAGAAGAAGATTGGATCTAAATCTGCTAATCCGAAGCCTGCTTTCAAAAAGGCTTTGAAGCCTACTGGAGGTGTTGCAAAAGGTGCTGCAAAGGGTGATGTATGTCATTTTTGCAAGAAGCCGGGTCATTGGAAGCGTAATTGTCAAGCTTATTTGGAGGATCAGAACCTGAAGGGTATGAAGTCTGTGAAGATTTCTGATTTAGGTATGTATGTTATAGAAGTCAATTTGTCTACTTCTACATCATGGGTATTGGATAATGGATGTGGTTCTCACATTTGTATAAATGTGCATGAACTGCGAAGGAGTAGGACTTTGGCGAAAGGAGAAGTCGACCTACGCGTTAGCAATGGAGCAAAGATTACTGCTTTGGCTGTAGGGACTTATAATTTATCGTTGCCCACTGGGCTTATTTTAGAACTTGAAAACTGTTTTTACGTGCCTGCGATTTGCAGAAACATTATTTCTGTTTCTTGTTTGGACAAGAAAGGTTTTTCCTTTACAATTCAGAACAATAGTTGTTCCTTTGGTTTGAATAATGTTACCTATGGGGTTGCATGTTTATTTAATGGTTTATATGTTCTTGATCTTTATATTCCTGTCTATAATGTAAATAATAAACGTATTAAGGCTAATGACTCAAATCAAACATATCTTTGGCATTGTCGTTTAAGCCATATAAATGAGAAACGCATTTCCAAGTTACATAAGGATGGACACTTGGATAAGTTTGATTTTGAATCATACGAAGAATGCGAACCTTGTCTCATTGGAAAAATGACTAAAGCTTCTTTTACCGGAACTGGTGAGAGGGCCACCGAACGATTAGAACTCATACATAGTGATGTATGTGGTCCAATGCGTACGATGGCAAGAGGTGGCTTTTACTACTTCAGAACCTTTACTGATGATTTTAGTAGATACGGATATGTGTATCTTTTGAAGAACAAATCCGAATCATTTGAAAAATTCAAAGAGTATGTTAGATATAATTGCTGATGTTTGTTTATCAGTGTTTAAAGTATCAAGATACCATCAGAGTTTAGCTGGAAGACTGGTCAGAGTTTGTTAAACTCTGACAGTCAGAGTTTGCTTAGCAGTCGGTGTAAAAGTCAATGAAGATTCTAGAAGCGATATTCTTTGAAGATGGAAAGAAGCAAAGAGATATCGAGATGGCTAAGGAAACAGAACAGAAGACATAAGCAATTCTAGATTGATATTAATTGTATAGCTGATTTATAGGAATATCAATTAGAAGATTGTATGTAGCTGTGTACTATATAAACACAGATAGGTTAACCCTAAAAGGGATGCGAATACGTGAATTATCATTCTTGTAACCTAGCAGCTCTCTGTGATATTTTACATCACTGAGAGAGGAGTTTTTAATTCCATACAGTTTATTATTCATAAAAAGTGTTCTTATTGTTATTCTCATACATCTACTTGATTATATATTGTGTATTCGGCCTAACAATTGGTATCAGAGCCAAGGTTGTTTAATATATACAGTTTTTGATCTAAACACAAGTATAATCATGGCTGAAAATAGTCAAGCAGGTTCTAAACCTGAGAAGGTTCAACCAACTTCTGTGAGTCGATATGAGACGACTAGGGTTCCAATTCTCAGACCAGTGGAATATCCAATATGGAAGGTAAAGATGGTCCTCATATGCCAACTAAACTGTCTCCTGTTGTTGCTGGTCAAGAACAAAAGACTGTTCCAAAGGAAAAGAAAGATTTGACTCCTGAAGATATCTCATCAATTGCAAAGGATGCAAAAGTTAGACATCTTCTCCATAGTGCTTTAGATAATGTCATGTCTAACAGAGTTATTGGCTGCAAAACTGCCAAAGAAATTTGGGATGATTTAGAAGTCAGGTGTCAAGGAACAAGTGCTATAAAGAAGAACAGAAAGACTATTCTTACACAGGAGTATGAACACTTTGACTCGAGATCTGATGAAACTTTGACTGAGACATATGACAGATTTTGTAAACTGTTGAATGATTTATTTCTTGTTGATAAAGAATATGAACTTGAAGAGTCAAATCTCAAGTTTCTTCTATCTCTACCTGAACGATGGGATTTAAAGGCGACAACAATAAGAGATAATTATGATCTTGCAGAGACAGATCTTGATGAAATTTATGGGTTGCTTAAAACTCATGAACTTGAGATAGAACAAAGAAACAAAAGATCTGAAAAGAAGACAAAATCTGTTGCTCTCAAAGTTGAAGAAAAACTTCTTAAGAAAGAGACATCAAAGAAGAAAGCTAAGGGAAAGGCTTTGGTCTCATAAACTCTGAAAGTGAGTCATCAAACTCTGATGATGACTCAAACACTGCTGAATCATCTGAAACTGAGGATGATGAAGAACAAATGATGCAAATGGCTGCTTTGATGGTGAAGACTTTCAAGAAGATGGGTTTCACGAACTTCAAGAAAGGAAAGAGATTCTCAAGGAGAAATTCAAACTCTGAAAGGAAGAGTTTCAGAAAGTCTGAAAGAAGGGATATCAAATCTGAGAAGAAAGATAAGTCTGAGATCCAGTGCTACAAGTGTAAAGAGATGGGTCACTATGCTCCAGAGTGCAAGAAAGGAAAATCTGAAAAAGCACTCATCACTAAAGGAAGAGACTGGGTAGACACTTCAGATTCAGACGAAGGAGTCAACTATGCTCTCATGGCAACTGTTGAAGATGAAGATGAAAACAAGGTACCCCTAACAACCTATGCTTATGATATTGATAATATATCTGAATTGAGAATTTATCTTAAAAGCATACATGTTAGTTATAGAGATCAGACTTTAGAAAATGAGAGAATTAAAACTGAGAATCTAAAGCTTAAAGAAAGAAATAAATTTCTTGAAGAAGAACTTGTTCACATGCAACAAGTTCAAAAGGAAAGAGATGATGCTGTTTATGTTGAACAGGAGTTGCTTAAGAGATTTAGGCAACTAGAATCTGAACTGGAAAAAGAGAGGAAAATAATTAAAACCTGGACAAACTCTGGAAAAGACACACATCAAGTGTTTCAAACAGACGCAGTTGGGTTAGGTTACTGTGAGGAAGATGAACTTAGGTTCAAAGATAAAGTTAAAGTTAAAACACATATTCCACCTATGAAATTTGTTCCTGAATCCAGTAAGCTAAACTCTGTACTTGAAAAAGAAACGGTTAAGAGAGAACCAGTAAAAACTTGTGTTAAACAGGTTAATGTTGGTTTAATGACAGAGAAACAATTCAAATATAAGCTCAAAGAGGTAAAGTCTGTTGAGAAACAGAAAGTGACCAGGAAAAACAGAAATGGAAAAGTAGGCATTAATAAAAGCAATAATCATTTGCCTATCACTGATGCTCCTAGAAAAACATGTCATAATTGTGGTAGTACTAACCATCTTGCAAGTTTCTGCAGGAAAAACAAAGACATTAATTCTTTATCATCCAAGTCTGGAGTTAAGAATGATTATGTTAGGGTTAGACCACAGACTTTATGCACTCACTGTGGGAGTACTTGGCACTCTATTTATACTTGCAAGAATTATCATGCCATTTATCACAACTATTATGAGTTGAAACCGAATTTGAAATGGGTTAAAGTTGATTCTGCAAGTGTAAACTCTGACACTGTTAGCTTAAACTCTGTTGATTAGAATTCCGCTGCAAAAGCCAACAATGTTAAGAAAGCCAAAGGATCCAAGCAAGTCTGGATCCTTAAATCTAACTCTTTGTAATTGTTTGTGATTGCAGGGCATAAGGGAAAGCACCCTAGTCTTGGACAGTGGATGTTCAGGGCACATGACTGGAAAGAAAGCCCTGCTATCAGATTATGAGGAGAAAGCTGGCCCAAAAGTTTCCTATGGAGATGGCAACATATGACGTACTCTGGGATATGGCAATATCAATCTTGGAAGTGTCATCATCACAAATGTAGCTCTAGTTCCAGGACTCAAGCATGACTTGCTATCTGTGAGTCAAATATGTGACAGAGGTTATCATGTAGATTTTCAACCTGAATACTGTGAGGTTATTAGCAAATCTACAGGGAAAGTTGTTCTAGTTGGACACAGACGGAATAATATTTATGAAGCAAGTTTGGTAACAAACTCTGAAGGAAAAGCTGTGTGTCTGTCTGCAAAGATGTCTAATGAAGAGAGTTGGAAATGGCATAAGAAGCTCTCTCATCTGAATTTGAACAACAACAATGAATTGATTCGAAAAGATCTTGTAAGGGGACTTCCAAAATCTATACTCAGCTTAGATGGTCTGTGTGATTCTTGTCAAAAGGCCAAACAAAGGAAGTCATCATTCAAGAGTAAGTCTGAATCTTCAGTTGTGGATCCTTATCATCTTCTTCATGTTGATCTATTTGGTCCAGTGAATGTAATGTCTCTTGGCAGAAAGAAATATGCTTTAGTCATTGTTGATGAGTACACTAGATACACTTGGGTGTACTTTCTAGCAAAGAAGGATGAAACTGCCTTAACTCTGATGGAACATGTAAAGCTACTGGACAAAGGATGTTAGGAATATGTTGATTCTTGATGATAATTGTAAAAACACTTAGTAGATTTTGTATTAAGTTATTTTGTAACTGTCAACGAAATGGCATGCTTTGCAGTGTTTCGTTGACAGGAAGCTCATCAACGGAATGAGTGTTGTAGCAATTGCACTGTACAATACTTCACAGTTTGATATGCATTTGATGTATGTATTAGATAGGTTTCCTAAGTCATGTTGACTAAGTACTAGATAGGCAAAATAGGTTGGTTAATTGTAAGTATATCATGCCTTGTAATTTTGCCTAAGTGAAGACATGTCAACGGTATGAAGATTACTCTATCAACGGAACAAGGATACACCATCAACGGAATGAAGTTTACTCATCAACGAAATGGAGAATAAAGCTATCAACGAAACACATCTCCCTGCTATCAACGAATCATTATTGCTTTTCTGAATAGTTGACAAAGTGATAGTGACAGTTTACTGAACAGATCTAAAGGTGATGTGGAAGTGTACTTTGCATTGGAAACCATTAAAATGGACATGGGGAATAAGGAAACATCCCAGTTTCCAATTGGGCTCTTGGGAGTGATCATAATAAGCATGAAGACAAAAGCAAGGATCTCCAAGGACCACTGGACAAAGGGATGAAAAGCAAACTATTGGCGGTTATCTTTAGTGTACTTTAGAGTAGCCAAAAATAGTATTGTAAACTTGGGAATATATAACCAAGTGTAGCAGTTAGAAAGTGTAAGAGAAGAAAAACAAATAGTTTGTATTAGCTATCTTTGAGAGCATTCTTCTCTACAACTCTGTAACTGAGCAGCTGTGTACTTTTGTATCACAGATTATTTCCGCAATAAAAACACTTCAGTTGGATCATCAAACAATCCAACTGAATTATTTATATCTTGTGTTTTTGTTTATTCAGTTCAGTTTTATTTTATCATTGTTTTAAGTTTAAGAAAATATCAAGAATTGTATTCAACCCCCCCTTCTACAATTCTGTTAGGTCATTTGGGATTAACAATTGGTATCAGAGCGAGCTTCTAACATACAAGAAGTTTAAAGATCAAGACCAAAACAGAAACCATGGTGAAGAAGGATGCAGGTGTGAAGATACCAGTTCTTGATAAGGACAATTACTTTCACTGGAAAGTAAAGATGCATTTACATCTCATGTCTATGGATGAGAGATATGTAGACTGCATTGAGAAAGGTCCACACGTTCCCATGAAGTTTGCATCTAGAATTGGAGTGCCAGATGATGCTCCTGACGTAGAAATTCCAAAACTTGTCTCAGAATGGACTATTGAAGATCTTGCAGAAATCCATAAAGATAAGAGAACCATGAACATTCTGTTTAATGGTTTGGAGCAAGAGATGTTTGATAATGTCATAAACTGTACAACCTCCAAAGAAGTATGGGACACTGTCAGAACACTATGTGAAGGAACTGAGCAAGTAAGGGAGAACAAAATGCAACTCCTTATACAACAATATGAGCACTTTCACTTTAAAGCTGGTGAAACCCTAAATGACACGTTTAGTAGGTTTCAAAAGCTTCTGAATGGATTAAAGTTGTATGGGAGAATCTACCAAACTAAGGACTCAAACCTTAAATTTCTAAGAGCTCTTCCAAAAGAATGGAAGCCTATGACTGTTTCTCTAAGAAACACTCAAGAGTACAAAGATTACACTCTTGAAAGGCTGTATGGAACATTGAAGACTTATGAGCTGGAAATGGAGCAAGATGAGGAAATTGAAAAGGTACAGAAGAAGGGTGGATCCATTGCATTGATTGCATCTGTGAACCAACTGGAAGATGACACTGAAGAAGCTGCAAAGGCCACAACTAGTCGAGCTAGTTGTAGAAGTGATGTCAGCAAGGGTAAAGGTAAGATGACAGAAGAAGAAGAACCAGAACCAGCCAACTTGGATGACTTAGATGAGATTGATGAACACATTGCTTTTCTGTCAAGAAAATTCTCTAAGTTCAAGTTCAAGAGAAACTCAGAAGCAAGGCCACCAAGGAGAGACTTTCAACCTAACAAAAGTAACTGGATTGAAAAGTCTAAATCTAAATGTTTCAATTGTGGAATGCTTGGTCACTTTGCTGGAGACTGTAGAAAACCCAAGATTGAGAAGAGCAACAGGAAATTTGAGCCTGTTGATTATAAAAAGAAATACTTTGAACTTCTCAAGCAAAAGGAAAAGGCTTTCATGTCTCAGGAGTATGATTGGGCTGATAATGGTGAAGATTCTGATGATGATGTTGAGTATGTCAACTTGGCTCTTATGGCTGACAATCATGAGCAGGAAGCAAGTTCCTCAAGCAACCAGGGAGACAAAAAGAATCTTTGGTACTTGGATAGTGGTTGTTCAAGACACATGACTGGTGATTCTACCCTGCTCACAGAGTTTCAGGAAAGAGCTGGCCCTTGTATTGCTTTTGGAGATGACAGCAAAGGCTACACAAAGGGATATGGCTTGATTTCAAAAGAGAATGTCATCATAGATGAGGTTGCATTGGTGGATGGTCTTAAGCACAATTTGCTTAGTATCAGTCAACTTTGTGACAAAGGATTTTTAGTTACTTTTTCTAAAGAAGCCTGTGTTGTTTCTAAAGGAGGAAACAACAATGTGGTAATGACTGGATTCAGAAGAGGGAATGTGTACATTGCTGACTTTAGTAGCACAAGTCCAGACACCATCACTTGTCTTTTCAGCAAAGCAAGCAAGGATGAAAGTTGGCTATGGCACAAGAAATTATCTCATCTGAATTTTAAGGTTATGAATGATTTGGTAAGGAAGGATCTTGCTAGAGGAATTCCACAGGTGGAGTTTTCCAAGGATGGTTTGTGTGATGCCTGTCAAAAAGGGAAACAAAAGAAGGCATCATTCAAAAGCAAGACAGAGTCATCAATTGTCCATCAGCTTGAGTTACTTCATATGGATCTGTTTGGCCCTGTAAATGTCATGTCTATTTCAAAGAAGAAATATTGTCTTGTGATTGTTGATGATTTTTCTAGATTTACTTGGACCTTCTTTTTACATTCTAAAGATGAGGCAAGTGAAATCATTATCAATCACATCAAGATGGTAAACAATCATCCTGACTTGAAAGTAAGAAGGATCAGGAGTGACAATGGGACAGAATTCAAGAATTCAAGCATGAAGATGTTCTGTGAAGAAAATGGTATTATGCATGAGTTTTCAGCAGCAAGGACACCACAGCAAAATGGTGTAGTTGAAAGGAAAAACAGAACACTTATTGAAGCTGCAAGGACAATGCTAGATGAATCAAAGTTACCAACTTATTTTTGGGCTGAGGCAGTTAACACAGCTTGCTTCACTCAGAATATTTCTTTGATTAATCAGGCCAAGGGAATGACCCCTTATCAACTACTCAAAAGAAAGAAGCCACTATTGGATTTTCTTCATGTCTTTGGATGCAAGTGCTTTGTTCTGAGAAATCAAGCTGAGCATTTGGGGAAATTTGAAGCAAAGGCAGATGAAGCAATATTTGTGGGATATGCAGCAGGGAAAGCTTACAGAGTCTATAATCTCAGAACCAACATCGTTATGGAATCTGTACATGTTGTTTTTGATGATCTCAAAATTCAAGGTCTCTGTGATGAAGGTTTCCATGAAAGTCTCTCTTTTGAGAATGAGGAAGGAGATCGAATGAATCATGTTAAGACTACTGAGAAACAGCCTAAAGTTGTTGTATCTAGCACAGATGAGAGCAGCAGTGAAGATGAAATTGCTGCATTAAGATTGAAAAGAATAGCTGCTAGTAGACCAAATGGTCATTTCGTTGACAGTCAAGATGGTGGTTTCGTTGACAGTCAAAATGAGCGTTTCGTTGACAGCCAAAACAGTCATACCGTTGAAGGTCATAGAAATGTCTCAAGAAGTGATCATTTAGGGATAACAAACTCAGGGGGAGTTTCTCAAGGACAAATATCCAATCAAGGCAATCATGATCATGAAGCTACCTCGTCAAGAGCAAATCTACCTCCCTCAAGAAAATGGACTAAAGATCATCCCTTTGAACTTATTATAGGTGATGTTTCTTCAAAAGTCCAAACTAGAAGAGCAACTCAAGAAGAATGTCTATATAGCAGCTTTCTGTCTCAAGATGAGCCAAAGAAAGTTGAGGATGCACTTCTAGATCCAGATTGGGTTTTGGCTATGCAAGAAGAGCTAAACCAATTTGAAAGGAACAATGTTTGGAAGCTGGTGCCCAAGCCTAAGGACAGGAGTGTAATAGGCACAAAATGGGTGTTCAGAAACAAGATGGATGAAAATGGCATAGTCACAAGGAACAAAGCAAGACTAGTTGCAAAAGGCTACTCACAGGAAGAAGGAATTGATTTTGATGAAACATTTGCTCCTGTTGCAAGACTAGAAGCAATAAGGATTTTCCTAGCCTATGCAGCCCATGCCAATTTCAAAGTCTATCAAATGGATGTGAAAAGTGCTTTTCTGAATGGGGAATTGGAAGAGGAGGTCTATGTAAGTCAACCTCCTGGTTTTGAAGATGATGATTTTCCAGAATATGTATACTTCCTCCTCAAAGCACTCTATGGTTTGAAACAAGCACCTAGAGCCTGGTATGACACACTCTCACAGTTTCTTCTTGAGAATCATTTCACTAGAGGTACTGTAGATAAAACTCTTTTTCACAGGATTGTGAATGGCTCTACTATACTTGTTCAAATTTATGTAGATGACATAATCTTTGGGTCTACAGATGTGAAACTTTGTCAAAAGTTTGCCAAGCTTATGCAAAGTAAATATGAAATGAGCATGATGGGAGAATTAACTTACTTTCTTGGTCTTCAAGTGAAGCAAGTTAATGAAGGCATTTTCATTAGTCAAACAAAATATATTCATGATTTATTAAAGAAATTTAACTTAATGGAATGCTCTCCTGCCAAAACTCCCATGCTCACTGCCACCAAACTTGAATTGAATACTAAGGAAAAATCTGTGGACATTTCAAGTTACAGAGGCATGGTAGGCTCACTTTTGTATTTAACAGCTAGTAGACCTGATATTATGTTTGCTACATGTCTATGTGCTAGATTTCAGGCTGATCCTAGAGAATCCCATTTAGTTGCTATTAAAAGGATTTTCAGATATCTCAAGGGAACACCAAACCTTGGCATTTGGTATCCTAGAGAATCTGGTTTTGAACTAATTGGTTATTCAGATGCAGATTATGCAGGATGTAAAATTGACAGGAAAAGCACAACAGGCACCTGTCAATTCTTAGGAAACAAGCTTGTGTTATGGTTCAGCAAGAAACAAAACTCAGTTTCCACCTCCACAGCTGAGGCTGAGTATATTGCAGCTGGAAGTTGTTGTGCACAGATTTTATGGATGAAAAATCAATTACTTGATTATGGATTAAGAGTTGAGAAAATTCCTATTTTCTGTGACAACACTAGTGCCATTGCCATTACTGAGAATCCAGTGCAGCATTCAAGAACCAAGCACATTGACATCAAGTACCATTTCATTAGAGAACATGTTATGAATGGTACTGTGGAGTTACATTTTGTTCCAAGTGAACAACAACTTGCAGACATCTTTACCAAGCCACTTGATGAATCAACATTCTCAAGATTAGTAACTGAGCTAGGTATGCTAAATTTCTCTTAATTATTTTTGAGATATTTGCAAGTCATAATGCAGCCAGGAACTTGCTATAATTTTTCTGTGAATTGATTTTCTCAGGAAAAGGTGAAATTTTGTCTAAGTCAAAATTACTATGTCAACGAAACGCACCATTTCGTTGACAGTCTTAGCATTTTTCTGGGTGTTTCGTTGATAGCTCCTTTATATCAACGAAACGCAGCTTTATCAATGAAATAAGACTGGACTTTAACCGCCCAATCCTGATTCGTTGATGTAGCGCTTTTTAATCTGAACCGTTGAAATTTCACGTTCTTTATCACGATCTATACATACACCCCTGTAAGCATAAATCGTGGTAATATTTAATTCTAACGGTTACTTTTTAAGCCAATCAGGTAATTTAGATTAACTATTGGACTTAATTTCTGAGAATTTTTGGGGAAGTATTTAAGAAATTTTAATTTCTTTATTTCATTTCTACCTGTTCTCAAAAATTCCAAAAGTTTTTCTAGCTTCTTCTCTCTAACAAGCAATACAGCTCGAAGCTTTTCCTCACTCAACAATGGCACCCATAGTCAAGCTTATGTCTGCTGGTGGGTTCATCTATGAGAAGAACAATTCCATTCCATTTGTCGTTAAGGAGAGTCCGAACAGCATCTTTTTCAAAATGATGAATTTCATGAGGAACTGTAAGTTGAGCTATGCGATGTTTCACTCTACACCACTCTACAATGAAGTAATCGAGGAGATTTGGACCTCATGTGAGTATAGTGGAACAAACGGCACACTGCAATTCACTCTTCAAGGTAATGAGTACATAGTTAATTCTGATGTTTTGCAAGCATGTTTACATATTCCTGATAATAACTGTGATGCTTTGCCTACTAACACTGAAATAACTACCATGCTAAATTCTATAAACTACTCTTTGCCTACTGATAATATGGGTAGAATAATTAGGAGAGGTTTGGTTAGGGAATACAGTTATTTAGCTGATGCATTCATTAAGGTCTTTTCTGGAAAGATTAGTAATTTTGATGCATTAACTAATTCTATGTTAATTCTCCTAACCATGCTTCTAAATGATAGATATTACAACTTTAGCACCCAACTTATTTATGAAATTGGTGCTAAGTTGGGTGATAGGGCAAATAGGAAGAAAAATATCTATTATGCAAGGTTTCTGATGATGCTGGCTAATCATGTTAGTCCAGCACCATTAGTTATCTCTAACCCTAATGCCAGGTTTGAGTGCTTTGTACAAGAAAAGAGAGTATTGACAGACATACTGAGGCTGAACTACAATGGTGATGTTCCAGTGGTGTATCTACCAATCATTGAGGTAACTACTACTATCCCTATTAGTATAGCTGTTACTTCTATTGTCTCCTCCAACCTTGTTGCTATGGAGTCTGTAGCTGTTACCCAACAGGCTCCTGCCCCAGCAACTAAATCAAAATCAAAGAAATCCTCCAAGCCAACCTCAGGTGCTTCTCAAAAGGCACCTGTTGTAAAAACTACCACACAACCTAAGGGGAGTGAGTCTGGAGTTGTGAGAGGTGAGGGGAGGGGTGAAAATCAAAGAAACCCCAAGAATAAGGAAGGTGAGGTAAGTGTTTCCCAGCCTAGCCCCATTGTGTCTTCCCAACAAGGCACAATGAGTAAAATGGATTTAAACACAAGTCTAATTGCATCCTCCCAAAAGGATGTGATTATTGAAACAAGCTCTTCACCTAGAGCACAGTCCAAAAGGGTAAGGGACACTTCAAGCCCACAGTCTACATTTTCCCAATACCAAAGGAGAGTGAAGCAAAAGACCAAGGGTTCACAGGGTGCACACACACTGGAAGCAACACTTCCAGTTTCTCAAATTCAGTTTGATGTAACCCCTATTATTTCTCTGGGGTTACAGTCCCACTCTCTAAACATTAATCTTGATTTATCTCCATCCAATTCACCAACTCAATCTTTAGATATGGACATGATCCATACATCTTTTCCTGATTCTCCAACTCTAATCTTGGAGAAGCCCCACTCTGAAGCTGATGGTCATCACTTATTAAGTGATTTGTTGGGCCATCAACCAAGTTTTTCTGAAACTGCAAGAGAATCTGTGGACCCCAATCTCAAATCAATCACCACAGATTCTACTGTAATTTCACTTTCTCAAAATGCTTTATTGACTTCATCAACGAAACAGCCTCTTTCGTTGACAAGTGTTTCTCCATCAACGGTACCTATACCGTTGACAGTTCACACTACCATTTCGTTGATAGGTCATTCTACACCTTGTACTGAAAATCAAGTTGTTTCCACAACTAGTGTAGATGACCTGGTGGTAGTTGAGACACTTTTAGGTTTGAAAGGGAGTGAAATTGAGAGGCTGGCTTGCAGCCAGGCAAAAGGAGAGAATGAGAGTGAGAGGCTGGCTATTTCTTCCAGCCAGGCAAAAGGAGAGTTTGAGAGTACCACCTTAGTAGGTGAAGGTGAGGGTGTGAGAGGTGTGAGCCATGGGGAGCCCATGATGCAAGAAAAGAGTGGAGAGAGAGAAGAGACTACAGGAGCAATAAGGATGGAAGCAGCCATTGCTAATGAGTTAATGGAGGTCAGTGAGGGATAAAGGGAACTTACTTTCCAAGAGCTTTATCAACAAACTCTGGATAGTATTTCCCTGGATCCTGAGACCTTTACTCATCCTGTGCCAGCCTATCAAGTTATGGCTCAACAGGGCAATGTGGAGGCAGAAAGGTCACTCAACTTAATTCATACTACTGCATCAATGCAAAGAGCAAAGGATGCCTTGACCAATCTACCTCCAGGAGCTGCAGCAAGTGGAGACTTTGAGTTTTCTGATGATGAGGACAGCTATGGTGATAATCTACAGGTGGCCACCACTTCACAGACTGGGACTTCTGTGGTGCCTCCTACACCAGGCTGGCTTTCTCAGGGTATGCATGGAAGAGTCACTCTAGATGCTGCTATCTCAAGGCAGTACAATGAGGCCTATCTAGCTCATGAGTCTGCAAATGCAAGGGACAAGAAATTCTACAAGGCCATCATGGATTCTCTGGAAATTCAAAGGCTACAAATGATGCAGACAAGGATTGAGGCTACAAAAATCAAGGACTCCATTAGCAATCTCATGGATGCTAACTACAGGATGATTGATGAAAAGCTCCCTCTTCTCACTGTGTCCAAGATGACCAGGTTTTTCTCTAAGGAACCTGAGGTGGCTACATCCTTGAAAACTCTCTCTACAAGAGTGGACAAGGTGGAAGCTACACTTTCTCAAATGTAGAAGGAACAGGAGAAGCAAACTCAGCTACTCACTCAGCTAGTGGCAGCTCAAGGACTCCCAGTCATCTCTCTTGATGCTAACAAAAAGGGGGAGAAATCTAAGGAGCTAAACATTCAAATCACAAAGGTGTTGGTCCCAGCCATTTCACTGCCACAGGAGCCACTAGCAATGGGGGAGTTTGGAAAGAAGAATAAGGATAGTATTGACCTGATCCAGGAAGCTTCTATGAGGATGAAACTTGCAGAACAAATCAAAGATCACTGGTCCAACATAGAAGCAAGGTTCAAGAACATTACTGAATCTTCAAAGACAGATCAGCCATCAACAAATGCAATGGTGATTGTACAAATGGAGCCACAGTTCAAGAGCTCTTATGCTATAGAGCCCCTTCAGCATGGAATCTTTCAAGATTCAAGAAATGAGAAGGGTCAATCTTCATGCTTTAAGAATGTGGATGCAAGAGGGATGTCTCCAATATCACCTGCCAAACCCAAAGGCAAGAACATTGAAAGGATATTTTATCCTGCTCCAAAGCCAGATGAGTTCAAAGTCCTAGGGAAGCTGATCATTGAGAGCAAGGAAAGCAATCATCCAAGCATAAGGAATCAAAGGGCCATCATCTACAGGGACAGCAAGGAAATCTGCATTTGGGTTGGTCACCCAAATTTTGCAAAGGCCAAGGCTGAAGAATCTGAAAGGGCAGCAATGCAAGCATTGGCAGTTGCTCAAGCACTTGAAGATGAAGAGACCTTTCAGGAAGAAAAAGCCAAGGATGGAGCTAATGAAGCTGAACCAGCAAGGAAAAGTGTAAGGCAACCAAAGGCTAGAGCTAAGAGGAATCTGAACTTTGAAAAAGAGGACTCTCTGGACACTGCTCAAGCGCCTTCCACAACAAGTGCACATCAAATTCCTATTGACCTACCTATTGGAGGAAAGTTGGCCTGTGACCCTGCACACCCTGTCAACTTTCATGATCAACCAATCATGCCAAAGGAGGAGCCTATTGAATTTGATGAAGCCTATTTTCCAAAGTTCCTATTTGAAAAGGATCAACCAATGAAGACAAAGAAAAGGGCTGTCAAGGCAAAGCCAATATTTGTGAGGAAGCCACAATCTCAGAAACCCCCTACAAATCCAGAGGACTCCATGTACATTGCTGACATCAGGGAAGAATCCAGCTTACATCTTGATTTAGACAACCTGGTGGAAGTAAGGGGCATTGCAGCTTCTCAAAAGTTACCTGAAAGATTGGTTTTCACATACAAGGGTGGTAGAGAACAAATATGGCCTCACTACAGAATTTTAGGAGAAGACTACCAAACACTACTCACAGTATTTAGATGCTTGAAGAAAGACTTTGGCTTCACCAAAACAGCCAAGTCTGAGGTGGTCTCCAAGATATGTCAAATAAAGGCTAGCTGGAACAAGCCTGAGGCTCTTCCCAGGATGCTAAGAGTGCCCTCAACAGGAAAGAAGATCCATCTTCAACCTTACTGGATGATGGAATTTAAGGACAAGGACAACTGCAGAAGGTTCTTCAGGATGGAAGACCAGCTGGATAAGGCATCTAATCAAACTCTAAGGTTCATGCAATCCAAGCTTGGTGATCAAGATGAAGAAGAGAAGATCTTTTACAGAAGGCTACAGGTCCAGATTGAGGAGAACAACTCTAGGAGAGGGAAGAAGACTATGCCTCAAAGAAGACCAAGATGAATCATTTGCTCAGTCTAGAGGAGCACATTTGGGCATTAGTCTTGTAAGTCTTGTTTATGTCTAAAACTTTATGAAGCTCAATGCAATTTTTACTTTTATCATGGGTAATATGTCTGAGTGTTTTTGTTATCATCAAGGCTCTTGATTTATGGCTGTTATTCTATCAGTCATAAATTGGGGGAGATTGTTAGGAATATGTTGATTCTTGATGATAATTGTAAAAACACTTAGTAGATTTTGTATTAAGTTATTTTGTAACTGTCAACGAAATGGCATGCTTTGCAGTGTTTCGTTGACAGGAAGCTCATCAACGGAATGAGTGTTGTAGCAATTGCACTGTACAATACTTCACAGTTTGATATGCATTTGATGTATGTATTAGATAGGTTTCCTAAGTCATGTTGACTAAGTACTAGATAGGCAAAATAGGTTGGTTAATTGTAAGTATATCATGCCTTGTAATTTTGCCTAAGTGAAGACATGTCAACGGTATGAAGATTACTCTATCAACGGAACAAGGATACACCATCAACGGAATGAAGTTTACTCATCAACGAAATGGAGAATAAAGCTATCAACGAAACACATCTCCCTGCTATCAACGAATCATTATTGCTTTTCTGAATAGTTGACAAAGTGATAGTGACAGTTTACTGAACAGATCTAAAGGTGATGTGGAAGTGTACTTTGCATTGGAAACCATTAAAATGGACATGGGGAATAAGGAAACATCCCAGTTTCCAATTGGGCTCTTGGGAGTGATCATAATAAGCATGAAGACAAAAGCAAGGATCTCCAAGGACCACTGGACAAAGGGATGAAAAGCAAACTATTGGCGGTTATCTTTAGTGTACTTTAGAGTAGCCAAAAATAGTATTGTAAACTTGGGAATATATAACCAAGTGTAGCAGTTAGAAAGTGTAAGAGAAGAAAAACAAATAGTTTGTATTAGCTATCTTTGAGAGCATTCTTCTCTACAACTCTGTAACTGAGCAGCTGTGTACTTTTGTATCACAGATTATTTCCGCAATAAAAACACTTCAGTTGGATCATCAAACAATCCAACTGAATTATTTATATCTTGTGTTTTTGTTTATTCAGTTCAGTTTTATTTTATCATTGTTTTAAGTTTAAGAAAATATCAAGAATTGTATTCAACCCCCCCTTCTACAATTCTGTTAGGTCATTTGGGATTAACAAAGGATCACAATATAAAGTGAAAATTATCAAGAGTGATAATGGTACTGAATTCAGAAATACAAAAATGGAAGAATTTTGCAAGGAAAGGGGAGTGAAGCAAGAATTTTCTGCACCAGGGACTCCACAGCAGAATGGTGTAGTTGAAAGAAAGAACAGAACTTTAATTGAAGCTGCCATAACAATGCTTGATGAAGCAAAATTGCCAACTTATTTCTGGGCAGAAGCTGTTCAAACTGCTTGTTTTACTCAAAATGCTACACTGATCAACAAGCATGGGAAAACACCATATGAGATGGTGAAGAAAAAGAAACCAAACCTGAAATATTTTCATATTTTTGGGTGCAAATGCTTTGTGTTGAAAACTCATCCTGAACAGTTGACCAAGTTTGATTTAAAAGCAGATGAAGGAATTTTTGTTGGATATCCACTATCAACTAAAGCATTCAGAGTTTATAATCTGAGAACTAAAGTGATCATGGAATCGATACATGTGTCATTTGATGACAAGAAATTAACTGGACTTGAAGATGAAGAAAATCATGATCAACTACGCTTTGAAAATGAAGATCTAAACTATGTTGATGTAAACTCTGACGAAGCAAATCCAACAAACTCTGATGAAGCATACTCTAAACCTCTACTGGTAAATACTGAGGAAGTTTCTCAGACAGAACAAAATAGAGAACCAGTTGAGGGGGAGCATGAAGATACTTCAGCAACATCTCAAAATGATGACTCACATTCTGAAAGTGAGTCAGCTGAAGAATCTAACACAAACTCTGAGCAGTCCAATTCAGGGGAGCCTTAGAGAATGCAGATGGTCAACAAGAAAATCAGGAAAGCATGGATCAATGGGGAGAATCCAATAATGGTGAAAGAAGCCACTTACCTACAGCAAGAAAGTGGACTCAGACTCATACACCTGATCTGATAATTAGAAATCCAGATGCAAGTGTGAAAACAAGAAGTGCTACAGCAAATGAATGTTTGTTTCATGCATTCATATCTCAAACAGAGCCTAAGAAAGTGGATGAAGCTCTTCAAGATGCTAACTGGATAACAGCAATGCAAGAGGAATTGAATGAGTTTGAAAGAAATGAAGTATGGAGACTTGTACCAAGACCAAAGAACAGGTCTGTTGTTGGTACAAAGTGGGTTTTCAGAAACAAGACTGACAGTGAGGGAGTAATTACTAGGAACAAAGCTAGACTTGTGGCAAAAGGATATTCACAACAGGAAGGAATTGATTATGATGAAACCTTTTGTAACAGCCCCAAATCCGGGGTCAGGGATTTAGGGTAGTCACGATCCATGTACTCCTTGCCTTACCTGTATTACTCACACCATTCATAATTCACCTGCTCATGACCCCACAACATACGTCTCACACACACACACACAGGTTAGAGTCTCAGAAACGACACAATACAACAACTGCGGAATAAATAATTTTTATTACAATACCCAAATGTCTTTTGAATCTGTCACTGATACAATTTCTAAGTAATGTTACATTACCAACTTAGTCTTCTGATGCTTACAATCCTCTAATACCATTCATGTATATACATAAGTCGAATACCGAAAGCTGTAGCCTGATTCGATTGGTTCGTACTACTCTCGGGATCACTGCTAGAAACTGTTTATGAAAACGCCTTGCGGGGTATGTGCCGTCCCATTGGCATCCTGCTTCGCTGCTATATAATATATATAAAACAATAGCAAGAGTGAGCGATAGCTCAGCAAGGAAATGAAAGTATGGCATAATTCTGCCTCTAATTCAACCCAGAAATAAAGCGGGTATAAGACAATAATTTGTCAAAATATCTCGATACTTAAATTACATCCTTATCGGAATGTAATTCCAAAAATAATACCATTGTTGTATTTCAAATATCAATTTCATAATATTTCTGCAAACTTTGGCTATATTATGAACAAAGTTCTAGTATAAACGATGAGGTTTCAAAGTAAACCAAATATAACCTTTCCGAAAAATATCTGCTATATATGCAGAATATCAACATATAACTTAAAAGATGAAGTTATAAGGTGATTCAGTATAAACAACTCCCTTACCATAACTCATGTTATGTAAGGTATCCACAGAGTCATAACTCATAAATAAAAGATGAAGTTGCATGAATTTATTGTCACTTCATTTCCAAACACTTTTCGACCCCCTACCAACATGATTGGTTCTTCACCCCAATACATGTTGCAGGAATATCCAAATTGGATGATGAACCAATACTGGAGTTGCTACCGCGTCCGCTGTGCCTAACCTTACTATGATCAGTAGCAGGTCGCACCGCTCAAATAGTTTTCTACATGTAGATGGAAGTATCACGACGGCCTGACATTGTCTACCGCCTTACTATGACCTCCCGGCCCATTTGGGGCAATATATAAAAGTTGGATGGGCCCACGCAACTTGACCACTTACACCACTCCTAGTTCAGATGGAATCCATGACTCTGAAACGTAAAGATCGTCCTCCTTTCCTCAAGTGTAACACTTGTTGATACGACTCCACTAAGTAGTTATATCTAGGTTGGAAAGGGAGATCCTCCAATATTTCCCAAGCTATGCTTGTTAATGGATATCGACTTGTTCCATGAATTTACCCCTCGATCATTGAGGTGGTAACACAACACTAGACTTGCAGCAATTAAATTGCTCCAAGAAAATATCAGTCCCTTGACAGTTTTGAGTTGAGAGTTCAAAAAGAGTAGTAGTCTCTTAAATCAGGTTTCCCATATTTTTGATGGTTGAGCGAACATTTAAATCCTCTTAAGAGACGGATTTAAATGGAAAACATTGTTTTGGGAACCTCTTTGGATTTTTAAAAAATAATCAATGATATTGATTAAATAAGTAAACATTAGATGAATATTCGAAATAATACTCCTTACGTAAATACTGATTAAATGAATATTCGAAAATACTATTCATTAAGTAAATATAGATTAAATGAATATTCAAAGATAATATTCATTAAATAAATAAACCTCAAATGAATATTCAAAAATAATATTCATTACTTAATAAATCTCAAATGAATATTCGAAAATAATATCCATTAAATAATTAAGTCTCAAATGAATATTCAAAAGCAATATTCATTAAATAAATAATTAATCCTCGAATGAATATACATAAATAATATTCATTAACTAATTAAATAATCTTCATATGAATATTCAAAAATTAATATTCATTAAATAATCCCCAGATAAATATTCACAATAATATTCTTAAAGTCAATAATCCTCAAATGAATATAAATAATATTCTTTAAGTCGATAATCCTCAAATGAATATAAATAATATTCTTTAAGTCAATAATCCTCAAATGAATATAAATAATATTCATTAAATAAATAATTAACCCTCGAATAACAGTTACCTGATATCTTTGTTATCATTCCGGAACAAAGCGATTTTAAGAAAACATTTTGAAAATGATATTCATCTAAGTAAACAAATTTAATTAGACGAATAAGGCTTATTTAATCCGTAAATGCTTCCAGAAGTATTTACTAATTAAATAAACACTGGTTTATTGGTGATGTTGCCTTTAGGTTAATTATTGCGAAAATCTTTCTAAAAAGCTCTGTCCGGGTTTTCGAAAATATACCTTACAAAATAACCCCGATACGCTGGCTAAGTTATAAACTCAATACATGCTCTACCCTCTGAGCCTTTCTTATTCCAGTACACAAATACCTACCTTATGATATAAAGTCCCCTTCCACCATACGAAAAGTTTATAAATATATACACCATATAATTCAAGGCGTAGGATCTTAAAAGCATCACCACCCATCAACAGTATTATAAGGTCATAGGATTTTGGTTATCGCACGAGCAGGATTTAATATCATTAACAAGACCAAGGATATACTGGTTTTGATAAGGAAGCACAATATTGGGAAACTTGCAAATATGGATTGAAACTTATTCAACACATTTCATATATTTCAAAATAAATATACTCTGAACGATCGAGTATGCATACATAACTTGCATCTAGTATATACATACTTCAAAATATGGTTTTTAGAAACTTGCCTGATGCTCGAGAAGTGATAGGGGTTCGCGACGATGCCGGACAATCTAGACAAAGTCAAACGAAAACTCACGGTTAATCCCCTCGATAAACCACTTATAACTCAATGCTTAAACACGTAAGCGAAATACAACCAAGGCATTACTTGCTCGCTCTAGCGTCACACTAAGTCCATGTTATTCGTCAAATACTTAAATCATAAGTTTGGTTCGAAATCCATCCTCAAATCCAAGTTATACTTAACCATTTGGAACCTTGGTTTCTAAGTCTTGTTTTCAGTGGTTTTCACTTGCGCGACCTCGACTAAAACATTTTTATAAAATCGAAAAATAATCTTTTTAATCCGAATATTTTTCGTGAGCCTTCCTAACTGTCTCTAGTATTATTCCTCAAAGTTTCACATTTTAATATGGCTCCGAAGTGGTCCAAATATAGCCTCAAAGTTTCTGAACAGAGAAGGGTTGTTCCTCCGAACGACGTTTACTAAAACTCACTTTTCTCTTAAACCGTAAATCGTAACGACATGATTCTTGCGCTCACGTAAACTAGAAACAAAGCTCTACACACTCATGTTCATCACTGAACCAAAAGAGGCAGTTAAGTTTTCGGATTCTATGCAGTTTTAAAGTTAACGAGAATCGGGCATTACGACGGCTTAAAACTTAACGTTTTCCATTTTCAAAACACACTCAAATCAATACCAAACAATCCCAAACTCACCATCCACCTTATACACCCTCCACTCAGTCAAATCCTCCATGAATAATCACAACAAAATTCATAACCCATCCTCCAATACTCAACCAACAATTCATCTAATCACTTAATCATGAGCTTAACTTTACATAAACATCAAAACCATTTCAAAACTCATATAATAAAAAGGGGCAGAGGTTTTTATACCTTCCTTGAATCCTTAAACACACCACAAGAGCTTTTAAGCCTTAAGAGAGTCTTCATCCATGGTTATCATCCTTAAACTTGCAAAAGAAAATCAAGAACAAGTTATGAATTCTCGGAGTTACTATACACCGGTTTAAAGAACTGGAAAACTGAAGGTCTTACCTTACTCAAATGGAAGAAACTCGTGCAATACGACATGTAGATTATCTCAAGACCTTTCCAACAAGCTATAGATCGCAATTTTCCACCGAGAAATGAAGGAGATATGAATTTTACAATCCGGCAGTTTTGCTTTGGCCGAAAATGAAGAAAATAAGAATGGTTTTTGATTTTTTTGTTAATTTGCTTGGAAATGCTGATTTTTTGTTAAAGGTGGTGAGTCATTGCATGTCCAGGACACGTGTCGATCAGTGGGGGGTTATGGTGGCAAAGAAGGGGACACGTGTCAAGCAATGGAGATCATGGTGGCAAGCAGCTTTACTGGTTCGTTTTCCTTTCACATGGATGATCCAAATGTTGCATTTCTCGAATTAATCTTGTTACATGTTACTTCCATGTCTATATTTAATCCTGTCATAATTTCAATCCTTAATCCATGATTCGTTCGCTTAATCACTTAATCTCGTTATAAAGTATCAGCGGTTTCTAGAACCTTCGTTTCACTGTCTCAGTGGTTTTCGTTCTAAATTCTCAAATCAAATATAATAACATTCCAAAATATTAAATCCTCAAATCCTTAATTTAATATCTCATTTCTTGAATATAATAATATATATAATTCACTGCCCGGTCAAATACTACGCCAAAATAAAATTCGGAATTTCTGAATTCCGATCGGCTTTGCATTCACTTATTTACTCCGTAGATCACTAATATGACTTCGGAATATCCACACTACGTCTCGTACATAGGTGGCATGAAAAACTTTGTTAATCCTCAAAATCACTATTCATCCACCAAATTCACTATTCACTGATGCACTTAATCATAATAAAAAAAGTTTTAATTCTACCAAAAATTCGGGTTATTACACCTTTGCTCCAGTTGCAAGGTTGTAAGCCATAAGAATTTTTCTAGCATATGCTGCTCACAAGAAATTTAAAGTCTTTCAGATGGATGTGAAGAGTGTTGGGTTTTATACTAAACTATTCATTAGTAGTATATAAACATTGTCCATTTTATTGAGAATCTTGATTGCATATTTTTACATTGTCTATTTATTATATATTGTGGATAATTTAGTATCAAATGGGATAACAGAAGATTAAATTATCAGTGTCTATATATAATATAAAGGGTTCACAGTTTAAGTGGAATTAAACAAACCACTGGAATAACTGAAGTATTATTTGGGAATAGTTTATCTTGACTATTAAATAATACTTGTATACTTTGTGTATATTGAACAGGATCAAATTTAGAATTGTTCCCTTAAACTGATTAAGAAGGTGAACTAAGATTCTATGTTATTATTAATGCTTAGGTTCTTAATCCGGATATAGTAATTGACACGTGTATATTATTTACATGCTTTGATTTATATAT
This sequence comes from Heracleum sosnowskyi, assembly GCA_030848705.1. Classification (NCBI taxonomy): domain Eukaryota; kingdom Viridiplantae; phylum Streptophyta; class Magnoliopsida; order Apiales; family Apiaceae; genus Heracleum; species Heracleum sosnowskyi. Next base: position 77,589,789 of record CM061239.1, read on the forward strand.
GAAATAATTCTTTTGAATTATATCATTATATTTTGGGTGATGGAATAATATATATGGTGGATATTATTTATTGAAGGAATCCGTGTCCTGATAATATTCGGGTTAATGATGTCCCCTTGAAAGCTCAAAAGGATTTAATTATGTGAAACCCTGCAGGTGGATTTATTCCGGCATAATTAAATAAAGGTAGAGTGGATGATCAAGGATATAAGATGTTAATTAAATGAATTATCAGTAATTTATTTAATTAATGAGCATGCGCTATTTTAAACATGGGGAATTTAATAAGCAAATAATATTGGAACCGAATTAATTAATTAAGTTGCGGTATTAGGAAAGGTAGTGCAAATATTAATTCTTTAGTGGATTGAATTAATATTTAATTACATTGGGCTAGGCCCAGGATGTAATTAAAAGGCCCAACCTAATTATCCATGATCCCTATTGTAGCCCTATATATATTCTTATTCTCTTCTTGCTAGGGTTGGTTAAGAAAAATATTGTAGCCACCTAGGAGCAAGAAGAGAGGTTAACTTGAGAAGACGGAGGCCACACTTCGCTCAAGGGAATTTGGGAATACAATAGAAGAGCGTGGAATCAACCGTTAACAAGGTGATTTTCTTTTCGCACTCCTTAATTGTGTATCATAAAATGTAGTAGAACCCCAAGTCCGTGGTTCCCAACAATTGGTATCAAGAGCCTGGTTATGGGTTCTATGTTTTATGATATGATGTCCATATCGTAATTAAAATTGGTTATGTATGTATAGTGGTATGCTTGGATAATAATCTTTTGCAGGTTGTTTAGTATCCACTATTATGGCCTCGTTTTATTTTAATTATGTGTTTGGATCCCACGTGGTTTAATCGTGGTTATTTTTTGTTTTGGTTTTCACGTGGTTTATCGTGGTTGTAAATCACGAGGGTTGATCGTGCTAGTTTTGTTTTCTATTATGATTTTGTAATCTTGTAATCATGATTTGTATTCATGTTAGATTATGATCTGATGTAATAGAATAGGTATGTTATGTTGTATGTAACTATTTGATCGACGGAGTTGCAAGAAAACAAAGTTCTTCCGCTGATGCTACAAGATTTCGCCTATGCAACTTCGAACTGTTGTAACTTTTGCATACGGTGTCAGATTTCGATGCGTAATAACTTTTCGGAAAGGGATTTCGATGTTCTACACGATTGAAAAGTGACTTTGTCAAAGTTTCATGTGCGTCTGAGCTCGTTTAGACCCTCAAACAACGAGTTGAAGCTTTTGCAGGATTTTCGGATGAAATTGTTTTTTTTGGCCATAATAGTGGATTCATTTTTTATTTTAATTTTTCTGCTATTTAATTTTAATTATTGCATTAAATAATTCTTATGTGTGTTGTTAATTATGTGTGTAATTTTAATTGCATGGTTAACATAAATAGGACGACATGGACATAAATTTTCATTTATTGCTTTAATTAAATGTTTTATGTTATTAAATTATGTGTGTATTTGGAATGCATGTTAGACATAATTATAATGACATAGGCCCCATTTAATTATGTAGAGATGCATGCTATGCTATGTTATGTGTTCTTTGTATTGTTATTTTGATAACATGTGGACCTCGAAGAAATAACATAGGGCGATGCATCTAGATAAAATTACTCATGTTAAAATACTAAGTGGGAGAGGGAATTAATTTGATATTAGATCCCATGGTCATCCATTATTGGTTGTATGTAATTTAACACTAGGACGATTATGAATTGGATATATGTCACCCATCATGGCGTATGATTTATGACGTCTGGGTAGTGTTAAGGATATTACTAGGACAATCTTCTTAAGTTAATCACGAATAATGAAAGGTAAGCTCACCCCATCGTGACATACCAAGTTTCATAGAATTTGAGAAAAAAGTTGGACATTCCTTGATTGATGTTGATAATGGATATTTCTGTCTTAGGGGTTGTATTTTTAAGCGAGTCCGTCTGTGACTTCACCGAAAACACCTGGGATTTATCCATTGATACATCGAACGGATGGGTCTGACTAAAGGCAACTTAAGATCTAAATAATGGTATACACTTAGCTATGAAAGATAATATATAGTCCACCCTAACGTGGCGTATTATTTAGTAGTAGGACCGAAGTAATATTTAAATTTAAATGGTATATATGTCATCCATCATGGCGTACCAGATATTTATGGAATTTAAATATTAGTGCATTAATTTTAATTAATTGTTAGAGGAAACAAATAGGTTTTAAGATATATGCAATTTTCTGATTAAGTGTTATATGTATGATTCTTAGGATAGAATGGGCTTTAATCCACTTTTCACCATACTTAAGGATAACAAACTTACCGGACCTAACTATATTGAATGGAAACGCAATTTGGACATAGTGTTGACTGCTGAAGAGTTTAAATTTTGTACTGTTGAACCCAAACCGGACCAGCCTGCTGCCGATGCTCCGGATGAGGATAAAGAGTATTTTAAGAAGTGAACTAAGGCAGATGAGATGTCGCGATGTTACATTCTGGCAGCAATGTCGGGTGTTTTGCAACATCAGCATCAGGCCATGACCACTGCTGCAGATATGCTCTATAATCTCAATGAGCTTTTCGGAGATCAGAATAGGGCTGCTAGGCAAGTAGCAATGAAGTCTCTAATGAACACTCAGATGGCTGGAAAAACACCTGTAAGGGACCATGTTCTTCTGATGATGTCTCATATAAATGAACTAGAGGTCCTTGGTGCTGATATTGATGCGGAAACGCAGGTCGATATCATACTTATGAGTTTGCCAAAAAGCTTTGACCCGTTTCGCTTGAATTACAACATGAACAAGAAGTTGTATAGTCTTGCAGAACTTCTGACAGAGCTTCAGGCAGCGGAATCATTATTTCAGCAGCATGTTCAGGTAAATGTGGCTGAGAAAGTTTCTTCTTCAAAGCCAAAAGGAAAGAAGAAGAAGAAGGTTCAGACACAGAAAGTTGTGAAACCATTGGGAGTTCAGAATTCAGCGAAGAAGCCTAAGGGCAAGTGCTTCAAGTGCAAGCAGTCGGGTCACTGGAAAAAGGATTGTCCTCTGTCTAAGAAGAACAATGCTGGTATGTCTCTTTCTCTTGTTACGGAAACATATATAGCGGCTATGTCTACGAGCACTTGGTGTGTAGACACAGGAGCCACTGATCATGTTTATAATTCCATGCAGGGGTTCCAGAAAACCAGGCTGCTTAGAGATGGCGAGATATATGTGTTCATGGGAGATGCTACGAAAGTAGCAGTGGTTGCAGTTGGAGTTATTTCTTTATCTTTTGGTTATGATAGGATTTTGGTTTTGAATAATTGTCTTTATGTACCTTCATTTAGAAGGAATTTAATTTCGGTTTCTAAACTTGCTATGGATGGTTATAATGTTTGTTTGGATCGTAATGTTTCCATTATGATGAATAAACGAGTTATATGTTCTGGTACATTGCAAGACAATTTATATATTATTAATCCTATAGAACCAATGCTGCAACCAAGTGAAATTAATAATACACTTTCTACCTCTAGTAAAAGAAAGGAACCTTCTGGATTGAACCAAACATATCTTTGGCACTTGAGATTAGGTCATATTAACTTAAGGAGGATTCAAAGATTGGTAGTAGATGGGCCTTTAGGCTCGTTGGCAGTGGAGCCATTTCCAGTCTGTGAATCTTGCTTGGAAGGAAAAATGACCAGTAGACCTTTTAAGGCAAAAGGAAATAGAGCCAAAGATGTGTTAGAATTGGTTCATACTGATTTATGTGGACCTATGAATATCCAAGCGAGAGGTGGGTATGAATATTTTGTCACTTTCATTGATGATTATTCGAGATATGGATACATTTATCTGTTGCACCGCAAGTCTGAGTGCTTTGAAAAATTCAAAGAGTACAAAGCAAGTGCGGAAAAGCGACATTCAGGAAAATGTATCAAGTCACTACGATCAGATCGTGGGGGCGAATACCTGCTTGGAGAATTTAGAGAATATTTATCAGAACATGGGATTTCATCCCAGTTGACTACACCTGGCACACCTCAGCAGAATGGTGTAGCAGAAAGAAGGAACCGGACTCTTTTAGAGAGTGTTAGATCGATGATGAGTTATTCGAATTTACCCAAGTCGTTTTGGGGGCATGCTCTAGAAACAGCGGCTTATCTTCTAAACTTGGTACCTTCTAAGTCAGTTCCAAAAGAATTGTGGACTAGTACCAAACCTAGTTTGAAACACATTCGGATTTGGGGTTGTCCAACACATGTGCTGAACAAGAACGTGACTAAGTTAGATTCTCGTACAGAAGTGAGGCTGTTTGTGGGTTATCCCAAGGGAACAAAAGGGTATTTGTTTTATAGTCCTAAGGATCGGGATATCATTGTAAGCACCAATGCTAGATTCTTAGAGGAAGACTATATAATGAATCACAAACCCATGAGTACTGTTGTTTTAGAGGAACTAGTGGGAGGACAAGATAATTCTAATATGCCACCGGTACAAGTAGAACAACCACAAGTAAATGAACAACCTATCACTAATACCACTCCAATGCTTCGTCGTAGTGGGAGGGTTGTTAAACAACCTGAGAGGTTCATGTTTTTGGGAGAGTCTTCGGACTTAGTCTCTGGTGAACATGATGAGGATCCCAGGACATACGAAGAAGCAATGCAAGATAAGGATACAGATCTTTGGCAAAAGGCTATGCAATCTGAGATGGAATCTATGTATTCCAATCAAGTCTGGGATCTCGTGGAACCACCCAATGGTGTAAAACCCATTGGATGCAAGTGGATCTACAAAAGAAAAAGAGGATCTGACAAAAAGGTGAAAGCCTGGAAAGCAAGACTTGTTGCGAAAGGGTATACTCAGAAACAAGGAATTGATTATGAGGAAACCTTTTCTCCGGTAGTCATGCTTAAGTCAATCCGGATTCTTTTATCTATAGCAGCTCATCTCGATTATGAGATTTGGCAAATGGATGTCAAGACAGCTTTCCTAAATGGAAGTCTTGATGAAAACATCCATATGCAGCAACCAGAGGGATTCATCAAAGAGGGCCAAGAGCATCTAGTGTGTAAGCTTAAGAAGTCCATTTATGGACTGAAACAAGCTTCCAGGGAGTGGAACATTCGTTTTGATCAGGCCGTCCAGTCAAATGGTTATGATCAGAGTCCAAGCGAAGCATGTGTGTATAAGAAAAGTGAAGGAAATGCAGTGGTTTTTCTAGTACTATATGTAGATGACATTTTGCTCATTGGAAACAATGTAGAGATGTTGTCATCTATTAAGGCATGGTTGTTCAAACAATTTGAAATGAAAGACTTAGGTGTAGCCGCATACATTCTTGGGATCAAAGTTATAAGAGATCGCAAGAAAAGAACGTTGGCTTTATCTCAAGAACCGTACATTGATGAGGTATTGGCTCGTTTTAACATGCAGGACTCTAAGAAGGGTAATTTACCTTTTAGACATGGAGTCTCTCTATCAAAGGAGCAGTGTCCTAAGACACCTAAGGAGATAGAGAACATGAAAGCAGTTCCTTATGCTTCAGCATGTGGAAGCTTAATGTATGTTATGTTATGCACGAGACCTGATATTTGCTTTGTCGTAGGCATGGTCAGTAGATATCAGTCCAATCCAGGTCAGGAACATTGGAGTGCAGTAAAAACGATACTTAAGTACCTGCGAAGGACTAAGAAGTATATGTTAATTTACAAGCACTACGCCATAAGTGCTCATATGCAATGCTTTTTTAATGTGGCTGTAGACCAAAAAAGCGTTGCATTCGGCTTCGTTTTAAAAAATGCAACACGAAATGGGCGTTGCATCCGTGGGCGTGGCCTTTGATATGTAATGCAACACTTTTGGTCATCTACTGCAACGGAGAGAAAGTATTGCATTATAAGTGTACTGCAACACCAAAATCAAGGAAATGCAACACCAATGAGTGTTGCCTTAAACACAGGGCCACTTGCATGCCATGTCAGCAGTGGGGCCCACTAAAATGCCACATTAGCAGATGGTCCCACTTGCATGCCACATCAGCAGTGGGTCCCACATGCCACGTCAGTAGCATGGCTCGCGTGCCACATCAGTAGTGGGGCACGCATGCCACGTCAGCGGTAGGGTCCACATGCCTTCAATAATGCAACGCTTTGCACTAGCTTCTTAAACACTAATTGTCATGTAATGCAACAGTCTATTTACTAATGCAACACCATTTTTTTTGAAAATTCAACATTAAGAAAAAGACAAATGCAATGCTTTAATTAAAATTTTGGCTATAACAATTTCGTACATAAAAGAATCCATCCAAAACATTCATCATCCCATCAAAACTATCCTAAAAAACATCCCAAATATTCTACATACCAACCAAACAATGCAACCAAGGCACATCCAAACAACATAACAAAAATAACCTAAAAGATTATTACAAATTCTTCAAATGTAAGTGCCAACACCAAGCACGTAAGATTATCATGGACGATATGAACTTGTCGCTTCCCTGTTAGTTCCAGCTTTCTTAGGTTGCTTTCTTAGCGTCCCTGTCAGGATCTCCAGCATTAACACCACTAACAAAAGGGTCAATGAGATAGTCAACGACCTTGCAAAACAAAAAACAGCAGGGTTTGTGTACATCAAGGATTAAAAAATAGTTGTTTCTTTATAAGGGCACATTTGAACTGTGAGTATCCATATCTGTGTATCCGTCTTATATGGACATGGATATACATAACCTCATTGAGGTTCTGTTCAACAAAGACCAGGTGCCCACTCTACAACCCACCCAAAATTTTGATGTGCTCTGCGCCAATATGCAGGAAAAAAGGTTTTACGTTAGTGTAAAAGCAAAATATGACCATGAAGACTAGAGATAGTGGTGCAACTACATCAGATAAAATCAAGTAATCATATGAGCATAGTGTAAAGCAAGACGAGCAATGCCTAGTCATTCTGGCTTGTCGGAAGGCTTCATTTCAGGAGATGACATACCCGAAACTGATCACAAAACAAAAGAAAATGAAGGCACAGACTATTTTCTTACATATGCGTAGAAATCTGGTTTTCTTTTAGTTCTATATTATCAAATCAATTTTGTGGTTTCCATAAAAGATAAAACTATAACAAAAACATGAATTAGCAAAAATAAAATAAAAATAAACATGACAAATACTCAAAAGGTTAGATAGGTTATCATTAACACAACTTAGCATAAGACAATATCAAAACTTATTTTTTATTGATAAACCATCATTTATATACTTCCTTTACTACCAAATGGAACAAGTGTGTCCATTTTCAAGGTCCCCTTGGATAATTAATCAGATGTAAATTCTTTTACATTGCAGTAACAAATAATAGTCGTACTTTTGGTTGGAGGTAGTGCCATGAAATCAAAATATATTGAACAAGAGAAATACCTGGGTTCCTTCTTTAGAAAATGTAACACAATGAGGGTTTCCCATGCTAACACATGTAACATTCCAGCTTACACCATCAACATCCAGTCTCGAGTTTACAACAGGTTGACTGTTTGTTGTGGGTAATTTAGTGGGAACATCTGCAGCATTCAGTATTGGCACACCCATATCAACTTTAACCTGAAACAATATTGAGCAAAGGTCAAAGACACTATCACTTCAAAGTCTGAAAGAATCTGAAAAGCAATCAGCTAAAGATAAAGACGTAGGTAAATAATAAGTAATGTGTGAATTAGAACATGCAAGATGATGAATGTAAGCGTGATTGATAGATACATCTAACTGAAAGGTTTACAACTCTCAAAGGTTCATGATATGGCTTTTTGATGATTATCATTCTCAAATACCTCGAAGATAAAGGGGACCCGCTTGTACAGTATTCGTCAAAAATTAATTTATGCCCAACAAAATACTAAAGGATAAACATACATAATGTTAAACAGAATTCAAACTGCAATTGTTAAAATATTGAACCTTAACCAGCTGACAATACCTTGCCATCCTCTTGAATTTCAGGAACAATTAGGCCAGCACCCGTATGTACAATAAAACTGCATATTATGGAAAAACAAGTGTAAATCACTCTCGCGATAGCTCAAAATACTAGTACATAATTAGCAATAAGAGATAAGCTATTACAAATGCTTAGAATTACAGCAACAGTAGCTATAATGTTATATAGGGGTGGAAGATGGAGTTCAAGTTTATGTCAAGCAAAATGTTCAACCATTAATTACACTAGTTTTTAGGATATGCTTTCAAAATATTACTAAACCGTATATACTAGAAACACACCTTTGTTTTCCTTGCAAATTCTCAAGCTCAGCAAGGAATTTGGCAAAGCATCGAACTCCATTACCACACATCTGCAGAAACGGATAAGGAAACTCAAAGACTAAACAGATTAAAAAGTTTAGCATAGTGGCGTAATCAGAAGCACTGGACAATACATAAACTATTAAGTAGGGCAATTTCAAAAGCCAGAAGAGACAGTTTGGTCCCTCTCAGCACTGAAACTGTCCCTCTCAGTTTTATATCTGTGTATCCATTTTATATGGACATGGATATACATAACCTCATTGAGGTTCTGTTCAACAAAGACCAGGTGCCATAGATGGCCACAATATAATGTCTCATACGTGAGATTGGATGCATTAAATCACCATGCTACTCACAAATCTTGTATGCTAAAGTGATGTAAGTTGTAACATTAGAGCTCCTTATGTTTGCTACTTCGCTTGAACATGACCATATTTTGGAAAATAATTTCCGAAAACATGTTAATTTTCCTCTGTTTGATCATCACCAAAAATTTATGAGAAGTGTGGCAAAATGTAATGAATTTGGAAAGTGTTTTCCTTCTTTGAAAAAGGGAAGTATCAGGAAAACATTTTCAGTCTCCTGTAAAATAGAACGGTGGCTACGACTAGAGTCTACAAACTAACACCTATATCATACCTTAATATTTAAAAAAAAAATCCAGTCCCACCAATATTCTTAAGATTCAACCACAGCTTCCTTCTTCTCATCCTCTACAACAACAACACCTGACCCATTATCAGCAACTCTAGTGGATAACAAATACAACCCAAACATAAATCAGCATAAAATTGACCACATACAGAAATACAAGTTTATACATATAATTACAATTACAAGCCCCAAACATACAAACACAAAACTTTAAATATGAAATAACCCCAAACATTTGAATACAAATCCTTAATTTACAAATCAAGTTCAAATCTGAGAATGGAAGCCCCAAAGTTGAAACCCTAATTAAACCGGAGAATCAAATCTCCAAAATTAAAGCCGAGAATGAAAGCCCTAATTAAACCCGAGAATGAAATCCATAATTACCTGAAAGTGAGTGAGTTCGCGAAGTGAGGTTTGTTGAGAGAGAGACAGTGAGATTTGTCGAGAGAGAGAGAGATGGGTTTGGGGGAAAGAGAGATGGGTTTGGGAAAGTGTGGTAATTTGAGAGAGATATGTTTTTTTGTTAAGGGGGGAAAATATCGGCCAAAATTTTCACCTTGGGACTGATGTTGGTATTGTAGTTATGTTTTATATATTTTTTAATTTTAATTTTTAATCTTTTTTAATTTAAAATTTTAAAATTTAGAGAAAAATGAGAACATGATAGATATTTATGTAAAACATATGTAAAAAAAGTTTCAATTTAAAAATATATTATTTTTAAACTTTGTAGTAAAACAAAGATTAAAATTTAAATTCATTGTATATATTTTGATAATATGTATATTTTTCATAATTCTGAAAATATTGTTGTATAATGCAACTCTTTTTAATGGTGTTGCACGTCACAACACTAGTATTCACTCTGCAACGGTACGTTCACATTAAATGCAATACTTTTTTAGTAGTGTTGCAGAAGACCAAAAGTAAGTAGAGCTTTTGCGACGCTTTGCTTGCAACCCTCACAAAAAGCATTGCATATGGGCACTTATGGCGTAGTGAAGGCTTCAGACTTGTTTCCTGTGGGATATACCGATTCAGATTTCCAGACAGATAGCGATAAGAGGAAGTCAACCTCGGGGTGTGTTTTTACTTTAGGAGGTGGAGCTGTAATATGGAGGAGTGTGAAGCAGAAATGCATCGCAGACTCAACCATGGAAGCTGAATATGTGGCAGCCTCTGAGGCAGCCAATGAGGCTATATGGTTCCGGAATTTCCTGCTGGATTTGAATGTAGTTCCTAATTTGCCACGGCAAATCACAATTTATTGTGATAATACTGGTTCTGTTGCAAATACAAAGGAACCACGAGAACATAAAGCAGCAAAACACATTGAGCGTAAGTATCACCTCATACGACAGTTCGTTAAGCGAGGAGATATTATTGTGACTGATATAGCATCAAAGGACAACCGGGCTGATCCTTTCACGAAGAGTTTACCAGCTAAGGTTTTTGAAGAACACGTGGAGGAGATAGGAGTCAGATGTCTGGTCACGGAATAGTTATTTAAACTGGTAGCCGATTATATTAATAAACACTGATATACTCAAAGAATAGCTTGAGTATATGTGGGAGATTGTTGGGTTTTATACTAAACTATTCATTAGTAGTATATAAACATTGTCCATTTTATTGAGAATCTTGATTGCATATTTTTACATTGTCTATTTATTATATATTGTGGATAATTTAGTATCAAATGGGATAACAGAAGATTAAATTATCAGTGTCTATATATAATATAAAGGGTTCACAGTTTAAGTGGAATTAGACAAACCACTGGAATAACTGAAGTATTATTTGGGAATAGTTTATCTTGACTATTAAATAATACTTGTATACTTTGTGTATATTGAACAGGATCAAATTTAGAATTGTTCCCTTAAACTGATTAAGAAGGTGAACTAAGATTCTATGTTATTATTAATGCTTAGGTTCTTAATCTGGATATAGTAATTGACACGTGTATATTATTTACATGCTTTGATTTATATATGAAATAATTCTTTTGAATTATATCATTATATTTTGGGTGATGGAATAATATATATGGTGGATATTATTTATTGAAGGAATCCGTGTCCTGATAATATTCGGGTTAATGATGTCCCCTTGAAAGCTCAAAAGGATTTAATTATGTGAAACCTTGCAGGTGGATTTATTCCGGCATAATTAAATAAAGGTAGAGTGGATGATCAAGGATATAAGATGTTAATTAAATGAATTATCAGTAATTTATTTAATTAATGGGCATGCGCTATTTTAAACATGGGGAATTTAATAAGCAAATAATATTGGAACCGAATTAATTAATTAAGTTGCGGTATTAGGAAAGGTAGTGCAAATATTAATTCTTTAGTGGATTGAATTAATATTTAATTACATTGGGCTAGGCCCATGATGTAATTAAAAGGCCCAACCTAATTATCCATGATCCCTATTGTAGCCCTATATATATTCTTATTCTCTTCTTGCTAGGGTTGGTTAAGAAAAATATTGTAGCCACCTAGGAGCAAGAAGAGAGGTTAACTTGAGAAGACGGATGCCACACTTCGCTCAAGGGAATTTGGGAATACAATAGAAGAGCGTGGAATCAACCGTTAACAAGGTGATTTTCTTTTCGCACTCCTTAATTGTGTATCATAAAATGTAGTAGAACCCCAAGTCCGTGGTTCCCAACAATTGGTATCAAGAGCCTGGTTATGGGTTCTATGTTTTATGATATGATGTCCATATCGTAATTAAAATTGGTTATGTATGTATAGTGGTATGCTTGGATAATAATCTTTTGCAGGTTGTTTAGTATCCACTATTATGGCCTCGTTTTATTTTAATTATGTGTTTGGATGTCCAAATGTGTGCAGAAAATTAACACAGCATGATACTGTCTCTATATTTATAGCATCTCTTAGTTTATTGATCCTATACACTGAGTCTGTATTAGCTGTTTGCACTTTCTCTCATAAAGTATATATGTTAAATGATGTCAGTCTAAACTCTTATAACTAGTTACTGCTACTTCACCCCCAAGAAAAAGATGCAAAAACATGCACAAATTCCTTTGAGATCATGTTGTGCCTAGGAAGACCCAAGAACTTATTGTATGAAATAAGGGCTAAAATTTGAAATTTTTGGTGACTAGTGCCAACCACTGATTACTGGAAAGAAAAAAAAAATTAAAAAAGGGGGTGAAAACAAATAAATACATATTTTGAATATAAAGGTACATAGTTTAGATGACATCAGATTTTGTTTTGCATATGAGAGTTTGGGCAATCAGTTTTTACTGATTTATTTTGTGGATTTTATGCACTTTGAGGTGCTCTCAATATTTACATTCAGTAAACTCTGCTATTCACACACAAAGAATCACAACTGTGCATTTTGAAAAAAAAAAGAGATTATTAATAAAGGAAGAGAATTGATAAACACTGATGAACTGTGTACTCTACGCAGAGGTTAGTTATTTTTAATCTCTGATGATTAAAATAAATAAAGGTGTTTCAGACATTTCATAATTTTTGAGGAACATTTTTTTGAAAATAGAGAGTATGATTGACAACGGTTTGTTTGCATTTTGAAAATGATGAAGCATGTAAATAGCAGTAATTATTGCTGTTTTTACTGCGCATACGTGTTGGAAACTACCACGATTTAGTGCTGTCAGTTAATGCACATGTGACAACTGTCCCACTCACACACTTCACGAGTAAGCCTGTTATGTGTCTTAATGATTAAAACTCTTCAGTTTTAATTCATATTTAATCATTCTACACACAACGTTCAAATATTTTACAGACTTACTCTACTCACAGGACAGTTTCACATACACATATTCACAAACACCTTTTCTACATCACTTTCTCTAAGCATAAACTCTGATCTATTCCAAATCTTTTCTAATGGCAACTACTGTGTTTCAATCTGTTGGTCTAGAATTCGTCCCTAACAACTATGCAGCACCATTGTCTACTGAGAACGCACCGTAGGCGTTCCATTTGCTTCAGAATTTTCTTACTCAATCAGATATTGGGCAAGCGCTTGTGGAACCAGCAAAGCTGTTTGGACCTCAAATCAAAGCATTCTGGGAAACGGGTGTTTATGATAATGGAGGAGAGGCTGAAACTCCTTCGATTATATTCGAGTATGATGAACAAGAGTATGTGGTCACTCCAACCACTGTTCGTGATGCTCTTGGTTTTGAAGACTTCAATACATACACTATTTCTGTTGGTGATGCTGAGCTTCAAAGGATGATGAGAGAGATTGGTTACTCTGGGTCTTCGGCAAGGACAGGTAATCTGAAGCGACCGCTCTTGAGGAAGGAATGGAGTTTCTTCTTTGACTGCATCACAAGGGCGTTCGGGAAGAAGTGTACCAATTGGGATGCTATTCCGATTGACAGTCTGCAAATCGGGTATTCTCTTCTTTATGGAAACAATTTTGATTTTGCTAGACTTGTTTTAAATAACATAGGAGAAAAGATTACAGAGAATAGAAGCGTAGTTTATTTTGCTCGTTTTTGTCAGTTAATCTTTTCTACTTGTGTTGATGGGGTTGAGATTGCTGAGGATGATGTAATTCCCTCATTTAGATTGCATAAAAGAATATTCTCTGATTTGACGAATAAGGATATTAAGAAAGGAAATGTTGGTGAATTGTTGCTTCCTGCTTCAGTCCAACAATTTTTACAACCTCAACCACAACCTCAACCAGAGTCTACATCCCAAAGACCAAAAGCTGGGGGTAGGACTAAGCATAGAGCTGTTAAGGCTGTACAGGTTGCTAAACCTTCATATGCTAATGATTTACCAAACTCTGTTGGTACTTCAAGGAAAAAGAGGAGGGCAAATCGACCTATTTCTGATGAGAATAGGGCTTCTGATGAAAATGAGTCTATCCACACCAAGAAAAGGAAGCTGGTTGCTGCTTATCTATTTGATGGATTGATTCCAGATTCTACAACTGCTGCAGCTCCAGAGATTGTAATTGAAGATATTTCTGAAAATGCTACTGTGCCTGAAGAAGCCAGAGCAAATACTGATGATAGTGCTGCTTTCAATGATGATTTTCTTGAGCCTATCTTGGAGATGGATATTGAAGAGAATTTTGAAGCACATCCTACTGAAACTCTTGAAGAGTTTGGCAGTGTTGGTGAAACTGAGGATGTGGCAGTTGATCAGCCAACAGTAATTCTTGATGAATCTATGGCTTCTCATACAAAGATTTTCTCTGTTACTCACCAGGGTATTGACAAGGGTGAGGAGGTTGAACAAACGTCCAAGGCTGCTGAAAATGTTAGTTATACTGCTGAAGAGCCTATTGCTGAAGCTGTTGAAGAGAATATTGTTGAAGTTGCTACAGAAAATGAAGTTGAAGTTGTTAAAGAGCCTGTTGTTGCTACTGCTGAGACAGTTGATGAAAACTTACACTCAGCAAATGAAGAATTTGTTCAAGAAAATGTTCCAGTACACTCTGCTCTTAATGATGCACAAGAAAATGCTTCTGAGAATGAATCTAATTCTTCAAGTGCAAACTCTGATGATGGTGCAGCTGATTCATTTTCTCCAAGGGTTAATGCTCAATCAAATCCTAAAGTGCATGATGTTGGAGGTACTTCTCAACGAAATACTGAAGCTCATTTTCAAGATATGTACTTTGCCAATTGGTCAAGTCATGAATGTATTTTTCCTGAGCAAAGAGCAGCTGAATTTGTTTCAAAGTCTGCTGCTACTATCAAGAATCCAGAGCTCCTTGCACATCTCAAAGCTACAATTGTCCAAGTAAAGTCTCTTAACAATCGTTTTGATGTCACTCAAAAAGATGTTATTGGACTGAGAAATGATGTTGCTGCAAGGGAGTTAACTTTGAAGCATGAAAAACTTTCCTTACCTAGAGAACAAGAAGCTTTAAAGAACAGATTAATCAAGGTTGAAGCAAATCAGAATGTAATGTCTGAGAAGATTGATTCAATTGCTGCTTCACTTGAGTTGCTCACCTCAGTGTTAATTCCTGATGATGTCAAAAGGGGGAGAGATTATCTAAGGACAAATGCAAGAAATCTCAAACTCTGAGTAGACAGGATGATACTACTGATGGTGGTGCTAAAGTAAAAGAACAGAGGTCTAAATCAAGTCAAGAGCAGGAGAGACTGAGGTCAAAATCTGCTACTGCTAAGACAAACTCTGAAAGAGTAAACACTGGTGCTCAATCTTCTTCAAAAGCCAAAAGCTTATTGCTTACTTCTCAACCAAATACTGATGAAGAGATTGAAGCTCAGTTATTTTTGGAAGAACATGGTGCTGATGCAACTATTGAAGACATTCAAGCTGAAGAGAAAATGCTGGCTGAAGAGCATGAGAAGAACCTGAAATCTGGAAAGGTCAAAAAGGTTGTTAAAGTTTCAAGGACAAAGGAGAAAGGAATTGTGATTAAAGAAAATGTAAATTCTCAACAGAGTTTACAATATTCAAGAAGGCCGGTTGAAACTAGTCTTGATAAAGGTAAAGGGAAGCTTATAGAAGAACAAGTACTGAAGAAAGTCCAATCAACCTCTGACATTGCTCAAGTTGATAAATCAATGGAAGCTGTGACAACCACTGATACTACTCAAGTTGTACAGACTCAACTATCTTCACAACTCCAAAGGACTTTTGCTAAACCAATCATGGTTCAACACACTCTGATTCCTGGAAATGTTAATGTTCTCCA
The DNA here is from genome assembly GCA_030848705.1 of Heracleum sosnowskyi. Lineage (NCBI taxonomy): Eukaryota > Viridiplantae > Streptophyta > Magnoliopsida > Apiales > Apiaceae > Heracleum > Heracleum sosnowskyi. The sequence goes on from CM061239.1 coordinate 77,605,480, forward strand.
AAGCAAAACCATCATGGGTAAAGAATCAAGAGATAGATCTGGTTTAGGATCTCATAGAGAGAAGAGAGTGAACAATAGTCCTATGGATCAAACTTCATTAGCTGAACCAGGTGTTGGTGTGACTCAGGAAAATCTTGATACTTTAGAGTCGGTTCAGTTAATTCATCATAAAGTACTTAAAAAGGATTTTCTGTTATACTTCAAGGCTGATGGCAGAGTATACAGAGTTGGTGAAGCTGACATTGGGTTAAAAATGAAGGAAGAGCAGGAGTATGTGCTGTATCTACTGAAAGTAAAAAAATTAAAGAACTCATCAAGCAGCTGAGGTATTAAGAACCAGAATGGTGAAAGCTAGAGCTCTTTGTGGCTTAAAGTCTGCTGGTTCTTACATACCAAAGTACAGAGATTACAGTGGAAAGCTTGTTGAGATGCAAAGGAACAGTGCAAGACTCAGAACTGATCTTGGTATAAAAGTGTTGGAATTTAATCTGGAATCAGATAAATCCTTCATAATAAAGCTAGGAAATGAGATGAGGAAAAACAGTATCTATGCTCTAAGGGCTGCTATCTATCAAACTGGAGAGTGATCCAGAGTTAAAAGAGCTGAAGAAGATAATGGTAGCTGAGCTAGAGAGAGCTGAAAGAAGATTACTTATGGACTACATCAGAACTGTACCTGATATTGAAGAAATTAAGTAAATGGAGTCTGTAAGTTTTTAAGTTTTCTGTTCTAAGTTAAAATATAAACTCGGTGATTTTATAAACACTGCATTTGTTATATGTTTTGACATCATCAATTATCTGTTAACTTGTACATTTATATATGCACAAGTTGGGGGAGATTGTTAGATATAATTGCTGATGTTTGTTTATCAGTGTTTAAAGTATCAGGATACCATCAGAGTTTAGCTGGAAGACTGGTCAGAGTTTGTTAAACTCTGACAGTCAGAGTTTGCTTAGCAGTCGGCGTAAAAGTCAATGAAGATTCTAGAAGCGATATTCTTTGAAGATGGAAAGAAGCAAAGAGATATCGAGATGGCTAAGGAAACTGAACAGAAGACAGAAGCAATTCTAGATTGATATTAATTCTATAGCTGATTTATAGGAATATCAATTAGAAGATTGTATGTAGCTGTGTACTATATAAACACAGATAGGTTAACCCTAAAAGGGATGCGAATACGTGAATTATCATTCTTGTAACCTAGCAGCTCTCTGTGATATTTTACATCACTGAGAGATGAGTTTTTAATTCCATACAGTTTATTATTCATAAACAGTGTTCTTATTGTTATTCTCATACATCTACTTGATTATATATTATGTAATCAGCCTAACAGAGTACAAGGCAGAAGTGGAAAAGCAGATAGGCGGAAGTATTAAAACTCTACGATCTGATCGTGGAGGTGAGTACATAAGCTTAGTATTTAAGAATTTCTTAAAGGAGTGTGGTATTGTATCACAACTAACACCTCCTGGAACACCACAATGGAATGGTGTATCTGAAAGGAGAAATCGTACCTTGTTGGACATGATGCGGTCGATGATAAGTCTAGCGGATCTTCCAATTAGTTTCTGGGGTTATGCTCTGGAAACGACTGCACACACACTTAACTGAGTTCCTACTAAATCGGTTCAAACTACACCATATGAGATATGGACTGAGAAACGTCATAGCATGTCCTTTTTGAAAATATGGGGATGCAAAGCGTTTGTGAAACGTTTAGTCACTGACAAGCTAGGACCGAAATCAGACAAATGTAATTTTGTGGGATACCCAAAAAAAAATAAAGGGTATTATTTCTATAATCGTACCGAGAGCAAAGTGTTTATTGCTCGAACTGCTGTATTTCTTGAAAGAGAACTGTTCTCTAAGAAAACCAGTGGGAGTATGATAGATCTCGATGAAGTTTGAGAACCACAAAATGACATTGAAACAGAGTTGGAACATGAGCACGAAGTACATGAAAATGTTACTGCTCAAGAAACACAGGTTGTTCGTAGATCTGGTATGATTCGCCACGAGGCTGAGAGATATTATGGATTTCTCTTAACTCAGACTGGCGATGTAATGCTTATGGATGAAGATGAGCCTCTTACCTATCAGGATGCTATGAATAGTCCAGATTCTGGGAGATGGCTGGAAGCTATGAAATCCATGTATGAAAACAAAGTATGGACTTTAATTGAACTACCTGAATGGGTAAAACCTATTGGGTGCAAATGGGTTTTCAAGAAGAAAATAGACATGGATGGTAATGTAACGACCTACAAAGAAAGACTAGTGGCGAAAGGTTTCAAACAAATTCATGGTATTGACTATGATGAAACTTTCTCACCAGTAGCTATGGTCAAGTCCATCGGGATTTTGCTTGCGATAGCAGCTTACTATGACTATGAAATCTGGCAAATGGATGTCAAAACCGCTTTCTTAAATGGGAGCTTAGAAGAGGATGTGTATATGATACAACCAGAAGGTTTTGTCGATCCGAGATTTTCTAGAATGGTTTGTAAGCTACTACGATCTATTTATGGATTGAAGCAGGCCTCAAGGAGTTGGAACATTCGTTTTGATATAACAGTCAAAGAGTTTGGCTTTATTCAAAATGAAGATGAGCCTTGTGTATACAAGAAGGTTAGTGGGAGCAAAGTGGCATTCCTAGTATTTTATGTTGATGATATATTACGAATAGGGAATGACATACCTTCTCTTCAGGCTGTTAAGACTTGGTTGGGAAAAAGTTTCTCACTGAAAGACTTAGGTGATGCTACCTATATATTAGGGATCAAGATCTATAGAGATAGATCTAGAAGATTAATCGGCTTAAGTTAGAGTACATACATTGACAAAGTATTGCATCATTTTGGGATGCAAGAGGCAAAGATGGGATTTGTCCTTGTGTCTCATGGGATAGTGATCTCAAAAGAAAACTGTCCTAAATCATTAGATGATAAGGACCGTATGAAAAAGGTACCATATGCTTCTGCAATTGGTTCAATAATGTATGCAATGATATGTACTCGACCTGATGTTTCGTATGCTTTGAGCATGACGAGCAGATACCAGTCTAATCCAGGTGAAGGTCACTGGACGACAGTCAAGAATATTCTTAAGTACCTGAAGAGAACTAAAGATTCATTCTTGGTATATGGAGGAGATGAGAAGCTAGTTGTAAGAGGTTACACTGGTGCTAGCTTCCAAACAGACAGAGATGATACTGTGTCTCAATCTGGGTTTGTATTTTGTCTAAATGGAGGTGCTGTAAGCTGGAAGAGTTCGAAGCAAGAGACATTAGCTGATTCTATAATGGAAGCTGAGTATATTGCTGCCAGTGAAGCGGCCAAAGAGGCTGTTTGGCTTCGGAAATTTATTGAGGGACTTGGAGTAGTTCCATCGATCGCAGATCCAGTTGATCTTTATTGCTATAACAATGGAGCTATTGCGCAGGCTAAGGAACCAAGGTCCCATTCCCGAGCAAAGCATATACTTAGACGATATCATCTACTTCGAGAGATTACAAGGAGGGGAGATATACATATATGTAAAGTGCATACTAATGATAACGTTGCAGACCCACTGACTAAGGCTTTGTCGTAGCAGAAGCACGAAGGTCACACTAGTTCCATGGGTATTAGATACATGGGTGATTGGCTCTAGTGCAAGTGGGAGATTGTTAGTGCTTGTGCCCTAGAGACAATACTATAATGTTCTTAGGGAAGAAATTTTGATTATTAATAAATATGTTCTATGGATTTTCTTTTAATAATTTATTATGTCTTTATTAACTGCGATATAAATGTTAGAATAATAAATGTCCTTGGAATATAAGCATGAATTCTATATCTCTAAGTATGTGACTTAGAAATGAGATTATATGAGTAGTGTTTATAATCCTAAAAGATCCCTAGTCGAGTATTATTATTTGAGGACAATAATAATGCATTAAGACTAGTATGTTTGTTGACTGATGACCACATCTCATTGGTCATAAGTATGGTGATACTAAATTCAAAGACATAAGTGCATGTTAGCAGAACATGGCACTGGATAGACCCACCGTGTGAATTCTTCATGGTAAATTTTATCAAGTGTCATAAGCAATTCTCACAGTGATAATGGTGTAATGATCCTTAGACTTGAAATCATTATATTTCTATATGAGAATTAATATACTTTGATTCTACTCAAAGTTACCTTTGACCGGGTAATGATAAAGGTGGACATTGGGTATATTATGAATCATATGAGAAATATGAATGATAGATATAGGATTTAACCCTCCTATTTTAGGAGTGATATTATTGGCCTCTTGATTGAGTGAGACTATGAAATGCATGGCCATGCTCAAATTGTGATTTGTTTAAATAGTCTACTCATCGATCAAGTAAACCGGGATTAAATGTTGAAGAGGATGGCATAAACCATGCCTCGAGTTTAATCCATAATATAAGGTTAAAAGGATTATATTACATGGAACATTATTCATTAAAGTTTTAATTGGATCATCAATTATTATTATTACTTGGGTAGCAATGATGTATTACTAGATGCCGCTCATTGTTTATAATTTTATTATGAGATATTATTGCCAACGTTATAACCTAAAGGGTCACACACTAAGAACGTTTTAAATGGAGCATTAATTAAATTTCGAATTTAATTGAATTATTATTATATTCAATTATTGGATTAATTAAGTAGGACTTGAATAATTATATAATAATTCGAATATAATAAATAATACTACTAATAATCAGATTGGGTTTTGGAAGCCCAGTCAGATTAGGTATAGACCCATAATTCTCTCCATATAAATACATTAAGATGTATTGTTTTAGGGTTAATTGAAAAATACGTTTTTCTTAAAAACCCTAGCTGCTCTACATCTAAGAGAGGCTAGAGAGAGAGAGAGATTTCTGAGGGCAGTTTTTGGCTAGTACCAACTCCGGTGATCGTTGGACGATCGGGCGTTCATGTGGACTGATTAGAGACGTATATCGCAAGGCGGGATACATGGTGATCATAACAAAGGACCTCCATCTGTCAACCAAATCGTAAAGCTTCTTAAAGGTAAACAATTCTATTCACGAATTAAATATCGCGTTCGCATGGATCCTGCGGAGGGTTTCGTTATTTTCTATTTTTACGCGTTTTTCCGTTGCGTTTTCATGCCCGAAACCCTACATATGGATGTGAACCTGTGAAATTCGTGCTACGTATTTTGATAAAAATTATTGGTTAAGAATAGTTGTGCTATTAGAATCAATTTTGTTAAATTGAAAGATATGTATTATTGAAATTGTGGAGCTGCGTCTCCGATTTTATGTTTATAAATTATTGAGTTTGACCGCTGCTTTGACTTTTGTGAAATTTGGTATTTATTGAGTAAGGAAATGTATTTTATTTTAGTTTTGTATTTATAATTAATAGTCCGAAAAGTCAAGCTGTTACAGTTGGAGTTTGATTCACTTGAAGGTAAGATTTGCGAGAACGATTGCGAGTCATTGTGAAAGTGAGATAGAATACCATGAAAAATCATGTAATTGTTGTAGAAAAAATACGTGCAAGTTATATAAACCAACTGGAGTGTATATCTTGTTTTGATAGGCTTTAGGGGAGAATTTTTAGGAATAAACAACAAAATATATATCCGAAAAATAAGCATTTAAAATAGCACATTTAAATTAGATAATCATCGAGTTAAAAAATCTTATCAAAACACAATTAAGCACATCAAATCATTGCAACATATGAAATAATATACGATCAATATAAAATAAAAAATAATACTGAAACCAATGCATGTACAAATGGTACGCTAATTATACCAAGAGTATGATGCAAATGGTAAGCTAACCTGACCAACACTTATCCATTTCAGTTTGCTGTTTGCACAGAACACATGCCAAGTTCTCTTTGAATGACAGAAAACCTTTCTTCAGCTAATGGCTTTTTGAAGATATCAACAAGTTGAAATTCTGTGGGTACAAACACCAACTCAATCTTCTCATTTACGACATTATCTCTCAAGAAATGATGTCGAACATCAATATGCTTTGTTCTTGAAATGATTCACCAAATTCTTTGAAATGTTGATAGTGCTTGTGTTGTCACAATAAATTGAAATGTTTCCACGCTTGATAGTGAAGTCCCTTAGTGTTTGAATCATCCAAATGATTTGAGAACAACAACTCCCAACTGCTAGATACTCTCATTCGGCAGTAGATAGTGCAACATAAGTTTGTTTCTTACGTTGCCAAGAAACTAAACTTTGACCCAAATAAGCACATACACCACTAGTACTCTTTCTATCAGTTTGACAACTTGCATAATCGACATCACTATACCCAACCAGATCAAAAGTATTTGTGTTAGGATATAACAAACGTAGATCAGTAGTACCACTTAAATACTTAAAAATAATTTTAACCGCATTTAAGTGAGATTCCATAGGCTTGGATTGAAACCTTGCACAAACACATATACTATACATAATATCAAGTCTTGAAGTAGTTAAATACAATTAACATCCAATCATACCTCTATACCTTTTGACATCTACATCCTTACCAGTTTCATATGCAGTCAGCTTGCTGTTTTGACCCATTGGAATCGATTTCAGCTTGACATTCTCATAACCAAATCTTTTGAGCAGATTTCTGGTATATTTGGATTGATGTACCAGTATGCCATCTTTGGTTTGCTTGATTTGGAGACTCAAGAAATAATTGAGTTCCCCCATCATTCTCATTTCGAATTCACTGTGCATACACTTAGAAAACCACTCACACATTGATTCATTAGTAGATCCAAATATAATATCATCCACATATATTTGAACAACAAGAATATCATTGCCATTTAACTTGATAAATAATGCGGGATCGATTTTACCTCGAATGAATCCATTTTTGAGTAGAAATTTACTAAGCCTTTTGTACCAAGCTCTAGGGGCATGCTTTAAACAATATAAAGCCTTCTTAAGCATGAACACATAATCTGGATATTGTTCATGTTCAAAACCAGGAGACTGTTTGACATAAACTTCCTCTGTCAATAAGCCATTTAGAAACACACTTTTAACGTCCATTTGATATAGCTTGAATTTCTTGTCGTATGCGTAAGCAAGAAGCATCCTGATTGATTCCAAACGTGCAACAGGAGCATAAGTTTGATCAAAATTAATTCCTTCTTGTTAATTATAGCCTTGAGCCACACGTCTTGCTTTGTTACGAGTAACGGTACCAAACTCATCCACTTTATTCTTGAACACCCATTTTGTTCCTATGACTGAAGCATCCTTTGGTGGTTTTACAAGTTCCCAAACATCACATCTTTCAAATTGTGATAGTTCCTGTCGCATTGTCATGATCCAATTTTCATCTTCTAATGTTTCATTGTCATTTTTGGGTTCGTCTTGAGCTACGAAAGCTACAAAAGCATAGAAATTTACTCTCCCTTTCCTTCTAGTGATTCCATCTGTAATATCACCAATAACAAGTTCAGGTGGATGATTCTTGACCATTTGAAGCATATACCCAGCTGCTATCAAATGGCGTGCTGAACAACCTGTTTCTGAACCTGCCCTCTAAGCTATACTACCCTAAGTATACTTCTCTAGCACAATTCACCAAACCATATGTTCCCTTGCCAATTTATCCAGCAACTACAAGTTACACCTTGAACAATATAATTCAATAAAGATTACAACTCAAACTTATTATAACACCCCCAGATTCGGGGTTAGGGATCTAGGTTGTCACACCACCATCCAATCATATAATACCTGCATTACCTCAATGATCTAACAAAACAACACCAAAGACCCCAATCTCTTACACACACAAGTTATAGCCTTAGAAACTTTACACGGTAACATTAGTTATTACAAACCAAATGTACTAACCAGGATCTCACACTATTAATTACAACCTCTACATGAAGTCACATTAATAGCTAACATAGTTGAAGCCTATCCAGCTTACTTCTGTAGTATCCATCCTGAGTTGAACTGTCTCAAGGGTGAATCTTCTATTTTCTTTCTCTCATGATATGGAATCAACTGACTGTGTTCTTCTTGTACTGAAATATAATTTTTAAAAGCAAGAATGAGCGAAAGAATGCTCAGCAAGTTGAGTAGTTACTAATATAAAGTTTTTCCAACAATATAATAGTAGTACAAAGTTTTTATAATTTAAAGTATTCATACTTAATATAAAGTTTAGAATACCACCACATGAACAAATCTAGTTCATAAATTTTGAAAGACACTATCCGTGGCTTAGAACAGTATTTAGAAATCAACAAGTACGCAGTTCTAGATACTGCAAGATGAACAACAATGGTTCACAAGTTTTATAATATTGATTGTCTTTCATCAAAACATTTTATACAGTTCAAGATACTGTACCATGAATATACTTTTCAACACTGTCAACATTATCGGTAACTCAGCACCTAAGCTTTCATTACAATGTTACAGTACAATTCCAATTGGAAGAATGGACGTTCAGGAGTACACCACGATACACGATGATCAGTCGTTGTATCGCAAATAACACTTTTTCTACTAGTAGATGGACAACACCTTTTTATGGTTATCACCCTAGCCGCATACGGGCTAACATATGCTCCCCCGGGCCCCTTACGTGTCTGCATATGGGTGTAGGCACCCCGATACCAACGGTATCTCTGCCTACGTTCATAAGGCCACCCGGTACCTATAGTACCGCTGCCTATGTTTCTCCCGTCCTTTGATGAATCCTATCTTACTTGGAACGGAATTTTATCCTCGTTCCCCGAGCGTCATGCTCGTTGATAGGTCTATATTTCAGTACCATACTTACTTCCGAAAGTTTGAGGAAGCAATAAGAATATGTGGGTTGACTTTGGTCAGCGAATGAAATGGATATACCATGGACTCGTAAAATCACGACCTGGGAGTAAATCGGAATTTTCGGGATTTAGCGAGATGGAAAAACCTTTGATTTGGACAAGGTAGAAATTCCAAGGTATGAATGTTGTCGAGGAATAGAAAGAGTAAAATCATTTGCTCGACTTTTAAAACTGGATTCCCAATTTTTGATGAGTTAGGAAATATTTATTCGCATTTTGATGTTTTAGATAAACTCGGAATAATATTTGGGAACCCCTGCTATATTTAAATAATTTTTCTGAAGGTCAGAAAATATTTAAAATAATTAATTAAGTCCTTAAATAATTTTTAATTAAGGTTTTATGATTTTTAAATCATTTTAGAATATTAAATAAATATTAAAATAATTATTATTAAATAAATAATCAATTTGGGATATTTAATAAATATTTAAATAATATTTATTAAATAATAAACAATTAAATAAATCCTTTTTAAATGAATATTCAAATGAATATTCATTTAATTAAATAAATATTCAAATAATATTTATTAATTATCAATTAAATCCTTTTAAATTTAAAATATTCAACTTATATTTATTGGAATATTTTAAATCAATATTTGAAAATAATCTATCTCCGGCAATCTCCGAGTTTTTATGACAGCGTTTTATGAAAACTATTTCCGACTCCCAGTCTAAGTTGAATATCAAAATACACTCTACCCCGTAGAGTTCCATATACTCCGATATATAACTGTATCCGTATATCGCATATAAGACAATCATTCGACATTTGAAATTTCGTACGATAATTAAAACAATCATATATTTAAAACAGTTATATCACAACAACAACAGTTTACAAAAATAACCGAATCATTAAGCTTCGGGTTTGAAAACTTGCATGATACTCGGAGCAAAACATATACATATATTTGAATATCTTAACGTTTGAAAATACACCTACTCTGAACAATAGAGTAAGGGTTAGTAACTTGCCTAATGTCCGAGCTCTAACTGGGTGTGGGTGTTTCTCTTCTAGTCTTGAAACCTTTACCAAGACAATACATAATCTTAATTACTCACTTGATTTACAGTTCACTTATTCTAAGTAAACTCTACTTTACCCAACTTTCACTCTCTCGGGTCCACTTAACTTACGATCTTCTTTATCGTTTAATAATCCTTTCTAGTCTCGTTCTTTACCCAATATGATCTTTTGATAATCTTTAACAATTTTCAAGTTTTAGTCGACTCGATATTATCCTTTTTACTTAGCCAAAATGAATGGTCAAGGTAGTACCTCTAGAGTTGACTTTCCATAGAATTACTATTCCGCAACCCACACTCAAACACTTTTAATAAATCGAAAAATTGATAATTAATTACGAAAATACTTCAAGGAGCTTCTTGAGTGTTTGCAATATTTATCAAAAATATTTCTATTTGGGAAACATGAGTTTAAATAGGTGACGTGCATTTTAAAAGTCGAGTCAACTACGGACTTCTAGTATTCGCGCTAGTTCCACTAAAATGTTCATAACTCATCAACCGTTAACTCTATTGACACACCGTTTTCGCGTGCATGATCTAGAGGATATATAGAATATAATCCAACAAAATTTTATCCCTGGACAGAGGACTCATTTTCCGAATTTCTCCGAACAAAGCAGTAGCTATGCAGGGTAAGGTATCGTCGTTCAACTTCGGTTACAACATTTTTATAAAATCGAAAACTTAAAATTTTTAATTATTTCTTTCTGGGTTGTCTTACTTACTGTCCTAAATAATTATTCTCAGAGTTTCATAATTTTATCTAACTGTTAAGGGGTCCGAACTCAGTTCACAATTTGGTGTCTTGTAGCAGTTTTGTGTTTTGAACCACTTTCACTAAAACAAGTATAACTCTCAAACCACAAATCTCCTCAACATGTACTTTATATGGTTACAAACTAAAAACCAAGATCTTGACAAGTATGAGCAGTGGTTTCTGAGGTTACAAATAGTTTTGTCCCGAATTCTTGTTACAAGGCAGTCCTAGTGTCAAAGGTCACAACCATGCTCATACTAGCTTAATCTTTCATGTTTCACCAACATCCTTCACTAAAAAACCATTCAATCCATCAAGACTCTCATCTTTAGCATATATTAGACTCTAAAATTCACAAACATACCACCAACATCTATCCACAACAATCAACCATCAAGATTTAAGTATTTATACTCAAAACTCCGTAGCCAACATGTTCCTGAACATATCTTGCAACTTAACTCAAAACTCAATATAAATCAAAGGGTGGATGAGTGTTATACCTTTCTTGAAGCTTTATAAACTGTTGTGAGAGAAATTTGGTACAACACAATTGAGAGAATCTCGCTGGAATATTCATAAGGAACGTCCTTGATTATCGGACGGAGCTGCAGGTTCACAGTACGAAGCCTGAAGCTGATTAGTTAGAACGGAATGGTTGAAGTATGATTTCCGGGGGCTGAGTTGACAAACCACCGGTCGAAATAAGTAGTGTAAATCCTACACTACCCGTAAATTCGCCGGAATATGTATCACTGAGGTGCGCGTGCCTTATGCTTCTCAAGAGTGAAAATCCGAATCCTTTAGTCAAGTGCCTACATATCCTATTTATAGGAATCAAGCCCCATGTAGTTCTATTAGGTTTATACTTCTCCATCCTTGCAAATTCGGCCTCCCTAATATCATCCATCTTAGAGTTTCAGTCGAATAAGGCAGCTCTTGCCGAGCTTTCCAGTGTCCTAGTTATTATCCATAACTAAGTCCTATAAATCCTCAAGCAAATAAAGTCTATCCGAAGTGACTATATAAGTTCCATACCGATTCTAATTACTCTTTCCAGCGTGTTTAACCAAGCCTAGAAGTCCTTTTATAAGTATCATTCCGTGCTCCTAAAGTATAGGTAGCTGAGTCCTTGTCCTACTAGTACTCTGCCTTCGACTACTCATCACCTGTGACCAGTCTCGAGGTTCAGACCACCTGAACCTCAATGCCCGTTTCCTGAAACTCCATACCTTGAACCTGGCTTAGCACCCTGAACCTGTCCATGCATGTTGCACCTACACCTTAACGTCCTGGGACTATATTTCAGTATCCTTCAGCTGTGCTTCGATACTCTTAACCTGAACCTCGGTATTGTGTATCCTAGCCCAATACACCACTACTGGACTTATAACATATATGGGCCTTAAATTGAGCCCATGTGAGATTATGGGCACAACAACTACCCCCCGGTTCCTTGCCGTATTAAATACAAAAGGAACCAAGAACTATTTCATTCTCGAACAATCAGCTCTTAACCTTATATCCAGTTACAGGTACGCAGTTGGCCTCATTTCTCCTTAATAAACTTTTTGCAATCCTTCATTATCCTTCCAATAACCGAACTAATATTTTAATTTAACATAAATTTCGGCCCATCTCTACCTTATCCTCTTAATCCCTTCTAGAATTCTGATCCATTCCTTAACTCTTCATATTTCCGAATTTCGTTTTTTCTTTTTTTTTTACCCAATCACCGGACACCACCTGGTGCGGCTGTTCCTATACAAGCGTGTCTTTAAAAGCACGCCCCTCCATCTTTTATCCTCTTTTTTATTTCCCAACGCACCTTCTACAATTTTCACCTTCTTCCTTCTGCCAAGAAGCTCCAAGGTGGTCCATATTTTCGGCGATCTTCAGATTTTCAGTGACCCTCACTCTGCAATACTCCATAAGGTACAAATCTGTCTTTATTTACTACTTTTAACCCCTATTTGCCACTGCATGTAGCCCTTGAAGGTATCTGTCTCACATATATATATGCCCATATACATACATGATTTCATATGTACACAAGCACACCCACTCATTCTATGGGTAAGCATATCTAAGACCAATATGCCATGCATACCTTTTTTTTATGTTCTATAATGACACGATGTTACCCCTTTATAGCTATCATGTTAATCAAATAGAGACCGTTAAACCCCTACTGCTTATGTCCTTTTCCTTATCATAAATTACTTGCAACATCATGTCTATCCGTCTTCCCGACAATCCTTGCTGGTATGGGTAGTCGATGATATACGCCATATTCATCCCGGAATTTTGACGCCGATGTGTCATCATACAAAAGGATTTAATGTTAATAATTGAAACCCTTTACTGTAGTTTTAGGTTTAAATTTCTGTATACGGAGACCTCCCCCGAGATGAAGACCTCTATGGACCTCTATCTGACCTTTTAGGTGTAGAAACGACCTTGAAATTTGTAACCCCCAAATCCTTGGAATTACTCGGATCACCACCTGTTCGACCTAAATCCCCAACAACAACACGCAAAGAACACTAATCGAAAACCCTTGTAAACTTTTCGTTTTTCTTGTCCTCTTGCTTGCCTAATTGAGAAGAAACCTGTTGGCCGTTAACACACCATGCTCCATCCTTTGCAGATGTCAGGGAGCTCAACTGCGGCCAGTTCACATCAATTAACCGCCCAAGAGGCTCAAACTCATGTCGAACTCCTGGATTCTGATACCTCGCTAACCAAAACTCCATCGCCAAAGCTGCCAAATACCAAACCCATTAGCACTAGGACCCGTTCTAAGGTTAAGGTGTCAATTCCCAACAAAGCCATTTCATCTGTTAAGACCAATCTTTTTCCCCATAGAATCAAAGATTCAGAGCCAATGACCATTAATCAGACATCCTCTAAGAATCATCCAATCCTGGAAACCAAAACTTTGCCGCTCTCCAAATATCATCCTCATGAAGAAGAAGTTTCCTCTATTAAACTTAAAACCTCTGAACCTAGCTCTGAGGTTGAGGTAGAGACCTCAGTGGACGAAGAATCCCCTTCTGAATCCCAGGGCCTTATCTCAGCTTGTGAAGAACTTGACACCTCAATGAACGCCAATAGATTAAAGCTCCTTCTCCAAAAACATCAGCCCAACTGTCGCCTGGTGATACCTTCTCCTGGGGAAAGGTGTCATCGCTTTGACAACTTTGAACCTGACCAGCAGATCCCTTGTGCTGTATTTTCAGCTACTTTTTTCAGAATGGGTTTGTCTATCCCTCTGCATCCTTTTATTCATGATGTTATTACCTACTACGATATTGCCCCGCTTCAAATGACTCCAAACGCCTATCGAATGGCAATGTGCATGTTCATCCTTTATGAAAAACAGTTTGAGAAGAGAATGTCCGCTCGTGAGCTGGGTTTCTTTTACCAGCTTAAGCAAACAGGAAAAAACTCTGGTTTCTTCTATCTTTCTGCCTGGGGCATCCACGATGGCCAGTGCATCAAGGGAAACCGGAAGGGAATGACAGACTGGTTACCTCAATTCCTGTATTGTTATGATTGTCCAGCCTATAGAACTGAATTTAACAGAAATCCTAGTAAGTATCTTGTGCATAACTCCAGTATTTCTCACTCCTGAATAACTTAGATGATAAGGTCTTCCCCATACTTAAATCCTTGTATAGAGATTCCAAGTAAAACAGCCCTCAAGGGTCACTCCTTGGAGAGAGCCCAAGAAGCTCTGAGACTGTCAGCAGCACTATGAGATGGTGCTAGTCTGCTGACAAGCCAAAACTTAATTAAGTGCGGTTTTTTGCCAAGCGACAGAACTATGAATTTGCTTTTGATGGAGGACTCTGAAGCTGGAGCCTCCAACAGATTAGGTTTCATGTTGCATCTTTACACTTTACTGTGCATTCTATTGATCCATGCCATGATTGCGCCATATCTATACATATTTGATTGTTTATTTGATAATCCTTTGATCTTTCTTGCAGATATGGCTTCCGGTGTACCATCCTTTGTTAACAAATCAGTCAGCTATGATGATCTCTTTGGTGACGAAGAGAAAGATCTTGTTCCCATTGCAGCTACTCCTATTTCCCGTGTGAAATCAACTGCCGCATCTCAGGATAAGTCCACTACCTCCTCAAAAAGAAAATTGCCATCCACTGTTATTGTCGACCCTGTCAAAGGTTCAGGTTCCCGTTTTAATAAAAAAGCCAAGCCCTCTACTCCTGGAGCTTCCGGTGAAGGTTTAAACCCCTTGATTCATAAGTTTCTTACCATAACTGACAACCAGATCCCGGAAGAAGCCATCACTGAGTGGGATAAAATGAGCCTGTCCGAAGCTGCTAAGGCTATCACCTGGTGCGAAGCTCAAAGCTTTTTCCACACCTTGAAACGAGGTGAAGAAATTGTGGCAGCAGCACGGGGTGACCAACGGTTATCTAAAGAATTGAAGCAACTAAAGAATTCCCTCAGAGAAAGTGAGATTGAAAGGAAGAAATTGGCCGATGCCAGTAAGAAGCTTAAGGCTTCCGAGGCTAGGCTCCTGAAAGAACGAGACCAGTTGAATACTTCCATAATCAACCTTGATGCTGAGAAAGACGCTCTACAGGCTTCCTACACCAAGAAGGTTGGTGAATTCAAGAAAAAGTTGGACTCCCTCAATACCACTATTGCCCTGGAGAGGTCTACCCGGGAAGCCGCCAAGCGGGAGAAGTTTGAAGCCGGCTATAGCCGTGGGGTGAACGATTACATTGAATCTACATATGACCATTTCCCAACTTTGGACTGGACTTTACTCGGTGAGGATGCTGTGAAGTTGGTGGAAGATATCAAGAAGAAGGAGCCTCCAACAGATTAGGTTTCATGTTGCATCTTTACACTTTACTGTGCATTCTATTGATCCATGCCATGATTGCGCCATATCTATACATATTTGATTGTTTATTTGATAATCCTTTGATCTTTCTTGCAGATATGGCTTCCGGTGTGCCATCCTTTGTTAACAAATCAGTCAGCTATGATGATCTCTTTGGTGACGAAGAGAAAGATCTTGTTCCCATTGCAGCTACTCCTATTTCCCGTGTGAAATCAACTGCCGCATCTCAGGATAAGTCCACTACCTCCTCAAAAAGAAAATTGCCATCCACTGTTATTGTCGACCCTGTCAAAGGTTCAGGTTCCCGTTTTAATAAAAAAGCCAAGCCCTCTACTCCTGGAGCTTCCGGTGAAGGTTTGAACCCCTTGATTCATAAGTTTCTTACCATAACTGACAACCAGATCCCGGAAGAAGCCATCACTGAGTGGGATAAAATGAGCCTGTCCGAAGCTGCTAAGGCTATCACCTGGTGCGAAGCTAAAAGCTTTTTCCACACCTTGAAACGAGGTGAAGAAATTGTGGCAGCAGCACGGGGTGACCAACGGTTATCTAAAGAATTGAAGCAACTAAAGAATTCCCTCAGAGAAAGTGAGATTGAAAGGAAGAAATTGGCCGATGCCAGTAAGAAGCTTAAGGCTTCCGAGGCTAGGCTCCTGAAAGAACGAGACCAGTTGAATACTTCCATAATCAACCTTGATGCTGAGAAAGACGCTCTACAGGCTTCCTACACCAAGAAGGTTGGTGAATTCAAGAAAAATTGGACTCCCTCAATACCACTATTGCCCTGGAGAGGTCTACCCGGGAAGCCGCCAAGCGGGAGAAGTTTGAAGCCGGCTATAGCCGTGGGGTGAACGATTACATTGAATCTACATATGACCATTTCCCAACTTTGGACTGGACTTTACTCGGTGAGGATGCTGTGAAGTTGGTGGAAGATATCAAGAAGAAGGAGCCTCCAACAGATTAGGTTTCATGTTGCATCTTTACACTTTACTGTGCATTCTATTGATCCATGCCATGATTGCGCCATATCTATACATATTTGATTGTTTATTTGATAATCCTTTGATCTTTCTTGCAGATATGGCTTCCGGTGTGCCATCCTTTGTTAACAAATCAGTTAGCTATGATGATCTCTTTGGTGACGAAGAGAAAGATCTTGTTCCCATTGCAGCTACTCCTATTTCCCGTGTGAAATCAACTGCCGCATCTCAGGATAAGTCCACTACCTCCTCAAAAAGAAAATTGCCATCCACTGCTATTGTCGACCCTGTCAAAGGTTCAGGTTCCCGTTTTAATAAAAAAGCCAAGCCCTCTACTCCTGGAGCTTCCGGTGAAGGTTTGAACCCCTTGATTCATAAGTTTCTTACCATAACTGACAACCAGATCTCGGAAGAAGCCATCACTGAGTGGGATAAAATGAGCCTGTCCGAAGCTGCTAAGGCTATCACCTGGTGCGAAGCTCAAAGCTTTTTCCACACCTTGAAACGAGGTGAAGAAATTGTGGCAGCAGCACGGGGTGACCAACGGTTATCTAAAGAATTGAAGCAACTAAAGAATTCCCTCAGAGAAAGTGAGATTGAAAGGAAGAAATTGGCTGATGCCAGTAAGAAGCTTAAGGCTTCCGAGGCTAGGCTCCTGAAAGAACGAGACCAGTTGAATACTTCCATAATCAACCTTGATGCTGAGAAAGACGCTCTACAGGCTTCCTACACCAAGAAGGTTGGTGAATTCAAGAAAAAGTTGGACTCCCTCAATACCACTATTGCCCTGGAGAGGTCTACCCGGGAAGCCGCCTATAGCCGTGGGGTGAACGATTACATTGAATCTACATATGACCATTTCCCAACTTTGGACTGGACTTTACTCGGTGAGGATGCTGTGAAGTTGGTGGAAGATATCAAGAAGAAGGAGCCTCCAACAGATTAGGTTTCATGTTGCATCTTTACACTTTACTGTGCATTCTATTGATCCATGCCATGATTGCGCCATATCTATACATATTTGATTGTTTATTTGATAATCCTTTGATCTTTCTTGCAGATATGGCTTCCGGTGTGCCATCCTTTGTTAACAAATCAGTTAGCTATGATGATCTCTTTGGTGACGAAGAGAAAGATCTTGTTCCCATTGCAGCTACTCCTATTTCCCGTGTGAAATCAACTGCCGCATCTCAGGATAAGTCCACTACCTCCTCAAAAAGAAAATTGCCATCCACTGCTATTGTCGACCCTGTCAAAGGTTCAGGTTCCCGTTTTAATAAAAAAGCCAAGCCCTCTACTCCTGGAGCTTCCGGTGAAGGTTTGAACCCCTTGATTCATAAGTTTCTTACCATAACTGACAACCAGATCTCGGAAGAAGCCATCACTGAGTGGGATAAAATGAGCGTGTCCGAAGCTGCTAAGGCTATCACCTGGTGCGAAGCTCAAAGCTTTTTCCACACCTTGAAACGAGGTGAAGAAATTGTGGCAGCAGCACGGGGTGACCAACGGTTATCTAAAGAATTGAAGCAACTAAAGAATTCCCTCAGAGAAAGTGAGATTGAAAGGAAGAAATTGGCCGATGCCAGTAAGAAGCTTAAGGCTTCCGAGGCTAGGCTCCTGAAAGAACGAGACCAGTTGAATACTTCCATAATCAACCTTGATGCTGAGAAAGACGCTCTACAGGCTTCCTACACCAAGAAGGTTGGTGAATTCAAGAAAAAGTTGGACTCCCTCAATACCACTATTGCCCTGGAGAGGTCTACCCGGGAAGCCGCCAAGCGGGAGAAGTTTGAAGCCGGCTATAGCCGTGGGGTGAACGATTACATTGAATCTACATATGACCATTTCCCAACTTTGGACTGGACTTTACTCGGTGAGGATGCTGTGAAGTTGGTGGAAGATATCAAGAAGAAGGAAGCTGCTGCGGTGATGGACCAGGAGAAGGCTATTCAACCCGAACCTGAAGCTGGAGTGCAGGTTGCAACAGAGGACTCGAATCCTGACGTTCGCGGGGAAGACACAGGATTGGTTGATCCAACTCCTGATCAGGACGCTTTAGCGGTATCTCCTGACAACCTTGCGCCATGAGCACCATTTCTAGTCATTAGCACCTTTTCCTTTGAGAACATTTCACACCCTTGGAAGGGTTAACATTTATGGTTTTTGATAACATTTCCGGTGTTCGCGCCGTGGGTTCTCAACATTTGGATGAGGGTTCGGGTACCTCGGAATACCTCGCGAGATGTAACCCTTTAACTTTGGTTTTCATCTCTTTAATTTTATCGTATTTCATTTTCTTCATGCCTGAAATCCATGTTTAGATTCGCCATGCTATTCTTTTCAGATAATTACTAGATCTGTTATGCCAAGTTCACACGTAGGTAGCTGCAGCTTCTTGTGAAATTCCGAACATATGAGACAAACCTGTCTTGCATCTTTTAAATAACCAATATGACTTACGTAGTTATGCGCCAATCCAAGAGTATCCTTGATGTGTACCATGTAGATAGCCAATAATATCTATGCCATAAGATCATATTTTTCGCGAAGTTCACCAATACGCATGCTCACATGCTCGCGCCATTGTAGCCATAAACCTGAAGCTCACCCGAGCTTTTTCCTACTTCTTGACCAGAGGTATAAACCGTAGATGAGAGTAAATTATTCACAACAAAATTATTCCAATAATCTGATAGATAAATAATCCACTCTCGCACCTAATATCCTTAGGTACATAACCTATTTTTCATAGATTAGGACATCCATAAGCCATTTTTTCCACTGCATTCGAGAAAACCCGACCATGCATATATATCCTTGCCTAGGGCAATGTGCCATTAAATTCCATGTACTTCACAATCCTGTATGAAGCTTAATCCGTGCCACAGCTTCAGGGATCATTAGCCTTGAACCTCCCAACTGTGGTGTTAATCCGTCCAATGTTCCAGCTTGCATCCGTGCAAGGAAGTCTGAACCAGAGTGTGGCCCATGAGTGGTTTCCACACTTCACCATGATACTCATGCCTAGTGTCCCTAGGGCTTATATGAGTTGATACATTTGAATATTTATCCATGAATATTAACCTTTACCTCATAATCCATGAGTATTAACCTTTACCTCATAATCCATGGGTATTAACCTTTACCTCATAATCCATGGGTATTAACCTTTACCTCATAATCTATGAGTATGAATCTCCAATCCAATCCAATTCCGTTGGATTTAATCCAAATCATATTAAATCTAATCCAATAATATTAAATTCAATCCAAATAATATTAAATCCAATCCAATAATATTAAATTCAATCCAAATAATATTAAATCCAGTCCAAATAATATTATTTCGAAATTTAACCATTTGAACCTGTATAGAGTATATCCACTACCCCCCAGTTCTTTATCATATAATCGTTTATGGTGAAGAACTAAACCAAGGCAATCATACATCGAACTTTTAATCCACATGTAATCCTTACAGCAAAAACATAAAGAGTGATAAAGCATTCAAACAAGAAAAGTCATATGAACCAAAAATAGAGGTTTCATTAATATTGTAAAATTTATCGAAAGACATCCAATAGGTAGGGTGTGCATACACTACCCCCCGAGTGCTCAAAGAACAAATGACAATGTCTTACTATGAACTTGAAACAAAGTGCTTCGAAGCTGAGCCAATCAGCTATGAAGCTGAGGCTCACAACCATGAAGCTATACCTAAGCATGGCAGTTACAACTAATAAACTGCTTTTATTATTCCTATGCCTGAAAGAGGCCTACAGAAATAGTACCTGATGATTTACTGGTAGTATTTCTTGAGGTGCTCACCATTCCATGCCCTTGGAATGAGCTTTCCATCCAAATCTGTGAGATGATAGGTACCTTCCCATAAGACAGCCTTTATGAGGTACGGACCTTCCCAATTTGCTCCAAACACACCATGCCCATGAACCTTCATGTTGGGCATCATTCTCCTTAGGACCAAATCGCCAACCTTCAATGGACGAGCACGGACCTTGCTGTCAAAGTACTTCCGAGTACGTTGTTGATAAGCAGCTAGCTTCAGCTGTGCAGTAGTTCGAACCTCTTCCACGAGATCTAAGTACAATCGATGATTCACCTCGTTGTTTTCAGGATCGTAGTTATCCCTTCTGAACGATCCAGCCCCAATTTCCACGGGCACCATAGCTTCACAGCCATAGGTTAAGGTGAAAGGTGATTCTCTTGTGGTGGTTCGTGGTGTGGTGTTATATGACCATAAAACCATAGGGAGTTCCTCAGGCCAGCATCCCTTGCTTTCTTCCAATTTAGTTTTCAAAGTGTGCTTGATGATCTTGTTGACAGCTTCCGTCTGTCCATTACTTTGAGGGTGATAGACTGCCGTGAAGCCTTTCTGAATCCCGAGGTCATCACACAGCTTTCGCAACTCTTTGCTTTCCATTATCTGAAATTAGCTTGTAAGGGACTCCGAATCTGCAAACAATTGCTCTGAACACGAATTCCTTTATCTTTGCAGCTGTTATTGTAGCCAGAGGTTCAGCTTCAGCCCACTTGGTAAAATAATCTACAGCCACCACGGCGTATTTCACTCCCCCTTTACCTTTAGGTAGCTCTCCGATCAGGTCAATCCCCCACACAGTGAACGACCATGGGCTGGTGAGAGGTTTCAACGGGACAGCTGGAGTGCTATTGACATTTGCAAATCTTTGACAACGATCGCAGGCTTGTACGAACCTATGGGCATCCTTCTGAATCGTGGGCCAGTAATACCCTTGACGGAGTATCTTATGTGCCAAGGAGGTTCCACCCGAATGATTACCACAAATTCCTTCATGGACCTCTCGCATAATGTACTCGCACTCGTCACCTGATATGCACCTCAGAAGCGGCTTATTGAATCCTCTTTTGTATAAAGAACCATCGTAGATAACATACCTTGTAGCATGGTATCTTATTCTCCTGGCCTCCTCTTTTCCTTCTGGAACAATCCCCTTTGTGATGTAATTCCTAATAGGTGTTGTCCATAATGCCTCAGTCGCAGGTTCCAAGTTCATGACCTCGAGTCTAGGAATGCTAGGTTGAAGTTGAATCTCCAAAGGTATAACCCCTAACATAGTAGCTTCCCTTTGTGAACCCAACTTTGCAAGCGCATCAGCATCGGTGTTTTGTGTCCTTGGGATTTGTTCAAGGTTCACTTCTTTGAACCTGCTAATCAGCTCTTGAGCATACCTCATGTAAAGGTCAGTACGAGGACCTCTAGCTTGGAATCCCCCTCGAATATGCCATACCACCAGCATAGAATCACTGAAAACAGTCATGTTTTCTACCCTCATTTCCAAAGCAAGCTTCAGACCAGCTATTAGAGCTTCATACTCTGCATCATTGTTCGTTGCGTTAAAAGCGAAGTGAATAGAGCTTTGAAGCTTGTGGCCCTCCGGGCTAATGAGAATAATACCAGCTCCTGCCCCATTTCCATTTACCGCTCCATCTACGTAAAGTGTCCACCATGGTGAACAGTTTTCAACCACCTCTTCCGGGGCTGAAGGTTCAGCTATACACTCATCGCCCTTAACCTCAAATGATGGGGGGAATTCCAACAAAAAGTCTGCCAGCACCTGCCCTTTTATAGCCGTCCTTGGCTTGAAGTCAATATCGAATTGTCCCAACTCCACAGCCCATTTCATAAGCCTTCCCGAAGCTTCAGGTTTGTGCAAAACTTGTCTTAAAGGGAATGAGGTACGTACCTCGATTCGGTGTGCTTGAAAATAAGGCCGAAGCTTCCTTGAAGCCAAGATCAAAGAATAAGACAACTTTTCCATGTTAGAATACCTTGTTTCAGCATCCAACAATCTTTTGCTTACGTAATAGACCGGGTGTTGAACCTGCAGCTCCTCCCGAACTAACACAGCACTGATAGAGTATTCCGAAACTGCTAAGTACAATATGAGGATCGCTCCATCAAGCGGTTTAGACAGCAATGGAGGACTGCCCAACTGCTCCTTTATTTTTGTAAAGGCTGCTTCACACTCCGAGTTCCATTCGAAGTTCTTCCCTTTCTTGATTGCTGCAAAGAATTCTCTACATTTATCTGAAGATTTGGAGACAAACCTGTTCAAAGCTGCAATTCTGCCGGTAAGACTCTGAACCTCCTTTATGTTACGAGGAGATCTCATCTCGACTAAAGCTTTAATCTTGGCAGGGTTTGCTTCAATTCCTCGATGATTGACAATGAAGCCTAGAAACTTTCCTGATTCCACGCCGAAAACACATTTTTGAGGGTTGAGCTTCATTCTGAACCTACGTAGTATGTTGAACATTTCTGATAGGTGTAACACGTGGTCAGCTGCAGCTTTAGATTTGACCATCATGTCATCAACATAAACTTCCATGGCTTTCCCTATCTGATCTTTGAACATCTTATTAACCAGCCTTTGGTAGGTAGCTCCAGCGTTCAACAATCCGAAAGGCATGCCAATATAACAGTAGAGACCTCTATCTGTGATGAAGGATGTATGCTCCTGATCGGGTTCATACATGGGAATCTGATTATATCCCGAGTAGGCATCCATGA
The DNA here is from genome assembly GCA_030848705.1 of Heracleum sosnowskyi. NCBI lineage: Eukaryota > Viridiplantae > Streptophyta > Magnoliopsida > Apiales > Apiaceae > Heracleum > Heracleum sosnowskyi. Next base: position 77,628,609 of record CM061239.1, read on the forward strand.
AGTTTAAGAGAGCATGCCCAGCTGTAGCGTCAACCAACTGATCAATCCGTGGGAGTGGAAAGCTGTCTTTAGGGCATGCCCTGTTCAAATCCGTAAAATCCACACATGTTCGCCATTTTCCGTTAGGCTTCTTGACAAGCACTGGATTTACCAACCAATCCGGGTAGAATGATTCTCTTACCAGCCTAGCTTCTAGTAACCTGTCAACTTCTTCTTTGAGGGCTAAAGCTCTCTCACCACTTATTGCCCTTCGTTTTTGTCTCACGGCAACTCTCTCGGGATCAACGTTAAGGTGATGGGACATTACCCTAGGATCAATCCCTACCATATCAGAATGGCACCAAGCGAAAACATCTAGATTGCTTTTTAGGAAGCGAGTTAATGCCTCCCTAGTTTCAGGTTCCAACTGTTTCCCTATCTTCAGTTCCTTAGAGGAATCCGTCGCATCCACTTGGATTGACAAAGTGTCGCCAGCCGCGCCTGTTGTTTCCCTAGCTTCAGGCATCCGTGGATCTAGATCAATCTTCACCTGAACCTCTGTATCCATTCTTCTAGATTGTGAAGATACCTTGGGTGAGCTTTTCGCCTGGGCATCCTCCAAGTCATTATCATTTACCTCTTCAACAATACCTTCGATAAAAGGTTCACTGTCTTCTTTGAGTTTTGGTGGGGGTGCCTCTAGCATCCGTACCTCATTCTGGGTATCTACCCCCGAAGAAAAGACAATGTCCATGGAGCTTTCTTCACCTGGATGTTGGATAATCATAATCACATTACACGAATTATGTACCTGCTGTGAAGGTTCATCCTTCGTTGGTGCCTCCTGGTACCTATAGCAATTATCCGTGGTACCTCCATCAACCAACAACAAATGCTTTGAAGCTTGCTCAGCGGTGCGCAAAGCCTTACTATAGCATTCCCTTGAATCTACCTGACAGCCCTTTAGACATCCAATCCCGTTAGGAGTGGGAAACTTCATGGAGAGATGGTAGATAGAGGTTACTACTCTCATTTCCTTTAAGAGGGGTCTGCCCACGATACAATTATATGATATGTCTTCGTTTACCACCATGAATTCCGTCACCTGTGTAGCTCTCATAGGTTCAGCCCCCAACACAACAGGAAGCTTTACTCTACCCACAACTTGCACTGGTCCGCCAGTAAATCCGTATAAGTCATTGTATGCAGGGGACATTTCCTTGTCCGCGAGCCCCATCTTTTGATAAGTGTCATAAGCCAATATGTTGCAAGAACTTCCATTATCCACCAAGACTCGATGCACATTGAGCCCTCCAATTGTGATAGTCACCACCAATGCATCGTTGTGGGGGTGATGCACATGCCTTGCATCGACTTCAGTGAAGGTGATGTCCGCAGCTTCACCTCTAAACAGCTTTGGGGGCCTATCTGCCAAATGATAAACATTTGTGAGAGGGTTCCCTCTAGCCTCACGTGCATAATTCTTCATTGCATTCCTGCTGAAACCTCCAATGTATGGTCCGCCTATGATTGTGTGAATACTACCAGCCCTGGTAGCTCGATCAGGTGCAGACTTCTCTTCATCTCTCTTGGACCTATCATCCTTGTATTTTTCGCCTCCTGGGCCACGAATTCCGTGAGGAAACCTTTCCTGATCAGGTCCTCAATATGATCTTTGAGGTGTCGGCAATCGGCTGTTTCATGCCCATTGGCATCATGGAAAGCACAGTATCTAGCCAAATCCTTTCTTCCGGGAGGTCCCGACCTGGTGGGCTTCCTAAACATCCCCGATTTATCACCAATTTCGAATATATGCTCCACAGGTGCAGCCAAAGGGGTGTACTCCGAATACCTCCTACCACCCTTAGAAGACGGATATTTGTACTCTACCGTCCTCTTTGAACCTGTGGTGTTTACTGACAGAGGTGCAGTCTTCGCCTCCTTGCTTACATCCCGGCCATCACCTGAAGCTGTGTTATAGGTTGTCCGCTTGCTATAATTCCTTTCCTTCGGGCTGTATGACCTATTCCTCTTATTCCTGTTCAAATCTCGTGAAGCATTATCCTTTTTCAAATTCTCCAAGGACTGTTCCACGACTTTGTGTCTTTCTGCCTTAGCGTAGAAGTCAGCCAAAGTGGTAGGTTCCCTACTCTGCAGCTCCTTCCAGAATTCAGTCCCAGGCCTAACTCCAGCTATCAGAAAGTTTTTGTAAGTCTCGTCAGTAGTTTTCCTCACCCTTGGAACCTCAGCATTGAACCTCTTGAAATACTCGTTTAGTGTTTCGTTGTCACGTTGCTTGATGTTTGCCAGTGTGTTAGCTGGAGGTGCGAACGTGACTGAAGCTCTAAACTGAGTTACAAACATCTCACCCATCTGTCTCCATGACTTAATAGAATTGGAGGGGAGCCTCTTGAACCACTGATGAGCGCTATCCCTTAGAGTTGCAGCCAGCAACCGACATTTTGTGCGATCCTTGATTTGATAGACTTCCATCTCCGTGTTGAAACGACTGAGAAACTCTACGGGGTCTGTGGTCCCGTTGAATTTCAAGTCTCCCACTCCTCTGTAGCTACGGGGTAAGGGCGAATCCCGCACCTTCTTGGTGAAAGGTGATCCCACCGTCAATCCTGATTGGGGGCCCCTTTCTGCCATAATCTTCTCGAGGACTTTCCTGAGGTCCTCCTCCTTGTATTTTCCACCACCTTCGGCTGACCTAGAGGTGTCATCAGTGTCACTCCCACCGTTGGAGCTCTCATCAGAACTGTCATCAGCTTTATAGGACGAGCCTGAGCTATACTCATCTTCAGGTTTAGAGTGAGACTTATCCTTATGACTCCCTGATGCCTTAGACAGTGATTTCTCACTTTGTATCTTCTTGGGACCCTTCTGTTTTGCCTCCAATAGCTTAAGCCTTAGATCCTTATTCGTTAGCTTCTTTCCCATTCGGTCGAATACAGTGACACTCCTGGTAACCGAAGGTTCCGGGTCCTCTTTATCCTTGAGCTCAGCTTCAGAGTTCCAGTCAGGATTACTCTGATCGGTTTCAACATCAGAAAAAGTCTTCTTAGTTCTCTCCTTCTCAGGTCCTTCCTCCTCACTGCCAAAATCCAGCCGAGTAGGCGTAACCTTTGGAGCCTTAGGCCGTTTTTGCTTCTTTCGCCATCTTTTCATTTTTTCAGATTTTTTCTCCAAGGAATCCACCCTTTCACCGATTTTCTTGAGGTGATCGAAAATATCCTTGTTCGTAACCTCGCCGCGAGGACCCGTTCCAGGACCATCTTCGCCATTGGTTGGTGTTTGTGTATTTCCAGAATCATCCGACATCTTTTCTCTCTCAAGATTTCTGATGGAGTTCCCCTCCTTCTAGCGCCACTTATGTTGTGAGAGAAATTTGGTACAACACAATTGAGAGAATCTCGCTGGAATATTCGTAAGGAACGTCCTTGATTATCGGACGGAGCTGCAGGTTCACAGTACGAAGCCTGAAGCTGATTAGTTAGAACGGAATGGTTGAAGTATGATTTCCGGGGGCTGAGTTGACAAACCACCGGTCGAAATAAGTAGTGTAAATCCTACACTACCCGTAAATTCGCCAGAATATGTATCACTGAGGTGCGCGTGCCTTATGCTTCTCAAGAGTGAAAATCCGAATCCTTTAGTCAAGTGCCTACATATCCTATTTATAGGAATCAAGCCCCATGTAGTTCTATTAGGTTTATACTTCTCCATCCTTGCAAATTCGGCCTCCCTAAGATCATCCATCTTAGAGTTTCAGTCGAATAAGGCAGCTCTTGCCGAGCTTTCCAGTGTCCTAGTTATTATCCATAACTAAGTCCTATAAATCCTCAAGCAAATAAAGTCTATCCGAAGTGACTATATAAGTTCTATACCGATTCTAATTACTCTTTCCAGCGTGTTTAACCAAGCCTAGAAGTCCTTTTCTAAGTATCATTCCGTGCTCCTAAAGTATAGGTAGCTGAGTCCTTGTCCTACTAGTACTCTGCCTTCGACTACTCATCACCTGTGACCAGTCTCGAGGTTCAGACCACCTGAACCTCAATGCCCGTTTCCTGAAACTCCATACCTTGAACCTGGCTTAGCACCCTGAACCTGTCCATGCATGTTGCACCTACACCTTAACGTCCTGGGACTATATTTCAGTATCCTTCAGCTGTGCTTCGATACTCTTAACCTGAACCTCAGTATTGTGTATCTTAGCCCAATACACCACTACTGGACTTATAACATATATGGGCCTTAAATTGAGCCCATGTGAGATTATGGGCACAACATAAACATTAAAAAGAGATTTTAAGCCTTAAAGGAGCCTTGGTCTATGCTTATCATCCTCAAACTCACAAAAGAAATCAAGAACACAAGTTAGTATTTTCGGAGTTACTATTCATGCCTCAACTTTGATCCAAGATTTGACCATGTTACAGTACTTGTATTGCCATGAAATTTTGAAAGTACCTTGGTTATGGATTGAGGAAGATATGGTCCAAATTTGGCGATTTTAGCATGAGTAGAAATCGAGTTATGATTTTTTCTTCCTCCCTTGGTCATGCTGGGCAGAATGCTGAAGAATGAGATGGGGAGAGTTTTTTTCTCTTGCTTTCTTGCTTTTTTAAAAGTGTTGGCTGAATTGTATGTGATACAATAATGTATATCATCTGATTTAATTCTAGCTTGGTGGATAAGGCTCTTGTAAGTACATGGAAAGTAATATTTTAAGGAACTTGGTCTATCCTTTTCCTTAATTTAAGGAAATATGTTTCTAACTAGTTGCACTTAGTTTGTTTGGCTTCCAAGTCGTTAGTTTGCATGTCTTTTGCATGGTTCTTGCATGTATTATTGTTGGAGGCCCAACATTAATTGGGCCGAAGGATGGGGCCGAATGGGTCCATTAAGCGCATTGGGCTTTTCCTCTTCTGTCCACTAACATGTGACCGTTGTGAGAAGACCCCGTCTCCCGCTTCTTCAGGTGAACGAAGCGGGCAACGCCAACGGCGAGTGGTTCCGTGGATTCTGGGCGACCGGTACAAGCCGTGCCTATAAAAGCACATATCAGGTTTCATTATTGTAACACCCCCAGATTCGGGGTCAGGAATCTAGGTTGTCACGCCATCATCCAATCATAAAATACCTGCATTACCTCGATGACCCAACAAAACAACACCAAAGACCCCAATCTCTTACACACACAAGTTATAGCCTTAGAAACGTTACACAGTAACATTAGTTATTACAAACCAAATATACTATCCAGGATCTCATCTATTATTTACAACCTCTACCTGAAGCTACAATAATAGACCTCACAAATCTATACAAGGTTTACTAATACAAACCTACTTGAAAGTAATTCTCACTATATCATTCTGCAATTGTCTTGCTAACTCCGGCAGTATCCATCCTGCTGAACTAACTCAAAGGCGGTCTCTCCATTCCCTTGCTCTCGTAATACGGGGTGAATCAGCAATGTTTTCTTCATGCTGAAAGTTTTAATAAAGCAAGAATGAGCTAATAGCGCTCAGCAAGAAATCTATCCCAGTTTAAATCCTTTTCAAACCTCTAAGGTAAATAATCCATATAGGATCAAAGTTTTAAAACTACTAGGGTTTGACCCAAAATAGTATACAGTTCAATATACTGTATAACTTATAAACATAGCTCAATGCTTTTGTAGATCATTTAGAAATCCTTGGTATCCATATAAGAAACCAAGTTTCAAAACATATCTTTTAAAATAGATGTTAAACATTAGAATCAAGGCTTAAAGCCTAATCATTGATTCAAAATACTATACAGTTCAATATACTGTATATCATAAATACTTTCTCAACATATATTTACGCCTATCTATATAGATATCTCATACTGTTCAAAACACAGTAAAATATCAGTTATGAACACCTTTTTGAAGCTGTTGTGTTGTGATATATAGAATAAACAAGAATGAGCATTAAACTCACAATAATATATAACAGCTAATATACGGCTCTACAAGCTCATATATCACTTGGAATATTTGAAATCTCATTCGTATATAGAATGATGTTTAGAGTAATTCTTTTCGTCAAAACATGACATACAGTTCAAAATACTGTAGAAGAAGTATACTTTTCAACCACTGTCAACATTATCGGTAACTCAGCACCTAGGCTTTCGTTACAATGTTACAGTACAATTCCAATTGGAAGATGGGACTACTTCCGGAGCCTTTAATACACCCTACCGTACACGATGATCAGTCGCTTCAGTACGGTAGTACGATCAGTAACCTTTTCTACATGTAGATGGACAAACACCAATAATGGATGTCACCCTAGCCGCATACGGGCTAATACCCAATGGACTGCCACCACAGCCTCTTACATGGTCAAAATAGCTGGACTGCCACCACAGCCTCTTACGCAATATCTCCTAGTCCCGGATGAACAATCAAAGAAAGCTGGAGCCGGAATTTAATCCAGGCCTCCCAAGTAATTGATACTTGTCAACACTGTTCATTATTTCTGATCACCTTACTCCCTTTGTTTGGGGAAGTAAGTCACAATGGAAGTTGACTTGAGTCAACCAGATTAATCACCAAGAAGGATTCGCTTCGCGAAATTTTGACTTGGGAGTAGTCGGAGTTTTCTGAGATGCTTTGATTTGAATTTCGTTGGGATAGGGCAGTGATCCCAAAACATAAACTCTTTCGAGGAATTGGAAGAGTAAAAACATTGGTCACTCCTGCAACTGGATTCCCAATTTTTGATGAGTTGGAAAATATTTCATCGTATTTAAGAGTCTTAATAAACTCAAAATAATATTTGGGAACCCCTACTATTTTTAAATGATTTTTCTGAAGGCCGGAAAATATTTTAAATAATTAATGAAGGCCTTAAATAAATTTTAAATATGGTTTTATGATTTTTAAATCATTTAGAATATTTAATAAATATTTAAATAATATTTATTAAATAATTAAGTCACTTGAAATATTTAATAAATATTCAAATAATATTTATTAAATAATAAACAATTAAATAAATCCTGTTTAAATGAATATTCAAAATAATATTCATTTGATTAAATAAATAATCAATAATATTTAAAATATCCAAATTATATTTATTTGAATATTTTAAATAAATATAAAAGAATTAATCTGTCTCCGGCAAATCTCCGGGTTTTTATGACAGCGTTCGTAAAATATCTCCGACTCCCGAATTACGTTTAAAATACGAATATACACTCTCCCCGAGAGTCCTTATACATATACACTTATATAAGGTGTCACAAAATTTCACATCGCAAACATCGTAAGCATCAGGTATTATAATTAAAACAGTTTGTATGATTCAACAGTAATTATATCACAACCACAACAGTTTACAAATTACACTGAATACTTAAGCTTTGGGTTTCGAAAACTTGCATGCATCTATCATATGCATATATTACGTCTCAACATTTTTAATACCATTACGTCTATATACGATGGAAGGTTTGAAAACATGCATAATATCATATCATATGCATCATTAGTATAAGTAATGGAAAACATAGCATGGAATGAGAAAACTTGCCTGATGTCCAAGCTCTAACTGGGTGTGGGTGTTTCTCTTCTAGTCCTGGAACCTTTACCAAGACAATACATAGCCTCAATTAGTCACTTGATCGACAGTTCACTTATCCTAAGTACACTCAACTTCACCCGACTTTCACTCTCTCGGGTCCACTTAACTTACGATCTTCTTTATCGTTTAATAATCCTTTCTAGTCTCGTTCTTTACCCCAATATGTTCTCTTGATAATCCTTAACAACTTTCGAGTTTTAGTCGACTCGATATTATCATTTTTACTTAGCCAAAATGAATGGTCAAGGTAGTACCTCTAGAGTTGACTTTTCATAGAATCACTATTTCACAACTCCCACTCTAACACTTTTAATAAATCGGAAAATCAATAATTAATTACGAATCCACTCCCAGGAGCTTCTTGAGTGTTTGTAATATTTATCAAAAACATCTCGACTTGGGAAACGTGAGTTTAAATAGGTGAAACGTATTTTATAAGTCGAGTCAACTATGGACTTTTACTATTCGCATGAGTTCCACTAAAATGGTCATAACTCATCAACCGTTAACTATATTGACACACCGTTTTCGCGTGCACGACCTAGAGAAGGTCTAGAATATAATCCATCCAAATTTGGGTTCTGGAAAGGGGACCAATTTTGCCGAAATTGCAAAACAGGGCAGTAGCTTTCCAGAGTATAGCGTTATCGCGCAACCTTTGTTCCAACATTTTTATAAAATCTAAAACTTCATATTTTTACTAAATTCTTTTTGGGTTGTCTTCCTTACTGTCCAAACCTTCTGTAACCAAAGTTTCAGAATTTTATAAACTTTTAAGGGGTCCGAATTCAATTTACCATCCAGTGTTTTGTAGCAGCTTTTATTCTTGAACCACTTACACTAAAATGACCATATCTCATAAACCATAAATCCTCTCAACATGAACTTTATATGTATACAAACTAAAACCCAAGATCTTGACAAGTATGGTCAGTGGTTTCTGAGGTTACAAATATTTCTATCCCGAATTCTTGTTACAAGGCAGTCCCAGTGTCAAAGGCCACTATAGTGTTTATACATGTCTCAACTTTCAATTTTAACCTTGTTAAGTCCATTCAAAAATTACCAAAACACCAAGACTCTCATCCTTACTAAATATCAGTTCTTAAACTTCATAAACATACCACCAACATCAATCCAAAACAATCAACCATCAAGATTTCTTCATTTAAGCACCAAACTTCCAAGAAGTGCACTTATAACAACATCTCTTGAAAATAAACTTAATACTTAACATAGATCAAGGGTGAAGAGAATTTTATACCTTCCTTGGAGCTCTAACAACTATAATCCTTGAATACAAGCCTTAAAAATGCCTTAAAGAAGCTTAATCCACCTTAAACTTTCAAAGAAATCAAGAACAAAAGTTAATATTTTCGGAGTTAATATTCTGCATCAACTTTGACCCAATATTTGAACATGTTACACTACTTGGATTGCCATGACATTTTGAACGTACCTTGGGTATGGATTGAGGAAGCTCTGGTAAAAATTTGGTGATTTTATCATGAGTAGATATTAAGTTATGAATTTTTCTTTCCTCTCTGGTCCTGCTGAGCCGAATTCTGGAAAATGGAGGGGGAGAGCTTTTGCTTGGCTTTTCTCTTGTAAAGTGTAATGTAATTGATATATATGACTTGTATGTGTATATATCTGATGTTATCTTCAGCCCCTTGCATTCCAAAGTCTAACCAAGTACATGGAAAAGTAAGATTTTAAGGAACTTGGTCTATCTTTTTCCTTAATTTAAGGAAAGATGTTTCTAACTAGTTTTTCTTTGGTTTGGTTGATTTCTAAGTAGTAGTTTGCATGGCTCTTGCATGATATCTTGCATGTATAATACTTAGCTTATTTATTAACCAATGCTTGTCACTTAATCCTTCATGCAAGTTTGATAATTTTCCTGTAAAAGTGTTTCATCGCGTAGAAATTTCTTTTGTCATCTTTAAGCACTTGGCTTTGATAATCTCTTTAAATTCCATAATTTCCTTTCCGTGGGATTTAATTTAACCTAGGGCTTCCATTATCCTCAATGTCCCACGTTTTTATAAATGTTTGGTAGAAGTCAAAATCTTCGCATTCTGACGGCTTTTGCATTCTCTTAATTCCTTGTACCACAAAACTACATTCTCAAATATGTAAATATTCCATCATCCATATATCGTGATCTCAAAAATTTTCCATAAAAATAAATCACTATTCATAATAATTTTTAAAATTTCACCAAAAATCAGGGTTCTTACAGCCTCCCCTCCTTAAAAGGATTCCGTCCCGGAATCTAAAGAAATAACTGAGGTATCTTTCCGAGATCATAATCTCCATTTTACAGGTTGACCCTCCAACCCTCTGGTTCTGTCACAGCACTCTTACTAGTGCTACATTATGTTCCTTCAATGCTTTCTCTTCCCGGTTTACGATCTCTACCGGTTGTTTCACGTAAGGCAATTACGGTTGCACTACTATACGTTCATATGCTATTGCATTCCTAACGTCGTGTTGAATCTTCGTATCATAGGCACGTAAAGTACATTATGGATACGTTCGAATTCGGAGGTGACACCGTTGTCTTCTCTGTTCGTTGAACTCGCGCGGTTCCCGATATCCTTTCCTTCGTGATAAGCTCCATACGACGGCATCCCTATGTTCGCACGGTAACTACCTCTATATGACAATTCTATCGGCGATAAGTAGTCGCTCCAACTGCTCCAGGGAATTCAACACACAAACTCATTACATAACTTTAATTGTCTAGTAATTCGCTTCCTCGATTCGCTGGTATGCGGGCCATAATTAGTGCTCGTACTTAATCTCGTCGTCAACGTTGTTGAAAACTCTTCCAGCATCTGGGATTCAATCTCGGGTCTCTATATGACATAATCGTTATGGGAACTCCACGTGGATCACTATATCATTCGTGTACGCATTAATAACTTTCTGATTGGAGATCTCTCGTTGATAAGTCGACTTGGTTAGTCTATCGATTATAACCCCAAATAATTGTCATCGTTTGACTTGATCTTCGGTAATCCTACCACGAACTTCATCATCATAACTCATATTCCCATTTAGGAATCTCTACGGTTGTAGTAGCTTACTAGGTTTCTGCGGTTCTGCTTCCGTTTTTCGTGTGTCAAGCATTCACTTAATGACTGTCAATATAACTTTTCACACTCGGTCCCCAATAATAATTCCTTATCTTTTATTCATTTTTGTACCCTCGGGTGAATACGAATTCCATAATATGGGCCCCTTTCAAGATCTCATCTTTAAATTCTTAAATGTTGGGGATTCGCACTTTGTGAGCATATTCTCACATCCCTTTCTCATCTCTCTTATTCCTTTATTCTTCTGTGTCCTTAAATCACTTTTCATTCCCAATATTCTTCCCTTAATGTAATTTTATCATTTCAGTCAATTCTGAATGAATCCTAATTCCAATTATTCCTCTAGTTCTTTTCTTGAAAATAATCACTTGCAGCTCTATCTTATATTATTTCTAACAACAGGGTTGTTACTAACTGTTGACTCAATCTTTAAACTCTATTCATTAAGTCCATGAGGGCTCCTGGCGCGTTTGTTAATCCGGTGACATCACCAAAACTTGTAATCTCTATATCGGGTGTGAAATGCCTACTCTGGCCCATCATCGAGGTTGATCTTCAGTTGGTGATGCTCTTGTCCTCAAATAGGTTCAGTCTCATGCTACCATTCTCCTCTTTTAGAAACAAGGGTGGTATACTCAAGGCGACACAATGGGCCTCGTTCCTTGCAATCGGGTAGCTAACTATTTTTATTCAACAGGTGTAGATGGATCCTGGTCTTTAATACTGACGCAATCCCCTACTACTAAGTCAATGGCAAGTCTCATACCTCGATCAGGTGGTAGCTCATGTAAATCATAAATATTACATCCACATATGGAACAAGCCTCGACAATTTTTGTAAACTTCGATTTATAATTTGTCATACCCCCTCTCTTTCTATTTAGCTCTAAAACCTCAACATTATATCTCCTCTAAATGCCAAGTAAAATACTTGCATGGTACTAAGAATATTTTGAGCAACAGAAAGTCCATAAAGGAACTTCATAGGAATTCGGGTGATTTAGCAATTAGCTAAACAAAATTTGACAGCTCAATCCATTTCAAACATAACATCTAGCTAGGACAATTAGCTAGACTTTCATTATACCGTTAAAATTCCAACTAGTCAGAACAATTGCTAGTCGTTCAAAATGACATAATCCACTAGTCAGTCTCAAGCTGCTAGTGAAAAATCTCAACAACGTAGCCACTGAAGAAAATTTTGGGCTACTCGAATAACGAGTTAAAAGAAAGAATAAATAAATGTTCTTGGTATCGGAACAATCGATAACCTCTCATCAAATATTTATCATGAGTGCAATGGTCCACCCAAGAAGGGGTCTCCGTACATATACTTTATCAAATTCTTTAATAGAATTGAATCTAGAATACCAATATCAAATTGATATCCTTTCAATGATTTCAACGTCTGATGTACAATCTCATATTGTACCAAAAGAAAAGAAATTATGAGGATTCTCTGAAAAATAGATCATCCATATCTTAACAAATAGTTAAATAGTTATGAACTCGACTGAGGAGTCCAAGTATGAAAGGAAATCAAATATCGAATAATCATCGAAAAATATCCATCAAACAATTGGGGAAGATTAATTGAATATTCCTTGAATGAAACTAATTATTAGAAATAACCATTCCTTGAATAAAAGTGGCGTAAAAGCCGAAGGCGGTTATCATCAACTAATCTCGGTCGCCTCTCGAGTACGAATGAGGTACCTCGAGACATGAATAAAAGACGTGTTCTCCAAACCTTGAGTCAATACGAAGGTTGATAACAATTAAAAGTGAAGGAACACATAGCAATACGAGTATCAAGTTCATTTTAAAATATGACACAACGGAACCTTTTTGAATCAAAAGTAGAGCAAAATCGAAAGGTTCCGGACTTGCATTCATAGGAATTAAAATATAGATTTGGAAGGCTAGACTCATTATGATTTCCTCTTCTGGTCATCCTGGAGCACGACCAAGGTACTCCGATTGGTAATGATAACTTAAATACGCATACTCCACCTTAAAGGTAATAAAAGGAGAAGAATGAAAGAAACAGAAGAAATAAAAGAACTAATTCAGTTGTTGGTTACTTCCCAAGTTGAAGTAGGAAGTAAAAAGGGTTACCCGACATAAACTATTCAAGGTAACACAGGACGTGAACAATTTTAGATTGAGTAATGCATCATCAAGTAGATACCAAAGCAAGTCAATGATCATCCGTAAGTTCTAACATCACCGGTAAGAGGATGATCTCATCTTTACACTTTCATAACATAGGATACTAACTAGATAGTTCCTCAAAATTATACCAACTCCCTTAATAGATTGGGGTTCGTAAACATATCTGCCATATCCCTACAGTCATCCAAAATTTGTGCCTCACATGGTCAAGTCAATATATGTCACAAAAATGGTGGTCTACTTGTTACCAAGTACATAGTCTCTAACAAGAGTTGTATCGAAAGAATCCAACTCTATACATGCTAACCTCCTTTCCGGTAGGTACTGGGATCGCCGTATCGCTCGTTGTAATCGTACGCAATCTACATCGAAGTCATGTCATCAATTCACAACGTTCCCGATCTCTTATTTGAGCTATCCCGTTTTACGGTATGAAGCACACGCATAATGTCGTTTGGCATGCTCTTCTCGAGATAACGTTCCTGTAACACATAAATGCAAAAGCTTCCTCGAGGGCAATGAAATCCCCAATAGTCTAGTAGAGACTATCTCTTGTGGAATCGCTATTCTTGGGGTATTGAAACCTCATAGACAAAACAACATCTTTAGATAGTCCATGTATCTAAGTAACCTTAATCGCGCAAAGAATTTTAAACGCCTTGGTCCCCACACTTGCTGCCCCCTTGTGGCAATTATGAAGGCTACGAGTAACAAAGCCCGCGCCTGTCCAATCATCCAATAGTACTGGCAATACCGCCTCTAGCTCAACTAATCTTGAGACGCTTCTCCGCGTCATATGTCAATGTCTTTCATAGATCAGGTACATTTCTAGACTCTTTCTTCATCATTCAGATGGTCTCCAAAGATTCTACCGGTCATACTATAAGACCTCAAATAAATATTCCACTCTTATCTTACTTAACGGTATTACATCCGGTAGTCCACCAATGAACTCTATATGAGCTCTCACGTTACTCTCTTACTTAGACATAACTCTTAACACTCTCGTCTCAAAGTACTATAACTTATGCTCTGATACCATTTCTGTAACACCCCCAGATTCGGGGTCAGGAATCTAGGTTGTCACGCCATCATCCAATCATAAAATACCTGCATTACCTCGATGACCCAACAAAACAACACCAAAGACCCCAATCTCTTACACACACAAGTTATAGCCTTAGAAACGTTACACAGTAACATTAGTTATTACAAACCAAATATACTATCCAGGATCTCATCTATTATTTACAACCTCTACCTGAAGCTACAATAATAGACCTCACAAATCTATACAAGGTTTACTAATACAAACCTACTTGAAAGTAATTCTCACTATATCATTCTGCAATTGTCTTGCTAACTCCGGCAGTATCCATCCTGCTGAACTAACTCAAAGGCGGTCTCTCCATTCCCTTGCTCTCGTAATACGGGGTGAATCAGCAATGTTTTCTTCATGCTGAAAGTTTTAATAAAGCAAGAATGAGCTAATAGCGCTCAGCAAGAAATCTATCCCAGTTTAAATCCTTTTCAAACCTCTAAGGTAAATAATCCATATAGGATCAAAGTTTTAAAACTACTAGGGTTTGACCCAAAATAGTATACAGTTCAATATACTGTATAACTTATAAACATAGCTCAATGCTTTTGTAGATCATTTAGAAATCCTTGGTATCCATATAAGAAACCAAGTTTCAAAACATATCTTTTAAAATAGATGTTAAACATTAGAATCAAGGCTTAAAGCCTAATCATTGATTCAAAATACAATACAGTTCAATATACTGTATATCATAAATACTTTCTCAACATATATTTACGCCTATCTATATAGATATCTCATACTGTTCAAAACACAGTAAAATATCAGTTATGAACACCTTTTTGAAGCTGTTGTGTTGTGATATATAGAATAAACAAGAATGAGCATTAAACTCACAATAATATATAACAGCTAATATACGGCTCTACAAGCTCATATATCACTTGGAATATTTGAAATCTCATTCGTATATAGAATGATGTTTAGAGTAATTCTTTTCGTCAAAACATGACATACAGTTCAAAATACTGTAGAAGAAGTATACTTTTCAACCACTGTCAACATTATCGGTAACTCAGCACCTAGGCTTTCGTTACAATGTTACAGTACAATTCCAATTGGAAGATGGGACTACTTCCGGAGCCTTTAATACACCCTACCGTACACGATGATCAGTCGCTTCAGTACGGTAGTACGATCAGTAACCTTTTCTACATGTAGATGGACAAACACCAATAATGGATGTCACCCTAGCCGCATACGGGCTAATACCCAATGGACTGCCACCACAGCCTCTTACATGGTCAAAATAGCTGGACTGCCACCACAGCCTCTTACGCAATATCTCCTAGTCCCGGATGAACAATCAAAGAAAGCTGGAGCCGGAATTTAATCCAGGCCTCCCAAGTAATTGATACTTGTCAACACTGTTCATTATTTCTGATCACCTTACTCCCTTTGTTTGGGGAAGTAAGTCACAATGGAAGTTGACTTGAGTCAACCAGATTAATCACCAAGAAGGATTCGCTTCGCGAAATTTTGACTTGGGAGTAGTCGGAGTTTTCTGAGATGCTTTGATTTGAATTTCGTTGGGATAGGGCAGTGATCCCAAAACATAAACTCTTTCGAGGAATTGGAAGAGTAAAAACATTGGTCACTCCTGCAACTGGATTCCCAATTTTTGATGAGTTGGAAAATATTTCATCGTATTTAAGAGTCTTAATAAACTCAAAATAATATTTGGGAACCCCTACTATTTTTAAATGATTTTTCTGAAGGCCGGAAAATATTTTAAATAATTAATGAAGGCCTTAAATAAATTTTAAATATGGTTTTATGATTTTTAAATCATTTAGAATATTTAATAAATATTTAAATAATATTTATTAAATAATTAAGTCACTTGAAATATTTAATAAATATTCAAATAATATTTATTAAATAATAAACAATTAAATAAATCCTGTTTAAATGAATATTCAAAATAATATTCATTTGATTAAATAAATAATCAATAATATTTAAAATATCCAAATTATATTTATTTGAATATTTTAAATAAATATAAAAGAATTAATCTGTCTCCGGCAAATCTCCGGGTTTTTATGACAGCGTTCGTAAAATATCTCCGACTCCCGAATTACGTTTAAAATACGAATATACACTCTCCCCGAGAGTCCTTATACATATACACTTATATAAGGTGTCACAAAATTTCACATCGCAAACATCGTAAGCATCAGGTATTATAATTAAAACAGTTTGTATGATTCAACAGTAATTATATCACAACCACAACAGTTTACAAATTACACTGAATACTTAAGCTTTGGGTTTCGAAAACTTGCATGCATCTATCATATGCATATATTACGTCTCAACATTTTTAATACCATTACGTCTATATACGATGGAAGGTTTGAAAACATGCATAATATCATATCATATGCATCATTAGTATAAGTAATGGAAAACATAGCATGGAATGAGAAAACTTGCCTGATGTCCAAGCTCTAACTGGGTGTGGGTGTTTCTCTTCTAGTCCTGGAACCTTTACCAAGACAATACATAGCCTCAATTAGTCACTTGATCGACAGTTCACTTATCCTAAGTACACTCAACTTCACCCGACTTTCACTCTCTCGGGTCCACTTAACTTACGATCTTCTTTATCGTTTAATAATCCTTTCTAGTCTCGTTCTTTACCCCAATATGTTCTCTTGATAATCCTTAACAACTTTCGAGTTTTAGTCGACTCGATATTATCATTTTTACTTAGCCAAAATGAATGGTCAAGGTAGTACCTCTAGAGTTGACTTTTCATAGAATCACTATTTCACAACTCCCACTCTAACACTTTTAATAAATCGGAAAATCAATAATTAATTACGAATCCACTCCCAGGAGCTTCTTGAGTGTTTGTAATATTTATCAAAAACATCTCGACTTGGGAAACGTGAGTTTAAATAGGTGAAACGTATTTTATAAGTCGAGTCAACTATGGACTTTTACTATTCGCATGAGTTCCACTAAAATGGTCATAACTCATCAACCGTTAACTATATTGACACACCGTTTTCGCGTGCACGACCTAGAGAAGGTCTAGAATATAATCCATCCAAATTTGGGTTCTGGAAAGGGGACCAATTTTGCCGAAATTGCAAAACAGGGCAGTAGCTTTCCAGAGTATAGCGTTATCGCGCAACCTTTGTTCCAACATTTTTATAAAATCTAAAACTTCATATTTTTACTAAATTCTTTTTGGGTTGTCTTCCTTACTGTCCAAACCTTCTGTAACCAAAGTTTCAGAATTTTATAAACTTTTAAGGGGTCCGAATTCAATTTACCATCCAGTGTTTTGTAGCAGCTTTTATTCTTGAACCACTTACACTAAAATGACCATATCTCATAAACCATAAATCCTCTCAACATGAACTTTATATGTATACAAACTAAAACCCAAGATCTTGACAAGTATGGTCAGTGGTTTCTGAGGTTACAAATATTTCTATCCCGAATTCTTGTTACAAGGCAGTCCCAGTGTCAAAGGCCACTATAGTGTTTATACATGTCTCAACTTTCAATTTTAACCTTGTTAAGTCCATTCAAAAATTACCAAAACACCAAGACTCTCATCCTTACTAAATATCAGTTCTTAAACTTCATAAACATACCACCAACATCAATCCAAAACAATCAACCATCAAGATTTCTTCATTTAAGCACCAAACTTCCAAGAAGTGCACTTATAACAACATCTCTTGAAAATAAACTTAATACTTAACATAGATCAAGGGTGAAGAGAATTTTATACCTTCCTTGGAGCTCTAACAACTATAATCCTTGAATACAAGCCTTAAAAATGCCTTAAAGAAGCTTAATCCACCTTAAACTTTCAAAGAAATCAAGAACAAAAGTTAATATTTTCGGAGTTAATATTCTGCATCAACTTTGACCCAATATTTGAACATGTTACACTACTTGGATTGCCATGACATTTTGAACGTACCTTGGGTATGGATTGAGGAAGCTCTGGTAAAAATTTGGTGATTTTATCATGAGTAGATATTAAGTTATGAATTTTTCTTTCCTCTCTGGTCCTGCTGAGCCGAATTCTGGAAAATGGAGGGGGAGAGCTTTTGCTTGGCTTTTCTCTTGTAAAGTGTAATGTAATTGATATATATGACTTGTATGTGTATATATCTGATGTTATCTTCAGCCCCTTGCATTCCAAAGTCTAACCAAGTACATGGAAAAGTAAGATTTTAAGGAACTTGGTCTATCTTTTTCCTTAATTTAAGGAAAGATGTTTCTAACTAGTTTTTCTTTGGTTTGGTTGATTTCTAAGTAGTAGTTTGCATGGCTCTTGCATGATATCTTGCATGTATAATACTTAGCTTATTTATTAACCAATGCTTGTCACTTAATCCTTCATGCAAGTTTGATAATTTTCCTGTAAAAGTGTTTCATCGCGTAGAAATTTCTTTTGTCATCTTTAAGCACTTGGCTTTGATAATCTCTTTAAATTCCATAATTTCCTTTCCGTGGGATTTAATTTAACCTAGGGCTTCCATTATCCTCAATGTCCCACGTTTTTATAAATGTTTGGTAGAAGTCAAAATCTTCGCATTCTGACGGCTTTTGCATTCTCTTAATTCCTTGTACCACAAAACTACATTCTCAAATATGTAAATATTCCATCATCCATATATCGTGATCTCAAAAATTTTCCATAAAAATAAATCACTATTCATAATAATTTTTAAAATTTCACCAAAAATCAGGGTTCTTACAATTATGAGGTTAATACTTATTTTATACTTACAAGCACTTGCACGTTCAATTAAACCTTACCGGAACCTCTAACTTATTCTCACACCGGAGGTGAATCGGGGGCCAAACCCCGACAGAAATCTGGTTCCAACATTTGGCGCCGTCTGTGGGAACGTGCAAGCAAGCTTGTGACATCAACTGAAAAAGCGATGACAATTGATAATACTCATGATAGGGCACTGGGTTTCACTGAGACTCATCGCCAAGGCACCTCTACGACCACGCCTCCAATCAACCGAATCCTCAATTTCGACGATGAGTTGGAAGAGGGACCGATGCCTACTCCCGAGGAGCAAAAAGCCATGATTCTCAAATGGCGTGAGGAAACTGCTTCCAAAAGTGGAAAGCAAAAGGAAAAAGAAAGGCTGGAAGCAGAAGCCCAAGCTGGGGCGAAGAAAAGGGAGGAGGATCTCACTAAACTGGAAGCGATTAAGAGGCGAAGGGCCGAGCTGGATGCCGAGGAGAAGGCTCTTCAAGGTGCTGTGGAGACTGGCGAGCAAATACCGATACAATCCAGTCATAGGAGAGAAAAGAGGGTGCACAATGATGAAGACGAGTCTTCGGACTCTGAATCACACCCCCGAAGGATTCTCTCAAAGATTACGGTCCGTTCAGATACTGATGATGAAGGAGATCCTCGTATGAAGGACATATTAAGTCGAATGGAGAAGACGATGTTTGGCGACCGAAGAGTCAGTCACGAACCGGTCGTATCTATGGAGATTGAGCAGTACAGACCTCCCTCGGGAGGACAGTTCCCGAAAATGAATGAGTTCAATGGGAAAGGTGATCCAGAGGAGCATTGCGAGAAATACGAGCCCCTCATGACTGGAATGGGACACTGCGACATCATGTTGTGTAAGATGTTCAAAACGTATTTGAAGGGAGCTGCCACCATGTGGTACAGGTCGATGAAACCAAGGTCCATTTATTCATACGACCAACTAAAAAGGAAATTCTTGAGGCATTATTCTCACTTATGCCGAAGAGAGAAGGATACTGAAGCTCTAATTCACTGCCGGCAAAGGCCAAACGAAGAGTTAGGAGACTATCTGGCCAGGTTTAAAGAGGAAGCCGGTATGGTGACAAACTTGGTGTTGCCCAGTAATAATCTATTGTAGAAGGGGGGTTGAATACAATATTATAAGATAATCGACTTCTTAATGTATATATCACAAATATGAAAAGAAAGATACCAGCTTTATTAAATCTGATATAAAACTGTTAAAAACTCTCTCAAGAAATTCTGATGTTCTTGAGAGCTGCTAGCTTACAAAAAATCTCTCAAGAAATTCTATGTTCTTGAGAGCTTCTATCTTGATTCACAAATACTCGATTATGTTCACGTGTGTACATAAATCGAAACCAAGACTGTGTTTATATACTACACAGCTTCTCTATCAATGATAAGTCCTAATCAATTACAAAGATTGAAACCTATCCATAATTGATAACTATATACTACAAACCAGGAACCGACAGAAAAAACTTCCATGTTTAACTAGACTCCAAATATAACTCGAAGTAGGAATCCTGATCAGCTTCCAGTCCTGATGATCAATCCTGATCCCAGTCCTGATATGTATCTTGATCCTGACGACCATGTAATCCTGATGACGTCAGCAATCCTGATCAGTTGAGTCTAGCTCCTGACGATCATTGAATTCTGAACTAACAATCTCCCCCAATCTCATACTTTGTGAAATAAAGTATAGATTCCTAAGATTCAATGATGTCAAAAACATATATACAAAATGTACAGAATCTGCAGCAACAACTTATCTGTTTAAATTCTTTGATAGAACAGATTCATCTTCAAGAAGTTGGATAACAAATTTTCTTCTTTTTCTTCAAGAATTTGAATCAGTCTTTCCTTAAGATTTCTGAGTTCTTCATCTTCCTTATTAATCTGGTAGATAGCTGCTCTGAGATTCAATATGGAGTTTCTCTGAAGACTATGCTCTTCAAGCAAAAGATAAGCAATTTCCTTCCCATCAGGATTAAGAGTAAAATGAGTCATGCCAAAAGTTACTTCTTTAACAGTAGTACCCCTTTGCATTTTCACATCCTGACCTCTTTGATTTAAGTACATGTGAGTATAATTACCATTGAAATTACTGTTTCCATCCAGTCTTCTTCTTATTGTTGACAAAATCATGTCACTCTATTCTTTGCATATTTGATTCTTCGATCTCAAAAGACAATGAACATATTTCAGTTCCTGTGTAGTTTTCATCAGCAGATCTTGAATAGATAAAATCTTCACACTACCAACTTTCATGAAGTACAGAAGCTTTTCTTTCTTGTCAAAACCATCATGACAATCTATAACTATATCAACAGCTAGTAAATTGTTCAGGTTTTCAGAAGTTAAAGTACCTCCAATTTCAGTTAAGGAGTAAGGATCAACATATGACATATTTATATATTCAGCATCCCTGTGTCCAATACCCCCTCTTGAATTACTTGTCAATTGCTTCAGATTTGAAAACATATTTAACCAGAGTGCTTTTGATCTAACCATCCCAGATAAATCAACAACACTTGAAGCGTTTGTAATAATTCCTCCAGACTGAAAATTGATAAGTGTATCACAACTTAATGTGCTAATATGTTTCCACTTCTTATCCTTTTCATTTTCAAATGCATAGCTTCTTTCCAGTGAAGATTCTTGTCTGCTTGGGTTCCTCCACACTCTTCTGTTTGAGAGTTTAAGCCTTTGTACATAGAGATTGAAATCTCTATTTGTTGATCTTGTAATTTCACTTCTTCTGGCTTCTTCTTCTTCATCTACTTCCTTGTTGTGAGAATCAAATCAATCTCTTGCAGAATTTCAGAATCATCAGGATCTTGAATATTATCAGGAACAACATCAGGATTAGATTCTTCAATTTGATTTGTATTGCAGAGAGTTGATTTTCTTCTCAATTCAGGTTCTTCTTCAATATTTCCATCATCACCAAAAGTAGATCTGTCAGGAACTACTAGAGTTTGAATAGGTTCAGGAATTTCTTCAATTCTTAACCCTCGAGACCTTGTCTGTCTAGGTATTGTTTGAGTTGAAGAACCTCTTATACTTCTTCTAGCTCCTCTCCTACCTCTGCCTCCTCTACCTCTAGCAGGAGCAGGATTATTAAAGCTTTCCATCATTTCTCTCTGTTGTCTTAAGAATTCTTCATGTGAGAGATCAGGATATTCTTCACTTGCTGTAGAGAGTGCTTTTATTGCATATAATTGTTGAACTCTTTTATCAGTGTGATATAGAGTAACAATTCTGCCATCTTTTGTAGAAAACTTCTGGAATAAATTTGATGCATCTTCAGGATTATCAATAATCACATCTTCACCACCTTCAGGAATTGTAGCAAGAGTATGTCCATGACTAGGTGTCAGGATTTGTTCTTCCGTCAGGATCTGAGATTGCACCAACGTTCTTACTGTCTTAACTCCAGAATCAGAAACATGAGTTGACTGCGTTGTTTGACTTTGTGAAGTTTGAATTGTAGACTTCATAACAGCAGCATCAGAGGTTTCTCCTTGTATCACTTTGTCACTACCATCATCTCCAGTATCATCATCATTATTCCTTAATACTAGATCAGGTGTGCATTTTGTCCGACTAACCGTCTCCCCCTTTTTGACATCAGGATTTGACAATAAATTCAAAATTAAGGAAAGAGAGGCTTGAATGTCAGTTACCTTGGTATCCAGAGAATCAATCCTTCTGTTGATAGAGGTTTGTTCAGAAATAACAGATTTTACTTGGGATTCTACTACCCTTAGCTGAAAAGCAGTAGGCACCTTTGTAAAATTTTGAGAAATATCATTCCTCACCAACTCAGTTGAATTCTTGATAGAATCAATCTCACTTTTTAGACTTTTGGATAACAAAGTTGTAGCCTTCAGATGATTCTTCAAGTCTTGATTCTCTATAGATTTCACTGCATCATAGGCATGTTCCAAAGCAGAAGAATAACTTACAGATTCAGCAGATCTGTGCCATGAATTGTTCCATTCATTCTGTCTAAGTGCCTCAGCAGGATTAAAGGAAGGAATAGAAAAATCTTGTCTCTGATCTTTCCCAGTGGAAGCTTTGCCAGCCATATATGTACTTGATGAACCAAAATTAGTTCCAAGACTAATTTTGAGTGTTGTAGCAAGCTGTTCCTTCTCTTTTCGATTCTCATCATCATCACTATCATCAGAGTCATCATCATCAGTACTATGAGTATCATCAGGATCAGGAATATCTATACCTTTCATTTTATCCTGTGAATCTGTGATAGGATGATCCATTGGTCTTGAACGAAGTGGCTGTATCAGGATAGGTTCAACATCAGGAGCACCACTAGCGTCAAGATGAACACCGTCAGGATTTGATATGCTTGCATCAGTATTTGCTACCAATGGTTCTTGTGGAGCTTGAGGTTCAGAAGCTTCTTCAACACTTTGAGTCAAAGTTTCTTGTGTGCTTCCCTTATTGACAGTGTCCTCGACCAATCTTTGAACTTCATCTGCACCAGAAATCCCTTGAGCATTGTCAGGAAATTTCTCAGAAACTGTAGCTTGGCCTGCATCTTCACTTTGAGAAGATGGTTCTTGTGTAGCTGGAATGTAGATGTCTTCATTCTCCCTTTGAGAAAATGGTTCTTGTGGGACCATTCCACTAGCTAAGCCTTCACTCAAACTTTGATTGAGTGGTTCTTGTGTGGCTGGATCATCAGAAAGAGCTGCTGAACCACTTTGAGGTTCAGGTTCTTGTGGGCTTGATCCTTTCAGTTTCTTCTGTCTCTGATAGACTAACTCTTCTGCCTTCCTTAGCTTTTCCATTGGATGTTTTATCCCAAGATTGGAAGCAGCAGCACCATACTTCTCCCATGAAATATCAACATGTCTTTTTGTTGGAGAGTCCTGTGCTGGAGAGTCTGAAATATTAACCACTTGACTTGGTGCAGCATCAGGAATACTAACATCAGGATTTGCTTGAGCAGTTGAAACTGATTGCTCATTCAGAATCGAAGTGTCCTGTACATCAGTATCCTGCTTCTTTTCTAAAGGAATATGATACCTGCTTTTTGATACCTTTCTTTTCTTCTGTGGTGTAGACAATTGAACCACAGCTGCAGTAGCAGTATCAGCAACTTCCTTATTCACATTCATCACAGAGGATATAGGTAAGTCATCCTCTGAATCAGTCTCATCCTTGAGCACTAACTTTCTTTTAACAGAAACAGCCTCACCTCCATTTGCAGCTTTGTTCACCAGGACCCCTTGTACACCCCCTTGTAACTTCTTTTTAATGATAGGTGTAGAGGTAAAGTCCTTTGAACCTGATTGCCTTCCTGACACATCAGTTCTAGCTGACTTCTTTGCTTTTACAACTAAAGTCTTTTGAGAGACATTAGAGGTGACAGTTGACTGTTTAGACTGTTTAGGATGAATGCTTGGGTTAGGAACAAGGTGTGATTGACCTTGCCCCATAGCATTAGAAATTAAACCATAACGAGTAGACATTTTCCTATGTAAGAAAAACCTAAACTCATCAGGAATAAAAGCATTTCCTATGAAACCATTTGCCTTATCACTGTTGACTAAGGACTTAATATTATTCGCAGTAATTCTATAGACAGGTAGAATTACATCATCCTAAAAAACAACATTAGGACACAAGTGATTAAATATCAACTGTAAAAATCTAAGAAAACAGACAGAACCTAACTTATCTGATTTCCTATCACTTAAAGCTTTTAAGATAAACGACCCATAATCAAACACTGTAGAGTGGATAAGAGAGTACCCAATTTTAAGAGATCCTGATGGAAGAGCATCAAAATTTGATGTCTTATTCAGGAAACAGCGGCTGATCGTATCAAAGAAGAAATTCCATTCCTTCTTAAGCTTTGTCCTAAAGAGATTGCCATATCTCTTTACTTCACCAATATTGTAGCCCAACTTTGTAACAAACTCAAAAAGAGTAGAGTCTGAAATATTAGCAGGAATAGCATCACCAAGAACAGGTAAATGCAAGGCTTCCTCCACAATTGCAGGAGTCACATAGTGAGTAATTCCATTATGTTCAAAACTCATCAAGATGGTGTCAGAATACCCTTTGTAAAAAGTAACTGAGTTCCACACCTGCATTACAGACTTAAAAGAAACACTTGCAGGTTCTGTTAAAGCAAACTTCAATGGGCTTGAAGCTAGAAAATCTTGAATTATATGAAACTCATTGGGTAAATCTTGATGATTTAGAATAGCCACAAAATTGTTAGTGGCAAAAGTAACACCACTAATCACAGTTTGTTTATTCATGAATGATGAAGACGCCATTGTAATTCCTAAAAAATCTTGAGAATTGATGTGTGAATATAGTTAGGGTTCGTAAGCACAGAGAGATAGAAAATCGAAAAACTGATGATGAGAGAGTAATTAATGATGTAGAATAAGTAAAAATATTTAGTTAGAACAAAACTTTACTCTCAATAACAGGTGGCAAGATATGATTTGTGCACAAATAATTAGTGGACATATTACGTGTGTAATTTAAATGAAACTGCACCACTTTTTATGTGTATGTATATGTATATCTATAACAGTGCAACACACGCGTGCATACAGTTGTCCTACTAAAATTCAACCGTCCATCAGCAGATACTGACGAAAAATTAGGCACAAATTAAGCAATGAAATACTGACCTGAACATCAGGATTGACCAGTTGACTTCCTGTCAGGATTGCATCCTATCAGGATTTGATCAAAGAAAACATACCTTTCTGAATAACCATCAGGATTTGACAGTTATCAGGATTTCCTCTCTGTAGCTTTCCTCAGAAATTCTCAAAGTTCATCATTCCAAGTTCATTCACCAATTTATTGAAAGTGGCTTCAGGTAGTGGCTTGGTGAATATATCAGCTAGTTGTTGATCAGTAGGAACAAAGTGAAGTTCAATTGTTCCTTCCAGAACTTGTTCTCTTATGAAGTGATATCGAATACTGATGTGTTTAGTAAGAGAATGTTGAACTGGATTTCCTGTCATTGCAATAGCACTTTGGTTATCACAATAAATAGGGATTTTTGAGTATGACAGGCCATAATCTAACAACTGATTTCTCATCCACATTATCTGAGCACAACAACTTCTTGCAGCAATGTACTCAGCTTCTGCAGTTGAAGTGGAAATGGATTTTTGCTTTTTACTGAACCATGAAACTAGTCTTCCACCCAAAAACTGACAGCTTCCTGAAGTACTTTTCCTGTCTATTTTGCATCCTGCAAAATCAGCATCTGAATAACCACACAACCCAAAATCTGATTCCCTTGCATACCAAAGGCCAAGTGAAGAAGTGCCTTTGAGATATCTGAAAATTCTTTTGACTGCAATCAGATGGGGTTCTCTAGGTTTTGCTTGAAATCTTGCACACAGACAGGTTGCAAACATGATATCTGGTCTACTTGCAGTGAGATACAATAAAGAGCCAATCATTCCTCTGTAGTGAGTTACATCTACCTCAGCACCTTGATCAGGATCAAGTTTGGTAGCTGTAGCTATGGGAGTTGTAGCAGGAGAACTATCTTGCATGTTAAACCTTGTCAATAAATTCCTTGTATATTTAGACTGATTGATAAAAATCCCTTCACCAGTCTGTTTAAATTGAAGACCAAGAAAGTAACTCATTTCTCCCATCATGCTCATTTGATATCTAGACTGCATAAGCTTGGAAAACTTTTCACAAAGCTTATTGTTTGTTGACCCAAAAATGATATCATCAACATAAATCTGAACTAATAACAAGTCCTTACCATGATTCAAATAAAATAGAGTTTTATCAATAGCACCTCTTTTGAATCCACTTTCCAGTAAGAATAGAGCTAAAGTTTCATACCATGCTCTTGGAGCTTGCTTTAGTCCATAAAGTGCCTTATCCAATCTGTAGACATGATCTGGATATTTAGGATCAATGAAACCAGGAGGTTGCTCAACATAGACTTCTTCCTCCAGTTCTCCATTTAAGAAAGCACTTTTAACATCCATCTGGAAAACCTTGAATTTCTTATGTGCTGCATAAGCAAGAAATATCCTGATGGCTTCTAGTCTTGCAACAGGAGCAAACGTTTCATCATAATCAATTCCCTCTTGTTGAGAATACCCCTTTGCAACTAGTCTTGCTTTGTTTCTGATTATTACTCCATCAGAATCAGTCTTGTTCTTGAAAATCCACTTTGTACCAACAATTGATCTATTCTTTGGTCTTGGTACCAGTTTCCAGACTTCATTTCTTTCAAATTCATTCAGTTCCTCTTGCATTGCAGTAACCCAATCAGCATCTTTAAGTGCATCTTCAACTTTCTTTGGCTCCTCCTTGGATAGAAAGTTATTGTATAGACATTCATTCTGAGTTGCACTTCTTGTTTGAACACCTGCATTTCCTAAACTCATCAGGAATAAAAGCATTTCCTATGAAACCATTTGCCTTATCACTGTTGACTAAGGACTTAATATTATTCGCAGTAATTCTATAGACAGGTAGAATTACATCATCCTAAAAAACAACATTAGGACACAAGTGATTAAATATCAACTGTAAAAATCTAAGAAAACAGACAGAACCTAACTTATCTGATTTCCTATCACTTAAAGCTTTTAAGATAAACGACCCATAATCAAACACTGTAGAGTGGATAAGAGAGTACCCAATTTTAAGAGATCCTGATGGAAGAGCATCAAAATTTGATGTCTTATTCAGGAAACAGCGGCTGATCGTATCAAAGAAGAAATTCCATTCCTTCTTAAGCTTTGTCCTAAAGAGATTGCCATATCTCTTTACTTCACCAATATTGTAGCCCAACTTTGTAACAAACTCAAAAAGAGTAGAGTCTGAAATATTAGCAGGAATAGCATCACCAAGAACAGGTAAATGCAAGGCTTCCTCCACAATTGCAGGAGTCACATAGTGAGTAATTCCATTATGTTCAAAACTCATCAAGATGGTGTCAGAATACCCTTTGTAAAAAGTAACTGAGTTCCACACCTGCATTACAGACTTAAAAGAAACACTTGCAGGTTCTGTTAAAGCAAACTTCAATGGGCTTGAAGCTAGAAAATCTTGAATTATATGAAACTCATTGGGTAAATCTTGATGATTTAGAATAGCCACAAAATTGTTAGTGGCAAAAGTAACACCACTAATCACAGTTTGTTTATTCATGAATGATGAAGACGCCATTGTAATTCCTAAAAAATCTTGAGAATTGATGTGTGAATATAGTTAGGGTTCGTAAGCACAGAGAGATAGAAAATCGAAAAACTGATGATGAGAGAGTAATTAATGATGTAGAATAAGTAAAAATATTTAGTTAGAACAAAACTTTACTCTCAATAACAGGTGGCAAGATATGATTTGTGCACAAATAATTAGTGGACATATTACGTGTGTAATTTAAATGAAACTGCACCACTTTTTATGTGTATGTATATGTATATCTATAACAGTGCAACACACGCGTGCATACAGTTGTCCTACTAAAATTCAACCGTCCATCAGCAGATACTGACGAAAAATTAGGCACAAATTAAGCAATGAAATACTGACCTGAACATCAGGATTGACCAGTTGACTTCCTGTCAGGATTGCATCCTATCAGGATTTGATCAAAGAAAACATACCTTTCTGAATAACCATCAGGATTTGACAGTTATCAGGATTTCCTCTCTGTAGCTTTCCTCAGAAATTCTCAAAGTTCATCATTCCAAGTTCATTCACCAATTTATTGAAAGTGGCTTCAGGTAGTGGCTTGGTGAATATATCAGCTAGTTGTTGATCAGTAGGAACAAAGTGAAGTTCAATTGTTCCTTCCAGAACTTGTTCTCTTATGAAGTGATATCGAATACTGATGTGTTTAGTAAGAGAATGTTGAACTGGATTTCCTGTCATTGCAATAGCACTTTGGTTATCACAATAAATAGGGATTTTTGAGTATGACAGGCCATAATCTAACAACTGATTTCTCATCCACATTATCTGAGCACAACAACTTCTTGCAGCAATGTACTCAGCTTCTGCAGTTGAAGTGGAAATGGATTTTTGCTTTTTACTGAACCATGAAACTAGTCTTCCACCCAAAAACTGACAGCTTCCTGAAGTACTTTTCCTGTCTATTTTGCATCCTGCAAAATCAGCATCTGAATAACCACACAACCCAAAATCTGATTCCCTTGCATACCAAAGGCCAAGTGAAGAAGTGCCTTTGAGATATCTGAAAATTCTTTTGACTGCAATCAGATGGGGTTCTCTAGGTTTTGCTTGAAATCTTGCACACAGACAGGTTGCAAACATGATATCTGGTCTACTTGCAGTGAGATACAATAAAGAGCCAATCATTCCTCTGTAGTGAGTTACATCTACCTCAGCACCTTGATCAGGATCAAGTTTGGTAGCTGTAGCTATGGGAGTTGTAGCAGGAGAACTATCTTGCATGTTAAACCTTGTCAATAAATTCCTTGTATATTTAGACTGATTGATAAAAATCCCTTCACCAGTCTGTTTAAATTGAAGACCAAGAAAGTAACTCATTTCTCCCATCATGCTCATTTGATATCTAGACTGCATAAGCTTGGAAAACTTTTCACAAAGCTTATTGTTTGTTGACCCAAAAATGATATCATCAACATAAATCTGAACTAATAACAAGTCCTTACCATGATTCAAATAAAATAGAGTTTTATCAATAGCACCTCTTTTGAATCCACTTTCCAGTAAGAATAAAGCTAAAGTTTCATACCATGCTCTTGGAGCTTGCTTTAGTCCATAAAGTGCCTTATCCAATCTGTAGACATGATCTGGATATTTAGGATCAATGAAACCAGGAGGTTGCTCAACATAGACTTCTTCCTCCAGTTCTCCATTTAAGAAAGCACTTTTAACATCCATCTGGAAAACCTTGAATTTCTTATGTGCTGCATAAGCAAGAAATATCCTGATGGCTTCTAGTCTTGCAACAGGAGCAAACGTTTCATCATAATCAATTCCCTCTTGTTGAGAATACCCCTTTGCAACTAGTCTTGCTTTGTTTCTGATTATTACTCCATCAGAATCAGTCTTGTTCTTGAAAATCCACTTTGTACCAACAATTGATCTATTCTTTGGTCTTGGTACCAGTTTCCAGACTTCATTTCTTTCAAATTCATTCAGTTCCTCTTGCATTGCAGTAACCCAATCAGCATCTTTAAGTGCATCTTCAACTTTCTTTGGCTCCTCCTTGGATAGAAAGTTATTGTATAGACATTCATTCTGAGTTGCACTTCTTGTTTGAACACCTGCATCAGGATCCCCAATGATCAAATCAGGAGTATGACTTGCAGTCCATTTCCTTGCTGGTGTTAAATTGTTTCTTGAAGTAGATGCTCTCCCTGGATTGGTGTTATCTTGATTTGAAGAACTTGCTTGTCTTGAAGCTCCCCCTGAATTATTGCTATTTCCTCCTGATAAGTTTTCAGGATCATCACTTGAATCAGTATCTGAAGAATTCTGTCCTGATGATTGAGTTGACTCTGAACTTGTAGTAGAATGTTGTTGCTCCCCCTCAACATTAGCACTACTAGAAGTATTACTATTGATTGCATCATCAGTATTTGCACCATCAGCATCTGGTGTGTCATCAGGATTTGGTGACCCATCAGGATCTGATGTATTGACAGGATCTGATTCACTTTCTTCAGGTTCCTTGGTAGCTTCATTTTCAAAAATCAATCTATCATGAGAGTCTTCATTGATTCCAGCTATCTTCTTGTCATCAAAAGATACATGTATTGACTCCATGACAGTCCTTGTCCTCAAATTAAAAACTCTGAAGGCTCTTGATGCAGGATAGCCTATGAAAATTCCTTCATCAGCCTTTGTTTCAAATTTCCCTAGTTGTTCAGGATGAGTTCTGAGAACAAAACATTTACAGCCAAACACATGCAGATGCTTCAGACTTGGTTTCTTCTCCTTGAGTGACTGATAAGGAGTAACACCATGCCTATTTATTAATGTGAGATTTTGAATGTAGCATGCTGTGTTGACTGCTTCTGCCCAGAAATATGTAGGTAATTTTGCTTCTTCCAACATAGTTCTGCCAGCTTCAATAAGAGTTCTATTTTTCCTTTCAACTACTCCATTTTGCTGAGGTGAGCCAGGAGCAGAGAATTGTTGAATGATTCCTTTGTATTTGCAGAACTCTTCCATCTTTGAATTCTTAAATTAAGTACCATTATCACTTCTCAATATCTTGACTTTGAACTTTGTGGTTGTCTCAATCATTCTCACATGATCCAACAGAACTTCAGGAGTCTCATCTTTTCTGTGCAGAAAATACACCCAGGTGAATCTAGAATATTCATCAACAATTACAAGAGTGTACCTTTTCTTACTGATGGACATGATGTTGACTGGACCAAATAGATCAAGATGTAACATGTGATATGGTTCTTCAATAGAGGATTCTGATTTACTCTGGAATGATGTCCTTCTTTGTTTTGCTTTCTGACATGCATCACAGAGTCCATCAGGAGTATATAACACTTTTGGTAATCCTCTCACTAAATCTTTCTTAACCAACTCATTGATATTGCTGAAGTTGAGATGAGAAAGCTTCTTGTGCCAATTCCAACTTTCATCTACTGAAGCTTTACTGATCAGACAGGTAGGGGAGTCATCAGTATTTGATTGAATGTTGGCTTCATATATGTTACCATGCCTGTAGCCAGTCAGTGCTATCTTGCTTGTTGCTTTACTGACTACTTCACAATGAGTGGAATAGAAGTTGACATGATAACCTCTGTCAGTGATTTGACTAATACTCAACAAGTTTTGTTTCAGTCCCTTCACTAGAGCTACTTTTTCAATGATGACATTTCCAATGATTATATTGCCATATCCCAAAGTTTGTCCAATGTTGCCATCTCCATAAGACATAGTTGGGCCAGCTTTCTCCTCATATTCCGATAACAGGGCTTTGTTTCCAGTCATGTGCACAGAACATCCACTATCCATGACTAACACATTTTTCTTTTTACCCTGCAATCAGAATAGAAACACACTAGTTAGAACATTTAGGAACCCATACTTGTTGGGTTCCTTTTCCATGCAATTTATTAATTTTCACAGCAGAAGACTTTCTGACCTTAGCAGTCCTGACAGGATTTACTCCATCAGGATTTACTTTGTCAGTATCAGTATTAACAAAAGCATGTTCCAACTTGACATTTTTAATGCTACCAGAGTTTGCACTATTTTTATCAACTTTAGGCAATGGATCATAAAAGTTATAGTACAACTCATGATAATCTTTACACGTATAAATAGAATGCCATATACTACCATAATGAAAACAGGACTGCTGTGGTTTATAAAATACTGATCTATTCCTAACACCAGTCTTAGAAATATCAGCAATCTTATTCTTACTCTTCTTACAATCAATAGCAAGATGATTAGAGTTACCACAGTTAAAACAACACTTTCTAGGTGCATTTGGGATATATTTATAACCATTCTCTTTATTGATCCCAACTTTACCATTCCTGTTTCTCTTAACAGTAGCTTCCTTTTTCTTATCTGTCACCTCACAGATTTTATCCTTAAGTTGTTTCTGAGACAATAGACCTACATTCTTAATGACTTTATTCAAGACAGGTTTAGACTTTATGATTTTAATTCCTTGAGTAGAGGTAGATCCCTTTTCAAAAGTAGAATTGGAATCCTTACCAAAAACAAAATTAACAGGAGTAATCTTAGATTTGGTTGCATCTACAACATGTCTATAGGTCTTTGGACTGACTGTCTCATCAATGACAATTTTCTCTTTCAATTTCTTATCCTCATCTGACTTATATCCTAGACACTCTTTCCAATTCTTAGAGGTATTAATCTCATGAAATTTTCTACCAGAGTCTGTCCAGGTTCTGATTTTCTCATTAGCATATTCAAGTTCCTTTTCTAGAGCAGTACATTTGGATTTCATCTCTAAATGCATGTGATTAGCATTATCACATTCTTTTTGTACTTCTTGCATACGAGAAAATTCAGCTTCTAATATATCATTCCTTTTTCTAAGTTCAGACATCTCAGATAAGATCCTAGTATTTTCAGCAGTTTGACTTCTAAAGCTAATATGTAATGACTTTAGAAAACGTCTTAACTCAGAAGAATTATCAGTATCAAAATCAAAGATAGTATTTAGTACCTTATCATCAGGAGCAGCAGTTACATCAGCATTGGCCATTAGAGCATAGTTGACCACCTCAGTATCAGATTCTGAGGAAGAGTCCATCCAATCCTTGCTTGATGTGATAAGTGCCTTTGTCTTCTTGCACTCAGAAGCAAAGTGACCCATACCATTGTACTTGTAGCATCTAACCTTTGACTTGTCAAATTTACTACCCTTGCTGTCCTTTTTGATATACTTATCTTTGTTTGAATTGAAAGCCTTTTTCTGAAAGTTGCCTTGTCTTCTACTCTTCCTGAACTTCATCCTTCTGAAGTTTCTGACAATCATAGCAACCATCTCTTCCATGTCTGAGTCAGAAGAATCATCATCAGTATTGGCATCAGGATTGCCATCAGTATCTGATGAAGAGTCATCAGGATCTGACTCAACTATTCTTGTTTTACTTCTAGAGACCTCCATAGCTTTTCCTTTTGATTTAGCCTCTGCTTTCAAAGCAATTGATTTTGCCTTGCTGCTTTTCTTGTTCTTTCTCTGTTGAACTTCAAGATCATGAGTTCTTAGCATCCCATAGACTTCATCAAGAGACACAGTGTTAAGATCATACTGATGTCTAATGATCGAGGTCTGAGTGTCCCATTCTTTAGGTAAAGCTCTTAGAAACTTGGTGTTTGAATCTTCAGTTTCATATTCCTTGTCAACTAAAGATAAACTGTTCAATAGTGTCAGAAATCTATCATATAGATCAGTTAGGCTCTCATCGGGTCTTGCATCAAATTGTTCACATTCTTGAATCAAAAGAGCCCTTCTGTTTTTCTTGAAAGATGCAGATCCCTGGCACTGAGTTTCCAAAGTATCCCAGATTTCTTTTGAAGACTTGCATGCAATCACTCTGTTTGACATGACAGCATCAAGACTACTATGTAAGATATTCTTTATCTTTGGTTCCCTGAGTACATGAGCTTTTTCTTCTGGAGTCCATTCACTTTTAGCCTTGACCACATAATGTTCAGGTACTGTATCTGTTCGTTCTACAATCCTTGTAGGAATATATGGTCCATCACGAATTCTGTCCAAATAGTCAGGATCCATAGCCTCCAGGTACATCAGCATCTTTACCCTCCAATTTGGATATTCTGATTTCTTTAAGATGGGAATCTTCATGCTTTGATACTTGGTTGTCGACATCTTTAGATCGTATCTGATTCAGAATTAAATCAGTTTGCTCTGATACCAATTGTTGCCCAGTAATAATCTATTATAGAAGGGGGGTTGAATACAATATTATAAGATAATCAACTTCTTAATGTATATATCACAAATATGAAAAGAAAGATACCAGCTTTATTAAATCTGATATAAAACTGTTACAAACTCTCTCAAGAAATTCTGATGTTCTTGAGAGCTGCTAGCTTACAAAAACTCTCTCAAGAAATTCTATGTTCTTGAGAGCTTCTATCTTGATTCACAAATACTCGATTATGTTCACGTGTGTACATAAATCGAAACCAAGACTGTGTTTATATACTACACAGCTTCTCTATCAATGATAAGTCCTAATCAATTACAAAGATTGAAACCTATCCATAATTGATAGCTACATACTACAAACCAGGAACCGACAGAATAAACTTCCATGTTTAACTAGACTCCAAATATAACTCGAAGTAGGAATCCTGATCAGCTTCCAGTCCTGATGATCAATCCTGATCCCAGTCCTGATATGTATCTTGATCCTGACGACCATGTAATCCTGATGACGTCAGCAATCCTGATCAGTTGAGTCTAGCTCCTGACGATCATTGAATTCTGAACTAACACTTGGACAAGGTGAAGGCAGCCGGATTCCTGTCGGCGGGATTAGACCCCATTAAAGGTAAAAAAACTCCGATCCTCTCTTTACGATATCCCTCATAAATCTTTAAATGATATATATTTGAGGGGAGAAAGCATCCGAAGGAAGATGGAATCTATCGGGGGGTACAAAGAGAATAAAAGAGAAGACCGAGGGAAGAAGGGGTATGACAGGTATGAGTCTGGCCGAAGATATGAGGACAGGTGAAACGAAGCAAAGGGCTGAGACAAAGGAGCCGAGCGAAGAAGAGATAGAGATAACACATCGTTCACCCCCCTGAACGCGCCAATCTCCATGAAATAAAAGGGAAGCCTGGTTTCGTTCACCCAACCCTAATGAAGATGCCAGACTACAAGAAGAATGGTAACAAGTAATGTGACTACCACCAGGACAAGGGCCACAATACCGATGAGTGTTACCATTTGAAGAAGCTGATCGAGAAGATGATAAAGGAAGGAGAACTATACAAGTTTGTCAAAGACCTGAGGGATAAACTAGCCCCGAAGGAAGATAAACGGAAGGAGCCCGAGGAAGTTGAGAGGTACAGAGGTGAAGTTAAGACTATCTCCGGAGGAAGCACCTTGGGACGGGATAGTAAAATGGTGAAGAAAAGGTACGCAAAGCAGGTCTACAATCTGTACCAATTTCAGTCTGCCAAGCAGGCGATGCCGATCATGTTCACCGAGGATGATTACGAAGACGTGATTTGGCCTCACGAAGACCCTTTGCTCATCAATCCGGTGATCGGGCAAAACAAAATTTGGAAAGCAGTGGTGGATGGAGGAAGTTCGGTGAACATTCGGTACCATCGGACTTATTGCAAAATGAACCTTGGAGGCGAACATCTGAAGCCTTGCCACGAAGCCCCTTGTATGGATTTGGCAATCAGCCAGTCCCTATTGAAGGTACCATTACTTTATCTGTTCTTTTAGGTAAAGCTCCATACACTATGGAAAAGCAGGTCAAATTCTATGTAGTTCGGGTGGAAAGCCCCTACAATAAAATCCTTGGAAGGCCGGCTCTTACATCATTCCAGGAAGTGGCGTCAATTCCTCATCTCAAGCTAAAATTCCCGACTGAACATGGTATCGGAGAGATGAGAGGAGGCCAAAAGACTGTCCGAATCATTATGTTGGATGATCTGGAGAAGGATCAGGATTTTGAACTGACCGAAGGAGGCAAAAGAAAGAGGGCTGAAGGCGAGTCTAGCGGAGGTCGCCAAACCATGAACATCGAGTTGGAAAAGTTTGGAGCAGACCTGTCCAGTCCAATTGCCGAACCGGCAGCAGAAACCGAGGAAGTAGAACTATATGCAAGTTGTTCGGGGAAGATGGTTCGAATAGGGAAAAATATGGAACCCGACCTAAAAAAGAAGGTGATTAAAGTGGTCAGACAATACCACGATGTCTTCGCATGGGGACCCGAGGAAATGCCGGGGTTGGATCCAAAGACGGCGAAACATTGTCTCAATGTTAAGCCCGGGGCAAAACCAGTAAAGCAAAGGAAAAGGACTTTTGCCATGGAAAGACAGAAAATCATCGAGGCCGAAGTAGAAAAGTTGTTGGAAGCAAAGTTCATCGAGGAAATTGAGTACCCAAATTGGCTAGCCAACGTAGTGGTAGTAAAGAAGGCAAACAACAAATGGCGAATGTGTGTTGATTACACCGACTTAAACAAAGCTTGTCCGAAGGACCATTACCCGCTACCTAGCATTGACCAGCTGACAGATGCCACGACAGGATATTAGGTACTTAGTTTTTTGGATGCTTTTTCAGGATACCACCAGATAGCAATGAATGCCGAGGATATTCCGAAGACAACATTCATCACCCCGAAAGGAACATATGCCTACATCAAAATGCCTTTCAGCCTGAAGAATGTGGGGGCCACATTCCAGATAATGGTCAACAAGATTTTTCACAAACAAATCGGAAGAAATATGGAATGCTATGTAGATGACATGATTGTTAAGTCACAGTTCGAAGATCACATGGAGGACCTTAAAGAGTGCTTCGAAACACCGAGGAAGCACAACATGAAGATTAATCCGAACAAGTGTACATTCGGAGTATCCAGCGGAAAATTCTTGCGGTACATGGTCAGCGCCCGAGGGATCGAGGCGAACCCGGAACAAGTACAAGCTGTAATTGACATGGAACAGCCGAAGACTGTTCGGGATGTGCAAAAGTTGACCGGTCGAATGGCCGCCCTGCGAAGATTCATTTCCCGATCAGCAGAAAAAGCCCTTCCTTTCTTTGAAGCACTCCGGGGATCGAAGAATTTTGAATGGGGACCAAAGTGCCAAAAAGCATTTGAAGAGGTGAAGGAATATCTCACCAAGGCGCCTCTCTTGATGAGGCCAGATCCGAAGGAAACATTACAGCTGTACTTAGCGGTGAGCGATCGAACGCTGGGAGCAGTGTTAGTGAAAGAGCATGAAGGTTCTCAACACCCAGTCTTCTATGTGTCCCACATGTTAAAAGATGCGGAAATAAGGTACCCAAATGCTGAAAAGTTCGCATATGGTTTAATAATGGCGACCCGAAAGATACGTCATTATTTCCAAGGGCGAACGGTGCAAATCATAACCGATCAACCTCTAAAGAAGATTTTAACAAGAACGGAGGCGTCCGGAAGAGTGGTTGCATGGTCCATCGAGCTGGGAGAGTATGATTTGGAGTATATCCCCAGAACCTCTATCAAGGCACAAGCATTGGCGGACTTCATGGTCGAATGCTATTTTTCCGGACCGAAGAACCTGGCTCCCGAAGAACAATTGATTCAGTCACCAGGCAAGTGGAAATTGTTCGTAGATGGGTCAGTCACAGGATCAAAGTGTGGGGCCGGTTTAATTCTTTCTAGACTAGACGGCTTCGAGGTTTGTCAGGCGATAGGATTCACTTTCCGGTTGACCAATAACGAGGCCGAATATGAAGCGCTTCTAGCCGGATTAAACTTGGCCAAGAATCTCGAGGTAAAAAATTTACGAGCATTCAGTGATTCTATGTTGGTGGTAAAACATTTTTCAAGAGAATACGAACAGAGGGAACCCCGAATCAAGGCCTACGCCACAAAGGTGAGGGACTTATTGGTCTCATTCGAATCCTTTGAATTAAGCCAAGTGGGGAGAGAAGACAGTAGCCGAGCCGATGCATTGTCCAGACTGGCTTCGGCAGAAACACACAATCTCACAGGGTCCATCTACTTGACTGAGATAAAGATTCCTTCAATCGAAAAGCAACAATGCATGGAAATCCACCAAGGCATCAACTGGATGACTCCGATCAAGGCCTACCTGGAAAAAGGTACTTTGCCCCTAGACCGAAAAGAAGCTCAAAAGGTGAAGTACAGAGCAACAAGCTACACCATCATAGGGAATAAGCTATACCGGAGATCGGCGACAGAACCTCTCCTCAAATGTTTGGACCTCGAAGAGCAACAACTAGCCCTGGAAACCGTCCACGAAGGCATATGTGGGGAACATCTTGCCGGTCGGTCACTTGCCTTTAAAATCCTCAGGAAAGGGTTCTATTGGCCGACTTTGCGAGCAGATGCAACTGATTATGCGAAGAAGTGTCGACAGTGCCAGCTATTCAGCACCATTCTGAAGCAACCACCAGAAGAAATGGCATCGGTTCTAAGTCCAATTCCTTTCGCCATGTGGGCTGTGGACATCGTGGGAATTCTACCTAAGAGCACCAAGCAAGCCAAATATTGCATCGTGGCGATCGACTACATGACCAAGTGGGTAGAAGCAAGGCCACTGGCGACCATAACCGAAGAGGCAGCAAAGAAATTCATGTTGGAACAAGTCATACTCAGGTTCGGGATTCCGGAGGTGTGTGTATCCGACAACGGGACCCAATTCATCGGGAACAAATTCCGGAAGTTCTTAACACACTTTGGAATACAACAGAAGTTCAGCTCGGTCGGTCATCCCCAGGGAAATGGAACAATCGAAGCTGCAAACAAAATCATCTTCGACGGGATAAAGAAGCGACTGGGAGATGCCAAAGGGCTTTGGGCAGAAGAGTTAAACTGGGTCTTGTGGGCGTACCGAACAACCCCACGATCATCAATGGGCGAAACTCCTTTCAAGTTGGCATTTGGGACGGACGCCCTAGTTCCTGTAGAGGTCGGACTGGACTCCTACCGAACATAAGTGTTTAATGTCGAGACAAATGAGTTCGGCCTCCGAGCCAATGTGGATTTGTTGGAGGAAGAGAGAGAAGCGGCTCACCTAAAGAACTTGAAGTATCAGCTCCAAGCAGCCCAATACTACGACACTGGGGTAAAGAAAAGAACCTTCATGGTCGGAGACTTGGTGTTGCGAGAATTGGCTACTTCCATGCCAACAAAACAAGGAAAATTAATGCCCAACTGGGAAGGCCCGTATAAAGTGACTGAAGTGGTTCGGCCGGGAACTTACAAATTGACAACCTTGTCCGGCGACCCGATCAAGAACACCTGGCACGCCTCGCGACTACGCAGGTACTACCAGTAAGCTTCGCCCAACTTAGAAGAACGTCAGCAACCACAAGGTGTTCGCTCTCCAAGTTTTCATTTTCATATTGTATCTTCATTTCACCCAAAAAAGCATGTATGATTGAAATAGTTTATCAATAAAAATATATGCTCCCTGCCTTAACTTTCTATGTTAGCTTTATAATGTACGCAAGTCAGACATTTATCTAGGGACGATCACATAAGATAAATGTTACAAGACTTCTCAAAAAACATTTTATAAATTTGGCGACGGGCTAAGAAAAAACACCCGAATTCATCCATGTTTTGGGGACCCAAGATTATGTTGAGGCAAAATACAAAGCCGAAGATGCATATATATGTTTAATTATGTTAGGGCGAATTTAAAAGCCGAAGATACATAAACATTGTTTTACTATGTCAAGGCGAAAATCAAAGCCGAAGAAACATAAAATGTTTAATTATGTTAAGGCAAAATACAAAGCCGAAGATGCATATATTTGCTTAATTATGTTAAGGCGAAGTTAAAAGCCGAAGAAACATAAAATGTTTAATTATGTTAAGGTAAAATACAAAGCCGAAGATGCATATATTTGTTTAATTATGTCAAGGCAAAGTTAAAAGCCGGAGAAACATAAAATTGTTTAATTATGTAAGGCAAAATACAAAGCCGAAGACACGTATATGTGTTTAATTATGTTAAGGCGAAGTTAAAAGACCGAAGAAACATAAAGATGTTTAATTATGTTAAAGGCAAAAGTAAGAAGCCGAAGAGACATAAATAAACAACTATTAAAAGGAAAGGCGAATAGATCGTGCATTCATTAAAAAGCATGAAGCCTACAAAGTTGGATGCCCGAAGGCCTAATATTTTACAATCATTGAAAAAGCAAAAAGAAAAGCTAAGACTAGTCCGACAGCTCCTCGTCCTCGCCGGAGGAAACGACCGAAGGCTCGTCATCATCTGGGCGACCCACGGGGTCGGTAAAGCCGAGCTCAATCAAGGGTTGATAATCCAAACCCATAGCAGCAGCTCTTCTCACAACCTCATCGTGACCCATCTGGTAATAACGCTCCTCAGCGTTCAACCTAATCTTGGTCTCCTTTCAGGCCAGCTTCCTTGCGGCCTTTAAGGAAAGGTTACGCTTTGTCAATCGAGCCCGAAGAGCATCGTTGTCTTTCTGCATAGCCTCCCGATCAGCTTGCAACGCCTTGGCTTGGCCCTCCAGTCTCTCTAGATCTCCGCCAGCCAGGCGAAGCCCCTCCTCAGCTCTAACGGCTCGAGATTCCATCTCCTGGAATTGGGCGAAGCCACTTTGCATGTCTTTCACCTTGTCGGTAATGACAGCAGCCATCGGGGTCGCCTGCAACAGGAAGATAAGACTCGGTTAAAAAACTGAAAGTTCAAGAGTTAATGTTAAAAAACTAAAGGAGTATGCATACCTTGGAGAACATTGCCAGAAGTTCGGCACAAGCATCAGTGACGCTCAGCTGATCGTACGTAGGGCGATCAGCCGGGAGCACTAAAGCCCGGCACAGGCCGAGAGCGATCTCTTTAACCGCCTTTGAGTCGGTCGTGGCGACCGAATCCGACTCCAGAACCGCCCACTGGGGGACGTATGTTCGGATGACATCCCCTTTACGTATCCTTTTCCTGGAGGAGGGAGTTTGAAGCGACCCCTCAGGCTGGTCGGCTTGATGGCGAGGAGATGGTGGGGCAGATTGGTCCGGAGCCCGTTGCTCGCCGCCATGCTGAGCGACATTGGATGAGCCCCCCGCCTGGGCCGCTTGGGCCGCCTGTTCGGCCTCAAATTTGGCCCTCTTCCTGTCAATGATCGCCTGGCGAGAAGACACTGCAGAGAAAAAAGAAAAAGAGTTAGAATCTACATTTATTAATAAAAGCAAAAGGGAACATAAAAGCAGAAGAGAGCATAAAGGGCGATGTATGTTACCATTACCCCATAGGGCGAAGAGCCATTGCTTGTCCCGAAGATCCTCTAAGGGAATTCGGCCCATGTCGAACCGACATAACCGTTCGTATTCGTGCAATTCCGCACCCGACAACGTAGGTTTCACTACCTGAACGGTAGGATCAACCACATGCCATTGGGACACAGCCGCAATCTTCAGGCCCGAAAGAAAGCACCATTTATCATGGTTGTCTTTGTTGTTTGAGTTGGTCTCCACCCATTCCGCCCTGTTGTTTCGGCGGACGATGGAATAGAAACCCTTACTCTTACCGTTTTTCCTAAAATCATGGTGATGCCAGAATAACGAAGGAGTGGGTTCGACATCCGCGGCCAGGCACCGGCATTGGAAGACGTTCATGTGCAGGAACCCGTTCGGGTCCATCTGACCCAGGGCGATCCCCATTTTGGCGAATAATTTCTTTATCAGTGGAAGCATAGGGATCCGAAAGCCACACTTTAAAGCCGCTTCGTAAATCCCTGTAGCTACATTCCCATAACCCTTCGGTACGGGCGGATTATGCTAAATTCAATCAGCTGCCCTCGGCATGTACGTATGTCATGCACCCGACGGGATCTCGTGCTCCTTCGGCAGCTTGGCTACGCGATCCTCGGATAGCTGCGTGGGGTGATTCACCGCGGGGAACTCGCCGACGTTAAAAAATGGAGATCTCTCCGGGGACACAAATCTAGGCGACCGTCCAGATCCGGAAGGTGAGCGGTCCATAATTCCTGCATCAGTGTATGAAGAAATTAGCCGTGTACTCGGATAAGTTTAAGAAAAGATGAAAAGAAAAACAGAAATGCCGAGTACAGAGGGCTCTTGGATCGGTCGGGGAGGTCACTAACGTCTAAGTCAAAAGAAAGTTGGGATTCCTAAAACATTTAGGTTATCCCGAAGACTGTTCTAGGGACAAGCCTATCCCGAAGACTGTTCTAGGGACAAGCCTATCCCGAAGATGGTTCTAAGGACAAACTTATCTACAAGAATATATACAAACTTATCTACACGCATATCTGCAAGCATATTTATAAGCGCATATACTCCTAAACAGAGGATTCTAAGTATAAACATTACAAGCTACATTCAGTAAGGAAAATATGCACGTTTTTGGCAAAGATTCAATTATGAATAAAGAGATTCAAAAGACTTACTTGGGATGAATACGATGGAGAGATTTGAACTCGAGGCAAATGAGGATGTTGATGACTGCGACTGGTTAGGTTTGGGAGAATTTGCGAAGAATTTCTTTTGAAAGTGTAGTGACGACATTTGAGGGGGAAACTGATATTTATATATGGTAGATATGACGTTTGGACATAAAAACACGAACGTTCATACTCAACCGTACGATTAAAATCGCTTGGAATTCAATGGTTAAGATGCATCACGGATCTCCATAAATGAAAGTTGTCATAATTATTACGACATGACTCCCTATATGACGTGTCCTAATTGATAAGTACGAGACCTTTGGGAGTTATCCCGAAGGAGAGTAAAGGGCTAGGACTCCGATCAAAGTCCAGGGACATGTTGGAGGCCCAACATTAACTGGACCGAATTGTAGTTGGGCCGACGGATGGGGCCGAATGGGGCCATTAAGCGCATTGGGCTTTTCCTCTTCTGTCCACTAACATGTGACCGTTGTGAGAAGACCCCGTCTCCCGTTTCTTCAGGCGGACGAAGCGGACAACGCCAACGGCGAGTGGCTCCGTGGATTCCGGGCGACCGGTACAAGCCGTGCCTATAAAAGCACATACCAGGTTTCATTATGAGGTTAATACTTATTATATACTTACAAGCACTTGCACGTTCAATTAAACCTTACCGGAACCTCTAACTTATTCTCACACCAGAGGTGAATCGGGGGCCAAACCCCTCACATTCTTCTCTTTTGGCAGGTTAACCCGAAGGGATATTTGGAGTCCGGCCCGACAAAAATCTGGTTCCAACAATTATATTAACTTACTTATCATCCAATGCTTGTCACTTAATCCTTTACGCAAGTTCGATAATTTTTCTATAAAAGCGTTTCGTCGCGTAGTAATTTCTATAGTTGTCCTTAATACTTAAATACGTTGGTTTAACTTAAATCCAAAAAAATACCTTGTCATGAGATTTATGTCATCCCGGGATTCTCGTATTCCTTAATATCTCGTAAATTACCAAACAATTAGTAGAAGTGAAAATCTTCGTATTCCGACAACTTTTACATTCTCTCATTTAATCCATGCAACAACACTACATCCTCAGATTCTTAAAATTCTATCACTTATATAATGTGGGCTCAAATTTTTTCCATAAATCCGCAAAGTCACTATTCATAAAGGTTTTAAAATATTACAAAAATCAGGGTTATTACACTTATAGACTCTCTTACATATCTCGTGTATGTAACATAATAGAGCTCGAGAGAATCAAAATAAAGATGTAGCAAAGAAAGTTCTCAATTGAAAGTGTTCTTGTTGCACTGATTGTCACTCATGAAAATAGCACAAGAACAAGTATTTAAACTTATACAAACAACGTTAAAAAACTAACCTAACAATCAGTAATGCCTAGAATCCAATTATAACGTTATAGTTAGGATTATTTTCAAAGTTGATGTATATGTTAGACAGAAGAAAGATGAAAATAGAAACGTTCAAAAATTATTTCTTCTGAATAAAAACCAACTCCTATAATTTAGGAAAACAATTTTAATAAGCCAAAAAATTTTGTATGAGAGATCTAATATATTTAGTATACGTATACTAAATACGACTAAATGAAGTTCCTCAAAAATTTCCACATTTTTAGCATTTCCGCTTTATCTTCTGATAATTCTGGAAATACGACTTTGACTTGTTGTTTGTGTAATTCCCAAAAACAATTGGCTTGCCAAATTGACATAATCCAGTACCATCAGCACTACTACTACTACTACTACTACTACTACTACGACCACCACTACCACTACCACTACCACTACCACTACTACTACTACTACTACTACT
Organism: Heracleum sosnowskyi; assembly: GCA_030848705.1. Classification (NCBI taxonomy): domain Eukaryota; kingdom Viridiplantae; phylum Streptophyta; class Magnoliopsida; order Apiales; family Apiaceae; genus Heracleum; species Heracleum sosnowskyi. Next base: position 77,672,881 of record CM061239.1, read on the forward strand.
ACTACTAATAATAATAATAATAATAATAATAATAATAATACTAATAATAATAATAATAATTCTAAGATTAGTCCTTTTTTATTTTTGTTAAGTCATAGAATCTCCTAGTATCTATACTGGTATATTAGAATTCGGTTGGTATAATTTATATGCAAACTTGTCCATGAGTTTTAACTAAGTTATAATTTAATATTATATTCTTATATATATTAAGCGTACGAGGATTTTATACAAAATTTTGATGCTAGTAGTCTCTCTGTCTGATTCTCAGTACCGTCAAAATAATTTCAACCATTGGATCTAATATTTTTAAAACTAAATGATCAAGATTTTATCATATAAAAATAAAAATCATTATCTAAAAAGGATATACGTCAAAAATGAAAGTATTTATATTAGAATTGGATTGTAAGTAATTATAACTATTAAATCTCAAAATAATAAGGATCGTTAGATTTTAAAATAAATAAATGTGAATAGTTCGATCGAATATTAAAAAATGTATTTGGTTGTTAGTTGAATTATATTAAAAGTAATAAAAAAATATATCTTGAAAATTTAAACCAAATATATGAAAATTTCCTAAATCGAATAGAATTCTCAAAATAAAATTGTCACTTTCTTCTATCTTTGGTTTTGGTGTAGTTTTAATTGTAAAAAAATTTGTTAAACCATCATTAAATTAAAGATTATTTTGTTAAATACAAAATAGATAGATGAAAACCGTCGGATATAATATTGAAAAGTGTATTTGGTTGTTAGTAAAACTTGATTCAAATACTAAAATGAGTATTTTGATAATAAGTTCAATACGAATTTTTAATGTAAAAATTCGTCACTTTTTTTTCTTTTTCTCACTTCAGTTTCAAGGTATTTTCAATTGGGAAAGAATTGTTAAACCGTCACTAAATCAAATATTATTTTATGAGTTTCGTATGTGCCGTAAAACATTCAAATCTGATTTTTAGAATTCGAGATATAGTACAAATAGTTAACTGAACGTATATAATCAAAAAAATAAAGTCCAAAAATAATAACATAAAAAACAAAAGATACAAATTAATATAATTATAAATATTTAAAAAAGAGTCGTGCATTTCACGCGATCTTATCCAAGACTTTTGTTCATGTACCGTCAAACTAAAATGCCCGTTAAATCTAATATCAAAAAGTGTGTTTGATTGTTATTAGAATTAAATTCAAATACTAAAAAGTGATTTTTAATAATATAAACAAAAAAGGAGTAGGTTTTTTTTAAGTTGAATAGAATTATCAATGTAAAAATTCATAACTTTATCTTCTATTCGAATTCATGAGAAAATTTAGTTGAATAAAAAATGAATGAATCATCATTAAATTTAAAAAAAATCGTTAATTAATATAATTTTAAATTTTAAAAAACAACAGTATATATAATGAGATTAAAAGAGATTTTATCCAAACCTTTGGTCCTTGAAAGGCATATGTCTAGGCCTATTTGTAAACACCGAGGATTCTACTCAACTTTAATTAAGATGTAATAAGTAAATAATAAAAATCAAATGTCACGAGAATCTCAGAATATTATATCTGTCAAAGAATGAAGATTAAAGTCATCTACAGACTTGAAGTGATTCTACATTGAAAGAAGCTCAATTTATTGATCAAGCCTCAATGAAGTATTCAAGCTCAGTGGATTTATTAAAGTGACGGAGATTTCAAGTGGTGACAGCAAAAGACACTGATTACGGAGTTCTTGAATGAGAAGGAAGTGAATCACTGCTTAAAGTCAAATAGATAAAGAACAAACATTGTCGTTAGTCACTCATGAACCAGACCGTGCATTGAGTGTCAACGTACTATTGTGTTTGTTATTTATATAAGTTTTAAGTGATTCTGGAATTGATTGAGAAGTCAACTAATTCTATTTATTCTTATAAATAATTAATACTATTAAGTAATTTATTTATTAAATTAATTCTGTAAAGAATTAATTTAATACATAATTTATTTAGTTAATTATTTAAATTAGAATAAAAATGAACTAGGAAACTTAGGTTTAAACTAGGAAGACTTAGTTTATTGAACTAGGAAGACTCACACGTGAGTCTTCCCGATTGTCTTCCTAAGCCAAATCTAAATTTTCCCGATTGTCTTCCCTTTGCAATGGTAGTCTTCCCGAGAGTCTTCCAAGGCCAAAAACATTGTTTTTCTGCTTGTCTTCCTAGTGCAAAAACATTGTTTTTCTGCTTGTCTTCCCGAGAGTCTTCCCGAGAGTCTTCCAAGGCCAAAAACATTGTCAAGTGGATTTGCACGTGTGATTACAAAAGAAAAGCAATTGATATAAAAGGAAATGTAGAAGACTTGAAGAATATATCAACACACAAAAAGTAAAGACAGAAACATTCAACATCATATTTCTCTCAACTGTCTTCATTACTTCCTCAACAGCAAAGGAATTAATTTCATCAGAGAATTTATTCTTGATTAAGTTCATAACATTCAATTCATAAGAACTGATTCTCTTGTACTGCTTTAGCTTTCTAGCGGATCATAATCCCTAGATTTTATATCGAACTACTTTTTAGTATTCGATCCTTTTTATTACAAAAATAGATAAATTCATGTCGAATTTATTCTAGGTTTGTTTTATCAAGTTCATTGTAATCGGTGATCAGAATTGTAACACCTTTCAAGTTTAATAGAGTTATATTTAACTTGAATATTGTTTCAGTTTTATTCCGCAATAATTTGTTCTATATTGTTAAATCTTTAAAAGGACAAATTCGATTAAACTGTATAGTTTGTATTCAACCCCCCTTCTACAAACTTATCAGGACCTAACAATTGGCGTCAGAGCCTTTTGATTAATATACAAATCAAAGATCCAATTGTTTTGAGATTTTTTTCTTAAACTCTGAAATTTTTATTATTCCTAAAAATCTCAAAAGATGTCTACTACACAGAAAGTGGGTACAGTCAAAATCCCCATGTTCAGCAAGGAGCATTATCCTACGTGGAAGAAGAAAATGCTCCTATTTCTTAAAGTTGCTAATGTTAAATATTTTGATGTGCTGAAGAATGGACCAAGACTCCCTATGATTATTGAGGGAGAGCTAATAGAGAATGATGTTGTTACTAGGGCTGCTAGGATGTACCCTAAGGATCCCAAGGACTACACTCCTGATGAAAAAGAGGATGTTACCTTGGATGCCTGTCTATAGTTAATACTGGTTGATTGTCTTGATCCTGTCATGTATAATCATGTCCTAAACTGTGATACTGCCAAACACATTTGGGACACTATAGAGATAATCAATGAAGGGACAGAGGAAGTTAGAGAGAATAAGCTGGAAATTCTCACCTCTCAATATGAGCATTTCAGATCAAACCCTGGTGAAGGTATCTCTGAGGTTTTTGAGAGATACAACAAATTGATCAATAATCTGAATCTCAATGGGAAGCGCTACACTATCAAGGAAATTAACAAGAAGTTCCTACTTACACTTCCACGTCATTTGGAGCACAGAATATCTGCCATTAGAGAAGCAAGAGATCTGGGAGAGATTGCAAACCTCCCCAATCTATGATCTATCTTGACCTCTCTCCAGGAAAGAATTCTGATAAAGGGTATATTCCCTCTTCGAAGTTGTTTTATAACACTTGTGCTAAACCATATTCAGTTTCACTTGTGCCAGAGGCTGTCACAATGCCTACTTTCAGGTTTTCGAAGCCCTGTCAAATGATGTTATTTAAGCTTTGACTTTTCTTCAAATAAGGAATGACCTTATGGTGATACCTCACCACTTGTTTGTTAAGTACCAGTATCTTTTTGGTTATTCTTTCTTTGTATTTTCTTTGGAAACCGCACCTTTGGAATCTGTTCAATTTTTAATCCAAGGTGTTCTTTTAAGAAATATTGTCGAAAGACGATAATCATTAAATTGATCTCGAATTGCTTTCATACTTTTCAACTTCCACTGAGACGAACAACCCTATACTAATAGGGGCTACAAGGACTATCTGTCTGTGTGATAGAAGTCGGATGGGACGCCATCACTTGTAAGTTGTGAAATACAAGAAGGCTAATTACCTTTAGTAATGTCTCAATTGAGGCACACAACGTTGAGTTCTTATGATCATATTGATCTCTCGGTAAAATTCTCTTACCTCCAATAAGGTTACCTCAAAACTCATAACCTTATGATCACCAGTGTGTGACATTTTCTTTGATATGGGAGCTATCTTTCAAGGCCCCATAAATTTTGTTATCCTTATTGAATTTCAAGGGGAGGCCAACCAGGTTAAATAAGTCAAAATTCGCTGATAGGAATTAGATTCGCAACGAAATCGCCTATGACAGGAGCGAATCCCTAAGACGAATAGAATATTAGTGACATATCAATGAAATTGGGTTATTCTCCCAAGGATATTATGATAATGGAAAGCGTGTCAATCGATATACGTGAAAGAAATAGCGATGTGTCGTGAACTCCAGTGACAACGGTGTTAGACAGATGCCCTATAGTGGAATTGAGATTTTGGAGGAGTTGTTTACGAATGTAGACTACCTCTGGGTTAGCAAGGTAAATACTGACGATGGAGTCAGAGGGAGATGATATGGTGACTTGGGAGAGGTGCAGCGTGTGTTGTTTAAAGGAATAATTTCCGGAAATATATGGAGACCCGGATGAAAGTGAACGTTAAAGAGTTAAAACAAGAAACCACGACTGTGACCGAGTATGAGGCCAAGTTTTCCGGATTATTGAGGTTTGTTCCGGAGTTTGTGAACACAGAAGGAAAGAAAGCCAGTAGGCTTTAACCAGGGCTACCTCCAACAAGCAGCCCACTGTCAGGACCTTTAAATAGCAGGTGCCCTTCTACACTATTTAGACAGAGCTAATGTATCGTTGTATATCAAGAAGTTGCATGACAATTAAACCTTAAGGCCGAGCTACTAAGGGAATAATTACAAGTAGAATTAGCCATTCGAGGGATTTTCCCATAAGACTGGTACATCCATGTTGTAAACTAGAAATATGAGGTCGACACTTTTGATAGACCAGATTCCTTTCAAGTTGGGAGAAGTTGATATGATAATAAGGATGGGTTGGTTGACACCCAATGGAGCCTATTGATTGCAAAGAAAAAGAGTAATAATTAAAGGATGGAGGCAGATTCAGAGATTCTTGAGTATAGTTCAGACTAAGAAACTATTACGTCAGAAATACGAGGCTTAATTAGCTCTTATGGTTGACGCCAAGAAAAGAGATACCAAGTATACAGGGAACTAAAATGGTTTGGGAGATTGTACAAAGTTTTAATGAGCTACCAGATATCGATTTGGATGACATGAGAATGAATACCGAGTATTCAGGGTATAGTGGGAATGAAAGAGTTAGTGACTCAGTTACGAGAATTGCTGAGCAAGGATGTGATAAGACCCAGTGCACCACCGTGCAGAGCCCGGTGTTGTTGTGAGAGAGAAAGATGTTAGCACGAGAATATGCATCGAACCTCGAGAGTTGTATGAGTTCGACATGGAGAATAGGTACCCTTGTAAATGATTGTTTGATCAGCGGAAGAACGCTGTGTATTCCAAATTTATTTAAAAACTGGATATCAACAGTTGGAAGTTAAATCCGTGGATATACCCAAGACTGCGATTCGTACTAGGAATAGACACTTCGAGTTTTCAATGAGGTTATTTTGGGTTGACTAATGCACCCACAAATTTTATGGAATGTAATGAATTGGCTTTGAGTTACCCGTGATAGTAGATAGCATAAGGTGCAGAAATGGCTAGAATTGACCTAGGATTATGACTGTGAGATACACTACCGTCCGGGGAAGGCCAATGTGGTGGCCGATACCCTTGATTAAAATGAGACAGAGATGGATTCCGAATAATCAGGGATTAAAGGATGAGATTTTACACAAAACCCAAGTTAGTCCAACAAACTAGAAAGACAAAAGATTTCACCAATAAGCGGCTAGTGACAACCAAGGCAGACAGAGAAAGCATGCGGACTAAGCCCGCGAGTATAGAAATAGTACTGCTATTGATAAGCTAAATGGCATGTTGATGGATGACAAGCAAGTTTATGTTGGTGTATTTTCTGTACAAACAAGATAGAGAAAGTAAGGTTAGAGATTCGTGATGCTAAAGGTATCTCCATGGAAGGAATTAATGAGATTTGGAAAGAAAGGGAAGTGAGCCCGAGATTCATTGGGCCATCTGAGATTTTAAAACGCGTCAGGAAGGTGGCCTACGAGCCATCCTTGCCCCCCCCCCCCCAAACTTGTAGAATGGTCATAACGGGGTTCATGTGTCAACGTTACGTCAGTATACTATAGATGCCCGACATATGTAGAGTATGAGCAGGTAGATATACAACCCGGTCTGACATACAAAGAACAACCTGTGGAAATCACGGATAAAAAAAAAAAGAAAAGCAAGTGCTAAGTGACGAGGTTGACAAGCTAGTGAAAGGTTTGTGGAAAATCAAGAGGTGGAAATCCACCTGGGAGTTAGAAAGTGCAATGGAAGAGACGTACCCCAGTTACTCCTAAGTTGATTCCGGGACGGAATCCTTTTAAGGAGGGGAGACTGTAATAACCCGAATTTTTGGAAAAATTAAAACTTTTCTTATTACGGTTAAATGCATTAGTGATTAATGATTTCAACGAACCGTGGTGGTGATGATTGGATATTGCCTTGAGTAATGATCCCGATACATATGTGTATTGTCAGAATAGTGTAATGCAATGATTAAGGACATAGATAAGAATAATCTATCGTTCGAATAAGCTAATGTACCCTAGAGGAAAGATGAGAAGTGAGTTAGAGTACTCACTATACCAATTACGAAATGGGAAGAGCAAGTATGTACTAGTAAATACAGAGAGAATGGATGTATGCGAACGAAGTGAGAATTCAGAGAATCCAAGCATTATTTATTCCACTATGGACAAGGAAGTCAGGAATCTAATAATTGGATTATAAATTGAGGATATTAAATATTAGAAGTCCAATGGAGGATGTATTATGAGGGGGGAATGGAATTGAGAATAAAACCATAGAGAAAAGGGAATCGAGAACATTTTTCTGAGAACAAGAAATAAAAAGAGAATAAACAAGGAATATTGGAATTAAGACCGAGTTAAGAGATGGTACCACAGTGGAGTAATAAGGTGCAACGTATAAGTCGTAACATATTAATCGTATTAAACGATACAAGGATCAACCAAGATAGCACTCGTGACATCATAGGATGACCTCATCACTTTATTAAAGTAACATCCCTTTGCACCAGCCATACAAGAGGATTATTACATGTATTACACCAAAAACACAACACTTAATCACTAAGCAAAGCAAAGAAATCATTTCTCTCCAAAACTGCCCAGCAGGAGCAACCCTCAAAGAAAAATTCGTATCGCACAATCCACACATGATAAAATCACCACAATTTAACCACAGCTTCTCCACTCCATGTATAACACTCTTTCAAAATTTCATGGCAATCCAAGGTGTTTAGCCTAGTCAAATATCCTCCCCAAGTTGAAGAAATCAAACTGTCCTGTTCATGACAGTTTCGGTTCAGCGGAAAAAGGGGGCCCAAAACCCTAGCTAGGAAGCTTCAAATCTGATGATCTAGGACTCAAAACAAAGCTTATGAAGAGGCCAAGATGTGGTAAAGAGTTTAGAGCCAAACTCATATTTTTCGATTTTCTATGATATTTACAAAAGTGATGATGAATAGTAACTCTTAGAAACTAACTTTGTTTTCTTAATTTCTTTGATGATCTAAGCTAGCTTAAGGCCATACAAGGACTATATAAGGATTATTAGAGCTGGTATACTCTCCAAGGAAGGTATAAATTTTAAGGACCTTAGATCTTACTTTGATTTTATGCTTGTTCTTGATGGATTTGAGCCTAGTGATGTTTATAGTATGATTATAAGCATGAAAGCATGTTATTGTAGTGGTTGATTTGACTTGAGAAATTTGGGGTATAAACTGAAAAGGTAGGCTGGTCTTGATGAGCATTATGTTCATGAGTTGTATGGATGCCCGGTGTGGCTTGGATTCGATGTTGTGATTTTTGGAACGTTCGATTTATAGCCGTCGTAATGCCCAAATTTTTACCTACTGATTGGTTCCCTGTTTTTCCTCTGTTAGAGCTCGACCATTGAGTCCTACTGCCCATGATTGTGTAGTTTATGTTATAAGCTTCGTAATGATATGTGGTTCGCCTGATTCGGCCGAACGGTTTAAGAGTTATGCTAGTTTTAGTAATCGTGGTTCGAGAGGTTTCATCGCAGAAATGTAACCACTTTGATGCTAAGTCAAAGACTTTTAAGAGTCGAATTAAAATGTGAAACTTTGTGATATAATGCTAAGGACAGTTAGCAAGCCTTGTGCGAAGGTTTCGAGTCAAAAGGATCATTTTCCGATTTTATAAAAATAAGGAAGCCGAGGTTGCACAAGTAAAAACCACTGAAAACGAGACTTAGAAACCAAGGTTCCAAATGGTTAAGTATAACTTGGATTTGAGGATGGATTTCGAACCAAACTTATGATATAAGTATTTGATGAATAACATGGACTTAGTATGAGCCTATAACGAGTTAGTAATTCCTTGGTTGTGTTTCGCTTACGTGTTTAAGCATTGAGTTATAAGTGGTTTATCGAGGAGATTAACCGTGTGTTTTCGTTTGACTTTGTCTAGATTGCCCGGCATCGTCGCGAACCCCTATCACTTCTCGAGCATCAGGCAAGTTTCTAAAACCATATTTTGAAGTATGCATATGATAGATGCATGCAAGTTTTCAAACCTATACCTTTTTAAAACTGTTGTGGTGATAACTAAAGTTTTTGAGATATATGCTATATGTGAATGATTTCTATAATGCTAAGTCAAAGTATTGATACAAGTTGAACTTGTAAGCTATAGGATATAGTAGTATTTTGGAGCTGATGTGCTAAGCAAAACCCTCAGTAGGGGGTGTATACTTTGCAATTACACTTTGGACCGGGAATGGTATCAGTTGTTATCTAGAGATATATTATATATTCTCTATAATTATTATATATACTAGGAATGGTATCAGTTGCTATCTAGGGTTATTTTATTGTGTTATTACAATTAATCTCGATAAGTGGTTTACAAATTAAAGATCATTTGGAGTTTAATCTATTAAGGGTATATTTTTAAATATATGATGAATAGTTGCTATCTACCCCTTTTTGATAAGAAAGTACTTGAGAATTATTTCTAAATAAATATTCTTTATTAAATACAGTTTGCATTAATTATTTAAAGCCCTACTTCTTAAGGAAGTATTTTGTGAAAATTATTTTAAACCCTAGATAGCTAATAAAGTGTATTTCAGTCAACTTTTAAATATAATTAGAGAAGGTTCCCAAAACTATTTCCCGTTTAAGTCTATATTCAGAAAGACTTAAATGCTCGCTCAACCTTCAAAGATACATGGAACCTTTCTCAAGAGTTATGCTTGTTTCAAGTGGACTGCCCGGTCCTAAATCTTTTTAAATCAATGAAATTATCAGTGTGATATACTACCATCAAAAATGATTTTGATTACTCTCTCAAGATTCGAGGAGTAAAAGCAGTGAAATCAGTTGTATCCATGAACAAGCATCAGCTTGGGAAATATGAGTGAAATTTCCTTTCCAACCAGATATGACTACTTTGTGGAGTCGTATACATGGGAAAAAGGGAAAGGAACTTTATGTTTCAAGGTTATGGATTTTCTCGAACTCGGAGAATGTGTAAGGGACTGAGTGGCGACCTGTCCCCTAAGGGAATTACACGTAGACCGGCAGTCTATGAACGGGTCTGTTCTTCCCTTAGATTATCAGATAGTGCCCGACCGTAGGATAAGAGAAGAGCATCAGAGGCCCCTAAGTGAATGGGTACCCCTAAGTGAATGGGTATGCTCTTCCCCCTACAACCAATTGGCGGGGAGGTGAGAGAAGAGTATCGGAGGCCCCTAAGTGAATGGGTACCCCTAAGTGAATGGGTATGCTCTTCCCCCTACAACCAATTGGCAGGGAGGTAGGTCAGTTAGCGTCTGCCCTATTTTCCTTTCTACGTAGAAAAACAGCAGTGGGGATTGCCTGACGACTGATCATCGTAGGGGTATCCCTGTCGCCCAGAATCTCCGTCTACAGTTCATCATCCATGAAAGAAAATGTTTTATGCAAGTTATCAGAGAAAGAACATGTTTTAAGCGAGATTCCAGAAAAGAAAAGTTTATTCAAGCTATTCCAGTTATTCAAGTTCATGCAAGTTGTTCAAGTTTAGAAAGTGGATTGGAAATATTTTGCCTTGTCTTTATTTCCAGAATATGATATGAGATAAATGTTTGATATGAAAGATGATATTTGGAAATTCCTACAACTTCATCTTTTATTTTATGAGTTATGACTCTGATAAAACGTGATTAAGGATATATATGTATAAGTGGATTTTGGGTTATGGAAACCCTATATTGAATTTCCTTATAACTTCATCTTTCAAGTATATGTTGATAGTCGGCTAATATTTTATATAGCAGATATTTTACAGAAAGGATATACTGAGTTATCTTGTTATTTCATCTTTTATACTATACTAGAACTTTGTTCATAGTATAAACATTGAAAGTTGCAGAGTATTATGAAATGATATTTGAAATACCACAATGGTACTATTTTTGGAATACATTCCGATAAGAAAATGTTTTCAGTATCAAGATATTTTGACAAGTTATTGTCTTATACCAGCTTTATTTCTGGGTTGAATTAAAGGCAGAATTATGCCATACTTTCATTACCTTGCTGAGCTATCGCTCACTCTTGCTATTATTTTATATATATTATATAGCAGCGAAGCAGGATGCCTATGGGACGGCACGTACCTCGCAAGGCGTTTCCATAAACAGTTTCAGCAGTGATCCCGGGAGTAGTACGAACCAATCGAATCAGACCACGACTTTGGTATTCAACTTATGTATAGATATGAATGGTATTAGAGGATTGTGAGCATAAGAAGGCTAAGCTGGTAATGTACCACTACGTAGAAATTGTATCAGTAACAGATTCAAAGACATTTGGGTATTGTAATAAAAGTTATTTATTCCGCAGTTGTTGTATTGTGTCGTTTCTGAGACTCTAACCTGTGTGTGTGTGTGTGAGACATATGTTGTGGGGTCATGAACAGGTAAATTATGAATGGTGTGAGTATTACAGGTAAGGCAAGGAGTACATGGATTGTGACAACCCTAAATCCCTGACCCCGGATTTGGGGCTGTTACAGGTTAAATGTTATATTCAACTGGAAACCATTCTCAAGGATCAGATTAGTGAGCTTAAGACCAAAGCTAATGCCTATTTCAACTCTTGTAAGAATGCTAAAGAAATTATCAATAAACAAAGTATTAGTCAGACCGTAGGAACAGGGTATGACTATAATGAGTCTATTGGTAAATTAAGCATAAGTACCCCTATTAGAGTCACTGCTAAAGAAAGGGGTATTCCAGATGTGCTTAAGGGTATTGACAAACCTTTCTTTAGAGAGTCCCAGGCAGATACTCTGAATGAATACTCTATCATCATTGCAGAGGAGATACTTGAAGAAGATCTTTCTTTTGAAGTTGAAAGGTCCAACAAGTGTATATCTGATATACCAGTCAAACTTGTTGCAACTAAAAAGACTAAATCAGATATTCATAAGTTGGTTCAAAACAACTGTAGTACTAACATGCCTGTTGTTAATTCTTCTTATAAATTATGTGGTGTGATTAATTGCATGTCTTGTGCTTTCAATGTTATGTATGCTTATTTTAATAGTAAGAATGTATCTAGTGATAAGACTGCTCCACGTCAACATGTTAATAATAAGAAGCATGTTAAAGTTAAGACTACTAGTCCTCCTAAGACTAGAGTGGATTCATTTATCCCTAAGCCTACTCAGAAATGTGTTAAGGCTGGGTATAAATGGAAACGCTCTTTTGTGAAAGAGGTTGAAGTAGTTGTAGCTAAAAAGGTTGTTTTGCCTGAAAAAGGCCAGTTCTTTAAGTATGCCGGACCCAGTAAAGTTTGGGTTCCGAGGAAGGACTAATCAATTTGATATTGCAGGGAGTTACACAGGTAAACTGTGTTATGTGGATTATTGACAGTGGTTGTTCAAGACATATGACCGGAGATAGAGCCCTGCTATCGGATTTGGTTGTGAAAGTTGGCCCAGTAGTTACCTTTGGAGATAACATCAAGGGTATTATGAAAGGATATGGCTGTTTGAAGTTTGGAAATGTTATCATTGAAGATGTATCATTTGTGGAAGGTCTGAGGTTCAATCTTCTCAGCATCAGTCATTTCTGTGACAGAGGATATGCTGTTTCCTTTGAAAGAGAGAAGTGTCAGATCCTTCACAAGAAGAATGGAAAGCCTGCTCTTCAAGGAGTAAGGAAAGGTGACTTGTTCATAACTGATCTGCACTCTGGATCCAAAGATGAAGTTAATTGTTTTTATGCTAAAGCTTCATCAGATGAAAGTTGGCTATGGCACAAGAATATGTCTCACCTTAACTTCAAAACCATGAACTCTTTAGTTAAGAGGGAATTGGTTAGAGGTTTGCCTCAGATGGAATTTACACAGGAAGGACTGTGTGAGGCATGTCAGAAAGGAAAGTCAAAGAAAGCTTCTCACAAGGGCACTGACACATCATCAATAACTGAACCACTTCAGCTACTGCACATGGATTTGTTTGGTCCAGTTAATGTGATGTCCATGTCAAAGAAACAATATGCACTTGTGATTGTTGATGACTTTTCAAAATATACATGGGTTTTATTCCTACATTCCAAGGATGAGACCCCACACCTGGTGATTGACCATATAAAGTTGATTGAGCTGGATTCTAGATTCCCTGTTAGAGCCATAAGGTCAGATAATGGTACTGAATTCAAGAATGCAATCCTAAATAACTTTTGTGCTGATAAAGGAATAACAAGACAGTATTCTGCCCCTAGAACTCCTCAACAAAATGGAGTAGTGAAAAGAAAGAATCGTACATTGATTGAAGTTGCTAGGACTATGTTAAGTGAGTCTAAACTTCCAACGTACTTTTGGGTTGAAGTAGCAAATACAACTTGTTATACTCAGAATCGAACTTTAATCAACAAGGACTTAATGAAGACTCCGTATGAGATCATGAACAACAAGAAACCAACTTTCAAGTACTTTCATGTATTTGGAGCAAAATGCTTTGTGCTTATAGATGATAATGTGAAACGTGGCAAGTTTGATGCCAAGGCACAAGAAGCTATTTTTGTTGGTTATTCCAGAAGATCTTACAAGGTCTACTTGGTTGGCAGTCACACAGTAAAGGAAAGTGTCACTGTTACTTTTGATGACACTAAGTTCCCTAATATCCGAAAGGAAGATTCATCTGAGAAGCTGAAGTTTGATAACTTGCCAGACTCAGAATCAGATGATGCAGCCCCACCTGAAGTTATTGTTGGTAATGATAATAACAATGGTGATAATGATCATGGTGGTGGTGGTGGAAACACTGGTAACAATGGAGATACCACCAACACTGGAGAAGAATCATCAAGGCAATCAAGCAACAACTCAGGGGGAGGAAATGAAGGATCTACTAGTCAGTCACAACACCACAATGAATTTCAAGGCGAATCATCAAGATCAAATCATCCAAGACAGATTTTATGGAATAGAGCTCATCCCTTTGAGTTGATCATTGGTGATCCAGGTGTTGGAGTTAGAACTAGAAGTGCTACTCAGAATGAATGTCATTATTCAGGGTTTCTATCTGAAATGGAGCCAAAGAAGACTGAGGAAGCACTGAGTGATCCAGATTGGGTGATTGCTATGCAAGATGAACTCAATCAGTTTGAACAACAGCAAGTCTGGAAGCTGGTACCCAGGCCAAAGAACAAGAAAGTAGTTGGTACAAGATGGGTATACAGGAACAAGCTGGATGAGGATGACATTGTTACAAGGAACAAGGCAAGACTGGTTGCACAAGGGTATTCTCAAGCTGAAGGCATTGATTATGATGAAACCTATGCACCAGTGGCTAGACTTGAGGCCATCGGGATGTTTTTAGCATTTGCAGCTTACTCTAATTTTAAAGTCTATCAAATGGATGTTAAGAGTGCATTCCTGAATGGTGAGCTTGATGAAGAAGTTTATGTGGAACAACCCTCTGGCTTTGAAAATCAGGAGCTGCTGGACTTTGTGTACTTTCTCTTCAAGGCTATCTATGGTCTTAAACAAGCCCCAAGAAAATGGTATGACACTCTCTCTGGTTTTCTTTTAGAAAATGGTTTTGTTAGAGGTATCATAGACAAAACTCTTTTTTCAAAGAAACACAAAAGTGATATGATATTAGTCCAAGTCTATGTGGATGACATCATATTTGGGTCTACTAATGATAATCTCTGTAAGAGATTTGCTGAGCTAATGCAGAGTAAGTTTGAAATGAGTATGATGGGTGAGATGAAGTTTTTTCTTGGATTGCAAGTAAGTAAAAGGTCAAATGGTATATTTATTTTTCAATCCATGTATCTCAAAGAACTCCTCAAGAAATATCACATGGAGGATTCAACATCAGCAAGGACTCCATCTTCAATAGCCATCAAACTTGGAGCTTCTGACAATTCTATCAAGGTAGATGTTACAAGCTACAGAGGTATGATTGGCTCCTTACTCTATCTTACTGCTAGTAGATCAGATATTATGTATGCTACATGCTTGTGTGCAAGGTTCCAAGCGGACCCTAGAGATGTACATCTCGTTGCTGTTAAAAGAATCTTGAGATATCTTAAGGGTACACCTAATTTAGGTATCTGGTACCCTAAAGATTCTGGTTTTAACCTTGTTGGATATACAGATTCTGATTATGCAGGTAGTGTTGTGGATACAAAGAGTACCTCTGGGAGTTGTCAATTCCTAGGAGGTAGATTGATTTCCTGGTATAGCAAGAAACAACAAACAGTTTCCAATTCAATAGCAGAAGTTGAATATATTGCTACTGGAAGCTGTTGTGCTCAGATCTTATGGATTAGGAATCAATTAAAGGACTATGGCTTTGCATTAGACAAAATTCCCATTTTATGTGATAATACAAGTGCCATAGCAATCTCCAACAACCCTGTTCAACACTCGAGAACGAAGTACATTGATATCAGGTATCATTTTATCAGAGAGCATGTCATGAATGGAACTGTGGAGTTACACTTTGTACCCACAGAAGAACAGACTGCAAATATATTCACTAAATCTGTTGATGAATCCACATTTATCAAGTTAGTTGGTAAATTGGGTATGTTAAACAGTCTTAGTGATTAACAATATCTCTGTCATGTTTGTTCTTTCAAAAATTCATTTTCTCTTGTCATTTAAATGATATTTATTGCCTAGTCTCATTTAATATTACATGCTTGTAAATTTAAATACTTCTGAATATTTTATTTTCTTTAAAAATATTTTTCTCATATTTTTTAAGTGGATAAATGTATTTTTATTGAAAAAATATTTATTTAGAATTATTTAGGTGTTTTTCAGATTGTAAATATTGTTGTTTAAATAATTCTGCAAGTTTATATTATTTTTATGCATTTCTATATTATTCTGCATATTTTTCTAGGATTTATGGAATTTTCTGTGAATTTTTCTAGAGTTTTATAAATATTTCATGCATTTTTATTAATTTTATGCATTTTTCTGTAAATAGTTTAATTAAATTCTGAGTTTTTCTGTAAGTCTTCCCAGATTTACACTAGGAAGACTACCGGGAAAACAAGGGATTTTTTTCTGTTTTTGTTTTTTGTTTTTTCCTTTTATTTTTAAGTCTTTTCCTAAGTCTTCCCAGTTTTTGAACTAGGAAGACTATCGGGAAGACTTATAAATACTAATATTATTTTCTGTTTTTTTTATTTAATTTCCGAAAACTTCCTAATTTGAACTAGGAAGACTACCGGGAAGACTATCCTAAGTCTTCCTGATTGTCTTCCCAGTTCAAATTTAAAAAAAAATAAACCGTTCAGTATTTCTTTTTCTTTTATCAGTTTTTGAACATATATATATATACACATATACACGCATAACATTTCTATTCATTGCCTTAGCAGTTTTCTTTAGTTTTTCAGAAATCCCCCTTTCGAATTCTCATTTTCTGCAGAATCATTGATCTTAAAACAATCTTGCTCAAGTTTTTACTTAGCAAATCATTACTGTTCTTTTAAAATCAAATCTATTAAGTCGAAGTGCTGCTCAATTTTTTCCTTCTTTCTCATTTCGACTAGAGTGTTCTTGATTTGCTTAAGTAATTCGTGTGTTTTTCTGATCAAAGAAGGTTCTGTGTGTGTGGTACTGTGTGTGTTCTTAAGTATCACTTGCCCAATTCGTTTACATTTTAAAAGTGTTTTAGTTCGAATTTTAGGATCATATTTTTTAAAAAATTGGTTAATTTTGATAAAATTTTAAGTTTCTGGATTTTAAGTGATTTTAATAAATTCTAAAAATCCCTAAAATTTTAATTTTGTTTTAAGTTAATTAAAATTTTGTGTTTTATCTAAATGGATCCTAATTTTGAACTCGTTTTAAATAATTATGTTGGGTATTTTGATCCGTCTAAGTGTAAAGTGGAACGTTTTAGACCGTGGATTCAATTTTTAAATAGCGAGACTTGTGTCAGTCATGCTATTTGTGCCAATGCACTTCTTAAAATTGATCCTTTAAGGATGTTGTGTTCAAGTGCTGTTATTGCTGAAGATTCAAAATCTTTTACTTTCAATATTTTAAATCAGCCATATACAGTCACTTTTGAGTTATTTTGTGATGTTTTACATTTTCCAAAGGACAGGTTTGATCCCTTACCCACTGATGATGAGTTATCACAGTTCTTTGTGAATATTCAATATCAGGGTCCCTTCCAAATGGTCAAATTATCTAAAAGCTTTGTTGTAAGGGAATGGGATCTGTTCTTTGATACTATAGCAAGAGTATTTGGTAACTGCACAAAAACAAATTTTCATTGCATTACCAGTCTTAATCAGTATATTGCTTATGCTATAGTATTTGGTCGTAGGTTAAATTTTGCTGAAATTCTGTGGAACATTATGCTTAACAGGCTTGCTCACTCTAGGAGAGATTCTGATAATCATGTGAAAATGAAGTGTTGGTACCCTCGCTTTCTCACTCTTATCATTAATCATCTTCTCACTGCTGAGCAGGTAGAACTGTTTCGTGAAACTAGATTTGAAACCTCTCCAACCACATACACCAAATTCTACACCAGACTTGATGTCTCATCCAAATTCCTCAGCATCCCTGTTCTGGTTTCACCATTGATGATTCAATTCATTAATCTTCCTATCTTTGGTGAACAAGTTCCTGAGCCACATCCAGTTCCACTACAGGTAGTTATTCCTAACCCTGGTTCTTCTTCTGGTACTTCAATTGGAACCCAAGTGGTTGTTAGGGCTGACCCAGATATTGTAGAACCACAGTCTCTGACCCAGGTCATAGAGCCAAACAGAGAGTCAAACACTCCTGATACATAACATGAGCCTAATGTACAAACCAGTTCTAGAAGTGTTAGTGAAGTAGCTACAAAGAGTGCTCCAACAGCTCTGTCTCCACCCTTAAAGAAAAGAAAAACCTATATGGAGGCATCTGTAAGCCCATCTGTATCCTCTCAACAGGATATGGACATAGATATGGCCACTGAACAGACTCTGGAGACATCCTCTCAACAGGGTGGATCTATTGAAATTCGCCATAGGGCCATGGCATCTTGTACTGAGTCAAGCACACTCCCATTACTCACAATGGGAGAAGATATCAATCTAGAAGAAACTCAGGACACCATGCAAGGAGAGCACTTTAATTTTGACTTTGAAACAGTGCCTACCATTGTTACGGTAGAAGTGCCTTCACAGGCATCAGAGGGAAAATCTGATTCTTCGCCACCGATAATAGAATCATTTTCTCCCCTCCCAGAGGGAACATCTCTGGCTCCCCTAAGGGATTTTTCACTCGCAATTTTTACTGGAGAAAGTGAAAGGCAACCTGATGAGTCTGTCCCTGAAGAAATTCAGTATACAATGTCAAATATTTTGACAGACTCAATCAGGGATCGGGAATTGCGAACTCCCATTGCACCACCACAGACCTCTCTTGAAGGGGCTAGGGTGATTTTTCATGAAGGTACATCTTCTGAAAATCTAGAAAGACAGTTAGTGGTGAGAGATATGAGTCAAACACCGAGTGATACACAAGCACGTGAGTTGAGTGAGTGCCCACACTGACACAAACACTGCTTTGTTGAAACAGCTAGCTGATCTACAAAGGAAGTTACAAGACACCCAGGCTGAGAACACTCTTCTAAAAGCACAAATGGTTGCACAATCTACCACCTCTGTATCAAATCAGCTGGGTACTGTGAAAGATGACTTGCAAGGACTGAAGAATAATCTACTCCCGAGGCTGAATTCAATCCAACAATCTCAAGAATTGGTGGCTTCAGACATCTCTGATCTTACAACGTCAAATGCTCAGATATCGGAGAGTGTCAAGGAGATTACTTCTATTTCTACCAAGGTGGACTTTATTCTGCAAACAGCTGATGAAAATCAAAGGTTTAATGAAGAAAGGATATCAAGGATAGAAGGAGGGATGGAGCATCTTAATGAAGGTATGAAGCACTTGTACAACATGATAAATAATTCACATCAACCTACAGCACAACAAAGAACATTCTTTGAGGGAGATGATGATGATGATGAGGATGATGATGCTGATGAAGGAGGAGATAGAAGAGAAGAAGGAGAAATAAGGAGAACTTCTGAGGTGAATCCTAGGGCTTCCAAAGCTAAATCTGTAGAGGATTCCTCTGTTGGGTTTTATACTAAACTATTCATTTGTAGTATATAAACATTGTCCATTTTATTGAGAATCTTGATTGCATATTTTTACATTGTCTGTTTATTATATATTGTGGATAATTTAGTATCAAATGGGATAACAGAAGATTAAATTATCAGTGTCTATATATAATATAAAGGGTTCACAGTTTAAGTGGAATTAGACAAACCACTGGAATAACTGAAGTATTATTTGGGAATAGTTTATCTTGACTATTAAATAATACTTGTATACTTTGTGTATATTGAACAGGATCCAAATATTAGAATTGTTCTTCTATTCTGACAATAAAGAAGAACTAAGATTCTATGATATTATTAATGCTTAGGTTCTCAATCCAAGTGTAGTGATTGACACTTGTATGCAATGCACATGCTTTGATTCATATGTGATATAATTAATTGTTAATTATAATATTATGTATTGAGCAATGACATTGCATGCAGAGTGGGATATTAATTACATAAGGAAACCATGTCCTGATAATATTCGGGTTGATGATGTCCTCTTAAAAGCTCATAAAGATAATTTTGCTTTAGTCCTGCAGGCAGATTTGTTCTTGCATAATTATAAGGTTGAGTGGATGATCAAGGATAAAAATATATTAATTAAATTAATTATTAGAAATTAATTTAATTAATGGACATACGATATCTTAAACATGGGGATTTTAATAAGCAAATAATAAGGAGCCGAATTTAATACTAAAATAATTACGGTATTAGGAAAGGTAGTGCAAATATTAATTCGTTAGTGGATAGAATTAATATTTAATGACATTGGGCTTGACCCAGAATGTCATTGGGAGGCCCGACCTAATTGTCCATGATCCCTACTGGAGCCTATATATATTCTTGTTCTCCTAAAGCTGCAAAAAAAAAAGAATAATTAGAGATTAAAAACCTAGGGCAGCCGCAAGGAGCTAGGGTTTTGGGATTTCGAGGCTTTAAGGAGAGGAAACTTTGGGAGATCGAAGGCCACACTTCGCTCAAAGGGAATCAAGGAATTTAGTAGAAGACGTGGATCAGAATCGTAGCGATAAGGTAAAGTTTTCTTTTCGAACTCATAATCAATCATATAGTAAAACGCAGAACAGTAATCATACGTTCCAACATCCTCAACTAAGGGGGAGAAGGAGAAGAAAGGAGAAGGAGAAGCTGGAGGAGCTTCTGGAGTTGGAAAAGATAAAGGGAAAAGGAAACAATCATTGGAGGAGACTGTCTTTGATGATGCCTACTACTACCACGGTGAACAGGATGACTTCCAATTTGACACATCTGGTGATCTTGGGAAGACCATACCTGAAGAAGCTTTTGGTGAAGAGGAGGTTGAAGAGGCAGCCAACTTTGAGGATTGGGAAGATGAAGCTGATCTATACACACCTGACCCTTTGTTTCAGAAGGAGTTGAAGAAGCAACAGTCAGAACTAAGGAGAAAGGAAGATGAGAATGCTAAGGTCTCCGACATCATTTCTCAGAAGCTAAAGATTCAAAAGGCTGAACATGAAGACAAACAACGTCTTCATAGTATTCATGTCAAAGAAAGGAGATTGGATGTTAGGATGAAGCAAGGAAGCAAATGGGATAAGGCAAGGGAGATGTTTGATATCCCTCAGAGAGGCACAAACAATGATACTACTTTTCTGAAGCTGCTTGAGAAGATCAGAACTGTTAATCCAGACAACTCATTATATATGAAGGCATTGAAGGAAGATATCCTAAGGATTACGTCTGCATTTGATCAAGTGACTAAGTGAGGCAAGAATTGTACATTTATGTCTCAAGTGCTCTTGAAGGGTCATTCACCGTCTCTCTTGAACTACTCCAAAGAAGATCTCTCTCTGAATTGTGGATTCTTATGAGTAAGGTTAAGAGATCTTCTTGCTTGAACGAGCTTCTGTATGACCGGCTGAGAGATTCTGCTATGAAGGCCAGCTCTCAAGTTGTGCACTTTCCTTATGAAGTTAAAATCTACAGAGGTACAACATTAGAGACTGTGAGGCTGGATCCTGATTCTTTGAAGCTATAGACTGCTATGCAACTGGTGAAGTTGGAGAATCTTCTAAGAACTTCTGGGTTTACTACTTTAGAGAAGTCTGAAGTTGCTGATATGATTTCAGACTACTGCACGGAGAAAGTTCCAAGGTATGCTCAGATGAAGAACAGATTGAAGAAGATCACCACTCAACCAGTAATGCCAAGTGGTGTGGTTTCTGAAAGTGATCGTGTCCTTGACAAAGATCTTCTAGTCACCTTGCAAGAAGCTGAAGAAGGTGAAATTAGATACTAAAGGCATGATGTAGTTAGCTCAATTTGTAAAAGTTATATGTTTAGAGCTAGGTAAATCAAGATAGGAAAATGTATTCATATGTTCAGTCTAGAGGAACATCTATCTTGTTTTTATCTTTATTGTTTGAATCTGGAAATTGTTATATTTAATCCAGAACTTTTTATAATTTGCTTGGCTCATAAAAGTCTTATCTTTTCTTGTTTTAGTTGAGTTATCCTCTAGAGGTATTTGGTTGTTATTGTCTAACAAACAAATAGGGGGAGATTGAAAGGCATATGTCTAGGCCTATTTGTAAACACCGAGGATTCTACTCAACTTTAATTAAGATGTAATAAGTAAATAATAAAAATCAAATGTCACGGGAATCTCAGAAGATTATATCTGTCAAAGAATGAAGATTAAAGTCATCTACAGACTTGAAGTGATTCTACATTGAAAGAAGCTCAATTTATTGATCAAGCCTCAATGAAGTATTCAAGCTCAGTGGATTTATTAAAGTGACGGAGATTTCAAGTGGTGACAGCAAAAGATACTGATTACGGAGTTCTTGAATGAGAAGGAAGTGAATCACTGCTTAAAGTCAAACAGATAAAGAACATACATTGTCGTTAGTCACTCATGAACCAGACCGTGCATTGAGTGTCAACGTACTATTGTGTTTGTTATTTATCTAAGTTTTAAGTGATTCTGGAATTGATTGAGAAGTCAACTAATTCTATTTATTCTCTTATAAATAATTAATACTATTAAGTAAATTATTTATTAAATTAATTCTGTAAAGAATTAATTTAATACATAATTTATTTAGTTAATTATTTAAATTAGAATAAAAATGAACTAGGAAGACTTAGGTTTAAACAAGTGAGTCTTCCTGATTGTCTTCCTAATCCAAATCTAAGTTTTCCCGATTGTCTTCCCTTTGCAATGGTAGTCTTCCCGAGAGTCTTCCAAGGCCAAAAACATTGTTTTTCTGCTTGTCTTCCTAGTGCAAAATCTCATTTTGTCAAGTGGATTTGCACGTGTGATTACAAAAGAAAAGCAATTGATATAAAAGGAAATGCAGAAGACTTGAAGAATATATCAACACACAAAAAGTAAAGACAGAAACATTCAACATCATATTTCTCTCAACTGTCTTCATTACTTCCTCAACAACAAAGGCATTAATTTCATCAGAGAATGTATTCTTGATTAAGTTCATAACATTCAATTCATAAGAACTGATTCTCTTGTACTGCTTTAGCTTTCTAGCGGATCATAATCCCTAGATTTTATATCGAACTACTTTTTAGTATTCGATCATTTTTATTACAAAAATAGATAAATTCATGTCGAATTTATTCTAGGTTTGTTTTATCAAGTTCATTGTAATCAGTGATCAGAATTGTAACACATTTCAAGTTTAATAGAGTTATATTTAACTTGAACATTGTTTCAGTTTTATTCCGCAATAATTTGTTCTATATTGTTAAATCTTTAAAAGGACAAAATCGATTAAACAGTATATTTTGTATTCAACCCCCCTTCTACAAACTTATCAGGACCTAACAGTCCTCAACAACCAAATTAATAAGAACTGTTAGATCTTAAATAATAGATGATGAGAACTGTTGGATCTAATATTAAAAAAGTGTATTCGATTAAAAGTAGAATTATATTTAAATACTAAGAAGTCTATTTTGATAAATTAAACAAAATATAAATGAGATTTCTATATTGAATAGAATTCTATATGTAAAAACCATAACTCTCTACTCTTTAATTTATGGGTAGTTCCAATTTGATAATAATTGTTAAACCATTATTAAATTAAAGATTATTTTGTTAGTTTTGTGGACTGTAAAATCATCGAAATTCAATTTTTAAAATTACATATAGAGCTCATATAGAAAAGTGAGTATCTAAATTCTAAGAAATATTATTATTTTTATTATTAATTTAATATATTTTTTTTCTAATTCTTTTAAATTTAGAAATTCTATGTTTTTTCAATAAAATATTCAAAACATTCTAAGAAAAACCGAAACATTAAGAGTTTAGCAATCAGTTAGTATGGATTTTTTTTAATAGAATTACTCTTATACTTTTTACTAGATTGTATCTCATGCAAAGCGCAAGTTACTTTTTAATGTTTTATCATTTAAAATTAATTATTTTTGAATTTTAGTCACATATTACAAAACAATTCATTTATATTAAGAAAAGTTCATAATTAATATATTTATAAATTTTAAAAAAGGATTCGTGCAATCGCGGGTTATAAGCTAGTATTTACATATAAATATTATATTCGTCCGTACCAATATTTGAAAGATTAAAATAAGTCGATCACTGAAATTGTAAAAATTAATTAATTTAACTAAAGTTGATATATATATTAACAAAATTTGTTAATAATATTATTAAAATAATATAAAAAATGTAATTATTAAATTACAATTAGTAAGATAATTAAATGTAATTTAGCAAAATAAGAACTAATTTATAAAAACACGTATTGAATTAAATAAATATATTTATAAGAAAAAGCCGAGTACATCTTAATGGCCTATATATCCATAGACCATATTGGCAGTTGTATTAGGATTGTAGTTAGAACCATATTACAAATTGTATTAGGATTGTGATTGATCGAGCATACGAAGGACAAGGCCCGAGAGGAATTGTATTCATATATATATATATACAGTGTCGTGTTATACAGCTCTCCTATCTTTTAATCTTCTACTACCAAAATATTCCCGGAGGCAGCATCATCATCACCTTGTTTGTCATCAAATTAATTGAATCTGAACAAGGGACAATCTGATTGTGATCCCACGTCATAATGGTCGTCAAGTCGAAGAAACAAGAAGATTTTGCCACACTTGAGGAATATAGATCATATTTTATATCAACATTCACATGTTTACAACAACAGCCTCCTCCTGTTTTCGAACAAAAACCTCCTGTTTTCGAAATCCCAGTTGAAGAAATTAACTCCATGAAGAAAGCCCAATTTCTTATAACCGAACAACAAACCCATCAACAACTAGTGCATGATGCAGATGAGTTTCAGTATAAAAAGCTTTCGTTGCTCAATGATTCTCCGCCTCCTTCACTTCTTCAACTTGGTTTACCATACCATCCTGATGCAGAACGACCTAATGATCTGTATCGCCCAAGGCAACTGATGAATTCTAATGAACTGCTTCACAATTCAACTTGTGAAAACGCTATGGTTGATGAATTTTTTAATTTTAAAGAATGCGAAAAAGCAATTTGCGGTCCTGATAAAACTATGTTTTTGTTTCCTGATATATCAAAAACTGAATTATTTGATGATGTCACAACCATGAAGTATCTAATCAAGTATAAATTGAATGTTGGGCCTTTGCCGTTTTCTGTTTATGAGCCTCAGCCTACACAGACTCATTTGGATTGTCTGCATGCTTATATCGAAGCTCATCTGACGACCCCTTCGGGAAGATACATTAGCGGAGTTTGTTTGAGGACTAAACTCTTGAAGTTGCGCAACATGTACAAAAATCTTGTGGCAGCTGGAAAATGTGGAAAGCCGATTGCTCAAGGGTTTTCCATGCATATATGCAACTTATTGGTTGATCTCCTGAAAAAGACCTGGGAGTAAGATGTAGAAGTTGGTGCTAATTGGGGGGGATATATATTAGAAGCTGATGCTACCCAGGAGCCTTTTTAATGATGATTTGGATGATTAGTAAAACATTCACCTTCTAGTGTTAATCTGTGTAGCTCAAGGTCTAAACATATTTGCGTATAGAGTATAGACATAGGACAATGTTGGAAACGTGTATGAGCTTTACTTAATTTTTTCAAACTCAAAACAACCTATGTGTATGTGTGTGTACGTGTACTCTATTAAAACTTCAGCAGTGATGCAACAAAACAACAACAGTACTCTTTTATAAATATAACAAACTACAGCTTTTATAACATATACAAACTCAAGGCTACAGCCTTTTCTTTTCCTCTCTCTGAGCTTTGCTCTTTTCTGTTTCTATCGGTGTACTTTTCAAATGACAGCAGAAGAGCCATATTTATAGCCTTATTTATAGGCTTCAGGATTAAACACATACATCAACCCTTACATCATAACATATTTAATAGTGTAGCCTACACTTTTGACCAGCATGTTTATATCTTCTAGTGTGTACAAGTTACCATACAGACTCCCGAACATTGGTAATAGTTAGCCTACCATTTTTCCAGGGTTGTATAGGTGGTGCCTGTTCTTTTCTTTGTCTTCATTTGTATGTTCTTGTGCAGCCACCTTTATTCACTCTAATTCATTTACTACTGACAGCCTATATATTTCTTCTGTTTTGATTAGCTTTGAAGATAACATCTACTGTACTTGACTTCTAAATGTAAACACCATATAGCTAGTTGTTGTAGTTAGGACTGCTTGACTACAGCCTACCTTAAATCATGGTGCTGCAACTTTATTTCATATGGATGCTTTCTAATTATTCTAACCCAGCTGTAGATATTAATGCAGATTCTGGAAGAGTTTGAATTCTAACACTCCCCCTCAAACTCGACTTTGCATTCCGAGCTTCTTTTGCATTTTCTGAAACACGTCCGGCTTTAACGACTTAGTAAAAATATTCGCTAAATTTTCTTCGGTCCTGCAGTGTACCAGCTCCACGATTTTATCGTTCACCTGTTCTCGAATAAAATGATATTTTATGTTAATGTGCTTGCTTCGACTGTGGGACACAGGATTTTTCGCGAGTGAAATAGCAGATTTATTATCCACGTAGATAGTAACTGGATCTTCCTTTGCAAGATTTAACTCTCCCAATATATAGCCTAGCCACATAGCTTGACACGCGCACGCTGCTGTTGCAATGTATTCTGCGTCACATGTTGAGAGAGCAACTGTCTGTTGCTTCTTCGATGACCACGAAAATATTCCTGAACCGATATGAAAAACATAACTCGAAGTGCTTTTACCGTCATCCAAATCACCACCATAATCACTGTCTGAGTAGCCAACTAATTTTGAATCCTGAGAATGCGTGTATAATAGACCATGATCAAGTGTACCTTTAATGTATCTCAAAATTCTTTTAGCTGTCATGAAGTGATCTTGCTTCGGCTTCTCCATGTACCTACTAACCAGTCCAACTGCATACATGATATCTGGACGAGTAAAAGTTAGGTACCTCAGACTTCCGACCAAACTTTTGAACAATGTCGGATTTATCGACTCCCTTGTTGAATCAATTCTAAGCTTTATGCTTGCTTCTGCTGGTGTGCTCACCGACTTGCATTTCTCCATTCTGAATTTCTTTAAAATATGCTCTGCGTATTTTTTCTGCGACATAAAAATACCATCTTTGTTTTGCTTCACCTCGACTCCAAGAAAGTACAACATTTGACCAATATCTGTCATCTCAAATTCGTTAGTCATAACTTTCTTAAAATCATCGAACATACCAGGGTTGTTTCCAGTAAAAATCATGTCGTCCACGTATAAGCACACGATCATAATTTCTCCCCCTGAATTTGTTTTCGTGTAAAGTGCATGCTCGTACGGACTCTTCACAAAATCATTTTTTTGAAAGTATTCATCAACCCTTGTGTTCCATGCTCGCGGATCTTGCTTTAAACCATACAAGGCTTTCTTCAGTCTGTAAACTTTATTTTCCTAGCCTTTATGAACATATCCCGAAGGTTGCTCGATATAGACTTCTTCTTCGAGATAACCATTGAGAAATGCTGACTTGACATCCATCTGAAAAATCTTCCATTGATTCTGAGCTGCAATTGCTGTAAGAAGTCGTATAGTATCAACTCTAGCAACAAGAGCGAAAACCTCGTCATAGTCAATGCCATATCTCTGTTTGTAGCCTTTAGCAACTAGCCTCGCCTTGTACTTTTCCACTTCACCATCCTGATTGGTCTTTGTCTTGTAGACCGATTTGACACCAATTGATTTGTGTCCTTCTTCCGATCTGTGAGCTCCCAAGTATCATTCTTCTTAATTGCACCAATTTCCTCATCCATGGCTTTGTTCCATTTGCTTTCTTTAGAAGCTTCTTCAAATGTCACTGGATCACATTCAGCCATTAAACAAAACATGGAATAATCAAAGGTTGTTTGTACCGGACTTGTTGCTTCATAGATATTATCCAGACTCCGCATTTTTCTTGGCGCTCCTCTTGAACTTCTGCTTCCTGCAGTCGATGGTGTCGATATAGGAGTTTGTTGATTCGGACTTGGTGGAGGAGTTTGATCATCATTCTCGTCATCTTCAATGTTGGTGTCATCACCGTCATCATCTTCATCCTGAAAAAACAAACCAACAACTTTTCTTTCTTCTTCGCTCTATCTCCAGTAATTTGATTCATCAAACTCAACATCACGTGAAATGATTAAATTCTTTGTCAGTGGATTGTAGAGCCTGTACGCCTTGCTTCTTTTGTCATACCCGGTAAAAATGCATTTTTCGCCTTTGTCATCCAGCTTCTTTCTTTTCTGGTCAAGAACATGTGCATATGCAATACACCCAAAAATTCTGAGATGTCCAACTGATGGTTTGCTCCCACTCCATGCTTCATTTGGAGTTTTATATTTGACACTTTTTGTTGGACAGCGATTTAACAAATAAACTGCACATAACACGGCTTCAGCCCAAAAAGTTATCGGCAAGTGCTTTCCTTTCACCATACTCCTTGCCATGTCAAGAATAGTGTGATTCTTCCTTTCTGCAACGCCATTCTGTTGTGGAGTGTATGCAATGGTCAACTGATGATTGATTCCATGTGTCCTGCTAAAACTTTTAAACAAGTTGGAGGTGTACTCGCCTCCTCTATCTGATATGAGTATCTTCAAATACTGACAACTTTGCTTTTCTGCCAATGCTTTGAACTCCTTGAATTTATCAAGAGCCTCCGCCTTTTCTTTCAGAATATATACCCAACTCTTCCTACTAAAATCATCAATAAACGTTAGGTAATACCTGTTACCGCCAAGTGTTGCAATATCAAATGGACCAGCAATATCTGTGTGAACAATCTCCAATGGCCTTCTTGCTCTCCATGATTTTCCAACGGGAAAACTTTGTCTGTACTGCTTCCCCTTGACACATGCTTCGCACAAATTTTCCGGTTCATTGATTTCTGGCAAACCGTCCACCATCTTTGTCTTTGACAATAATTTTAAGCCAGAAAATCCAAGATGACCATATCTCAAATGCCACAACCACGAGTCATTTTTAATGACCGATTTTAAGCACCTCTGCATCTTCGTCTGTATAACAAGTGTAAACAAACGATTCTTTGACATCTCCACGTCTGCAATTAATTCTCGAACCTGATTTCTGATGATAATAGAATTATCTTGCATCTGAATATTATATCCTTTCTCCACAAGTTGGCCAAGACTGATGATGTTACTTTTCAAAGCAGGTATATAGTAAACATCATTTATATATTTTTTTCTCACCATTCTTTAATACAATCGTAATTGTACCTTTGCCTTTGACTGAAATCTTCGAAGAATCACCAAACGTAACTTCTCCTGTGATGGTCTCGTTTATCTCTGTAAAAAAGTCTTTGTGGCCCGTCATGTGGTTGCTCGCACCGGAGTCAAGATACCAAACATTTTTCCTGCTTTCTTCGTCTCCTTTGTAAGTGAGGAACATAGTAGTGCCCACATCTTTATCTTCTTTTGCTGCTGCAAAATGACTTCTTTCTTCCACTTTTGGCGATCTACACTCATAACTGAAATGGCCAAATTTATTACAATTATAGCACTGAAATTGAGACTTGTCACCTCGTTGAAATCCGCCTCTTCCTCGGCCTCTAAAATTTTGACCACGGCCAAATGGTTGATAACCTTCAGTATTCTGGCTTATGTTGAAGGACTGCCTTCCACGTCCTCGTCCACCTCGGAAGCCACCTCTAAAGTCACCTCTTCCACGAATAGAACTGCTACTGCTTGAACTTTCACCAATGGACACTTTACTTTGCAACGCCTTTTCCAAATGGCTTGTATCATCATACTGGTTCATCTGTTGTTCGTGCGCTTAAAGTGAACCAACTAGCTCGTCGATCGAAATTGTGGACAGATCTTTTGACTCCTCGATAGACGTCACAACATAATCAAATTTTCTTGTCAACGACCGGAGCAATTTTTCCATGACCCGAACATCATCGAGACTTTCACCGTTTCTCTTCATCTCATTTGTCACCGTTTTCAAACGAGTAACATATTCACCAATATTTTCTGAGGCCTTCATTTTAATATTTTCGAACTCCCCGCGTAGAACTTGGAGCCACACCTTTTTAACTTTTTCAACACCTTGGAAAGATTTTTGCAAAATCTCCCACGCTTCTTTCGCCGTTTTTGTATCAGAAATTTTTTCAAAGGTTGATTCATCAACACCTTGAATAATTGTATATAACGCCTCTTTATCCTTTTTTCGGATCTCCTTTAATGCCGTCCTCTCGGCATTCGGAAGTGCTGCTTCAGTGGCTGCATCTGCGGGCTCGTTGAACCCACTTTCGACAATATCCCAATTGTCATAAGAACCGAGTAACACCTTCATTTGGATACTCCAGTTCCCGTAATTTGTGGCCGTCAATTTTGGAATATTTGGTTGCACCATATTTGCCATTTTTCTCGAACGAAACGCTGGCTCGGATACCACTTGTTGGAAACGTGTATGGGCTTTACTTAATTTTTTCAAACTCAAAACAACCTATATGTATGTGTGTGTACGTGTACTCTATTAAAACTTCATTAAAACTTCAGTAGTGATGCAACAAAACAACAACAGTACTCTTTTATAAATATAACAAGCTACAACTTTTATAACATATACAAACTCAAGGCTACAACCTTTTCTTTTCCTCTCTCCGAGCTTCTGCTCTTTTCTGTTTCTATCGGTGTACTTTTCAAATGACAGCAGAAAAGCCTTATTTATAGGCTTCAGGATTAAACACATACATGAGCCCTTACATCACAACATATTTAATAGTGTAGCCTACACTTTTGACCAGCATGGTTATATCTTCTAGTGTGTACAATTGTTACCGTACAGACTCCCGAACATTGGTAATAGTTAGCCTACCATTTTTCCAGGGTTGTATAGGTGGTGCCTGTTCTTTTCTTTGTCTTCATTTGTATGTTCTTGTGCAGCCACCTTTATTCACTCTAATTCATTTACTACTGACAGCCTATATATTTCTTCTGTTTTGATTAGCTTTGAAGATAACATCTACTGTACTTGACTTCTAAATGTAAACACCATATAGCTAGTTGTTGTAGTTAGGACTGCTTGACTACAGCCTACCTTAAATCATGGTGCTGCAACTTTATTTCATATGGATGCTTTTTAATTATTCTAACCCAGCTGTAGATATTAATGCAGATTCTGGAAGAGTTTGAATTCTAACAGAAAATTCTTTATATTCTGTTTTTCTTAAATGTAAAGTTACAGCAAGAGTGTAACAGCCCCAAATCCGGGGTCAGGGATTTAGGGTAGTCACGATCCATGTACTCCTTGCCTTACCTGTATTACTCACACCCTTCATAATTCACCTGCTCATGACCCCACAACATATGTCTCACACACACATAGGTTAGAGTCTCAGAAACGACACAATACAACAACTGCGGAATAAATAATTTTTATTACAATACCCAAATGTCTTCGAATATGTCACTGATACAATTTCTAAGTAATGTTATATTACCAACTTAGCCTTCTGATGCTCACAATCCTCTCATACCATTCATATCTATACATAAGTTGAATACCAAAAGCTGTAACCTGATTCGATTGGTTCGTACTACTCTCGGGATCACTGCTAGAAACTGTTCATGAAAACGCCTTGCGGGGTATGTGTCGTCCCATTGGCATCCTGCTTCGCTGCTATATAATATATATAAAACAATAGCAAGAGTGAGCGATAGCTCAGCAAGGTAATGAAAGTATGGCATAATTCTGCCTTTAACTCAACCCAGAATAAAGCGGGTATAGGACAATAGTTTGTCAAAATATCTCGATACTGAAATTGTTTCCTTATCAGAACGTATTCCCAAAAACAGTACCATTATTGTATTTCAAATATCATTTCATAATATTTCTGCAAACTTTTGCTATATTATGAACAAATTTCTAGTATAAAAGATGAGGTTTCAAAGTAAACCAAATATAACCTTTCCGAAAAATATCTGCTATATAAGCAGAATATCAACATATAACTTAAAAGATGAAGTTATAAGGTGATTCAGTATAAACAACTCCCTTACCATAACTCATATTATGTAAGGTATCCACAGAGTCATATGATATAAAAGAGGAAGTTACGAGGAAAATTAATATCATATCTCCGTAACCCAAGATTTACTTATGCATATATTATCAGAGTCATAACTCATAACAGATGAAGTTGCAAGGATTCATTGTAACTTTATTTTGAACACTTTTCGACCCCCTGCCAACATGACCGGTAAACCTGTACCACGGGTTTCATCCTTGGTCCCTTTCAATACATGTTGCAGAATCCCTCTGTCAACATGATCGGTAAACCTGTACCAACGGAGCCATCTGTGGTCCCTTTCAGTACATGTTGCAGAATTATCCAAAATGGATGATGAACCAATACTGGAGCCTTCTCCGCGCCCGTCGTACCAACCTTACTATGATCAGTAGCAGGTTGTACAACAAAAATATGTTTTCTACATGTAGATGGAAGTATCACGACAGCCTGACATTGTCTACCGCCTTTCTGGATCTCCCGGCCCATTTGGGGCAATAAGGTGATGGATCGGCGCGACTCGACCTCTTACACATGCTCCTAGTTCAGATGAAATCCATGACTCTGAAACGTAAAGATCGTCTTCCTTTCCCCAAGTGTAATACTTGTTGATACGACTCCACTCAGTAGTTGTATCTAGGTTGGAAAGGAAGATTCTCCAATATTTCCCAAGCGATGCTTGTTAATGGATATCGACTTGTTCCATGAATTTACCCCTCGAGCGTTGAGGTGGTAGCACAATATTTAACTTGCAGCAACTAAATTGCTTTGAGAAAATATCTGTCCCCCGACAGTTTTGAGTTGAGAGTTTAAAATGAATAGCAGTTACTTAAATCAGGTTTCCCATATTTTTGATAGTTGAGCGAGCATTTAAATCCTCTTAAAAGACGGACTTAAATGGAAAACATTGGTTTGGGAACCTCTTTTGATTTAAAACAATTAATAAAATTTATTAAATAAGTAAACCCTCAAATGAATATTCGAAAATAATATTCATTAAGTAAATAAACCTTGAATGAATATTTAGAAATAATATCCATTAAATAAATGAGGATTAAATGAATATTCTACATAATATTCATTAACTAATAAACCTCGAATGAATAATTCAAAATAATATAAACCTCGAATGAATTTTCAAAATAATATTCATTAAATAATAATCTCCATTGAATATTTGAAAATAATATTCATCAAATAAATAAAACCCAAATGAATATTCAAAAGTAATATTCATTAGGTAAATAGTCCTTAAATAAATAATCCTTAAATAGATAATCATTAAATGAATATTCAAAAATAATATTCATTAATTAAATAATCCTTAAATGAATATTCAACATAATATTCATTAAATAAATAATTAATCCTTGAATGAATATTCCTAAATTATATTTACAATAATATTCTTAAAGTCAATAATCCTCAAATGAATATAAATAATATTCTCTAAGTCAAAATCCTCAAATGAATATAAATGATATTCTTTAACTACATAATTAACCCTCGAATAACAGTTACCCGATATCTTTATCGGAAAAATAATCATTTAAAATATACCGAAAATATATCTACTTCCGGTCTAAAGAATAAAATCATACGCCCTTTACCTAGGGCATTTATAAAAACCTGGCTTATAACTGATATCCCATATCTAGCTTATAAGCCAATTACCAATTCGATTTCCAAGTAATAACATTCGAATGAGGTAATATTCAAATAACATTCCTCAAATCATTTCCAGGTAATTAATACTTTCTAGAAATATAATTAATGTTTAATAATAGCAGTCCTCAAAATAATTAGTACACTGCCGCTGGAATCCCTCCGGGTTTCCATGGCTATCTCTATATCTCAAAATACTATATCTCAAAATACTGACTCCCGGTCTAGAGTCGAAAACAAGAAGTATGATTTTATCTCTAGAGCTACAAGGTACACCGGTTTATAACTACTTTATCTCAAAGCTCATATGTAAACCAAAATCAAACCCTATTTTATACAATATATAACATGTATCGCAAAACTGTATAACTCCACACATGGCAAAAGCAGTAATATATAATCAATACTTCAAGGTATAGATTTAGAAAACTTGCCACAATACTTGCAATAAAGATTTGGTATATAAATTGGGAATACACAAGTATTAAACATTGGAAAATATACCTACTCTGAATAATAGAGTAAGGTTTAGTAAACTTGCCTGATGCTCGAGAAGTGATAGAGGTTCGCGACGATGCCGGACAATCTAGACAAAGTCAAAGAAAACGTACGATTAATCCCCTGGATAATCCACTTGTACTCAATGCTTAAACACGTAAGCAAAACATAACCAAGGCATTACTAGCTCGTCATAGGCTCATACTAAGTCCATGTTAATCGACAATTACTTAGGTCGTAGGTTTAGTCCGAAATCGATCCTCGAATACAAGTTATACTTAACCATTTACAATATTGGTTTCTAAGTCATGTTCTTAGTGGTTTTCACTTGTGCAACATCGGCTAAAACTTTTTATAAAATCGAAAAATAATCTTTTTAATACGAATCGTTTTCGTGAGCCTTCCTAACTGTCTCTAATATTATTCCTCAAAGTTTCACATTTGAATATGGCTTCTAAGTGGTCCAAATATAGCCTCAAAGTGACTGACTAGAGAGGGGTTGTTCCTCCGAACGACGTTTACTAAAACTCACTTTTCTCCTAAACCGTAATTCGTATAGACATGATCTTTATGCCAAAACAAACCTTAAAACAAGACCTACATGATCCTGGTCAGTTCTGTTCAAAAATATTCCAAGATCAGTTCGTAATTCTTGCTCAAAACAGCCTTAAATCAAATGGGCATTACGACGGCTATAATCGTAACGTTTCCCGGTTTTTGTTATGTCAAAACCTCTTAAAACCATATCAATTCAACAACCCAACAACTTTTACAACATAACCAGTTCATATACTTCAAGAACACATCACCAACAACAAGTACTCATCAAGAATTACCCATACATACTCCAAATTCCATAAACATGCTTATTCTTAAACATTACTAGAAACTTCACTTAAATCTCATCATAAATCAAATGGGTGGATGAGTGGTATACCTTCCTTGAATCCTTAAACACACCACAAGCGCTTGTGAGCCTTAAGAAAGTCTTTATCCATGGTTATCATCCTTAAACTTGCAAAAGAAAATCAAGAACAAGTTATGAATCCTCGGAGTTACTATACACCGGTTTAAAGAACTGGAAAACTGAAGGTCTTACCTTGCTCAAATGGAAGAAACTTGTGAAATATGAAATGTAGGTTATCGCAAGACCTTTCCAACAAGCTATAGATCGCCATTTTCCACCAAGCAATGAAGGAGCTATGAACTTTACAATTCGGCAGTTTGTTTTTGGCCGAAATAAAGAAAAGAGAATGGTTTTACTTTTTGATTTGGTTGACTTGATAATTATGATAATGATGCTGATTTTTGTATTAAAAAGTGATGAGTCATTGCATGTCCAGGACACGTGTCGATCAGTGGGGGGTTATGGTGGCAAAGCAGGGACACGTGTCAAGCAATGGAGATCATGGTGGCAAGCAGCTTTACTGGTTCGTTTCTTTTCACATAGATGATCCAAATGTTGCATCCCTCGAATTAATCTTGTTACATGTTACTTCCATGTCTATATTTAATCCTGTAAATGATGCCTTGTTCCTCTTGAAACGATTCGAAATATTTCCCAAAAGAGCGAATAAAATTCTACGCGATTCTCGCAGTGAATAGTAACTATTCACTATTTATTCCAACAATCGAATCCTTAAATCGACTTTAATAAAATAATAAAATTCCAAAATATTAAATCCTCAAATCCTCAATTTTAATATCTCATTTCTTGAATATAATAATATATAATTCGCTGCCCGGTCGAATATTACACCAAAAATAAATTTAGGAATTTCTGAATTCTGATTGTCTTTGCATTCACTTATTTACTCCGTAGATCACTAATATGACTTCGGAATATCCACACTACGTCTCGTACATAGGTGGCATGAAAAATTTTCTTAACCCTCAAAATCACTATTCATCCACCAAATTCACTATTCACTGATGCACTTAATCATAATAAGAAAAGTTTTAATTTTACCAAAAATTCGGGTTATTACAGTCTCCCCTCCTTAAAAGGATTCCGTCCCGGAATCAGCTTAGGAATAACTGGGGGGTACCTCTCTCCCATTGCACTTTCTAACTCCCAGGTGGATTCTTCCACTTCTTGATTTTCCACAAACCTCTCACTAGCTTGGCAACCTCGTCTCTTAGCACTTGTTCTTTTCTATCCGTGATTTCCACGGGTTGTCCTTTGTAAGTCAGACCAGGTTGTATATCTACCTGCTCGTACTCTACATATGCCGGGCATCTATAG
Source organism: Heracleum sosnowskyi (assembly GCA_030848705.1). Lineage (NCBI taxonomy): Eukaryota > Viridiplantae > Streptophyta > Magnoliopsida > Apiales > Apiaceae > Heracleum > Heracleum sosnowskyi. The sequence continues at coordinate 77,708,814 of CM061239.1, forward strand.
TATACTGACGTGGCATTGACACATGAACCTCGTTATGACCATTCTACAGTTTGGGGGGGTAAGGCTGGCTCGTAGGCCACCTTCCTGACGCGTCTTAAATCTCAGATGGCCCAATGAATCTCGGGCTCAACTTCCCTTTCTTTCCAAATCTCATTAATTCTTTCCATGGAGATACCTTTAGCATCACGAATCGCTAACCTCATACTCTCTATCTTGTTTGTACATAAATACACCAGCATAAACTTGTTTGTCATTCATCAACTTGCCATTTAGCTTATCAATAGCAGTACTATCTCTATACTCGCGGGCTTAGTCCGCATAATTTCTCTGTCTGTCTTGGTTGTCACCAGCCGCTTGTTGGTGAAATCTTTTGTCTTTCTAGTTTGTTGGACTAACTTGGGTTTTGTGTAAAATCTCATCCTTTAATTCCCGATCATTCGGAATCCATCTCTGTCTCATTTTAATTAAGGGTATCGGCCACCACATTGGCCTTCCCCGGATGGTAGTGTATCTCACAGTCATAGTCCTAGGTCAATTCTAGCCATTTCTCCATCCCATGTTATCTACTATCACGGATAACTCAAAGCCAATTCATTACATTCCATAAAAATTTGTGGGTGCATTAGTCAACCCAAAATAACCTCGCTGAAAACTCGAAGTGTCTATTCCTAGTACAAATCGCAGTCTTGGGTATATCCTTGGATTTAACTTCCAACTGGTGATACCCAGTTCTTAAATAAATTTGGAAATACACAGCGTCTTTCAGCTGGTCAAACAATCATTTACAAGGGTACCCATTCTCCATGTCGAACTCATTCAACTCTCGAGGTTCGATGCATAATCTCGTGCTAACATTTTTCTCTCTTACAACAACACCGGGCTCTCCACGGTGGTACACTGGGTCTTATCATATACTTGCCTAGCAATTCTTGTAACTGAGTCGCTAACTCTTTCATTCCCACTATACTCTGAATACTCGGTATTCATTCTCATGTCATCCAAATCGATATCTGGTAGCTCATTAAAACCTTGTACAATCTCCCAAAACCATTGTAGTTTCCTTTATACTTGGTATCTCTTTTCTTGGCGTCAACCATAAGAGCTAATTAAGCCTCGTATCTCTGGCGTAATAGTTTCTTAGTCTGAACTATATTCAAGAACCTCTGAATCTGTCTCCATCCTTTATTTATTACTCTCTCTCTCTCTTTCAATCAGTCTGGGCTCCATTGGGTGTCAACCAACCCATCCTTATTATAATATCACTTCTCCCAAGTCACAATACCATCTCCCTCTGACTCCATCGCCAGCACTTATCTTGCTAACCCAGAGGTAGTGTCCATTTGTAAACAACTCCTCCAAAATCTCAATTCCACTATAGGGCATCTATCTAACACCGTTGTCACTGGAGTACACGACACATCGCTATTCCTTTCACATATATCGATTGACCCGCTTTCCATTATCATAATATCCTTGGGAGAATAAACCAATTCATTGATATGTCACTAACATTCTATTCGTCTTAGGCATTCGCTCCTGTCATAGGCGATTTCGTTGCGAATCTAATTCCTATCAGCGAATTTTGACTTATTTGACCTGGTTGGCCTCCCCTTGGGATTCAGTGAGGATAACAAAAATTATGGGGCCTTGAAAAGACAGCTCCCATATCAAGGAAAACATCACACACTGGTGATCATAAGGTTATGAGTTTTAAGGTAACCTTATGGGAGGTAAAAGAATTTACCGAGAGATCAACATGATCATAAGAACTTAGCGTTGTGTGCCTCGATTGAGACATTACTAAAGGTAATTAGCCTTCTTGTATTTCACAACTTACAAGTGATGGCATCCCATCAGACTTCTATCACATAGACAGAGAGTCCTTGTAGCCCCTATAAGTATAGGGTTGTTCGTCTCAGTGGAAGTTGAAAAGTATGAAAGCAATTCGAAATCAATTTAATGATTATCGTCTTTCGACAATATTTCTTAAAGGAACACCTTGGATTAAAATTGAACAGATTCCAAAGGTGCGGTTTCCAAAGAAAAGAATAACCAAAAAGATACTGGTACTTAACAAACAAGTGGTGAGGTATCATCATAGGGTTATTTATTATTTGAAGAAAAGTGGAAGCTTGAATAACACCATTTGACAGGGCTTCGAAAACCTGAAAGTAGGCATCGTGACAGCCTCTAACACAATTAAATATGATTTAACACAAGTGTTATAAAATAACTTCGAAGAGGGAATATACCATTTATCAGAATTCTTTCTTGGAGAGAGGTCAAGATAGATCATAGATTGGGGAAATATCCCACATAATTTGCAAATGGGGAGGGTACTACCAAGGTCTCTACGGATGCCTTTTTATGTCGGCTCCTCTAATGGATAATCGTTCGATTCCAAAGATTTTCTTTTCCACGCACCCTAAGGTGTTCGATACTTACGTCATTTCCGACTTATAATAGTCGCTAAGAATTCAACCATCAACATTTGCAATCGCAGGGAGTTCTATCCGACTAGGCGCAAACATCTCAAGTAAGCGTTCTGCTCTATAAGAAGACTTCGATACCGTTGTCGCCCATAGCAATGACAACTCCACATGTCGACTGGGCGGTACTTCGGAAGCTCGTTAGAAACTACAAGCTTAAATCCGGTCTCCATTTCAATCATCCTTATACCCAATATTCCCTCTCCCATATCAATCCCGTGTGCTACATAAGCTTAACACTTTTGGCACAATAGCCTTTTAATTTAAGTCAATCTCGGAATTTCTCGGTCCGTCTTGGTCCTTAAATATATTTCGCCTTTACCGTCCAATCTCAACTTCACCATTTTATCTCTTCAATCAATTATAGCAATCAGGGTCTGTCCACCAACCCATATAGTGGCTACCTTACCCAATCCATAGGGTTCGCTCTAGTTTCCACTCTCTTTGGTGACATCCTCTGGTAATCAGAAAGACAAGGTTTGCCAAAATTTGCTAAATTTCTTTCCGACCTTTCTGTACTATCCTCATAATTCCTTCCTGGTTTCCTGAGGGTGGTAAATCTCGTTCTCGATTCCGCCTTAGAGTGCTTGCCTTACAATAACATTTGCATGGTACATATACCCAAAATTCTCCTTGAGATAATAAAATCCCTCAATGATGTAACAGACACTATTTCTAGTGGAATCGCTGGTCGTGGGGGATTGAAACCTCATAGACAAAGCAATTCCTTTCACTATTCTAGGAAACTAAGTACCCTTAATCGTTCGTGAAAATCTGAACACCTTGGTTCTTACGTATGCTGCCTCCTTATGGGCAACTATAACCGACTACGAGTAACATGTTTCGTTCAAGTCGAATCAATCCACTGATACTGGCTATACTGCCTCTACCTCTTCTGCTTTGGAGACTCTACTCCATTTTCTTTGTCATACCTCTTGATGAATCATGAACGATCCTTAAACTCTCGTCTCGTCACTTATTTATCCCTTGAAGGTTCGTCCGGTCTTATTATTAGACCTCAAGTAACACACCACATCTTTATCAATCGGCACATTTTCTACAAGATTCTTCCCCTGACCCACCATGGGGTCTTCCTCTAGATCCTCCTATGGATCTTCCTTTATCGGGTCTCCGTCCCTTTCAAGGAGCGCATCATCAAATGCCTACTCGAAGGCCTCGGGGTCTGGTATCTCAGAATCCCATCAATCTATAACTCATACGAATCGAGGTGACTAACCATGAAGTCCTAAGTACGGTTTCCCAGAAGAAGTCCCCTCCCGGGCTTCATCTTAAACAGTCAGGGTCATGTCCTCTAACCCGACTACGAACTCAATTTGGGCTCTAGATGCTCTTATCATTATTAAGGGTATTGTAAGACTCGATCTCCTATCGTTTCTGAGGACTGTAACCTAACGCTCTGATACCATTTCTGTAACAGCCCCAAATCCGGGGTCAGGGATTTAGGGTAGTCACGATCCATGTACTCCTTGCCTTACCTGTATTACTCACACCCTTCATAATTCACCTGCTCATGACCCCACAACATATGTCTCACACACACACAGGTTAGAGTCTCAGAAACGACACAATACAACAACTGCGGAATAAATAATTTTTATTACAATACCCAAATGTCTTCGAATATGTCACTGATACAATTTCTAAGTAATGTTACATTACCAACTTAGCCTTCTGATGCTCACAATCCTCTCATACCATTCATATCTATACATAAGTTGAATACCAAAAGCTGTAACCTGATTCGATTGGTTCGTACTACTCTCGGGATCACTGCTAGAAACTATTCATGAAAACGCCTTGCGGGGTATGTGTCGTCCCATTGGCATCCTGCTTCGTTGCTATATAATATATATAAAACAATAGCAAGAGTGAGCGATAGCTCAGCAAGGTAATGAAAGTATGGCATAATTCTGCCTTTAACTCAACCCAGAATAAAGCGGGTATAGGACAATAGTTTGTCAAAATATCTCGATACTGAAATTGTTTCCTTATCAGAACGTATTCCCAAAAACAGTACCATTATTGTATTTCAAATATCATTTCATAATATTTCTGCAAACTTTTGCTATATTACGAACAAATTTCTAGTATAAAAGATGAGGTTTCAAAGTAAACCAAATATAACCTTTCCGAAAAATATCTGCTATATAAGCAGAATATCAACATATAACTTAAAAGATGAAGTTATAAGGTGATTCAGTATAAACAACTCCCTTACCATAACTCATATTATGTAAGGTATCCACAGAGTCATATGATATAAAAGAGGAAGTTACGAGGAAAATTAATATCATATCTCCGTAACCCAAGATTTACTTATGCATATATTATCAGAGTCATAACTCATAACAGATGAAGTTGCAAGGATTCATTGTAACTTTATTTTGAACACTTTTCGACCCCCTGCCAACATGACCGGTAAACCTGTACCACGGGTGTCATCCTTGGTCCCTTTCAATACATGTTGCAGAATCCCTCTGTCAACATGATCGGTAAACCTGTACCAACGGAGCCATCTGTGGTCCCTTTCAGTACATGTTGCAGAATTATCCAAAATGGATGATGAACCAATACTGGAGCCTTCTCCGCGCCCGTCGTACCAACCTTACTATGATCAGTAGCAGGTTGTACAACAAAAATATGTTTTCTACATGTAGATGGAAGTATCACGACAGCCTGACATTGTCTACCGCCTTTCTGGATCTCCCGGCCCATTTGGGGCAATAAGGTGATGGATTGGCGCGACTCGACCTCTTACACATGCTCCTAGTTCAGATGAAATCCATGACTCTGAAACGTAAAGATCGTCTTCCTTTCCCCAAGTGTAATACTTGTTGATACGACTCCACTCAGTAGTTGTATCTAGGTTGGAAAGGAAGATTCTCCAATATTTCCCAAGCGATGCTTGTTAATGGATATCGACTTGTTCCATGAATTTACCCCTCGAGCGTTGAGGTGGTAGCACAATATTTAACTTGCAGCAACTAAATTGCTTTGAGAAAATATCTGTCCCCCGACAGTTTTGAGTTGAGAGTTTAAAATGAATAGCAGTTACTTAAATCAGGTTTCCCATATTTTTGATAGTTGAGCGAGCATTTAAATCCTCTTAAAAGACGGACTTAAATGGAAAACATTGGTTTGGGAACCTCTTTTGATTTAAAACAATTAATAAAATTTATTAAATAAGTAAACCATCAAATGAATATTCGAAAATAATATTCATTAAGTAAATAAACCTTGAATGAATATTTAGAAATAATATCCATTAAATAAATGAGGATTAAATGAATATTCTACATAATATTCATTAACTAATAAACCTCGAATGAATAATTCAAAATAATATAAACCTCGAATGAATTTTCAAAATAATATTCATTAAATAATAATCTCCATTGAATATTTGAAAATAATATTCATCAAATAAATAAAACCCAAATGAATATTCAAAAGTAATATTCATTAGGTAAATAGTCCTTAAATAAATAATCCTTAAATAGATAATCATTAAATGAATATTCAAAAATAATATTCATTAATTAAATAATCCTTAAATGAATATTCAACATAATATTCATTAAATAAATAATTAATCCTTGAATGAATATTCCTAAATTATATTTACAATAATATTCTTAAAGTCAATAATCCTCAAATGAATATAAATAATATTCTCTAAGTCAAAATCCTCAAATGAATATAAATGATATTCTTTAACTACATAATTAACCCTCGAATAACAGTTACCCGATATCTTTATCGGAAAAATAATCATTTAAAATATACCGAAAATATATCTACTTCCGGTCTAAAGAATAAAATCATACGCCCTTTACCTAGGGCATTTATAAAAACCTGGCTTATAACTGATATCCCATATCTAGCTTATAAGCCAATTACCAATTCGATTTCCAAGTAATAACATTCGAATGAGGTAATATTCAAATAACATTCCTCAAATCATTTCCAGGTAATTAATACTTTCTAGAAATATAATTAATGTTTAATAATAGCAGTCCTCAAAATAATTAGTACACTGCCGCTGGAATCCCTCCGGGTTTCCATGGCTATCTCTATATCTCAAAATACTATATCTCAAAATACTGACTCCCGGTCTAGAGTCGAAAACAAGAAGTATGATTTTATCTCTAGAGCTACAAGGTACACCAGTTTATAACTACTTTATCTCAAAGCTCATATGTAAACCAAAATCAAACCCTATTTTATACAATATATAACATGTATCGCAAAACTGTATAACTCCACACATGGCAAAAGCAGTAATATATAATCAATACTTCAAGGTATAGATTTAGAAAACTTGCCACAATACTTGCAATAAAGATTTGGTATATAAATTGGGAATACACAAGTATTAAACATTGGAAAATATACCTACTCTGAATAATAGAGTAAGGTTTAGTAAACTTGCCTGATGCTCGAGAAGTGATAGGGGTTCGCGACGATGCCGGACAATCTAGACAAAGTCAAAGAAAACGTACGATTAATCCCCTGGATAATCCACTTGTACTCAATGCTTAAACACGTAAGCAAAACACAACCAAGGCATTACTAGCTCGTCATAGGCTCATACTAAGTCCATGTTAATCGACAATTACTTAGGTCGTAGGTTTAGTCCGAAATCGATCCTCGAATACAAGTTATACTTAACCATTTACAACATTGGTTTCTAAGTCATGTTCTTAGTAGTTTTCACTTGCGCAACATCGGCTAAAACTTTTTATAAAATCGAAAAATAATCTTTTTAATACGAATCTTTTTCGTGAGTCTTCCTAACTGTCTCTAGTATTATTCCTCAAAGTTTCACATTTGAATATGGCTTCTAAGTGGTCCAAATATAGCCTCAAAGTGACTGACTAGAGAGGGGTTGTTCCTCCGAACGACGTTTACTAAAACTCACTTTTCTCCTAAACCGTAATTCGTATAGACATGATCTTTATGCCAAAACAAACCTTAAAACAAGACCTACATGATCCTGGTCAGTTCTGTTCAAAAATATTCCAAGATCAGTTCGTAATTCTTGCTCAAAACAGCCTTAAATCAAATAGGCATTACGACGGCTATAATCGTAACGTTTCCCGGTTTTTGTTATGTCAAAACCTCTTAAAACCATATCAATTCAACAACCCAACAACTTTTACAACATAACCAGTTCATATACTTCAAGAACACATCACCAACAACAAGTATTCATCAAGAATTACCCATACATACTCCAAATTCCATAAACATGCTTATTCTTAAACATTACTAGAAACTTCACTTAAATCTCATCATAAATCAAATGGGTGGATGAGTGGTATACCTTCCTTGAATCCTTAAACACACCACAAGAGCTTGTGAGCCTTAAGAAAGTCTTTATCCATGGTTATCATCCTTAAACTTGCAAAAGAAAATCAAGAACAAGTTATGAATCCTCGGAGTTACTATACACCGGTTTAAAGAACTGGAAAAATGAAGGTCTTACCTTGCTCAAATGGAAGAAACTTGTGAAATATAAAATGTAGGTTATCGCAAGACCTTTCCAACAAGCTATAGATCGCCATTTTCCACCAAGAAATGAAGGAGCTATGAACTTTATAATTCGGCAGTTTGTTTTTGGCCGAAATAAAGAAAAGAGAATGGTTTTACTTTTTGATTTGGTTGACTTGATAATTATGATAATGATGCTGATTTTTGTATTAAAAAGTGATGAGTCATTGCATGTCCAGGACACGTGTCGATCAGTGGGGGGTTATGGTGGCAAAGCAGGGACACGTGTCAAGCAATGGAGATCATGGTGGCAAGCAGCTTTACTGGTTCGTTTCTTTTCACATAGATGATCCAAATGTTGCATCCCTCGAATTAATCTTGTTACATGTTACTTCCATGTCTATATTTAATCCTGTAAATGATGCCTTGTTCCTCTTGAAACGATTCGAAATATTTCCCAAAAGAGCGAATAAAATTCTACGCGATTCTCGCAGTGAATAGTAACTATTCACTATTTATTCCAACAATCGAATCCTTAAATCGACT